>OY740781.1:138378813-139672563 GCA_963514005.1 Raja brachyura
TGTCACACCTCCGATTCTAGATTACATTCTTGAAATATTTGTAATATGTATATTTATTCCGATACATAACTACAGCCTCAGTTTAAAAACAGTTAACTCACCACTTTCAACGAATCAACCATATCAAAGAAACTTTGATTTACAAGATGCAAGGAACGGCTCTGCCTGAAAGGGTATCAATGTCCTATAAGTCACTCCTACTGCTCCTCTTTGTTCACTAGATTGTTTGCACATTGCATTCAATAGATACAATCAAGGGGGAGGTTTCTGTGTTTCAGAGATTTATATTTGCCCAGAATAAAAGTAAACAAACACTGCAATGAATTTCAATTACATTTAGATCTATTACTAGATGAAGCAAATACCATCAGCCCTATATAAATCATCTTCCTATTTTAAATGCAAATAGAGCTATTAAATCTTGAACGTTTACATCAACGTCAACATTGTCTATTAATGGCAAAGGAACATGTACACTTCCACACTGCTTCCAGTTGAGTAAATTTGAAACACTGTGCTGCTTCAGAAACTCAGCCGACTCAGAACCATCCATTTATCACCAGTGGTGGCAGAGGTGTTGTACTCACCTTTCCTCATTGACTTTGCCCTTCTCTGGTAATCACAGTTCAGGAACTACTGACAAAGTGCCATATTGCTGCCGCAGACTGCAGCCAGCTCCAGTTCTCACTCTCAGAGAACACCTCATCCTCCCTCTAAACCTGGGGAAATCACCTCTGCTGCAGCCTCCTCACACACAACTGTGACATGCCAGGCAGGAATAGCACTTCCTACCACGGTCTGGAACCGCTGCGTGCTGCTGGTTTATTCAAATATTAATGCTGCTATTTGTAATGACCCAGCTTGGTCTCTGCGTTACGACAGCGTTCGGTCAGCTGGAAAGTCACATGCCAGCCAGCTCCATGCATTCTGACAGGACCGCAGACTGTGTGTAATTGCAAGTACACCTCACTCTCATTTATCGCTCATGTACTTCTCCCAACTACATTAACATTACACAAGTCCACAACGCCGCAGTTATGATGCAGTAGGGATCAAAGGCTTAAATTTGTGGTACTTTAGCAAAGCGTGTAATCACGTAACCCAAAGACCTATAATGAGCATGCATTAAAGCATTAAAACGATAGTCAAAAGTACAGTGTCAAACAGCGTCCAGATTCACGATAGGAGACCATTCAGCCCATCAAAATATATATATTATTTAGGCTATTCCCAGCTCTTGAGTTCTACTTTAGTAGTTACAGCCTTTCAAGTATTCATCCTATATTTTTCCGAAGCTGATGAGGACATCTGAATCTAGCAAACTATCACCCAATGTGCTCTCGAGCTCTCTTCAGCCCAAACCTCTCCTTCCACAACACTCACCTGTAAACACCATTTTCCACACATCCCCCCTAATCCAGCCACCTCAACCCTACATCCCTCTCGGATACTTGCAGTTCACCCTCTCTGACCGCACATAGGCTTATTTGCCTCAATTTATCTCCCCCTCAATCTCCCTCATTGCAAAGTAAATAGCCTCAGCTCTCCCATTTCTTCCTCAGGATTAACCTTCTTCGAGCATGGAACATCTTAGAAAACGTCCTCAGTGTCTAGCAAATGCTACTATGTTCTCAAATAGAAACAAAACATGTGGAATATCAATAAAGCCAACGTTTATAGAAAATGTTCCATATATATTAATGATGGGATGTTATAATGTGGGATTATTCAATGGTAAATATTAATATGGGATACACACACACACACACACACACACACATATATATACACACACACATATATATATCACATATTAACATTTTTATATATATAATTATGCATGCTATTGCAATGAACACTCATCAATTCATACATATAACTACCAGTGATATAAGTGGGTTTCTTACTTTAGCTCCCAGTTCAACAAAGAGAATAACTCAGTTCTGGAGAGTGAGAGGGGGCCAGGTCTAAATTATTTTATTAACCATTAACGCAGATAGAGGTTTATCATACACAACTAAAAACTTGCACAATATTTTGGAATTTTGAATGAAGAGAAAGGTTTGGCTAGCTACAGTTAGATTTTGCTGCCAACAATAGAGGCTACAGAAAAAGATCAATGGATGACTGGTCTTCAGATGGTGAATCCTTGGACAAAAATATCATGCGCCCATTATTATCCATGTCCTCAAAATAATAAAGGTGAACACGTTCACTAAAACTAATCAAGACCTGGCTTTGTCCTGGATGTTTCTGAGTTTCTTGAGAGAGGTTGGAGCTGCACACACATGTGCAAGTGGAGAGAAGTCCATCATACTCCTAACGTGCCTTGGAGATAGTGGAAAGACATTGAGGTTTCATGAGGTAAGCCATTCATTGCAGGATACGCAACCTCTTATTTGCTCCTTCATGTACAATATGTGATGCCTGGTCCAGTTGAATTTGGTGGTGACCCCCAGATGATCATGTGGGGAGCCTCTGAATATCAAAGATAGTTACCCTTATGTTGGAGATATCATTGGCTGCAACTTTGTGGTCTGAATGTTATCACTAATCACCCCATGTCTGAATGTGGTCTTAAGACCTGATGCATGTAGATATAAGCTGCTTCATTTAGAGTCATGGAGTCATATAGTGTGGAAACAGGCCCTTTGGCCCAACTTGCCCACACACCGTCCAACATGTTCCATCTAGACTAGTCCCACCTGCCTGCATTTGGCCCATTTCCCTCTAAACCTGTCCTATTCATGTACATGACCAAATGTTTCTTAAATGTTGCAATAGTCCCTGCCTCACCTCCTCTGACAGCTCGTTCCATACACCCACCACCCTTTGTGTGAAAAAGTCATGCCTCAGGTTCCTGTTAAATCTGTGTCCCTTATTCTGGGCTGAGAATTTGCAATTGAAATTGAACTTGGTGGAATTATCAGCGAACATCCCTATTTCTAAACGTGATGGAATGTGAAGCAGCTAACGTTGGTGGGCCAAGGTTATTTCTCTAAGGAATTCTTATCATGGGGTTGGGATAATTGGCCTCCAACAACCACAATCATCTTCACCCTGCTCCCTCGTCGAGGTTCAGTGTTAATTGTGGTACCCAGTATAAATGACCTGGAAACATTCAGCAGGTGAGGCAGCAGCAGTGGAAAGTGAAATAGAGTTGAAATTTCAGTTAACTGCTCTTTGTCAAACTGGGAAAAAGTGAAAACTAGAGATCTTTTAGTTTAGTTTTGTTTATTGTCACGTGTACTGAGGTGCAGTGAAAAGCATTTTTGCTGCATGCTATTCAGTCAGCAGAAAGACAATGCATGATTACAATCAAGCCATAAGTGTACAGATACGAGATAAAAGGAATAATGTTTAGTGCAAGATAAAGTCCAGAAGAGTCTGATTAAAGATAGTTCGAGGGTCTACAATGAGGTAGATGGTAGGTCAGGACCGCTCTCGTGTTGGTGGTAGGATGGTTCAGTAGCCTGGTAACAGCTGGGACGAAATGGTCCCTGAATCTAGAAATATCCGTTTTCAAACTTCTGTACCACTTACCAGATGGGAAAGGGGAGAAGAGGGTGTCCGGGGCGAGACTTGTCTTTGATTTGAGTTGGGACCTTTCTTCAAGTCCCGACCTGAGACCTTGCCTATTCATTTCATCCACAGATGCTGCCTGACCAGCTGAGTTCCTCTAGCACTTTGTGTTTTGCTCACAATTCTAGCTTCTGCAGTTCCTTTTGTCTCCTGAAAATTAAAGAGAGCTCTGTTTACTCTCTTTTCCAGTTCTGATGAAAAGTGTTTGACTCTATAAATGTATAGGTTTATTAATTTTGTTCATATTTAATTTTTTGTTGAAAAGTTGTTTCAACTCTCTGCCTTGTGTGTGAATTCCACTGATTTCACAACACTCTTTCCTTCAGTTTAATCCTCATCTGATTCCCTTCAAATCTCCGCACAGCCAGCACTAACCTTTCATAAGATGAAGCTCATTATCTTTGGCTCAAAGACTTATGATCAAAGGCAGCAACCCTAGTAAAGAGAGATATTCTGATTTCAAATCAAAATGACAGCTGGTTGTACGGTGGCAAAGGGTGCTGTAACCTTGTTTGCACTTTGGTTCTCAAGCTCTGGTCCAAGGTAACAATCTGTCCAGAAATCAATATTATCCAACCTTCTAACAACTCTAGACAATACAGGGCCACTTGCTAATCGGAGGCCAATATAAAATCTAAAAATGAGCACATATGGCATCAATTATTCGAGAGAGCTTGTTCAGAGCAGATGAAAGGTATACGATCAATACAAAAAGCAAAGCAAGCAAATAATACAAAGGATGGTCTGAAAGAACATTATACTAAACATCTTCAACATCTATAATAGCCCATTAGACACCTCAGTATACTGCTGATGTGAGTCTTCTGTGCAGCATTGTTAGCACAAGGCTGGAACCAGAGGCGGGTCAGGCTCCAGCAGTTCTACTGTCCGACCAGTGAACGATAGGAGATCCCCTAAAATGAGGGCTTCAGCAACAGTGCAGTAGGGAAATGCAACACCGCTGGTCATATAGTGATACGGCGTGGAAACAGAACCTTCGGCCCAACTTGCCTACACTGACCAACAGGTCCCGTTTCTACTAGTCCCACTTGCCCACATTTACCACATATCCCTTTAAACCTGTTCTATCCATTTAGCTGTCTAATTGCTTCTTTAACAATGCGATAGTACCTGCCTCAACTACCTCCTCCGGCAGCTAGTTCCAAACACCCACAACCCTTTGTCTTAAAAGGTTATGCCTCAGATTCATATAAAATCTTTCTCTCTTCACCTTAAATCTATGCCCTCTGGTTCTCGATTCTCCAACTCCAGGCAAGAGACTGTGCATCAACCCGGTCTATTCCTCTCATAATTATACACACCTCTATAAAATCACCCCTCACCGACGCCTTATACAACTGCAACATGAACTCCATGGTGCTGTGCGTTAGCAGCTGCCACTGCGGGGCTGGAATACCAGCTTTGCCCGACCTTGCTCAGCTGAGGTCTCAGGCCACCAGTGCAATTTGCACGTTTGACAAACTTCCCTGCACCCCGCCCCCGCTTTCGCAGAAGCATCACATCCAGAATTTGGCAGCCAGTGGCAACATCCAGCCCTGCGTGCACTCAGGGAAATCTGTTTTGTGTTTGCCCCCAGTATAAGGGAACCTACGCAGCAACACGAACAGCAGATTTCAGTGCGCTGAAGCCAAACGACTTTACAAACCACTTCAGACTGACATGGTGCAGCCGCCCATTAAGTCATCTGCTATTATGAACTTCAAAAGACCATAAAGTTAAGTTCCACATTATTAACAACCTTTTAAGCTCTCGGCAAACCAAGCTTCCGAGAAAATCCATCAGTGTTACTGAAACAATTATATTCATATCCTATTAACATTGAAAGCTTTCTTAGCAATTGTCTTGGTGGCTGAGGTCCAAAATTCTCCCGTGCTAAACACACAAGCTGAGAAATCCCTTGGGGTTTCTGTGAGCCCCCATAAGTACAGGAATTCCTGGCAACCCTCAGAAAATGGCAGTGATCCCACTTCAGCTAGTGTGGGCCTGAACATTCATCTACATCTTCCAAGGTAATGTCAGAGCCAATACTCTTTTCCATTGAGTGAGAGCACACTGTTTCTCGGATTCAGCAAAGATAGACACAAAAAGCTGGAGTAACTCAGCGGGACAGGCAGCATCTCTGGAGAGAAGGAATGGGCGATGTTTCTGGTCATGACCCTTCTTCAGACTGGACCTGAAACTTTACCCATTCCTTCTCTCCAAAGATGCTGCCTGCCCTGCTGAGTTACTCCAGCATTTTGTATCTATCTTCAGTGTAAACTGGAATCTGCAGTTCCTTCCTACACATTCCTCGGATTCAGTCGGACTCAATACTATTGTTTCCAACTGCCACTGACAGACAGGCATCAGAAACACCACCAATGTGGTCCTAAGCTCTGCTTGTCCAGTGATACTGAGATCTTCTCAGTTGGTCAAATACATATAACACTGAACATAGAACAGTACAGCACAGGAACAGGGCCTTTTTGGCCCACAATGTCTGTGCCAAACATGATAGCAAGACAAACTCTTATCTGCTGTACATGGTTCATATCCCTCCATCCCCTGCATATCCATGTGCCTATACAAAAGACACTTAAATGCCACTATCGTATCTGCCTCCACCACTACCCTTAGCAACCCATTCCAGACACTCACAACTTTCAATGTAAAAGACCTGTTCTGTAAACTTTGCCCATCTTACCTTAAAGCTATGGCATCTAGTATTTGATATTTCCGTCCCGGGAAAACATTCTGACTGTTCACCCTACCTATGCCTCTTAGAATTTTATATACTTCTATCAGGTCCCCCCTTCAACCTCCAGCGTTCTAGAGAAAACAATTCAAGTTTATCCAACCTCTCCGTGCAGCTATATTATGACAAGATTACAGCAAATCACTGATTGTGTCGGAAGGAATTGCAGATGCTATTTTATACCGAAGATAGACACAAAATGCTGGAGTAACTCAGCGGGTCAGGCGGCATCTCTGGAGAAGGGTTCCGACCCAAAACGTCATCCATTCCGTTAATCCTGAACCGCTGAGTTACTGCAGCATTTTGTGTCTATCTTTAGCAAGTCACTTATTGCTAGTCCCTTAAACTCCAAATTTTGGACCAAGTAACGTTTCCAACATTCACGTACATCCTGTGTCTGGGTTTTACATCACTTGTTTCTCGTCCACTTTTAATTTGATTGCAAGAGCCTTATGTAAATGTTTCTTGCACAAGCTTCCTAATTCCGTTTTCATGGATTTTGTTCATTCACAATAGCGAAGTGGGAATGTAACCAATATTTTCGCAATATTTCTACTTTTCGGAAAGGGTGGAACTTTTCAGTTAAGCTGGAAAGGGTGCAGAGAAGATTGACAATAATGTTGGCAGGACCCAACAGCCTAAGCTATAGGGAGAAGTTGAGCAGGCACAGTTGGATGAGGGATGTTCTTGCAGAGGTGTATAGAAGACCATGAGAGGAATAGATAAATTAAATGTACAGAGTGTCTCTTGCCCAGAGTTTGGGATCAAAAACCAGAAGACAGAGGTGACGGGGGAAAGATTTAATAAGAACTTGTGAAGAAACTTTTACTGAAAGAGTGGTAGGTATATGGAACGAGCTGCCGGAGGAGGTAGTTGAGACATGTACTATCACAGCATTTAAGAAACATTTGACATGGTTCAGTTCAGTTTAGTTTATTGTCACGTACTGAGGTAGAGTGAAAAGCTCTAGGATAGGATAGCTTTGTAGAGACATGGGCCAAACGCAGACAGATGGGACTAGTATAGATGGGGCATGTTGGTCTGTGTGGGCAGGTTGGTTCGAAGGGCCTGTTCCAAGCTGTGTGACCTAGTAACCTTTCCAGTCCTCATGCCTTTTGTCTTGGTTTTATATCATTTGTTTCTCACCCACTTTTTATTCGACTGCAAGAACCTTTCATAAACATTTCAAACATCAGCTTCTTAATTTTGTTTCCTCCATGCATTTTGTCCATGCTCACTATATCAAGGTGGGAATTTAACCAATATTTCCACAATCCTTGTTTGCAATGAAAAATTGCAAAGCAGTTCAATAGTAATATCTAGCTAAGCCATCAGTTTAGGTAGACAAAAAATAATGGAGAAACTCAGCGGGTGAGGCAGCATCTATGAAGTGAAGGAAATAGGCAATGTTTCGGGTCGAACCCCTCCATCTTGAAAACCTCAAGGTAAGCCATCAGTTTAGTTATTTGTGATATTCTTGCTTCTGAGACAAATGTTAAGGGTAAATTTAGCACTGGAACATATATGTTGACTAATCTAGTGCCAGGGATGGTTAAGGTATCCTCACTGCCCCTTATTCAGTTCAGTTTACTGCATTGTCACATGTACTGAGGCAAAGTGAAAAGCTTTTGCTGCATGCTAAACAGTCAGCAGAAAGACAAAAACTATCACTCACAAACTATTTAAATAGATTTAGTTCACTAACAATTTCTGTTTGATCTGCTACGCTAGCCTGCCTGTGAAACTCAAGGAACATAGAAATTTACTTTAACCCTTTCACCTTGCCTATCCATACCAAAAAATCAGAGAACTCTTGCTGCTGTAATATTTTATTTGGCATTTAGTTGAAAAAGTGATTTATTTTGTATTTTATACAACTTTAAAACAATGGTCCCTTGCACATCTCTATTTAATTAAATGTGACAAAAAGTCTGATTATTAGATTTAATAAGAACATTTATTGTGAGAATAAGACGCAAGGCATAGGTGATCATTTAGGCCATTCAGCCCATCGAGTCCACTCCACAATTCAGTCGCAGCAGATCTATTTTTTCCCTCTCGACCCCATTCTTCTGCCTTCTCCCTGTAACATTTGACACCCTTCCTAATCACAAAATTCTCAATCTCCGCCTTATAAATATACCACGTCTTGGCCTCACCAAAGCCATCTGTGGCAATGACATCGCCCAATAGAAACAAGGAACTGCAGGTTTACATAAAGTAAATTACAAAGTTCTGGAGTAACTCAGTGGGTCAAGCAGCATCCCTGGAAAACATGGCTAGGTGACCTTTCGGGTCGGATGGAGACCCTTCTTCAGAATATTCAGATTCAGATTCAGATTCAATTTTAATTGTCATTGTCAGTGTACAGTACAGAGACAACGAAATGCATTTAGCATCTCCCTGGAAGAGCGACACAGCAAATGATTTGAATATAGTATTTTCTCTTCTCAAAGAGGGAGAAACAGACATCATCTGTCTCAGAGGTCAACTTATGGGCAGCATCGTAGCACAACAGTAGGATTGCTGCCTTACAGAGCCAGAGACCCGGGTTCGATCCTGACTATGGGTGCTGTCTGTACGGATTTTGACATTCTCCCCGTGACCGCCTGGGTTTTCCCCAGGTGCTCCGGTTTCCTCCCACACTCCAAAGACCTACAGGTTTGTAGGTTAATTGGTTTCGGTAAAGATTGTAAATTGTCCCTCATGTGTAGGATAGTGCTAGTGTACGGGGTGATTGCTGGTCGGTGTGGACTCCGTGGGCCGAAGGGCCTGTTTCGGCACTGTATCTCTAAACGTATGTACCCTTCAGCAAAGATCCTATAGCGGAGCAAGATAGACCACTCCTTCTAAATGCAATGGGCTGACGTGGAGTACACAACTGAGTGGAACGTGGGTCTTTTTCTCATCCATTTCAGTAACCCGACCCAACCCAACTCGCACTGTAATCAACGTTGCAGGGGAACAGTTTGTGTTGATAAATTATAATTCTGAAAATGAGGAGAATCTAGTATCTTTGCTCCGCTATGGGATCTTTGGCACGGAGACGGAAACCGGTTACGGAAATGGGGCCGAAAATTACCCATGAATCTACCCATGACCGTACTACACCTTTATCGTTGAGTGATCTATCTTGCTTGCTGTAGGACCTTTGCCCTTCAGTGCAAAGTACTCTACAACAATTGCTGAACACTTTGCCAGTTATAACAAACAGGAAGATCAAAGTATTAACTTATAGGACTTGAAGAGCAGTAATTAAATGTAACCTTCTTGCTATGGAGATACAAGTGAAATTCAAAAGGTGAATATTATGTTCATTTATCTTTCATTGTTTCTGTGTTTAAAAATAGCTGCACTTCAAGGTAAAAGTTAGACCTTCACTGTAAAACAGACTGACTGCTGGGAGCCAGCTGGTCTGGTCTAACAGATAACAGTTCTGAGGGAACAATGTACTTCGATAAGCTAATATTTTAATTGAAATGCTGTTAAGTGTCAATGTCCCACGAGAATACTTCTTTAATTGCTATTTTCATTCAGCTGCCCATCCATCAACTTGCCAGGTCGTTAGCTCGTTAGCTAGTGCGATCGTTTCGATACGTGCCCTGTGAGTCTCATCAGGAGGAGATTGTTTTAACATTCAAAAGAAGGATCTTAAATATCAGTGCTATCAAATGACACAGTACGCGTCAAACATACAATGACTGTGTAATTTAAGTCTATAAGAAAGAGATGAATACAAGAAAAAGGGAGTTAGCTATTCACCCTATGCCAGAGCTTCATCATCCGGCGAGAGGGCATGAAGCATCGGACTGCCGTAGCGGCGACTGCAGAGGCCTTCCTACACATTTCGAGCAGAGGCCTTTGAATGGATTATGATTGATAATCAAGCCCACCCTTCATTCATTTTAGGAACAAGGAACTGCAGATGCTGGTTTACACAAAAACCCCACAAAATGGAGCTCTCGAAATCAGTCTCGAGCAAAGGCCGCCAACTCCTCGATGTTAGGCCGCAGTGCGGATGGAGATACGATACAGGAAAAAATTGCATCTCCGTCGTGGTAAGAAAAGATGTGCAGTTTAATTGGCCTCTGCAGATTGTACCAAGTGTGCAGTGAATGGATGAGAAAGTGGGATAACATAGAAATAGTCTAATTGGACTCAGTGGGCCGAAGGGCCTGTTTTCATGCTGCATTTTTCAATCAATCATAATCCATTCAAAGGCCTCTGCTCGAAATGTGTAGGAAGGCCTCTGCAGTCGCCGCTACGGCAGCCCGATGCTTCATGCTCTCTCGCCGGATGATGAAGCTCTGGCGTAGGGTGAACACTCTCAGCGGCCCAGAGTGTCTGGAGCGGCCGGTTCCTCCCCGAAGACCACGGCTCCCGCAGTCCACGGGCCGCGCCGGTCCGAGCTCCAACTCTGGCGACCTCGTCGTGAGATCCCAAGGCTCTGTGGTGTTTAAAGCTCGGCGCCGCCCGCAGCTGGAAGCTCCACAGACCGCAGCTCCGCGATGTTGGAGTCGGTGGTCCCAGCCCTCCGGAGCCCACCGCACGGCGACCCGGGCAAGGCACCGCCTGCTCCACGATGGCACCCCATGCGCTGTGCCGCCGCCGAAGCTGAAATCCCGGCCGGTCCCGACAAGAAACGCCGCTCCAGACTGCCGGTAGGCCGCGAGGAAGGGGCGAAAACACGGTTTGGAGAAAAGCCACATCTCCGACCAGGTAGGTACTGAGAAAAATAGCTTCCCCCTTCCCCCCCCCCCCACATAAAAAGACTAAAAGACCTCCAAAACAAACACTTTTAACTAACTAAAAATTTTAAAAAGAGTGAAAAGACGAACAGCTGCTGGCAGGGCAGCCATACTCGACGGCGCCCCCTATCTAGACTTAGACTGGAGAAGTTTCTATTATATTGCAGTGCTTAGGGCTGAGAAAAGTCAAGGAAAGTTTTAATAGAGGTGTTCTATCTAGTGAATGGAGTCAATTGGTAGAAACTCTCAACTGGCGAGGAAGATCAGTAATCAAGACACACAAATGAGAGACAAGATGGGCATTTTCTCAGTGACTTGTTGTGATTCAGTGTATGCCGTATGAAAGGGCAATGGAAGCAGCTTCAACAATATTGTTCAATGAAGGGAACTTGAAGGGACAAATATTTTCAAAGCTGCGGTGAAAGGTCAGAGGAGCGGCACTGATTAGGCAGAGTTCCTACGAACTGGCAAAGGCAAAACAGATAATCGTATTGAAGTGGTGCTGTCGCATTGCAGTAGAGTTGCTGCCTTACAGCGCCAGAGACCTGGGTTCGATCCTGACCACTGGTGCTGTCCGAACAGAGTTTGTACATTCTCTCTGTGACTGCATAGGTTTTCTCCAGTTGCTCCGGTTTCCTCCCACAAAGACGTACAGGTTTGTATGTTAAATTGGCTTCTGTAATTGTAAATTATCCTGAGTGTGTAGGATAGTACTTGTGTACAGGGTGCTAACTGGCTGGCATGGGCTTGGTGGGCTGAAGGGCCTGCTTCATGCTGTATCTCTGAAGTCGAACGTTTTCCTTCCAAGCTGCATGATTCTATGATTTTAAACATCTTTCTGTTTTATCGGACGTGGCTGAAGACGGATCCCGACCCGAAGCATCACCTATCCATGTTCTCCAGAGATGCTGCCTAGCCCAATGAGTTACTCAAGCACATTGAGCCTTTTTTGTAAACCAGCATCTGTAGGACCTTGTGTCTCTCTAAGAAAGAAAGGTTTTTAACATGTTTCACTCAGAATGATTTAACCCTTCATGAGCTCACGGCTCACGATAACCACTTTTAACTGACGTTGCTTTCTTCCAGTCAACAATTATTGGACAAAACCTTTGGCGGAGTACTCCCAGGTGGTCGCAAGAGGTGTCAGGGAAGATTGGTCGTCACAGACTTCTGAAGTGATGTGAGACATAATGACAGGTTAGACAATGAAGCAATAAAAGAGTTTGCTGTTCGGTCAGAGGATCCTAACACAAGGTTATCTCACTCATGGGAGCGATTGATTTTTTAATATATGTGTTCCTCGCAGAAAATAATTTTATAACAATATTGACAAAGAAATTGCAAACAGTGGCCATGAGAATAAGATAGGATATTGATGCAACCTTTCTGCAACTGCATTCTTATTTTGAACCAGAAACGGATGATTTTACTGTGAATCGTGGAAACCGTACAAAAGATAAAGAAAGGCAGTTGAGCAGCAATTATCACGTCTGGGAAGCATCCCAAGTGCATCTCAGCCAAGTATTTCTTAGTGCGGGGCAAGTAATGTAGTCCTGCAGGGGAGATATGTCAGCCACTCTAACAGAGAACAAGCCCGTAACTGAGGGTGGTACTGAGAATGTGATGAACTGGCCCGATTTACAGAAAACTACAGATGATGGAAATCTGAAATAAAAGCAAAAATGCTGAAATCAGCAGTGGATACCAGCGGTTTCCTGCCTTTTCTATGCTTAGAACTGTTTAGGTTCTATTTTTGATTATGGACGATCATGCTCTTTGCTTCAGTGCTACAGCCATGAATGAGTTCCAGTTTCCTCTTCCTCACATCTGAAGGCATTTGTTTACGATGGCACTTTCTTCAATCAGTTAGTTACTGGAAAAGGCAACGTTTATTGCCCATCATTATTACCTTTGAACAAAGGAGGGAGTTAAGGCGCAACCTATTGTTGGATTTGCGATCATATTTAGCTCAGCTGGGGGAGAATTGCAGATTTTGTTTCGTGAAAACATGAGTAATATGCAGCTGGACTCAATTTGGTGGTTTCTTGGTTACTGTTACTGAAACTGCCTTTTTAGTTCCAGATTTCAAAGAATCAAGCAGCATGGAAACAGGCCCTTCGTTCCAACTTGCCCACGTCGACCAAGACGCCCCATCTTAAACGTTGTGATAGCACCCGCCTCAACTACCTCCAAAGTCCAAGATGGCGGCGCTGGCTTAACAGCTGCGGCCCGCCTGCAGTCCGTCTGTTATTTACTTTTTTTGTGTTCCTTGTCAGAGACTTTAAGACTTTGCCTTCCATCACAGTGAGGAGGTGTTTGGTGAACTCACTTCGGTGGATGTTAAATTTGTGTTTATCGTGTGTTTCGGTCATTTTTTAAAATTATATGTATGACTGCAGGGGAACGAAATTTCGTTCAGACCAAAAGGTCTGAATGACAAATAAATTCAATTCAATTCAATTCAATACCTCCTCCAGCAGGTTGTTCCATACACCCACCACCCTTTGTGCAAAAAAGTTGCCCCTCAGGTTCCTATTAAACCTTCCCCCCCCCACCCCACCTAAACCCGTCTACTGGTTTTTGATTCCCCAATTCTTGTACATCTACCCAATCTATTCCTCTCATGATCTTATACACCTTTATAAAATCACCCCCCATCCTCCTGCGATCCGAGGAATAAAGTCGTAACTCCAAGGAATAAAGTTCTATTTGAATTGAATTGAATACTTTATTGTCACATGTGACAGGTCACAATGAAATTCTTTGCTTGCACACCGTACCAAGGTATGCAAATAGTCGCCTATAAAGGGCACTTACAAAGTGACAAAGTACCCCTGCGGCAGATCCCCCTTTGTTCTCCCCCTCCCGCTCATGGTGCCCCCCCTCCCCCCACATTGAGTCCTCATTGTCCATTGTTTTCCCCCCTCCCTCGCGGCAGTGCCCCCAGGCCGGGTCCTCCATTGTTCCTTCCCCTAGCAGCTACGTTCTCACTTCCACATGTCCGTCCTCGTCCGTTGGTCGGTGCCATCATCAACCGCCACACCGACCTCTCCACTATCAACACCGGGTCCTCTCCGGATGCCTCCGTGGCACCGACCCAGGCCCCAGCCCAGTCAGTTACTTGAATTTAAGTTCCCTGGTTGGCATCCTAGAAATAGGCTCAACTCATGGGGAGTTCAAAGATAATTACACCTTCTCCCAAGACGTTTACCCTCTCACAAATGTCACACAAGGTTGCCAGCATTTTAAAAAGGTGCTGCAGTTGGATACGACTTTTGTTCCTAATTGTTCTCTGTCATGACCAATTGTTAGCAAAGGAACAGGAATACGAGCTATTAATACTGGTTGCATTAACTTGAAATGAAGCCCAAGAACAAAGGAGGCTGAAGAAGGGAGTGGACATTGCCCAGTCCAACACAGGGACTGACCACATTGTCCAATGAAGGAATCTACATGAAGCGCTTCCTCACGAAGGCTGTCAATATCATCAAAGATTCACATCATCCAGGCTACACTCTCATCTTGCTGTTACCAGTGAGAAGATGGTACGGGAGTCTGACCTATTGTGCACAGTTCAGTGAAGTGATTAAACTTGCTCTATGGACTCAGACAAATTCTGTGGTAGGTCAAGAATACACTAAACAAAAATTGGAAAGGATGCCTTCACACATCGATTATACACTCACTATTTAATCCAAGGCTATACCTGATAATTATAACATTATGCAGAGCATAAGTGATGGAAAACTGATTACAAATCAGCCATCTCATCCAGGGTTCAGATTACATCATGAACTGGAGGGAATGTGAACAGTCATTTGAAGCCCGTTTCAGAAGACTACAATGCAATCATTTCAGGGTTGTTGTTATTTTTAGTGTACAGATACAGCACTGCTGAGTAAACTTGAGTGCATTCAGTTATGTCCTTCATAGGAATACCAGCTGTGATTGCCAGATGCCAGAAGACAATATACTTCCTGCCACATTGTGGAGAGATTGGCTAGTAATGTAATCACTATAAATGTGCTGAGTGATAATCAACACTTACTGGGATATTGTGGTCTGTGCATAAGATGAGGAAGCAACAGGAAGACAGCTGCCTGTGGATGCAAAAAATGTAGAAACAAAAAAATGCAGATGTTGATTAAAAAACAAAGGGACACACAGGGGATCCACAAATAGGGCAACAGAGTGGTGCAGCGGTAGAGTTGATGCTTTATTGTGCCAGAGACCCGGGTTCAATCCTGACTACGGGTCCTGTCTGTATGCAGTTTGTGTATTCCCCTGTGATCGTGTGGGCTTTCTCCGGGCGCTCCGGTTTCCTCTCACACTCAAGAGATGTGCAGCTTTGTAGGTTAATTGGTTTCTGTAAATTGCCAATTGTTCCTAGTGCATAGGATAGTGCTAGTGTACAGGGTGATCGCTGGGCTGTGCAGACTCAATGGGTCGAAGGGCCTGTTTCCACACTGTATCTCTAAACTAAAGTCTAAAGTGCTGGAGTAACTCAGCAGGTCAGGCAATATCTCTGGAGAACATGGATAGGGTATGTTTCTGGTCGAGTCTGAAGAAGGGTCTAGACCAGGATTATCACCTGTCAATGTTCTCCAGAGATGCTGTCTGGCCTGCTGAATTACTCCAGCCCTTTGTGTCTGGCTAGTCAATATATCATAAGCAAAACAAAAAGCACTGGAGGAACTTAGCAGGTCAAGCAGCATTTGTGGAAGGACTGGAGTTTCTCCAGAACTTTGTGTTTCACCCCAGATTGAAGCATCCGCAACTCATCACATGTCTAATCATCTGTTCTCACAGGTTGAGTTGCATTTGCCAACCAGATTCTCAGATAGCTCCAGCAGTCATTAACATGACAAGAGTATTTTTATGTGACCTTCTCTCTGATACATCAATGAGAACCTTGTTGGGTATGTGGCGTTTGACTTACAAAGATTCTTCAAGGAACTTACAACATCAGATTTGAATTGTGGAGTTTGTTGGTGATGTCGAGCTGTAGGGCAGCTCACTGCTGCCTCACAGTACCAGAGTCCCAGGCTTGATCCTGACCTTGGGTGCTGTCTGTGTAGAGTTTGCTCGTTCTCCCTGACACAGCGTGGGCTTCCTCCGGGTGCTCCAGTCTCCCCCCACATCCCAAAGACACGCGGGTTTGCAGGCTAATTGGCCTCTGTAAAATTGCCCCTAGTGTGCAGGGAGTGGATGTGTAAGTAGGATAACATGGAACTGGTGAACGGGTAATCAATACTCGGTGTGGACTCGGAGGGCCGAAGGCCCTGTTTCAATGTTGTGTCTGCACTAAACTAAACTTATTGCACAGAAAGTATTGTTGGCTACAGGGATTGCAATGCTCAGTCTGTTTGAGAGCGGTGCTACAAGTTGGTCGCTGTGGGCAAGTTGGGCTGAAGGGACTGCTGCCACACTGTATGACTCCATGACACCATGACTAATGTAGCTGTTTCTATTTCATTGGTACCAAGCAAGAGGAAATATTAAGGTGTGTTTCCAAGAGCTTGGTCAAAGATATAAAGTTCAAAATAGAGAACGAGTGGTGGGAGATTCAGGCAAGGGAATTGCAGAGAATATGCTTGAGAGTGGTTATACTGTAACCTCCAATGGTGGCATCAAGAAAATGATAGATGGCTAAAAGCTAGAGTTGGCAGATAGTTCAGCTTGTGAGGGTTGGAGACCTGGAAGAGATTTCAGTGAAGGTTTGGCAAGGTAGTAAGATCAGATGATAGCTTTTTGAATCAGAGGACATTGAAAAGTCACTGTTCCTATACAATTTTATTGGTTTTAATTGTGGCACCGATTTATTAAAAACACATCTCACAAAAGATCTGAAAGTTATGCCTGGTTCACAAATAAAATTTCAGCAATAGATTGCTTCCTAATTAGTAAAAATCCCTCCCTATCAGCCCCTGTAAAATCCAACATACAATGTCTCAATGACTACCGCCCTGTAGCACTCACCCCCATAATGATGAAGTGCTTCGAGAGGCTGGTCAGGGACCACATTACCGCCAGACTCCCCTCCACACTCGACCCATACCAGTTTGCTTACAGGCCAAACCACTCCACAGAGGACGCTATATCCTCCGTACTCCATCTGAGCCTGGAACATTTAGAGGAGAAAAACACCTATGTGCGAATGCTGTTCGTGGATTTCAGTTCAGCATTCAACACCATTATCCCCCAGCATCTGATACGCAAACTGGTTCCATTGGGCCTCGGCACCCCCACGTGTAACTGGCTACTGGACATCCTCACTGACAGACCCCAGTCTGTGAGCGTTGGAAATAACATCTCTAACACCATCTCTCTGAGCACCGGCTCCCCTCAGGGCTGTGTCCTGAGTCCACTGCTGTTTACCCTGATGACTCACGACTGTTAAAACATAGAACATAGAAAAATAGGTGCAGGAGTAGGCCATTCGGCCCTTCGAACCTGCACCGCCATTCAATATGATCATGGCTGATCATCCAACTCAGTATCCCGTACCTGCCTTCTCTCCATACCCCCTGATCCCTTTAGCCACAAGTGCCACATCCAACGCCCTCTTAAATATAGCCAATGAACTGGCCTCAACTACTTTCTGTGGCAGAGAATTCCAGAGACTCACCACTCTCTGTGTAAAGAATGTTTTCCTCATCTCGGTCCTAAAGGAATTCCCCCTTATCCTTAGACTGTGACCCCTTGTTCTGGACTCCCCCAACATCGGGAACCTGTTGTGCCAGGTTTAGTACAAACCACATCATGAAGTACGCAGATGACACAACAGTGGTGGGCCTCATCAGGGACGACAATGAGCTGGCTTACAGGGAGGAGGTGAAACAACTGGTGGACTGGTGCAATACGAACAACCTGATCCTGAATGTCGAAAAAACAAAGGAGGTCATCGTTGACTTCAGGAAAAACCAGCACAGTCCCATACCACTTCACATCAATGACAGCGATGTGGAGGTGGTCAGTTGCACAAAGTTCCTGGGGGTGCAGATCACTAACAGTCTGACCTGGTCGAATAACATCTCATCAACAGTTAAGAGAGCGCAGCAGCGGTTGCACTTTCTGCGCCGGATGAGAAGAGCTCACCTCCCCCATCCCATCCTCACTACTTTCTACAGGGGCACCATAGAGAGTATTTTGACCAGCTGTATCTCTGTCTGGTTTGGGGACTGTAAAGCCTCTGACTGGAAGTCCGTGCAGAGAGTGGTGAGGACAGCAGAAAAAATCATCGGGACCTCTCTCCCCTCAATCGGGGATATTACGACCAAACGTTGCGTGTCTAAGGCCAGCAGTATTATAAAAGACCCCACACATCTCCATCATGGACTGTTCACTCTGCTGCCCTCGGGCAAAAGATATCGCAGCATAAGGAGCAGAACATCAAGGTTCTGCAACAGCTTCTTCCCACGAGCCATCATGCCATGTAATGGGCTGCCACCATTGTCTATTTATCCTTTTATCCATTTTATCCATGTCTATCCTTCTGTTAATTATCGTGTTGCACAGGGAGCCAAATGCAACGGAATTTCGTTTGGAACTGCATATATCAATGTATTTCTAAATGACAATAAAGTTTGTTTGACTTTGACTTGACTTGACTGTATGCACCGCAGTAAACGATTGCTCTGACAAGGAGGAACACAAGCAGTATACCCTTGCTGACTGAACAGTTCTGGCCAGCTCCAAATGAAGCTCCAATTCTTCTTGTAAAGCAGATTTGTGGAACGTTTCCATAATGTCTCCTCTGCCAAAACACCCAATCATTTCTTAAATGATTCCAAGGGTCCGACATTTTTTAACACAATCCTCGCTATACTACACATTGAACGTTTTTTTGTGTTTATGATACTGTTTACAGTGTACTATGTTTCCATATTCTGTTGTGCTACTGCATGTAAGAATTTCATTGTTCTATCTGGGACATACACCTATAAAACACTCTTGACTCCTCTTCCGGGACTCGTCAATGCAGCCTCTTCCTCTCATGCACATCTGAAATCTGTGCTGTGCTGAAAGGGTTAAATACGGCCTCATCAAATAAATATAAAATATATTTTATTACCAAATAAATAAGACACCAGCATAAACTCAACTGTTTATCTTCATTAAAGTCATACCTTGGAGTCTTCCATCAAGCTTTAACTGAATTTCTGCAGTGTCAATGTTTAAATATATTCGTTATTTGGGGTCCCTGGAGAATATATGCTCTATCCACATTGATTAGCTCCAGACAGTTTTTCTTCTCCCTGACTTTGAACTGAATTGATTCTGCATGGCAGTCTGGTAGGAAATATAAAAGGACAAAGCTCTCAAAATGTTAGTGAGGCTGCATTTGGAGTACTGTGTTCAGTTTGATGTCATTAAGCTGGAAAGAGCAGAGAAGATTTACAAGGATATTGCCTGGCCTCAAGGGCCCGAGCTATAAGGAGAGATTGGGCAAGCTAGGACTTTATTCCTTGGAGAGCAGTTCTTACGGGGTGATCTTATAGAGGGAGGTGTATAACATCATGAGGAGAATAGATAGGGTGAATGTAGTCTTTGATCCAGGGTAAGCATATCAAGAACTAGAGGACATGGGTTGCAGGCAAGAGGGGAAAGATTTAAACGGAGCCTGAGGGGCAATTCTTTTCACTCAGAGAATGCTAGGCATATGGAACGAGCTGCCAGAGAAAGAAATTGGGGCAGGTAAAATAACAATATTTAAAAGACACTTGGACAAGTACATGGATAGGAAATGTTTAGAGGGATATGGGCCAAATGCAGGCAAATTGACTTGCTTAGATGGGGCATCATGGCTGGCATAGACGAGTTGGGATAAAGGGCCTGATTATGTGCTGTATGAATCTAATGTCATTTTGCTTTCCTGAAATGCAATCTGATTTTCTCCTGTCCACAATTCACCTGTGGATTAGAAACAAGGAACTGCAGATGCTGGTTGTAAAATAACACAGAACTCAACAGGTCAGGCAGCATCTTTGAAGAGCACACAAAAAGGTTCCTGACCCGACACACTACCTATCTATGTTCTCCAGAGATACTGCCTGAGCCGATGAGTTACTCCAGCACCTTGTGTTATTTCACCTGTGGATGGCCTACTTTAACCCCAGCTCCTGTCAGCATGCCCAGCCTACATGAAGAAACATCATTCTGAAGAAGAGATCCGACCAGAAATGTCGTCTGTCCATACCCTCCAGGGGCGCTGCCTGATCCACAGTGTTCCTCCTGCACTGTTTTTTTGCTGAAGGAACATCATTCATTGGCATTGGCCTTGGTTTAGAGAAGAGGAAGAGAAGCTTTGGGTGATGTTGTTCCCATGTGTCAAGTGCCCTCGTCCTTCTTGTGGAATAGAGGTCACGCATTTGGGAGTCGCTGTTAGAATACCCAGGTGAGTAGATTTGAGCGGTGTTATCAGACCAGCTAAGGTGAGTAAAGGCAGTGCACTTTGTTGGTGGTGCACACTGCAGCAACTGTGCACCAGTGTTAGGAAGATGGCAGACGTTTCTTCAGTTAAACTGAAGAAGGGACCTGACACAAAACATCATCTGTCCATTTCCCTCAATAGATGCTGTCTAACCTGCTGAGTTCCTACAGCAGTTTATTTCTTGCTCAAGATTCCATCATCCAGATGCAACCAAGATGGTGTCGAAGCCAGGCGATTATCTGCATTCTGGTCCCTGCAATCATTCATGGCAATCACTCCATTCATTTAAATCGTTATTATAATAACAGCATTTCTTAATATTCCCTTTATCCTGCATCTGTACACAGTGGGTGGCTTGATTGTAATCATGTACAGTTTTTTCGTTGACTGTATAGCACGCAACAAAAAAGCTTTTCACTGTATCTCAGTACATGTGACAATAATAAACCAATAATAAAGAATCAAACCCAGGTCTCCGGCGCTGTAAGGCAGCAACTCTACCACTGCGCCACCGTCTCGCCCTTTATTTGAGACTGACTGTCTTGGGACTTCAAGGGTTCTGGAGTAAATACTGGACTCCAAAGCCCACACCATCCTGTCGGCATACCACGGTTAGAATATGTTGCTACCAGAAGCAATGGCGCTTTTGTGTCACATGTGCAAACGCACAGTGAAATTATTTTTCTTACATACAGTCCAGTACAGTATTGCAAGTGTACAGAAATACTGCTGATCCCACATGCAAGAGGCGCCATATTTTGGCACTATTTTCAAAGTCCAGTCCGTGCTCTAATTCTAATGAGCAGTGCCCAACCCAATAAAGCCCTAGGCTTGAGGCAACACTTCATTTAAAGAAAACAAGAACATACAGTTTGTAAGAAAACAGAAATAAATACTAATATAAACTATTAGTACAGTCGGACTGAAATGGTCTGTCCATTTACTGTAAATTCAGTATAAACATGGGGAGAGCCATCTTGTTAAACAGTTCACTAGATTAGGTGAGGGTATTGGGAAGGGAATGATCTTTTTTAATTAGCTGAGAGAATAAGATGATTGGAACCACTGGGAGAGGTGCCATGGAAATTTTACAAAATTATTGCCGTGATGAGAGATTTCAGTAATGCCCAGAGACAGGAAATGCAAGGATAGTTCTCCTCAGTGTGAAGAAAGTTAACAGGAGATTTACTAGCACCTCAAAATTAATAGGGGATTTGATGGAGCAAATAAGAACAAATTAATTGCAAGGCAGGAGGAGTTGATAACCAGAGAACATGGATTTAAATTGGCTAAAGGGCCAGAGGGGAGATGACGAGAGCTTTGTATTTGGTGAGCTATGAAGCTATTTAATTTACAGATTACACTATCTAAATAGAAGGCACAGTGTATTCATTAGTAATTTTCAAAAGGAAATAGAAAATGAAAAACAAAGCATGAAAGGGCTAGAAGAGAGGGCGTAATAGGGTAATTGTTAAAAAAAAAAAGCCAGGTAAAATAGGCTGAGTAAAATAGGCTTTTCTGCCATTTGTTTTAGTCTTCAGTCTAGTTTATAGATACAGTGCGGAAACAGGCCCTTTGGCCCACCGGGTCAGCGCCGACCAGTGACCCCCACACATTAACACTATCCTACACACACAAGGGACAATTTTTACATTTACCAAGCTAATTAACCAAACTAAGAAACCGAAGATAGGGAAAAAACCCACGCAGGTCACGGGGAGAATGTACAAATAAATACTGGCCTCGCCAGCAATGTCAATGCCCTCTGGAGAAAGAAACAAAACGAGAAGGACTAGCAATGCATTTTTGGAAGTTAGTGTCTTTAATTGGAATTGAACAGGGAATTGGAGCTGCAAGAGGAACTTAACTGAGATCAAAGTTAAAACATATTGCACAGCAATTCTGTAAATTAGAGCAATTTGAATGCAGATTACAATCTAATTACTGAACTAATGTGGTTAATCTAGCCTACAAAGATACATTTATAGCACCATATTCATTTTATCTGTATTTTTTCTCCAGAATTTTAACCTCAACCGTAGAATGAAGGGGGCTTTCTTTCATCTGGGTCAAGTGATCATATCTACATTCTTCACTCATAAATCTATAACTGTGGCAAGACTTTTTGTAACTTTGTCGACATCCTATACTTGACGACTCTTTGCATACTTTGTGTAAAGTATGCAAACAAAGAATTTTGTATGACTAACAAAATGCTGGAGTAACTCCGCGGGACAGGCAGCATCCCTGGAGAGGTGAAGGTCAAGATTCTTCTTTTCTTGACCCGCAATATCACGCACTCTGTCTCTCCAGAGATGCTGTCTGTCACGTTGAGTTACACCAGTGTCTATCTTTTGTGTCTATCTTTGGTGTAAATCAGCATCTGCATTTCCTTCCTACACAGTTTTCTGTGACATGTCACATGTGATAATAATTTCTCTCTCTCTCAGAATGCACTATTTTGAGGAGGTAATGTGTAATTAGTTTTTCAGCCCCAACAAGCAGCTTTCAAAAGTTGTTTCAGCATGAATGTTACAGAAAATAAAGAATGCAGAGCCCAGTTGGAAATTGGAACTATGTTTCCATGGTGACTGACTCCTTGAATTTCATTACTCCGATTTCTTTCTTTTCACAAAAGCAAGTAACATCAATTTATTCAATTCAATTTTGAGAGTCTTGCTTTTTGTAAAATTAAATTTACTTTGTGTCCATTTTAGTTTAATAAATTGGCTCAAATAAATGTCAAAAGACCATCTGGGGATGGTGATGGCTGTGCTATCTGTAACATTACTACACACATACACACTGCAGAAAGCATTTTGTGCAGGAAGGAACTGCAGATGCTGGTTTAAACCGAAGATAGACACAAAATGCTGGAGTAAAAGGCAGCATCTCCAGAGAGAAGGAATGAAGAAGGGTCTACCATTCCTTCTCTCCAGTGATGCTACCTGTCCCACTGAGTTACTCCCGCAATTTGTGTCTAGCATTTCATGTGATAAAAGATAAAAGACTACATTTTAATCTATTGGTTTTCATGATCAGAGGGTTTTTCAAAGCACTAACCTAATTAAATAGTTTTGGGGTGGAAGATTGCGACCTTCACGTGGTCCGCCCTGTTTCGACTAATGCAATCAACTCGACGTGCACAAACGAAAGATCAAATAGAACAAGTTGTCCAACAACTTTAGGCTGTGCACGCCACACGAAAGAAGAAGAAGAAGAAATAGTTTTGAAGTGCAAAATCAACTAATATGCACACAATAAATTCCCACATACAGTTCTCTGATAATGACAAGATCACCTGTTTTTAAGATGTTGCATTTTGATTTTGATGCCAGAGAGATCTCGCTGATCTGCTTCATGAGAGCACCCTGGGATCTTTAAACCGACTTGGTAACACAGTTGGGCCTTAGTTTAACATCTCATTCAAGTCCAAGGTAGACACAAAATGCTGGCATAACTCAACGGTTGAGGCAGCATCTCTGGAGAGAAGGAATGGGCGACGTTTCGGGTTGAGACCCTTCTTCAGACTGTTGACAAGGGTGGGGACGGGACAAAGAGAGTCGGAGACAGTAAGACTAGTGGGAGAACTGGGAAGGGGGAGGGGATGGAGAGAGAAAGCAAGGGCGATCTGAATATAGAGAAGTCAATGTTCATACTGCTGGGGCCTGTGTATGCCTGGAACAGGGATTGTTCGATGAACCCTACAAAGAGGCAGGCATAGCTTGGGCCCATGCGAGTGCCTGTACCTGCGCCTTGGATTTGGAGGAAGTAGGAGGAGTCAAAGGAGAAGTTGTTGAGGGTAAGGACCAGCTCTGCTAGGCGGACGGAAACTGGCTGGTTCTGCGGTCGAGGAAGAAACGGAGGGCTTTAAGACCCTCCTGGTGGGGGATGGAGGTGTTGAGTGATTGGACAAATCTGTACTCAATGTTACATGGGAACAAGTCAAGATTTTTGTGCCTACGTTAAGGATATGGACTTGAACCTACAACCTTTTGGATTAAAAGAAAGACTACTACCCAGTAAGCCAACACAGTGGCACAGCTCGTAGAATTGCTTACTCACAACACTAGAAATCCAGGTTCAATCCTGACCTTGGGTGCTGTCTGAGTGAAGTTTGCATGTTCTCCCTGTGATGACATGATGTTTCCACCAGGTGCTCTGGTTTTCTCCCACCTCCCATAGGTGTGCAGATCAGTAAATTAATTGGCCACTGTAAATTATTCCAAATGTGTAAGTGAGCAGTAGAATATGAGAGAGTGGAAGAGAATTTGGGAAGAATTTAAAATGTGATTCATACAGCCTAGTGTAAAATGGGTGGTTGGTGAGCAGCGGAGATTTAATGGACTGAGGTGACTGGTTCCATGTTGTATTTATGAATGACTGTGGGACAACAAATTCTCTGTCATTCTATCATGTGTGTTTTTGCCCACACCTCTATTGAACTTCTACCGTGTGCAGGAGAGTGTATTGTGGCGTCACCTGGTGGTTAGCCCACTTACTGAGCGAACCCCCGGCACTAGGGTCATGTGACTGTGTTTGGCGGGAAGAAGTTGTCACGTGGTTTAGGGGTATATATTCAGAACTCTGGGAGAACCCTCCCCAGACGTGTGTGTGCTGTTCTCTGTATTACTCAATGAAGATTACTTTGATTCACAACGCGTGGCTCGCTATAGTATATTGACTGATGGCATCACGGCCTGGTTTGGCATCTCGAAAGCAAAGGAGTGAAGGAGATGGCAAAAAAGTGATAAATATTGCCCTGGTCCATCATGTGGACTGACCTCCCCACCATCAAAGGGATCTTGAGGAGTTGCTGTCTCAAAGACTGAGACTTTTGCCTTCCATCACAGTGAGGAGGTGCCTGGTGAACACACCGTGGTGGATGTTAATTTGTGTTTATTGTGTGTTTTTGTTATTTTATTAAATGTATGACTGCAAGGCAATGAAATTTTGTTCAGACCGAAAGGTCTGAATGACAATAAAGGATACTTTACTTTACTTAAATGGGCATCTGGCATCCACACCACCCTGTCCATGCTCTCATTTCACTCCTGCCATCAGGAAGAAGGTACAGGAGCCTGAAAACTGTAACGTCCAGATTCAGGAGTAGGTTCTTCCCAACAACCTGATGGCGACTAAACACTGCAACCTCCAACTAAGTTCCCAGCAACATAAACATGGGGGCCATCGTTTTTGTCTTTGCACTATTATTGTTTGGATTTTCATCTACTGAACTTTTTTGGTGTTAAGATGATGTTTACAAAGTACTATGTTCACACATCTGTATCGTCACTGCAGGTAAGAATTTCATTGTACCGTTTTGGAACATATTATAATAAAACACTTTTGACTTGACTGAAGGGCCAATGACAAATTGACAAATGTAGTATTTGAGATTGATTGGCATTATCTAATTCTTTCATTTTAGATTTGGCGTTTCCAAAATAATGTCTATGGACAATCTGTAATCTACATAATGATCAGCTGTAAAATAACTGTGGATGAGAACATTTCTGCATGGGAAATGCAATAAGTGATTCAGAGATCGACTTGAATCCCATCTTTACACATGACTCTGCTGATGCACCATCATGCAATTGTAAACACTCTATATTCGTGCTAGGATCATGTTTCCTATCTAGCTTAAATATGTATAAATATTATGGCAATAAAACACTCTTGACTTGACTCTTGACATTGACACCTGCTATCTGCGAGAAATATATTCTATTCTTAAGCGCTTTATCCAACTCATTATTTCTACAACTTAAGCACCCCATCGCACAGCAAGGGGGGCTCACTCCACTGCATGCACCACCCTCTGCTACCATAGGTGGCGCTAGGTGGCACAAGTCTCCAGTATACGAACGGGTAGTACATGCTCTACCTGGGTTTATGCCACCAACAACCAGCATGAACAGCACAGTGGCGCATTGGTAGAGTTGCTGCCTAACAACACCAAAGATCCAGGCTCAAACCTGACCTCAGATACTGTCCGTACGTCGTCTGTACGTTCTCCCTGTGACCATGCAGGTTTCCTCCAGGTGCTCTGGCTTCCTCCCACATTTCAAAGAAGTGCAGGTTTGTGGCTTAATTGGTTTGTGTAAATTGCCCTAGTGTGTAGGATGGAACTAGTGTACAGGTGATTGCTGGTCAGCGAGGACTTGGTGGGCCGAAGGACCTGTTTCCACGCTGTAACTCCAAACTGAACTAAACTGAAGCTGACACCTATTTCTGCTGAGTGCAGAATGCACATCATTATCCGACCCACATCCAAAAACCCTCCGAACCAACACAAAGTGCTGACTTTTTTGGATGGAGGGTTATCAACCGGAAACTTCAAACTTTGTTATGACCATAGATGCTGCCTGAGCACTAACTCCAATTTCCAGGATTTAATTATCTAAATATAAATTGTAGATCTCTAAATTAGTTAAGCTGGGTCCTCACTGACCAACAATCACCTGTGCACTTTCGTACACACTAGGGACAATATGCATAAGCCAATTAACCTACAAACCTGCACATCTTTGGAGTGTGGGATGAAATCGGAGCATCCGGGGAAAACCATGCGGTCACAGGAAGAACGTACAAACTCCATACAGACAGCACCCGGGTCTCTGGCGCTGTGATGCAGCAACTCTATCGCTGCGCCACTGTTTTAAAACAAATGTTTTATCAAATATCTCCATTCTGTGAGTGTGATCCTGAGCTTCTCGCTGCTTGTCATTTGATTTCTCCGTCCTACTCCCACTCTTACACTGTGCCAATGAAGCCTAATTCACGTTCTCACAAACATATATTACAGCTGGTTATATAATAGCTTTCAAACATCAATATTAAGCTTAGAATATTAGAAAATTATTCTGCTCTTCCCTTTTGCAAAGTCTTTTGTTTCCTGCCCCTTTATTAGTCACTCAGGCCTTTTGTCATCCAGCTCACTGGCCTTACACTTGGCATTCTCCTCCACACTCTATTTGCGCTGCAACTTAACACTTCGTTTATCTGTTCAATTCTGGCAAAAGGTCATCAATCTGAAACGCTAACTCTCGATCTCCTCGGAAGCCACCTGATCTGCTGAGCATTCTTGCCAATTTTTATTTCTGTCCAGAATCTGCAATATTTTGCTTCTTTCTAAATGCAATCCATTCCTTGATATTGTTAATCACTACATTTTAACAAACCCATTTAAATAGCAGCTTTTATTTTCTTCCAGGGAAGTCAAGTGGTGTAGCGGTAGATTTGCTGCCTTACAGCGACAGAAACCCCACTTCGATCCTGACTACGGGTGTGGTCTGTACAGAGTTTGTAAGTTCTCCCTGTGACTGTGTGGGTTTTCTCAGGGTACACTGGTTTCCTCCCGCAGTCCAAAGATATACAGGTTTGTTAGTTAATTGGCATTGGTAAAATTGTAAATTGTCCATTGTGTGTAGGATAGTGTTAATGTGCGGGGATCACTGGTCGGCACAGACATGGTGGGTCAAAGCATGTGTTTCCACACTGGAACTCTAAACTATACTGAAGTTCCAAAGTCTCCAAAGGGTGGTACATCTGCGGAATCCTTTGCCGCAGGAGGCTCTGGAGGCCGTCAGTGGACATTTTTAAGGCAGAGATTGATAGATTCTTGATTACTACGGGTGTCAGAGGTTATGGGGAGAAGGCAGGAGAATGGGGTTAGGAGGGAGAAATTGATCTGCCATGATTGAATGGCAGAGTAGATGTGATGGGTTGAATGGCCTAATTCTGCTCCTAACACTTATGATCTTATGACCTCCAAAGTCTCCAAAGGGCAAGGAGTTATAAGTATTTTCTGACAAAGTAACTAATGCTGCAAAACTCTAATAAAACGTTACACTAATCTTCAAACTTCCCCAGTTGTATATCACATCTTGTAGCTCAGCTGCAGTGAAAAAGCGTCAGCATCCCCTCATACCAGGTTACACATATCAGCAATGGCAGCCTCACCAACACTCTGTCTGTCTTTTCATCTTTTTTGTTATTTTAAATAATTGTGTGTTTTAAAAGTATGTGTAAATGTTCTCTGGTTTGTTCAACCTCAGAGGTTATGGAAAAATACAGCATGATCCTACTCTTGCCACTGAGAAGTATTCAAGTGGGGATGCTATTCAGCTCTGTTTCTTTGCACGTTACCCAAATCCCTATACTTGCCATGGTTATTAATTTTTCCATATTCTTCTTTATATAACCTATCAGCCAGGAATCGCATCAGGATTTTGCTCACCAGGTCATGTTTTTAAGTTTTAGTTTTAGTTTTTGAGATACAGCATGGAAACAGGCCCTTCGGCCCACTAAGTCTGCGGCAAACAATGATCACCAGTACACTGGTTCTATCCTAGACACACTAGGGACAATTTACAGAAGCCGATTAATCTGCCAACCTGAACGTCGTTGGAATGTGGGAGGAAACAGGAGCACCCAGAGAAAACCCATGCGGTCAGAAAATGTGCAAACGCTGTAGAGACAGCACCTGTAGTCAGGATCAAATCCAGGTCTCTGGTGCTGTAAGGCAGTAACTCTACCACTGTGCCACTCAGCTGCCCGTCAGGTTCCTATTAAATCTTTCCCCCCACCTCACCTTAAACCTATGCCTGATTTTTGATTCCCCTACGCTGGGTAAAAGACATTGTGCATTTACCCTATCTATTCCCCTCATAATCTTATACACCACCATAAGATCAACTTTCATCCTCCTGCGCTCCAAGCAATAAGGTCCTAGCCTGCTCAACCTCTCTCTGCACCCTTTCCAGCTTAATAACTTCTTAACAGAGTGACCTAAACTGAACACAATACTTGAAATGTGGCCTCACCGATGGCTTTTACAACTGTAATATGTCCTGCCAACTTCTATACCCAATAAAAGATATAACTTTGAAATTTGCCTTAGACTTGGCATAACCAACATGGCCCAAGGTCTGCATACGGCTTTTCAGAAGAACAAATAAAACAATCCATTTCCACTCAATGACAAAACACACTCACTGGCATTCCTATTCGTATCTTACCCCTTTCCAAAGAGTTGTCTTCTGTAGGTGTTCCAAATAAAAATTGATATTTAGCCTTTGCGACACTCTGTGCGTGTGGCGACGTCTTGTTGATCCAGACAAATGTCTCAGTCTGAGGAGTGAGAGGAGAGGCACAACATCATTAGGAAAACAAGATAGATTTAAATGTTCATGTTCATGTCATAGGAACAAAATTAGACCATTCAGCTCTTTCATTCAATCATGGCTGATATATCTGTCTCTCTCAACCCCATTCTCCTGCCTTCTCGCCGTAACCTTTGACACCCTTAAGGGCCTGTCCCACCAGCATGCGATTGCATGCGTCTAGCGCAACCAAACGTGGACGCTTGAGGGGTATGGCCTCACGGGGCTGGTCCCAATTTGAACCACGGAGGCGTATGGAGTTGTGCGGGGCTGGTCCCGACATCATATTCACCAATCAGCTGGGCAGGAGGCGGGCCGACTGAATTTGGATGTTGCACGAGTCGGGCGGTGACATCATCACGCAACGGCACGCCGGGCGGTGACGTCATTGCGCAACGCCACGCTCTAGGCGTACGCCGTCGAGACGCTGTGTACGACGTCGAGATGCTGCCTACGCCCGTCGAGACGCTATGCACGCCCTCAATGCGCCTGCGGGCCGACAAGCCGTTGCCGAGTGGGATTTTCGAACAATACAAGATTTTTGGAGCCCCGCACAACTCCATACGCCTCCGCCGATCTAAGTGGGACCGGCCCCGCGAGGCCGTACGCCTCAAGCGACCACGTTTGGTCGTGCTAGACGCATGCAATCGCATGCTGGTGGGACAGGCCCTGTACCAATCAAGAATCTGTCAATCTCATCCTTAAAAATACCCAATGACTTGGCCTCCACAATCGTCTGTGGCAATGAATTCCACAGATTCACCACCGTCTGACTCAAGAAATTCCTCCTCATCTCCTTTCTAAAGGTATATCCTTTTATTCTGTGTCCTCTAGTCCTAATCTCCCACTAGTAGAAACATCCTTTCCATATCCACTCTCCAGGCTTTTCACTATTTGGTAAGTTTCAATGAGTTCCCACTCATCCTTCTAAACTCCAGTGAGTGCAGGCCCAGTGGCGTCAAACGTGCATCAAAGCACCAATTTTCTACATGTTTTTAATTAGTTCAGAACAGCCTGAAGTTTATGTACAGCCACTGAATCCTTATCAGAATGGAGTTACTGTGGTAACGTCGAAATGAAGCTGAAATTATCTTCAAGAAAACAGCAATTATTTTGCAAATTCCAGTTGTCATCAGAACAGAAGCCGACTGACACTCCTCAATAAACAGTCATTCCAATTTATTCAAAAAGACATGCATAGGCAAACAAGCATGCACATATGATTTACATTAGACATATAAGCAGAATCACATAAGCAAATACGTGTACACACAAGAACACAAGCAGGTACACAAAGAGCAACATAAATAAACATGCATGTACACATGCAGACACACGCATATACACAGAGGAAAACGCAGGCTGAACGTTTCTCTTCTGATGCATTGCAAAGAGCTGGTCTAACTATTTTGCCTCCAGCTGACCCCTGTGTTGCAGAGAGGTTACATTACTGGACAATAGCGCATAAGCCAATTTTCCTTTACGGGAAGCCATGTCATTTGTGCATACATCAAGAAATGAGAGTTATTTACTTTTTCAGCATTAAGTCTGTCAAAGCAAACTTTATTCCATGTCTCAATGTTTTGGGTAATGAGTTGTGAAATTTGTAAGTACAAATGTTTGTAACCTGAACAGTTGTAATCCAGGGAGCACGAGACACAATTTCCAAAAGATGCTGAAACAGGCATTCAATTTTTCTGCTGCCTTTTAACAATCCTCTCCCTGACAACAGCACCACAAGTTCCCAGCCCCCTCCACCAACGATTCAGAAAGGGAAAAATCATTGCCACGTCTGCAAAGTCCTGCCAAGACTTTAATGATGACTCGCTTGGAATCGTGTAAACGTTTTTGTGGATCTCCTCAGACTCAGGATCTACAGCTGACGTGCTATTTTTTAAATCGGCATTTAAACCCCTGCTGCGACGTATTTGTTGTAAACTATATGAGAAATGTGAAATCATGAGCTGAACTTTTTTCCACATCTGCTCCAGGACAGGAAAACAAACAGGGGTTTTGCTATTTGAAATGCTTTCTGCAAACCTTCAGTCAATTCATGCACTGGAAGATAATGGGGCAAACGGATCAGGATTTATGCTGACACAGAGAACAGCAGATGCTGGAATCTTGCATTAAATTCAGATTTAGGTAGTTTCTTCCCAGCTGTTATCAGACAACTGAACCATCCTACTACCAACTAGAGAGCGGTCCTCACCTACTATCTACCTCACTGGATACGCTCAGACTACCATTGATAGTACTTTACTGGACTTTATCTTGCACTAACCAGTATCCACTTTATCCTGTATCTGTACACTGTGGGCTGTGCGGCTGTAATCATGTGCGGACATTCCACTGATTGGATAGTGCGCAACAAAAAAAGCTTTTCACTGTACCTCGGCACACGTGAGGATAAACTCAATTAAACTAAACTAACACAAAGTACCAGAGTAACTCAGCGGGTTAGGCAGCATGTCTGTTGGTTATGGAAAGCGACGTTTCAGGTTAGGACCCTTCTTCAGACTCAAGATTTACGCTGGTACCGTCCAACTGGAGATGGCTGTGAATATTGCCACTAACAGCAGAGCTCCAAGCTCAGGAGGCAGGGGGGAATCTCCCTCACTAATGGCATGAAGTCCAGCACATAGTACATCCTCTCTCCTACAGTCAGAAATGAGTTTGCCCGGGCTCAGACTGAAAGAATTACCATCTGGGAGAAATATCTGAAGGCCGTATGCATTTGCCTCCCACGTGAATTGTTACTTTGAAGAAATGAGGAGAGCAGCTCAGGCTAAATAATTAAGATGGTCTTCTCGTATTCAAAGGGCCATTTCTACAAAGGAAGCAATCCTCATATTACCCGTGCCAGTTTAAAACAATAGCACATTTCATCTTAAAGCCACAAACTCATCTGGATCTTATTTTCGCTGGCCGATCACATGTGGAGAACAGTTACTTCATGTAATTATTTAGTTTTTTGAGAATGGATGATTTCTCGCACAATCTGGCCGCTCACCTTATCACAGTGATTGAGGAGCTGGTGTGCCAACCAGCACAATCTCAATGCTAATGGGCCGGGTCGTGATGCCTGATCTATCAATTCCAACTGTGCAGTCAGTCCGTGTGACTGAAGCAAATCCTGGACATTTCACAGGCAAGCTGTAAGTCCAGAGCTTGCCTAACACCACTTAATCTGTCACTGCTCTCCACCTCCAGAGTCAGTCTAAAGTCCAGAGGTGAAAACCAGTCCTGAAAGGATTCCGCAGCATTACACTCAAGGGGAGAGGAGCAAGAGTTAATAGGAACCCGAGGGACAGCATTTGCACTCAGAGGTTGGTGGTACATGGAACGAACTGCCAGAGGAGGCAGTTGAGGCAGGTACTATAACAACATTTAATAGTAAGATTAAATGAGAATTTACCAGTTTGAAGTTTGATCTTTATTTTATGAGGAGTAACGATGAGGGATTACTTGAAGAAGGCCGTCAACCCGCATGCGCGTCAATCTTCAACGCAGCGGTGTGAAATCACAGATAACTGTTGATGAACTGAATATAGTAATATTCAAGAACTTAGAACTACCAGCTGATCTTTATGAGAGGGTTGGGAGCGGAGGGCACGTAATCCCTCATCGTAACTCTTCATAAAATAAAGATCAAACTTCAAACTGGTAAGCTCATTTAATCTTACTATTTTACTTCAGAGTCATGTGAGTGACTCCGTGAAGATTTTGAAGCGCTGTGATTTCATGCTGAGGAAACGAGTCCATGCGTCACACACTGCATCAATTGACCAGGGATGAGTGAAATTTAATAAAGCATGACATAAATTGAAACATGATGGTGCTTTTTAATGATGATAATAGTAATCCCACTCATCCAGGAGGAATTAAAAAATATAACCTAAAAATAGTGTTGGTAAATACCCCCGGTCTGGCAAATGGCTTTACTATAACACATTTGGAAATTTGCTGGTTTGACCATCCTGCAGCCACTAGGATGAGGTCCAGCGAAACATTCACAATCCTCGCTGCTGATGTTGTTGCAGCCGTATGAGGTTTTTTGTAACTAACAACATTGCTAGTTCAGAGCCTCTAAGGCTTTAGGTGACATTATGACTGTCGTAGATGTGTGACCACACACACAACCAAAGGTCCATGGGGGGAAATTGATTTGAAGATACCCTTCATAAATCTGGATATCAGAGGTTGAGACCTGACAGAGTGGTGTGCCGACCCCAGCACGAAGTAGGACCACAAGGCACTACTGGCATAATATATATAACTCCATCTCTCATGAAATATAGCTTTGAGAGGAATACCAAGACATCTGTTATACGTACCGTGTCATAAGATATATTGGACTGTAAACAGGACCCTTTACATTCCTTGATATAGGAGATGTACTGTTTCTTGGTACTATCTCTTCTGGCCGCAGTGATTACATCCACCGTACAACCTGACAGTCCATACCCCAGGAAAGGTCTTCTCATAGTCCGCAACCCAACAATTTGATTCGCTCATGCAGAGGATGCTTCTCCCCAGTCACGGGGTAAACCAGCAGATTTTATGTTTGGGAACAGCCATAAAAGGCTCTGTTATCATTCGCAGTATGTGGACCCATGGCTGTGTAGGCCAGTCAGGCACTACCACGCTTGAGCCGGAGTCCTGCTGGTTATTAAGCAAGCACCGACTGATGAGGCAAAAATGGAGGAACACATAACGAACATTCCTCCCCAGTGCAGCGAGAATGCATCCATCACCAATGTCCCTGAGAATGGCCGCCATGCCAGATAATTTTGCAACTGTTGATTGAGATTAGATGCAAACAAATCAATATTTGGTGTTCCTCACCAACTGAGGTTAGGTAAACTATCACAGGATATTAACTTAATTGAACCCCTGTGATTAAAATATGCCACCACCATAGTGTGTCAACTTGTAGGTGAGCATGCAGATATGCATATTCGCACAATAAGCCTTTAACCCATAGAATGCATCTAGTGATTTTAGGTAGTTGATACCACATAACTGATGGATTGGTAACTCATGCACATCCCATCCACCTCTGTGACTAGAGATGGGATAGTAAATTTCCCATCTTTGAGCACTAGCAATAGTTTGTAACATAACTGACGGTAAAATTGACCAAAAATACTGGAGCAATACTGAATACTGTTTGTCCATCATTGTGACTTATAGCTTCAGCTGGTAACAGCATAGATCTGTTGAAAATTACCACTAAATTGCCAATTTACAATGGCCACAATCTCTTGCCCCAGGGTGGAGTCACAGACAATTAATAGAGTTAAAGGTACATTGCAAACTATAACTCTAGTTGGTATCAACTTAAATTTAACTGGATGGATGAGAAACCCCAATTTCTAAAAAAATATGGGTGTTGTGGATGAAAACAGCTAATTTAGCAATATTCAGCATTTTTGAATATCATCCAAATAGGCCATAGATATGTATTTTCGAGCTTTGAGCAGCACAAGCACTGGCTTGGTAATTTGGTAAACAACCTGGAAGCTGAAGTTAGCCCATTTCACAACGCTTTAACTGCTATCGTTGCCCGTCCAGCTAAATTTCAAATATCTTCGGTGAACCCTGTGAATGGGAACTGAATAGTATGCATCTTTGAGATTGATGCATGCCATAAAGTATCCTATAGAATATCCGTTATTAGACAGTAACGAAGTTTCCCATTTAAAATTAACTGCACATGTGAATGTGAGTTAATCAAGGGTGACCCTGGGATGTCAGGACTTTCATATGAGGAAAGATTGGATAGACTCGGCTTGTACTCGCTGGAATTTAGAAGATTGAGGGGGGATCTTATAGAAACTTACAAAATTCTTAAGGGGTTGGACAAGCTAGATGCTGGAAGATTGTTCCCGATGTTGGGGGAGTCCAGAACAAGGGGTCACAGTCTAAGGATAAGGGGGAATTCCTTTAGGACCGAAATGAGGAAAACATTCTTTACACAGAGAATGGTGAGTCTCTGGAATTCTCTGCCACAGAAGGTAGTTGAGGCCAGTTCATTGGCTATATTTAAGAGGGCGTTAGATGTGGCACTTGTGGCTAAAGGGATCAGGGGGTATGGAGAGAAGGCAGGTACGGGATACTGAGTTGGATGATCAGCCATGATCATATTGAATGGCGGTGCAGGCTCGAAGGGCCGAATGGCCTACTCCTGCACCTATTTTCTATGTTTCTATGTTTCTATGACCCAATGTCTCGACATACATGTAAAACAGTGTAATCTATTACCACACGTAACTAGGCCACACACCCCGTGTCCTCAGGTTTTGATTCCATCCTTGAAGTTGGATGATAGGACTGCTGGGGTGCGTGGATTGCACATTTTCCGTCAGGGCCGGTTTGGGCATTGGCCTAAAAGACCTCTGCCCGGAGGATCAGCTTTCAAGCTGCCACCAGCTTCAGTGCTGCCGGCACTCTGTAATGATGTGATGTGAGGTCATAGATGCTTCCCAAGCTCCAGGTTTTCTGCCATAGGCTGGAAGCCAACTTTTCCTTGCAGCGCCTCCTCCGCTTGCGTGTATATCGCAATCCTTAATACCATGACAGAAAACTGACCTCACGCCTGCCCTCCAGTATGTTTCACAAACAGACTTCTGAATTTGGAGTCAGTCACACACTGACTGCCTACACTCCTCTCCTCAGAGACGGAGATATAATGCAGCCCTGCAACAGGCGCTGCTGCAGGTCCTTGTCATGCAGTTGGCGTGTCGTGGAAAGTTCCCTCACGACATACCACCAAACAGCGACTGCCTAGCTCCCCTCCTCAGAGAGGGAGATATAATGCAGCCCTGTACCAGACGCTGCCATGTGCCCCCGAGACCCGCGCTGATATTATTCCCTTCCTTGGAGTATCAGGTGGAGCATCTCTCCATGAGATGCTCTATCCGACAAAGAAACGTCCGAAGACGCTCCCACTGCAGGAGGTGAATCCTCCTGGCCAGACTATTTCAATGTTAACTAGCCTGCCGAGCCGGTACTTCCCACGGAGCCGGGAATTCCCGTGACTTCCGCAGCTGGCGGTCACCATGGCCAGGTTTCCCCGAGCCGAGTTTTCCTTCGTGGATCCGGGATACCCGACGGTCTCCGCAGCTGGGCTCCCCTCACGGAGCCGGGGTTCCCCCCGGTCTCCGCAGTCGTGTTTCCCCGAGCTGGGCTCCCCTCGCGAAGCCGGGATACCCCACGGTCTCCGCAGCCGGGTTTCCCAGAGCTCGGTTTCCTTCGCGGAGCCGGGATACCCCACGGTCCCCGCTTCCGGGTTTACCCGCGAGCCGGGTTTTCCCTGCGGAGTCGGGATTCCCCGGAACGACATCCGGCAGGAATTCTGTAGGGAGCTTCCTGCAAGGTAAAAGCACAACCTGAAAAATAAGTTTGAAACTTACCTTCAGGTTTGAAACTTGCCGCTGGAGGAGCAGCGCGCCTGCCAGCCAGTCGCGGCATCATGCGTGGACGTAATGGCACTCATCCGGGCTGACGGCCTTCTTCACGTAGTCACTCACGTGACTCCAAAGTAAAACAGATATCTGGACAGGATACATGGATGGGAAAGGTTTAGAGAGATATTGGCCAAGCAGGGGCGGGTAGGATGAGTGTAGATAGGGCAGCTTGGTCAGCATGGGCAAGTTGGGCTGAAGGGCCTGTTTCCATGCTGTTTACCTCTTTGACTCTAGGGTGGTGGTTATATGGAATTAATTGCCATAGGTACATGACAGAGGTACACGGATGGGAAAGATTTAGAGGGATATGGGACAAACGCGGGCAAGTGGGATGAGCTCTGATGGGACATCTTGGTTGGTGTGGACAAGTTGGGCTGAAGGGCCTGGTTTCGTGCTCTGTGACTCTGTGATTCTATCATCTGTATAGGATGAGAGACCCCATTCATTTCAATGGGGATCCTGTAGAATCAGAATGGCAGGCGGGTTTGTTTCTAAATATTCTTTGAAGTGTTTATGCATTCTTAATAAACTATTAATGAACTATGCGTTTATATTTTTTATAGCAGTAAAGTTTTTAAAAACTGTTACATTTCTTGACAAGTTTGAACGAAGACAGGTTCAGTCATTCTTTTGCATTCTCACAATGGCTGTCAGGCCATTGCTGGAGGTGGGAGCTCAGACATATACCATCTGGAGCTTGCTTGGTGTTGGTATCTTCTTCTTCTTCTTTCGTGTGGCATGCACAGCCTAAAGTTGTTGGACAACTTGTTCTATCTGATCTTCCGTTTGTGCACGTCGAGTTGATTGCATTAGTCGAAACAGGGCGGACCACGTGGAGGTTGCAATCTTCCACCCCGGTGTTGGTATCTCACTGTGTCATAGAATGATACAGGGTGGAAACAGGCCCTTCAGCCCAACTTGCCCACGCCAACCAACATGTCCCATCTACACTAGTCCCACCTGCCTGTGTTTGGACCATATCCCTCTAAATCTCTCCTATCCATGTACCTGTTTAACTGTTTCTTTAATGTTGCGATAGTCCCTGCCTCAACTACCTCCTCCAGCAGCTTGTTTTATACACCCACCACCCATTGTGTGAAAAGATTACCCTTCAGATTCCTGTTACATTTTTCCTTTTCACCTTAAATATCTCTTTGCCTTCACATGATGGCGCTGGACTTGGGCGGCCTTCTGCCTGCTCTTCCCAGGAAAACATCTACCCCCATCCGGTACAATCCTTCTAAATCTTCTCAATCTCTCATACGTGAAACTGAACTGATTGCATGTATGTATTTATTTCAGTTTAGTTTAATTTATTATTGTCACATGTACTGAGGTACAGTGCAAAGATGTTTGTTGCGTGCTATCCATCCAGCAAAAGGACTATACATGAATACGATTAAGCTGTCCACAGTGTGCAGGTACAGGATAAAGGGAATAATGTTTAGTGCAAGATAAGGCCGATAAATGATAATTTGAAGATCTCCAGTATAGTAGATGGGAGATCAGGACCCTGGTGAGAGAACCGTTCAGTTACCTCATAACAACTGGGAAGAAACTGTCCCTGAAACTGGAGGTATGCGTTTTCAAACTACTGTAGCTCTTGCCTGATGGGAGAGGGGAGAAGAGGGAGTGACCGGGGTGAGACTGGTCCTTGATCATGATGGTGGCCTTGCCAAGGCAGCCCAAAGTGTAGATGGAGTCAATGGAAGGAAGGCAGGTTTGCATGATGGTCTAATCTCGCCTAAGACAGACACAAAGTGCTGGAGTGACTCAACGTTTAAGGCAGCATCTCTGCAGAAAAAGGATGGGTGGCATTTTGAGTTGGGACCCTTCGTCAAACGGGCCTAGCCTGGCCTGACACCTCCAGGATCGAGAGTTCGTCACGTGTCTATACGAGATCATACACCCTCTCTTGTGGGAAGGCCCTCAGTGTGAAGGATGTTGCGATTGCACTCCAGTTCTGTGAGATCTGAGTTGGCTGCCGAGTCCAATGCAGGACCAACATACAGACATGAGGAGAATGCATCCAGGCACGGGGCCAGACATGTGCGATGGATATTACTGTGAGTCATCAGCAGGCTCTACTTTGGGAGCTAGAAGATTACTAAGGTTAGGAAGGCAAATAATATGTTGGCCTTTAATCTAAGAGGATTTAACAAAAAAAGGACATCTTGCTCCAATTATGTAGGGGCCTTGATGAAAATGCATTTCAAACACTCTGGTTGCAGTCCAGGGGATTTACCTGTGATGGAGGGAGTGTAACATCCCTCCCCAGATTGTCCTCCCCAGAACGACTTCTGGGTTAGGACATATTAGACAATAGACAATAGGTGCAGGAGTAGGCTGACAGACTGGGCAGCTACTCTCTTGAATTTAGAAGGATGAGGGGTGGTCTCACCAAAGCATCAAAAGTTTTAGATTAGTTTAGACACACATCATGAAAGCCGAGCATTAAGCCCGCCAAGGCCGCGCTGACCAACGATCCCCTGTACACTAACACTATCTGGCACACACTAGGGACAATTTACGATTTTACCAAGCCAATTAGTCTACTAACCTGTATGTCTTTGGAGTGTAGTAGGAAACTAGAGATCCCGGAAAAAATCTACGCAAGTCACGGGGAGAATGTACAAACTCCGTACAGACAAGCACCCGTAGTCAGGATCTAACCCGGGTCTCTAGCACTGTAAGGCAGAAACCCTACTGCTGCGCCACCGTGCTGCCCCAAGAATTTTCTTGACAGGGTAGATGCAGGGATAATATTTCCGCTGTCTGTGCATCAAACCAGCCTTAAAATAAGAGGTCAGCCATTCAGGATGGAAGAGAAATTTCTTCATGCAAAGAGTCACGATTTGTTTTAGATGTCCACCAAAAGGACTCAAAAGGTTTAGTCACCAAATACATTCAAAATAGAGAGTGATACATTTTAAGTGAATAAGAAACATGGGATTAATGAAGGAAAATAGCACTCAGAAATTATCTTGCTAAATGACAGAACACACTCAAGGGACGACATGGCCAGTTCTAGTTAATACTTATGTTCAAAAGAACATAAGAAATGGGCAGGATACAAAAACCAAAATAAGTAAACTTTTTCCCAACGTATCACCTATCTGTAATAAATGCCAGTCTCAAGCAGCTACTATTGCACACTCATTTGTTTCTTGTATAAAAGTAAAAAAATGTGGATTTTAATTTTTGAAATCTTTACAAAATTATATAAAATAAAACTGATACCAAAAGCAGAATGGATTATCTTCGGAACAACGGAAGGTAGCCCAGAAATAAATGTGTTTCAAAAGAACCTTTTTGATTACGGGTTAATAACTGGAAAAAAAGCTTATTTAAACATTTTGGAAAAATGCTCCGATACCAACAATAAACATGTGGATTTCAAATATGTTTGAAACACTACACCTGGAAGATATGAGACTTCCTGGCAGGCAAATCAGATCAATTTTATAGGACGTGGTCTCCATTTATAGACTTACTACAAGCATAAAGTGCAATAGCACTTTAAAAGGGCCTTGGTAAAAGGGGATGAAAAGTGTCAAGTTGGTTTATTCCTTTTGCGTGATGTTCATAATAGAGCAAATATCTTTTTCTTTTTTCTTCTTTCTCTTTTTTCTTTTCTAGGTTCTATCTCTTAATTTATTTTTCTTTAATTCCTCGTCTAAAGGGTCTTTCTTCTTTCCTTTCGTCACGCTTCGACACTATCACTATTCTCTTTCTCTATTTTCTCAATTACTATCCTTTCTTAATAGTTTTAAAAAATGAAGGGGTACAATAAATGTAGCAATATATACGTGGCGTGTATTAATGTAATTTACTGTACTTCTAATAAAAAATAAAACAAAAAGAAAGAAAAAAAAGAAATGGGCAGGATGGTGGTGCAGCTGGTAGAGCTGCTTCCTCACAATGCCAGAGATCCAGGTTCAATCCTGACCTCAGGTGCTACCTGTGTGGAGTTTGCACGTTTTCCCTGTGACCCTGTGGGTTTCCTCCGAGTGCTCCGCTTTCCTCCCACATCCCAAAAAACGTGCAGGTTTGTCGATTAATTGGCCTCTGTAAAGTGGGATAACATAGAATTGGTGATCGATCGTCAGTATGTACTCCGTGGCCAAAGGGCCTGTGTCCATGCTGTATCTCTAAACTCAACAACACTAAACATTCTTTTGGGTGTGTATTCAAATCTCCCCCAAGGTAAGTTATTGTTTGCAAATGATTACAATTAATCTTGTAATCTGTTAAGTTTCTGGTCGGGACTCACAAAGTCACCTATCCATGTTCTCCAGAGGTGCTGCCTGACCTACTTTGTTAATCAGCACTTTGTGCCCTTTTGCATAACCAAAATCTGCAGTTCTCTATTTCAACTTAGGCCATCAGTAAAATCAAGGAGGAGTCACATCCTGGCCACTCCCTCATCTCCACTCTCCTGTTAGGCAAGAAGTACAGAAGTATATAAACGCACACCTTCAGATTCAGAGATGGTTTCTTCCCATCTGTTATCAGACAACTGAACCATTCTATCAACAACTAGAGAGCGGTGCTGAGATACCATCTATCTCATTGGAGACCCTCGATCTATCTTTGATCAGACATTACTGGACTTTATCTTGTACTAAACGTTATTCACGTTATTCCCTTTATCATGTATCTGCACACTGCGGATGTAATGATGTAATGTTGTCCTTGAAAGAATATATTGTTTTTCCACTGACTGGCTAGGATGCAACAAAAGCTTTTCACTGTACCTCAGTACATGTGACAACAAATTAAGCTACAACTCACAGTAAAGCATCCGTTTCAAAAAACTAATCCATTGAAGTATTGTCTTCCTCTGAGAAGGAGATCTAAACATTATCTAGTACTTTCAATGTGCCCCGTACATTATTTATCAATCATCCTCAGGATGTGGACAGTATTGAATGACTATTCCGAGATTTACCCTGGTGTTGGTGCTTTGCCATGTCAGGGAATTAGGAAACAACAGCACAGGTGGGGCTGAAATCCCACATGGGCCAGATTAGAGAGATGTTGGCTACCATTACCAGAAAGACATCTGTGAATCAGATGTTTTTATGTTACAACAATTTAACAAGGTGGCAAGCTTTTTTTTATTCTTATCATCCATTCCTTTAGAATTTCTTCCCACCCTACATGTTAACTTATGTGAAGTGTGTAAGTGTTAAATTCCTCAAATCAGCCTTCACCAGTCTCCTGCCAATTAAAAATGTCCTGCTTTAGCATTCGCCTAACTCTTACTTTCGCATTCCCACCCACATTACCATCTGCCATATATTTCTCCAATCACTTCATTTCTCCTTTCCTTTGAAGCCTCTGCTTCCTCACAGCTTACATTCCCACCTAGCTCTGGGTTGCCAGGAAACTTGGATGCCGTCCACTCGGTTCCATTCTCTTGCCATTGATAGCTGATAGCTGAGAGCCAAGCACTGACTCTTGAGCGGCACAGTGGTACAGCAGTAGAATTGCTGCCTTACGACGCCAATGACCCGGGTTCAATTTCTGACTATGGGTGCTGTCTGTACCAAGTTTATACATTCTGTCTGTCTGTGCTCTAGACACATACGTTCTCCCTGTGACCGAGAGAGTTCTCCAAGTGCTCTGGTTTACTCCCACACTCAAGTTCATAGATTAATTGGCTTCTGTAAAAAGAAATTGTAAATTGGCCCTAGTGTGTAGTGTAGAATAGTACCAGTGTACGGGGTGATCGCTGGCTGGTATAGTTTGGTTTATTGTTGAGTGTACCGAGGTACAGTGAAACGGTTTTGCTGTGTGTTAACCAGTCAGCGGAAAGACAGTACACGATTGCAATCGAGCCACTCACAGTGTATAGATACATGATGGAGGTAATAATGTTTAGTGTGAAATAAAGCCAGTAACGTCTGATCAAAGATACTCCAATGAGGTAGATAGTAGGTCAGGACTGCTCTCTGGTTGTGGTAGGATTATTCAGTTGCCTGATAACAGCTGGGAAGAAACTATCCCTGAATCTAGAGGTGTGCATTATCACATTTATATACCTTGGTTGGTGCAGACTCAGTGGGCCGCAGTACCTGTTTCCATGCTTTATGTCTAAAGTCTCTTGTTAATTACACACGAGGCATCCCAAGGCATTTCATACATGCATTAAAAACTAGGGCAAAATTCAGAAAAGACCCCTCAAGGACAAAGGAAGGACATCATGAATGTGGTTACAGGAAGATGACAAAGCACTAAACAAGTAGTGTGCATCAGTATTCACCAAGGAGAAGGACATGGAGGATAGTGAGATCTTGGAGGGGTTTGCTGTTGATAGTGCATTTTGATATCAAGGAGGTAATGATGGGCCTCTTGAAGAACATTAAGATAGATATGTCCCCAGAACCTATCCCAGGTTATTGAGAAAGGAAAGAGAGATCGAAGGAACCCTGACAAAGATCATTGAAATCTCTTTAGCCGAAGGTGAGGTCCCAGAGGACTGGAGAATAACTAATATTGTCCCTCTGTTTAAGAAAGACAGAGAGACAAACCAGGAAATGATAGACTGGTGAGCACATCAGTGGGAGGGAAATTACTGGAGAAGATTCATTGAGATAAAATCTACGCTCATCGAGAAAACCGTAGACTTATTAGAAAATGATAGCATGCCTTGTAAGGGTAGGTTACTTTAGTAAACGTGTTTTCCCCGCTGCTGTCGTAGATGGATCCCTCATACACGTCTCCTCTGTGTTCCGTACTTTTGCTCTATCTCCCCATCCCTACCGACGGAACAAGGACAGAGTTCCCCTGGTTCATACCTTGCACCTCACCAGCCTTCACATCCAAAACATCATTCCCGGACATTTCCACCACCTTCGTCATCAGTCACATCTTCGTCATCAGTCACATCTTCCCATTCGCACCCCTTTCTGCCTTCTGCAGAGACCGCTCCCTCCGCAATTCCTTGGTTCACACCTTCATTCCCACCAAAATCACACCCCTCCCCTGGTGCATTCCCCTAGAACTGCAGGAGATGTAACGCCATCCCTACACCTCCTCCCTCACATCCATCAGGGATCCCTACGGTCCTTCCAAGTGAGTCAGAGGTTCAAGTTCACCTCTAACCTCCTCTACTGCATTCAGTGATCCTAACTTGGGCTCCTTTACATCGGCGAGACCCAGGGTAGATTTTGCCGAACACTTGCGCTTGGTCTGCCATGGACCGCTGGATCTCTTGGTTGCTAAGCATTTTAACAGCCTTTACTATTCTCATACTGACCTTTCTATCCATGGCCTCCTCCATTACCTGAGTGAATCCACATGCAAACTGGTGGAAAAGCACTTCATATTCCACTTGGATAGCTTACCACATAACAGTAAGAACCTTAAATTCTCCAATTTCTCACATAAAACATCATCTAACTAACATGGAGGGATTGATGGTGTTGAAGTCCATGCACAACAGCCTTATGTATGTGCTTTCAATGTCCAGATATTCCAGTGCAGAGTAGAGAGCCCGTGAGATCGCACGCCAAGTTGATCTATTGTGACGGGAGGCAAAGTGTAGTGGGTCCAGTTTTTGTTGAGGTAGGAGTTCAGATGCGCCAGAACCAAGCTCTCAGAGCACTTCATCACAACAAATGTTAGTGCTATTTGTTGGTGGTCACCTCACTCTTTCCGAGCACTGGCATTACTGATGTACTTTTAAAAAGCAGGTGGGAACCTCTGACCCCAGGAAGGAGAGGTGGGTGTTGTGCCCAAAATTGCCAGCCAGTTGGTCCGCACAGGTTTTGAGAACACGACCAACTATACCATCGAGTCCAGATGCCAAGTAACCCCTCTCCATGTTGCCCTTTCAGGAATACATTTCTCTCTCTTTGAAAGATACCGTCAAATTTGCTTCCACCAACCTTCCAAATCCCACGTCTCACCTTAGATCAGACACACTGTATATTCTTTGTTTTCATCATGTTCCTTTTTGCCTTAGTTGTATGAACTGCTCCCTGATCTTTCTGGCATGGTTACGCTCTGGCTATCCAATCGAAAGATTTAAATATTTTCCACGTTGCAATCTATCCTGTTCTGGAAGGCCTTTTGCTTTTAATGTGGTCACTGAGGAAACTGGTATCCATGGACACAAGTACATTAGTCAACCCAGATCTCTTATTTCAGTGTTGATTCCTTCGTGGTGATGCCAGCTGGATCGGTGACCACGCATTGTTAGTACAATAAAGTATGACTGGCAGCCTTCATGATGTACAAAAACATCCAGCAGACAGGCAAACACTATTTATACTATGCCTGACAGTGGAGAAAAACAAAGGCTGCCTTTTGCAATGGTGCAACACTCAAAGGACTGGTTTAAATGTGAATGGATTGTGTGATTGAACACAGAACCTTGGAATAATATGGAAGAGAAACACACCCACTGCGGCCATGCTGGTTTGAATGTACTATCCCATTCGTTCCATTGCCCTGACTTTTACTGATATCCCACCATGTATAGGAAGGAACTGCGGATAGACACAACATGCTGGAGTAAGTCAGTGGGTGAGGCAGCATCTCTGGAGAGAAGGAATGGGTGACGTTTCGGGTCGGAATCCTTATTCGGACTTCAGGGTCTGAAGAAAGATCTGAAGTATTTTGTGTCTACCTTCGATTTAAACCAGCATCTGCAGTTCTTTCGTACACAAAGAACCGCAGGTTTACACCACAGATAGACACAAAAATCAGGAGCAACTCGGCGGGGCATGCAGCTTCTCTGGATGGAAGGAATGGATGATGTATCGGGTCTGAAGAAGGGTCTCGTCCTGAAACATCACCCATTCCTTCAATACAAAGATTCTGCCTGCCCCGTTGAGTTACTGCAGCTTTTTATGTACATTTTCTTTCCAGTTCTGATTTGCACTTTCATTGGACAAAAGGAACAGCCAATGCTGGAATCTTGAGCCGAAAACACAAAGTGCTGGAGTAACTCGGCAGGTCAGGCAGCATCACTGGAGGACATGGATTGTGATGTTTCAGGTTGGGGCCATTCTTCAGACTGATTGCAGTGGGGAAGAGAACATTGGAAGAGAAGTGAGATCAGCGCAAAGCCAGACGAGTGATAGGTGGATACAGGGGAGGGGGTCGATTGGCAGATGGGTGGAGTAAATTACAAATGAAAAGGAGACTAAAGGTTGTCAAATAAGGAGAGCAGAGGAGTGCAATGTAAAACCAGAGGGGGGGATACAGGTGGAAGGGAACGGAGGAGGGGGGTAGAGGGGGGCTGGGGAGAGGGGATGGGCAGATGAGTGGAATAAATGACAATGGTAAGAGAAGAAAAGGAAACAAAAGTCTGTGAGATAAGGAGAGAAGAAGCATGAGGATAATGAGGATCTCATGCTCATGCAAGATGAGCATGAGAGAAGAAGCGTGAGGCCAGAGGATAGGATTTAGATGGAAGGAGGGTGGGATAAGGGAAAAGGGTGCGCATTAGTGGGGAAATGGTTGTGCATTCAAGTGTGGTACAAGGAAGAGAGGCGGGAGGGGGGAGGTTATGGGTTAGTTACCTAGGCACAGTGGTGCAGCAGTAGAATTTCTGTCTTACTGCAGCAGAAACCCGGATTCGTTCCTTACTACGGTTGATGCCTGTATAGTGTTTGTACGTTCTCCCTGTAACCCCGTGGGTTTTCTCTGCTTGCTCCAGTTGTACGTTAATTGGCTTCTGTAAATTGTCACCAGTGCGTGGGACAGAACAAGCGTTTGGGAGATTGCACAATGGCACGGACGCAGTGGGCCGATAGGTCGGTTTCCAAGCTGCATCTCTGAAACTAAAACTTGAAATCTGAAAATGTAACTGTGTGCTAATCCTAACCTTAAACATGCTGTGAGGGATATTTGGAGATCATCTTTCTCCACGAGACCACATCATGACGAATGGAACAAATAAAATGAAGGAATCTGTGCCTCATAAAAATGAGGTTAGACATTCTTTCCACCCACAGTGTCTATCCCTCCTTCCCAAGAGAGTGAAAGTGCTGAGGTATAGTGGAATTACTTCTGGCAGATTGAGCATATAGAAATCTAACCAGGCATGCAACTGCCTACAGCCGTTCACTTACTGAAAACTCAGAACCATACACTTCCTTTCATTCACTGAACCATCCCCAGTCTCACTATGTGGTAACTGCATAGCTGCCATATGCAGTAATCTTAACACGTAGCCACTTGCAGCAAAGGGACGCAAAGGAGCGAAGACGACTGCAAAACGTGGTGAACACTGGCCAGTCCATCACGGCTTCTGACATTAGTGCCTCTCAGTTCTTCCACCATAAAGATTTGCATCCACAATTATAATGGAGAAGAACAGCACAAACTTGGCTCGCTGAAACAAAACCTTTCCCAGTGGAGGAATCACCATGACATCATTGGCAGGGCAGTGTCATTACTGTACAGTATGTTTACATAGGATTACAAAAGCAGGCAGAGGAATTAATAATGGAAAAATAATTTCAGCACATGATATGAAGGTAGGAAATGAATTAAATGTTAGCATCCTGATCCAATTACCCAACACTCCGCTAACCCAGCTTCAACAAAAAGCAATACTCGCCCTTTGTCTTCTCTGGAACATCAGAGGTTGAGGGGAGACTTGATAGAATCGTTTTCCCCCAGGAAGGAAATGTCCAACACTAGAGGGCATAGCAAAAAGGTACAAGGGGGGAGATTTAATGGTGAAGTGCGGGGCAAGTTTTTTAAAATTTTTACACAGGGAGAAATGAGGGCCTGGGACGTATTGCCAGGAGTGGTGATGGAGGCAGATACAATAGACTTTGGAGATACAGCACGGAAACAGGCCCTTTGGCCCACTGTGACAGCGCCGACCTGCAATCACCCCATAAACTAGCACTATCCTATACACTGTGCCCCCCAATTGTGGCGGTTGAGATTTGTGAATAGGCACATGGAAGTGCAGGGAATAGAGTGATATGAATCATGTATAGGCAGATGAGATAAGTCTAGCTTGCATAAGTTCAGCACAAACATTGTGGGCTGAAAATTGTTGCTGTGCTGTTCTATGACCTATGTCCTTGCCTCCCCTCTGGATGATAACACAGTAGTGACTTAGGGGCAGCACGGTGGTGCAGCGGTAGAGATGCTGCCTTACAGCGCCAGAGACCCGGGTTCGATTCTGACTGCGGATGCCGTCTGTACGGGGGTTTGCACGTTCTCCCTGGAACCGCGTGGGTTTTCTCCAGATGCTTCGGTTTCATCCCACATTCCAAAGAGGTGCAGATTTGTAGGTTAATTGACTTCTGTAAAATAGTAAATTGTCCCTGGAGTGTAGGATAGAGCTAGTGTATGGGTGATCGCTGGTCGGCGCGGACTCGATGGGCCAAAGGGCCTGTTTCCACGCTGTATCTCTAAAGAGACTAAAAAGTGAGTGGTCTCATTCATTTCTCAACATTGCTGATAAATGCAGCAATTATTCAGCTTTTCTCTGCATGTTACACTGAACATGACATAACTGCATTCAGATCCTCCCACCCAATCATGTAGCAACAAGCAGGTTGAGTTCGTCTCACCAGGTTAAACCATATTCTCAATTACTTAAGCTAAATAAACACATATCAAATTACCACAGCTGATTTAACACACCTATCCTTCATTAACATTGTTTTGTTTTCCTCTAAAAACAGCATGTAATAAAATTATAGAAAAGCCAGGACAATACATTTAAAGCTCTAACCTATACTTGTGGATTAAACCCTCTGAATCCATTAGCCGATTCCAGTTTCATCATTCATTCCTGACTAATCAGAGCTGAATGCACTGTCCACTTAGAGAAAGCCATGCACCTGGTTATAAATATGTAAATCAACCATTGTCAGCTGACTTCAAACATTTCAGGTAGATCACAGCCACTATACTGGCTATGATGCACCAGCATACTTGCAGTGGGACTGCTGTACAGTGATTTACATAGCACTCATTTGACCAAATGATGGCTGTACTGTAATACAATCAGAGCTAAAGACCTCGAATGGCTTAATTCAAGAGGCAAAGATTAACACAAACTACAGGACTTCTTCTCCATACATGTTAGATCACATGTTGCATATGAGTAAACACAAAAAGCTGGAGTAACTCAGCGGGACAGGCAGCATCTTTGGAGAGAAGAAATGGGTGACATTTCGGGTTGAGGCCCTTCTTTGTTTGAAGAAAGGTCACTACCCGAAACGTCACCCATTTCTTCTCTCCAGAGATGCTGCCAGTCCTGCTGAGTTACTCCAGCTTTTTGAGTCTATCTTTGGTGTAAACCAGCATCTACGGTTCCTTCCCACACATGTTATATGATGTTTGATGTCACCTCATCGCTATTTGCTGTGAAAATGGTAGAGATTTATGAAGATCTTGCCAGGAATATAACACTGTCACAATGAGTAAAAATTGGACAGAATATGGTTGTTTCCTTTGGAAACGTGGAAGCTTAACTGAGGTGTGTGACAGGTTAGGATTTTATTTTCATCCAAAAGGTATTAGGGAACTGCAATGCCCTAGTCTCTGCATGGTGGCGCAGCGGTAGAGTTGCTGCCTTACAGAGCGACAGACCCGGATTTGAGGCTGAGTACGGTTGCTGTCTGTATGGAATTCTTACATTCTTCCTATGAACGTGTGGAATTTCTCTGGGTGCTCCGGTTTCCTCCCATATTCCAGAGACATTCGGGATTGTAGATTAGTTGGCTTCTGTAAATTATCCCTGGTGTGTAGGATAGAACTAGCGTACAGGTGATCATAGGTCGGTGCGGACTCGGTGGGCCGAAGGGCCTGTTTGCTCACTGCCCACTTTTGACCGATAATAAGATGATAGAGCTTCCTTCCCTTAAAAGATCTGAGACATGTACTGAAAATTGATAACCTGTGACCTCTATGAATTTGATCACCATGCTGTAGGAAAGATGCCATTAAGCTGGGAAGAGTGAAGTGAAGATTTGCAAGGATATTATCAGAACTTGCGGGTCTGAGCTATACAGAGAGTTTGGGCAGGCTAGCATTTTATTACTTGGAGCACAGGATATTGAGAGGTAATCCTAAAGAGGTGTACATCATGAGGGGAATAGATAGGATACATTGCAGCATCTTATTCCCAGGGTAAGGGAATCAAGAAACAGCATAGCTTCAAGGTGAGAGGGGCACGATTTGGCACAGAGGGTGATGGGTATATAAAACAAGCTGCCGGAGAAAGTCATTGAGGCAGGTACAATAACAACATTTAAAAGACATTTGGGCAGGTACATGGATAGGGAAGGTTTAGAGGGATATGGGCCAAATTTGGGGAAATGGGCCTAGCTTAGAAGGGGCATCTTAGATGGGGCACAGGTGAGTTGTGCCCCAGTTATGATTCTCTGACTAAATGTGTGAAATTGAGTTTAGGACTTTTGTTTTAAACTTGCACGGACATGATGGGCCCAATGGCCTCTTCTGCTTCTCGATTTTGTTTTTACAATTCCATGATGCTGCCACCTTTTGCTTGGTGTGACCTCTGCAACTTTCACTTGGAATCAACTGCAACTTCTTCAGGCCCATTTTGCTGCAGATTGAGGAAAAAAACGAAAGCTGCAGGTCTGTGGAACAAGATTGAGTGAGTGGGATGACTTGTGCAAAATAACCGCGCTGGCAAGATCTGCTGGACGGCATCCATCTGTGCTACATAATTCCAAACTACCAGCAGAAGACTTTGCACCTTCCGAACAATTCTTTTCCTCGGCACAGCATCTGCTAAATTGCACATTCCTGTTGCTCCTTGCTGGAACATGGAGCCAACAGGCAGTTTTCAGCGGCATGTGTTTCTCTGTCCCTACAGTATTAGTCTGTTATGTGCCTTAAGACCAGCTGGTAGACAAATCCTTCCATCTCCAAATGACAGACGTGTCAATACGTAACACTCTCGCTGGTGTGTTCAGACCCACGGCGGAGGTGGGCAGGAGAGCCACAGCCACAGTCAGTGACGATTGAGAAGGGTGAAGGAAGTAACGGGTGTTAAGCTTGTTAATTTTTTTATTAATTTGCTATTTTAAAAAATTAATGTCGTGAAAGGATTAAAAAATGAGACTCAAGAGAGAACAACCAGACTGCCATCTGCAAGGTGGTGCATAATTTAACTGAGAGCTACACATAACAATGACATTTGCGATTATATAGCTTGTTCAAGACATGAAAGCTGCTCAATGACACCAAATGCATAATGTTTGCTGTTTCTTAGGCAACGGTATTCGTGCCATCTCACTCACAGTAAATAGATAAAGGACCAGCTAATCAGTTTTAGTTTAGTTTATTGAGGTACAGTGAAAAGTTTGTGTTGCATGCTCACCAGTCAGTGGAAAGACAACGCTGCAGTGCTGGCGCAAAGGGCCGAATGGCTTCCTCCCTCACCTACTTTCTAACACATGATTACAATCGAGCCATCCACAGTGTACAGATACAAGTTCCACTTGCCATTTGAAGTTGAGCCTGTGACATTGGCGAGCAGGAATCCCTGCTTTCTTCTGAGTTGGTTTTATGGATCTTTAATGCTGCTTTTCTTTGTTAACCACACGCATCTTCCAAGGGATGCACTTCAAACACACAAAGGTGCAATAGCTGGACATTATCATTTAAAAAAAAATAGGAGCAGGTGTAGGCTTTTCTTCCCTCAGCCATTCAATAAGGCTAATACACCCAAATCTCGGCAGCACTCTGGTAAACTTCTTCTGCACCTTTTCCAAAGCCTCCACAACCTTTGTGTAATGGGGCGATCAGAACTTCACACATTACTCCAAATGTGGCCGAACTAAAGTCCTATGAAGCTGCATCGTGATTTTCTGACTGATATTCAATGCCCTGAACTATGGGCACTGTGACCCGCTCTCCTCCAAATATCCATTGTTTAGTTTAGTCTTGTTATTGTCAGGTGTAACCAGGCACAGTGAAAATATTTTATTGCATGCTAACCAGTCAGTGGAAAGACTATACATGATTACAGGATAAAGAGCAATAAAGTCAGATTAAAGATAGTCCGAGAGTCTCAAGTGAGGTTGATAGTAGCTCAGGGCCGCTCGCTAGATGTTGCTGGGATGGTTCAGTTGCCTGTAAACAGCTGGGAAGAAACGGTCCCTGAATCTGGAGTTATGTATTTTCACACTATTGTAACTCTTGCTTGATGGGAAAGGGGAGAAGAGGGAGTGACCGGGGTGAGACTCACCCTTGATTATGCAGGTGGCCTTACCGTGGCAGCGTGAGGTATAGATGGAGTCAATGGAAGGGTGGTTTTTTTTGTGATACTCATCAATTTCACTGTGGTCCAAAAATCCAAACAAGTTGAAGTTGCTTCTTGGCACGAACAAAGGCATTCTGATCACATCTCAGATTTCACGTGCTTTAAAATTGTTCGCAGACTACCCTGACAGCTAATTCAATGCACTCTATATGGTTTACTTTTGTTGAGCGATACATCATGGACACAAGCCCTTCAGGCCACTGAGTCCACATCAACCTTCGATGACCTGCTCACACTAATTCCATGCTATCCCACTTTCTCATCCATTCCTTACACACCCAGGACATCTTACAGAGGCCAATTAACCAACAACCCTAGAGTGGTAAAGGCAGCATTAGAGTGGTAAAGAAGGCATAGGTAAGCTTGCTTTTATAGGTCAGGGCACAGAGTATAAGAGTCAGACAGTCATGATACAGGACTTTAGTTAGGCCTCATTTGGAGTTGCGTGTGCAGTTCTGGACGCCCCATTAAATTAAGGTTGTGAAGGCTTTGCAAAGAGTGCGGAGGAGTTTTACCAGAATTATGCCTGGATTAGGGTGTTTTAGCTGCAGCGAGAGAGACTTGGATTGCTTTCTGGAATGCCAGAGGTTGCAGGGGGCTTTGTAGAAGTATATAAAAACTGTGAGAGGTACAGAAAGGGCAGAGTGTTAGAGTATTTTTCCAAGGATGGAAAAAAATCAATTATTAAAGTGTATAGCTCTAAGGTGAGAGGGGCAAAATTTAAAGGAGATGTGCGAGGCAAGTTTTTTTGTCAGACAGGGGGAGGTGAGCACCTGGAATGCACTGTTGGGCGTGCTGGTTGAAACAGATACATTAGTGGCATTTAAAATACTTTTGGAAGGGCATATAAATTTGCAGGGAATGTAACGATATGGATTACATGCAAGTAGATAACATATGATCTTAGCAACATGCAGAAACACAGAACTGCAGATGCTGGTTTATACCAAAGATAGACACAAAGTGCTGGAGTAACTCAGAGTGTCTGGAGGAAAGGGCCTTGGCATCATTTTTGGCACAGACATTGCAGGCCAAAAATGACTGTTCTTGTGCTGTGCTATACTGTTTTATGTTCTATGTACAAATCTTTGGGATGGAGGAGCCAACTGGAGCACCCGGAGGAAACCCACACGAACACAGGAAGAATGTGCAAATGCCACACAGACAGCAGCCGAGGTCAGGATCAAACCCTGGTCCCCGACGCTGTGAGGCAGCAGCTCTACAAGCTGTGCCACCGTGCCATGTCACTTTTGATAAGACACAAAATACTGGAGTAACTCAGCGGGTCAGGCAGCATCTCTGGAGAGAAGGAATGGGTGACGTTCTGGGTTGAGACCCGTCTTCGGACTGAGTCATGGGAAAGGGAACCGAGACATATGGAAGGGTGAGGTGTGAAAAGGAGAGATCAATGGGGACAAAGTTCAAGGGAAATGTGTCATTTTTTGCATGTTTATAGACCTTCTATAGGAATGTACATGGAATCACGGGTAGGAATACCTTTTACTTGGGCAGGGCCGCCAGGTGAGGATTGAATGAACCAAAGTAGATAGAGGTGATTTAAAGTAGCATTGACGGTGCTTGGCCTTCCGCCATAACTGCTTATTCCTGACTAACGAGATTTGCATGTTTCTACCTGAGGGTATGTGTTGACAGTTCATTGGTTTCCTGCTGTTCTCAAACAGAAACAGAATATGCTGGGAGAACTCAGCCAGTCAAGCAGAACTAGTAGAAAAAAAGAGCCTGGTCAATATTTCAGGTCTCGGACTCTCCATCACAACTGGGGAACTAGCTTGCCCAGAACTTGATGAGAGAGGGTTTCTTAACCCGAAACACTGTCTGGTTTCTCTTTCTAAATTTGCTCATTGTGTTCTTCCAACATTTTTTGTTTTGTTTCAGTTTCCAACGTCTGTGGGTTTATTTGTTTTTGTGTGTTCTTTCAGGCTATGTTTTGGTATTAGTACTTGGCATAGGGGTGGGTCTCAGTGTTGATGGTAGGCCAGTCTAACTCCCGCTATTACCAGGCTTCTAAACAGTCTGGCCATAAGCTAGGGTATTGTCCAATTCACTTCTAACACATGGCGGACATTGGACTTTGTCTCTGGAACTGATGCACTGTAATGTTGCGAGTTATATTCTGCACTTCTGCACGGCCAACAGTAAGAAGAGGCAGCTTGTGAGATGGGAGGGAGCCCATGGTGACCGGGCGCATCCTGTCAGTGGTGGCAGCCTGAAGAAAGCGCTGCCCCAAGGGCTACAACGTGAGCCGCAGCAACAGCCGTGCCAACTGGACCGCATGGTGGGTGAGGAAGGGCTCGCTGGTGCCCCTTGCAAGCTGGGGATGGCTTTGGCAGGTCCGTCCGAAATTGTTATAAAGGAGTCCATTGAAACAAGGGTTTACTCTATCTCCCTATCCCATCGATGTACCTATCCAACCTGATGTTTTGATGTACGGTATATCTATTTGGAGAGGGAGAGATAGATCAGCCATGATTGAATGGTGGTATAGACTCGATGGGCCGATTGGCCCGATTCAGCGCCCATGACCTACGAAGCCATAAACCTATGAAGAAAGTCACCAGATCAGAGTAGGGAGAGCAATAGGAACAATGGTGCTGGGTTTGTTTTTCAAAATGAACGATTTTCCACGAGTTTGCTCCCTTGTTGTCTCGTGCATTGCAAAGGAAGCCTGCCTCCATCTGAAAACAAGAAATTTCTTCCCCCCTCCCACCCATCAAGGTTCCAGTTGAGATATTTGAGTGCAAGAAGGAAATTCTGGCTGTCACAGGTTGCCCCATTCTAGTTAGCAGTTGTCAGCCACAGCAAAGGGCATGAGATATTTTGTACTGTGAGGGATGACTTATCATTTTATACCTGAAAATCATGTAAACATATTTTTGGAAATAGAAAATTAGGGATGAACAATAAAAGGTAACGTTCAAATGAAGGAACAAGACTTTAGAGTTTGGAGTTACATCGTGGAAACAGGCCCTTTAGCCCACCAGGTCCGTGCCGACCAGCGATCACCCCGTACGTTAACATTATCCTACACATTAGGGACAATTTACAATTTTACTGAAGCCAATTAACCTACACATCTGGACATCTTTGGAATGGGGGCGGAAACCGGATCACCCAGAGAAAACCCACGTGATCACAGGGAGAAGGTGCAAATTCTGTACAGACAGACAACATAGTCAGGATCAAATCCGACTCTCTGGTGCTGGAAGGCTGCAAATCTACCGCTGCGCCACCGCACCGCCCCACAAGTGAGAGGTAAGCAGGTGATTGACAAGAACAAATTTGCTTCCGGCTTCGCAGTAGGGTTTGCAATGTCAAACCCAATGTCAAATGTGCATTTGGCTCGAAGGTCCAAATGGCCTCCTCCTGCACCTATCTTCCATGTCAAACTTAGGTAAATTATAGCCTTCATGCCTGTTCATTGCCTGGGTTATCTGATTCCAGGCAGAGCTATACATTTTTGGTAGAAATAACTGCTGCTGGTGAACGGGCGAAGGGAGGGCAGGAAATAAGGCAGACAACTATGGGGGGAAAACAGGGAACTGGCACTTTGATTCACTGAAGATCACTTAATATTAATGTACATTGAAGTTCATCCATTTACGTTTCCATCGACAGAGAGATAAACTGTAAATGTTTCAGGTTTGCAATCCTTGCTCAGAACTGGAAAATATATGTAGAAACAGGAACTGCAGATGCTAGTTTACAAAAAGGGCACAAAGTGCTGGAGTAACTCAGCGGGTCAGGCAGCATCTCTGGAGAACATGGCATTTGAGACGTGACCATTATTCAAAAGGGTTCCAACCCAAATCATCACTGGTCCATGTTCTCCAGAGATGCTGCCTGACCTGCTGAGTTACTCCAGCACTTTGATAAAAAGATAAAGATAAAAGTTTGTTTTCAATAATAGAGAAAGCAGGAGAGCGGGATGACTAGAACAAAGGGAATGTCAACGTTAGGGCGAGTCAAAGTGACTTAATGAATACACAAAAGGATGCAGATGCTGGGATCGGGAGCAAAAGAAAACTGCTGGAGGAACTCAACGGGTCAGGCAGCATCTGTGGAGGGAAATGGCTAGTTGACATTTCAGGTCTAGACCCCTCGTCTGGACTGCTGGAGTCAGGATTTAACAATGGTAATTAGCAGCACATTAAATTCCTTGGTCTGTGTAACTCCTCCCATTTCACCTCACAGTTCAGCTGAAGACATCAATAATTTAGCCCCACGGCACGGGCGGCACAGTGGCACAGCGGCAGAGATCCAGGTTCAATTCTGACTACAGGTGCTGTTTGTACGGAGTTTGTACATTCTGCGTGACCTGCGTAGGTTTTCTCTGGGATCTCTGCTTTCCTCCCACATTCCAAAAACGTGCAGGTTTATAGGCTAATTGGCTTTGGTAAAATTGTAAATTGTCCTAGTGTGTGTAGGATAGTGCTAGTGTACGGGGATCACTGGTCGGCATGGACTCAGTGGGCCGAATGGTCTGTTTCCGCGCTGCATCTCTAAACTAAACTAAACCACAAAACATTCCTAAACTACTTTGTAAAGCCACGTGATATGCATGAGCTCAGACTTGGCTATATTCTACCTCATTACAGGAAGTCCTTCAGTTTAAAACCTGCATTAAGAAATAATTAGCCTTGCTCTGCAACATTATAGACTTTGAACTATTGGAGAAGCAAAGTAAACTGGTCGAACGTCTCGGATCTCATTGGAGAGCACTTTCTCTGTTAATCACAAGTCTCTTGGCTCTATCAAACTGTGCTCATTCCAAAGGCAAGTTTTAAGAAGCTCAAGGCAAGCATTGAAAAAAATCCTGCTTTTGTAAACAGTCATTTGCCTTGGAGCGAAGTGGCATTATTTACTCAATGTGAATACTAAAAACAAACCTTCGCTAACTGGAACAGTTTTTCCAGAGCAAAGATAACACTGTTTGACGTGCATAACCTCTACATTCTTAGCTGGTGGACATGTTGTAACAGAACATCTTATATTACTGCAGAAATGCAAATTTCATAATCTCATTGTTAACCTAATCCATTTGAGTTTCCCTGGCAGTAACAGTTTGCTATTCCTGGGTGCACAAAAGGCTGGAGAAACTCAGCGGGTGCAGCAGCATCTAAGGAGTGAAGTAGATAGGCAACGTTTCGGGTCGAGGCCCTTCTTCAGACCCGTTTGCTATTCCTGTTGTTTCGACAAACCCTGCCGCAATGGGACAGGTTGTGTCATAACTGAACTCCACTCTAAATGTACCAGTGTAATTCCTGAACAAGTCACTTATTCCAACAATCACTACATCTGTCACATAGGATTGCACAAATATATACTCACGGTATGATGATAAAAGACTCGAGGCGTAAAATTCACATGGAAATCTGTTGTTTAGGCAATAATACAAATTCCTATGTATATCCCGCTCCGGAGATGGGTGACAACAGGGATGAAATCAGTATGATTGTGACAGAGATTATTTTTGGCACAAGGTGACACACATTTCTAAAACAGGCACATATTTGCTGGCATCTTAAATGTACAAATTAAAAGGCGGAATCCGAGATGTTAGATTCGCATTCTGATCTTGATTTTAGATTTCAAATGTTTTCCCACAATTTCCGATCAATTTTAATGGCAATATATTGCAATAGTTCTGTGTAATGATAACAGATTATAAGGATCTTTTAAAAAACAACACAAAGAGCTGGAGTAACTCAGCAGGCCATTCAGCATCTCTGGTGCAGATGGATAGGTAACGTTTTGGGTCAGGACCTTCCTCAGACTGGCTGTGGGAGGTGGTGGGGGACGGGAGGGGTGAAGCCGGAAGAGTGGTGGGGTAGGAACATGTCTGGTGAGTGCCAGATGGATACAGGTGAGAGGGTTTTTTGACTTTGATCAGCAGATGGTTGGACAACGGCCAGAGATGAACATAAATGTGCGAGATAAGGATAGAAGAGGTTTGAACTGTGGATGGTTGGTGGATACAGGTTAACTGAGGGAAGGTTAACTGATCTTGTATAAGCTCTGACACTGCAGGGTCAAGTGGCTAGGAGGATGTTATCAAGCCTGATACTTCAGTGGGGTTCTGAGGCAGCACTGCACAGCTAGAGGTGCACGTTGGAGGCACAAGAGATTGCAGATATTAGAAACCTGAGCAAAAAACAAAGTGCTGGATGAACCCAGTGGGTTATGCAACATCTTTAGTAATCAGAGCATAGAAAAATGCAGCATCGGAAATATGCTGCATTTTGACCCACAATGCCAGTGCCGAACGTAATGCCAAGATAAGCTAACCTCATCTACCAGTAAATTCCCAACATATCCATGTGCCAATCTAAACACCTCTTAAACACTCCAACGGCAGGAGTCACACTTTGCACAAAGGAAGATGTTTGTGCTTGTTGCAATTCAATCGCAAACCCAGCCCAAAGACATCGCGGGAAGTGGTAATCAATTCAAGGATCAGAATTAGTCCATTCAGCCCAACAAGACTACTCCGCCATTCAATCACGGCTGATCTATCTTTCCCTCCCAACCCCATTCTCCCGCCTTCTCCCCATGACCCCTGACACCCCTACTAACCAAAAATCTATCAATCTTTAAAAATACCTAATGACTTAGCTTCCACAACTATTTGCAGCAATGAATTCCACAGATTCACCACCCTTTGACTAGATACATTTCTCCTCAACACCTTTCTAAAGGTACATCCTTTTATTCTGAGGCTATGGCTTTTGGTCCTTGACTCTCCCACTAGTGGAAACATCCTCCCCACATCTACTCTATCCAGGCCTTTCACTATTCAGTAAGTTTCAATGAGGTCTCCCTTCATCCTTCTAAACTCCAGCAAGCACAGGCCCAGTGCCATCAAACGCTCATCAGTTGTGGGATAATTCTTGTAAACCTCCTCTGGACCTTTTCCATTGCCAGCACATCCTTCCTCAGATACAGGGCCCAAAACTGCTCACAATACTCTAAATGCGGTCTGACCAGTGCCTTTTAAGCCTCAGCATTAGGGCAGTATCTTGGACTCAACCCTCAATGAAGGGCCGAATGGCCTACTCCTGCACCTATTTTCTATGTTTCTATGTTTCCATCTTGTGCTACTTCATGTATGACCAACCTTCCACCATAAGCACAGAAGCGTTTTAGATTTTATTTGTTTTAAGAGATACAGCATGGAAACAAGCCCTGCAGCCCATCGAGTGACGGCACAGGCTAAAATCGGTTAGATGATGGCATACTATGTGCAATTATGGCACGTTCAAGGAATCACACAGCAGAAGAGATTTTTTATCCCTTAAGAGAAAAGCTGTGAATCCCCAAACCTGCCTTCATCGACAGGTCAGTGGTAGAAAGATTCAACAGCGCCAAGCAGGGGGGCGGAAATCCTGGGAGGGGGGACACGTCCCCCCATGCTTTGAGAGGTACTGGACAATCCCTCCCATGTTTTGTAATCTGGACTTTATCAGACGCTTTCTATGGGCTGAATTGGCCCGTTCGCGGGGCCTTTCCGCACCTGGCGCGGCTTAAAATCAAACTGCTGCATCGGGGCGACTGCACCACCCTGACCACACTCTCGTTTCACCCCTGCTATTGGGAAGCAGGTTTCGGAGCCTTAAAACGGTAACATCCAGATTCAGAAATAGCCTCTTCCCAACAACCATCAGGTTATTGAACACCATGAATTCCAACTAAACTATAAACTACTATCTGCTTGATTGCACTGGGGACTTCGGACTTCATTTTTTTTGCATTGCATTGGATTTTTTATTTATTGACCATTTAAAAAAATATATTTGTTTATTATATTATCTATTGAGTACTGCATTTACAAACTTGAGGTGCTGCTGAAATGCAAAAACATTTCATTGTTCTGTTTCAGTTCATCTGACAATAAAACACTCTAGACTATCTTGATGTGTAGGAAAGAACTGCTGTTTATACCGAGGATAGACACAAAGTGCTGGAGTAACTCAGCAGGTCAGGCAGCATCTCTGGAGAAAAAGTATATTGATGATAGTCTCAAGAAGGGTTCCAACCTGAAACGTCACCCATTCCTTTTCAATTCTCCATTATCAAACATCAATGGAGTTTTTCTTCTTCAAACTCGATGCGTAATAGTAATTATTCTTACAATCACTGTAAAGCTATGTTAAAAAAAGTTTTTTAAAGGGAATTAAAAATAAAATTAACTTACAGTAATTGCATTTAGTTTGCACTGATAGCTTTAAATGCTCAGAACTACATGCAATTAATAAATCTTTAGTTACACCACTGCAGACCTATCACCAGATGCCAACTCTTTGAAAGAAAAGTCCAATCAGTATTCTTTCCCCACCTCTCCCTTTCTTCTCTCCTCATTCCCAATAGACCTTTAGCATTTTCCGTTAATGAAGACATAAGTTAAAAAAACGTTAAGGTAACTATTTTGGGTTTGTCACTAATACAGATCACTACATTATTTGTATTATGTTTTGGACTATGTAAAAGGAATCAGCTGGGAAACGATTGCTGACTTCAGCACAATAGTTGCCATGGAGTTAGGTTAGAGGTTAGGACACCAGCACCAGAGAAAGAAATGTTGTTTTTTGTTTAAAAGGAAAATGTAAACAATGTAAAGAAGATTTATTCATAAGTTAAACAATGAGATTGGGAGCAAGGAAAGTCACTTTGAGTAATGAACATGCCACAATATCACACGTCGCACCAACAAATTGAATTATATGGTTTTATCTTTGTTTGTGGGCAAATACTTACCTAATGGATCAATGAGTATACTGTATTGCACAATGGGATTAATCCACATCAGGAATACAGTAGACAAATTGAACCATCAGGTAGGTATTAGCCAAGGTTCCCCCATTTGTTCATCATCCACTGATCTCAATGATTCCCAACTTTAATGCAAAGTAGTTTGTGAATACTTATGGACAATAATAGCTAACCATTAGAATTTCCATGGAAACTCAACATTCTTGCCACCTTTACTCGAAGGCTACAAGGATAGTGTTTTTGATTATAAAGTAAACTGTACCATGGCAATAGAACATAGAACAGCACAGCAAAGGAAAGGGCCCTTCAGCCCACAATGTTTGTGCCGAACATGATGCCAAATTAAACTGATCTCATCTTTTGTACATGATCCATATCCCTCTACTCATGCACTTCCATGTGCCTATCTAAAAGCCCCTTAAACACCACTTTCTGCCTCCTCCACCACCCCTGGCAACGTGTTCCAGGCCCCCACCACTCTCTATGTAAACAAACTTGCCGCGCACATCTCCAGTAAACTTTTCCCCTCTCACCTTACAGTTATGCCCTCCAGTGTTGGACAGTTACACCTGAGATAAAGAGTTCTGACTGTCTAGCCATTCTATGCCTCTCATATTTTTATATTCTTCTACCAGGTCTCCCCACAACCTCTGACGTTCCAGGGTAAGCAATCTAAGTTTATCCAAACTGTCCTTTGTGCTGAAACCCTGTAATCCAAGCAGCAATCTGGTATATAATTCAAAGTTTCCCAGCTTCAACCTCAGTCTGACTAATTTCAATGAATGTGTTGACAGCAATCTTCCTTGACCACCATTTATATTTTCAACCAATGGATGTAATTAACCTTGAATAAAGTGAACAGCAAAATAAGCTTCCCAATTTTGGGAAGCTTGGGGACTTGGAATCACATGTTTAAAATATAATTTTCAAATGAGATACAACAGCACACGCGCACACACACACGCGCACACCAATGACCAACGTGGTATTTCAAAGGACAAAATACCTTTCCCATGTTATAGAAACATAGAAAATAGGTGTAGGAGTAGGCCATTCAGCCCTTCGAGCCTGCACCACCATTCAATATGATCATGACTGATCATCCAACTCAGTATCCTGTACCCGCCTTCTCTCCATGCCCCCTGATCCCTTTAGCCACAAGGGCCACATCTACACTAACTCCTTCTTAAATATAGCCAATGAACTGGCCTCAACTACCTTCTGTGGCAGAACATTCCACAGACTCACCACTCTCTGTGTGAAAAATGTTTTCCTCATCTCGGTCCTAAAGGAATTCCCCCTTATCCTGTGATACACTGTGACTCCTTGTTCTGGACCTCACCAACATCGGGAACAATCTTCCTGTAGCTAGCCTGTCCAACCCCTTAAGAATTTTGTAAGTTTCTATAAGATGTTCCAGTTGTAAATCACGTATGATTAACAAAAAAATTACAGACTTATACTCACCAATGTGATGAGGGAACAAAGGCAGAATGGCAATTGGTATTGAAGTTGCATTACAAAGTATTATTTCTGAGATGGAGACACATGGAACTGATAATGATGATGAAATCAAGTAAAACAATGTGGTGGAGAAACGCAGCAGGGGGCAGACCACAGCTGTGGAGGGAATTAAAAGGCAACGTTTCCCGTCAGGACCCTTGTTCAAACTCAAGAAGTGACTGACGAAGGGTCCCAACCGGAGATGTTGCTTATTCGGTCCTCCCACGGATGCTGCCTGAACTGCTGCGTTACTCCAGCACTGTGTGTTTTGCTCATTATTTCTGAGAAGTTTGAACTATTCACACTGGTACCACTCAAACCATGACCAGAAATACCATCCGTCCATTTTTTCCAAAAGAGTCCCAATAGTCCAAAATATCTCTTAAGTGGAAATGCTTGTTGCATTGCACATACATCTAAGCCATCACTTGGCAATTCAAGGCCAATAAATCACTGGTAATTTACGAGTGTAGCTAAATTGCCAAGACTGCAAACCGTTATGGAAAGCACTCGAGTCTGAATCTGCAGCAGAAAATGAACTGTTTATGTCCCCGGCTTAATAACCAATTTTTTTTTTTTTTACAACATTGATTAAAATTAGAAATATTTTAAGACTTAAAGAAGTGGCTTAATCAACCCACTTGAATTGAACTGCAGACGTTGGTTTACAAGATAAAAGACACAAAGTCTGGAGTATCTCAGCGGTCGGACAACATCTCTGAAGGTCATGGACAGGCAATGTTTAGGGTCAGACCCTTCTTCAAACTGGAGTCCATGTTCTCTGGAGATAGAAACAAAATGCTGGAGTAACGCAGCGGGTCAGGCAGCATCTCTGGAGAAAAGGAATTGATGATGTTTTGGGTCGAGACCCTTCTTCAGACAGTCGGGGAAGAGGGAAATTAGAAGCTTCTGAAGATGCTGTCTGACCTGCTAAGTTACTCCGGTACTTTGTGCCTTTTTCTTTTGCCCACAGAGTGTGTATAACTGGCAAGTAGGTTTTTTTTTCATTGCATTAATTCTGCATGAAACTGCAGCAGCATCTTCCCTCTGCAACGAGAGCAAGGGACACACAAAGAGCCCACTTTGTGTCTCTCAGACTAACAATGCTAGATGCATAAAGACTGCAGACGGTTGAGGGATTGCACAGTCTGGATGCATTTGCAAACCACTGTGTGTGCGCCTTTGAGTTACGCAGTTCACGACAGAATCACTCTGGCCAATGGTCTACTCTGCTCCCTGTCTGGCTGGACGCATCGTCTGTTAATAGTGGACGCAGCTCTCTCCCATCTCATCCATGTTCCCATTAACTCAGTGCACGCAGCCTGCACGGTACAATACGAATACCATACACACACAAGTTACTGGCAAGGGAAGGGAAAGACGAGCCTGACTTTATTTTTCCTCACTCTGACTTAGTGGCAACTTAGTTTTGTTTCATTTAGTTTAGAGATATAGCACGGAAACAGGCCGTTCGGCCCACCAAGTCCGTGCCGACCAGCGACCCACGCACACTTACACTATCCTACACACTAGGGACAATTTGCAATTTTACCGAAGCCAATTGCGCTGCAAACCTGGGATAGGCACAACATGCTGGAGTAACTCAGCGGGACAGGCAGCATCTCTGAAGAGAAGGAATGGTCTTCCACAACCAATATCTGCTTCACAACCTACAAACCTGTACGTCTTGGGGGGGGGGGGGGGGGGGGGGGCGGCTCACCCGGAGAAACACCCCACGGTTACGGGGAGAATGTGCAAACTCCGTACAGAGAGCACCCGTAGCCAGGATCAAACCCGGATCCCCGGCGCTGCAAGGCAGCAACTCTACCGCTGCCCTTTCACAGCTTCAAGCTGAGTTTGAAGCGTCACCTCTTACAGGCACCAGAGATTGTCCCTGGGACCCCCGCAGGCTGCCACTAGCCACACGGGATGGCACTGGTAAAACCCAGATGCACGGGGAACAGCAGAATGCCTTTTCCCCTTTCACCACAAAATCCCACCCCTCCTCCCCGTCCATCCGCCCTATTACTGGTGGCAAAATACGGTCTCGTTTTTAGAGTGTGTCTAAAGTCTGCGACAAGCCCTGAATAAGCGGCAGCACTAACCGGGGCTGGGGCTGGATCCTGACACAATGATCAGCGGGTGACAGATGGAGGGAGAGACGAGCGCTTTGAACCGGTAGCCGCTCACAATTAGCATCCAGCCGGCACTCAGGCTGCGCCTCTTGTTGCCTTCCCCATCTCTTTCACCGGGACGCTGGAAAGCAGCGACATGAGGGGACGGCAGGAGAGCAGACAACAACACAACAAAAAGCGAAGGAAAGGTTTATTTGCCTCACTTGGCAGCGCGATCGCGTTACTGAAGTGAAGGCTTTAACGCACCACACATCACACAGTGCGACAACAAACTGCGAGTGTTCCTTACCCTGTCATTGCCGACGTCCCTCTGGCCCTGAGACTGAGCGGTGGCAGCCGATATACTAGCGCCGGCTCCCCTCTCTGTCGCCTCTCGATCCTTCCCCCTGTGCAGCCAGTCTCTCTCTCTCTGTCTGCCCAGGGTTCCGCTGCGTACAGTCCCTCACCCCCCCCCCCCCCCCCCCCCACCACAACCCCTCCTCTCTCTTCTTCTTCCCCCGACTCTTTCTTTCTTCCCACCCCCTCTCTCTCTCTCTTTCACACAATCTTCTCCGTCCCCTCTGCACCGAGTTCGGGCGACTCTCTGCTGTGTCTCACTCTATATACACCCTCTCTCTTCCTGTACACAGAGGCTCTGTGCAGTCTCTCTCTCTCTCTCACACACACACACGTTCTCTCTACTCTGTAAACTGTGTGTCTCTGCACAATCCCTCTCTCCCTATCCCACACCCACCCAGCCTGTGTCGTGTTTGCTTTGTACTATCCCTGGACAGATCACTGTCTTCCCGACAGACCCTGGCCTCTGAATCCCCGTCCACCCAACTCACCCGCCTCACAGCTGTCTTTCAGGGTCTGATTAAGTTTTAAAGGACTTCAGTGACCCTTCCCGTACACTGTGCTTTCACCGTCTTAATCACAGCGCCAACTTTCCTGTCCATCCTGGTGTGTGTCTGTATCACATTGGCTTGGCACCGTGTGAATTTCACTCAGACAGCGCTCCCCGCTTAACCCTGTCCCCCGCCCGAAGGAAGAGGGAGCCGCGTGTGTGTGTATGTGTGTGTATGGTGTTCCACTCTTAGTGTTTGCATCAATGCCTCCAGGGAAAGATCTCTAGACCAGCCCACGTCTGACAAACGTGGCGCAAACCGAAGATTATAGAGGAGCACCCCCCCCCCCCACCCCCACCCCCACCCCACACACACACACACACACATATACAGGAGAGGGAAAGAATCGCTGATGCCACCCCGTGGGTCGCGGTGACCACCCGGCTGTCTCGACCACAACGCCCACCCTGCCCCGCAGGTCGGCACCCTCCACGCCCCCCTCTCTCCCCCGCCCCTTCTTTCTACCTGCCGCCGAGGTGAAGGTGAAGCGGGCGGACCCACCCACCCCTTCACTCTCGGCAAAGGCACCACTTTTGAAAGAGAGAAAGACGGGCAGCCGGTGACCGAAGGGTCGTGACTGAGCCCGAGACTCAGTAAACCAGACAAATGAAAAAACAATGAGGAGACACTCAGTAACAGAGAGATAAAGGAACAAACGGATAAATCAAGAGTGAAAATTAAGTTCAGGGAATGGTGAGGACATTCAAAATTAAATGAAACAAAATAACAAAGCGTTGGTATATTCTGATACAACGTGTGAAATTAAGAGATTCAGTATTATTGTCGAATAACAGATTCAGCAATGCTGTGAGACGATAAAACAGTAATACTAGGAGAGAAATTAACATTGAGAATAATACCATGCAATAAAACAGGAGACATTTAGTTCTAACTCTGAACTAAAATAACACTAACATTCGGGATGCTGTGAAATAAGAAATAAAGGGACAGTGATTTGGCAATACAGAATACCATTCGATCTGTGAGATCCGGCAACATTGAGTTCCAATGAGCCTGCCTGATTCAGTAATAGGCAAGATTCATCTTCAGTGATACAGAGTTTAAGGAGCATAATAAGATGTATTAATCAAGAACTTTAGTTATAGATTTGTGAAAATGAGATTAAACAGAAGCATCAGGGATATCATGAGATTCAGACACAGGGTGTCTGCTACTGCGATCCAGCCATACGCTTAGATATATAATGCTTAGTAGCAGATTTGGCATGAATTAATAACAGACGGTCATATTCATTAACTTTGGAACTAAAATACAATTACATTCATGGTAGAGCTTTAAAAAGGTGTGGGAAGGAACTATGTAGATGGTGGTTTATATGGAGGATCGGCACAAAATGCTGGAGGAACTCAGCAGGACAGACAACATCTCAGAAGAAAAGGAATAGGTGATGTTTCGTGTCTGAAGATGGGTTTCGACCCAAAACGTCACTTAATCCCTTTCTCCAGAGATGCTGCCTTTTACTCCAACATTTTGTGTCTATCTTTGCTTTTTAAAAATGGCCATATTTAAAGGTCAGCAAAGACCCACTCAGATTAGATTAACTTTCAGAATTGGATGCAATTTGCTATCTGATTTTTTTTAATCTATGTGTTTTGCTCTGCAGAAGACTGCATTAAAGTTCTTTGTGGAGTTTGGGTCTGTTTTAAATATTTTAATTAACGAGGAATTGTAGCTGTGTGGAAAAAGCTTGAGAAACCAGTGGGTTGCTTCCTGATAATCATTGCTGTTTGTTCATGCGGCTATTCTTTAAATGAATCATGAATCCAACATTTTTCAACAAATGTTTTGATATCTGAATTTATCAACAATATAGTATGAATAATATATTTGTATTTTCCATTAATTTTGTTAATTTTAAATGAAAGGAGTTGCTAATAAAACGTGCCCAAAGTCAAGTACTTTTGAAGTTTACTTTCCGGAAATAGTAATGTCGGGAAACAGGGTAACCAATATGCGTACACAAGGTCTCAGAAAGAGTAATGAGACAAAGGAACCAGGAGAATCACATTAGTTTAGTCATAAACACCAAGTTCAATTCTGATCACAGGCACTGTCCATTTGAATTTGGAGATTCTCCCTGTGGCTACATGAGTCTCCTCTGAGTGCTCCAGTTTCTTCCCACACCCCAAAGATACACAGATACATAGACATAGATACATAGACAACAGGTGCAGGAGTAGGCCATTCGGCTCTTCGAGCCAGCACCGCCATTCAATGTGATCATGGCTGATCATCCACAATCAGTACCCCGTTTCCTGCCATCTCCCCACACCCCTTGATTCTGCTAGCCCAAAGAGCTCTATCTAACTCTCTTTTGAATGCATCCAGTGAATTGGCCTCCACTGCTTTCTGAGGCAGAGAATTCCACAAATTCACAACTCTCTCGGTGAAAGAATGTTTTTCCTCATCTCAGTTCTAAATGGCCTACCCCTTATTCTTAAACTGTGCCCCTGGTTCTGGACACCCCAAATATCGGGAACATGTTTCCAGCATCTAGCGTGTCCAATCCCTTCATAATTTTATGTTTCTATAAGATCCCCTCTCATTCTTCTAAATTCCAGTGAATACAAGCCAAGTCGCTCCATTCTTTTATCATATGACAGTCCTGCAATCCCAGGAATTAACCTCGTGAACCTACACTGCACTCCCTTAATTGCAAGAATGTCCTTCCTCAAATTAGGAGACTAAAACTGTACACAATACTCCAGGTATAGTCTCACCAGGGCCCTGTACAAATGCAGAAGGACCTCTTTGCTCCTATACTCAACTACTCTCGTTCTGAAGGCCAACATGCCATTCACTTTCTTCACTGCCTGCTGTACTTGCATGCCTACTTTCATTGACTGATGAACAAAGACCCCCAGATCCCGTTGTACTTCCCCTTTTCCCAACTTGACACCATTTAGATAGTAATCTGCCTTCCTGTTTTTGCTACCAAAGTGGATAACCACACATTTATCCACATCTGCCATGCATCTGCCCACTAACTCAACCTGTCCAAGTCATCCTGCATCCTCATAGCATCTTTTTCACAGTTCACACTGCCACCCAGCTTTGTGTCATCTGCAAAATCGCTAATGTTACTTTTAATTCCTTCATCTAAATCATTAATGTATATTGCAAATAGTTGCGAACCCAGCACCAAGTCTTGCGGCACCCCACTAGTCACTGCCTGCCATTCTGAAAGGGACCCGTTAATCCCTACTCAATACCCTACCCCAATACCATGTGCTCTAATTTTGTCCACTAATCTCCTGTGTGGACCTTATCAAAAGCTTTCTGAAAGTCCTGGTACACTACATCCACTGGCTCCCCCTTGTCCATTTTACTTGTTACATCCTCCAAAAATTCCAGAAGATTAGTCAAGCATGATTTTCCCTTCATAAATCCATGCTGACTTGGACCGATCCTGTAACTGCTATCAAAATGTGCCGCTATTACATCTTTGATAATTGACTCCAGCATCTTCCCCACGACCGATGTCAGGCTAACTGGTCTATAATTCCCTGCTTTCTCTCTTCCTCCTTTCTTAAAAAGTGGGATAACATTTTAACTACCTTCCAATCCACAAGAACTGATCCAGAATCTATAGAGCATTTGAAAATGATCACAAATGTGTCCACGATTTCTAGAGCCACCTCCTTGAGTACCCTGGGATTCAGACCATCAGGCCCTGGGGATTTATCAGCCTTCAGTCCCATCGGTTTACCCAACACCATTTCCTGACTAATGTGAATTTCCCTCCGTTACTACGTCACCCTAGGTCATCTGTCCCCTCGTACATCTGGGAGATTGTTTGTGTCCTCCTTAGTGAAGACAAAACCAAAGTACCCGTTCAACTCATCTGCCATTCCCGTGTTCCCCATAATAAATTCACCTGTTCAAGGGACCCACATTTGTCTTAACCATTTTTTCCTCTTCATATACCTAAACAAGCTTTTACTATCCTCCTATAAAATCTTGGCTAGCTTACATTAGGTATGTTACAAAACTTACCTTTACCGGCGCTGCAGTTCTGCCGCTCCCCGTGTGCGCGACTTTCGCGCCTTGCAGAGGGGGGCGGGCTTAAAGTGCCGTTTTTCCACAGGCCTGGATAATCGATGAATGTCGGGCGATTTGGTTGCTGAAGAAAAATCGCTCCGACATTTAATGAATGGTGGTATTTTTAAATTACTCTAGATTATTTATTAACTAGAGTAATTTAAAAATCACCTTCAAAAGCCGTGACCGCAGACAACCGGAAGCATTTTGCGTAGGGGAGAAAAAAAGGTAAATACTTTATTTTTATATTAAAAGTTGGTTTTTCGGGAGGCTTTAATAATATTTTTATGTTGCGAAATGGGGTCCCCAAAAAATGTATGAACCCCAGTATTATTCCCCCCGACTTCACTGCTAACCGCAACGTTCCAATCCACGGCATTCCACTAAAACCCACTCGCTAGTTGATTTAAATGTGCCATTAATTTACAGGCATTAAACACTAAATTCCTTCCATTTGGCCCAGAAATTCATGAAAATGAGATTTAAAAATTATGTTATATTGTGGATTATTGTGTGAATGTTATTTGGACACTTAGGCAATTTAAAAAAAGTTTATCTTTTCTGAAGAAATGGATAGATGTTTAGATCTACTCAATTAATTTTGTAATTAGCTACAATTAGATAACTAACTAATTATATGCTTTAATTTCAGGTAATCCAAGTAAGATTGTTTAATATTTGTTTCAGAATGCTTCAATCTATAATAACTGAAAATTTCATTGAGTTCTCTTAATTTTTAAGAATGTTATGGACTTTTAACTTTTCCAGATCACAGCTTTTGAGTTAAGTCAATTGAAAGGCAATGGGAAGCAAGATGCTCATTTCCGAGTATGAAAATGGCCATAACTTTCTTAATACTGAAGATATGAAAGTAAATTAGGTGTCAAATTAAACTTCTTTTTATGCTTTATCTGATGGGATAAATTGCAGACTTGATTTTTAAAATCTCAAAATTTTGTAACATTGCTACTTACATCAACCTTTCTCACAGTATTGCCTTTTTAGTTACCTTCTGTTGATCTTTATATGTTTCCCAATCATCTGGCTTCCCACTCATCTTTGCTTTGTAATAAGTTTTCTCTTTTATCTTTATACTGTACTTGACTTCCCTTGTCAGCCACGGTCACCTCTTACTCCCCTTAGAATATTTCTTCCTCTTTGGAATGAAATAGACAATAGAAAATAGGTGCAGGAGTAGGCCATTCGGCACTTCGAGCCAGCACTGCCATTCATTATGAGCATGGCTGACCATCCACAATCAGTACCCTGTTCCTCCCTTCACCCCATATCCCTTGACTCCGCTGTCTTTAAGAGCTCTATCTAACTATCTGTTGAAAACATCCAGAGAATTAGCTTCCACTGCCTTCTGAGGCAGATAATTCCACAGATTCACTACTCTCTGGCTGAAAATGTGTTTCCTCATCTCCATTCTAAATGGCCTACCCCTTATTCTTAAACTGGGGTCCCTGGTTCTGGACTCCCACAACATCGCGAACATGTTTCCTGTCTCTAGTGTGTCTAATCTCTTAATAATCTTATATCTTTCAATAAGATCCCCTCTCATCCTTCTAAATTCCAATGTATACCAGCCCAGTCACTCGATTCACTCAACATATGACAGTCCCGCCATCCCGGGAATTAACCTTGTGAACCTACACTGCACTCCCTGAATAGCAAGAATGGCGTTCCTCAAATTTGGAAACCAAAACTGCACACAATACTCCAGGTGTGGTCTCACTTGGGCTCTGTACAACTGCAGAAGGACGTCTTTGCTCCTATACTCAACCCCTCTTGTTATGAAGGTCAACATGCCATTCACTTTCTTCACTGCCTGCTGTACCCGCATGCTTACTTTCAGTCACTGATGAACAAGGACACCCAGATCTTGTGGTACTTCCCCTTTTCCTAATTTGACACCTTTCAGATAATAATCTGCCTTCTTCTTCTTGCCACCAAAGTGGATAACCTCACATTTATCCACATTAAACTGCATCTGCCATGCATCTGCCCACACCCAACCTGTCCAAATCACCCTGCATCCCCATAGCATCCTCCTCACAGTTCACACTGCCACCCAGCTTCTGCTGATCCTGCATCTTCTGGATTATTCACAGAAATACCTGCCATTACTGTTCCACCATCATCCATGCTAGGGTCCCTTTCCAGTCAACTTTGGCCAGCGCTCCCTCATGCCTCCATAGTCCCCTTTGTTCAACTGCAACACTGACACTTCTGATTTTACCTTCTCCCTCTCAAATAGTAGATTACAACGTATCATATTATGGTCACTACCTCCTAATGGTACCTTTACCTTCAATTCCCTTATCAAATCCAGTTCATTACACAGCACTAAATCCAGAATTGCCTTCTCTCTGGCAGGCTCCAGTACAAGCTGCTCTAAGAATCCATCTCAGAGGCACTTTACAAACTCCCTTCCTAGCGGGTTAAATGGTTCCTGCAAAATGCTGTTTGTAGAGAAGAATGGCGGGGTAATTAGGGAGAGTTGATAGGCATGTGGGAGTGGGTAAATACCAAAGGAATAATTTAGGGAATGGGAGTGGTGTTCGTCTTCTTCTTCTTGCGTATGGCGTGCACACCCTACAGTTGTAAGACAATTTGTTCTGTTTGATCGTTGATGAGATTGCTCTGGGCATGAACTTAATTTTACCTTTTTAGAGATGCAGCGTTGAAACAGGCCCTTCAGCCCACCAAGTCCGTGCCAACCATGACCACCCACAATTACATATTCTATTCTACACACCAGGGACAATTTACAGAGGCCAAATAACATGTAAACCAGCACGTCTTGGAATGTGAGAGGAAGCCATAACCCCCCGATTAAATACAAGTGGTCTCATTTTAGAATGTACAAACACCTTATAGAAAGCACCCGCAGTCACAATCAAACCCTGGTTTCTGGTGCTGTAAGGCAGCATGTCCACCATTCTGCCATTGGGCCAGCTTACTTGGTGGGCCACATGGCCTCTGTCCATATCGCAACAAATAACACGAAGCAGGCTTGAAGAGGAAAAGTGATGGCAGAAGACTGAAGATGTTTGCAATGACATGAAAGAAAAAAGAAATGCAAAAGCCAAAGTGTTATTTTCAATTTTAACTCCCATGCATTTCATAGAATCACCAAAAATGAACACTTCTCTCAAATGAAGCATTTTGATAAAACATAAAAGAATGGATTGCTGCATTTAAACGCCAGCCTGGGCTATTTGAGCAGGTCCCTGGAGTCGAGTTTGAACACAGTACCTTCTGGTTCAGAGGTTGGGAGTATGGCTGGCAGACGTGGCTATGCAATATAAGATGGACTTCTGGTGGCGCTATGCAGGGCTAGAGACCAGCGCCAGCTAGCTCCATTAAAAAATCGCGAAAAACGGGGAGAAAAACAGACCTACCTGCTGTTACTGCACCGGCTGCCTGCAACACGTGAGTGACGTCATCAGGCGCGCGGCTCCGGTATGTCTCTGCAACATACCCCTCTACCGAGCTACCGAAATGGGCAGCCAAGCCAAAACAGGCACCTGAAGAAGTAGGCCCGACTGAACCCTGGGGCTCAGGTACAATGTGGTCCCAGGAGGAAGTCAAGGCCTAAAAAATCTGAGATAGAAGATCTTCGGATTTTTCGAACTCAGGAAATTAAAAATATAAAGGAAGAACTGAAGAGAGTGAATTTTAAAGAAGGACTTCAAATTTTTAAGGAAGAGTTTAAGCAGGAAATGAAGGAAGAAATCAACTCCACCGTCCTTGAATTATCGGAAAAATGGAAGAAAGAAACGGAAGAAAAGATGGATCAACAAATTATGGAGATGGATGCGGAGATGGATGTCAAAATCAACTCGATGGAGTCCAGCTTTAATGACAGGTTGGAGCCCATTGAGAAAGCACTGAATCAACAGACAATAGCAATAACCAATTTAGAGGAGATTGCTTCAACAAGTGCCGAAACGACAAAACAGCTTATCAGAGAAAACCAACGTTTATCAGAATGACTGAGTAAAATAACTGAAAAATGCACTGAACTGGAAGGACTTCAGAGGCGTCAGAATTTAAGAATCGTCGCCATTCAAGAAGAGAGGGGAAACGAGACCCCCGCGAATTCGCTGCAGACTTATTGAAAAAAGTCTTAAATCTGGATCAAAAGCCTCTGCTAGCTCGAGCACATAGAGTGATGAGACGTCGCCCACGGGCAGATGCCCCACCAAGACAAATGATAGTAAAGGTGCAATATGACCATGTACTGGAGGCGATGATTTAAAAAATTGTTCGTACCAGGAATCTCATATACGATGGAGATAAGATCAGTTTCTACCGAGATTATCCTGTGGAGGTCTCCAGGAAGAGAGCGCTGTTTAAAGAGACAAAAATAATACTTAAGGATGTGAAAGATCTGAAGTATGGTTTGATGTACCCGGCTACATTAAGAGTTACCTACAATCAGAATGAGCATAACTTTACCAACCCTAAGGATGCATTGGAGTTCGCCCAGAAGATCAACAATCTGCCTGATGACTGAATATTAATTACAAAACACCTGACGTCAACAAACAATGTAACTTTGTAAAGATAGGATGGAATTTAAGCTGTTATATCTAAGGACAATTGAAATTGGATAAGGATGGCTGAATAAGGCTTTTCCTATGGACATGTTACACTCATAGTTACTATTTACATTAATAACTGACAAATACTAATTATAACTGCGCGGTACTACTAATAACTATTACTATTGGTTACTAATTACTTATAATTGAATTACTTAGAATTAGTTAAATGGCAATTATGAGTACGGTTGGATTTAAAGCTTGATTTCACTTTTTTTCTTTTTTTTTCTCTCCTCTTCTGTTATGATATATACTCTATCTTGATAATAGTTACCTTTTTATTTATTTATTTAAAATAAAATATACTAATGGAATATGAATAGTTTGGAACTTAAAATGTTTCACACCCCCCCTCCCCCCGGTAAAATATCGCTATGGAATGTCATCTTAAAGAGAGCATGGAGCTAGTTACTTTTTTTTTCAACGGCTACGGAAGTCGGTAGATGGCTAGCCATGTTAGTATGGCTATCACTAACTGCACTACTTACAGATGTAGTTTTTTCTTTCTTTTTTCACTTTACTAACCACTTTGTCTATCACTTTTTTAATATAATACTTTATTATAATTTTAAGTTTGAATGGTCATAAGTTTTATCAAAGGAGATATATACGCGAGAAAGACCAACGAGACTTAAGATTCATCTATCTGATGTTCGGGTGTAATGTCGGGCTTGTTGAGCTGAACCATCTGCTCTTTTATAGACCTCCCTAAACAAAAGATGCACGTTAAGGTATTAACGAACCAATCAACAGAGGTAAAGTATTAGCACATTTAAAAGCACTTAAAACAGATGTAATATTTCTTCAGGAAATTCACCTTAAAAAGGATGCAGAGCATAGATTGAAAGCTAAATGGATTGATAAAGCGTATCATTCCTCATTCACACATAAATCCAGAGGTGTTGCAATACTAATCCGTAAAGGGATTCCTTTTAAACATATATCAACTATAACGGACAGTGATGATAAATATATTGTATTAATAGGTAAATTATTTGCACAAAAACTGACTCTTATTAATGTTTATGGACCAAATTTTGATAGTCCCTTGTTTTTTAAGAAAATATTTATTCCGGAACTAATATAACACAATTTAATAATTGTAGGAGACTTAAATTGTACATTAGACCCCTATTTAGATAGATCATCAAGACAACGGAAAACAAAATTGCAGTCCAGTGACATTAAATGCATATATAGATACTAGTAATATCAAGGATGTTTGGAGAATAGAAAACCCAACCGGACGAGAATATTAATTTTATTCATCGGTACATAAAACTCGAAATATCACAATATTATAATCTCGGACCATGCTCCCTTAACATTCATGATTAAATTAAATGGAAGGACGGAGAAACAGTTACAATGGAGACTCAATCCACAAATTTTAAAGGAAAAAACATGTCAGGAATATCTCACTAAACAGATTAATATGTTCTTTGAAATCAATGATAACCCTGAAATGTCTGCCTCCCTACTATGGGAAACATTTAAAGCATTTACTCGAGGAGCTATGATCTCCTCCCAAGCAGTTCATAATAAAGAGAATCGGGTGAAACAACAGGCATTGGAAAGGGAAATAAAACAATTAGACATAGAAAATGCGGCTACACCAACTATGATAAAACACAATAAAATTGCAGCATTGAAATATAAATTAAATAAAATATATTCAGACCAAGTTGTAAAATTTTACCAATATACTAAACAATTACATTTTGAATTCAGTGATAAACCTAAAAAATTCTTGGCTCGTCAATTACGGAAACTGGACGGGGAAAAAACAATTCATAGGATTAAATCAGAAACAGGAGAACCACTAGTACAATCTAAGGATATTAATGAGAGATTTCTGCAATATTATCAAAACCTTTACTCTGCTAAAACGATAGATCACCGGACAGGAACAGAAGCATTCCTACAAAAATGCAATCTTAAAGGGTTAGATTTGAAAGATAGAGAATTATTAGACGCTGAAATAACAGTAAAAGAAATTGAAGAGTCTATCAGATCTCTAAAAAACAGTAAATCCCCGGGCCCCGATGGCATAAGCTCCGAATTCAATAAAACATTCTATGACCTGATTGTTCCGCATTTAAAGACACTGTATGAACATATCTATACCCAACAGAAATTACCAGAAACGCTAAATGAATCTATAATAACACTTATACCAAAAATAGATAAGGACCTGGATGATCCAGTTCATATAGAGCTATAGCTCTCCTAAATACTGATCAAAAAATATTAACTAAATTCCTAGCACAAAGATTAAGCACAGTGATTAATAAATGAATACACCTGAACCAAACAGGATTTATACCAAAACACTACTCTTCATATAACCTGAGACGATTATTCAATATTATATACTCAAAGAGAAGTACTAACAAAGATCTAGTAATTATTTCGTTAGATGCTGAGAAAGCTATCGACCAGGTGGAATGGAATGGCCCTATTTATTTTCGGTTATGAAAATGTTTCAATTGGGCAAGAAGTTTAGCACATGGGTAAAACTTTTATATACTAATCCAACAGCTAGAATATCAACAAATCAAATGTTATCCGCTAAATTTAACTTATCTAGAGGCTGTAGACAAGGATGTCCGTTATCCCCGCTATTATTTGCACTCACAATAGAACCATTAGCAGAAAACGTGAGGTCCTATCCTGAAATATATGGGTATAACACCAAAGATACTGAGAATAAAATTTCCTTATATGCAGACGATGTATTAATTTACATTACAAAACCTGAAGTTAGTACCCAAACTTATTAAATTTAATAACTCAATATGGCTCGTTTTCAGGATACAGAATTAATTGGAATAAAAGTGAAATCATGCCAATAATGGAAAGTAGCCCACACATATTACAACAATTTCCTTTTAAAATAGTAAATGAAAAATTTAAATATCTTGGAATTTATGTAACAAAGACATATACTTATTTATTTAAATTTAACTTTCCGCCTTCATTGAACAAATTACATAAGAATATTTTATATTAGAAAACATTACCTATCTAAATGTTGGGTAGAATTAATGCAATAAAAATGATTTTTCGCCCACAATTATAGTACCACTTTCAATTAATCCCGATATATCTCCCAAAAACTTTTTTTAAAAAGGTTGACTATAGTCAGCAATTTTATCTGGGATTATAGGAACCACAGAATAAATAAAAAACACTAATGTAAATCAAAAATAAATGGAGGTTTAGAACTACCAAATTTTACGTTCTATTTTTGGGCAGTTAATATTAAAAATATGAATTTTTGGTTGGAAGAACTGGACCAACAACCAGATTGGTTAAAAATGGAAAAGGAAGACTATTTACCTTTTGAAATTGGGTCGATCTTATTTGCTATTACTAAATTAAGCAAAAAAAACCTATAGTGAAAACCCCATAATATATAGTGGAATACGCATTTGGAAACAATTAAAAAAGACACTAAAATTGGATAATTTACCACTACCTCTTCCCATTGTAAACGCTACATTTAAACCCTCAATGATGGATAAGGGTTTTTTACAATGGGAAAATCACGGAATTACAAAGATGGGTCATCCCTATAGGAAAGGTACATTCCTCTCATTTCAGGAACTACAACAAATTTATGGGCTTCACTCAAATGACTACTTTAGATACCCACAACTTAGAGACTATGCTAAATCAAATACACAGGACTATAGAAATAGAAAGACAGCAATTCTTGATTAATGTTTGAATAAATACCCTAACACAGAAAAATTGATATCTTATATTTATAATATTCTATTAGATAATGATGCACCTATGACGGAAATATATAGGCAATCATGGGAAAATGAACTAGGCCAAACAATAACGCCAGAAATATGGGATGAAAGCTTACAACATATACATCACTGTTCGTTAAATGCTAGACACTCTTTAATACAATTTAAAGTATTACATACATTGCACTATTCAAAAACAAAATTAAATAGAATTTTCCCAAGCATATCTCCTATTTGTGAAAAATGTCAGTACTCAGAGGCTAACTTAACACACACATTTGTAAGTTGTATAAAAATTAATTTTTGGATGGAAATTTTTAAGATAATTTCTGAAGTTGTTAATATCCAATTGGACCCCGATTCAAAATTAATAATATTAGGAATATTAGATAAAAATCAATTATTTACAACAAACCAAAGAAACTTTATTGATTAAGGGACAGAAGTTTAGGGGTAACATGAGGGGGAACCTCTTTACTCAGAGAGTGGAATGAGCTTCCAGCAGAAGTGGTGGAGGCAGGATCGATTTTAACATTTAAAAGTAAAGTGGATAGGTATATGGATGGGAAGGGAATGGAGGGGTATGGTCTGAGTGCAGGTAGATGGGACTATGGGAAAATAAATGGTCGGCACGGACTGGAAGGGCCGAGAGGGCCTGTTTCCATGCTGTAATTGTTATATGGTTATATGGTTTAATAACTGGGAAAAAAATAATATTAAAATTTTGGAAAGGCCCTATAACCCCCACAATTAAAATGTGGACTATGGAAATGTCGGAGACCCTACATTTGGAAAGATTAAGATTTGTCTTAATGGACAAACAAGAACTATTTACTAGAATATGGTCTCCATTCATTGAATATTTGAAGGGGCAAACCAGTTCAGCACGAGAACCTGACTGAAACCCGAATCAAGGATTAGATGAAGAATTACATTTTATAATCCACGGACATATCTCCAATGATGTATAATTAGCTGATTATTCCATTTTCTTTTAATGTTTTGGTTTCTTTTCTTTCCCTCTGTATTATTTTCTATCTATATAAAAATTAAAAAAATATATAGAAGTACAATTATCTTACAATTGATAATACAAACAATATTAATAATGTATGACTACAACAAACAAATGTTTTTTATTATGTATTTACTTCTAATAAAAATTAAAAAAAAATAAAAAGACTAAAGATGTTTGCAATGGCATGAAAGAAAAAGAAATGCAAAAGCCAAAGTGTTATTTCCAATTTTAACTCCCATGCATTTCATAGAATCACCAAAAATTGACACTTCTCTCAATGAAGTATTTTGATAAAACATAAAAGAATGGATTGCTGCATTTAAACGCCAGCCTGGACTATTTGAGCAGGTCCCTGGAGCCGAGTTTGAACACAGTACCTTCTGGCTCAGAGGTTGGGAGTGTGGCTGGCAGTCTTGGCTATGCAATATGTCAATGTTAGAGGTCACGTCATATAAGCCTCTGGATTTGTACATGGCGATAAGAATTTCCAATGAACTTCCAGGGAAGATAGATGGTAAGGTTTACAAAGATCCCATTTTAACAGAGAATAACAAGTAACAACACGGATAGCCTCTCACGGAATCCAAATAAAATGGAATGGAAAGGGACAAAGAAAAAAGTGGTTGGTTTGGAAGCAAACTGCATTCGGTCTGGAGAACAGTTTTGCACCAAGTGCTACATAGAGCCTTCATGTCTGTAGATGTGTTTATAGCATTAACTCAATACAATAAAGTCAAGCAACTTCTCTTGTCATAATGCTTCTGTTACTACTTACGCAGAAATTCAATAAGGCACTGCATTCCTATTTCCCAGGAGTTCTCTGCCAGGAAACATTAGCTAATAGGATCACATATCCGATTAAACAGGGGGTGAAAAAATTCTTCTTTTTTAAAAAAAAGTAATTGTTTCAAATCAGAGTCTGAAAAATGGAAACATAATCTGATGAATGACCTCATAATTCCCAGATCTTATAAATGGAGCCAACAGCACATCTATCAGTATGACTGTGTGTAACTTTCATGGCTGCTGTGAATTGATATTTTACAGTATAGTGGCGCTGCATTAGACAAGCATTTGGAGCGCAGGAGGATGAGGGGTGGTCTGAAAGAGGTGCACAAAAACATGAGAGGAATAGATTGGATAAACACACAGTCTTTTGCCCAGAGTAGGGGGAATCGAGAACCAGAGTACATAAGTTTGTGGGGGGGGGGGAGATTTAATGGGAACCTGAGAGATCACTTTTGTTATACAAAGGGTGGTGTGTGCATGGAACAGGCTGCTGAAGGAGGTAGTTGAGGCAGGCACAGGTTTAAGAAACATTTGGATGGATATGGATAGGGTATGTTTACAAGGATAGGGACCAAAAGCAGGCAGGTAGGGCTAGTGTAGATGGGCCATGTTGGTCGACGTGGGCAAGTTGGGCTGAAGGGCCTGTTTCCACGCTGAAATACTCTATGACCAAGCTGTTCCGCACATCAGGCCATGCCAGCATACCAATTAAACCATTCTCATTTGTATCTACATCTACCTAGCTTTAACCCCACCCCTCCCCACCTCAATATACTGCCGACTTTCCCTCTTCTCCTTCAGCCCCATGAACTGTTTCAACTCAAAACCTCGAAGGTCAATTTCCCTCCACAGACGTTTCCTGACCTGCTGTTCCTCCAGCTGCCCTTTTAGCAAGAGGTTCCAGCATTTACAGCCTCGAGTGCATCTATGCCAGCATTCATGGCCACCTGAGCTGCCCACCCACTCTATTCATAGAGAATGTCACTGTAACACTTATCTGCTAGTCCAGACTCCCTAAAACGACACACACTCTCTCTCCCGCCCCCTTCCCCTCTGCTCTTCCATCTCTCTCCCTCCCTCCAAATAAACATTAGGAAGACCAAAACTTCTGCTTTGAACGTTTACCCGACACAGTCTCTTCTCTTCAAGCTCCACCCCCTTCTCTCGTCCACTCTCTGTGGCTAAATCACACTGCTTATAACCTTTTATAAACTTTCACAACGTGAGCATGATACACTGGTCAACTCTGCCCCCCCCACCCCCCTTCCGTCTACCTGACGTGGGGTAGACTGAGAATGGTTGAAGAAGGATTCCAACCTGAATTGTCACCTATGCATCCTCTCCAGACATGCTTCCTGATCCGCTGTGTTAGTCCAGCACCTTGTATCTTTCTTTATTGTTTATGCCAGCATCTGCAATGCTTTGTTTTTTTAGTTTAGAGATACAGCATGGAAACAGGCTCTTCGGCCTACCAACCAAGATCCCCGCACACTGACACCATCCTACAATTAACCTACAAATCTGTACATCTTTGGAGAGGGGCAGGAATCCGGAGCTCCCGGTGCAAGTCGTGGGCGATGCAAAACCCATGCAAGTCTTGGGTGGAAAGGACAAACCCTATAATCAGGAAGGAACCCGGGTCTCTGACACTGTAAGGCAGCAACTCTACAGCTGCACCACTGTGCCGCCTTCTGTGAGTGGATTGACTGCACAATGCGTTGGGTAAAGGGCCTGTGCTACAAGCATGCAACTCCATGCGATGAGCGCGACCTAACGTGGTTGCTTGAGCCGTTCGGCGTCGCGGGGCCGGTCCCACTTCGATCGCCGGAGCCGTGCAGAATTGTGCGGAGTTCGTCCCGACATCACGTGGGGCTCCGAAAAACTGACTATGTTCAAAAATTCCGCGCGGCAACGGCTTGTCGGCTCGCAGTCGCCTCGGCGCATGGTACACCGCCTCAACATCGTGCCTCCGTGTACCTATCTGTAGGTGCCTCCATGACCCCTCTATGTGTGTGGCTCCGTGGCCCTCTGTGTGTGTGCCTCTGTGCCCCTCTCCGTCCTGGCGAACTTACCTTAAGACTTCACTCCAAGTTTGCCTCACTTTGCGCCGCGTTGCGCCACTCACCCGACCTCGCTGCCGGTTTGGTTGCGTTTGCCGCATGCAGGCGCATGCTGGTGGGAACAGCCCTGTACAGGGGATCACCCGACCTCCGCGCGGCCCCCGCTTCTAGTTTGATCGCGCTCATCGCATGGAGTCGGATGCGGGTAGGACAGGCCCTTAAGGAGGAGACGCATTGTGCTGGCCCAGGCTGACTCAATCCAGTGCCACCAGACCTTAAAGTGAGAAATATATGATACCATACAATAGAACTTTACTTATCCCAGGGGGGAAATTAATTTTGAGGAGGTGGGGGTGAGGGGGGGGGGGGGGGGGGGGGTGTCAGTCTCAGTCGACCCCATGACAGAAGGGGGAGGAGTTGTAAAGTTTGATAGCCACAGGGAAGAAGGATCTCCTGTGGCGTTCTGTCCTGCATCTTGGTGGAACCAGTCTGTTGCTGAAGGTACTCCTCAGGTTGATCAGAGTCATGGAGGGGGTGAGCTGTACTGTCCAGGCTGCTCCACAGTTTGAGGAGAGTCCTCCCCTCCAAGACCACCCCCCATGAATCCAACTCCGCCCCCAGGACGGAGCCTGCCGTCCCGATGAGTTTGTTGATCCTATTGGCATCCGCAGCCTTCGCCCCGCTGCCCCAGCACATGGCAGTGAAGACGATGGCACTGGCTACCACCGATCGGTAGAACATCTGCAGCATCTCACTGCAGACATTGAAGGAGCAAATCCTTCTCAGTACAGCCAGCTCTGCCCCTTCTTGTACAGGGCCGTGGCATTTTGGACCAGTCCAGTTGGTTGTGCAGGTACACTCCCAGGTATTTGTACTCCCTGGTAAACTGCACATCCACACCATTGATGGAGACAGGGGACAGGGGTGTTCATCTCCTCCTAAAGTCCACCATTAACTCCTTAGTCTTGTCGGCCTTGAGCTGCAGGCGATTCAGTCCACTCAACAATATCATTCACTACACCTCTGTATTCTGCTTCCTTCCCCTCACTGATGCAGCCCACAATTGCAGTCATATGAAAACTGCTGCAGGTGGCAGGAGTCCGAGTTATATCTGAAGTCCGAGGTGTCGATGGTAAACAGGAAGGGATAGACGACCGTCCCCTGTGGGGCCCCTGTGTTGCTCACTACCATGTCTGAGACACAGTTCTGTAGCCTGACATATTGTGGTCGTCCAGTCAGATAGTTGGTGATCCAGGACACTAATGGAGCATCCGCCTGCATCTTTGTCAGTTTGCTCCCTAGCAGTCCAGGCCGGATGGTGTTAAAAGCACTGGAGAAGTAAAAAAACATGACTCTCACAATGCTACCCGGCGTATCCAGGTGAGCAGAGAAACGATGGAGCAGGTGGATGATGGCATCCTGAACCCATATCTTTGTTTGATATGCGAACTGCAGGGGGTCCAGGTAGGGCTTAACCAGGAGTCGCAGGTGAATGAGCACCAGCCTCTCCAGGGACTTCATGTAGTGTCGAGTCAACGCCTGCCGTCATTGGTACACGTGACAATAAACTAAACTAAACTGAACTAGAACATGGTAACTCTTTGCGTGCTGCACCGGAAGAGGATCTATTGTACTCATGTGAGATGTGATGGATAGCGTATTGGACAAGAGTTTCACTGTCTCTCTGTACATGTCATAATAAATAAACCATTGGACCATGTCACATCCTTGCCAGTCACCTTTATCCCCCTTCTGCTACCAACCAAACTCCAATCCAAGGCAAAAGGACATTTCCAACTACATGCACTTTGATATTTACTCATGACCTCTCCTGTTGGACCCTATTAAATGTTTTCTGGAAGCCCACTGATATAACATCCATGGGCACAGACTTTCCTCTCCTGCCAGAAACTGCCCCAAAACCCTAACTGGATTAACCACACAAAACATATCAAAAACATAAACAAAGATATGTTGGCTCGCTCAATATGGTGTTCACTCACTTTGCTTTGAATGACGGATTGTAATAACTTACCAACAATTGATGTTAAATTGTAATTACCTGGTTTCCTTTACAACTTTCTAAAGGGTGGAGCGACATACTTATGAACATTATTGGCACAATTCCCAAATTAAAAGAGTTTGAAAGGTTGTAATGAGGGCTCCAGTAACCATTCTTGCCAATTCTGTTTAGTGTTAACTCTCAGTTGTAGGACAACAAAGCAGCAATCAAGAGCCGGCACTTTGGTCAATTTATGCTCTCCCTAACCCAGAGTCAACAGAGTTTTGATCAAGAACCATGTCAGATGGAGAAATGATGATTGGCAAAAGATGCAAAAACAAACACAAACACTTGTGTTTCATGCAGCAAGATGTTAGGGAGTGGAATACTTTATCTGGTCGTGGAGCCAGGTATTATAGTGTTCAAAAGTATGCTGGATGAGTATTTGAATGGAATTCATTTGCAGGGCTAAGGACAAAAGCTAGAGCTAGCTGGATTGCTTGCCAGCCAAATTTGATGAACCAAATAGCCTTACTCCGTGCTGTAACTATTTTGTGACTCTTGAGCTCCTGAATATTAATGTATTATAATTCCCATTATTTTTTCATTATCATTTTGTTATTGTAAATCCAGTAATGAATCCTTAATAAATAAATAATAAATCCTTGATTTTAGTTTGAACGCTTGGGAGTCTAATTCTCTTTATAATAAAAGTGATGCAAAGTACTAATTCAATAAATTAGCTATTTCTCATTGCCGACTATAACATCCAATTAATGTTGCATGACATGGTAAACTCGTGTTATACAAGGAAGAAGAAGCCAGGTGTGATAACTGTTTCATTTGATACTTAATTAGGGCTATGGTTGGGGTAATCTTTTGAATTTGTTTTCAGGAGATCATAATTGAAGCAGATTATTTGTGGCAAGGTTCTTTGCCAGTTGGAGGAGTTCTGAATCCTCTCCTCACGCGGAAGTGGGCCTGGAAGATCACCTGCCATCAGATTTTGAACACTCTTCCACAAGAGGCAATGGATGCTTGGCTAAATGATGCCCCCCCCCCCATTGCCAAGGTGAGGCCTCACACAAACTGGAGGAAAGCACCTCAAATGATGGCTTCCTCCATTGCCAGAGTGAGACCAGGCACAAACTGGAGGAACAGCACCTCATATGATGGCTTCCTCCATTGCCAGAGTGAGACCACATGCAAACTGGAGGAACAGCACCTCATATTCCACTTGAGTAGCTTGTAACCCAATGGAATGAACATTGATCATGGACAATAAACTAAACTAATCAGGAACATGGCCTCCATGTTTTATGGTTCTTATTTCCAAATCGTTTAGTTTGGTTTATTATTGTCCCTTGTACCAAGGTACAACAAAAAGCTTTTTGTCGTGTGCTATCCAGTCAGCGAGAAGACCCATACATAATTACAAATGTACAGCTGAAGCAGAACTAAATCTCCAAAATACCAACAAAACTGTCAAATAAATCTCAATTAAAAATGCAGCTGTATTTATTTATTGCCTGATGTCATGCTCTACACATCACAAACAGCCATGCTACAAAGTACCTATCCTCAGTCACTTCAAGCAATGCCACTGGCAAGCATTTACATTAAAGCTCAACATATTGTATCTACTGCATTTCAGATGGAATGACAAAGAAAAGCATTCATGTTGTGTAATTTTATGACTTGGAGCTAATTATCTACACGCATCCATCAATCTGCATAGGATTTCCAGATTCCCAGTTTAATTAAATTATATATTGTTAAAGATTATCTAATTAAACTATGTGTCTTTAAAGATTAAGCACAATGCCACCTGAAAAGCAGAATACTATATGTATGGCTTACAATGCTTCTGCTGCAAGATAACAGATATAGTACCTTTTAAAATAATTAATATCATTACAAACAATTTAGCGATAAATTGGCTTTTAGTACATGGGCTCATGACACAGGGCTCGTGATCAATCTCAATGTTGACTGCTACTTAACTTCAGTGAACCACCATTCTAACGCCGGGCTGCTTTTTGGCAGTGTGCTAGATTGAGCATTTTTTGGTAGCCAAACATTTAGAGTTGCGAGTTAGGACTGGTGCAGTACAGCATTAATCATCCAGAGAGAATCCAAAACGACCAAATAGTGAGTTTCATTGTAATCTGTATCTCTCTACATCATCGTCTATATCTCTCGTTTCTCTTTCCCGTGACTTTTAGTCTGAAGAAGGATCTCGACCAGAAACATCACCCATTCCTTCTCTGCAGAGATGTTTCCTGTCCCGCTGAGTTACTCCAGTTTTTTGTGTCTATCTTCGGTTTAAACCAGCATCTGCAGTTTCTTCCAACTTCACAGCAATCAGGATGGTTCCACTTTAACAGCCACAAGGATAGTATAAAACTTCCCACAAAATAACAGCATCAGGCTCTAAGTTGGCTAAGATGCAGAAGATAGCTTCCCGCTGCTTAAAATAAATGCTTTGACCTCAGACTTAGTGTGCACTGTATTGCTACTGAAGGCACATTTCCTTCATCTTTGGTATCCTGTGTCAATTTATCGGTTGTTTTATCATGCAACTGATTTTCACCAGCCTTAAACAGACTTGTGATTAACAAACCATAAAGGAAGGAAATATGGTCTTAAATACGGCCTTGTGACCTGCATCCCTTAATGGAATGAAATATGCCATTAAATATAGACAGGCGCATGACATAGCCTGTAGTTACAAGACCTCCATTATTCCCATACCCGATCAAAAAGAGATCACTGAACACTTTTATTTATTAATTTTACAACAGTTTGGGCACTGCAGGAAAGGGTCTTTTACTAGCAATCATGAACCACATTGTGATGACACAATGGAGACTGTGTCCTTTTGTGGTCAGAAATAAATCACAAAGTGCTGGAGTCAGGGCCGTCTTAACGCATGGGCACGCTGGGCAGTTGCCCGGGGCCCACGGGCATAGGGGCCCCATAGGTCCCTGGGTCGATGGAGCCCGCGGCTGGGGCCTGGGTTGGCACTACATAGGCGTCTGGAGAGGACCTGGCGGCGATAGCGGAGAGGTTGGTGCGGCAGTCGATAGGGGCGCCGTCCGACGGACCACGTGGAAGTGAGGACGCTGTTGCCAGGGGAAGGAACAAAGGAGGACCCGGCCTGGGAGGACCGCCGTGAGGGAGGGGGAGTGGGGGTGAACAAAGGGGGACCTGGCGCAGATACTGTGTGCACTTTGTAAGCGCTCTTTATGGGCGACTATTTGCATACCTTGGGTATGTAACCCACACATTTCAAAGTGACCTTAAAGTATTCATTCATTCATTCCATCCCACAATCAGTCTGGTCTGAAGTAGGGTCCCATCACGAAACGGCACCTAGCCATACTCTCTCGTGATGCTCCCTGTACCACTGAGTTACTCCAGTACTGGGGTGGGAGATTGCAACCTTCACGTGGTCCAACCGGTTTCAACTAATGCAATCAACCTGACGTGCACAAACAAATAGATCAAATAGAACAAGTTGACCTACAACTTTAGGCTGTGCACGCTGTACGCAAGAAGACTCCAGCACTTTGTGTCTTTCTTTTTGGAAACCAGCATTTGAAGTTCCTTGTTTCTTCCTTTCTGGCGGGGTCAGGTGCTGTGAGAATGGACCTGTTTGGTGAACAACGGTGGGAATATGCGGTGGGTTGATTGGTGGTGAGAGGTCATATCAAGACCCCCCCAGGAATGTGTCCTACTTGTTTTTTACCGTATCATATCTCCGTCCGCACTGCAGCCTAACATCGAGGAGGTGGCGGCTTCTGCTGGAGACCGACTTTTGAGAGCTCCACCACGGCAGCCTGCGGACTTACTATCGTGGAGATCGTGATTCCTTTGCCAGGGATCGACCTCAGAGCTCCAACCGTAGGTGCTTGAAGTCTTAACATCACGGAGCCCGCGGTCTCTGGTCAGAGACCGACATCTGGAACTCCAAGCCGCGGGAGTTTCGACGCGGGAGTTTCAATCGGCCCAATGCGGGAGCTTTGACCACCAGCTGCAGGAGCTTCGATCGCCCAGACGGAATAAATAAAGAGGAAGAAGATTTGACTATTTTGCCTTCCATCACAGTGAGGAATATGGGGAATCCGCTGTGGTGGATGTTTATGTTAACTTTTATGCATTTGTGTGCCTCGTTGCTTTTCTCGTATGGCTGTATGGTAATTCGCGTATCACTGTACCTTAATTGGTACGCGTGACAATAAAATACTGTTGGACCCTTTCGTCTAGTCTGAGTTGGTAAGTCCTAAGGGAAGGATAAACTGGGGGAAACAATGTCAGATTCATTGCATGAAATCACTTCAAGCTTAAATGTTATGAATTGAGAGAGTAGAGACACCAATTGCCAATGTGCAGCTTATACTAGTTCAACCTTACACAGGATTACTGTACCAGGCTGGGCAGCACAGTGGAACAGCGATAGAGTTGCTGCCTTACAATAGACAATAGACAATAGGTGCAGGAGTAGGCCCTTCGAGCCAGCACCACCATTCAATGTGATCATAGCTGATCATCCCCAATCAGTACCCCGTTCCTGCCTTCTCACCATATCCCCTGACTCTGCTATTTTTAAGAGCCCTATCTAACTCTCTCTTGAAAGCATCCAGAGAACCTGCCTCCACCGCCCTCTGAGGCAGAGAATTCCATAGACTCACCACTCTCTGTGAGAAAAAGTGTTTCCTCGTCTCCGTTCTAAATGGCTTACTCCTTATTCTTAGACTGTGGCCCCTGGTTCTGGACTCCCCCAACATCGGGAACATGTTTCCTGCCTCTAGTGTGTCCAGGCCCTTAACAATCTTATATGTTTCAATGAGATATCCTCTCATCCTTCTAAACTCCAGAGTGTACAAGCCCAGCTGCTCCATTCTCTCAGCATATGACAGTCCCGCCATCCTGGGAATTAACCTTGTAAACCTACGCTGCACTCCCTCAATAGCAAGAATGTCCTTCCTCAAATTAGGGGACCAGAACTGCACACAATACTCCAGGTGTGGTCTCACTATGGCTCTGTAGAACTGCAGAAGGACCTCTTTGCTCCGATATTCGATTCCTCGTGTTATAAAGGCCAACATGCCATTCGCTTTCTTCACTGCCTCCTGTACCTGCATGCTTACTTTCATAGACTGATGTACAAGGACCCCCGGATCCCGTTGTACTTCCCCTTTTCCCAACGTGACGCCATTTAGATGGTAATCTCCCTTCCTGTTTTTGCTACTAAAGTGGATAACCTCACATTTATCTGCATTAAACTTCATCTGCCATGCATCTGCCCACTCCCCCAACCTGTCCATGTCACCCTGCATTCTCATAGCATCCTCCTCACAGTTCACACTGCCACCAGCTTTGTGTCATCTGCAAATTTGCTAATGTTACACCACCAGAGTCCTGGGATCGATCCTGACTACGGGTTTATCCTTTCCTTGGGACTTTATCAACTCTGGCTGTACAGAGTTTGTACGTTCTCCCCGTGACCGAGTGGGTTTTCTCCGGGTGCTCCGGTTTCCTCCCACAATTCAAAGACATACACGTTTGTAGGTTAATTGGCTTCCGTAAATTGTCCCTAGTGTGTAGGATAGTGTTAGCGTACAGAATGGTTGCAGGCCAGTGCGGACCCGGTGGGCCGAAGGGCCTGTTTCCACACTGTATCCCTAAAGTCTAAAGGATTCTACCACTGGCGATGATCTAAGCAAATCAAGCTAAAGTGAGCACAAGAGACTTTGAAAGCCGAAACGTCGCCTATCTCCTTCACTCCTTAGATGCTGCTGCACCCGCTGAGTTTCTCCAGCTTTTTGTGTAACCCTCGATTCTCCAGCATCTGCAGTTCCTTCTTTAAGACTTTGAAAGCAGATGGCCTGAATTAATAAGATGATGATTACTATCTAATACAACAGCACCTGCACACATGTCCTGTCACTTTCTGATTCACCCTGCTGTTAGGACATTAGACACGGAGAGATCCTGACACCCATTAAAAATTACAGCGGCGCAGAAAAGGGTAAAGCTCATTCTCAGCCTGGGAAAATAAGGAATTGCGTTTCCACCGAGCTTTGAAATCCGATGATCTGTAGCTGGAAGGATGTCTCCAGTCTTAAGCACGACTTCCTCTCATTTCCTGTCAGGCATTTGAGAATTGTATTCCTTTATACGAATTGATACCAAAAAACCTCAAAAGGTTTTGCAAACTTGAAAGCCTCGTCATCACTGAAATATTATTCTTGGTGTCTTCATGCATCATTTATTTTTAATGGAGGTATTTCTCCTCTTGCCCTTTCTAAGATGAAGATGGCAAATCAAGATCTTCTGCAGCACCATGGCACAGCGGTAGAGTTGCTGCCTTATAGTACAGGAGATCCGGATTCCATCCTGAGTACGGGTGCAGTCTGTTTGAAGTTTGTTCGTTCGCTCTGTGACCTATGTGGGTTTTCTCCGACACTCCAAATATATACAGGTTTGTAGGTTAATTGGTTTGGTATAAATGTAAATTGTCTCTAGTGTGTAGGAGAGTGCTAGTGTACGAAGGTCGTTGGCCGACACGGACTGAGTGGGCCTAAGGGCATATTTCTATGCTTCATCTCTAAACTAAAAACATGAAATGGTAGAATACCCAACAGGTCAGGCTGCAACTGTCTTCCCGTATCTGCACTGGTATAATTTTCAACGGAAGTTAGGATCTCTCGGTGTGTGGAGTCCTAACGACAGGGTAAGTCAGACAGTGAGAGGACATGTGTGACCGAGAGGGGATTGGAGAAATATTTCCTTGATCCAGAGCGAGTTTGGGATCTGGAACACACACACCTACCTGTGAGGCAGTGGAGACAGAGAGCCTCGCAACAATTAGGAAATATCTGGATTCGCCCGTGAATCACTTGAATACAATCTCTACACATTTTGGTGCTCTTACGGTCTGAAGAATGGTCCCAACCCGAAACATTGCCCATCCATGTTCTACTGAGATGTTGCCTGACCCGCTTAAATGTAAGTGTAATTAAATTACAATTAAATTAAATGTAAGTGGTTCCATGGGATGTGTAATACATGGGAAGACCAGCAACACATTCAACACTGCCTTCATGCTGTATTCCTGCAGCACGGAGAAGAGCTGGCACTGCTTCCTGGAAAGTTCTTGTCAAGGAAATCATGGCACAAATTGGGTCATTGCATTGAGTGTTTGACAAACAAATATAAAGGGATTGTTTTCTAAACAGTTTTACTGGTTCACACCTCATTAACTCTATCAGTGGATTGATATGCTATGCACTGACAATTCTGATGAGAGGTGTAGGGGGAATTGTGCTGAATTTATGCAACAGAACAAGACGTTCTGTTGATTCATCTATGCTGCTTAATACATTTATGCTGCTTGATGGAGGTTCCTTTCTTTTTTTTCTAATATATATATTTTTATTAGAGTAGGTAAGCAGTACATTAGCAAACACATATTATGATAGTAATATTCTGTGTGCAACAATCGTACATTATTAATATTATCAAATGAATCATTTTGTCTCTAATAATTTTTTTTTAAAAGAGAGAGAAACAGAGAGAAAAATAAAATATAAATCAAAAAAAAGAAATCATAAAGAATGGAATAATTTACCATTAATACGTCATTGGAGATAAAATCAAGAAATATAAAATATAACTTTTCATCTAATCCTGAGTCCAAGTTTCTGTTAGGGTTCCTTGCCGAACCGATCTACCCTTTTAAGTAATCAATGAAAGAAGACCATATTCTAACGAAGGCTTCATGTTTGTCCATTAGGGCAAATCTGATTCTTTCCAAGTGTAGGGTCTCCGACATTTCCGTCATCCACATTTTAATTGGGGGCGATATAGGGCCTTTCCAAAATTTTAATATTAATTTCTTCCCAATTATTATACTATAATCTAGGAAATTTCTTTGACTTGTTGTAAGTATTAGACTTTGTTCTGATATTCCAAGAATTATTATTTTTGAGTCCGGATCCAATTTAATATTAATAACTTCAGAAGCTATTCTAAAAATCTCAGTCCAGAAATTCTTAATTTGTATACAATTTGCAAAAGTATGTGTTAAATTAGCCTCTGGATGCTGACATTTATCACAGATAGAGGAGATTTGTGGGTAGATTCTATTCAATTTAACTTTTGAGTAATGTAATCTGTGTAGTACTTTAAATTGTACTAAAGCATGTCTGGTATTTAACGAGCATTGATGTATATATTGTAAACTTTTGTCCCATATATCTTTTGTTATGGGTTGGTATATTTCACTTTCCCATGTATGTCTATATGCTTCCGTTGTTGGTATCTCGCTATATAAAAGGATATTATATATATAAGTTGTTAGTTTTTCTGTATTAGGATGCTTATTCAAACATTCATCAAGGATTTCTGGTTCCTTATTCCTATAATCTTGTGTATTTGATTTAACATAATCTCTGAGTTGTAGATATCGGAAAAAAATATTTGAATGTAATCCATAAATCTGTTGTAATTCCTGAAATAAAAGAAAAGTGCCTTTCTTATAAAGGTGTTCCATCTTTTTGATTCCATGATTTTTCCATTGTGTAAAACCTTTATCCAGCATGGAAGGTTTAAATAAGGGATTGTTTACAATAGGGAGACAGAGTGGTATATTATCCAATTTTAAGGCCCTTTTTAATTGTTTCCAGATTCGTGTTCCACTGTATATTAAGGTTCCTTTCTAATTATCTCCCTCTATCCCTGTTTGGATTTGTTTAGTTTGGAGATACAGCACGGAAACAGGCCATTGACTCCAGGCCAACCACTGATCACCTGTTCACACTAGTTCTGCATTATCCCACCCTCTCATCCACAGTTGCTATCTTCTTGCATCAAGCTGCCTCTTAAATGAATCACAGCTCTTCCATTCAAATTCTACATATTTTGGTGCTCATAGAATGGTTTGCCTTCAGTAGACCATAAGTTCATAGAATCATAGAGTGATATAGCATGGATTACAGGTCCTTCAGCCCACTGAGTTCACGCCAATGATCAAACAACAGTTTTATACTAATCCTTCCCCAATTCAGTTTATTCTCTCCAAATTCCCATCAATTCTTCCACCGCTCACCAACACACCACGGTCTCCTTCTCCCCACCATCCTTTCCCTAGTTCTATTACCTTACTTTCACCTTACTTCCTTATCAAGTTGTGCCATTTCCACCCTTTAGTTCTCTCCATGAATCCCCCAGCACTGATTACTATCTCCATCCCTCTCCCCCACACCAACCACAGGTAGGTGGATAGGAAAGGTTAAGTGAGATGTTGCTCAAAGTGGGACCAGCATTGATGGGGCATCTTGTCGGCATGAATAAGTTAGACCGAAGGGCCTGGTGCCGTGCTGTATCACTCAATATCATCATTCAGTCTATTAAACTATTTCAGAAATTTTAAAGACTCCTTTATCAGTTGCCCTCTCAGTCCTCTTGTGAAAGAATAAAGTCCCAGTGCTTTTAATCATTGCTGACCAGTATCATCTCTTGGTTCAGCTATTACCTTCCAGATTAGGTGAAGCCTCCTGGGTTAGGAATCATCCTTCCAAATCCTTTTAACTTTGCTCGGAGCACTATTGTATGAGCATGTTGAAATCCTATAAGCCAATGTGAGCTGCTCTGGGCTTTTCTATTTTTCCATTTATCCAGACCTCAAACATCAGCCAGTCTTTCAAGTAACCAATTGCATTTGTCAAGTCGCTGCCGATTATGTTAAAGACTTCCTGACTCTTGGTTCACCTTTCACAATCAATGCTCTCAGCCCCTGCTGTTCCACAGTCTAGATACATTTAAAGGTATTTTCAGTTTACTTTCATCTCTGTTCTTTCTCTTCGGAGCAAATTTACTTAACTTTTTTACTTCCATGCTTAATCCCCTAGCACTAAAATTAATTTAGCACTTACCAAGCCAAATATGGGCCGCACCAACATTTACTGTGAAAACTGCATGTCATGCGATCCTTTGATGAGCATGATTATATGATGACCATTTGTCGGCACTCGGCCAATATTCACTGAAGTTTAGAAGAATGAGGAGTGACCTCATTGAAATGTACAGAATAGTGAAAGTCTTGGATAGAGTGGATATGGAGAGGATGTTTCCACTAGTGGGAGAGTTTAGGACTAGAGGTCATTGCCTCAGAATTAAAGACATTCTTTTAGGAAGGAGATGAGGAGGAATTTCTTTAGTCAGAGGGTGGTGAGTCTGTGGAATTGTTTGCCACAGAAGGTTGTGGAGGCAAAGTCAGTGGATATATGAATGCAGAGATAGATAGATTTTTGATTAGTATGGGTGTCAGAGGTTATGGAGAGAATGCAGGAGAATGCAGTTAGGAAGGAGAGATAGATCAGCCGTGATTGAATGGCAGAGTAGACTTGATGGGCCAAATGACCTATCACTTATGATCTTAATCAAGCCTGCTTTAAGCCACATCAGCCTTTGTTAAGTCATGGGTGCAACATGTTAAGCTATATCAAGGCAGCTGTAAAGTTTTACCTAGAAGATGTTATTTAACCATTCAGGCTAAAAATGTCCAAATTATGATAATAATGCATGCTAATTTAATGCATGCGTACATATATATTTTTGGTCAAAAGATGTAGAACTTCTTCAGTTCGCCAACTTTTACAGATGCGCCGTAGTAAGAATTTTATCGGGATGCATCACATGGTTTCGAACAGCTCCATTCAAGACCGCAAGAAATTGCAGAGAAGTTTGGACGCAGCTCAGACCATTGCACAAGCCCACCTCCCTTTGACTCCATTTACACGTCACACTGCCTCAGCAAGGCTACCAGCATAATCAAGGATGAGTCTCACCTGGTCAATTCCTCTTCTCCTCTCAGGCAAGAGGTATAGCAGTGTGAAAATGCATATCTCCAGATTCAGGGACAGTTTCTTCCCAGCCGTTATCAGGCAACAGAGCCATCCTATCACTGACTAAAGAGCAGTCCTGACCTACCACCTACCATCTACCTAATTGGAAACCTTTTGACTGTTTTTAATCAGAGTTTACGGGACATAATCTCGAACTAAATATTATTCCCTTTGTCATCTGTCTTTTGTGGACAGTTTGACAGTTGTGGACAGTTTGATTGCAATCATATATAGTCTTTCTGCTGACTGGATAGCATGCAACAAAAGCTTTTCACTGTACCTTTGTTCATACCACTGGGTTGTAAACTACCAAAGCAAAATATGATGGTGTATGCAAAATATATGCTGTGCTGTGTGGCCCTAGTCAGATTTTGTCCTGGTCCTTTTTTGCTTCCAGTTCCTCCCCCCTACAGTTGGTCTGAAGAAGGGTCCCAAGCCGGAAACGTCACCTGTCCATTTTCTCTAGAGGTGCTGCCTGATCCGCTGAGTTACTCCAGCATTTTGTGTCTATCCTTGGGTTAATATCATATCCCATTACATCTGGGATTTGGTTCTGAATCCAGTCCAGATGAATGGAACAAAAACATCTCCATTGCATTGCCTGGAAAATACCTCAGTGAGAAAGGGTTTAATTATTTTAGAGGCTGCTGATGCAGCCAACAGTACAGATCTGCCAGCTTCATTCGGGGAAGATGGCCGCTGAGTACACTGGAGATGTCAGACTGTGAAACAGAGCATTATTCTGTAGCCACATTTGTTGGAGCAGATTGGAAGATGCTTTGCTTCAGACTTGGCTGTGCCGTGTCTGACCTTTATCTGTGTGCCTGTTTGATGAGCCCCAAATGCCAAGATCTTTTGCTTTTCATTAAGCTTGAAAATGCATTATTTCTCTCTTAACCCTGGTGTAACCTGACACTCAGCAGAAATAGCTCGAGGATCCATTGTGCCTTATGTGTAGTTTCCATCGGCAAGTTAACAAATACATCAATAGAGGTAGAGGTAAAAATAAAAAGTAAACACATTATACTAGGAATTAGAAAACATGTAGAAATAAGTAAATCCCAGGAAAAATTACAATTGATTCTAGTTACAATGGACCAGCATTACATGTAAAATTCTTTACATGTAATGCTGGGATTGGACAGGCTAGATGCAGGAAAAATGGTCCCGATGTTGGGGGAGTCCAGAACCAGGGGTCACAGTTTAAGAATAAGGGGTAGGCCATTTCGGACTGAGATGAGGAAATACTTTTTCACCCAGAGAGTTGTGAATCTGGAATTCTCTGCCACAGAAGGCAGTGCAGGCCGATTCACTGGATATTTTCAAGATTTTTAGATACAGCTCAACGGGGTAAAAGGGTCAAGGGATATGGGGAGAAAGCAGGAACGGAGTACTGATTTTGGATGTTCAGCCATGATCATATTGAATGGCGGCGCTGTCTCGAAGGGCTGAATGGCCTACATGCACCTATTTTTCTGTGTTTCTATGTTCAATGTTCTACTCCTGCACCTATTTTCTATGTCTCTATATTAACCCAACCTCGAGATTGCAGCCACTTTCAACTGTAATAGATTTCTAAATCTTGGAGAGCTCATGGCAAGTGTAGCTGTTGCGACTCATATTTCAATAGTCAGCGAATTACGAGGTAACTGCCAACTGGTTTTGAAAACTATCCATTTAAGACACTCTTGACAGCCACTCATAAAACTATTGGCTACTTTTTGCATTAGGGAGTTAACAGTAGCTGAACCCAGCATTTGGCACAAAATGCTCCCTCACCCACAATGCAACATCTGCATGGGGTGGAAGGATTTTCCAGTCAGAGAGAAGATTAACCATTTGAGTACATCGTACCTTTCAAATCACATAGAGTTTTTTTTCTGTTGGCAGAAATAACTAGCTGCATGGGATATGGGATCTCTTTCAATGTCCTTCATGGGCAGTTTGAAAGTGGGGTTGTAATGTGGAGATATTCAAATGTTAATGAAGTAACTGCAGAAGGTAGACAAAAGTGCTGGAGAAACTTAGCGGGCGCAGCAGCATCTATGGAGCGAAGGAAATAGGCAACGTTTCGGGCTGAAACCCTTCTTCAGACTGAATAGGCAACATTTTGGGTGGTTTAAATTGAAGGTGGACATAAAATGCTGGACTAACTCAGCGGGACAGGCAGCATTTCTGGAGAGAAGGAATGGGTGACGTTTCGGGTCGAGACCTTTCTTCAGACTGATGTCAGGGGAGTGGGCGGAACAAACATAGAATGTAGTCGGAGACAATAAGAATGGTGGAAGATCTGGGAAGGGGAGGGGATGGAAAGAGGGGGAAAGAAAGGGCTATTTGAAGTTAGAGAAGTCAATGTTCATACTGCTGGGGTGTAAGCTACCCAAGCGAAATATGAGGTGCTGTTCCAACAAATTGTGCTGGGCCTCACCCTGACAATGGAGGTGACCCAAGACAGAAATATCAGATTGGGAATGAGAGGGGGAGTTAAAGTGCTGAGCAATCGTGAGATCAGGTAGGTTTAGGCGGACTGAGCGGAGGTGTTCAGCGAAACGATCACCGAGCCTGCGGTTGGTCTCTAACAGGAGTTTATACCTGGAACAGCAGATACAGTAGATAAGGTTGGAGGAGGTGCTAGTAAACCTGTGCATCACCTGACAAGATTGTCGGGTTCCTTGGATGGAGTCAAGGAGGGGAGGTAAAGGGACAGGTGCTGCATCTCCTGCGGTTACGGTTACTTTCCCCTGCAACCGCAGGAGATGCAACACATGTCCCCTTAACTGCAGATGTAATTATTCTCCAGCAATGTCTCAGAAACAGCAATGGCCCAACATTGTACATGTTCACCAAGGGAAAATATATTGGTCAGAACGCTGGACAAATTTGCGTGTTTAATTTACTTTAGGTTAGAGGTACAACCTGGAAACAGGCCCTTCGGCCCACCGAGTCCGCATCGGCCGGCGATCCCTGTACACCAGCACTATCCTATACACCAGGGACAGTTTACAATTTCTATCGAAGCCAAATTAACCAACAAACTTGTACATCTTTGGAGTGTGGGAGGAAACCGGAGTACCTGGACAAAACCTTTGCGGTCACGGGAAGAATGTACCAACTCAGTACAGACAACATTTGTAGTCGGGATCAAACCCGGTCTCTGGTGCTGTAAGGCAGCAACTCTACCATTGCACCACTGTACCACCCTATTCTTCTTTGAATAGGACCACTGGATAATTTATATTGGTGGGAAAGGGCAGAAGGAGCTTTATTTTAATAATCACATTGGGATAAAAATCATGAGAGGTATAGATCTGGTAGATGCACAGTGTCTCTTGCCCAGAGTAGGGGAATCAAGGACCAGAGGGCATAGGTTCAAGGTAAAGGGGAAACGATTTCATAGGAATCTGAGGGGTAACTTTTTCACACGAAGGGTGGTGGGTGTATAGAACAAGCTGCCAGATGAGGTAGTTGAGGCAGGGACTATCCCAATGTTTAAGAAACAGTTAGACAAGTACATTGATAGGACAAATTTGGAGGGATATGGACTAAATGCAGGCAAGTGGGACGTGTAGCTGGGACATGTTGGCCGGTATGGGCAGGTTGGGCCAAAGGGCCTGTTTCCAGGCTGTATGCCTCTATGACTCCAAGTAATTAATCTGTAAATATCTTGTCCATGAGATAGCGTGGCACACTGGCACAGCAGTAGAGTTGCTGACATACAGAGCCAGGGACGTGGGTTTGATCCTGACTACGGGTGCTGTCTGTAGGGAGTTTGCATGTTCTCCCTCTGATCACGTGGGTTTTCTCCGGGTGCTCTGGTTTCCTCCCACACTCCAAGGATGTGCAGATTGGAGGTTAATTAACCTCTATAAACACTCTCCAGTTTGTAGGATAGAACTAGTGTACAGGTGGTCGGTGTAGAAGGGCCCATTCCCACGCTGCAATTCTAAAAATTGATAGTAATTTTGAATACTATCTCGAGGCACCAAAAGCAACTGATTTAGTAACACTAGCCAACACGTTACTGTGATGAGTATGCATTGCTGTGCACTTTTCAGTTATCATTATCTTTCTGGTCACGGTGCACCAGGTCAAAAGAAGCCTTCCACCATCACCTTCTACTTCCTGCCATCATAGAAACATAGAAACATAGAAAAATAGGTGCAGGAGTAGGCCATTCGGCCCTTCGAGCCTGCACTACCATTCAATGTGATTATGGCTGATCATCCAACTTAGTATCCCGTATCAGACTAGCCTACCATGCAGGACCTTGCTCTAGTCAATAGAAGCAACGTCAACATCCAGTGCCCTGCCCTCATCAATCCTCTTAGTTATCTCTTCAAAAAGCTCCACCAGATGCGTGAGAACGAATTATAACATTTACAAGATTCTTACTCGTAAAGGAAAAGGTAATCACCGTCTCAAGGTGGGATTAAGTTACGTGGGCAGAGATGCCTTGCTTTATCGGTGGATAACATTTATTTCAATTAAAACTAGCAACCCTGACACAGAGTTCTGCAGTAGTACACTACATCTAGTTGCATCTACTTCTGTCGAAGATCCACAGTGAGATGGAGACAGGTAACGAGAGACACAAATAGAGCTGAAGGAACAGAGAGAGAGCGTCAGACAGATAGAGAAGCGCTCAGACAGAAAGAAAGACAGAGAGATAGACAGACCGCGAGGGAGAGACAGGAGGTGCAGGTTGAGAGAATCAAAAGAAAATGATAGATGTTATGAAAGGGCAGATAGCAGTGGATTGGAGGAGGATACAAAGTAGACAATGAAGGAGGGAAGGGTGCAAAGAGGGTTACACAAAAAGCTGGAGAAACTCAGCGGGTGCAGCAGCATCTAAGGAGCGAAGGAGATAGGCGACGTTTCGGGTCGAGACCCTTCTTCAGGTGAAGAAGGCTCTCGACCCGAAACGTCGCCTATCTCCTTCGCTCCTTAGATGCTGCTGCACCCGCTGAGTTTCTCCAGCTTTTTGTGTAACCCTCGATTCTCCAGCATCTGCAGTTCCTTCTTTAACAAGGGTGCAAAGAGGGTGGACCATTTGCATATTTGGAGGCATGTACGAAACCACATTAGTCTAGAGACTAGAAAATCTAGAGCATTTGCAAGAAAGAAAAAAAATAATGGAAGAGGGGGAGAGAAAAGGGGGAATGAAAGGTCGAGTAAAAGAAAGTGAGAAACAAAAGCAGAAGGAAAGAGTAAAAGAGGAAACAGAGTACAAACGAAAGTGAAAAAAAAATGTAAACAGAAAGATCCAAGGAGAAAAAGTAAAAGATAAAACAAAAAGAACATAGAGACGAAGAAAAAGTGAAATGAAAGAAGAGCAAAACAAAAGAAAAAGAGGGAAAGAAGAGATATACAAGAACAAAAAAGAGAAAACAAACAAAAGACAAAGAATAAAAGATATAGAATATAAGAGTAGAACAATAACAATAATAGAGAGAACAATAACAATATGCAAAAAAAAGTAAGATGTTGGAAGGAATTTCAGATGCTGATTTGCACAGAAGATACACACAATGCTGGAGAAACACAGCGGGACAGGCAGCTTCTCTGGAGAGCAGGAATGGGTGACATTTTGAGTCAACTCCCTTCTTCAGACAAAAGATAGTGTGTGAGAGAGAGGGAAAACAAAAGAAAAATAAAATAAAGTCAAAGGAATCATTTTATACACTTAACATAAAAGTGTTTATTCCCCTTTCACTCTGCAATTACCCCTATCCTTTCATAGCTTTGCTAGCTGAAAATCTCTAATCTATTTAAAACTCATGATTAACAATCTATTTCTATTTTAATAACCAAGCCATGTCAATACAAATGTCTACTCCAATGCAAGTTTCAAATGCGCACAGGGACATGAGAGTCAATATGTGTCAGATAACCTTGGGAGGTTGTATGTAAATGAAAAGGATGCAATTAATGTCAAAACCTTTGACAGCACTGAAGTGCAGAGGGATCTTGGAGTCCAAGTTCATAGCTCACTGTAGGTGGCAGCACAAGTAGATTGGGTGGCAAAGAAGGCGTACGGTGTGTTTGCCATCATTGTTCTTTTTAAGTGTATCGCTGCTGGCAAAATCATTTCACTGCACCTTTGGGTGCATGTGACGAATAAAATTGACTTTGATCGTGAGAACTAATTGCTAAGATATTCAGATTGTTAAAGAAGGAACTGCAGATGCTGGAGAATCGAGGGTTACACAAAAAGCTGGAGAAACTCAGCGGGTGCAGCAGCATCTAAGGAGCGAAGGAGATAGGCGACGTTTCGGGTCGAGACCCTTCTTCAGGGTCTGAAGAAGGGTCTCGACCCGAAACGTCGCCTATCTCCTTCGCTCCTTAGATGCTGCTGCACCCGCTGAGTTTCTCCAGCTTTTTGTGTAACCCGCTAAGATATTCAGACTTGTGCACACAAAGATTTTATCTTGTGTTGTCAGTTGGGAATAAAATTGCTCATGAAACTAATTGGTAGCTTCAGTCCATGACAGGCATAAAATGAAAGGGTTTTGTTAGGCTCCATGTTCGACAGATGTCAGTGGAAAAAGGGACTAATCCATATTTCAAGATTTATCAATGAAGACATCTGCTGCTGGGTGTGATGTCTTCAAGCAGTACCATATTTTTTAGAATTATCTTGGTGAGCGAGTTGTCCACAGATCCTCAGTTCAAGAGCTCTCCAACACCCCGACTGATCCCAGCTGCTCCCTGTTTTAGCTTTGAGGGAAAGAGGTTTGAAAAATGGATACCCCCCTCGTCATCTCTCCATCTTGGCACAGAGCCCTTGCAACCTTCTCAAGGATGTTACACGCAAAATCACAGCTGAAAGATAACTTACATTCAGTTTATGAAATAACATGCAAAACGACAAATGTGACAGATCGTTAGAATATTAATAATATATCTATAAGATGATTGCCTTCATCGTTACATCAGTCAGTTCCTTCTTTTCAATGGAAAAATACAGTTAAGCCCAATTATGTTGGCAAATCCTGATATCTCTAATAATTGTGCACAGCCATATGTTAAACAGAATATAGCTGTCAATGTTTTTGTTTGAAACCGGGAAGTTAAATAAATATATAATTTTTCAAATCGAGATCACTGAAGAACAGAATATACAGGTCTGACTGATTTAGGTGTTTTGGGGATCCTGCTATCCATGAAATGCCTGTCATGTATCCCACATCACCATGGTGATTGGACTTCAGAATATGTCTGAACAATTTTTAAATGTTTTGGGACTTCCCAAAGTATCACAAGCAAAGTCTCCCTTATCTTGTATAAGTTGCTATGATTTGATTTGCTTTATCTTGCACTAAATGATACCTCTTATGCTGTATCAGTATACAGTGGGCAGCTTGATGGTAATCATGTATAGTTTAGTTTTAGTTTAGTTTAGTTAAGAGATACTGTGCGGAAACAGGCCCTTCGGCCCACCGAGTCCCTGCCGACCAGCGAGCCCCGCACACTAGCACTATCCAACACACTAGGGACAACTTACAATTTTTACAGGGGCCAATTAACCTATAAACCTGTCTGTCTTTGGTAAGAAACCAGAGCACCTGAAGGCAACCCACGGGGTCACAGGGGGAACGTACAAACTCCGTACAGACAGCACCCATAGTTCGGATCGAATCCAGGTCTCCAGTGCTCTAAGGCAGCAACTCTACCACTGTGCCGACCTTATTAGAGACTGGATAACACGCAACAAAAAAGCTTTCACTGTACCTCGGTACATGTGACAATAATAAACAAAACTAATTCAAGAATAAAGGAATTAAAATGTTAGTTTCCAACGAACACTGGAATATAAGAGGCTAAAGGAAGAGTACGTCACGACTGCACACTTCCCATAAGAATTGATCACCTATCTAAAAATCAATCAATTTTTGCCATGAACAGACCTGCAGATTGTAAAAACTAAAATGACGACATCTGGTAATCTAAAAAAATAAATTAGACAATTCTGGGAACAGCGCGGAAACAAGGAACTGCAGATATTGGTTTACACAAAAAGATACAAAGTACTGGAATAACTCACAATCGCCCCTCCCTTTCTCCCCTCCCTTTGTGCCCCTTCTGGAATTGCACCTATTTCTCCCCTTTCTTCCTCCGGCTTCACAATTTGCAACTCTTCCATCCATCTGTCTCAAACTTTTTTTTTTAATCTGTGGCCTTTGTTCCAATTATCTGCCTACTTAACCCCCCCCCCCCCCCCCCCCCGGATGTGTCCATTTACTACCTGCCATGCTTTGTCTCGCCTCTACTCTCTCCCAGATTTCTTCCTCTCCCTCTGCCCCCCCCCCCCCCCCACCCCTACAATCAGCCTGAAAGAACTGTCACAACAGAAAACGTCAGCTATCCATGTTCGCCAGAGATGCTGCTTGACCCACTGAGTTACTCCAGTGCATTGTGCCCTTTTCTGGGAACAGTGCATCAGTAACGAGGAGTTAAAATGCAAATGCTGGTGGCAATGCAATACACAATAACTGGGAAATTGGGCAATTGGGCCATCCTACCAGTGATTAAATCAAAAATACTTTGAAATGAGGACAGTGAATAACTCCTTCCAAGAAAATCGAGGCAAATCTGGCCTTAAAGCAGAGGTCAACATTTATAATTTAACTCTTTGTGAAGAAATCCTCCTGGGTGCAAGCATATCCAGTAGGAATAGCAAACAAGCCATGCGTGACCTAAATATGTCTGTCACCAGGCACTTTTAATATTCCCATTTCAATTTAGTTTTCAGCACAGTGGATTTTATAGATCCAGGGTGAGGTTGGAGGTCGGAAGAGGGGTGGGGGAGGATGCAATGCCTGCTCCGATGATATGACAATCCATTAGCGGCAGTCAGCTGTGAGATGAGCTTTGAACAGCCGTCGACAGTGGCATTAGCCTGGATTTTATTCCCTGCTGTAAGGCGGCCAGTCTACTTGTTGCCTAGCCTCTTGGGCTTCCCCTAATGGAGGGATGATACTTCAGCGAGTTCCCATAGCTGGAGATAGCCAGACTTGAAACATTGGGGTGGCACAGTGGCGCAGCAGTAGAGTTGCTGCCTCACAGTGCCAGAAACCCAGGTTTGATCCTGACTATGGGTGCGGTCTGTATAGAGTTCATACGTTCTCCCAGTAACTGCGTGGATTTTCTCCGGGTGCTCCGATTTCTTCACACATTCTAAAGACGTGCGGGGTTGTATGTTAATTGGCTTTGGAAATTTTCCCTAGTGTGTCGGGTAGAACTGGTGTACGGGTGATTGCCTGTAGGGTACACCGAACATTCACTGTTCCAGGCGTACATTGGCCTTATCCCCAAACTCTACCTCCACTACATTGACGATGCATCGGTGCTACCTCCTGCACCATGCAGAACTCACTGGCTTCATCAACATCAAGACTAATTTCCATCCTGCATTTAAATTCACTTGGACCATCTCCGACATCTCCGTACCGTTTCTGGATCTCATGTCTCCATCACAGGAGACAAACTATTGACCGACATCTACTGCAAACCAACTGACTCCCATAGCTATCTTGACTACACTTCTTCCCACCTTGCTTCTTGTAAAGACTCTATCCCCTACTCCCAATTCCTCCATCTACGCCACATCTGCGCCCAGGATGAGGTTTTCCAGACTAGACCATCGGAGATGTCCTCGTTCTTTAGAAAACAGGGGTTCCCCTCTTCCATTATAGATGAGGCTCTACCTAGGGTCGCCTCGATATCCTGCAGCTGCGCTCTTGTTCTGCCTCCCCCTATTCGCGACAAGTCCCTCTTGTCCTCACCTTCCACCCCATCAGCCATCGCATACAGCACATAATCCTCCAACATGTTCGCCACCTCCAACGGGATCCCACTACTGGCCACATCTTCCCATCTCCACCCCTTTCTGCTTTCTGCCGAGACCGTTCCCCCCCGAAATTCCCTGGATACCCCATAACACTACTCTCTCCCCATCCCCCCTCTCATAACAAGGGCAGAGTCCCCCTAGTCCTCACCTTCCACCCAACTAGCCGTCATATACAAGAAATAGTCCTCCGTTATTTTCGCCACCTCCAACGTGACCCCACTACTGGCCACATCTTCCCATCTCCACCCCTTTCTGCTTCTGCAGAGAACGTTCCCTCCGAAATTCCCTGGTCAACTCGTCCCTTCCCACCCAAACTACCCCCTCCCCAGGTACTTTCCCCTGCAACCGCAGGAGATGCAACACCTGTCCCTTTACCTCCCCTCTTGACTCCATCCAAGGATCCAATCAGTCTTTCCAGGTGAGGCAGAGGTTCACTTGCACCTCCTCCAACCTCATCTACTGTATCCACTGTTCCAGGTGTCAACTTCTGTACACCAGTGAGACCAAGCGCAGACCCGGCGATCATTTCGCTGAACACCTCCGCTCAGTCCGCCTTAACCTACCTGATTTCCCAGTGGCTCAGCACTTCAACTCCCCCTCCCATTCCCAATCTGACCTTTCCTGTCCTGGGACTCCTCCATTGTCAGAATGAGGCCCAGCGCAAACTGGAGGAACAGCACCTCATATTTCGCTTGGGTAGCTTACAACCCAGCGGTATGAACATTGACTTCTCTAACTTCAGATAGCCCTTGCTTTCCCTCTCTCTCCCCAATACTGCCCCTTCCCAGTTCTCCCACCAATCTTACTGTCTCCGACTACATTCTATCTCATAGATAGAAGGGTCTCGACCTAAAACGTCACCCATTCCTTCTCTCCAGAGATGCTGCCTGTCTCGCTGATCTACTACAGAATTTTGTGTCTACACTCCAGATTCAGGGGCAGTTTTTTCCTTCTTGCCTGTTATCAGACAACTCGAACTGTCTTGCATTCGGCTAGTCCCGACCTCCCATCTACCTCATTGGAGACCTTTGAACTAATTTTAATCGGACTTTATCTTGCACTAAATGTTGTACTGTTTATCCATTTTCTGTACACTGTGTATGCCTTTCTTTGAGGATAGGCACAAAATGCTGGAGTAGGGGTCAGGCAGAAAGGAATATGTGATGTTTCGGGTCGAGACCCATCTTCAGACAGAGATTCGGGGGAGAGGGAAACTTGTCCATCCTGCCTGAGAATAAGCCTCCTCTTGTTGACCAACCTAGTGCAATTAATGTCCTATGACAGTCAGCAATTCCCTGCATAGCAGATGCTGACAAGGAGAAGGGAAAGGAACATGCATAATTTATCCTATATAAAGTAGGGTTGTTAGCAGAGTGCTCAAGTCATCCATCGTAATTATTTGCATCCATGTCTCTCAGCAATCTCCGTGTTGCAAGTAATACAGGTTCACACAGTGATCTAGCTGTGTTTCAGGGTGGGAATGAGGGTTAGTTTAGCAGGACTGAGAACGTGGTCAAAACACAAAAGAAAGCAGAAACCACAGAGAGGTGGTAACAGTGTTTCTTGCTCCAGATTACAGCATCTGCGGACTCTATGTCTCCATTGTGCAGTCTCTGCATGGTATTCCCACTTTAAAGAACTTCTTCTCTTTCACAGGAGGAATCTCTGCATTGTTCCTCCCACTCTGTGGTTTTCACTGCTCTTCACCACATACGTTAATCGCAGATTCTCGATCCTGAATCCCTTTGCCCCCACAAATGCTGCCTGAACTACTGAGTTCGTCCAGCAGTTTATGTTTTTTGAAAAGGTAGACACCAAGGGCGGGAGTAACTTAGCGGGTCAGGCAGTATCTCTGGAGAAAAAGGATGAATGACGTTTCCAGTCCGGACCCTTCATCAGACCCAGAGATACTGTCTGACCTGCTGACTTACTCCAGCACTTCGTGTCTATCTTTAGTACAAACCAGCATCTGCAGTTCTTTGTTTATAAAAAAATGTTTTTTGCTCCTGATTATAGCAGCCGCCATCTCTTATGTCTCCAACTTATTCGTGAAGGTGTCTCTGCTGCCCATGATCTTCTGCCCCGAATTGTAGCACGCAACACAAGCTTTTCACTGTACCTGGTACACCTGGCAATAAACTAAACTAACTAACCGCTAGATAATAGAAATAGGTAATCTTGTGAATGTCAGCGTTAGATTGTCTGTACCAAAGCAGATAGACCCTTCGTTTGCAGACTCTCAATGTTGCCTTGGAATTCAAACTCTTAGAGATAATTACAGACATAGCATAGAGTGGATGAAGACAAAACCACCCTTCCTCCAACCAGTCCTGCCCCCTTGGCACAGATTATTCCCACCACCTTGTAGCTTCAGTTTTGTTGCCATCACACAGGTAGATGGGACTGGCAATGGTAAACCAGTCACTGGTTTACACAGTAACCTGGGGACACAAGAGTCGTTACACAGGGTCTCGATCTGAAACATCAACCATCACTTTGTCTGCCTGACCCGCTGAGTTCCTCAGCCTCCTCGTTTCTTTACTCTGAGCTATGTTTCCATTTAGTTTCATTCCCAACAAAGGACGGCCTCATTGCGTTTAACGGACCAAACGTGTTTGCAAACAATTATAAATTGATTTAAATAATGAAAAATGATCACCAAAAATTATTTGCAAACTCTTTGCTGCTGGTGAATACAGAACATACACATGGAGTGAAATAATGAAAAATAAGATCTTAGCAAAACATATCTTGTTAATGAAGGTCAGTATCCTATTTTAATGAAGGATGACACAGTGGTGCAGCGGTAGAACAAATCTGTTACCAAATTTTTCCAAAGGCATGATATCTCCGTGTTGAAGAATAAGTGAAGGAGGGCTACTGTAGTTTACAGTGAATTTTGCAGACAGTGTGGCTATGAATACAGTCCTCTTATGCTGAATGTTGCACCTTAATGTATGGAGCATTCAGTATGGAGCATTAACAAATACACAGCGTGTGTTCCCTAACTGGATAAAACAAGACTCCTCATGGCTACGATGCAGGCTAGACAGATTGCGCTGAATCACTTGCCTAACTGACTTATGTTAAGCAACATGTTGAGCTTGTTCAAGAACCAAAACAGGTAACAGTGTATATGAATCGTGAAATAAAAGATCCTTAATTGTTCATTTACACTTCAAAGGTTAAATTAGCTTGACTAAACAGACAATGCAAAAATAAAAGGTTTCAGAGAACCATATCTCCCTCACAGACAGGATAGAAACAGAAAACATCCATTCGTCGATTCATTATTGTTGGTGCCAACCTTCTATTGACAGGATTCCAGATCTTTAGCTTTGAACAATTTAGCCTGCCAAAAGCAGCTTTATAAAATTAAGTCACGACTATCCCGTCTGACAGCTTCATTCAAGCCCAATGCGTATCAGCACAGGCTGTGATGGAACTATTCACAGCAAAGAAGATGTCAATTAAAATACTTCTAAAGACGCCATTGAGAACTAAACAGTTTACCCGTGGAGTTTTGCTTGTTCTCTGCACTTCCTCTCGGGACATAGGCTCCGTGGTATTGTTCCAGATTCACTGGGCACTCTCCAATAACTGCCTCAGCTATTTATGTGAATACAGGAAAGCTAACGTGTGGACCTTCAGCTTCACAGCCTGGGACACGGTGAAAGTCACATCACCCAAGGCATGGGACAGCTACTTCACTCAGTCATCAGGCTTCTGAACAGTCCTTTCCTAAGCTGGGGTACCATCCGTTTCACCTCTACCCTATTGCGAGCATTGGACTTTTTCGGTGGAACTGATGCGCTGCTGTGCTGAGGACTATATTCTGCACTCTCTACCTTCCCCTTTGCTCTATATATTGAAGCAGAGTTTGACTTACTTGTACTTATGTATGGTATCTGATCTGTTTGGAAAGCATGCAGAACAATGCTTTTAACTGTACCTCGGCACTCATGACGTTAATAGCCCTAACCCCAAACCAGTGTCTAATCTAGCTAAGCTAGTGAGGAAACATGATCCTAGCATGAATAGAAAGAGAGTGTTCACAATTGCCTGATCATGCAGCAGCACTCATGTGTAGAGACCAGATTCAATTTTATCCCAGACTCACTTATTGCCTTTCACATGCTGATTTTGACAGCTGATCAGTATGTAGGTTGCACATTGTTCATGAACATCATGTTAAAATTACCAAATACAAAAGAATGAGATGATGTTAATCAATATCAACGTTTGCCAATTTGTCACTGGTCCTTTAAGAAAGCCAACAGTGACTAAAATATTTTCACTCATCTGCTTCCTATGGAATAGTGCAGAAATTCAATTCTATAGACAATTTCAATTCTTAATCTCTTTCATCACTTTGAAATTATGTTATCTCCATTTGGAGGCTGGCTTTGTTTTGACAAGAAGTGAGTTGCATGGGGCAAACCTTATGCTCGTTTAAGATTACCTTTCCAGCAAACCACGTCAGTGTACACTGCTGAACTTCAAGGCTTCCTAGCCATCACCTAAAGAGTCAGAGGGCTGTACAGCCACAGAGGCAGAGAATCACAAAGCACAGAAATGTGCCATTTGGACCCAACTTGCCCATGCCGACCAAGATGCCCCATCTACACTAGTCCCACCTGCATGCATTTGGCCCATGTCCCTCTAAACCTCTCCCATCTGTAATGACAAAGCAGATCACACACACATGCAATGATCAGTTGGAACATGGGGGAAAAAAAGATGAAACTTCAGAGCCAGTTAGCCTGAAATCTGGACTAGTTGCCTGTGCAGTGGTGTGATGGTTATTTGGGCTCTTGGAGTGAACGCAAAGAAACGACTGTTATCATTGACACCAAACGGTCATCAGAGTCACATAAATGGCTTCTTCGCAGTAATTCTAAATAATAATGCATTGTAGGCGATGATAAGTTTCGTACTTCATTGCGAATCTTGGACTTTTCCTCTTTAACTGTTGCACCACAATGCTGAGAACTATTGTATATTCTGCACTCTTATTTTTCTTTTTGCTCTACCTTTTTTACTTGTGACTTTTGTACTTGTCTGATTTGAGTGGATTACCCATGAAAAAAAACTACGTTTTTCCACTGTACAGTAAACCCTTGCAATAATGGACCACGGGGGGTGGGTGGGGGGGAAATGCGGTTGTCAATTATTGCTGATTGTCTGCTATAACCGAGGGAAGGGGAATAGGGGAAACATTTAACTCCAGACGAGGAGGGAAGAAACTCAGCATTGGGGACAGTTTAAACAAGCGGGAATTTGCAGGTCGGGGAACCACGGAGACCAGGCCCCACACACAGTGCGCCTTGTACTCACTTCATGTTCATTTTGCTCGCTCTCTCTGCGACTGCAACCGGAAGTATGACATGTGGCACCAGCTCATTAGGTAACTGGCGGAAGTGAGGGTGGGGGAGCCGGAGCCTCAGCCCGCTATAACCAAAATCCGTTATACAGAGGTCCGTTGTTGCGAGACTTTACTGTATCTTGATACACATGACAATAATAAACCTAACCTTAAAATCCAATGTTATAACTAGTGCTTAAACTAGTTTTGTTATATTTGTGTGGCCATATGTCTTTATTCTTTGGAGCGCAGAAGGTTAAGGGGGGACTTGATTGAGGTCTTTAAAATGTTGAAAGGGATAGACAGAGTTGATGTGGATAAGCTTTTCCCATTGAGGGTAGGGAAGATTCAAACAGGAGGGCATGACATGAGAATTAAGGGACAGAAGTTTAGGGGTAACATGAGAGGGAACTTCTTTACTCAGAGAGTGGTGGCTGTGTGGAATGATCTTCCTGCAGAAGTGGTGGAGGCAGGATCGATTTTAACATTTAAAAGTAAAGTGGATAGGTATATGGACAGGAAGGGAATGGAGGGGTATGGTCTGAGTGCAGGTAGATGGGACTAGGGGAAAATAAATGGTCGGCACGGACTGAAAGGGCCGAGAAGGCCTGTTTCCGTGCTGTAATTGTTATATGGTTATATGGTTATATACCTTTCCCTCAGCACCTCCCACCACCCCCTCCCCATCCCGCCAACTATTCTATAATGCCCAAAGCTCATATCCTGAATCATTTCATATTTAACCCGAGCAAATTAGTTATGCAAATAAAAAGAGACAGTTATACAAATCACTGTATTAAAAATGAAAGAATAACAGTTTATTAATTGAATTCCACCAAGAATAATTCCCCTCAGCTATTGAGATAATTATTTTTCATCACAACCTTACAATATAATGAAATGCAATTGTATCAACACACTTAACATAATAATTAGGGCTGTCAAATGATTAAAATATTAATTTGTGGATATTAAAACACAAGTTAATCGAGGTTTTCATCACATTATTAGACAATTATGGAATACCAACATTTCAAAATAATGCAAATGAGTGGGAGATAGTGATTAGGGGCAGGGTATGATCAGCTAGAGGCAAGGAAAGTGAACAATGCAGAGAGGGAGTGGGGTGTTTGAGAGGGTGGGACTTTTGCAGGGGAAGGATGTAGGGGAGGAGAGGTGGAAGGGATGTAGCATGAGGAGATGGCTTGGAAAGAGGGGAGTCAGATGTGTAGCAAGTATGAATGAGGGAGAGAGAGACAGGAGTTAAAGGGTGAGTGGGTTGGAGAGGAAGTGAGGAGTTGAGAGGGGGGGGGGCAGGTTTGTTTAAAGGGATATGGGCCAAACATAGATGGGGCATCTTGGATGGCACAGGCAAGTTGGGCCAAAGGGATTGTTTCTGTGCTGTATGAGTGTAGAGTGGGGAGACTGAGCGAGGGACTTCGGTGTGGAGAGAGAAGGGGATAAATGGACAGGAATGAGTGCTAGAGTAAGGGGAATGGAGGGGTGATAAAGGAGTGGGATGTAGAGTGATGGAGTAAACAGAGTGGAGTAGAAATTAGGGAAAAGTAGAATCTGGGGTTAGAGATAAAGGATCTATGGACTTGGACCTCATGATCCCTCTGTTAAAGGTCTTGCCATTAACTGTACACTTTCCTCTTATATTCAACCTTCCAAAGTGCAACACCACACACTTGCTCGGATTAAACTCCATCTGCCATTTCTTCACAGATGGTGAATCAGATGCACTGCTTTCAATCAAAGGAACCAAATCCAGACTCTGTAGCTGCAGGAGGTTGTGCCTTAGCTACTTCTTCCCATCTATCTGCACAAGAACTGCTCCCCTCTCCTCCCACTCTATCTCATGCTTCCTATTCCTAGCCGCAAGGCTTGGAACTCAGGCTTCCGAGCTGACGTCCGGTCGAGTTCAGTTCTGCCTTCACGCCCACACCTGGGCTGGGAGCAGCATGTTGAGACAGCAGAGGTTATGGGTGAGGTGTGGGGAGTCCTGCCAACTCTCACCCTCAGGCAAGTCAGGAGAGTTGGCAGCAACAAGAGTTTGGTTTGCACAAAATGGGTGGAATTTATCTTATGACTGTTAATCTGCAAAACTTTAAATAAACCTTTAAGGCCTGGGGCTCTCAAACTCCTGGGAAGACTTCAGCTTGAAAAGATTGCAGTTAGTTGTTCATGAATGTTGCGAAAGAGCTTCAAATAAACGTGAAGCTCCATGTTCTCTTTGTTCACTTATAAGGTCACAAGGAAGGTTTGTGGTCTTTGGCCAACTACTGAAATGAGTCACTTCCTCAACTTACACTTTGAAGAAACATGCAAACAGGTACATGGATAGGACAGGTTTAGAGGGATATGGGCCAAATACAGGCAGGTTGGAGTAGTGAAGATGGGACATGTTGGTTGACGTGGGCCTGTTGGGCAGAAGGGCCAGTTTCCACGCTGTATGACTCTGATCAGGAATCGGGATGTAGATATAGGAGCCGTAAAACAGTAATGGGGCATGCATCTGAGTGTCTGTGTGCGTCCGTGAAACAATTTTTTACATACACAGCAAAAAAAAAATTCTTGTTTATTATATTGTTTACAGTGTACTGTGGCGGTCCCTGCGGGGTAGGCCACTCCTTGGATCATCCCCCTCGCCGATGGAAGTACAGGGGCGTTGGTCTGCTACAGGGTTTGCTGTTGAGACTCTCCAGGGGGAGAGATAAGGTTGTGCTGGTGTGCTCTCGAGCGGTAAGAATTAAAAAGCTTCTTTCGAATCTGCCTGGCGTTCGGTCTTTTCCTGACCTTGACCAGGCCACTACACTGGTGACCCCGACGTCGTTCATCACGCATCGTGATGGATAATAACGCTGTTGCGCTGAAGCTCCCAACTCTGTGGACCGAAGAACCCGAAACCTGGTTCCAGCAGGCAGAGGCACAGTTTGCTGTGAGAGGTATCACGCAGGATGAGACTAAATATTATTACGTGGTTGGCTCGCTTGACCAACTAACTGCGAGGCGAGGTATTTTCCAAGGTGGACCTTGTGCGAGGGTACAATCAAATTCCGGTCCGCCCCGACGATATCCCGAAGACAGCCATTATTACACCATTTGGTTTATTCGAATTTGTGCGGAATCCGTTTGGGTTGAAGAACGCCGCGCAGGCCTTTCAGCGGCTTATGGACTGCATGTGCCGCGGATTGGACTTTGTCTTTGTGTACCTGGACGACATACTAGTGGCCAGTCGCTCGAGGCAGGAGCATTGCACCCACCTCCGTCAACTGTGTCAGCGCCTCAGCGATTTCAGTTTAGTTATTAACGCATCTAAGTGCTGTTTCGGTGTGACGGCTATCGATTTCCTCGGCCACCGCGTGACTCAACAAGGGGTGGTGCCTCTGCCGACCAGGGTGGACGCTATCCGCAGGTTCCCCCGTCCGACCACAGTTAGGGGCCTGCAGGAATTTGTGGAAATGGTCACTTTCTATCACCGCTTCCTGCCGTCAGCGGCTGCAGTCATGCGTCTGCTTTTCAAACTGATTGCTGGTCATCACAGGGAGGTTGATTGGTCCGTGGAAGCAACAGCGGCATTTGAGAGGGCTAAGCAGGCACTGGCCGAGGCCACAATGCTCGTCCACCCACGAGAGGACGCCACGAGCGCCTTGACGGTGGATGCTTCTGACGTTGCGGTTGGGGCAGTGTTAGAGCAGCTCGTTGAGGGTTGCTGGCGGCCACTTGCCTTCTTTAGCAGGCATCTCAGTGGTCCTCAACATCGTTACAGCGCTTTCGACCGTGAGCTCCTTGCCCTGTATCTCGCCGTACGTCATTTCCGCTATTTTCTGGAGGGAAGACCATTTACTGCATTCACGGACCACAAGCCACTAACCTTCGCATTCGCCAAGGTATCAGACCCGTGGTCTGCCCGGCAGCAGAGGCAGTTGGCGTATGTGTCTGAGTACACCACCTCCATCCAGTTCGTTGAGGGCAAATTTAACAGGGTGGCCGATGCCTTATCGCGACCTACAGTCCATGCGGTTCTCCAAGTCGCTGAGGGAATCAACTATTCCGCCCTGGCAGCCGCTCAGCTTGCCAATGAGGAGATGGCGCCTATCGCACGGCAGTTTCAGGCCTCCAGTTGGAGGACGTTGTCTGTGGTCCTGGGGGTACCATGCTGCTGTGCGATGTCTCCTCTGGAGTTCCGCGACCCATCGTCCCCTTCGCCTGGCGGCGCAGGGTGTTTGAGGTGCTCCATGGACTTGCGCATCCCTCCATCAGGGCGACAACAGCCCTAGTAGCCTCCCGCTTCATGTGGCACGGCCTGCGGAAGGAGGTTGGACATTGGGCGCGCACTTGCATCCCGTGCCAGACCGCCAAGGTGCAACGACATGTGCGCGCGCCATTGCAGGAGTTCCCCATTCCGCAGAAACGTTTCGACCACATTCACGTGGACATCGTGGGGCCGCTGCCGTCGTCCCAGGGTATGACATACCTATTCACCATTGTGGACCGCTTCACGCGGTGGCCTGAAGCCATTCCGCTACCGAATTCCTCCACAACCACCTGTGCTCGAGCATTGTTGGTGCACTGGATCGCCCGGTTCGGTGTTCCATTGGACATGACTTCCGACCGGGGGCCTCAGTTCACGTCAGAGCTGTGTTCGGCCATGGCACGCCTCCTAGGTGTTCATCTGCACCACACGACAGCGTACCACCTGCAGTCGAACGGACTAGTGGAGCGGTTTCACCGACAGCTTAAGGGTGCCCTAAGGGCGCGGCTCACTGACCCAGACTGGGTAGACGCTCTACCGTGGGTTTTGCTGGAGATACGCACCGCACCCAAGGAGGACTTGGCCTCCTCCTCTGCCGAGTTGGTGTATGGGTCTCCGTTAACGGTGCCTGGGGAGTTCATCCCGCCGGCACGTGGCTAGGTGGAGCAGCCTTCGGACACTCTGCAACGTCTTCGGCAGACGGTGGGCAAGCTGGTGCCGGTGCCCACTTCTCATCATGGGTCCTTCCGTCCGCACGTTCCCTCTGCTCTGGAGGACTGCCAGTTTGTTTTTCTGCACAGGGATGCACATCGGACACCTCTACAGCGGCCATATGAAGGTCCATTCCAGGTCTTGGAACAGGGCTCGTCGACGTTTGTCCTGGACATGGGGGGTCGGCGTGAGACTGTTTCAGTTGCGCGGTTGAAGCCGGCACATATTGATATTGATCGGCCGGCGCTAGTAGCGCTGCCCCGTAAGCGAGGGCGGCCTCTGTCTAGGGTACCTCCTCCTCTGGCTACTTCGTCCCCCGCACTTGTTGACCAGGCGCCTGTTCCGGGCCCAAGCGTTGTACGCACCCGGGCTGGCCGCCGTGTACGCCCTCCTGTCCGTTTCGTACCTCGGGTACTTGGGGGGGGGGTCCTGTGGCGGTCCCTGGGGGGTAGGCCACTCCTTGGATCATCCCCCTCGCCGATGGAAGGACAGGGGCATTGGTCTGCTACGGGGTTTGCTGTTGAGACTCTCCAGGGGGAGAGATAAGGTTGTGCTGATGTGCTCTCGAGCGGTAAGAATTAAAAAGCTTCTTTCGAATCTGCCTGGCGTTCGGTCTTTTCCTGACCTTGACCAGGCCACTACAGTACTATGTTTACATATTCGGTTGTGCTGCAGCAAATAAGAATTTCATTGCTCTTTCTGGGACATATGACTACAAAACACTCTCGACTCCACAACTATCTCGGTGGGGTTGTACTGCAACTATGGAGTCAATTAACAGCTAACTGTGAGTAGACATGGCAAATTCCTTCCAATTACAGACACCAGGGAAGGGCCATCCACAGAATACCAGCTGAATGGACATAATTACTGGGCACATTTATGGGAGCCCGACGGAGATGGTAAGCAATAGATTCCCAATGAGGCAGCTGTGTCCTTCTGCCACCAGGGATACAAGAGCATAGGCATCTGTTAAGTGTCTGGAAAAGGGGCATTGATTTTCTGCAGCCCACTTGCAACATGCCAAAGCAACATTCCCAAACTGTTGCTTACAGCAATGGGCAATGCCCTGAAGACCGGCAACAAAAGGAGAGATCTGATTTGGTGCCTGGAACCTGTGGGCTCAACTACATTTAGATCTGGTGTTAAAAATGTCATAGAAAGAGGATGTAGATTCAATGTAGTGGAGCACATTGGCAGCACTTTAGTGAATGCAAGGGCCTCATTGGAGAGCTTACATGCAAAAAGCATGTTAACCATCTCCTGCAGCAGGTCATGGTCAACGTACTGCGGAACCGGGAGGGAGCCGCTGGAGAAGTCGGATGTGTGGAGCATGGGCCAGTAAGAAGGTAAACCCGGGATAATGCCTCCAGCGCCTACAAGATTGGCTGCTGACGGTGCCCCCACAAAGATGGCCGGCAAGGAGAGGAACGTCGGTTTGCAGGGCCTATCCTGTCGAAGGCAATGGACGAAGGCCCTGCAGGAGCCTGGGGCTTACCAGGATCAGTAGACAGAGCGCTGACTTTGGATATGAATTGATGAATAAGTTTATTGGCCAAGTACGTACACATACAAGGAATTTGCCTTGGTGCTCCGCTCGCAAGTAACAACACGACATACAGTAACAATTAAGAATGACACATAAAACATTAAATATTAATAATAAAACATTATAGTTTAAACATGTGAATGAAATAAAATACCAGAGCCAAAGGAGGCTACAGACTTTTTGGTTATTGATTAGAGCTACTGCTCGTGGAAAAAAAGCTGTTTTTATGTCTGGCTGTGGCGGCTTTGACAGTCCGGAGTCGCCTTCCAGTGGGAAGTGCTTCAAAGAGTTTGTGGCCAGGGTGAGAGGGGTCAGAGATTGTCTTACCCACTTGCTTCCTGGCCCTTGCAGTGTACAGTTCGTCAATGGAGGGAAGGTTGCAGCCAATAACCTTCTCAGCTGATCAGATGATTCGCTGCAGCCTCTGGATGTCGTGCTTGGTGGCTGAGCCAAACCAGACCATGATGGAGAAGGTGAGGACAGACTCTACGTTAGCAGTATATAATATGGCACAAAAACGTACCTGGTTGTGTAAATTTGCATAAAGAGTTTCACTGTGCAGTTGCACATGTGACAAATAAAGCACTATTGACCCATTGATTCTGAATTCAGTCTGAATCCCCAACATTAAATTGAATGAAAATTGGCTTGACATGCCTAGCTTGTTACTGAAGAAATGTAACTGATTGAAAAGGTTGTACCTTCTTTAGCTTGGGCGTCACTGTGGCGCAGCGGTGGAGTTTCTGCCTTACAGCGCCATAGACCCAGGTTTGATCCCGACTACGGGTGATGTCTGTACAGAGTTTGTATGTTCTCCCCGAAACACGCGCGGGTTTTCTCCGGTTTCCTCCCACATTCCAAAGACATACAGATTTGTACGTTAATTGGCTTGGTAAAAAAAAAAAATTGTAAATTGTCTTCCCTCCTGTGTGTTGGTTAGTGTACGGGGATTACTGGTCAATGCAGACTCAGTGGGCTGAAGTGCCTGTTTCCACACTGTATCTCTAAACTGAACTTTTAACCTTGTGATTTGGTGAAACCACACTCAGGTGTGAAAGAAATAAAGAACGATTGAAACCCAGTTGTGCCAGACAAAGCAACTTGTCATAAGGTCATAAGATCATAAGTAATCAGAACAGAATTAGTCCATTTGGCCCATCAAGTCTACTCCGACATTCAATCACTGCTGATCTATCTCTCCCTCCTAACCCCCATTCGCATCTGTTCAACCCATAACCCCCGACACCTGTATTGATCAAGAATCTATCTATCTCTGCTTTAAAAACATCCAAATATCCTCCACAGCTTTCTGTGGCAAAGAATTCCACAGATTCAGCACCCTCGGACTACAGAAATTCCTTCTCAGCTCCTTCCTAAAGGAACATCCTTTAATTCTGAGGCTATGACCTCTGGTCATATAGTGACTAGTCATATAGCAGATAGTCCTATATTGTTGACAGAGTACTATGTTTATATATTCTGTTGTGTTGCCGCAAGAAAGAATTTCATTGTTCTTTCTGGGACATACGACAATAAAACACTCTCGACTATAACCATCTCGGAGGGGTGGTACTGTAAGCATAGAGTCACATATCAGCTAACTGTGAGTAGACATGGCAAATACCTTTCCATTATGGAAGGGACAGCCACAGAATACCAGCTGAATGAACAAACGAAATTACTGGGCACATTTATGGGAGCCCTACACAGATGGTAAGCAACAGATTCCCAATGAAGCAGTTGTGTTCTTCTGCCACCCAGGATACTGAGAGCAGCTCATAGATGCATCACCCTCTGTGTAGAAAAGGGTGCCCTTCAGGTCCCTTTCATACTTCACCATAAATGTGTCCTCTACCTTTAAACTCCACTACCACGGAGAACAGACTGTGGCTTACTCGGTTAATCCTGCGCTGGCTTGTCCTATTAAAATGCAGCACCTCCAATTTTTCTGATTAAACTCCTTTTATATTATCAGAATCAGACTTTATTCACCAAGAATGTTTTGCAACATACGACATTCATTGACCAGGTCAGTCATACAATTAAAAGTACTTCAAAAACACATTTTAACATGAACATCCACCACAGTGACTCCTACACATTCCTCACTGTGATGGAAGGCGAAATAAAGTTCAAGTCCTTCCCTTAGTTCTTCCTCGGTCGTGGGCCTCGAGTGCCCGTTGACGGGACGATCTTGTCGAGTCCCGTCGAGGCGATCTGCTCCCGTAACGAGGGGGATGTCAGCTCGCCCGCGCCGGGCGATCGAACCTCGCGTCGGGGCTGGTGAACCTTCCACGACATTGGAGCTTCCCGACTAGCCTCACCCGAGACTGCGAGCACTTGATGTTAAAAGTCCACGGTGGTCACAGTGGGAACGATCCCAGGCAAGGGATCAGCTCCGATGTTAAGTCCATCGATGGAAGGCAGCAGAGCCCGGAGAATGTGATCCGAAAATTGATCACATCTCCGGGAAGGTAAGAGCTTGAAAAAAAGTTCCCCCCGATCCCCTCCCGCCTCCCCCCACATAAAACAAACCGAAGAACATTAAAAACAAAACTTTTAACAAACTAAAAAATAACAAAAAGAATGAAAAAGCGCACAGACTGCCGGCAGGGCAGCCATCGCCCCGGCGCCCCTGGTGGTCAAATTATTAGTCCACTATAAATCTGCTGCTGAATCTGCTTTCACTGACCTTTCAGGGGTTGCTCCCAGAAAACCACTGAGCAAGTTACAATTCTCCTCCTCGTGTGACGAACACTGCATTTAAAAGACACGTGGACAGATACATAGATATTAGGCTCATAGAGTGACACAGCAGGGAAGCAGGCCCTTCAGCCCAACTCACCCAGAGCTTACAATCTACCAATGCCAATGAGCCTGCAAACCTGTATGTCTTTGGAATGTGGGAGGAAACTGGAGCACCCGGAGGAAACCAGTGCAGTCACAGGAAGAACATATAAAACCATACAGACAGCACCGGTAGTCAGGGTGGAATCCGGGTCTCTAGCGCTGTAAGGCAGCAACTCTACCCTTTGGGCCACTGTGCTAGCCCTCTGTTAACACAAAATGCTACAAGGTGGTGAATGCAGCGTGAATTAGAAATACAGCGTGGGAACAGGCCCTTCAGCCCACTGAGTCTGCATCAACCAATGATCACATGAACATTAGATCCATGTTATCCTAGCTTTGCATCCTACACAATCGAGGCGATTTACAGAAGTCAATTATCCTACAAACCTGGAATGTGGGATGAAACCGGAGCACCTGGAGATAACCCACATGGTCACAGGGAGAACATACAAACTCTCATACAGACAGGACCCATAGTCAGGATCGAACCCGGGTCTCAGGCGTTGTGAGGCAGCAACTCTACAGCTGCACCACCGTGCCGCCCAAGCGTTGCAAGAGGAGGAGATGTTGCAGGTAAACAAACTGCAGATCTTTCCATCCGCAGTCTGTTTAATTGATATGCATAGCATGCTTGACAATTTCCCCCCCAAATAAATCCTGTCAGACGAAGATGTAACACTTGTGAATACAGTGCTGATGAGATAACTGTGATTGCTGCATTTCAATACTTTGCGTTATGATGTTTTAATCTCAAGAGTTGAAGTGCCAGCTAATGGATGCGTTACACAACACTAGTACAAAATGCAAATCCATCTCAAAGTCAAGCTGCTAGGCAAAATGCCAATGATACTGGGAAATCAGAAGTAAAAACAGAAAGTAATGGAAATACTCAGCATGTCAGGCAGCATCCTTGTAGAGGAACACAATAAACTGCAAATGCTGGAATCTTAAGCAAAACATCTTATTCTGACCTGCAGGCAGAAACTAAAATCTGCTAAGCCTGTGGCCCGAACAATTAAAAAGTGGACAAGCGAGGGCATTGAAAACCTGTAGTCCTGCTTTGACTGCACGGATTGGAATGTGTTCAGGGAAGCAACCACAAGCCTCGATTAATATACAGGCACGGTGACATCATATGTCAGCTTTAGTGAGGACAGTTGCTTCCCACTAGGACCTGTAAGTTATTGGGGCAAATCCTCCAAAATTATGGAAGAACTTGGATAAGGACATGGACATTTTAAAAAGACAGATTTGCTGGCTGCAACGGAAAAACCCGCAATCCACAGAAAGACTCAGTTTCAAGTTTCAAACCGTCTGGTCCGTGGACTTGGACATCACACAACGGTGTGAACAAAGGCAGAGACGGAGATAATGAGATTTTCTTGGATACACAACGGAAGGAACCAAGCCTCAGCAGACGGTGGTAAACAGGCCAGCAACAAGCACAATCGCCATCGTGGAAGACCCATCCATCGAGACAATAGGAGCCCATCCAGGCGATGGGATAACGATCAGGCTGAGGGATCATGACATCAGCAAACCCCTTATCATCGGAAGCCTATTGTTCATGCCAGATCGAAACTGGAAAACATCAAAAGAAGCCCTTTTATCCAGAGGACCACCTGGGGGGTCCAAAGGAATCTCAGGTATAAAACAGGAGTCCAGCCAGAACTCGCTCTCTGCTCTTTTCGGCTCTTCCTACTCTCTTTCTGCTCTACTGGACAGCTCGTGAGCCTGCATCGACTTAGCTGTGAGTATCCTGGTGACCTGGAGAAATTCCCGAAATAGGATAGGAGGTTGTATAAATAAAGGGAAAGGGGAGTAAAATATTGTTAAAGTAAGTTTGACGACGTGCCCGATAGTTTTCCTTCCATAGTCTTAGTTTAAAGCATAAGTTTAGCCACGTGTTATGTAGTGTTGGTGAGATTCGATTTCTCATTGTTTAATAAAGCCTGTACATTTAGACTTGCTTTGAGTCCATCTTGGTTTCTGTTTTCTCTCATCAGCACACTCTGGGCAATTCAACCTTTGTATCATATCCCACCATAATTCCGAGGTCTAGAACCTCGGGGAATCCCTTTTGTGGGAAACGAGAAAACCCCTACAGAATGGCGACCATGGCAGGACCTCGGTGGTTTGGGATACATGATTTGCCAGAGGGGGTGAGAGAACGTAGCGAGATGGAGGAGAGAATCTCCTTTTATCTGTTTAAAAAGATCAATCTCACCAAACAATGGTTGATAGCATTGCTGACAGCACAGCAGCCTGCAGTAGCTGCGGCTCAATGGACGGAAAGCAAAATGTATAATAAAGGGCAGGAAAAGGCAGTTTGGCTAGTGTGCCTATCACAGCAGGTAGCCAAACTGGAGAGACAGGTAGATAGACTGGAAGAGCAGTTGAGAGAAGCTAGGGCCAGCGCTGAAGAAAGCGCTAGAGAAGGGAAAGGGCTATCTGAGGAACTCGGTGAAACCAGGCAGTGTATCTTGCAGGCAAGGGAGTCCCACAGAAATGCCCAGGAATTCCTCCAATGCCAGGTGGTAGAGGCAAAGGAGAGGGAATGGTACACCCAGGAACTCCTGGCTCAGAATACACAGAAGTGCATGGAGCTGGAGGGAAAGTTCCAAGATATACAAGCAGCATACAGGGTGGCCCGTAGCGAGCTAGGCGATAGTGACCACGGGCCTTGCCAGGCAAGGATAGCGCAGCTGGAGGAGACTCTGTCCATTACCAGGGGACGGGTTCACCTGGTAGGACCAGGGGGGTCCCACTGGGGCAGAGAGCTTATCTCAGCAGATGATTCCCCAGGGGCAAAGGGGAATAGACCACCTCCTGAGGCACCGGGAATAGTTCCGGGTCGGCAGGTGGGGTTCGGGTTGTCCAGGGAGGGACAGGCCCAAGGAGGGGTGGGAGAACACCCTCGATTAGCGGAGTCTGCATCATGTGTAGCACACCACGAGGTGGTGGGGTTACCGATCATGGTGGGAGAGCCGGTGGTAAAGGGGCAACAGCCCCGAGTAGGGCAGATGTGCCCGGTACGGCAAAGGAAATATGGTCCCCCGGTAGGGCAGGCAGATAGGGGGCCCATAGAGAGTGAAATCATCATTCCCCATGGGGCACATGTGCTGAGGGGGATGGTGGCTCACGTTCCCAAGTTAACCAGGGCGGGAGACCCGTCATTGCATTTTATGGAGGTGCAGCAGGCAGCCGACATAAACGATTGCGATGAGGTAGAACGGGTAAAGCTGCTACTGATGACCCTAGATTCATACCTATGCAAGGCAGTGACCTCCAGGGAAGGGGGAAGACCTGAAACATGGGTAGTGGCACAGACAGCGGTTCTGGAGGCCATGGGGTTGAATCAGGGTAGTCCTTTCACCAGGGTGGGGGAGACAAAGCAGCAGGTAGCTGAGTCCCCGGACATGTTCGCAGACAGGCTGTGGGCAGTGTATGAGGGAGCGTGTGGGATGCCTTTAGATACGCAGAATTTAGATGAGAGAACAGCTCACTGGCTGAAGACTCTGGTGGCGAATTGCCTCCCGCGAGTTAGGGCAAAGGCCGAGCACTGGTTCGACCCAGCTGACCCAAACCTTAACGAGGCGGAGGTGATCAGGAAGCTCACCCTTGCATACCGCAATGGGGAGAGAAGTGAGGAGAAGCCCTCTAAGGGCAAGGTGCACGAAATAGTACTGGCACCCCCCAAAGGGAGGCAGTGGAAAAAGGAAGGCAGCCGGACCTCTTCCGAGATGAGGCTGGTGTGCTACGGGTGTGGGAAGCCCGGGCACTACAAGAGGGTGTGCAGAAACCCAAGTATAGCAGTGGGGGATAGGACCCCGGTAACAGTCAACTCAGCTCCGGAGGCAACAATAGATGTAAGAGATCTAATTACCTATTTGCAGTCAAAGGCGGGAGGGTCCGGACAGGTAGCCATGGCAACAGGCCAGGGCGCGCCCGTATCCGCACCCCCGGCCCCTTTATGACTGCCAGCGAAACAGCCCACATTCCTATGCCCATTAGAGTATGGCCCATGTGGGAGACCCTGGGTCACCCAGAAAGGGGTAGATGTCAGGGAACAGGATCAGGAACAGACCCGGGTTGATGTGGAAACCGTAGGGGAGCCAGGCAAGTCCACAGGTAGTCAGCTTGAAGTAGCCAGCTGTGTTCTAGGGCGAGGACTGGAAGCAGCGGAGAAGGAGGTTGACTCCAGCCCTCCACAGGCAGGTACCGTAGACTGCCTAAGAGAGGCAGAACTAGCAGAAACAGAGGAGATGGAGGATTCACCTCTGATGTGGGAACCTCCGGTCAGACGTAGGAGTGACAGGGTCACTAAACCCCCAATAAGGTGGTCCCCATCCCTATTTAAACCTAGGGAGGGCCGGGAAGGAGAGTGGCCGAAACAGGGCACTTCGGAGTGCGGCTGGAGGGAGCCCAGTCTCCACAGAGAACGTAGGGGTAACTCAAAACCCCGTAGTGCAAAGGGAGGTGAGGGGCAGTCAGGCCCCTCGACAGGAGGAGTTCTGGCCTGCACGGGTGGGCCCACCAGAGGGGTGGCCCCAACGGGACGGGGACCAGTTATGAGTTGGCCACCCGGAGACGGGTGGCGGTGTATATAGCATTGGTTTGTGTGTAAGTAGATGTAGTTAGCGTAACTAGAGATAAGGTTTTGTATAGCTACAGGGGAGTACAGGGACAGACAGTACGGGATCGAAGGGATGTGCTGTGGAAAAGGGGACCACAACAGACAATACCAATACCCCAAATGCCATTATTAGGCAGATAGCTTTGTGGAGGCAAGGAGGTGTTTCGCTTTGTTTTCCAGATGGGTAGCCCCGCCGTGTGGATGATGGCAATGATGTGCCTCCGGATGTGCGTGGTGCATCGCGGGGACACGGAGGAGTCCATCATATATAGGTGCTCAGGGGACAGAGCACCCCTCGTGTCTACTTGGCAAGGAAACCTGGTAGCAGATAGCCAGGCCGGATACTCCCATGAGGGGAGATGGCCTGGATGGCTGGGGTCGAACTCGACCAGATTCTCCAGCCACAGGAGCTTCGCCTACGGGGAAGCATCCATACCCTGTGCCGAGATACAGATGGCTACCAACCGGGTTAGGGTGACTGAGGGCAGGCGGGTGTGTTTAACCTGTAAGGGGGACGTTCCTTTGGGGAGATGGTGGTGGCTCAGGAAGCTGAGCTCAGACATGAGGGATCGATCCTCGGACTGGGAAAGACTGGACAATGATTCCTACCGGACCATCACGGGGTCACCGGGAGGGATCACTGTATGTTGGGACAAATGGTGGGCCTATGACCGGGGGCTTTATTTATGTCTATGGGGGTCTGCCAAGGTGTGTCCGGTAGGGGCAGCAATCATTTTCGTCAAGTGGTGGCAGAACCCCGGGAATGGGATAGATTGGGACCGCAGTGGGCAGGCATGTGTGGCCCCCAGGGCTGGGATGACAGTAAAAGCCACCGAATTGCTGGTTCAGGTGAAGAAGCCCCTACCCACAGCCCACGACCCTCACAACTGTCCAACCACCACCAAAGGGCCAGAGAATGGGTTAGCACTTGTCCCAACCAAAAGGGTGCTGTACCAGGGAGTGCATTATGCTGTGGCCTCAGTAGTATTAAATTTGACTGAAGTTCGGTTACCTGCATGGTGCCCCCGCGAGACGGAATTATTATATCAGGCACTGCTAAGAGACATGTTCCAGAAATTCCACAACCTGGATTTTGGGGACATAGAAGAGATGTACCGCAGGGGAGGGGATTTCAGTTTGGGGTCCGGTAGGCAAAGACGAGGGGTGGTTAACGATGGTTTTACAGCATTTAACACGGGGACGTCCATTATTAATAACATGGACAACGTAGAACTGGCCCTGCAGATCAATCAGTTGAAGGGCCAGTTACGAAAGGTTCTGGGGGAGGAAAATGCGGTGGTAGGATCAGGACTGCACGAAGAGGTGGCAATGACTCTACATCTAAAGGAAATCATAGCACAATTGGAGACACATGCAAAAACGATAAACGCTTTGATTAAAGAGGACCGGAATGCGTCCGATCAGGCTGCACAGAATGAGGTGTATGGGCTGTATGGTGCGTCGTTGTTGGGGGAGGGGAGGAGCAACCTGGAAGACCTGAGGCAAGGTCGGGTCCCCTCCTGGATAAGCAACCAGCACCTAGCAGCGCTACACCCTTATAACAGCACTTTGAGCCCTTGTCAGCTACGTGTGGCCTCCAAGGCCTACCCGGTACCGGTGGATTGCGGGAAATCCAATCACACCATAATGGGAGTGGTCGTAAGAATCCCGGTGATGGGAACCTCGGCACAACCAGCTCCTCTGTACCGAGTGGAGAACGTGGGAGTTGTTCATGGGGGGGGGGGGGGTGCATATTCGCTATGGGAAGGTCCCGCCCTATGTCATAGTGAGGGAGCAAGCTGTGACAGGCATTGACCTTTTGGGTTGTCAGAGCCGGGGAGCACAGGTAATCCTGTGTCCCCAGCACATGGGCGCTGAGGCTCGGCCTCAGTGTGGGTTCAGGGCTGTTGGGGCACATCCTATAAACTGCACCATGGAGGCGATGGCGGCAGACCATGTCCCTCCACAGGTGGCGTATATAGGCAGTGGGACGTACTGTGTCACCACAAGTGCCCAGCGGTATCAGTACGGATCACAGCTGTGGTGCCGATACCGCACAGCAGCTTCTGCTTTAAACCCAGGGCAGAAGTCCATGTGGCACAGCAGCGAATATTACCCATCCCGGAACCTTCTTCGGTTCACCTCTCGGTACGAGAAAATGTAACTGACTTATTTAACTGTTGCCCATTTTGGGTATGATATTCCCCCAGTGAATGAAAAATTAAAAGAGTTGCTGGTGAAGGTCGAGTTGTCGCACAAACACTTCTTCTTCCTGGAACAAAAGACTCTGGATATCGCCAGGGAGATCGAAGAGATCAAGTCTCCAAGTTGGTGGGACCTGGAGTCCTGGATCATAGTTCCAGCATGGGTCCGCATCGTGTCCCATGTTCTGATCATCTGCCAGATGATAATTGTGGTGTATTTGCTATGCATTAATTGCAAATTTAAAAGGCAGAGGAGGATGGCCAAATTACAACAGCTGGTAAATCGAGCCGCACGACGTCACCGGAACGACACCCCATCACTGTAAAATATCTGTACTCTAGTGCAATAGTTTTGTACATATATTGTAATCCCTGCATTTTCAGGGAATGGTCGTGAGGGTACTGTATGGTTTGTGGGATTGATGTAAAGTAAAAGGTGTATAGTGTAAGTTAATGTGCTTTGAGGGCCTAGTTTAGTGATTAAGGGGGCTTTCGGGGTACATAATTTCACCTTCTCACCAGGAGTGTTTACAGCTCTTGAGGCTGGAGGATTGCCCACTAACTTTGTCAATCGATACGGTCTGTGCAAGACTGGACGTATCGTAGGGGCATGTAAGTTATTGGGGCAAATCCTCCAAAATTATGGAAGAACTTGGATAAGGACATAGACATTTTAAAAAGAGAGATTTGCTGGCAGCAACGGAAAAACCCGCAATCCACAGAAAGACTCAGTTTCAAGTTTCAAACCGTCTGGTCCGTGGACTTGGACATCACACAACGGTGTGAACAAAGGCAGAGACGGAGATAATGAGATTTTCTTGGATACACAACGGAAGGAACCAAGCCTCAGCAGACGGTGGTAAACAGGCCAGCAACAAGCACAATCGCCATCGTGGATGACCCATCCATCGAGACAATAGGAGCCCATCCAGGCGATGGGATAACGATCAGGCTGAGGGATCATGACATCAGCAAACCCCTTATCATCGGAAGCCTATTGTTCATGCCAGATCGAAACTGGAAAACATCAAAAGAAGCCCTTTTATCCAGAGGACCACCTGGGGGGTCCAAAGGAATCTCAGGTATAAAACAGGAGTCCAGCCAGAACTCGCTCTCTGCTCTTTTCGGCTCTTCCTACTCTACTGGACAGCTCGTGAGCCTGCATCGACTTAGCTGTGAGTATCCTGACGACCTGGAGAAATTCCCGAAATAGGATAGGAGGTTGAGTAAATAAAGGGAAAGGGGAGTAAAATATTGTTAAAGTAAGTTTGACGACGTGCCCGATAGTTTTCCTTTCATAGTCTTAGTTTAAAGCATAAGTTTAGCCACGTGTTATGTAGTGTTGGTGAGATTCGATTTCTCATTGTTTAATAAAGCCTGTACATTTAGACTTGCTTTGAGTCCATCTTGGTTTCTGTTTTCTCTCATCAGCACACTCTGGGCAATTCAACCTTTGTATCTTATCCCACCATAATTCCAAGGTCTAGAACCTAGGGGAATCCCTTTTGTGGGAAACGAGAAAACCCCTACAGACCCGTGTCAGGTTCAACAATGACAAGCCCTGGCTTTACAGCAGAACTCAGACAGCTCTGCCACTTTAAAGATGAGGCCTACAGGAGCAGAGATGTAGACCTCTACAGGCAGGCAAAGTACAAGCTGAGAAGAGGAATCAGAGCTGCCAAGGAAAGGTACTCTGAGAAGTTGAGGAGCAGGTTCTCAGCTAATGACTCTTCTTCAGTGTGGAAGGGCTTGCAAGAAACCACCAGCTACAAGAGGAAAACCGCCCCCCCCCCCCCCCCCCCGCTCCTTGGTCAATCGTCAGCTGACCAACAACCTGAACAAGTTCTACTGCAGGTTCGACAGATAGACAGAAACATAACCCCGATACCCCCTCCCTTCTTCCCTCCCCCACACACTCGTCCCCAATCACCACCACTTCACACCCACTGACAGCCTGACTCCAGTCTACAACACTGGGCACTTGTCCACTACCCACCCCCTCCGTGCTGTCCAACATCAGTCTGGCCACTTCTCCATCACTAACAATAGCAAATGACGAGTTGGAAAAGATATTCAGGAGACAGGAAAGCCGGAAATCTCCAGGACCGAACAATGTTTCCCCCTCGACCCTCAAGCTCTGTGCCAAACAACTGGCACCAGTCTACACAGACATTTTCAACCAGTCCCTGCAAACCTGCACTGTCCCTGCCTGCTTCAAAGTCTCCACTATTGTCCCTGTACCCAAAAGGCCAAGGATTACTTGTCTTAATGACTACAGGCCTGTCGCACAGACGTCTGTAGTCATGAAGACCCTTGAAAGACCTGTGCTGGCCCACCTGAAAAATATCACAAACCCGCTGCTGGACCCCCTGCAGTTTGCATACCGGGCAAATAGATCAGTGGATGACGCAGTCAACCAAGGCCTGCACTTCATCCTCCAGCACTTAGACTGCCAGGGGACATATGCAAGGATTTTGTTTGTGGATTTTAGCTCTGCATTCAACACCATTGTGCCAGACCTACTACACTCCAAACTCTCCGAGTTGACTGTGCCTGAACCCCTCTGTCGGTGGACAATCAACTTCCTGACAGACAGGAAGCAGCATGTGTGGCTGGGTAAGCACATCTAGGGACCGCAGACCCTCAGCATAGGAGCAAGGCTGCGTATTCACCCCTCTCCTCTACTCTCTCTACACCAATGACTGCACCTCCACAGACACCTCTGTCAAGCTTCTCAAGTTTGCAGATGACACAACCCTGATTGGACTGATCCAGGATGGGGAGGAATCTGCCTACAGACAGGAAGTGACACAGCTGGCGGCCTGGTGCCATCGCAACAACCTGGAGCTCAATGCTCTTAAGACATGGAATTGATTGTAGACTTTAGGAGAGCTCCCCCTCCCCTCACCCCACTCACCATCAACAACACCACAAACACATCTATAGAGTCATTTAAATTCCTTGGAACCATCGTCTCCAGGGACTTTAAATGGGGGGCCACCATCGACTCCACAGTCAAAAAGGCCCAACAGAGGATGTACTTCCTGCGGCAGCTGAGAAAACAGAATCTGCCACAAGCAAAGATGGTCCAGTTTTATACTGCCATCATAGAGTCTGTCCTCACCTTCTCCATCATGGTCTGGTTTGACTCAGCCACCAAGCATAACAACCGGAGGCTGTCATTCGACCAGCCGAGAAGGTTGTTGGCTGCAACCTTACCCCATCGACCAACTGTACACTCAAGGGCCAGGAAGAGAGTGGGTAAGATCATCTCTGACCCCTCTCACCCTGGCCACAAACTCTTTGAAGCAATTCCCTCTGGGAGGCGACTCTGGATCGTCAAAGCCTCCACAGCCAGACATAAAAACAGCTTTTTTCCAAGAGCAGAAGCTCTACACAACAGCCAAAAGACTGTAGCCTCCTTGTGCTCTGGTATTTCATTTCATTCTTCACATGTTTAAATTACAATGTTTTACTTGTAATTGTCTACTGTATATCGTTTTGTTACTTGCGAGCAAAGCACCAAGGCAAATTCCTTGTATGTGTACTTACTTGGCTAATAAATTGTATTCAATTCAATTGAACATATATTAACAATTTAGATGAGAGAATTAAATGTGACATCTCCAAGTTTGCGGATGACACAAAGCTGGGTGGCAGTGTGAGCTGCGACGAGGATGCTACGAGAATGCAAGGTGACTTGGACAGGTTGGGTGAGTGGGCAGATGCATGGCAGATGAAGTTTAATGTGGATAAATGTGAGGTTATCCATTTTGGTGGCAAGAACAGGAAGGAAGATTATTATCTGAATTATGTCAGATTAGGAAAAGGGGAAGTGCAACGAGACATGGGTGTGCTTGTACATCAGTCACTGAAAGTAAGCATGCAGTTACAGCAGACAGTGAAGAAAGCTAATGGCATTTTGGACTTCATTGCAAGAGGATTTGAGTTTAGGAGCAAAGAGGTTCTACTTTTTGTACAGGGCCCTGGTGAGACCGCACCTGGAGTATTGTGTGCAATTTTGGTCTCCAAATTTGAGGAAGGACATTATTGCTATTGAGAGAGTGCAGCGTAGGTTCACCAGGTTAATTCCCGGGATGGTGGGACTGACATATGATGAGAGAATGGGTCGACTGGGCTTGTATTCATTGGAATTTAGAAGGATAAGAGGGAATCTTATAGAAACGTATACAATTCTTAAAGGATTGGGCAAGCTAGATGCAGGAAAAATGATCCTGATGTTGGGGTATCCAGAACCTGGGGTCACGGTTTAAGAATAAGGGGTAGGCCATTTAGGATTGAGATGAGGAAAACTTCTTCACCCAGCAAGTTGTGAATCTGTGGAATTCTCTGCCACAGAAGGCAGTGGAGGCCAATTCACTGGATGTTTTCAAGAAAGAGTTAGATTTAGCTCTTAGGGCTAAAGGAATCCAGGGATATGGGGAAAAAACAGGAATGGGGTACTGATTTTAGATAATCATCCATGATCATATTGAATGGCGGTGCTGGCTTGAAGAGCTGATGGCCTTCTCCTGCACCTATGTTTCTATGTTTCTAAGTCTAAAATAAAGTCTCAAGTAACACAGTGGGTCAGGCAGCATCTGTGGAGGAAATGATCAGACAACATTTGGGTCAGTATCCTTCTATTATAGTTCCAAGGAGGACTGGGGGTCATCACTGTTGGCCATGGTGCATTTTCTATTGTATGAGTCCCAAGTTGATGGGGTAGTGAAGAAGGAATCTGGCAGGCATGCCTTCATTGGGCAGAGCATTAAGTACAGGAGTTTGAGTCATCACATTACAACTGTACAAGGTGAGATACACTTGGGAGTATTGGACAGATGTCAATTAGCAGGAAAGGGTGCAGAAAAGATTCACAATGATGTTACTGGGACTGGAGGGCTTGAGGTATAAGGATAGGCTGGGGCATTAAGCATAGAAGATTAAGTGGTGACATTTCCAGAGCCATATAAAATCAAGAGGAGCACAGAAAAGCTGGATGGTTACTGTCTTTGTCCCAGGGTAGGATTGTCTAAAACTAGAGAGTACAGTGAGAGGGAGAAAGAGAGCTCGTGGGTATAATGGAGCTGCCAGGTGAAGTTGTAGGGGCAGTTTGAATTGGGGTTAAGGCCAGTTTTTAGTTTAGTTTAGAGATACAGCGCAGGAACAAACCCTTCGGCCCACCGAGTCCTTGCTGACCAGCGATCCCCGCACAATAACACTACACAACACACACTAGGGACAATTTGCAATTATACCAAGCCAATTAACCTATAAACCTGTATGTCTTTGGAGTGTGGAAGGAAACTGGAGATCCCGGAGAAAACCCACAGACGAGGAGAACGGTCATGGGGAGAACGTGCAAACTCCGTACAGACAAGCATCAGGATCGAACCCGGGTCTCTGGCGCGGTAAGGCAGCAACTCTACCGCTGCGCCAGCATGCCGCCCGCAACGTAATCACTCAGAGGGTGGCAGGTACATGGAACGAGCTACCAATGGAATTGATAATGGCGGGTGTAATTAAGATTTTTAAAGGCACTTGGATGGGTACATGGATATGAAAAGCTTGGAGGAATAGAGGCACAGACAAGTGGGACGAGCTCGGTTGGCCAACTTGGTCAGCATGGACAAGTTGGGCTGAAGGGTTTGTTTTTGTGCTGTATAGCTCAGACTCCAATGTTCACCCCTCAACCAACACACTCGTCTAGATGTGCTGGAATTCTGATGTGCTTTGGGACGAGCATAGAACTTGAAAAGTGCTACATCAATACAGGTACTTTAAAGACCTGTCTAAGAAGCCCTTGGCTGATATCCACTGACAAAATAATGATCTATTTTTTAAAACGTTAAGATGAGCTGTATTGTGAGCTTACTTCACTCAGGCTGATTGCTTGGCCTTTTATCTCTTTTTGACCAGAGCGTTATCTTGCCATCTGCAATCGAATTGTGGGTTGATAGCCAAAAGTCCAAACTACTGATTCAGAGACACGAGTTGAAATCACATAATGGCAACAGGGGAAATTAAATTCAGGCAAAAATATTACGTTTGATTTTATGAAGGTAAAGCTTGTCTTAGTGAAGGCAAATACAAAAAGACTGCATTTTTTGCAAGATCTCATCCAATTTAAAAGTTTATAAGACGTCGGAGCAGAATTAGACCATTTTTCCCATCGATTCTACTCCGCCATTCAATCATGGCTGATTTATCTTTCCCTTTCAACCTCATTCTCCTGCCTTTCCCCCACAACGTTTGACACCCTTACTTATCAAGAAACTATCAATCTCCGCTTTAAAAATACCAAAGTCGGCCTCCACAGATCTATGGCAATGAATTCCACAGATTCATTACCCTTTGGCTAAGAAATGCCTCCTCAACACCTTTCTAAAAGGTATGTCCTTTTATTGCGAGGCTCTGCCTCTGGTCCTTGATCTCCTACTAGTGGAAAGATCCTCTCTATAATCACTCTGTCTAGTTCTTTGAGGCCTTTCAGAAAAGGAAGCTTGCCCTCATTACCCTACACTGCCCATCTGTGTTTCTGGACCCAACAGTGGACTCTGAGCACATTCCTCAGTATGGAGTCATAGAGTCATACAGCGTGGAAATAGGCCCTTCGGCCTAACTTGCCCACACCGGCCAACATGTCCCATCTGCACTAGTCCCACCTGCCTGTTTTTGGCCCATATCCCTCTAAACGTGTCCTATCCATGTACCTGTCTACACATTTCTTTAACATTGCAATAGTACCCGCCTCAGCTGTTTCCTCCGGCAGCTCGTTCGCTACACCCACCACCCTTTGTGTAAAAAAGTTACTCCTCAGATTAGATTTAAAATCCCCCCTCCCCTTAAACCTATAACCTTTCGTTCCCAATATATCCTCTGGTTCTCAAACAGTTAATATAGGAACAGTTAAGGACACACAATGAACGGCAGTAATATATCAACCTGCGACTGAGAACATACAAGTTTCTGCACTAGTCTCCATAACAGACGTCTACACTTCAAAGTAACACAAAACTGTGATGTGCTTTGAGACTAGCATAGAGTTTGAAAACTTCTACATCAGCTTAAGTGCTTTAAAGACCTGTCTAAGCCCCTGGCTGATATCCACTGACAACAAAAGCAGAAACATGAAGATGAATCGTGATGGGAGCTTACTTCACACTATTATCTGATGGCCTGTTTTTTACGACATTGATATGCAGCGCAACACAACTGTTTTAAGTACAGTGGTTTAAAGGAATGTTGAAAAGGAAATCAATAAATCTATTGCAGTACCTCTAACAGATGAGGCTGATAGATGGCAAGGTATCTGGAAGAGTTTTCTTTCTTATCTTAGAAGAAACTGTTTTATCTTGTTAACTTGAGTGCGATTTTGTATATTGGAAATTTAAGTGAGAGAATGTCTAAACACAGTGGATATAATAGGTAGATAGACACAAATAGCTGGAGTAACTCAGTGGGTCAGGCATCATGTAGGGGGAAAAGGAATAGGTGACGTTTTGGGTACACTGGTCACACAATAATACAAAGAACATAAAATGGGAGCAGCGGTGGGCCATTTGGCCCTGCAAAACAAATCAACTGTTCATCATGATCGTCCCTCAATATCCCCAAATCCATCAATCCCTATTTTGAATGAAATCAGTAACTGAGCTTCCACAGCCCTCTAGGATAGGAAATTCCTAAGATTCACCACTTTTGGTGTAATAAAATTCTCCTCATCCCAGTCGCAACTGGCCTTCTCCTGTATTTCTGGAATTGTAACCCTCTAGTTCTGGACAATTCAGCCAAGGAAATCATCTTTCCTATAACTAGCCTCGTAACAATTCTGTAAGCTTCATTCTAAGAACTCCTCTTAAATTAGAAATTCCTCCTTTGAAAACAGAAGTATAAAATCAAACCAGTGCTGAATCAAGGGTCAATGCTCTTCAGCAATTATGGAGATAATGCATGAACGCACAAAGATTATGAATGGAAGAAATAGGAGCAGAAGTAAGCCACCTGCTCCGCAAGCCTGCTCCAGCATTCAATAAGTTCATGGATGATCTGACTCTAACTTCACGCTACAATCCCTTCTACACAGCAAATTTTCACTCCCTTCAACAGTCTATCTGCAGCTACTTTCAAAGTGTTCAAACATTCCATTTGCACTACCCTTTAAGGGGCTGCACTAGGGCGCAGCAGTAGAGTTGCTGCCTCAGAGCAAGAGACCCAGGTTAGATCCTGACTACGGGTGCTGTCTGTACAGAGTTTGCATGTTCTCCCTGTCACCGCGTGGGTATTCTCTGGGTGCTCCAGTTTCCGTCCACACTCCAAAGATGTGCAGGTTTGTACGTTAATTGGTTTCAGTAAAATTGTCCCTAGTGTGTAGGATAGTGCTAGTGTACTGAGTGATGACTAGTTGGCACGGACCTGGTGGACCAAAGGGTCTGCTTCCGGGCTGTACCTCTAAAGTCTAAAAATAATTCCAAGGTTCAAGATGCTCTAAGATATGAAAATAATGCACCTTATCTCTGTCTTAAATGGGCAACACACTATATTAAACATTGAATTCCAAAATTTTAGGTTACCCCTACAAACACTCCCTCGCCTTCCTCTTTCTCCCCTTCACTGTGTCCTACCAGCACTCACACCTATTTCTCCTCTCTCCCCCCCACTACATTATTTCATCTGGCTGCACACTTTTGTCTCGTGCCTTAATATCTTTTAATATCTGGCCTTTGTTCCAACAATCTACCCCCCCACGCCTTTGCCTATCTATCAGCTGCCATGCATTGCCCTCCCCTCTTCTCTCTCCCAGTTTGCTTTTCCACACCCACTCCCACAATCAGTCTGAAGAAGGGTCCTGACCCGAATCGTCACATATCCATGTTCTCCTGTGGTGCTGTCTTACTGAGTTACACCAGATTTTTGTGTCCTATTTTGTAAACCAACAACTGCACTTCCTTGTTTCTGCACTATATTAAACAGTAGCATTTCTAGACTCTCCTGCATTTGGGACCACCATTTCCACATCCACCCTTTCATGACATCTCAGGGTCTTGTGTATCTATCAAGTTTCCCTTCACTCTAATCTAAGTGAGAATTTCATTGTTCCATTTTGCAATATATGACAATAAAATACTCTCGACTGTTGAAATGCAAACCTGCCAATGTTTGGCTCATATCCCTCTAAACCTATCCTATTCCTGTACCTGTATAATTGTTTCTTAAACGTTGCAATAGTCCCTGCCTCAACTACCTCTTCTGGCAGCTCGTTCCACACATGCACCACCCTTTGTGTGAAAAAGCTACTCCTCAGATTCAAATTAAATCCTTCCCCCTCTGAATTTTGAAAACCTGTATCTCTTCGATTCCACTTAAGATTTTATCATTATATATATATATATATATATATATATATATATATATATATATATATATATATATATATATATATATATATATATATATAATATATAGTCCTGAGTCCCAGAATCCTGAGCGCAACTTCTAAACCGATTGAAGACATTAAGTTTTAAACCATGCAATAACATAAAGAAAGTAATTTCATCTCTTTATATATTTATTTCTGTTCGGTACAGTATCAATAAACCAAAGGAACACAGACCAAGACAGATTATTAAAACTAAGCCTGAGCAGTGTTTCAAATTTGCGAACACAGCATAGTTTTGCTCTGCTTCTGTAATCTTGATCCTGACAAACTGCAGCCCTTGTAGCCGGGAAGCATCCACAGCTGAACACCAGAGGGCATCATTGGAATTAGATAAGGTTCCTAACTGTAAATCAGGATAACCTTGCTCCACAGCACACAAGGTGCTGGTGTAACTCAGTGGTCAGGCAGCATCTCTGAATGACGTGGATAGGCAACGTTTTGTTGGGATGACCCAAAGCTTATTACATTTTGGTGTTGCCATTTTTACTATATTTCAGGTTTACAAACATTAACATATAATTTCATGAATCAATATTGAAACAATTTCTAGAGGACAGCACGGTGGCACAGCGGTAGAGTTGCGAGGGACCCAGGTTCGATCCTGACTACAGTTGCTGTCTGTATGGATTTTGTACGTTCTCCCTGTGACCGCGTGGGTTTTCTTTGGGTGTTCCACTTTCCTCCCACACTCCAAAAACTTACATGTTTGCAGATTAATTGGCTTCGGTAAGTTGTAAAATTGTCCCTAGTCTGTGTAGGTTAGTGAACAGGCTGAACAATGCTCAGCAAGGACTCAGTGGTCAAAGGGTCTGTGTTTAACACTGTGTCACAAAGGCTAAAGTGGCATTTTAAATAGAATATGCATTTGGTTGGAAGCCAGAGACATAGCTGTGTGGATCTTAGGAGTGCAATGAATTGTGTTTGGTTTGTCAACCTTCCTCAGTTGTGATCGAAAGATACACCATTCACACCGTTCTATGTTATCTCACTTTTCCATCCACTCCTTACACACATGGAGCAATTTACAGAGGAAAATTAACCTACAATCCCGCATCTCTTTGTGATGTGGGGAGAAACTGGAGGAAACCCACGTTGTCAGAGGGAGAACGTGCAAACTTCACACAGACAGCGCCCAAGGTCAGAGGTCCAAGCTGGGTCTCAGGTGGTCAAGGCAGCAACGCTGATAGCTGCACCACTGAGCCACCCCAATACACCCTTTATATGTCCATGGCCTCCACCTCTGTGGGATCAATGGGTCTGGAGGTCTTGATGCATTGGTCATTCTGTAAGGCAGAGTGCGGCGTGAAGGGCGAGAAGGCCTCAGATAACAGATCACGTGGCCCCTCCCAAACACTGACCAGATGGCTCTTCAAAACCCCTTTTTAGATGTGGACTACTATATATTAGCGAGACCAAGCGCAGACTAGGCGATCGTCTCGCTGAACGCCTTCGCTCAGTCTGCATGGGCCTCGCTATCTCCTGGTTGCTAAACACTTAACTCCCCATCCCATTCCCACACTGATCTTTCTGTCCTGTTCACTGTCAGAGTGAGGCCAAGCTCAAGTTGGAGCGACATAACTTAAGCTGAACATGTCTGATTTGATGTAGGCCGATTAACATACCATCATTGTTTTACAAACAGCTGATGCATACACGCACGTCTCACAGTTCTGTCGGGTAGACAGCACGGTTGTTCACAAAGCTGTCCTTTTAATTTCAAACTGATTACTGCTTACAAATTACATTGGAACAGGATTTTTGTTTGATTAAATGCCTGCAAAACCCACGTAATTTTATAACTGCTGAATAGTCCCTCACAGTAATCTTTCTTCCTTTCCACAAAAGTACTCACATTTGCATTTTAAGAAGTTAATGCCCTGACCCGAATCCTGTGTCTGATACCATTCATTCACATTACCAGGCAACCGATCAAGTGTATCCCAGACCTAACACTCAGTGGAATGAGGAGACATGGGCTGTGTGAGACTGATCCCCATTTCCAGCTAATTTCACACTTCAGTTGGTTAGAACGTATAATGGTATCCAAACCCCAAGTTCAAGTCCAAGAGAGTTTATTGTCATGTGTCCCTGGGCAATGACATTCTTGATTTGCTTTAGCATTCCCATTGCTGTGGCAATGCTGTCCCATTGCTGAAGTCATCCCATTGCCACAGACTGTCTTTATATTAATGGCCGAAGACAGACACAAATGGTTGGAGTAACTCAGCAGGTCAGACCGCACTCTCTGGAAAAACGAATAAGTGGCGTTTCGGGTCGAGACCCATCTTCAGACCAAAAGTTGTGGGGAAAGGAGAAACGAGAGATACAGAAGGTACTTAGGAGAAATGAACGGAAGATATGCAAAAAGCAACAATAATCAAGGAAATTGGATAATCAAGTATTAATGGTGTTCTGTGGCATGTTCAATTAAGTGAACACCACAACATTATTATTACAATACGTTTTACCATTGCATCTGAACAATGACACAAATGCTGGAAGAACTTCACCAGTCAAACAGCTCGTGAGAAAGGGTCCCTGACAAAAAAAGTTTACTGTAGTCACAAGGAATTGCAAATGCTAGTTTACTTTTTAAAAATCCAAAGTGTTGGAGTAACTCAGCCGGTCAGACAGCATCCATGTCTTCCAGAGATGATGCCTGAACCACTGAGTTACTCCAGCAGTAGTGTCAGAGAGTCAAACAGCATGGAAACAGCACAGGCCCTTCAGCCCAACCTGTCCATGCTGACCTACATGCCCCATCGACACAAGTCCTCCCCCTGCCTGTGTTTGCCCTGTATCCCTCTAAACCTATCCTATCCATGTACCAGTCCAAATGTTTTTAAACTTTGTAATAGTGCCTGCCTCAACTACCTCCTCTGGCAGATCATTCCATAAACCTACCACCTTTGGTGTAAAAAGGTAACTGCAGATGAAAGTTACTCCAGCACTTTGTGTCTTGATGCTCCATTTAAGCTCGTCCCATTTGCCTGTACAAATGAAAGGCGATTTTGCAACTGCCAGGCCAATGGCTCTTTTGGGCAAAAGTTAAAACTCTACACTTTTATCAACTTTGGACTTGACTCCCACAAATGCAACGGAAACGTGGCGACTCTTGTGTATTAAGCTCTTGTACTTGAGTGTCATTGTGCCTGCGCATAGTAAGATTTCATAACAAACGGTATGCAAAACATAATTGCACTGTACCTCGGTAGTGAAAATAAAGTACTTGAATTGTTTATGGTTTCTCTTTCCACAGAGACTGGAGATTGGATAAGTTCTTCCAGCAGTTCCTGCTTTTGTTGCAGATTTCATCATCAAAGCATCTTACCTTTGTTCTCTTACATCTGAACAATTATTTGAACAGGAAGCTCTTTGCAATCACATCCTACTTTATGATTTAACTAGACACGCAGATTACATGACAACAGTCAATTGTGAAGATTGCCACAGCTGCCACAAGTCACACCACAAGTGCCATCCCAATAAAATAAAACACACATGAGGAAAACTCACAGAAATTCACTGGTCCTCAGGGCAAGATGAAGTGGCAATGCCTACCTTTTGCAACGTGTCGGGACTCGTGGGAGAGGAGAGGGTGGTTGTGGAGAGGCCGGGAGCTTGATTGTACGGGTGGCATGTCCTTTCCTGAATGCCACCTGGTCTTCGTGACCAATCCACCATCCCAGAATTAAACCGTTGATTCGCCGAGAGGGGAGGTTTGCTGAAGGTGGGCGACTCCACCACGTTGGGCTTGCTGACTTCTACTTCCCATCGGAGCCCGTCCTTCCTGGAGCTGGACGCATGATGCGAGGTGGGCGGGTTGCAGGAGCCGGCGGCTGCTGCCGCTCCGGACGCACACTGCTGCAGCTGCACCCTGCCGGCTGCTAGCTCCGAGCCTGCACTCTCTCTGCCCCACGGTGCACTCTTCTGCACAGTCACCGCATCCAGGAAGTTGCCCGTCTTACCGGCGGGGGAAGCGGCCGAGGGAGACAAGCTTCGCCTTGCGCCCGGTTTGCATGCGCCGCCGGGTGTGCAAGCGCTCGGTCCGCAGCTGCCAACATCTGTCCAGCGGCGCCCCACCTCAACCTCAGGTCGCCCCTGAGCGCACAAGGCTTGGCAGGACTGTTTGTGGTTGTCGTGGCAGCCGCCAGCCACGCCCCCGGTGTCTATGGCCGCATCCAGCCGCCTGCTGGCCGGCTCGGAGCCGGGCTTGCCCTGGATGCATCGTCCCTTCGCCTGCCCAGCCCCGCTGGACGGGGATTGCAGCCGGACGAAAAGGAAGGAAGTCTTGACTTGCTTCTCAGCCATTTCCTACTCGCATCATTAGCCAGCCTCAGTGGAAGGGAAGATTTCCTAGAAAACAAAACGGTGATAATTTAGAAAGTTCAATGTCGTTAAATAAAACTTTTTTTTAAAGGTAGTCACTTAGTTTGGAGACACAAGGAACTGCAGATGCTGGAATTGATGAAATTCAAAGTACTGGAGTAACTCAACGGGTGAGGGATGTTTCAATCTGACGTTTCGGACCAAGCATCGCTAAACCATGTTGTCCAGATATGCTGGGGCACACAAAATGCTGGAGAAACTGCAGCAGCATCTATGAAGCGAAGGAGATAGGCAACGTTTCGGGTCGAAACCCTTCTTCAGACCGACCCTTGTCCAGAGATGCTGCCTGGCCCACCCAGTTACTCCAGCACTTTGTTTAATACATAGAAACAAAGAACAACAGATGCTCTTTAAAAACTTCGTGTCTAGCCTGAAGTTTTAGTCTGAAGAAGGTCCCGACCCGAAATGTTGCCTACTCACGTTCTCCAGAGATGCTGCCTGGCCCACAGACTTACTCCAGCACTTGGTGTAGTTTACAGAAACAAAGAATTGTTGATCCTGGTTAGAAACTTCTAGTATGACCATAATTTTTAAACTGAAGAAGGGTCCCGACCCAAAATGTCACCAAACCATGTTCTCCAGAGATGCTATCCGACTCGTTGAGTTACTCCAGCACTTTGTGTAGCTTCGTTTAGTTCAGATATACGGCATCGAAACATCACCACTGAAAGTCACGCTGACCAGTGATCGTCCGTTCATGTTATCTCGTCCTCTCTTGACACGGCGGGGGACATTTTATTTTTTGAGAGGGCCAATTAACCTACAGACCCGCTCGTCTATGGTATGCGGGAGGAACCCCACGCGGTCACGGGGAGAATGGGCAAACTCCACACAGACAGCACCCGAGGTCGGGACCGAACCCGGGACTCTGGCGCTGTGAAGCAGCAGCTCCAGCAGCTGAGCTCACTTGGTGAGAGCAGTCTTGCCTTTCCCACACTCCCACCCCCCAACAAAGTAAACATTGCATTGGCAATCACGTTTCTCCCGCGGCATGCAGAATTACCCCAGAAGAATTGAAACACTCATTAACCGTTCATCAGCCAAACAGCAGCAACGTGAACCATTGTAAGATTGCAGCCACTGATAACTGGCAGCTAATGTTTCTCGCTCTCTCTTTGCCAGCCCGGCGTTATACAACAGCACTTTCATCAAGAATGAGTCTAAAACCCCTTCGCATCCAAAGCCACCCATCCAACTGTAGATCGCGACCACACCACGCGTGCCTCCCTTGAAGGACGGACTTACGTTGCAAAGCTCCAGTGTGTTGTTTCAATCGTAAAGCACCTCATAAACTCCCTGGAATTGAGGCGCCTTGCGTTTTTCCAACTTCCCTCTTTGAAAATCGTCGCGTGGTTTCGTTGCAATGCGATGAGTTGAATGGACAACACATACAGGGAAATACCATTCACATCACTAAGGGCCTTAGTCACCCTGATTATCTAGCCTGTGATGCGTGGATCGTGAGCCCATCTCTCTGCCAAAGCTAGACACAAAATGCTGGAGAAACTCAGCGGGACAGGCAGCATCTCTGGAGAGAAAGAATGGGTGATGTTTCGGGTCGTCTTCAGACCTTTTCCAAAGTTGATTTCCCCCCGACTCTCAGTCTGGAGAAGGGTCTCGACCCGAAACGTCACCCATTTCTTTTCTCCAGCGATGCTGTCTGGCCCGCTGGGTTACTCCAGCTTTTTGTATCTTCTTCTTCTTTCCCGAACCGGTCTTCTTACAATTCACAGGAACGTGGAATCAAATACTTTCGTCGCTCACGGTACAAGATTCACAAAAAAAGAAGTTGACGAACAAGAGCCCTATTGTAATCCATGATTAATGTTATATATTTAATTCTCTACACATTGTTTTACATAATCTGCAAAAACATATACCTCATCTACTTACTTCCCAGAGAAAGATGTGTCTCGAAGTTGCAGGGTTTGTAGTCTAAAAGCGGGGTGCTACATTAGAAAGCGCGCACACTCACATTACAACTGGCCTGGCTGCATCTGGCATTCATTGAAAAGCCGCCTACGCTTTGGTCAGCGCAGAAGAACCATAAACTAATCTCCAGGGACCAACTGGCAATCGGGGGAGGCTGACGAATAATATTTACTGATAACTTACAATACTGTTTATAAAGAGCAGCCTCCACACAAAAGGGCTGTTTAGGAAGTCGCTGCCAAATGTATTACTTTTGGTATAATCGAGTCTCTGTTAACTTGAGAACTGTGCAAGTCTCCGAGTCAATGTGATCTTTGGTGAGGAGAGAATCACACTGCTCGTTGACCAAAGACCAGGCACTGCTCCAAGCCCAAACAAATAACTTGAAGCTGTTAAATGTACACATCAATTACTGTCAAGCTAATATTTCTCAAGTGCCATTTTATAAATGGATTAATTTACATATTACAAATAAATACTTAATATGTTGCTGATTATAGATAATTTCCCAGAGAATTTATCTTTTTTAAAGACACGCTATCTTCAGGATAATCAGATAACAAGCCACTCTCGTCCTAATCCTCAAGGGATCAGGTTAATCGTGTCAGAGAATAGGGACAGGTTCAGATTATGCCAGAGTTTAGAAGGATGAGGGGGTATCTTATAGACACATATAAAATTATAAAAGGACTGGACAAGCTAGATGCAAGAAAAATGTTCCTAATGTTGGGCGAGTCCAGAACCAGGGGCCACAGTAAAGGGGAGGCTGAGGTGAGAAATCACTTTTTCACCCAGAGAGTTGTGAATTTGTGGAATTCCCTGCCACAGAGGGCAGTGGAGGCCAAATCACTGGATGGATTTAAGAGAGAGATAGATAGAGCTATAGGGGATAGTGGAGTCAAGGGATATGGGGAGAAGGCAGGCACGGGTGATTGATTGGGGAAAATCAGCCATAATCACAATGAATGGCGGTGCTGGCTCGAAGGGCCGAACAGTCTCCTCCTGCACCTATTTCCTATGTTTCTATGTTTCTAAATACTATATATTCCCCAAAACATCACCCATCCTTTTTCTCTCATCCTATTGTCAGTCTGAAGAAGGGTCCCAACCCGAAACGTCACACATCCTTTATCTCCAGACATGCTGCCAGACCCGTTGAGTTACTCCAGCATTTTGTGTCTATCTTACTATGTAGTCAAGTTGAGTTGAGTTTTTTGTCACATTTAGTTTAGTTCAGTTTAGTTAAGGGATACAGCATAGAGACTGGCCACTGAGACCACACTAATCATCGATCACCCGTTCATACAAGTTCTAAGTTATCCAATTTTTGCATCCACTCCCCCTGCTAGGCTGAGATCTTAAGCTGTTTTCTGGCTCATTTCAGCCCAAATGTTGAGATGGCACCTCAAACCTAATAATTACCTCAGAACATGGAGTTTTTGGAGATACAGCATGGAAACAGGCCCTACATCCACCAATTCCACATCGACCATCAATCACTCATTCACACTAGTTCTATGTGTTGGAGGAACTGCTGATGAACATTAGTTCTATGTTAGCCCACTTTCTCATGCACTCCCGATCACTCGGGGCAATTTACAGAGGCCAATTAACCTACAAACCCGCACGTCTTTGAGATGTGGGAGGAAACCCAAGCACCCGAAGGAAACTCACTCACAAGGAATATGTGCAAACTCCACACAGAGAGCACCCAAAGTCAGGAGAAACATTTCTCCACTCTCTATCGATAGTTGATATCACACTAAATTCAAACAGTCCCCACTTCAAATTAACCTTGGTCAGACAGCAAGATTTTTTATTGTACCTTTATCTCATTGTACGTGTGCATATGGACTGCACAGTGCCCCAAAATTGGTTGGGATGATGCTTGAAAGGCAAATTAGTCTGGGTTAGATTTAGCTATGGTGAGATGGTTTCCAAGAATATACAAGGTTTTGTTTCAGGATAACTGCGGAACCATCCGCAGTCTAGTTCTGTGTGAAGAACACAAAAATGTGGAAACTCAGCGGGTGCAGCAGCATCTATGGAGCAAATGAAATAGGCAACGTTTCGGGCCGAAACCCTTCTTCAGACTGATAGGGGGTGGGGGGAGGCGGGGAGAAGAAAGGAAAAAGGAGGAGGAGGAGCAAGAGGGCTGAGGGAGAGTTAGGAAGGGGAGGAGACAGCAATGGTTAACAGAATTGTGAGAAATCAATGTTCATGCCACCAGGATGTAGACTCCCCAAGTGGAATATGAAGTGCTGTTCCTCCAATTTCCGGTGTTGCTCACTCTGGCTGTGGAGGAAGCCCAGGACAGAGAGGTCGGATATGGAATGGGAGGGGGAGTTGAAGTGCTGAGCCACCGGGTGGTCGGGTTGGTTAATGCGGACCGAGGGAGGTGTTCGGCGAAACAATCGCCAACCCTACGCTTGGTCGCACCGATATAGATCAGCTGACATTTAGAGCAGCGGATGGAGGAGGTGCAGGTGTACCTCTGACGCACCTGGAATGACTGCTTGGGTCCTTGAATGGAGTCAAGGGGGGAGGTAAAGCGACACGTGTAGCATCTCTTGCGGTTGCAAGGGAAACTGCCCGGGCAAGGGGTGGAGCTGGAGGGAAGGGAAGAATTGGCAAGGGAGTTATGGAGGAAGCGGTCTTTGGGGAAAGCAGACAGGGGGGGAGATGAGAAGATGTGGCGAGTGGTGGGGTCACGTTGGAGGTGGCGGAACTGACGGAGGACTATGTGTTGTATGTGCCGGCTAGTGGGGTGAAAGGTGAGGACCAGGGGGACTTTGTCCTTGTTGCGAGTGGGGAATGGGGAGAGAGGGCAGTGTTGCGGGGTATGGAGCAGACTGTGGTGCGAGCCTCATCTATAGTAGAGGAGGGGAACCCCCATTCCCTGAAGAATGAGGACATTTGCGATGCCCTGGCGTGGAACACCACATCCTGGGAGCAGATGCGGCATAGATGGAGGAATTGCGAATAGGGGATGATGGAGTCCTCACAGGAAGCAGGGTGAGATGAAGAGTAGTCAGGATAGCCGTGGGAGTCAGTGGGTTTATAGTGGATGTTGGTCAGAAGTCTATCACCTGTGACGGAGATAGTGAGGTCAAGGAATGGTAAGGAAGTGTCGGAAATGGTCCAGGTGTATTTGAGTGCCGGATGGAAGTTAGTGGTGAAGCGGATGAAGTCAGTCAGTTGTGTGTGGGTGCAGGAGGTGGCACCAAAGCAATCGTTGATGTAGTGGAGGTAGAGGTCGGGGATGGAGCCCTGGTACACCTCAAACAAAAATTGTTTGACGTACCCAACAAAGAATGCTGACAAATGTGAGGTGCTACACCTTGGCAGGACAAATCAAAATAGGACGTACATGGTAAACGGTAGGGAATTGAAGAATACAGTTGAACAGAGGGATCTGGGAATAACCGTGCATAGTTCCTTGAAGGTGGAATCTCATATAGATAGGGTGGTAAAGAAAGCTTTTGGTATGCTAGCCTTTATAAATCAGAGCATTGAGTATAGAAGCTGGGATGTAATGTTAAAATTGTACAAGGCGTTGGTGAGACCAAATCTGGAGTATGGTGTGCAGTTTTGGTCGCCCAATTATAGGAAGGATGTCAACAAAATAGAGAGGGTACAGAGGAGATTTACTAGAATGTTGCCTGGGTTTCAACAGCTAAGTTACAGAGATAGGTTAAATAAGTTAGGTCTTTATTCTCTGGAGCGCAGAAGGTTAAGGGGGGACTTGATAGAGGTCTTGAGGTCATGATGAGAGGGATAGACAGAGTTAATGTGGACAAGCTTTTCCCTTTGAGAATAGGGAAGATTCAAACACGAGGACATGACTTTAGAATTAAGGGACAGAGGTTTAGGGGTAACATGAGGGGGAACTTCTTTACTCAGAGAGTGGTAGCGGTGTGGAATGAGCTTCCAGTGGAAGTGGTGGCGGCAGGTTCGTTGGTATCATTTAAAAATAAATTGGATAGGCATATGGATGAGAAGGATATGGAGGGTTATGGTATGAGTGCAGGCAGGTGGGACTAAGGGAAAAAAGTTGTTCGGCACGGACTTGAAGGGCCGAGATGGCCTGTTTCCGTGCTGTAATTGTTATATGGTTATATGGTTAAAGAAGCAGGCGTAGCTGGGGCCCATGCATGTGCCCATAGCTACGCCTTGTATTTGGAATTGTATTTAGTTCTGTGTGAACCAGGTACTACCCAAGAGCAAAGGCGCTATGCTTCAGACTGTGCAGCTATATTCCTTTATTGTTGCAACCCATGCCACAGCAGACTGTTTTAGGGATTTGGGCCTTTTCTAACCAGTTCTTGAATCGCCAACAACAAAACTCTTCCTGTCACAATGATTCGTTGAGTCAATCAAATAATTTCATCCACATAGACAATAAATTGAAGTATATGAGGCCACTGCACATATCAGTCACAGAGAGTAACAGAGTCATACAGCGTGGAAACAGACCCTTTGTCCCAACTTGTCCACATTGACCCACATGACCCATCCACACTAGTCCCATCTGCCTGCACTTGAACCATATCCCTCTAAAACCATCCTATCCATATACCTGTCTAAATGTTTCTTAAAAGTTGCGATAGTACCTGACTCAACTACTTCCTCCAGCTGCTTGTTCTATACACCCACCATCCTTTGTGTAAAAAAGTTACCCCTCAGGTTCTTATTGAATCTTTTCCCGCCTTACCCTAAACCAAGGTCCTCTGGTTCTCGATTCCGCTACTCTGTGCAAAACTCTGTGTGTTTACCCGATCTATTCCTCTGATGATTATGTACATCTCTACAGGATCATCCCTCATCCTACAGCGCTCCAAGGAACAGTTAACATGGTGACCAAAACTGAACACAATATTCTAAATATGGCCTCACCAACGTCTTACACAACTGCAGAATTTCAGGTTTTGAAATAGCCCAAGGTGGGTTTTCCTTGAATGATTTGCATTGATTCAGCATCTTTCACTATCTGCAGTTCACCTCAAAGTAATTGAAAACCAGTGGGGGAACGCAGAAGGGCAGACAGCATCTGTGGAGGGATTGGACAGACAATGTTTCATGTCAGAACCCTTCTTCAGACTGCAGTCTGAAAATCGATACTGAAGAAGATACCCGACCCAAAACATAATTTGAACATTCACTCCATATATGCTGCCTGGACCTGCTGAGTTCCTCCAGCACTTTATGTTTTGCTCAAGATTCCAGCATCTGCAGTTCCTTGTGACTTCAATGTACTTAATTGTGAAGACCCTACTTCTGAAATGTAACTGTTGCTGCAACATAGGGAAATACCTTAGCCATTTTACAGACAACACACTCCCAGGAACACTATTAGGTTAAATGACAAGATCATTTGCATTTTTAGGAGTTTGTTGGGGGACAATAGTTTCCAGGGACGTTCCACACGCTTTGAAAGAATGGTGCCAGATCTTTTCCCTCCACTAAGGAGGCCTGGAAGCTTTTTAGGTTAACATCTCAAACGAGGAATAATGCATCCTTGAGCGGAGAATTTTCTCTGAGCGATCTGACTTCATAAGTTCATAAGTTATAGGAGCAGAATTATGCCATTCAGTTCAGCCCATCAAATCAACTCCACCATTCATCATGGTTGATCTATCTTTCCCTCTCAACCCCGTTCTCCTGCCTTCTCCCCATAACCCCTCTCACCCTTACTAATCAAGAATCTGTCAATCTCCACCTTAAAAATATCCATTGACTTACTGTGGCAGTGAATTCCACAGATTCGCCACCCTCTGACTAAAGAAATTCCTCCTCACCTCCTTTCTAAAGATGCGTCTTCTGGTCCTGGACTCTCCCATTTGTCGAAACATCCTCTCCACATTGGAGAAAATATGCTATCTCTAAATGACAGCTGAAACTATAACACTAAATTCCACTTTGAATCCCTGGACCAGCATCCAGAGGATCAGTAAGAGTCAAGAGTGTTTTATTGTCACGTGTCCCAGATAGAAAAATGACATTCGTACTCGCTGCGGCACAACAGAATATGTAAACATAGTACACTGTAAACAATATGATAAACGAGAGAGAAAAAAAAAGTAAAGACCCAGAGATACGAGTTCATATACAACCAAGTCAGCTGGGAATAAAAATCTAGGATAAAAAGTTAATGTTATTTATGACGACATTAAACATTAGAATATTATTATAAAAACACAAAATGCTGGAGGAGCTCAGTGGCTCAGGCAGCATCAGTGGAGGGAATGGGCAAGCAATGTTTTTACTCGAGACCCTCCTTCACAGCCCAAAGAAGGGCCCGGAGATGTAATTTTAAAGAAGGAACTGCAGATGCTGGAGAATCGAGGGTTACACAAAAAGCTGGAGAAACTCAGCGGGTGCAGCAGCATCTAAGGAGCAAAGGAGATAGGCGACGTTTCGGGTCGAGACCCTTCTTCAGACTGGTCAGGGATCAGGGAAACGAGAGATATAGACAGTGATGTGGAGAGATAAAGAACAATGAATGAAAGATATGCAAAAAAGTATCGATGATAAAGAAAACAGGCCATTGTAAGCTGTTTGTGGTGTGAAAATGAGAAGCTAGTGCGACTTGGGTGGGGGAGAGATAGAGAGAGAAGGAATGCCAGAACCCGAGGGCTGAGGGAGAGGTGGGGAGGGGGAGGAGGCAGCCAGGGTTAACAGAATTGAGAAAATTCAATGTTTAAGCCCAGAGATTGCAGACTCCCCATGCGGAATATGAGGTGCTGTTCCTCCAACTTGCGGTGTTGCTCACTCTGGCCGTGGAGGAGGCCCAGGACCGAGAGGTCGGATACGGAATGGGAGGGGGAGTTGAAGTGCTGAGCCACCGGGAGGTCGGGTTGGTTATTGCGGACCGAGCGGAGGTGTTCGGCGAAACGATCGCCCAGCCTCCGCTTGGTCTCACCGATATAGATCAGCTGGCATCTGGAGCAACGGATGCAGTAGATGAGGTTTCAGGTGAACCTCCGTCGGACTTGGAAGGACTGCTTGGGTCCCTGAAAGGACTGTTCCCTTCCCTCCCGCTCCACCCCTTCCCCGGGCACTTTCCCTTGCAACCGCAAGAGCTGCTACACTTGTCCCTTCACCTCCCCCATCCACTCCTTTCAGGGACCCAAGCAGTCCTTCCAAGTCCGACAGAGGTTCACCTGCACCTCCTCCAACCTCATCTACTGCATCCGTTGCTCCAGATGCCAGCTGATCTATATCTGTATGAAATTGTTAGGTTTCCCTTTCCCCTCCCTTTGTGTGATACCTCTCCTGCCTTTGTGATTTCTCTTTCTGGCTCATTGAGCGTTTTATGAAGGCAACCCATATTGAATCAGAGAATGTCCATGGGAACAGTAAGCTTGATTTTAGTTTTCTGACATTTCCATTCTGGCATTCAGACAATGATGGCTTACCGCCATCCCAGATTACAGCCGTTGACTTAACAACTGGAAAAGGCTTTGTACACTGCAGAACCTTGAGTCAGCCTGATGATGCCCAATCATTTTCATAAAACAAACTGTGTTCGTGTTAGTGTCCGAGCGTGGGCCTGCTGGAGCATGGCTGCCAGTGTGGCACGCAGCGTACGGATGGAGAACAGCGCTTACAGTGCCAGAGACCCAGGTTCAATCCTGATTACGGGTGCTGTCTGTCCAGAGTTTGTTCGTTCTCTCTGTGACCACGGGCGGTCTGGTTTCCTCCCTTACTCCAAAGACGTACAGGTTTGTAGGTTGATACAAGGAGCTGGAGTAGCTCAGCTGGTTAGGCAGCATGTCTGGAGACAAGAAATATTCCTTTTCCTCCACAGATGCTGCCTGACCCGCTGAGTTACTCTAGCAATTTGTGTCTATCTTCGGTGTAAACCAGCATCTGCAGTTACTTCCTACACAGTTTGTAGGTTAATTGGTTTCTGTAAATTGTAAAATTATCACTATTGTATGTTGGTTAGTGTACAGGGTGATCGCTGGTCGGCATTGATTCGGTGGGCTGAAGGGCCTGTTTCTGCACTGTATTTCTAAAGTCTAATTTCCAGAAGTGGCGGCGCCTCGCGGCAGCGGCCACTGCAATCCTTCTGCCTTTTGTTTTTCTTTTTGTACTGTTAAGTGCATGTTTTGGTTGTAGTTTATATATTGTTTTTAGCTGTGTATATGTGGGGGGGGACGAACTTTTAAATCTCTTCCCTGTACGAGGGACCCGACCTTTTCCCTGTCGGGTCTCCGTTGTCGTTGGGGCCTAGCACCGTGGAGCAGCCTCCATTGGGAACCGGCCTGGGGGCTCCAGTCGCGGTGCCTGCGGACTCATCATCGCGGAGCTGGCCGGCTTCGGAGCGGGGAGAGCTGTGGTGTCACGTAGCTACGACCCAGCTTCGGAGGCTCCAGCTGTAGGCCCGGTGGACGGTGACATCGGGAGCTCGCAGGTCCCTGGTGGGAGACCGCTTTTCGGAGCTCCAGCAAATTGCGGGGTTGAAAACAACCCGGAGCGGGGCCTTACATCGCCCAGCGCGGCTTTAACGGCTGCGGGACTTGCCATCACCCTCCGGGGCCTCCAACATCAAGACCCGGAGCAGGGCCTTACATCGCCCGGCACGGCCTTACCAACGCCCGGCGGGGGCTTTAACATCGGGAGAAGAATAAAGAACAGGGAAGAGTCAAGACTTTGCCTTCCATCACAGTGAGGAGGTGTTTGGAGATTCACTGTGATGGATGTTTATGTAAATTGTGTTCATTGTGTGTCTTGGTTTTTTTTCTTGTTTGTATGACTGCAGAAACATAATTTCATTTGAACTTAGGTTCAAATGACAATAAACATTATTCTATTCTAAAGTAAAGTAAAACTGCAGTCAGAAACAGGTGAATTGATCATGGGGACCAAGGACATGGCAGACCAATTGAATAACTACTTTGGTTCTGTCTTCACTAAGGAAGACATAAATAATCTGCCGGAAATAGCAGTGGAACGGGGGTCAAATAAGATGGAGGAACTGAGTGAAATCCAGGTTAGCCGGGAGGTGGTGTTGGTTAAATTGAACGGATTGAAGGCCGATAAATCCCCAGGGCCAGATAGTCTGCATCCCAGAGTACTCAAGGAGTCTGCATCCCAGAGTACCCACAGAAATAGTGGATGCATTAGTGATAATTTTTCAAAATTCCTTAGATTCTGGAGTAGTTCCTGAGGATTGGAGGATAGCTAATGTAACCCCACTTTTTAAAAAAGGAGGGTGAGAGAAAGCGGGGAATTACAGACCAGTTAATCTAACATCGGTAGTGGGGAAACTGCTAGAGTCAGTTATTAAAGATGGGATAGCAGCGCATTTGGAAAGTGGTGAAATCATTGGACAAAGTCAGCATGGATTTATGAAAGGTAAATCATGTCTGACAAATCTGATAGAATTTTTCGAGGATGTAACTAGTAGAGTGGATAAGGGAGAACCAGTGGATGTGTTATATCTAGACTTTCAGAAGGCTTTCGACAAGGTCCCGCATAAGAGATTAGCATACAATCTTAAAGCACACGGTATTGGGGGTTCAGTATTGATGTGGATAGAGAACTGGCTAGCAGACAGGAGGCAAAGGGTAGGAGTAAACGGGTCCTTTTCAGAATGGCAGGCTGTGACTAGTGGGGTACCGCAAGGCTCAGTGCTGGGACCCCAGCTATTTACAATATATATTAATGATTTGGACGAGGGAATTCAATGCAACATCTCCAAGTTTGCAGATGACACCAAGCTGGGGGGTATAGTTAGGTGTGAGGAGGATGCTTGGAGGCTGCAGGGTGATTTGGATAGGCTGAGTGAATGGGCAGATACATGGCAGATGCAGTATAATGTGGATAAATGTGAGGTTATCCACTTTGGTGGCAAAAACATGAGGGTAGACTATTATCTGAATGGTGGCAGATTAGGAAAAGGGGAGATGCAACGAGACCTGGGTGTCATGGTACACCAGTCATTGAAAGTAGGCATGCAGGTGCAGCAGGCAGTGAAGAAAGCAAATGGTATGTTAGCATTCATAGCGAAAGGGTTTGAATATAGGAGCAGGGAGGTTCTACTGCAGTTGTACAGGGTTTTGGTGAGGCCACACCTGGAGTATTGCGTACAGTTTTGGTCTCCAAATCTGAGGAAAGACATCCTTGCCATAGAGGGGGTACAGAGAAGATTCACCAGACTGATTCCTGGGATGTCAGGACTTTCATATGAGGAAAGATTGGATAGACTCAGCTTGTACTCGCTGGAATTTAGAAGATTGAGGGGGGATCTTATAGAAACTTACAAAATTCTTAAGGGGTTGGACAAGCTAGATGCTGGAAGATTGTTCCCGATGTTGGGGGAGTCCAGAACAAGGGGTCACAGTCTAAGGATAAGGGGGAATTCCTTTAGGACCGAGATGAGGAAAACATTCTTTACACAGAGAGTGGTGAGTCTCTGGAATTCTCTGCCACAGAAGGTAGTTGAGGCCAGTTCATTGGTTATATTTAAGAGGGCGTTAGATGTGGCACTTGTGGCTAAAGGGATCAGGGGGTATGGAGAGAAGGCAGGTACGGGATACTGAGTTGGATGATCAGCCATGATCATATTGAATGGCGGTGCAGGCTCGAAGGGCCGAATGGCCTACTCCTGCACCTATTTTTCTATGTTTCTATGTTTCTATGTTGCAAGAAATGGTGGATTTAGTGCAGGGACCTGAAACCCAGGTTTGCTCCAAACTGGGAGAACTGCAATTGAGTTGGAAGCCACGAGGCACAAGATGGTGGCACAGGCAAGTGTTGAGGAAACACACATGGCTGTGGTAGTGAGTCCGGGTCAGAACATGGTCATAGAGCCTGAGAGCAGCAGGAATCACAGAGGGAGAGCAGTGAGAGAGGGACTCACAGAACTCATGGAGAGAGGAGGAGAACTTCTTCAAAGTAGGGAATCCTTAAGGAGATTTTGCTGTGAGAGTCAAAATGTAGAATCAAAGAACTGCAGATGCTGATTAATACACAAAGTGCTGGAGTAACGAGGCAGCATCTCTGGAGAACATGGTGGCGTTACAGGTCAAGACGCTTCGTCAACCTGAAACATTACCATCCAGAGATGCTGCCTGGCCCGCTAAATTACTCCAGCGATTTGTGTCCTTTTGTGCTCGTAGTTCAGCACACTGATGTGATTGGTCATCATGCCAAACCAGGTGCTCTGGGTTCCTCATACATAATAAAACTGTTCAAGTTAATTGGCTTCAGTACATTACCCTTGCTTTTGGCAGGTGTATGGGTGAGTTCTAGAGGAATTAGAATGGAGTTGATTATATTTTTGCGAAAGAAGATTGCAGCAATATAGGCGGCAAAAGAGATTAGTGGGATAGCTTTGAGAGCTAGAATAGCCTCAACAGGTTGAATGGCCTCCGGTGTTGTAAGATGTCGGAGATATGAATATGGTTATGAAAATGAATCGTTAGGAGTATCAGAACAGGAAAAGGGCAATCAGCCAGTCAAGCCTGTTCATTCCATTCATATCAGTCCGCCCAAATCATGTCTCTTTCACATGGTGAGCTTAATGCTATCGGTCTGAAGAAGGGCCCCGACCCAAAACATCACCTATTCATGTTCTCCAGAGATGCTGCCTGACCTGCTGAGTAACTCCAGCATTTCTTGTAAATCAGCATATGCACTTCCCTGTTTCTCCATCGTATTGGTTTGCTTGGAGAATGGTGACTAATACTGGGCTGTACCATAACCTATCTTTTACCTTCTGTAATTCCTCATACCCTCGTCTAATAAAATCAGTTTCTAAAAAGTTTAATTTACCAAGATGTAATTTCTTTTTTTTGAAGAGGATTCCATGTTTCCACCACCCTTTACTTTTCTGACCTGCCTCGCTGTAATCTTCAAGTTAATTTTCTTCCTTATTGATTTTTCCTACAGATTTAGTTTCTCTCCATTTCCATTTAATCTTGTCATCCTCAATCACCTCAATTAGTTTACCTCTTATAATGAAGGCAATGCAAACCTAGTCCATCCATCCACATAAATATAACACCATTAATAGTAAGATTAAACGAGAACTTACCAGTTTGAAGTTTGATCTTTATTTTATGAGGAGTTACGATGAGGGATTACGTGAAGACCCCGCCAGCACGCATGCGCGACATTCTTCAAAGCAGTGGTGTGAAATCACAGACAGTCACAATGACTAATATAGTAAGATAAGAGAGAACTTTCATACCAGGTGATCTTTATAGTAGAGGGTTGGGAGCGGAGGGCACGTAATCCCTCATCGTAACTCCTCATAAAATAAAGATCAAACTTCAAACTGGTAAGTTCTCCTTTAATCTTACTATTTTATTTCGGTAGTCACGTGAGTGACTACGTGAAGATTTCAAAGCTCTGTGAGTTCATGCCCTGGAAGCTCCATGCTCACACACCGCTATGCTGGGATGAGAGGATGAACGTAATTCAGACATGACACTGGCTGAAAAACAAAAATAGGTATTTATTCATACCAAAACAAAATAAATATCCCATAGGGGTAAATTATTTGACAGTACTCAAAATCCTCCCTGCATAAGTGTCAGGGGAGGCCACGGGTTTGTTGTAGAAACGGTGAAAAGTCCTTTCATTACTCCAACCCGCTGTGGCCAGGATGTGGTCCAATGGTACTTCCATCCTCCTAGCCGCCGAAGTGGATGCCGCCCTGGTGGAGTGAGATTTGAATATATTAGTGTCCACCCCCGCCGCATCCAAAACCACCCTTAACCATCTAGAAATGGTTTGCACCGTGACTTTATGATGGGGCTTCTTGTGGCTCATAAGCAAAGCTGTCTCCGTGCCCCTGAGATTTTTGGTGACTGTGATATATTGTGAAATTAACGTGACGATGCAGAGTCGAGTGTCTGCTGGATATGCCAGAAATTCCAAGGTATGACCAGACGCTCCGGGTCGATCTTGTTTCAACAGTCCCTGCACATGAAAAGTGATTTTATCATTGGTGATAGTCATGGCATCCAGATTAAGTTTGTGCAGAGACTGGACCCTTTGTGCCGTGATAAGTGCCATAATCATTACCATTTTGTATGTGAGCTTTGCCAAAGTGAGTCCCGTGTTAGGTGTCCATCCTCGCAGCATTGTTAGGACTGTGCTGATAGCCCACGTATGGTTATATCTGGGCCTAGGGGGATTGGAATTGAATATTCCTCTCATTAGTTTGGACACTAATGGATGTGATCCAATTCCCAATTGGTCACTCCCCTGGCCCAAGTAGGATGATAGTGCACTCCTGGCACTGTTTATGGCACTGTAGCTCAGTCCCTCATCAAAGTGTAGGGTAGCCAAGAATTCCAGCACTTCTGTAATGGTAGCGGATTCATATGTAGTGTTGGTAGTAGCGCAGAATCCTTCCCATTTCTTGATGTAGGTGAGGTACTGCTTCCTGGTGGACTCCCTGCATGCCGCCGAGATGGTGTCTATCGTTCTGCTGGTGAGTCCGAATCCGCGAAGAGGCCGTTTTAAAATCTGCAAATTAACAGGTCCATGCGGTCATAACATGGGTGATGTTCTCCTGTGACAGGATGAATGAGCAGGCTAGGTCGTTTATTGACCCGAATGCAAGGTTCTGTGGCCATCTTCTGTACCGCTGGGAACCATGGTTGGGTAGGCCAGTCGGGCACCACCAAAATACCCGATGCGGAATCTTGTTTTATTTTCTGCAAGACCCGACTGATGAGGCAGAAAGGGGGGAATGCATAGCAGAACAAATCCCCCCAATGTAGCGTGAAAGCGTCCATCGCTACTGCCCCAGGGTCTGGTTCCCAAGCAACATATGTTGGTAGTTGGTGATTTAATCTGGACGCGAAGAGGTCGATATCTGGTGTCCCATAACGTTCTACAATATCTGTGAACACTTTTCAATCCAACATCCATTCTATGTTGTCGTTAAATTTGCGTGACCTGGTGTCTGCCACTGTGTTTAGCTTGCCTGGGAGGTAAGTGGCTGAGATCCAAATTTCCCTTTGCAGACACCAGAGCCAGATATTGTTGGCCAATTCATCACACGATATCGACTTTATTCCGCCCATGTGGTTAATATAGGCCACCACCGTGGTGTTGTCAATTTGTATCCTAACATGAACTTTGTGCATGTTTGTGCAGTATGCCCTGAGGCCGTGAAATGCTGTCAGCATTTCTGAATAGTTAATTCCCAAATTTTTGAATAGGGTTAACTCTTGTGCACTCCATCTACCTCCACAACTAGAGGTAGTATTAGTAGCTCCCCAACCTTTGGCACTGGCATCCGTTTGTAAGGTGATCGAGGGATTGATGATAGTGATGGGTTTGGAACAATATTGGGCATTAGCCATCCACCAATTTAATTCGGCTTTTGCCTTTTCTGGTATTTTCATAGGCCTATCGAAATGGCCTGCATGACTTTTGAGAGCTATAATTTTGGCTCTTTGTAAGTTTTGATAATGTAAAGGCCCATATTGTGCTGCGGGAAAGGCAGCCACTATCTTCCCAATCACCCTGGCCACCTGCCGAATGGATGGGTCCTTGATGCCAATAAGGCTCCTGCAAGCCTCTATCAAGTCCTCCACCTTACTTAGTGGCAACGTGATAGACATTTGCACTGAGTCGATATTGAACCCCAAGTATTTCATGGTGGTAGAGGGTTTTAATATTGATTTATCTGGATGTATAATGAAACCCAGCTTCTGAAAGAGATGTTTCGTGGCTGTAACTGCCAATGTAGCCATTTCCAAACTTTCCCCAACAATGAGGATATCATCAAGATAGGCCATAACAGTATGATTCTGTTTCCTTAAATAGGCCAAGGCTGGTTTTAATATCTTGGTAAACAATCTGGGTGCTGATGATAACCCATTAGGCAAGGCTTTGTATTGCCATAATTGTCCCATCCAGATAAATTTTAAATATTTCCTATAATCCTTGTGTATTGGTACTGAATAGTATGCATCTTTGAGGTCAATGCATGCCATGTAGTACCCATAATCTATTAACTGTATAGCAGTGTCAAAGGTGTCCATTTTAAAATGAACATACTGAACAGAAGTATTCAGTTCGGTCAAATCTATGATAATGCGGCAACCGCCGTCTTTTTTGTTTTTGGTGAATATATTAGACACGAACTCCTGTGGTTCTTTGGTGGCCTTCTCAATTACCCCTTTTTCAATTAATCTGTATAGTTCAGCATGCCCTGCTACCCTCTCTTTTTGAGAGAGTATGAATTTTCGGCTAGGTGAATGCTGGACCGGGGTAGGGAGTTCGTGAATAAATTCAATTTTGTAGTCCTGAATACTCCTGAGTATGAAAGGATCAGAGGTAAAAGTGCGCCAATTTTCATAAAACATGTGCAACCGGCCCCCTACATAAAGTGAATTTAGGCAAGATGTGTTTCTGGGGGAACCAGACCCACCTACCTCCATGGTTATTGCCGGTGTTGCGGTTTCTGTCCTTGTTTTCTTTGTTGATTCATCGTGTTGTAGGAGTGGCGCATCTTCCAAGAAGGCCGGGCTGGGCCATGGCCTAAAAAAGACCGCTGTGCAGGTTGGCCGGCCTTCGAGCTTTCACCACCGGCAGGTCTCTGATGGTATCTCTGTCCGGTGGGTGTGTAGGGGTGCTGTCTTTGTGGGTAATGAGGTTTGGTAGGCCCGGGAACCTTGATCAGGCCCAAGGCCTTGGCCTCCTCATCAAGATCTTTTACTTGCTTGGGAAGGTTTTCCCCGAACAGCAAGCTTGGAGGCTGAGTCTTCCCAGGCTTACACAACCCCGCAAACTTGGGGTTAAGCGCCGGCTTTATGATGCTCTTTCTGAAATTGTTTATCTCATACTGTGTATTACACAGTAGAGCCAGGGCATCTTGCAGTTCTTCCGGCAACTCTATCCCCACTGCAGTTCTGGCCACTGCTGTGATCCCGGCGGTTAAGAGCTTTAGGATTCTTTGAAGTTTGATTTCCTGCCCTCTGCTCGAGGGGCTCATATTCCCCCAAATAGGGTTGTTCACCGCAGGGACATTAAGTGAGTTGCAGTTTTCAGGAGCCATATATTTATCAGCTGTAGAATTTATGGCCTGTTCCTGTAGCTGGTTGGTCGCCATGTAGTTAATGCTGGCTGCCAGCTTAGGGTGGATAGGTAGGCCTTTCTGTGTCGGCATTGCATGTTTATTTACCATATCCATATATTCTTCACACACCCCTGACACAGATGGTTGTTCAGCCAGCTCCCCTTCTTCTGGGTCAGCCCAGTTCTGACCCTCAATGCTCCCCTGCGAGGAGGGTGAGACATTTGGCAGTCCTTGGTAGGAACCTGCCGTGGGCCTGCGAGGAGGCCCACTGTGACTCTGCCCCTGCATTAGCAGGTCACGTTGGAGCAATTGCTCCATCATCCGCTCCATGCGGGTTAGACGACCTCCGTCGCTATCTGCGAACGGGGTGTCCTCAGGACCGGACCCAGCTGGGTCGCCGGCCCCGTCCGACTTCCGGGTGGGTTTGCCGCCCGACCGTGGAGTACCAACGGCCCTCATGGGCGAGAAGTCGGGAGCTGCAGGTAATACCTGTAGCTCTGGAGAGGCGGTACGCTGGCTGCTCTCCATAGCAGCTGCTCTCGCCGCTGCTCTCTTGGACGTCCGTGATTCCATAATGATACTATTTTCTCGTCGACGCTCACTCTCCGGTGAGACTTACCTGGCGTAAGTTATTTAAACTTACGCTGGAGGAGCCCCGCTCCTCCCGACCGTCGCTTCCGCATGCGTACGACGATATGTCGCGCATGCGTGCTGGCGGGGTCTTCACGTAGTCACTCACGTGACTACCGAAATAAAATTGCATTATTTGAATGAATGAATGAATACTTTATTTGTCGCATGCGACAACACAGTGAAATTCTCAATCACCTCAATTAGTTTACCTCTTATATTTAAGGGAATGCAAACCTATTTTATCCATCCAGATAAATATAACACCATTTATTGCATATACATCCACCACTAATATTCAAAACATTTTCCAAATGGCTGTATATTTATTTCCCAAAACCTTTACTACAGAATTTACAAACTCATCTTGTTATCTTGGTGTCTTTAAAAGGATTTAAAAGTCCTCAGAATGGAATGTTTATAAATTCTATCAGACATTCCCATATCCCGGGTAGACAGCTGGCAAAACATCCTCCAGGAATAGTGGATGACCATAGAAATCACAACAAGCCAAGGAGATAGGAATTAGTTTCAAGTCAAGTCGAGTTTATTTTTATATGAACAGGTACAGTGAGGTTAGACACAAAATGCTGGTGTAACTTAGTGGGTCAGGCAGCAACTCTGGAGAACAGGAATAGGTGACGTTTCGGTTTGAGACCTTTCTTCAGACATTTCAGTCTAAAGAAGGGTCTTGACCCGCAGCATCACGTATTCCTTTTCTCCACAGATGCTGCCTGATCCACTGGAGTTATTCCAGCATTTTGTGTCTACCTTCAGTGTAAACCATCATCTGCAGTTCCTTCCTACACCAGTACAGTGAGATATAGTACAATCTTGCTTCAAGCAGCATCGGAGGCACATAGACTCTTACAAACGCAACAAAAACATAAATTATACGTAAATAATGAAAGACGGTAAAAACGAAAAACAAAATATGCACATAAATAAGATATCAGTGTAAAACGCAATTAGATAAGAAACAAGTTCACGGTAGTGCAAGAGATGGCGCATTAGAGTGGTTTGCACTGAAGATAAACACAAAGTACTGGAGAAACACTGCGGGTCAGGCAGCATCCCTAGAGAAAAAGGATGGATGATGTTTCTGGTTGAGACCCTTCTTCAGTTTAGAATTGTTTATGTTGGTTTAAGAACCTCATATGTGTTGTTAAAGTAATTATTCCTGCATTTAGTGATGTGGGACTTCAAGCTTCTGTATTTCCTGTCTGATGGTAGCAGTGAGAAGTGGGCATGGCCTAGATGATGGGGATCCATGATGATGGATGGCATCTTCTTGAGGCAGCGTTCTCAAAGATGCTTTCGATGGCAGGGAGGGCTGTGCCCATGGTGGACTGGTTGAGCTCTTCACTCTCTGCATTCTCTTGTATTCTGTGCATTGGAATTGATGTTCCTGGCCCAGATGAAACCAGTCAGGATACTTTCCATAGTATAATGGAGAGGTTTGTTAGAATATTCGGTGATGTGCCAAATCTCTTTACATTTCTAAGAAATTAGAATTGCTGGCACACCTTCTTTGGTATTACATTTTGTTTTGTTTACTCTCATATGTACTGAGAAAAGCTTTTTTTTGCGTGAAAAGGCTATGCATGATTACAATTGGGCCATCCACAGTGTATAGATACATGATAAAGGGAATAACATTTAATGCAAGGTATGTCCAGTAAAGTTCAATTAAAGATAATCTGAACATCTTCATTGAGGTAGATGGTAACTTAGGACCATTCTCTATTTGTTGGATGGTTCAGTTGCCTGATAATAGGTTTACATACTGGGCCCAGCACAGGTCATCTGAGATGTCAATACCCAGGAATCTGAAGCTTCTTTCTCCACTGCTGACCCATCAATGAATACTGGTGGCTAGTCCCCCAACTTTTCCTTTCTGAAGTCAATGATTGTTTCCTCAGTCTCTGATGCATCAGAAACTTTACCAGTCCTGAGGAAACTGACAACTATCAATACTCCTTCAGCAAAGTCTTGCAGATCTCATTAATTCGCCATTAGGTTCAAGCCATTACAAGGACAGACCCAACCCCTTAGTTCTCCAGTATCAATTACCGCCTGCCTTGTTAAGCTTCAAGGGCCTGTCTCATTTGGACATCACTTGTGCGTCAATTAGGCAACATCATTTCCGCATCACGACGCACGACGCGCACGTGATGCTCGCAAGGCGCGCATTACGCGCGCATGGTCCGTGGTGACGTAGGCAGTGACAAGCGGTCGCGTGCGGCGCCCCAGGATTTTGGGATTCTGCGGGGTTTTTTGCATGAAGCGCAAATGACGCCCAAGTGGGACAGGCTCTTAACTCACTCTCTGGATTTCTTTATGGATAAGGGCCATCGGTTTACATTTAGCAATGCTCTCAAAATATTAGTTCTTCATAGAGTTAGGTTGAAGATATGTCATGTGGGGGAGAACTTCAGCACAAGAATGTTCAGAATTGGTGACATCCAATTGGCAACAAAACATTTAGCCTGGTGTGTAACAAGGATGCCTTTATCAACATCATCTGTCATACACCATCACTGCCATGAACATCCCACCCTTTTTGTGCAGAATGTATGATTGATGTGACGTTAGGGACATAGAGGGCCAACCCTTCCAACTGGTGTAAGAAGGAACTGCAGATGATGGTTTAAACCGAAGATAGACACAACTGGTCCTGGCGTTCTGTGAGTAATGTAACACATCAGAAGGAAGCCAGCATCTGTGGAACTAAGTGACCACAAGCAGTGAATGCCCTTTGGGCAAAAGAGGAATGATTGCACATTTCATTTTTTTTTAAAGAAAGAGTTTGTGAAAATTTAGAGATAGACGCAAAGTGTTGGTGTAACTCAGGCAGTGTCTCTGGAAAAAAAGGATAGCTGACGTTTTGGGTCGGGACCCCGGTTCAGACATTCAGGTCAAAATTTTAAAAATGTATGTTGTTTATGATTTTGCTGCTTAGAAGTGATTTACTATCTTCATGCTCTGCACTGTAGATACAGTTATTACAAATAAGATTATTTCTGTGACTGAATTGCCTTATATTTCCTAATCATTAGATAACATTTAATATTACAGCTTGAGCCACTTTATTAAGTATATTCAAGAATGAGACAGGTTAATTTTGAGCTGAAGAGTTGCAAGAGTTATGGGCAGAAATGCACAAGAACAGGGGAGACTCCAGATATAGATCTTCTTAATGTCAGCTCTGCCCCTATTCATATTTCTAATTGATTGATTGAAAGATACACTATGGAATACATGCTTCGGCCCACCGAGTCCACTCCGACCATGCGCATTAGTTCAATGTTACCCCGCTCTCTCATACACTCCCTATACATGAGGGGGAATTTAGAGAGGCGTATTAACCTACAATCACACACAATTTTGGGATGTGGGAGAAAACCGGAGACCCAGCAGAAATGAACCCGGTCATGGGAAAACGTGCATACTCTACACAGACAGTACCCAAAGTCAGAATAAAGCCTGGGTCTCTGGTGCTGTGAGGCAGCAGCTCTACCTTTGTGGCACTCTTCCTATCACTACAATGTTAATGAAACCTTTCCATAATTGGTGCCAGGTTCGAAAATGTGCTTCAGAAAGTGGGCTTAATGCAGGTCCCTGGGACTAACTGGGCCCAACCATCCTACTTGAGGGCTGAAGAAAGGTCTCGACCTGAAACGTCACCCATTCCTTCTCCCCAGAGATGCTGCCTGTCCCGCTGAGTTACTCCAGCATTTAGTGTCTATCTTCGGTTTAAACTAGCATCTGCAGTTCCTTCCTACACATCCTACTTGGGGCACTAGGCCTGTGGAAAGTGGAAGGAATCTCACACAGGTACAGCAGCCAGTGGCTTTGCCGAGGTTACACCAAGGCATCTTGTTGGAGTGGAGTAGACTGCAGGCTACACTCCAGCTGAACTAACTATCAAAGTGCTGATGCAAGTGCCAGAAGCCTGAAATGAAAGGTGTCCCATCCCCTGCACGTTGAACATCGAAGGGAAAAAGTAAAGATAGAAGGACCCATGCAAATTCTTCGGCTCTCCCAGGCAGTATACAACAAAAGGACAAATGTGCCATTTCCACATGTGCAATTTCCATTTGGCTTTTTAATGTGGGTTGGGGATTATGGAGTGGGGTGTGTGGGATGGTAGTAATGCAGAAGACCCCATTATGCAATAAAGGTCCATTGATGCAGGGACAGGTTTGCAGGTGTGAAGTCTTCAACAGGAGTTGCAACTCACCGGAGCAACACGGTCGTGCAGCGGTAGAGTTGCTGCCTTACAGCACCAGAGATGCACAAGGGTTTGATACCGACTACAGGTGCTGGTACTACGGGGACGGAGTATGTACGTTCTCCCTGAGACCGCATGTGTTTTCTCTGGGAGTTCCAGTTTCCTCCCACATCCCAAGGATGTGCAGGTTTATAGGTTAATTGGCTTCTGTAAATTGTCCCTAGTGATTAGTTTAGAGATACAGCGCAGCAACAGGCCCTTCGGCCACCGAGTCCGTGGTAACCAGTCATCCACATTCGTTAGTGCTGCCCAACAAATTAGGGACAATTTACAATCTTTACCAAAGCCAATTAATCTACAAAACTATACCTCTTTTGAGTCTGGGATGAAACTGGAGCACCCAGCGAAAACCCATGGGGTCAAGGGGAGAACGTATAAACTTGTGTCTGGCACTGTAAGGCAGCAACTCTACCGCTGCACCATCGTGAAGCCCTCATGCATGTATCTAGTGTGTAGGATGGAACTATTGTACGGGTAATCGATGGTCAGAGTGGACTCGGTGGACCGAAAGCCCCGTTTCCACGCTGTATCTCTAAAGTCGACAGGTTTGTCTGGATCTGACCTGGGTCAGGGCTTTTGACTTGGGTAGAAGAGTGCCTCTTGCCTTTGACAGGCAAGAGGCACTGAAGAGCAGAATTTGAGAGGCCATTTGTTTATTTGTTCATTGGACATGCACATTATGAACACTCTTATCTCTAATTTCTCCCAGGACTGAATGGATTCTTAGGACATTTCAGGTTTAAGTTTATTATTGTCATGTGCATCAAGGTACAGTGAAAAGCTTTGTTTTGCATACTAACCAAACAGATCAGATATTCCACAGATAAATACAATCAAGTCAAACTCAAATACGATAGAGAGAGCAAAGGGGAAGTTACAGAGCACCGAATATAGTTCTCAGCGTTGTAGCACATCAGTTCTCTTGACAAAGTCCAATGTCCTTAATACGGTCGAGGTGAATCGTAGAGAGTACTCAAGATTTTGGAAGTTTCCATTCAAAGTTGAGATAATAGAGTTGCAGAGCGTGAGTCTGGTGGTGCACGCTTTCAAGCTTTTGTCCCTTCCGCACAGGAGGAGAAGGAATGACTTGAGTGGGACAAGTCTTTGATTCTGTAGGCTGCTTTTCCAAAATAGCATTAAGTGTGATGGGGTCAATGGGGGGAGGTCTGGTCTGTGTAATGGACTGGGCTACACCTACAACTCTCCGCAATTTCTTGCAACCTGGAAACTGTGATTTGGGGTGAATGGGGCATGGGCAACATGAGTGGCCCAGATGGGGGTCGGTTGCAAGCCAATACTTTCAAGAACACCATTACTGACAGAAGCATTTTTGTCCAGTTTGCTTAAGATCCCAAGTTGCTATGATGGCATTCAAATTCATGTCTCCAGGTCAATAATACAGGCATCTAGATACCATTCCAGTACTTTAATTGTTGTAGGATTATATTCCATATTACAAACGTGTTCCTATCTCTTAAGAAAAGGTGTATTTTGTTTTATAATATTGATTCAGCTCCAAATTATTGAATCAGTCCCAAAGGGAAATTAAGCAATTATTTCAGGAACGGGACCCTGATTTATTCTCCCCCAATGGTGGAAGCAGTAATAATGAGATGTCTGGGGATATGCAAGTGTTGTAGGTGGCAAGGGTCATGATGACATGAGTGAGTGATGTTCCCATTGGCCCTCACCATCAATGGCTGCTCCAAAGACTAGTTTGGTGAATGCACACCATCTCATTCAGACTCTATGTTTCAAAGACACATCCCCAACTTTAATATGCAAGCAAGGTGACAGGCAAGTCTGTAGATGAAGGCGTGCAAAGATCAAAGATAGACTTGGAATTTAAAATACGGAAATGAATAAACATTTATCTCCAGTGACATTGCACAATATTTAATATAATGTTGACCAGCTGTTTCTCCTGATACTTCACCCACTTTGATGGAATGGAATATTACACATGTGACACAGCTAGCATAATCCTCCATACCTAAAAAGGAGGACACTTAAGACTGAGGTGAGAAAAAACTTCTTTACCCAGAGAGTTGTGAATTTATGGAATTCCCTGCCGCAGAGGGCAGTGGAGGCCAAATCACTGGATGGATTTAAGAGAGAGGTGGATAGAGCTCTAGGGGCTAGTGGAGTCAAGGGATATGGGGAGAAGGCAGGCACGACTTATTGATAGCGGACAGTCAGCCATGATCACAATGAATGGCGGTGCTGGCTCAAAGGGCTGAATGGCTTCCTCCTGCACCAATTTTCTATGTTTCTATGTTTCTAACACTGGCATCCAAGCTGAGGAAGTGATCATGAATTAATAGAAAACAATGTTCCGCCCAAGAAAGAAAATTTTAAAGCAAAATGAACATACATTCCTCACGATATCAAAGCCAGGAATGATCTGAGATACTTGGACTATTTATTTACTGGAGCAGACATGGATAAGAGGAGATATAAGTGAGGCTTTTAAAATGATGGAAGAGTTAGATAAGGTGAATTGAGAAAGACTGTTTCCTCTGAACAGTCAGTGAGAAGGAGCCTTCCATATCAATTGTCAACATCAATATAAATATCAACATCCTCCAAAGATGTTGCCTGACCGCCAAGTTACTCCAGCACTTTGTTTCTTTTTTTTTGTAAACCACCATCTGCAGTTCCTTGTATCTCCATCAATTTCAAGTCAATACTAGTTGACTGAGGAGAGAAGATAAATGAAATGTCTTTATACAGGGAGTGTATGGAGTATGAACATATGATATAGAAGTCCTTCCACCCCTCAACCTTACTCTTCTGTTCAATGAGATTAACACTGGTCCTCTTTCTCAAATCAAGTATAAAATATTTTACCCGAGGTAGAGGTTAAGGCAGAAACTATTGTAAAGAAGAAAATTCGTTGGTATTGCAGGAATTAAGTAGGGAGAAGATGGTAGACACAAAATGCTGGTGAACTCAGTGGGTCAGGCGGCATTTCCGGAGAAAAATAATAGGTGACGTTTCGGGTCCGGACCTTTCTTCAGACCAGTCTGAAGAAGAGTTCTGAGTCAAAACATCACATATTTGTTTTCTCCAGAGATGCTGCCTGACCCATTGAGTTACACTAGCATTCAGTGCCTATCTTCAGTACAAACTACTAGCATCAACAGTTCCTTCCTGCACAGGAGAAGATGGCGATGGAATTCGTTTTGTAAATATCTGGCAAAGCCAGCAAAGAGAAAATGTCCCGAACTGCCTCTTGATGTGCAATAAACTTCTCTTGGGCATTTATACAGCTTGATTCCCACAAATGTAGATTATCTTCCAAAAAATTGGAAATCATCTTGGCAGAATATAGATTCTGATTGTATTTACATTCCAACAGGTAAGTATTTAAAGCCCAATGTAACAACGTTGACCACAGGAAACATGGAGACACGAGAAAATGCCGATGCTGGAATTTCGAGCAAAACACAAAGTGCTGGAGGAACTCAGCGGGTCAGGCAGCATCTGTGGAGGGAGATGGACCCTTCTGCAAGACTGATTGTGAACTGCATCGAATGCACAGGATCAAAACAGGCCATTCGGGTTTTAAAAAAACGATGTAGTTATTCTTTGCCTGAACTTTCTCTCAGTCTGCTTCTAAACGCACTTTCTGAAAAGTGGGGCCTCTGCAGGGAATTTTCATTAACACGTTATCCTTTGATAACAACTCAAATGGATAGAAATAACAAAAATTGTTAGTGTTAAACAATTCAAGGAAATCGTCATCCAAGAGCTGTGTAAATCGATGGAGTCTCGATGACTTTCTACCTTGTAATTTGTTCAGCGTTTTTCATCAGCTCTCTTAGTTCAACTTGTTTATTGTAATAAGAACCGAATCAATTACCCTTCCTTCCAGCCCCATGCAAACGTTTCAATGAGAGTGTTAGCGAACCAGAATGAATGAATATCATTATTTTTTTCCTCTCTCCTGATAAACCGTAATGCCTTCCAGGAGAGGAAGGTGAGTAGTAAAAGGAAATGTATGGAGCAGCACCGATGTTCTCGCCAGCCCTGGCTGGGTGCGAGCTGCACAGATCCATTCACAAAGGGCCCACCGGCAACCAGCGCGTCTCTGGCTTTGCATTCTCCCCAAACCCAGTTGTTTCAGACTGTTGTGTGGACTGCGATTGAACAAATCCTCACAAGTTAAATGCAAACCTCTTTTTTGCTGCATAGACATGCAAACCCGTCCTTTAAATGCCACGGTTATAAACATAAGGGTGGGAAAAAGAATCGCAAGAAATAAATTATCTCCACGATAAACCAATGGGTAGCTAAAACCCGCGCGCATGCAACCACACACACATATTTTCATCAGGGCAACATTTCGCTGCATTGCCCGTTGTTTATATCTGATCTCCCGCCCTAGATGCTACATAGCCGATCCGTCTGCCATAGAACTACACTGTTCGGTTATATTTCCCCTTCGACTTGGTCTGAGGGTCCGCGTGTGAGTGTCAGCAAAATAAACATTTCAGCAGTCCCCTACCCTGGGTTCACGGGATGAATTTGGAGGCAACACCCAAGAGTTAAGAAAAATATCACTTACCATTTTTGAGGAATATAGTAAAAGATTTGAACAAAACTCCTTGTTTCCCCCTGAAGAACAAACTCTTGCCAATTCCCGGCTGCCCCTTCTGTTCTGCTATGTATATTTTCAGGAGCTCCCGTGGAGTTTCAGATATTCCAGGCTTACTACAATCAAATTACAAGTTCTCATTAATAAAACGCGGGCGCAGAACAAACCACGAGAAAATAAAAAGGTATCCGGCGCAGGCAGGGCTGCACTCTTCAGTCTGTGTCCCTCACTCATTCTGACACAGGATCCTTGTCAAACCTTTCAGATAACACCCCCCCCCCCCCCCTCCCTCCCCATAATGTAAAACAGCCCGCCTCTCCTCTCTTCAAACTCCCCCAACCCACCTCACTCCCCTCCCCCTTCCCCTCTACCCACTCTTCCTCCTCTGCTTGACACAGCGCCAAAACAGGAAGGGTTTCGCATTCTGAACCAACCCGACCGGCGGCAGGCAGACAGAATATACTAAGATTAACGGTACACTCTCCACTGTATAGCTAAGCGTTTGTGGACGGTTACATGGCTGCAGCGCGGGCAATCACAACAGACACCCACCTCACAGTGTATTGTTCCCCCGGAGATTCTGCAATCGTTGTGACTACTAGATCAACTGGAATTAACTACACACCATCTGCATGGAGACCACCCCCCCCCTCATTACTTCCTCCCCTCTCCTCCACCCCCTCACCTCCACCCTCCTCACCCCCTCACCTCCAACCCCCTCTCCTCCACCTCCCCCTCCCCCCCCTTGAATCTCACAAGGGCAGACATGAGAGTATCCCAGGAAACTCTCACAGAAACTTATTTTCATTCCGACTGATCTTTTTCCAAATCCGAAAGAGCCTGAACACACAATTCACTGGTGCCTGTGAGGGTGCACGGATACTTTTGAAACTATTGCAAAAATCCTTATATTTTCTTTAAAGCTGCACAATTCCACCATCAGAACGAGATTTCCTGGAATTTTAATTTGCTCAACTGCTGATTGCCAGAGGAGTAATTGAGTGCTCGTTCTTTATTTTATGAGCAGTTCTCATGGGGAGGCCGGTTTGAAGGTAAACCATCCGGTCTGTGTAAGAGGGGGCTGGATGGAGACACGAATAAGATTATGTGCATAATTTTGGGCTGCTGTCGTGAATTTAAGATCAAATGGAGGAGGCATTGCAAACGAGGTGGTTTGAACAACAGAGCACACTGAGTATAATTAGGTAGACAAAAAAACGCCGGAGTAACTCAGCGGGTCAGGCGGCATCTCTGGAGGGGAGGAATAGGTGACGTTTCGGGTCGAGACCTTTCTTCGGACTGAGTGTCAGGGGAGAGGGAGACTATAGATTTGAGGAATGACAGATTTAAAACGTGTGGTAGAGCTGGAGAGCATAGGAATCACAGAGGGGGAGCAGCAAGAGAGGGTGTTACAGAACTCTCGTTGGAGAGAGGGGGAGAACTTCTTCAAAGTGGGCACACCTTGAGGAGATTTCGCAGTGGAACAGACGGAATGTGTAGGAAGGAACTGTGGATGCTGGATGTACGAGTATAATTGGGTAGTGGAATGGCCTCCCCACAGCAAGATCGCTGCTGCCCTGTAAGACCACGAGTTTTGTGTTATAGGCTCTTGGATGTTTAAATATCTTCCTGGTTACTGATGGTGTTGCTCAATCCAGAAATGCCAAAGACTAGAAGGCATAGCTTTAAGGCGAGGGGGGCAAAGGGTAGCATAGTTAGTTAGTTAGTTAGTTAGTTAGACACAAAATGCTAGAGTAACTCAGCGGGTCAGGCAGCATCTCGGGAGAAAAGGAAGTCAAGTCAAGTCAAGAGAGTTTATTGTCATGTGGTATATGGACGGGAAAGGAATGGAGGAGGGTTATGGTCTGAGTGTAGATAGATGGGACTAGGGGAGAATAAGTGTTCGGCACGGACTAGAAGGGCCGAGATGGCCTGTTTCCGTGCTGTAATTGTTATATGTTATATGTGTCCCAGATAGGACAATGAAATTCATGCCTGCTGCAGCACGACAGAATATTTTAGGCATAAATACAGATCAGATCAGATCAGTGTGACCATATACCATAGAATATATATATGCACATATAAATACACAGATTAAGTGCAATAGGCTGTTAATAGGTGACGTTTCAGATTGAAGAGTCTGTACCCAAAATGTCACCTATTCCTTTTCTCCAGAGATTGTGCCTGACCCGCTGATTTACACCAGGATTTTGTATCTATCTTTGGTGTAAGCGAGTATCTTCAGTTCTTTCCTACACATAGTTAGTTAGTTTAGTTTATTGTCATGCTTACTGAGGTACGGTGAAACGCTTTTTTGTCACGTGCTGTCCAGTCAGTGGAAAGACCACGCATGATTGCAATCAAACTGTCCACAGTGTATGCATATAGGATAATGTGCATGGTAAAGTCCAATTAAAGATAGTTCAAGGGTCTCCAATGAGGTAGATGGTTGCTCTCTAGTTGGCAATAGGATGGTTAATTTGCCTGATAACAACTTACCAAAAAGTGAAAGGCCTGGACAGAGTGGATGTGGAGCAAATATTTCCACTAGTGGAAATGTCTAGGAGCAGAGCGCACAACTTCTGAATAAAAGGATGTACTTTTAGAAAGGATATAAGGGTTTTTTTTAGTCGGTGGGTGGTGAATCTATGGTATTCATTGCCACAGACGGCTGTGGAGGCCAAGTCATGGGGTATTTTAAAACAGAGATTGACAGGTTCTTATAAGTAAGGGTGTCAAAGATTAGATGAAGAAGGCAGGAGAATGGGATTGAGAGGGAAATATAGTTCAGCCACGATTGAATGGTGGAGTAGGTTTGATGGGCCGAATGGCATAATTTTGCTCCTATGACTTATGTACATATGAGCTGGTCCCAAATGGAGGTCCTGCCTGGTGAACATTTCTTTAGATATCTGTGCTCATCTCTGGACTTGAAACATAGTTTTCTAATCAAAAAACAAGAGAGTTACCAGCTGAACCAAAAATCTGAACAGGATAGAATGGCCATTCATTGTCATGATGGTCTTAGGAGAACATTTTTAAGGCATTAATGAACAGTGATGTTGGTGGAAAAATACATGTCCTAGTCAGGTCTGTGTTCAGCTTGAAAAAGATCCAGGAGACATTGACATTGATGTTCTTCATGATATAAGTGACAGAGAGGTAGGGACTGCTCAAGTAAAATTGATGCCAGAAGCAGTTATCCTTTCACCAGTTCAAGTTGTTACCCTGTGTCCTCCACCCCACCTGGATTCACACATCTCTCCTCCACTCACCATCACCCTCCCCCCTGCCAATTTCATCCCACTGGCTTTACAATCTGCAACTCTTCAAACTTGCCTCACCCGTTCCTTCTTGCTTCCTTTCTTATCTTTGGCCTTTGAGCCAACCACTTGCCTATCAAAGACACCCTTCCTCGCCTGTGTCCACCCTGTTACCATGCCAAGCAGGTCCTGCCTCTCCCCTTTCCAAGCTTTCTCCTCTCTCCCCGCCTACAATAATTTTGAAGAGGGGTCTCAACCCCAAACGTCATTTACCCATGTTTTCCAAAATTTTGGTGCCTCATCCTGTGTAGAAAGGAACTGCGGATGCTGGTTTATAACAAAGATAGACACAAAGTGCTGGAGTAACTCAATGGGTCTGGCAGCATTTCTGGAGAAAAAGAATGGGTGACGTTTTGGATCCTTCTTCAGATTTGACGCCTACAATCAATCTGAATAAACCTGAAATGTCACCCGTCCTTTTTCTCCAGAGATGCAACATAACCTGTTGTGATACTCAAACACTTTGTGTCCCTTTTTGTACTAACCAGCATCTGTAGTTCTTTGTTTCTTCAAATTATTATTTATTGGGTTAAAGTCGACATGGTGGAGCTGGTGCTGAAGATTATCGCCTGTATGGAATTGTCACCATGTCTCCTCACTGGAGAGCCTTAATTTTATGCTGTACCCCCCATGTCTTGCAAACCTCACAGTCTTTCCTAGAACAAAAAAATAGATGATGTCAAATCCATATGTTCTTTGCATTTTTAACATTCTGTGCATTTACTTTCCATTAAAGTTTACAAAGCAAATCACAAGAGTTTGCAGAGGCAAAATAAAATCTTCAAGAGCAGGTTAAACATGAATCAGCAGTTACTGTTGGCAGCTGCCTAACGTTCCTCCGTGGAGTTTTAATGGAAGCATTCACCCATTTAAAAGAATTAGTTTAACTTAACAAACAAAAGACTAGCATAACAATGCATGAAATGTGTGACTGACAGTACCATCTCACCAGTAATATTTAAAGCTATAAACACTCCATGAAAAAAATGCCACTTTCAGTGATATGGTAATAATGTCATTTCATAGTTAGAAAGTCAGGGAGCAAAGCCCTATTACAGAGATAGACACTAAGTGCTGGAGTAACTCAGTGGCTCAGGCAGCATCCCTGGAAAAAAAGTATGGGTGACATTTCAGGTTGGATCCTTGAAGAAGGTTTCCCGACCTGAAACATCACCCATCCTTTTTCTCCAGAGATGCTGCCTGGCCCGCTGTTGCTCCAGTACTTTGTGTCTATCTGGGGTGGGACAAATCTTGGCAAGTGATAGGTGGATACAATCGAGGGGGCGTGGGGACGGGTTTGATGGCAGATGGTGGATAAAGGCCCATCGGTGTAAAGACACAAAGTGTGAATAGACAAACTCAGTAAAGACAGCAGCTGTTGTCACGATCGAACCCGGGTCCCTGACGCTGTAGTGTAAGGCATCAACTCTAACGCTGCTCCACCGTGCCGCCTTTATTTAGAACATCGATTTCCCCCCTTCCCCCCCCCCCTCCTCCTTTCACCCCCACTCCTTTCTGCGCCCCACCTGCAGTGTAACATCCTGCAGCTGGGAACAACGTTGGTCAAAACCTCCCTTTTAATTTAATAATCGTCTGGAAAAGTTTCAGGGTAGGGATTACTGGGCAGTACCAACTTGTGGTCCCTAAGCAGACTGACCAAATTGGATACAGGAAGTTAGTTTCCTTTTTGAGGCCCACTTAATCACATCCTGAAATACCCCAGATGGTAAAGCTGTCGTAATTAAATTGTTTCAGCTCCAGCACTGGTAAAGTTCCACTTATGATGAAGGGGAAGAAAAACAGGAGAGTTGGGAGTGATTCTTAAATTATTTGGTGCAAGTATCTCACTTATATTGAACTCTCCTTGTGATTATTTTCTCTGGTCAGTATCTTATGAAAGGATTAGCAAGTGATTTGGAGCTGGAGGCTACCTCACTTATCAAAACAAATGCCTTTATACGGATTGAATGCTGCAAACAGTGTTCACAAGATTACTGTGCTTTAAGGAGGGGTGATGCTTCAGTTATAATGTCAAGTTCATAAGTTATAGGAGGAGAATTAGGCCATTCGGCCCATCTACACCACCATTCTATCATGGCTAATCTATCTTTCCCTCAACCACTGCTTTCTCCCCAAAACCACTGACACCCTTAATCAAGAATCTGTGAATCTCCGCCTTAAAGATAGCCGTTAACTTGGCTTCCAAAGTCGTTTGTGTCAATGATTTCCACAGATTCACCTCACTCAGACTAAAGAAATTCCTCCTCATCTCCTTTCTAAAGATACGTCCTTTTATTCTGAGGCTGTGCTCCTTGGTCCTGGACTCTCCCACTAGTGGAAACATCCTCTCCACATCCTCTGTCCAGGCCTTTCACAATTCAGGCCTTTGTATAATTTTGAGCTGGCACTGGGTGCAGTTTTGCATTAGGCAAGTACACACAAATACACACAGACAACCCTGTCCGAAAATAAACCCAAAATAATCCACCGGGGCGGGCAGACAAACCTCATGGAGTAGAAGTCAACAGCATGGTTGCATTGTAGAAACAAGGAACTGCAGTTGCTGCTTTACCAGACAAGACACAAAGTGCTGGAGTAACTCAGCAGGGCAGGCAGCATCTCTGGAGAACATGGATAGGCGACCTTTTGGGTCAAGATCTTCATTCAGAGGTTGCTTTGGCTGTTCAAGCTAATTGCTTCCCTCTTTTTATACCGTAGCATGCCTTTAAGCATTGGGCATCATTAGTAAAAATGGTCAAACGAGCGACCAAATGCAATGACCTGCTGCTGGAAGAAGACTAATGAAAGGACTCAATTTCAGATAGTTTACTGAAGGTTTGAAATTACTATTAGTTTACAATTAGATCTGAAACGTCACCTATCTATGTCTTCCAGAGATGCTGCCTGACCTGCTGAGTTACTCCAGCACTTTGTGTCTTTTGTTTTAACCCTTTCCAATGCTGACTGGCCTGGAACTCATCCTGGAGTTCTTGTTTCTCATTCTTGTTCTTTTTAGTGCTATGGCCGCACATGCCTGAGATTCATTATCCATCCCTCCTTCCACCCTTAACCCCTTACTTAATTCCAGAAGGTCAAAGGTTTTAGAGTAGACCTGTCTGGCACTGCGTGTGCTACAGAGCACTGCTTAATTGAAACCATGCACAGCGGACCTTTATTGCTCCGTTGGTTCATGACTTCAGTGAGCAACATCACTTGTTGTTTTGGAAACTTTGTCACCCTAAACATGGGGACTGTCTTAACACTTCCTTGGGCTGTCAATAAATACCAACCTTGCCATTATAAGCAACACCCTGAGAAACAAATCCTAAAAGTTCTTCCCAATCAAGTTAGAAACCTATCCTCTAAACTTGCTCTTCAATACCTTTGAAATTATCATTCCAAATCTGTGTCTGAATAATCAGCAGCGGATTTAACAGACTCCATCGGCCGGAAGATGAACCCCACAATGTCCTGACCACTATTTATCCCTTGATGAACAATGGAAATAAAATTAAGTGATCCTGATCCCACTGGTGTTTGTGGGCTCTTGCTGTGCACATGTGGTCAGTTCTCTTTAGAGTCATAGAATCATACAGCGTGGAAACAGGCCCTTCGGCCCAACTTGCGCACACCGACCAACATGTCCCACCTACGTCCCACCTGCCTGCGTTTAGCCCATACCTCTCTAAACCTGTCCTATCCATGTACCTGTCTAAATGTTTCCTAAACGTTGCGATAGTTCCTGCCTCAACTACCTCCTCTGGCAGCTCATTACATATACCCACCATCCTTTGTGTAATAAATTACCCCTCAGGTTCATATTAAATCATTCCCCCATCACCTTAAACGTATGTCCTCTTGTTCTCGATTCACTTACTCTGGGTAAAGGACTGTGCATCTGAAGAAGGGTCTCGACCCAAAACATCACCCATTCCTTCGCTCCATAGATGCTGCCTCACCCGCTGAGTTTCTCCAGCATTTCTGTCCACCTTCAATTGTTCCAGCATCTGCAGTTCCTTCTTAAACAATTGTGCATCTACCTGATCTATTCCTCCTAAGATCTTGTACACCTTTTGTAAGATCACCCCTCATCCTCCTGTGTTCCAAAGAAATAAAGTCCTAGCCTGCTCAACCACTCCCTATAGTTCAGACCCTTGAGTCCTGGCAACATCCAAGTAAATCATTTCTGCACCCTTTCTAGCTCTAAAACTTCTCCACTCGTCTTAAACCTATGTCCTCTGGTTCTCAATTGCCCCATTTCTGGGAAAGTGGGTGTCTAAATTCCCTTAAACTATCGTACCTGCCCCCACCACCACTCAATGGCCTGTAAAGGTCTTTTGGGATGTTTTGAGGTTAGGGGAGGCACTGTATTTTACGTCTGGTATTTTTTGACACATGGCTCAGTGGGAAACTATTAATTCCTTCAGTATAAGTCGAGATATCAGTACACAATGTCCTTTAATATGGAGCACTTGCATTTCTGCTGCTTTTCCATCATAACCAGCAGAACATTGAGACGCTTACTGGAGTGCATGAATTTCCAAGGAATGTGTAAAAACTACGGAATCATCAGTTGAGGATTGAACCTTGGAGTAGTTCTCCACATTGCCAGTAATAGACTGTAAAGCGTGTTAGCTCTCCATTTTAGGCTACGGAAGTTTGGCATGTCCCCAGCAACACCCCTCACCAACTTGTACTAAGGCGCCGTAGAAAACATGTTATCATGATGCATGGCATCATGGTTTGGGAACAGCTCCATCCAGGACCGCAAGCTATTGCAGAGAACTGTTGGCGCAGCCCAGACCATCTCACAAACCAACCTTCCTTCCATTGACTCCATTTACACTTCAAGTATCCTCGGCAAGGCCACCAGCATAATCAAGGATGTCACACTCCAGCCACTCCCTCTTCTTCCCTCTCCCATCGGGCAAGAGATATAGTAGTGTGAAAAAGCACACCTCCAGATTCAGGGACAGTTTCTTCCCAGCTGATGTCAGGCAACTGAAACATGCGATCAATAACTAGAGAGCGATCCTGAACTACCATCTATCTCTTTGGAGACCCTCGGACTTTCTTTGATCGGACTTTACTGGCTTTACCTTGCATTAAACGTTATTCCCTTAACATGTACCTGTATACTGTGAATGACTCAATTGTAATCATGTATTGTCTTTCCGCTGGCTGGTTAGCTTGCTACAAAAGCTTTTCACTGTACCTTAATAAACTAAACTAAACTAAAGCTCCCCATTTTAATAGCCTTTGCCTCAATACGTGCAATTGAGTGAGCTGCAGGTCACCAAGTAAGTATGTGACTGGGATAACATTTCCCTCGCCGGCTGCAACTTCAGAAGTGCCAAATAGCATCAATTTTGTCCATCGCATAATTATTCTTTCCACATAAATTAGGGCAACCTTTATGACCTTACCGTGCATCACAGCCAGCTACAATCTTATTCTTGCTGATGCTTTTTTTTATCAGCATAGGGCACAGTATTGCAATTACATTCTGTACATCCTAGGAACACAAAAGTAGGAAAAGGTACTTGCTCTTGCCGCCGAGAACAGAGAGTGACCCCGCGTGAGGGGGGTGGAGGGGCCTTCAAGAACAAAGAGGTACACAGGGTGGTGAGGCGCCGAGAACGAAGGGGGACCTGGCGTGGTGAGGGAGTGGCACTGAGAGCAAAATGGGACCATTAGAGACTGCAATGAACACTTTGTAACTTTGTTGGGGCCCTATATGTGGCGACTTTTTGCATATCTTGTGTATGGTGTGCAAAACACTGTGACATTTCACTGTGACATGAAACACGTGATGAAAAAGTATCAACCAATCAATCGATAGGTTTGACCGATCCACTTTAAAAATCTCTTCCTCCTTTTTAAATCCCTCATTGAACTCTCCCCTTCCCGTCCCTGAACTTTTTTGCAGCCCTACCATATATTAGCACTTTGCTAATTCTGGACTATGACATCCCTCAACTATATCTATTCCAGCACAGACTGCCTTACTTCAACTGCAGATGTTGAAGGTTCTCTTTTAAGGCATGGTGGCGCAGCGGTAGAGTTGCTGCCTTACAGCGCTTGCAGCACTGGGGACTACGGATGCTGTCTGTACGGAGTTTGTTAACCACCGATGGCAGCCTCGCCAACAGCCTGGCTGTTTTTTTGTCTTATCTTGTTATTTTTAGTGTGGTTTAAAAGTTTGTGTTAATGTTCGCTGGTTTGTTTTATACGGGGGTGGGGGGTGGGGGGGGGGGGGGGGGGGGATGGAGTCGGGAGAAACTTTTTTAACAATCTCTTACCTTGCCGGAGATGTCATTGTTTTCTGGAATGTATCTCCAGTTGCTCTGCGACCTAACATGGTGGAGCTGGCGGCCTTGCTGCGGACTGACTTTGAGCTGCACAGCGGGGCATGGACTTACCATCGGAGCCGATCCCTTGCCTGGGATTGACGCTGCAACCTCGGCCTGCAGATGTCACCATCGAGGAGCTCGCAGTCTCGGGAGAGACCGAGTCGGGAGCTCCAAAGTTGCTGAAGGTTCGACCAGCCCCGACTCGGGGCAGATCACCTGGCACGGGGAGCTGACATTCCCCTGATGCAGGAGCTACGAAAGTCAATATCGTCCCATCAACGGAAGGCTCGAGGCCCCCGACCGCAGGAGAACAAAGAAGGGAAGAGATTGCTCTTTTTTTGCCTTCCATCACAGTGAGGAATGTGGAGGAGTCACTGTGGTGGATGTTTATGCTAAAATGTATTTTGTGTGTTCTGTTGTTTTTTTTATTGGTATGAGTGTATGGCAAATCGAATTCCTCGTATGTTGCAAAACATACTTGGCTAATAAAGTAAAGTATGAGTATGAAATTATGAGTACATTCTCCCAATAATCTGCATGGGTTTTCTCCGAGATATTCGGATTCTTCCCACACTCCAACGACGCACAGGTATGTAGGTAAATTGACTTGGTATAAGGTAAACTGTCCCTAGTGTGTGTGGGATAGTGTTCACGGGCGGGAATCTCCAGTCGTTGCGGACCTGATGGGCCGAAGAGCCTATTTCCGCACTGTACCTCAAAACTATACTAAAAAAAAGACATTCCTTAAAACCTACCTCTCCTACCTAGTTCACTCATCCTAAAATCTCCCTCCATGGCTTGGGCTCAGATTCTGTTTGTTAAATCGACTGGAAAGTAACTCCAGATACGTTACCACATTAAAGGCATCAAATACGTGATTTAATTGTGGTAGGGGTCTGAGTTCTTGGTCAACTCGGTACAGGCAGGAGCATTGAACTCCAAACAGGAAGGAAATGAGGCGTCTGGCTTATTTTTGACTGCCAAAGTAGAAGATGCAGAATTTGTAAGAATCTTGCACCCTACAAGACCCCGACACCTTGCTGCTACGGCCTGTGTGCCATCAATGTCACCAACCTATTTACTCTGCACTGACAGCGAACACTGACACAGATGGTGCTCTCTGTAAGAGGCCAGCCCTAATTGAGACACAGTATATTAGAAATGCAATATAACTCAAATCCCAAGGGCAGGGAGGGCACAGAGGGAAAATCGAGAGCAGCTTGCCCTTGCTCACTTTACAGTCTAAAGTCTTTTTTGTGTGTGAGTGCGGCAATAAAGGACATTAGCAGCCATCGCTCTGTTGAAACAATTCTTCACAGGTGCACTGGCTGCTTCAGGGAAGCATCTCCCCTGTCCCGTATACTTTCTCATCTTCCTCTCTACGCTGCTCTAAGTTTAATCACAAAGAAGGTGACATGGAATTTAGACTTTAGACTTTAGGTATATAGCGTGGAAAAAGGGCCCTTCGGCCCATTGCGTTCACACTGACCAGCGGTCACCTCTTACACTATCCCAAACACAGTAGGGACAATTTAGAATTTTTACCAAAGCCAATTAAGCTACAAACCATTGGAGAGTGCAAGGAAACCGGAGCACCCAGAGAAAACCCACGCGATCACAGGGAGAATGTACAAACTCCGTATAGACAGCACCCATAATCAGGATCAAATCCAGGTCACTGGCGCTGGAAGGTTACAACTCTACCACTGCGCCACCGTGCTGACCCTTAATTAGGGAACCTGAGCTCACATTGTCGTGCTACATCACAGTCTCGCACCAAATCTGGACTGAGGAGAGAAGGGTTGGGCAGTGACTAGAAGTAATAACATATAGGGTAAACAATATGAGCTGTAATATATATTTTAAACCACGTCCAGCACAGGAGCATACCAATGAACATAAGAATCTTATAATCCAGTATCCACTCATTCAGAAATCCAGATGGTCCCACATCTGACCCACTCATTAATGGGTATTGTGAGCCTTAGGTCCAGGGGGAATTGGGGTCCAAAGTGTGACTAGGGCCAGGTGCATGGCCAGAACCAGGATTGGGGTCTGACACACAAAGAGATGAGGAGAACCTCTTAAAGGGATACATGGAAGTTCTCTCTCTTCAACGGGGGTTCTGCAAATCACTTTCCCACTGTTCTACCTCCGTGGTGTCTACTGTTCTTAAACAACATATCTCACGTGCCTCTGAAATAAATGTGCACTTGGGTATAAATAGAAGTACCGTCTGGAAAAATCTGCTCATCTGGCAATACCAAAGTCCCAAGGCTGCCGGATTATTAGAGACTCATTGCACACTGCACGTTTAACATAAGCTGTGCAATAAGATGTGGCAAAACATTTCCGTGTGTCTTTTCTAGACCAAGTAATGCCCAGGATTACTTGTTGTTTCCCTTCACTTTCCAAGGGGTGTAATCTATTATTCTTACTCTTTTGTAGTTAAGTATGATTGTGCCTCAGGACAGTAAGATTTTTACGGGACGGTGTACACAGCGCCTAGGTACATGTGACAATAAAGTGCCATTGAACTAGAATGAACTAAAGGTGGGAAGAAACACTCCACTGCATGATAGTGGTTCAGTGGTGCAGCTGGTCGGGCCGCTGTCTCACTGCGCCAGAGACCCGTGTTTGATCTCACCTCGGGTACTGTCTGTGTGGAGCTTGGAGGATCTCCCTGTGACTGCGTGGGTGTCCATCAGGTGCTCTGGTTTCCTTCCACATCACAAAGACGTGCGGCTTTGTAGGTTAAATGGCCGCTGTAAATTGACCCTGTGTAGGCAGTGGGGATAAGAAAGTGGAATGACATATAATTAGTGTGAACATGCGATCAATGGTTGGCTGGGGCACGGTGGGGTAAACTGAACTAAAACTGAACTAAACCAACCTAAACATTTCAGCTACCACCTTATCAGGCTGAAGTGTTAGAAGGACAAATTAAGCAAGATGAAATGTTTTAACGGGTCTGAATTACATCAGCCGTGGTGCAATGAGCACATGAATAATTTCCAGAGCTCCAGTTAATTTATGTGGGTAAAAGTACATCTTGTTAAATTGTTTATTATTGCATCCTAGTGCATAGTGTAAAGTAATCAGTGCTTTATCCCTGGAATGTTGTTGGTGCTTGAACTATTTGGTCTTTCCTCAACAGGTCAGGCAGCATCTGTGTGGACAGACACGAGTTAATTCTTCAGTCCAGTTTAATTTATTGCAAAGTTTACCGAGGAACAGTGAAAAGCTTTTGTTACAGTATGTGCTAACCAGTCAGCGGATTACAATCAAGCCTTTCACAGTGTACAGATCCATGATTAAGGGAAAAACGTTAGTACAACATAAAGTCTAGTAAAATCCAATTAAAGATAGTCCGATGATCTCCAATGAGTTAGAAAGAAGCTCAGCTCTTTAGTTGTTGATAGGATGGTTTAGTTGCCTGATTTAACAGCTGTGAAGAATCTGTCCCTGAATCTGGAGGATGCACTTTCACATTTTTCTATCTCTTGCCTGATGGGAGTGGGGAGAAGAGGGAGTAACTGGGGTGAAACTCACCCTTGGTTATGCTGGTGGCCTTGACAAGGCAGTGTGAAGTGTAGATGGTGTCAATAGAAGGGAGGTTGGTTTATGTGACGGGCTGGGCTGCGACCACAATTCGCTGCAATTTCTTGAGGTCTCGGATGGAGCTGTTTCCAAACCATACTGTGATGCATCCCGATAAAATGTTTCCTATGTCGTATCTGTAGAAGTTGGTGAGAGTTGTTGGGGACATGCCAAACTTCCTAAGCCTTGTAAGGAAGTAGAGGCATTGATGCCTCTTCATTAGAATCCCTTACCATTCTAATAAAAGGTCAATATTCTCTCCACAGGTACTGTTTGACTTACTGGAATATTCCAGCATTTTCCATTTTTTAATTTTAAATTTTGGGCATCTGCAGCTTTTTGATAGGTATGGATATCTCACCCATCTTCGGATCCAATGGAAAAAAATGAGTATGCTTTCTGGTCAAATATATATTAAGAGATCTGCACTCCTGTGGATGGTGAGATGAAACTAAAACAATATGCAACCGCAATATGCTGTAAATAAATCAACTGGTCAAGCAGCATCTGTGGACGGAATGGACAGACAATGTTTCGTATCGGGACCCTTCTTCAGTCTGAAAAAGGGTCACGACCTGTAATGTTGTCTGTCCCTACCCTCCACAGATGCTCTTTGCTCAAGATTCCTGCATTTGCAGTTTCTTGTGTCTCCAAATTACGTTGTATTAGTATAGTGCTCTTAATATCTAAAAAGAATCCTGGGTTGCTTCACAGAATCATTTGCAGAACAAATGTATCTGATCCAGGGAAGGAGACATAAGAACAGGTGATCACAAAACTGGTCAAAGGGCATCTTCCTACCTACAGAGAGGGACAGAGAGGTTTGGAAAGGGAATTCCTAAGATCAGGCCTAGGTAAGCTTGCATGAAGCCATGAAAATCTGTAAGGTTCCATGGTTCAATAGTTTCTTTATTATCATATGTACCCAGGTACAGTGAAATTCTTTTTTGCATACAATTTAACAAGACTATCACCATACATGAGCACAATCCCTCAGTTAATTGATTGATTAATTGATTGATACTTTATTATCACATGTGACATGCCACAGTCAAATTCTTTGTTTTGCATACCATTCATGAAGCATGCAAAGAGTCGCCACAAAAGGCACCGACAAATTTACAAAATGTTCAATGTAGTCCCTAATGGTCCCTCTTTGTTCTTTGTTCTGGACCAGAATATACAGGAACTGCCCACTGAGTCTGTGCAAGAGAAGCCATTTTAGCACCATTTTACAGTCCCAGCTGCAGCTGGCCACAAACACCCATTGCAGCCGTTGCCTCCATTGAACCATTGTCCTCTTCGTGCATGGCCCTCTTCAGCCCTTGTTCCCTAGGAGGCACCTGCCACAGCCAACCTTGAGGGCACAGAATGTAAGACCCACCAGTTCTTTCCGGGCCCATTGTCTAGCGACCGCCATCATCGCCCTCTATCCTCCTCTCTGGACAGGTTTTGGGTACCACGGTTCCGTACAGGCGAGCCAAGCCTATTGTTGAGATGGGCCCCGCTCACTGGGCCTCCCCCTCCAGGCAGATTCACAGTTCTGTGGCGAGCGGTGATCAAAGCCTATTGTTGAGATAGGCCGCCGCTCGCAGGAGTTCTTTGTCCCGCGTCTGCCACCAGCTCCCTCCATCCTCCTCTCTGGGCAAGTTCTGGGTTCCCCGGTTCCATGGCTTGCGAGCCAGGCCTACTCGGTGGGATGTGGCTGCAGCTAGCTGGGAGTCCCTGTAGAGTGTCAGAAGTTAGCAACCATACACTAGTTACAACACCGGAGGAGATGGGAAAGAGGGAAACCGGGGAAGGATCCAACACATGATTGCTGAATTTATTCAGGTATCCCCAATAGCATTGGTGTATGTTAGTAAAAAAAGACACAAAGAGCTGGAGTAACTCAGTGTGTCAGGCAGCATCTCTAGAGAACACGGATAGGTAAAGGGCCTGTCCCACTTGGGCGACATTTTTGGGATATTTGGACATTTCCTGAAGAGGCTGTCGCGTCGTGGTCGGGTCGTGAGGAGGCGTGACTCGTGGTGACGCATGTAGTGACGCGCAGGTGCTGCGCGGTGTCTCCCTGACTCCCCTGGATTTTGGAATGTTCAAAATCCAGGGGCGACATCTGGGTGTTTCATCATGTCATGGGCCCTGTCACACGCTGACGTGCTGTCCTGCGGGTGACGCCCGGTTAGGGTTAGGGACCACAGATGGGCTGTAATATTCTTCCTTGAATGCATGGATTTTAAACATTAATATATTAAAATTAATACAAAAAAATCAATTGTATGTGAGGGCAGGGTGGGGAGTGGAGAAGGGGGAGAAGAGTGGAGCGGGGCGAAGAGAGGAAGAGGGGGTAAGGGAAGAAGGGGGGAGAGGGGAGTGGAGAGGGTAGGGGGATGGAGAAGGAGGGATGGGGGCGGGAGGGGGGACGAGGGGGTGGAGGGGAGCTGGGAGCTCAGTCTACACTCACTGAATCCATCCCTGTGAAAAGTTAGAGACGGTGAATGGACCTGAAAGTGGACCAATACATCTGTAAAACTGAACGACTCAGACATCTTTTCATTTGCACCATTTATTTTATTGTATTAATTTTAATATATTAATGTTTAAAATAGTAAGATTAAACGAGAACTTACCAGTTTGAAATTTGATCCTTATTTTATGAGGAGTTACGATGAGGGATTTCATGAAGACCCCGCCAGCACACACGAGCGACATTCTTCAAAGCAGTGGTGTGGAATCACAGATAATAACAATGACTGAAGATAGTAAGATTAAGAGTCTAATATACCAGTTGACCTTATGATAGAGGGGTGGAAGCAGAGGGCACGAAATCTCTCATCGCAACTCCTCATAAAATAAAGATCAAACTTCAAACTGGTAAGTTCTCGTTTCTGAAGAAGGGTCTCGACCCGAAACGTCGCCTATCTCCTTCGCCCCTTAGATGCTGCTGCACCCGCTGAGTTTCTCCAGCTTTTTGTGTAACCCTAAGTTCTCGTTTAATCTTACTATTTTACTTCAGAGTCACGTGAGTGACTTCGTGAAGATTTCAGCTCCGTGATTCCATGCCCTGGACCACGTCCATGCTCACACACTGCCGTAAGTACTGATGGAGGAAGTATGTTCACGTATTTCAGACTTGAACAAGCTGAAACATAATAATGTATTTATTAATACAAAACAAAAACCCCTGAATTCGGGGACAAACGTTTAGGGAACAGCACTTAAAACTGACTCCGCAAACATTGCGGGAGCGGCCACAGGTTTGTTATAAAAATGCTGAAATGTAGTTTCACTGGCCCAGCCCGCTGTTGCGAGGACATGATCCATGGGTACCTCCATGGCCCTCGCCGCTGATGTGGATGCAGCCCTGGTAGAATGAGATTTTAAAATGTTAGTGTCTATACCTGCTGCACCCAATACCACTCTGAGCCACCTGGAGATAGTCTGCACCATCACCCTGTGATGTGGGTTTTTATGGCTGATAAACAGTCCCGTCTCCATTTTCCTGATGGTGTCTGTGACATTAATATAATGTCGGATATAGGTGGCTATACAGAGTCGTACATCAACGGGGTATGCTAAGTGTTCCAATTTCAGACCTGTAGATCCAGGCCTGTGTCGTTTAAGTAACTCATCTATAAAGAAAGTCACTTTATTGGGGGTCGAGACCATTCTGTCCAGTTTTAGTTTCTGTAGTGTCTGGACCCATTGTGCTGTGGTTAGTGCCATTAACATCACCACTTTGAAGGTAAGTTTGTCCAGTGGTAAATCCATCATAGGCGACCATCTTCTGAGTAGGGACAACACAACCCCAATATCCCAGGTGATATTATATCGTGGTCGGGGAGGGTTGGAATTGAATATACCCCTCATGAGTTTGGATACCAGCTGGTGAGATCCCACTCCAATGTTGAGATAGGATGATAGTGCACTCCTGGCACTGTTTATGGCACTGTAACTGAGGGCCTCATCAAAATGAAGGCCCGCGAGGAATTCCAGCACATTGGTGATCATAGCAGAGTTGTAGGTGGTCTTGGTCCGACTACAGAAAGCCTCTCACTTCCTTATGTGGGTGAGGTACTGCTTTCTTGTTGACTCTCTGCACGATGCTGTTATGATGTCCATGGTTCTTGTAGACAGCCCAAATTCCAGCAACGGCCTCTTCAGAATCTGCAAGCCAACAGGTTCAGATGACCATGGCATGGATGATATTCCCCTGTTATGGGATTGGTCACCAAATTCGGGCATTTGGTAACCTGAATCCATGGTTCTTTCATCATGTTGAGGGCCACAGGGTACCATGGTTGTGTGGGCCAGTCGGGTATTATCAGTATACCTGATGCAGAATCTAGTTGTATTTTCTGCAATACCCGACTGATGAGGCAGAATGGGGGAAATGCATAGAAAAAACATTTCCCCCAAATGTCCATCGCCACTGCCCCAGGATCTGTTTCCCAAGAGACATATGTTGGTATCTGATGGTTCAACCTGGACGCAAAGAGGTCGATATCTGGTGTTCCATATTTGGCTATAATTTTAGCAAATATTTGGGGGTTCAACATCCACTCGATGTTGTCATTAAATACTCGTGACCTGGTGTCCGCCACTGTATTGAGCTTACCCGGAAGGTACGTAGCTGATATCCAAATATTTATTTCAATACACCAGAGCCAAATTAAATTTGCCAATTCATCACAAGATATTGACTTGATACCACCCATATGGTTTAAATATGCCACCACTGTGGTATTATCTATTTGAAGACGGACATGCGTATGATGCAGATTAGTGCAGTAAGCCCGCAGCCCGTGAAATGCTCCCAGCATTTCCAAATAGTTTATACCTTGTGATTGAAGAAGAGTAGATTCATGCAAATCCCATCTGCCGCCACATCTAAAAGTGGTGTCGGTAGCTCCCCAGCCCTGGGCGTTGCGTCGGTTTGTAACATGACTGATGGGTTTGATATAATGATGGGATTAAAACAATCACGAACATTGCTAATCCACCACAGTAGCTCAATTTTTGCCTTGCTTGGCAGATGCATAGGTCTGTCAAAATGTCCAGCATTTGCTTTTAATGCTGAGATTTTAGCTTTTTGCAAGTTTTGATAGTGTAACGGGCCAAATTGTGCAGCTGGAAATGTAGCTACAAGTTTCCCAATCACCTTAGCAGCATGTCTAATGGTCGGTTTCCTGGCGCAAGCAAGGCTGTTACATGCCTCTATTATGTCTGTTGCTTTGTTCTCTGGGATAGTGACAATCATATGACTGGTGTTAATTGTGAATCCCAGATAGTCCATAATCCCAGAGGGGTTGAATTTAGATTTGTCTGGATGGATGACAAACCCTAGTTTCTCTAATGATGATTTGGTAGCTGTTACTGCTAATTTAGCTAATTCCAAAGTTCATCCAACATTTAAAATGTCATCTAGATATGCCATGACTAAGTGGTTTTGTCTTCTTGGAGACGCCAATACTGGTTTTAATATTTTGGTAAATAACGTAGGGGCTGTTGTAAGTCCATTAGGCAGGGCTTTGTATTGCCATAGTTGCCCCATCCAAACAAAATTTTAAGTGTTTCCGGTGATGTTCCCGTATAGGTACTGAATAGTATGCATTTTTTAGATGATGCAGGCCATGAAGCACCCTCTGGAAATCAGTTGTTTAGCCGTTTCAAATGTTTCCATTTTGAAATGGGTATATTGTGCAAAAGTATTCAAGTGGGTTAAATCAATTATGATACGACATCCACCATCTTTTTTGGTTTTGGTAAAGATGTTAGATACAAACTCAACAGGTTCATGTATCGTTTTTTCTATAACCCCCTTGGTGTATAACCTTAATAGTTCCACATGTCCTTCCACTTTTCCTTTGTGAGAAAGTGCACATTTCCTGCTAGGTACATGCTGAGCTGGGGGAAGATGTCCATTTATGAATTCAATTTCATAACCCTGAATACTTTGTAATATAAAAGAGTCAGAAGTTATAGAACCCCATGCATCCCAGAATGTATGCAACCTCCCTCCTTCTTGTGAGGTTATACATGCAGTACTCCCAAGAGAACCAGAACCCCTTACCTCCATGGTCACCGGCGGGGCTTGATGTACTGGCCTTTCTTGGGTCTTTGTGTTGCTGGGATGTGGGGTTGGCGCATCTTCCAGGCTGGTCGCTGTGGGCCTTGTCCTAAAAAAGGCTTTTGTTGGTAGGGCGCGACTGGAGTGTTGGGTCTAGTTGCCCTGTCGGGTTGAACCCGAGGCCTGTTCGATGTTGCATAAGGATGCTGTCTATGATACGCGATGGTCTGCTCGAGGATGGTGGTTTAATCAACCCGACCACTTTTGCTTCCTCATCCAGGTCTTTTACCTGTTTAGGCAGGTCTTCAACGAACAACTGTCTCGGTGGCGGCGTTACATTGGCTTTGCACAAACCCGCAAATTTTTGGTTCAGTGTTGGACGGGTGGAGCTCTTGCGAAAGCAGTTGATCTCATACTGAGTATTGCACAGCAACGCTAGTGCATCCTGCTGCTCCTCCGTCATGTCCGTCCCGTCTATGGACCTGGCAAACGCAGTAATGCTTGTGGTCAATAATTTCAGGATTTTTTGTAATTTTAATTCCTGGGCTCTGATCCCAGGACTGATGTTACCCCAGATGGGTGTGTTGACGGTAGGGACATTGAGCGACACACAATTTTCCGGAGCTTTGTATTTGTTGGTAGTCTCCGACAGCACCTGTTCCTGCAGCTGGTGTGTGGTTAAATAATTGATGTTGGCCGCTAGCCTAGGTTGAAGAGGTTGCCCTGAGTGTGCTGGTTGGGCGAACTTCGACACTACTTCGAGAAGTTCTTCTTCAGGCATCTCTTGCAACACAGGTTCTTGCACCAACCCCTCTTCAAAGTCAGCTAATGGCTGACTTCTGGTACTCCCTATTGAAGAGGGAGAGATGTTCAGTAGTTCTGCTGTGTGTCTTGTTGATCCTAAGACACATGCTCTTGATGAAGAAGGTCCCTTTCGAGCAGCCGCTCCACCATTCGCTCCATCCGAGCTATGCGACCGTCGCCGCTATCTGCGGACGGCAAGTCGACTTCCCCAAGTTCTGATGAACGATTGGGGCTTCTACCATCAGTCTGCACCTCGTTGAGATGATGTCTAAGGAACCTAGGTAGGTAGTCCATGCCTGCCGCTCTTCTACGGGCTACACGACTCCCGTGCGGATTTGCCGCTTGTCCGCGGTCTTCCGGACTGCGGCAGTGATGAGTCAGTGCCAACCTCTCCAGTGGAGCTACACGACATCCACGCGGGCTTGCTGCCAGTCCCGGAAGTACGGGACTGATGCGACGCAAAGTCGGTGCCAACCGCTCCTGCGGGGCTACCTGACTTGTGTATTTTTCCACCGGTCCGCGATCTGGCGGACTGAATCGGTGGTGAGTCGGTGCCCAGCCGCTCCTGCGGGGCCACTCGACTTCCGTGTTGATTTTACACCGGTCCACGTTCTGGCAGACTGACGCGGTGGTGAGTCGGTGGCGGCCGCTACAGTGGGGCTACGCGACTTCGGTGCGGTTTTCCCACTGGTCCGCCCTCTGGTGACCTGTAATAGTGGGGAAGTGGAACGTGCCGTTGAAACAGGCACTGACTTACGCACCTTTTTACCGCTGGCCCGGTGCTGTTCGGGTTGAAGTGGTAGGGAGACAGGGTCTTGCCTACCCTGCTCCCGCGCGGTCCTCCTGCCAGTGTGCAGCTCCCTGGCCTGCTGTGGTGGAGAGTCGGGTCCTGCCGACTGAGCGGGGTTCCCCAACTTCTGCGCTCTTTTCCTGGCCCCTGGTATGGGTGCTGCCGGTTTAGCAGACAGCTCCGGGGATATCAGCCACTGACTTCCATCCGAAGTCCCGCGATCCTTGGAGGCATGCTTCGAAGCAGCCTTCGTATTACTCCTCTGTTCCATCATTTCTGTAAGGAAATATCACAAATACAGAAACTGACCAACTCAAGGTTAGTAAAACTTACCTGAGGGCCTTTTTGTTGCTGCCGGTAGAGGAGCGCACTCCACACCCCCCCCCCCCCCTCAGCTGTCGACTGCAAATGCGAGCGACGTTATGTCGCGCATGCGTGCTGGCAGGGTCTTCACAAAGTCACTCACGTGACTCCAAAGTAAAATCAATGCATTGAAGGAAGAATATTTTGCTGCCCATCTATGGTCCCTAACCCTAACCCTAACCGTGACCGGGCAACACCCGCAGGAGAGCATACATCAGCGTGTACGTCGTACAACTTGACGGTTTTACGGGCATCAGTCACTGACGCTCACAGTCGCCGAACAAATTGCAAAGTGGGACAGGCCCTTAATGTTTTAGGTCGGGATCCTTCAGTGTTTATTTTTGTAAACCAGCATTCTGCAATTCCATGTTTCTCCACTGCACTGTAAGATAGGATACGTAGGGTTTGCTATGGGTGCATGTTGATTTAGTGTGCTTGAACTTGGAACTTCTTAATGGAGGATTAAATAAAGCTGACAATCTGCCCAGAAACGGCCTTAACAAATCATCGAAAGTTTAAACATTGTCCATGTCTATTATCAAAACAGAGGATTAAGTTGTGACAGGCTTTTATTAAACCGGGGAAAATGTGTTAAACAGCTACAGGAGGTGGAATAACGTGTGTTGTACCAAGGTTAACTGATCATTGTTGAACATAGCCTCAGCAAATCTGTGTCCATGGGATCCTTGGTACTAAGCTGGGTGGACAAATGGAAGCCTTGTTTCTGCACGACAGACTAAAACCGTTTTGTCACTGAAACATCAGCTTAGATCACATGCTCAAATTTTGGGGTCTGAAGAAAAGTCCTGACCTGAAATATCAACTATCCAGGTTCTCCAGGGATGCTGCCTGACCCGTTGAGTTACTCCAGCACTTTGTTGAGTCTGACTTTAGTTTATTGTCACATGTACCGAGGTACAGTGAAAACCTTTTGTTGCGAGCTGACCAGTCAACAGAAAGACAATACATGATTACAATTGAGCCATCCACAGTGTACAGATACATCATAAAGGGAATAGCATGAATAACGTTTAGTGCAAGGTAAGGTCCAGTATAGTCCAATCAAAGATAGTCCAAGGGTTTCCAATGAGGTAGATGGTAGTTCCGGACTGCTCTCTAGTTGTCTCCCATTTTTTAGCTAAGACTTGAATTGCCACTTCCTTGCTTAAAGATATGTGTAAAGGGCCTGTCCCACTTACGTGTCTTTGGCACGCAAATTACGCGACCTCGTGGTCGTGTTGAGGCGCACGGCCATCGTATGGCCGTGCGTGGCTGGTCCCACTGAGAAACGCGGAGGGGTATGTAGTTGTGCACGACATCGCGCAGGGCTCCGAAAATTTTGTAGCGAATGAAATCTTCCCGCGCCAACGACTTGTCGCGGAACTGACAGCCAAAGTGGGACAGGCCCAACACCCTGGCGCGACGCACCGCGTCACCTCCAACAGCAGCAGAAGCAGGCAAACGATCGCCGAACTTGGCCTGGGGCTCATGGCCGTTGTGGTCCGGACCCGCCCCCACTTCTACTCCCAGAGCGGGGCCAAGAAAATGGAAGATAGACACAAAATGCAGGAGTAACTCAGCGGGACCGGCAGCATCTCTGGAGAGAAGGAATGGATGACGTTTGGGGTCAAGACCCTTCTTTACAGACTGAAGAAGAGTCTCAACAGGAAACATCACGCATTGCTTCTCTCCAGAGATGCTGCTGGGCCCGCTGAGTTACTCCAGCTTTGTGTCCATCTTCAAATGACGTCACGTGCTCCAGACAGCTGTGCGGTCGAACGAGGTCGTGTAATTTGCGTGCCAAGAACACGTAAGTAGGACCGGCCCTTTATTGTTAGGCAGGGGAGGCCAGAGCATTTAACATGTGTTAGATGTTACGTGATAAGCTTTGCACCAGTTGGAGTTAATGCGATGAATGTTTCCCTGCTTCCATGTACACCACTGCCACACGTCATATTGCAGGAGTCTCCAGTGCCCAATTCCCATCGCAGCAAGCGATGTTAAGAAGGAACAGCCATCCATGTCACAGCTGTGATTAATGCAACATGCAACAAACAACATCACAATTAGCGATCGTTAAACATCCACCAGTAACACAGTGTACCTCCCACTAAAGTAGTCTGACCCAGCTGGTACATAGCCAGAAATGAAAGCCAAAAATCCAATTAAAATGACAACGACCAAAGCCAAAAATAAATTGGTGACTAGTATGTGTTTGCAGCAACTAAATCAACAATTACTGTGATAATTGCTGCTTAATACAGTATGTCCTAATCACCATCTTTTAAATCGGTGAAAACTGCCTAATTATTTGGCAGGGCAATGATAACATTTCTCATGGAGTCACAGAGTCAATCCAGCTTTATCTGACTATTTCATCATCTGTGACACCACAGTGGTGCAGCTGGTAGAGCTGTTGCCTCACAACTCCAGCAATCCCGACCTCTAATGCTGTCTGAACAGAGTTTGCAAGTTCTACCTGTGACCATGTGAAAACAAAAAAGAACTGCAGATGCTGGTTTAATACTCAAAAGGACACAAAGCGCTGCAGTAACTCAGCGGGTCAGGCAGCATCTCTGGAGAACATGGATGGGTGATGTTTTGGGTCGGGACTCTTCTTCAGACCAATAGCATTAAAGCTCACCATGTGAAAGGGGCATGATTTGGGCGGACTGATATGAAATGAATGAACAGGAGTGACAGGCTGTTTGCCCTTTTCCTGTTCTGATACTCCTAACGATTCATTTTCATAACCATATTCATATCCAAAATGAAGAAGGGTCTTGACCCAAAACCTCACCTATCCATGTTCTCCAGAGATGCCGCCTAACCCGTTGAGTTACTCCAGCACTTTGTGTCCTTTTGACTGCCTGTGACCAACTGGAGGAGATCTCCGTCCAAGGATCCAAGCAGTCTTTCCAGGTGCGGCAGAGGTTCACCTGCACCTCCTCCAACCTCATCTATTGCATCCGCTGTTCTGAATGTCAACTGCTCTACATCAGTGAGACCAAGCGCAGGCTTGGCGATCACTTCGCCCAACACCTACTCACAGTTCGCATTAACCAACCCTATCTCCCTGTGGCTCAGCACTCCAACTCCCCCCCCCCCATTCCGAATATGACCTTTCTATCCTGGGCCTCCTCCTTGGCCAGAGTGAGGCCCACCACAAGTTGGAGGAGCAGCACCTCATATTTCGCTTGGGTAGTTTACACCCCAGCGGCATGAAAGATTGAAAGATACAGCATGGAAACATGCCTCTCGGCCCACCGAGTCCTCGCCGACCATCAATCATCTGTTCACACAAGTTCTATGTTACCCCACTTCTGCACCCACATCTTACACACCAGGGACAATGTACCGCCACCAATTAACACACAAACCCGCATGTCTTTGGGGATGTGGAAGAAAACCAGCAAAGTCACAAGAGCAAGGTGCAAGCTTCACATTGATAGCAACCGAGGTCAGGATCGAACTCGGTCTCAGGTGATGTGAGGCAGCAGCTCTATCAGCTGCCAGGTGTGTTTGGGACTCAGGCATATCTACCTGGAGTTGTGCTATTGAGGCAGAGGATAAATATTAGCAAGGGAACACCAGGGAGAGCTCAAAACCAAAACAGGCATAAGGGAGGACTAAAAATCTATTTTGTTTGTTATTAAATAATTACCAGCCTGAAACAAGAACAGTGTTCCAGAGGATGCTCCCATCAAAGAGTCCTTTAATAATGTATTGTCTTTCTGCTGACGGGTTAACACGCAACAAACGCTTTTCACTGTACCTCGGTACACGTGACAATAAACTAAACTGAACCTTTTCTTTCCAGGAAGTGAACCCAGACTGGAAAAGGTCTCGGAGAGGCCCTGCGGAGAAACATCTCGAGAGATGGAAATCTCTTTTGCTTTGGTTTTGCAATAAAACCATCCCGAAAAAAAAAGAAAAACCCTGTCGGAAAAAAGGCAGGGTTTGTGGTTCCCAACCAAACTGGTCAGCAAAAACCAACAGTTGAGCTCCTAATGTGGTGCTCAGGCAGCCTGTAATAAAGTTACAGTCTGTGGTTGAAGAATGTACAGTTAATATTTGGGAATTGTGCCAAGTGGTTAGCGGTCAACCAGCTTTGAATTACTTGTTTTTAAAGCGACATAGCTTATTTCTGGGTTTTTTTAAATCACTGTTCACTGCATTAAACTTACTGACTGTTTCTTCTGTTGCCGCACTAGGAAAAAGTTAAGATTTGCAACAGAACAGCTATTTTTCTCACCGTTTCCCACCCCCCCCCCCCCCCCCCCCCCCGCCCCACCACCACCACCACCTCCACCCTCTTCCCTTCCTGAAGATTAGGTTTGCGATTAAGTTAAATAAGGAACTCATTATTTTTCCCACTGACAGTAACTGGAGGGATCAGATCTAAGATAGCTGCTGAATGAGGCACAGAGAGAGTACAGAAGGAGAATTTTGTTGCAGTTGTCAAAAGTTGTGATCCGGAGGGGTAGTGCTTGCAGATTCAATGCTAAATCTTAAATTCTTAAATCAAATTAGATGCAGGGCTCAGTGGAAAGGAGCGGGGAATGCAGGGGCAATGTGTAGGAAGGAACTGCAGATGCTGATTTCAACCGAAGATAGACACAACATGCTCGAGTAACTCAACGGGAACAGGCAGCATCTCTGGAGAGAGGGAATGAGTGACGTTTCTGCACTGGTGAACTCTGGTTCCGTCAGGAACTGTCACAGACAAGATGTTGTATGGCTTCAGTGCTGTATGGCTCGATAACGGAACCAATTCATTCATTCAATTGTAAAGCAGAGTGTGTGACCGTCGCTCCATTTTAAGTGTTGCCAGAATTTCTGTGTGACTATTGAGGCAATGGGAAAAGCCAGGACAACACAGCGGCACAGCAGCTAATGCTGCTTCCCCACAGCTCCACCAACCCATGTTTGATCTGATCTTCAGCCCTGTGTTTATTTTAGTTCAGTTTTTAGTTTAGTTTATTGTCATGTGCAGCGAGGTACAGTGAAAAGCTTTTGTTGCGTGCTAACCAGTCGGCAGAAATGCAATGCATGATCACAATTGAGCCATTCACAGTGTACAGATACACGACAGGGAGAATAACAGTGAAGTCCGATTAAAGATAATCTGAGGGTCTCCAATGAGCTAGATAGTAGCTCAGGGTGGCTCTCTAGTAGTTGCTAGAATGGTTCAGTTGCCCGATAGCAGCTGGGATGAAACTGTCCATGAATCTGGAGGTGTGTGTTTTCACATACCTCTTGCCTGATGGGAGAGGGGAGAAGAGGGAGTGACTGAGGTGAGAATCATCCTTGATTATGCTGCTGGCCTTGCTGAGGCAGCATGAGGTGTGAATGGAGTCAATGGAAGGGAGGCTGGTTTGTGTGATGGTCTTGGCTGCGTCCACAATTCTCTACCGTGTGTGGAGATTACACATTCCCTCTGTTTCCTCTGGGTGCTCTGGTTTTGTAACACATCCCAAAGAAGTGCTGGTTGAGAGGTTAATTGATCAGTGCAAGTTATTCCAAATGTCGATGAGTGGCAGGGAAAATTAGAAGTAGAAACAAGGAACTGCAGATGCTGGTTTACAAAAAAAGTGTTGGATTAACTCAGCAGGTCAGGAAGCATCTCAGGAGAACATCAATAGATGACATCTCGTTTCAGAACCCTTCTTCAGACTAATCTGAGGGGAATGTATATGGGCATGTGGGAGAGAATAAGTTACAGGGAAAAAAAGTGGTGAGGTTGGATTGCAAACAGTGGTCGTAGTGGGTGACTTTAACTTTTCCAATGTGCACAGGGACATCTTTAGTGCAAGAACCTTAGAAGGTGCAGAATTTGTTAAGTATATCCAAAAAGGTTCCAGGAAACACTGTATGAACAGTCTAACTGGTTGAGAGAAAATGCTGGGCCTTGTATCTGGAAACTAGCCTAGTCAGATGACAGGCATTCCAGTGAGAGAGAACAGTGATCACAAGTCCTTCAGCTTTCAGATAATTATGAAGATGGTAAGTCTGGACCTTGTTGGAAAGTATTAAATTGGGGGAGGGCAAATCACAGTATTATTAAGCGGGAGCGAGGGAGAGTAAATTGGGAACAGCTGGGTTATTTAATTGGGAAAGTCCTCATCTGATATGTGGAAGTTGTTTAAAGAGTAGCTGATTAGAGTTCAGGACCAGCTGATTCCAATAAGGAGGAGGGACAGGAATGGCAAGGAAGGGAACAGTGGAAGTATATGTAAAATTTGGGAGGATTAAATCAGTGCCTTTCAGGAATATGAAACAAGCAGGAAATAAGTCTACCAGGAGGGCCATGGAGGGCCATGGACAAGAAGGATCACAGAGAAAACCAAGGCGCTTTGTACACACATTAAAAACAAGAGGTTAGCTAGGGAGAAGGTAGGACCAGGTCTAGTCAAGGATAAAGGGGGGGGAATTTATGCTTGGAGTCAGAGGATGTAGGTAAAATACTATATGAGTACTGTCAAGTCAAACTGTAATGAAAGGACTAATGCTAAATTAAAATCACAAGCGCACAATAGTAGGAAAAGAGCATATACCGTACAGGTGAAATGGACTTAAAAGGGGAGGAGTGCAGTGTATGTAATGGTATTACCTGCCTCCGAGTTAAAGGGGGAGGAGCGTTAGGTATGGGATAATTAGGATAAGTAATTGGTGTCTTGTGATGTCTGGGGCAAGTACGCATGAGCAGGGAGAGACTGGAGGTGGTGCCCTGCAGTAAAGAAGCTTGTATGATTCCTCCCGTGTCCGAGCCTTTACTCAAGACTGTTCAAAGCATCCGAATACACAACAATTGGCGACGAGGATAAAAGAACAAAGATAAGAACAAGGCCAGCAAGAAGAATCAAAAACAAAGGTTAAAAATAGTAGTATTTGGAAACAAGTGGAACAGCACCAAGCCAAATGGTTTTGAATTGGCGCCAAAAGAAAAAAGGTAGGAACGGGAAGCAATAGCTCAGGGAAGAGCTAGGAAAACAAGCAGGGGCAGTAAGGGTCACCAAGCACGGTGTCAGCTTACCTGGAATGTATCCAGGGCTGTGCAGCCCACAGCCAAGCCCAAGCAGCAGCCACAGACGTCGGGTGGGGGCCTAGTACCGTGAAGGCCAGGGACAGGTCCAGAGAGCCACTGACAGAGGCTGACTCTTCAGCCCAACCGGGAACAATCAACCCCGTGGGGGAAGAAAACGGAGAAAGCCCGGTCGGGATCAGAGTCAGCCCGACCGTGAACAGAAAAGCGGACAGGCCCGCGAGAGAAGTTGACTTGCGGCTAAAACTTGAACAGTATAATCTAAGAGACTGTCCTAAAAACTGCCGCGATCGCCAGCAAAGGCATGCAGGACTGATTATCTACAGCACCCGATTAGCAGCCGGTTTTCCAACTATTAAAAGACTAAACTGTTAAATACCCAACCTACAACATCCAAATGCCTTCAAAGTAATGGCTGAAGCAATAAATCAAGTGGAACTGTAAATTAATTGCTGAATCTGCCAAAATAAAAAGGGGGAAAAAAAATGGAAAAGAAGTGTTTGGTCATTGAGTGAAATCCAGTTCATCATTTCGGGGTGGATGAATCGGATTCCTTTCAAGCGGGGAATCTGCACAAAAACATTAGAAGACTTGACAAGTACTTTGCATTTGCTATTCAACAAGGAGAAGGATATTGGCGATAGTGAGATCAACATGGGGTATTCTAACATGCAAGAGGGCATTTTGAGATCAAGAAGGAGTGGCTGTTGGGTTAAAATCTTGCAGTTTCAGAATTAATGTGTCTGATTTTTTTTCTATACCCTGAATACAGAGATATTGCTTAATCTCATTCCTTCATGCCATTATTCAGCAGGTAGAGCGAGATTTAGTTCTTGAAATGCAGTTGTTGCATCCTGTTGATCGCTGGTCCTGCATTCCCTTCATATGAAGCATTCTTTTTCCAAAGCCAAAAGGGTTTCTCAGCAGTGACACCTCATTGTTTCTGGTAGTTCCGCGTGACAAATGTAGTTGCAGGAACGAGACAAGTAAAAGGCTCAACGTGGTGACAATGGTGACTCATGTGGGTTCAGGACATGAGTTATGACCTGATTCTGTGTATGGATCTATGTCTGTGTGAATCGCAAGCCTGTAGTTAGAGAGACATTGCCAAAGGGAAGCAGAGAGGAAGGAAGCAAAAAAAGCAGCATTTGATGGCAAAATGGGCACATTATAAGATGAGGTCAGAAACTAGGACCAGTGATATGACTAATAGAGTCATAGTCATACAGCGTGGAAACAGGCCTCTCAGCTCATCTCGCCCACACTGACCAACATGTCCCTTCCACACTAGTCTCGCCTGCATTTGGCCCATATCCCTCTAAATCTATCCTTTTTTTTTGTTAATAATATTTTTATTAGATGTAGTAATTTCCAAGTAGTAAAACAAATTTACAAATACCAACGTAATTCAGTAAATGTACAACTATCATATTCGCTATTATTATCTTCTGTTTTTTAGAAATAAAGAAAGAATAAGAAAAAAGGAATAGACTTTAAATCGAAAAAAAAAAGAAAGAAAATGATTGTGTTTGAATAATAAAAAAAGATAAAAAGTCAAAGAAAAAAAAAAAAAAGAAAAAGAAAACAAACACTACTTAGTATATATCTATTCAGTATATATATATATAATTCCCCTTTATGAACAATATATGGTATAATATGAATATTTAAGATAGAAACAACAAAATGTATTGTAATTATAACGTCGTATTGCGGAGACGTGTACACAAAACCCAATTAGAAAATCCATATTTTTTTCGTCAAATCCTGTCTAGTACCCATTGAGTAGTAATGCCAAGAACAGCTAGCCCTTCAAATATTGTATATATGGAGACCATATTTGTTCAAAGATTTCACATTTGTCCATTAGGACAAATCTGATTCTTTCCAAATACAAAGTCTCCAACATCTCTGCTGTCCACATTTTAATTATGGGGGTTAATGTTCCCTTCCAAAATTTCAATATTATTTTTTTCCCTATTATCAAACAGTAATCTAAGAAAATTCTTTGATTTACTGTTAATACGCATTGTGAATCCGGAATTCCTAATATTATTAACTTTGGTTCTGGATCCAGTTTAACTCTAAGAACTTCAGATATAACTCTAAAGATTCCTGTCCAATAATAACTAAGTTTTGAACACGTTACAAAACTATGTATTAAATTAGCCTCTAAATTCTGACATTTATCACAAATAGGAGAGACATTAGGAAAAATTCTATTTAATTTGTTTTTTGAATAATGTAACCTATATAAAACTTTAAATTGTATCAATGTATGCCTCGCGTTTAATGAACAGCGATGTATGCGTTGTAAACTTTCTTCCCAAGATTCTTTTGTTATAGATAAACCAATTTCATTTTCCCATGCTTGACGGTATATTTCTGTTGTTGGATTCTCCCTATCCAAAATAAGATTATATATATAAGCTATAAATTTTTCTGAATTTGGATGTTTATTAAATACTTCATCTAATAATCCTGGTTCTTTAATTTTATAATCTTGTGTGTTAGACTTAATATAATCTCTAATTTGTAGATACCTAAACAAATTATGTGGTGGTAACCCATAAATTTCTTGTAACTCATGAAATAAAAGAAATTTTCCCTTTCTATACAGATGTTCAATCCTATAAATTCCTAAATCCTCCCATTGTCTAAACCCCCTATCTAATATAGAGGGTTTAAATAAAGGGTTATTCATAATTGGTAGTTTAAGTGACAAATTATCCAAACATAAAGTCTTGACTATTTGTTTCCAAATACATCTATTGCTATGAATTATAGGGTTGTTCCTATAAATTTTATTTTGTATTTCTCTTGGCGCAAAAAGAATTGAACTTACATTAAAAGGTAAACAATTTTCCTTTTCCATCTTTAACCACGTTGGTTCGTAATCCAAATTTACCCACCAAAAATTCATATTCTTAATCTGGACTGCCCAAAAATAGTACAAAAAATTTGGAAGTGCTAATCCTCCATTTATTTTTGATTTACATAAATGTTTTTTACTTATTCTATGATTTTTATAATCCCAAATAAAACTATTGACAATGTTATCTATTTTTTTTAAAAAACTCTTTGGGAGATAGAAAGGAATAGCTTGAAACAAGTATAGCAGTTGTGGTAAAAAGATCATTTTTATAGCATTTATTCTACCAATCATAGATATAGGAAGTGTTTTCCAGTATAAAATATTTTTTCTAAGTTTATCTAATAATAGGGGATAATTAGATTTAATTAATGAGTTATAGGATTTAGATACATTAATACCTAAATATTTAAATTTATCCGTAACTATTTTTAGTGGATATTGTTGCAATATATTTGATCTTATTCCGGTTATAGGCATAATCTCACTTTTATTCCAGTTAATTCTATATCCAGAAAATCTGCCAAATTTAGTTATAACATTAAATAGCTTGGGTATACTGATCTCTGGTTTTGTAATATAAATTAATACATCATCTGCATATAAAGATATTTTATTAGTTGTAGTATCAGTATTATATCCATATATTTCTGGTTCAGATCTAATCCTTTCAGCTAAAGGCTCTATCACCATAGCGAATAACAAAGGCGACAGCGGACATCCTTGTCTACAACCCCTATGAAGCTTAAATTTAGCTGACAATATTTGGTTAGTTAATATTCTTGCAGTGGGATTCGAATATAGAATTCTTATCCATTTACAAAATCTATCCCCCAATTGGAATTTCTCCATTATTCTAAATAAATATGGCCATTCAACCTGATCGAATGCTTTTTCTGCATCTAAGGACATAACAGCTAAATCCCTATCCCCAACTCTTTTTGAATATATAATATTAAATAATCGTCTCAAATTATAAGATGAGTAACGCTTTGGGATAAAACCTGTTTGATCATGGTGTATTATTTTAGTAATCACCAAACTTAATCTTCGTGATAAAACTTTAGCTAAAATTTTTTGATCTGTATTTAAAAGAGCAATTGCTCTATATGATCCTGGGTCTTCCAAGTCCTTGTCAACCTTAGGAATTAGTGTAATTGTAGATTCATTTAGGGATTCCGGCAATTTTCCTTGTTCATATGTATATTTATACACTGCATGTAATCTTGGGGAGATCAGATCTTGAAATTTCTTATAAAATTCTGTACTCAGGCCATCCGGGCCCGCTGCTTTTCCATTATTTAATGATCCGATTGACTCCTCAATATCTTTTATTGATATATCCGCATTTAACAAGTCTCTACCTCCCTGATCTAAGCTGTTAATATTACATTTTTGTAGAAATGTATCCATTTCATCCATTTGTCCTGTTATTTTTGATGAATAAAGACTTTGATAATATTGTAAATATATATCATTGATATCTTTTGGTAAGGTCGATATATTGCCATTCTCAGATCTAATTCTATGTATCATTTTTTCGTCCTCTCGCTTTCTAAGTTGTCGAGCCAACAATTTTTGCGGTTTATCTCCAAATTCAAAGTGCACTTGTTTAGTTTGTTGATAAAGTTTAATTACTTGATTGGAATATATTTTATTTAGTTTATATTTTAATATTGCAATTTTATTACTTAACAATTTAGAGGGCTGTTTTGTATTCTCCATATCTAATTGTTTTATCTCTTTTTCCAAGTTTTGTTCCGTCTTTCTATTTTCTTTATTAAAGTATGCTTGTGCCGATATTATAGCTCCGCGCATAAATGCTTTAAATGTATCCCAAAGTAATGATGGTGAAACTTCAGGTTTGTCATTAGTTTCAAAGAATAATTTAATCTGTTTTACCAGATAATCATAACAAGCCTTATCCTTTAATATTTCGGGATTAAACCTCCAATTATTAGATTTTATAATTATATCTTTTAATTTTATCTTAAAAGTTAATGGAGCGTGATCTGAAATAATAATATTATGATATTTTGAATCGTATGTAAATGGAAGTAATTTTGAATCTATTAAAAAATAGTCTATCCTCGAGTAAGTTCCAAATACAGGTGAGAAAAATGAATATTCTCGTCCTATTGGATTATCTATTCTCCAGATGTCCTTAACGTTTGCTGTACTAATAAAGGAATTTATAAGTATGCTTGACTTAGAAATAGATTTACTTTTTGTTGACGATCTATCTAAATAATTATCCAAAGTACAATTAAAATCTCCTCCAATTATTAAGTTATGTTCTGCAGCTATAGGGATATTATTAAATATTTTCTTAAAAAATAATGGGTTATCAAAGTTAGGGGCATATATATTCATTAGAGTTACTTTTTTAGAATATAATTCCCCTGTAATTATTACATACCGACCTTCTGTATCCTCTATTATAGAACTTAATTTAAAAGGTATACCTTTACGAATGATTATTGCAACCCCTCTAGATTTATGTATAAATGAGGAGTGATACACTTTCGAAATCCATTTAGCTGTTAGTCTGTGTCGAGCATCTTTTTTAAGGTGGGTCTCTTGAAGAAAAGAGACGTCAGACTTCAATCTGTTTAATTGAGCTAACACCTTACCTCTTTTAATTGGCTCATTAACTCCCTTAACATTCCAACTACAGAAGGTGATTCCATTACCCCCAATCTTCCCATTAGTATCTTGCATTTTACTATTAAGGTGGTTTATATTGGAATAACCGTCCCGGCCCGTACAACTCAACATTGTAACCAGACCTTGGGTTGACGAAAATTAGTGTACGTCTTTCTATTTCATATACACGTCTCTTTGAACTGACTATATAATACCAATCGTAAATAATTTCATATACTGTATAATATAAAATCAAATATCTAATATACCTAAAATAATAAAAAGTGTGAGTGAAAGTGAGTTGAAAAGTGTTAGTAAAGTGCTCAGAAAAAAAAATAACTACACCTATATAGAGTGTAGTGTGTGTTAGTGCAAGCCACACTAACGTGGCTACTAATCTACTGACTTCCGTAAAAAAAAAGATGTTAATAATTCCAGCTCCAATCTTAAATGCTATATATTTTGGGGTAGGGTACTAAATTTGTATACTTAGTAATAATTCATATTACTAGTGACTATTATAATTACTATTCTAATTAGTAATACTATGTTAGGGGGGGGTAGATAATACTATGTTAGGTGAATAATTGCCATTTTATATGGGTAGATAACACAGTAATCTATCCATCTCTCTTTAAACCAAAATTTAAGTCCATGTCCAATATTCATCCTCCTTCTCCATAATGATTCATAACCGCGGATGGGTCATAAAAGTTCAGCCATCATCTTCTTGGTCTTGATCCACTTGTTCATCTTCCTCTTCTGTTTCATTCTGTATTTTTCGGGCGAATTCCAGTGCTACAGTATGCTTAACGAAACGGAACTCTTTGTTGTTGTAGGTTACTCTTAATGTTGCTGGGTACATCAAGCCATATCTCAGATCCTTCGTATCCTTCAGATTCCTCAGAACACCTCTTGTTTCTGTGAATAAGGATCTTCTCTTGGCCACTTCCGCCGGATAATCTCTGAAGATACTGATATTATCTCCTTCATACTTAAAATTTTTCTTGCGTATTATTATCTTCATCATTTCTTCAAAAGCATGATCGTAAACCACCTTTACAATCATTTGTCTTGGGGGTGCATCCCTCCTGGGAGCCCGCCTTAATGCCCTGTGTGCACGGCCCAACAGGGGTTCTTGATCCAGATTCAAAATATCCTTCAGTAGTTTTGCAGCAAATTTTCGAGGGTCTTGATTTCCCTCGCGACCCTCGCTCAAACCAACTATACGCAAATTCTTACGCCGTTGACGTCCCTCCAGATCGATACATTTCTCATTTATTTTGCGTAATAATTCTGATAGACGTTTGTTCTCGGAGTGGAGTTTCTCTCTCTCCTTGGTGTTTAATACAGCCATCTCCGTTAGCTCTTTAATTGTCTCTTTTTGTTGGTCGAGCGTAATTATAATAGGATCAATCTTATCATCCAGCATTCTTTCCATACCAGCAGCTGCGTCTTTTATCTCCACCATTTGTTTTTGTAACTCAGCGTCAGCCTTTTCTTTCCACTCGTTCATCATAATTTTTACCGTTTCTATAACTTCATTTTTTAAATCTTCTTTAATTCTTTCATGAAACACTAGAATATCAGCCCTTAAATTTTTAATATCCTCTTTATAATCCTTCTTATTATCTTTAAGTAATTTCTTCATCTCACCTAGGATATTAACTTTGAGGTCCTCCAGTTCAGCTTTCCTCTGTGAAATCTCTTCTTGGGAAGCAGCCAGACTCGAGCCCAGGGCACCAGTCGGGCCTATTTCCCTTTTTCCAGGTTTTTTTCCGGGGGGGGAGCGAGACATCATTTTCTTGAAAAAGTCGCGCGCCTGATGACGTCACGGACCTTTTAAACGCTACCGGAGCCGTTCCCAGTCGTTCTCCCGCGGTGAGTACGGTTGACTGACCCCTAGACCCCCGTTTTTTATACAATTTTTAGTGGAGCTGTAATGGCGCGACTCCACTCACACCATGGCGCCAACCGGAAATTCTGATTAAATCTATCCTATCCATGTACCTGTCTAAATGTTTCTTAAACATTGCTATAGTCCCTGCCTCAGCTACCTCATCCAGCAGCTCAATCCATGCACCACCGCTCTTTGTGTGAAAAACCTTCCCCTCAGGTTCCTATTAAATCTTTTCCCCTTCACCTTAAATCTATGTCCTCTGGTTCATGATTCCCATACTCTGGGCAAGAGACTCTGGGCATCTACCCAATCTATTCTTCTCGTGATTTTGGACACAGTTCTATTCCCATAAAATAATTTGAGAGTTTAAATTCAACTGATGTCGATAATATCAATAGTAGTATCCATGTTATTAAAAATTCACTTACTTCAGCTGTGGGAAATCTGCTGTCCTGGTCTGACTACATATGTGTGCAGACCCTTCACTGTGATTGATTCAGAGGGATAATCAGTGATGAAGATGGGCAAATGGAAACAAAAGGAACGTCATTGGCATTCTCTGCTTTTTCAGGAAACTGCAATATTACCATAAGTGTGAATATGCTGACAGCCCAACCATTCCAGGGAAATCATTCCTGGGTGTGGGGTGGAAGAACTACAGGAAAGTGGGGGACTACAGTCCAGTTTCTGTTCAGTTTATTTTATTGTCACGTGTACCAAGGCACAGTGAAAAACTTTTGTTGCGTGCGATCCAGTCAGCGGAAAGACAGTACATGATTACAATCCAGCCATTCACAATGTACAGATACACGATAAAGGGAATAACGGGAATAATGTGTAGTGTAATATAAAGTCCAGTAAATTCTGATTAAAGATAGTCCAAGGGTCTCCAACGAGGTAAGTCGTAGTTCAGGACTAGTTGTTGGTAGGATGGTCGACACTTCTGTCCTGGCTCTGTGAGGTGAAATTATTATCCCTCTCACCTTAAAACTGGCCTTTAGTGTAGCTAAGATGCTTTGAATACATCTTGTTGAACTATATTTGGTTTCTAAACTTCTAGGACTTTGTAAGTAGAACATAGAACATAGAAAAGTAAAGCACAGGAACAGGCCCTTCGGTCCACAATGTCTGTAGCAAATGTTTAATGTTTGGAGTTTAAAGATACAGCGTGAAAGCCAATTAACCTAGAAACCTCTACGTCTTTGGAAGGTATGAGGAAACCGGAGCACCCAGGGAAATGTATTCAATAGGAAAGATATTGTCAAGCTCGAATAGGTTCTGAAAAGATTTGCAATGATGTTGCCAGGACTAGAGGGTGTGAGCTATAGGGAGAGGTTGAGTTGACTGGGTCTCTATCCCATGGAGTGTACGATGAGGAGAGATCTTATAGAGGTATACAAAATCATGAAAGGAATAGATCGGGTAGATGCACAGAGTCTTTTACCCAGAGTAGGGGAATTAAGGACCAGAGGACATAGGTTCAAGGAGAAGGGGAAAAGATAGGAATCCGAGGGGTAACCTTTTCACACAGAGGGTGGTGGGTGTATGGAACAAGCTGCCAGAGGAGGTAGTTGAGGCTGGGACTATCCCATCGTTTAAGAAACAGTTGGACAGGTACATGGATAGGACAAGTTTGGAGGGTTATGGACCAAGCACAGGCAAGTGGGACAAGGGTAGCTGGGACATTGTTGGCTGGTGAGAGCGAGTTGGGCCGAAGGGCCTGTTTCCACACTGTATCACTCTATGACTCTATGAATACCCACGCGGTCACAGGTAGAATGTACAAACAGCACCTGGAGTCAGGATCAAACCTGGGTCTCTGGCGATGTGAGGCAGGAACTCTACCACTGTGCCATTCACATTGAAATTAGAATGTAATGCCAATCTAATCTCCTCTGCCTGCAAATGATCAATGTCCCTCCATTCCCTGCATATCCGTACGCCTATCTAAAAGTATTTTAAATGACTCTTAAACTCTTAAATGTTGATGTTCTGGAAATGCATTTAAACATAACCTTAAAATGCCACTGTCTTGGTCAAATTCTCCTTCTCTATTGATCAGAACACCAAATAATGTAAGGTATTCTTGGCACCGATAAGCATAATAAATGATTTAAAATTAAACGTCACTGATGTTGGGTGAGTCCAGAACCAGGGGCCACAGTCTTAGAATAAAGGGGAGGCCATTTAAAACTGAGGTGAGAAAAAACTTTTTCACCCAGCAAGTTGTGAATTTGTGGAATTCCCTGCCACAGAGGGCAGTGGAGGCCAAATCACTGGATGGATTTAAGAGAGAGTTAGATAGAGCTCTATGGGGCTAGTGGAATCAAGGGATATGGGGAGAAGGCAGGCACCGGTTATTGATTGGGGACGATCAGCCATGATCACAATGAATGGTGGTGCTGCTTCGAAGGGCCAAATAGCCTCCTCCTGCACCTATTTTCTATGTTTCTATGATGCCAATACAGAAACTGATATCTCTCTTTACTGTAACTAGTTGTGTCCTATTTAATCCACTTTGTTCACTCCATACTCAAGAATACACTCTCATACCTTCAATCCATACCAAACACTAAATATCACCAAACCCTCCTGAGTCTCTCTTGAAACAAACTTGTACAATTCCTGTAGGGCGTGTTGGACATGACAGATGTATTTTTGTCTCTTATCTAAGATCTTAATGGGGAAGTATGACATTCTAATCAAAGCTAAAATCTCTCAAGGGAAAACAAAATCCAATTGTTAAATTGTTGTTTTTTTCATGAGGAAAATATTTGCAAATGTCTTGGTTTGTTATTTACGTGCAGCATGAAGTAGTGGCGGAATAATTGCTGGAATAAGAATGGATGAGGGTAGAGATAGGGTTGATGTGTTTCTAATCAGCTGTTCTCCCTATTTAATCAGACAAAAAAATCCCTTCCCATTATCCTATAGGCAGGATAAAGGACAATGATTCATTTGGAATTATAGCAACATTTTCTCCTGGATTTAAAGGCACCTAAAAAACAGTTTGATTTTATCGGTTTACAACCTAGATCAAGAGAAAGAGGACAGCTGCATATCATTATCACCAGTCTTTATATCTCTATACTTTACACTTTAGAAATACGGCGGGGACAACAGGACCCTTGGCCTATCAAGAACTTGCCGACTAGCGATCACCCCATGCACAAGCACTATCCTACACCACCGTTTACCCAGGTTCGATCCTGAGTACGGGCGCTGTCTGTACAGAGTTTATACGTTCTTACTGGTGCTCCGGTTTCCTCCTAGACTCCAAAGACGTACAGGTTTTGTTGGTTAATTGGCTTTGGTAAAAATGTTAAATTGAACCTTGTACATAGAAAGGTGCTTGTATACGGGGTGATCACTGTTCAGCACGGACTCGGTCGGCACGGTGGGCCGAAGGGCCTGTTTCCGTGCTGTATTCCCAGTGGGACCATGTATTCATGTGTCTTTAATGTCCACTTATTCTATAAATGAATTTCTGCTCATTTAATGTCTTAATGTCGTTCTAATGTCTTCAAGTCTCATTAATGCTTTCATGACACTTTCGTCTCAATGTCCTTTTAGTGTCTATGCTTTGATTTGTCCATGTTTCATATCAACCTTATGCTTTGAAATCCTTTGAATTGCATTACCCTTTATGCCTTTGCCATTTTGTATCTGTTTAACGACTTCATGATGCTTTCATATCTTCATGCCCTGTTAATTTCCTCATATATTTATTGTCTCTGTTCTACTTAAATACCCATTTAATGTCTATATGTCTCATTCATGTTCCTTTTATCTCCTTGTTGCCCCTTTGACACCAACATGTTTATTTAATATCTTCTCCTCCCATAATGTATTCATGTTTTTTTGATGTCTTTTATGTACATATTGTTTATGTTCAGAGCTATTGCTGGTAAGGCATAGCTTTAAGTGAAATGCTACGAGATGGTTGAAGTGAGGGTTCCCTGGATCTAGATATAAGGACAGTAGAATTCCTTGCCACAGCATCAAAGAACCATGTGGGCACTCTATGCCAGTGTGGTAAATGTACCACAATCTGGTGATCACAGTGCAAATGATCCAATGTATCAAGATGTGGCACTTGTGGCTAAAGGGATCAGGGGGTATGGAGAGAAGGCAGGTACGGGATACTGAGTTGGATGATCAGCCATGATCACATTGAATGGCGGTGCAGGCTCGAAGGGCCAAATGGCCTCCTCCTGCACCTATTTTCTATGTTTTTTTTCTATGTCTAAGAAATGGGTTGAGGGGTTGAAAGTTTAAGGTGAGGGGGGAAAGATTTACTAAGAACGTGAGGGGTAACCTTTTCACACAAAGGGTTGTGGGTGTATGGAATAAGCTGCTGGAGGAGGTAGTTGAGGTAGGTACAATCGTAACATTTAAGAAACGTTTAGACAGGTATGTGGATAGGACAGGTTTAGAGGGATATAGGCCAAATGTAGGCAGGTGGGACCAATGTAGATGGGATATGTTTGTCAGTGTGCAGGAAGCAACTACAGATGCTGGTTTACACCGAAGATTTACACAAAATGCTGTTGTAACTCAGCGGGACAGGCAGCATCTCTGGATAGAAGGAATGGGTGACGTTTTGGGTGGAAACTCTTCTTCGGACTCTTCAGACACAAACAGTGTAGGCAAGTTGGAATGCAGTGCCTGTTGCAACACTGTATGACTCTATAACTCTATAAGGTAGACAAAAATGCTGGAGAAACTCAGCGGGTGAGGCAACATCTATGGAGCGAAGGAATAGGTGACGTTTCGGGTCGAGACCCTTCTTCAGACTGATGTGGGGGGGAGGGGGGGAATAGGAAAGGAAGAGGCAGAGACAGTGGGTTGTGGGAGAGCTGGGACGGGGAGGGGAAGGAGGGAGAAAGCAAGGACAACCTGAAATTGGAGAAGTCAATGTTCATACCGCTGGGGTGTAAACTACTTAAAGCGAAATATGAGGTGCTGTTCCTCCAATTTGTGGTGGGACTCACTCTGGCCATGGAGGAGGCCCAGGACAGAAAGGTTGGATTCGGAATGGGAGGGGGAGTTGAAGTGCTGAGCCACCGGGAGATCGGGTTGGTTAATGCGAACTGAGTGGAGGTGTTGGGCGAAGCGATCTCCAAACCTGCGCTTGGTCTCACTGATGTAGAGCAGCTGACACCTAGAGCAGCGGATCCAATAGATGAGGTTGGAGGAGGTGCAGGTGAACCTCTGCCTCACCTGGAAAGACTGCTTGGGTCATATAAACTATGACTATAATATCATTCCAACTCCAAAAGATCAATGATTAACCTGGAGGCAGGAGAATTTGCAGATACTGGAATCTGGAGCAAACAAAAAACTGGTATCGGGTCTCAGTGGAAGCAGACGGATTGTTGACATTTTTGGTCAAAACCCTGCATCAGGACTGATACATCGACTATTCCCATTGCCTCGACAGTTGCTGTCTGACCCACTGAGTTCATCCTGCAGTTTTTCTTTTGCTTGCGAATGATGGTTAACCATAGCCATGAAGAAAGAATCTGTATTTCATATTGAACCTCGAACATACCTCAGGACATTTCAAAATGGCAGTGTGGTCACTGTTGTTTTCTGTGATTCAAATTAGCTGCCGTATTTAGAGATTAGTTTAGTTTAGAGATGCACATTAGGAACAATTTACAGAAACCAATTAACCTACAAACCTGCACCTCTTTGGAATGTGGGAGGAAACCGGATCACCCGGAGAAAACCTACGCGGTTACAGGGAGAACGTACAAACTCCGTACATACAGCACCCGTAGTCAGGTTTGAACACGGGTCTCTGGCGCTGTAAGACAGCATTCTTAGAATAAAGGGGAGGCCATTTAAGACTGAGGTGAGAAAAAACTTTTTCACCCAGAGAGTTGTGAATTTGTGGAATTCCCTGCCACAGAGGGCAGTGGAGGCCGTCACTAGATGGATTTAAGAGAGAGTTAGATAGAGCTCTAGGGGCTAGTGGAGTCAAGGGATATGGAGAGAAGGCAGGCATGGGTTACTGATTGAGGACGATCAGCCATGATCTCAATTAATGTTGGTGCTGGCTTGAAGGGCCGAAAGGCCTCCTCCTATGTTTCTATGTAACTTTACCTCTGCGTCACTGTGCTGCCCCTACAATATAATAATAAATACATCAGTAATATATAATTGGCAGTATCTCGTGCACTTATGAAAGGCACAATATTAATGATTCTTTTCCTTTATTAATTAGCTAGTGGACCAAACTGGAAAGACACCAGGGTGAATTTTGGCAAACAATAACAGTCGGGATAGAGAGACTCAAAGAGTTGGCAATCAGTGCCAGACATTCATATGATGCCCAATTTACATGATCTGCACTGCCACAAAGTATAGAAAATGACTGGGAAATGAAATGGTGGGAATGAATTAGAAAGCTACTTGGTAGCATTCAGCTCGAGTTGCTGCCTTACAGTGCCAAAGACCTAGCTTTGATCCTGACTATGGGTTCAGAGTTTGTATGTTCTCCCTGCGACTGCGTGGGTTTTCTCCAGGTGCTCGGTTTCGTCCCATACTCCGAAGGCATGCCGGCTTATAGGTTAATTGGCTGCTCTGAATTGTCCATGGAGTGTAGGATAGAACTAGTTGTTGGTTGGCGCATACTTGGTGGGCTGAAGGGCCTGTTTCCACTCTGTATCTTGAAACTAAATGATACATGGTAGAATTCAGATTGGCCATTTTAGAATGGACTGTTCACTTTAATCCATTGAATAGAGAGAAGTGATTATTTTTCTTAATTATATTGATTTGCTTCATTAAGAAATTATTGGTCTCAGAATATTTAGAGTAAGCATGGGCTTAATGGAAATACATTATTAGATATAGAAGTCTGCCAGTATTTACATATGACATATTATGTTTAGCCACTTCAGACTGGTTTACAAAATATCTTGATTGTTTACATATCATTGTGCTGCAAGATCATAAGCTCCAGATCCCCTGGATAGTATGTAAAGGTTTGCAGAAATTCTTTCAATGGCTGTGTAAACAGCTTGAGTAACTCTCTGACATTTATTAAAAACAAAGATGTTAAATTGCTCTGATGTTCAAAACTTTCATTGGAATCCCAACCCCTGCAAAGTAACAGTCTTTCGGCTTTAGACCATATATTAGCATTTACTAGCACAATCCTACACACTAGGGACAATTGACAATTTTTTTCTATCGAAGCCAATGAACCCACAAACTTGCACGTCTTTGGAGTGAGGGAGCAAACCGGAGCAACCGGAGAAAACCCACGTGGTCACAGGGAGAACGTACAAACACTGTGCAGACAGCACCCGTAGTCAAGATCGAACCCAGGGCTCTGGCACTGGAAGGCAACAACTCTACCACTGGGCCGCTCTAGTAATAGTAGATTACCTGCCTTTCCTCTCTGGTTATCTAGCTAACCAATAAAGGAAAAGTAACAACTGCATTTTACACAGCAGTGTATCATAAAACGTGCATAGAGCATGGAACGGTACAGTACAGGACAAGCCCTTCAGCCTACATTGTGTCAGTCTTTTTGCTCTTTAAACCCCCTGTCCCACTTAGGAGACCTAAACAGCAACCTCTGGTGACCTTGACCGCCACCCCAGGTTTCCATGAGGTTACCTGAGGTTTTGGTCACTCTCCCTAATGGTCGAAAGTGGTTTCAGCGGTGGTCGAGGCTTAATCTAGGTTGCTGCTATTTTTTCATCATGATTAAAACCGGACTCGACTAAAAATAGGTTGCCGTTTTAAAAATCGATAATTTTTTTGTCGCAGGTCTAGTCGAAGCCAGTTTTCTTCATAGACGAGGAAGGTTTTCAACCTTTTTCTTAGTGTAAAACACATATAGTAATTCTGCTGTAGGCTTTAGGCCATCAATAAAAAAACATTCAAATCTAATTTTGAAACCCCATTTATTTCATTATAAGGTATAATGTATAAATACAGTAGGGAGAAAGCCCCTTTCACACATTGTGTCCATGCTGATAATTATGTACCTTCCTATACAAAAACACATTTTCAGCACTTGGTCCACACATTGCAATGATTTCTATACCGTGGCATTTCAAGTATTAACTTCTTAAAAGTTGTGAGAATACACTGCCTAAGAATACAACCTTCTTAGGCAGTGCCTTCCAAGATTTCAACCACATCCTGGATGAAAAAATCCTCAAATCCCATCTAAATCTCCAACATCTTAACTTAAAGCACTGTCCACATAAACCTTTGATACCTCAGTTGAGAGGAGAGGGTTATCACTGTCTATATGAACTGTACCCATTATCATGTTGTATACCATCTCTCTGCTTTCTCACTGCAAGGAAAACAAACCAAGCCTATCCAACCTCTCCTAAAACGAGATATCTAATACGTTCTCTCATAGCTAAAACACCTATATTCCAGCCCGAGCCACATCCTGATCAGTCTCCCGCATGCCCTCTCCAAAACAATCCCATCCTTCCTATAGAATGGTGTCCAGAACTACACAAGTACTCCAGTTACCCTCTTAATGTTTTATAGTTGTAACATTAACCACCCACTCTTATATTCTATGCCTCTGTTAACAAACATAAGCATCCAGCAGTATGTCTTTTTAGCTTAGTTATCTCTCTAAAGTCTAAATTGCATAGTGTTGGAGATGTTGCCCAGTTCATCACACAGGCAAGACTTCAACCACTGACACCATCTGCACTTCAAGCTGCCTCGGTAAAGCAGCCAACATAATCGAAGACTTAGCGGGACAGGTAGCATCTTTGAAGAGAAGGTACCTACTGAGTTATTCCAGCTTTTTGTGTCTACCTTTGGTTTAATCCAGCATCTGCAGTTCCTTCATACACATAGACAATAGACAACAGACAATAGGTGCAGGAGTAGGCCATTCCGCCCTTCAAGCCAGCACAGCCATTCAATGTGATCATGGCTGATCATCCCCAATCAGTACCCCGTTCCTGCTTTTTCCCCATATCCCCTGACTCCGCTATTTTTAAGAGCCCTATCTAGCTCTCACTTGAAAGCATCCAGAGAGCATGCCTCCACCGCCCTCTGAGACAGAGAATTCCACAGACTCACCACTCTCTGTGAGAAAAAGTGTTTCCTCGTCTCTGTTCTAAATGGCTTACCACTTATTCTTAAACTGTGGCCCCTGGTTCTGGACTCCCCCAACATCGGGAACACGTTTCCTGCCTCCAGTGTGTCCAAGCCCTTAACAATCTTATATGTTTCAATGAGATCCCCTCTCATCCTTCTAAACTCCAGGGTGAACATAATCAAAGACTTGTCCCAACCCGGCCATCTCGTCTTCTCCCTGCTCCCGTCCGACAGAAGATATAGGAGATTGAAAGCGCCCACCATCAGACTCAGGAACAGCTTCTTCCCCATGGGATGGTCCTTCTATAAGCTAGGGTGCTGTGCGATTCACCTCTGCACCGTTGCGGGCATTGGACCTTGTCTTTACAACTGATGCGCTGCATTGCTGAGAACCGTATTCTATACTCTGTATCTTCCCCTTTGCTCTACCTATGGTACTCGAGCTTGATTGGTTACATTTATGTATGGTATATCTGATTTGTATGGATAGCATGCAAAACAAAGCTTTTCACTGTGTCTCGGTATTATTATGATGATAAACTTAAACCAAAACCACCTCAGCACCCACAATACAGAAATGGAAGCAAATTATCCTTGATCCAGAGGGACTGCCTTGGAGAGAAGCATGCAGTGAATGTGCTCCTTCCTTGCTGTGACGCTATAAAATGCAATGATGCTAGAAAACCAGCTGATGCTGAGGTAGAATGACAATTATAATTGGGTTGCAGGAAGGCCTCTGCACATGGAGGACTAATTATCATATTGTGCACAGCTCTCAGAGAAGAAACAAGACAAATAACAACATCAGAAGCTAAAGTGTAACCTTTACAGGCACAGCACGTGCGTTTGAAGTGTTTGTCATTGACATCTGGCGCATTAACACTCACGGACACGTTAGTGGGGACATAAGTTCATTGAACTTAATTTTTTTTTTCATGGAACTAATAGAGGAAAGAATTAAAGAAGACATGAGATATTTCCTCTTTTCAGTAGGCTAGAGATTGTGAGGTTCAATCCAAACCGAACTACTTACAAAATTCATGTAACCATTGCCTTTTTTAGCAAGGTGTCACACTATTAATAAACAGACATATCATGTTGCCAGAAAGAGAAAACGATTTTTAACTTTATAGAGAAGCCGGTACAAACCACCAGAGAAAAGTGTTACGTTTTACAAAGCCAGTGGTATTTTGTGGGAAACCTGATCTTAAAGGCTGACATATTATTACTATAGAAACCCCACTGCTCATCTAATGGCCTTTAGGGAAGAGAGACTGCCATCTCTGACTCAATCAGCTTGATAAATGACTGCAGGTCCACATCATGTGGCTGACTCTGAATGGCCTCAGGGCAACTCGCCTCATCAGCACTGCCCAGACCACAAGGAAAATAAACAAGGTTCTTCTCCATGACTGGAAACAAAAATTGACCAAGAGTCAAGAGTGTTTTATGTGTTCCGAAACGGAACAGTTACATTCGTATTTGTGGCAGCACAACAGATAAGTAAACATAGTACTTTGTAAAACCCATAATAAACAACAACAAAAAAGATCTGTGTGTATTAATTTGAAAAATCAAACAATAATAATGCAAAGTCAAAGATAATGCCCCCAAGTCTATGTAGTTCAGAACTTGTTTGTGGTGTTTAATAGCCTGATGGCTGTAGGGAAGAAGTGGCCCCTGAACCTGTTACAGTTTTCAGGCTCATATATCTTCTTCCCGAAGGCAGGGGTGAAATTAGAGCGCGGCCAGGGTAGTGTGGGTCACTGATGATGCTGGCTGCTTTTTTTAGGCAGTGGCTCCTTCGATGGTAGGGAGGTCAATACCCGTGATGGACTGGGCAGTGTTCACCACTTTTTGCAGTCTATTTAATTCATGTTTTTTTTTAGTTTTTTTTAGAGATACAACGCGTAAACAAGACTTTCGGCCCACCTAGTCCATGCCAACTAACGATCCCCGTACGCAAACACTATCCTACATAGTAGGGACAATTTACAGAAGCCAAATTAACCTACAAACCTGTACGTCTTTGAGGAAACTGGAGCACCCAGGGAATACCCACGCAGTCACGGGGAAAACGTACAAACACCGTACAGTCAGCACCCGTAGTCAGGATCAAACCCAGTTTTCTGGTGCTGTAAGGCAGCAACTCTGCCGCTGCGCCACCGTGCCGAGTGTTTGTATTTCCAAACCAAGCCGAGATGCCAGTCAATAGGCTCTCCATGTACATCTGTAGAAGTTCACGAAAGTATTCATTGACTTACTGAATCTCTTCAATCTTCTCAGGAAATGGAGCCGTTGATGGGCTTTCTTTATGATTGCATCAATGTGCTCGGTCCAGGACAGATCTCCAAAGATATGAATGACCAGGAATTTGAAGCTTTTGACTCTCTCCTCCTGAATTCTGAATGGTCCAATGCAAGAGTATGAGGTATCTCCTTTTTGGCAATGGACTGTGCAACGCATTTTATTACACAGAAACAAATGCACCAATCATTGTGTTCATTTTTATTTTGTTCTATTACACTTTCCATATCAGTATCAGATGGACTGAGGGAACAAAAAACACAAGATTAGGCGTTAGAGATATAACGTGAAAACAAGCCCTTTGGCCCACCTATTCCATGTCGCCCAGCGATCACCCCGTACACTAGCACTGTCATACACTGTAGAGACAATTTACAGAAGCAATTGACCTACAAACCTGCATATCGTAAGGAAACCGGAGCACACGGTCACAGGGAGAATGTGCAAACTCCATACCGACAGCACCTGTAGTGAGGGTCGAAGAGGGCGCGGTAAGGCAGCAACCCTACCGCTGCGCTACAGTGCCACCCAATTAATTATACTCATAACGTGGAATGATTGTTGCTGACAAGACAGAAAACTAAATAATATATTAAGAACAAATACTCAATCAAAGCAGCATTTTGAATGATATATGGAATGAGTAGTGATTTACACTCAAGATAGACACAAAATCTAAGTCTGAAGAACGTTTATGACCCGAAACATCACCCATTCCTTTTCTCCAGAGATGTTGCCTGACCCACCGATTTGCTCCAGAATTTTGTTTAATTTAGAATAGTTTAGTTTGGAGATACAGTGCGGAAATAGGCCCTTCAGCCCACCAGGTCCGCGCCAAACAGCGATCCCCGCACACTAGTACTAGGTATGTTACAATACCTACCTTTAGCAGCGCTGCAGTTCTGCCGCTCCCCGTGTGCGTGACTTTGGCGCCTTTCAGAGGGGGGCAGGTTTAAAATGCTGATTTTTTTCTAGGCAGTCCAAGTCGATCCATGTCGGGCGATTTCGTCGCTAAAGAGAAATCGCTCCGACATTTCATTCAGAAAGGTATTTTTAAACTACGCTAGATTATTTATTAACTAGAGTAATTTAAAAATCATCTCAAGCTCTGAACGGTGACAGCGGAACGGACCTAAGGTAGGCGATAAAAGAAGCTACACAGTTTATTTTTACATAAAAACTTGGTTTTTAGGAAGGCTTTAATCACATTTTCATGTTGCGAAAAGGGGACAAAAAAAAATGTATGAACCGGCTGTATTTTTCATACCAACTTCACCGCAAACCACAGCGTTCGAATCCACCGCATTCCACTAAAACCCACTCGCAAGTTGATTTAAATGGCCATTAATTTACAGGCATTAAACACTAAATTCCTTCCATTTGGCCTAGAAATTCATGAAAATGAGATTTTAAAATTATGTTATTTTGTGGATTATTGTGTGAATGTTATTTGGACACATAGGCAATTAAAAAAAAGTTTATCTTTTCTTAAGAAATGGATAGATGTTTAGATCTACTCATTGAATTTTGTAATTAGCTACAATTAGATAACTAACTAATTATATGCTTTAATTTCAGGTCATCCAAGTAAGATTGTTTCATATTTGTTTCAGACTGCTTCAATCGATAATAACTGAAAATTTCATTGAGTTCTCTTAATTTTTAAGAATGTTATGGGCTTTTGACTGTTCTAGATCACAGCTCTTGAGTTAAGTCAATTGAAAGGCAATGGGGAACAAGATGCTAATTTCCGAGTATGAAAATGGTCATAATTTTCTTAATACTGAAGATATGAAAGTGAATTAGGTGTCAAATTAAACTTCTTTTTATGCTTTATCTGATGGGATAAATTGCAGACTTGATTTTTAAAATCTCAAAATTTTGTAACATTGCTACTAGTACTATCCTCGACTCACTAGGGACAGTTTTTACATTTTACTACGTCAATTAACCTACAAACCTGCACATGTTTGGAGTGTCAGAGGAAACCGAAGGTCTCGGAGAAAACCCACGCAGATTACGGGGAGAACATACAAACTCCGTAGAGACAGCACTCATAGTCAGGATCGAACCCGGGTCTCCAGTGCTTCTGTTAAACAAAAGAGCATATCAACCATTAGAGTCAAATAGCAAAATTAACAAAACAAAGAGCCTCATACTTGAACTACATGCAATAAGTCTAACTATTGGGACAAATAAAAACAAATAGATACACGCTAGGAGCTAATGGGGAGATGGACACAAAAAGCTGGAGTAACTCAGCAGGACAGGCAGCATCTCTGGAGAGAAGGAATAGGTGACGTTTCGGGTCGAGACCCTTCTTCAGACACAGTCAGAATATGATCAATACTGAGAATTAGAATTGTCCAGGATACTTACATTTTGGAATGCTAGCTCTATCGATAAAGAATGGGATAAAAAATAATGTGAAAAGATTTTAAGCTCATTCAATGGTGAAGCAAAACCAGTTTGCGAATAAATAGCAAAGAGTAAAGATCCCTAAACAGTGATCGTAATGTATAGCTTGGTATAAACCAGGAAATTAGATGTCCATATAATAAGGTCAATAAGATTGTATTAGGGACTTTAATCTCCATAACTATTAGGCAAGCCAAAATTAGGAGTAAAACTGAGAACAAAATCAAGTATACTAAATGGCTTTCTGGATCTAAAGGCTGGCACAGTGGTGCAGCTAGTAGAGCTGCTGCTTCATATCTCCAGCCACATCAGTTCACTCCTGACCACCACATCAGTTCAATCCTGACCTCACATGACGAATGTGTAAACACCATGCAGCCAACAAAATGCATGGAATTTGCACATTCGTCATGTGATCGGCTGAGTTTCCTTTGGTTGCTGCGGTTTCTACCACTTCAAAAAGAGGAGCTTTGCTAATGTTAATTGTTAGTGTGCATTGCCTGAGTGTGTTGGTGAATGGTAGAAACTGGAGGAGTTGATGGGAATGTAAGGAGAATACAATTGGGATTAGCACAGTATTGATGAAGTGGGTGCTATATCTTTCTCTAACTTTATCTTTGACAAAGGTGCATACAATTTTGGACGCAGTTTAGTGGAACAAGAAAGATTAAATAGTAATCCTGTATGTAAGATGACCCCAGGAATAGTGACCAGAATATAATAGAAGATTGAAAATAATTTAGTTAAATTGAAAACCAGAGTTTTAAGCTAAAACAAAGTAACTATAAAGATATACTAGACTAAGTGGGTCCCATGTTCACACGGGTGGGCTGGTCCCCCAACGCAATATTCCACCTCTCCACCAATTCCATAATTGGTGGCCAGTGGGGGGCGGCTTTCTGGTGCATTAGTATGGGTATTGTGGGCCGAAGGGACTGGTTTCCAGAGGGCTATTATGGACATTGTGGGCCGAATGGATTATTGGGCTGGCAGCTCAGTCACTCTAGTCTGGTGAGCTGGCAGCTCAGTCACTCAGGCCTCGTAGGCTGGCAACTCAGTCACTCAGGTCTGGTGGGCTGGCAGCTCAGTCACTCAGGGTTGGTGGGCTGGCAGTTCACTCACGGCTATTCCTTGAAATACCATTTCAAGCAGACTGCAGGCCACCAAATTCAAATGCAATTTCATACCATTTCAAGCAGACTGCAAGCCATCAAATTCAAATGCAATTTCATCCATTTTGGCTTTATACTCCTGGCCCCCCCGGAAGGGGCTTTGCCTTCATCATGGTGATTGACATGCGAGAGGACCAATCAGCTGATCTCAAGATTTTTTAAACATTCAGAACTCTTTTATTTTTCATCAATCGGAAAAATCCTCGGGGCTGCATCAGTTGAGGAGGACTGTGAGTAAGATGGCCAAGATTCACAGCGATATATGGTACCGTATTTTCTAAAATCAATATACAGCAGACAGGAAGTGGTCAAGATGAGACTTTTAGTTATATAGATGAGGCATGAGTAGGTTATGGAGTATTGGAAACTACACTCAAATGTGAGACTGGAGATAACCAATTGTTCAAATTTTAAGAATTAATACATAGTTTACAATAGTGTTTTAAATGAAAAAGAAGGAAAAGTGGCTCATCTTTGGTTTACAAGAGAAGTTAAAAATAGTATAAGATAAATCGGCTTGTTATGTCACTCAAAAAAGCAAAACACTTATGGGCCTGTCCCACTTAGGCGATTTTTTTGGCGACTACCGGCGACTGTCATAGTTGTAGCAGGTCGCCAAAAAAAACGGGGACTGGACCCTTCTACAAGAATGTCTACGACAATGTCTACAACAACCTACCTCCTAGTCAACGTCAAGCTACGGCAAGCTACCGACAACCGGCGACCCATTAGGACGTCCACCTACAACCACACCTACAACAATCTACGTCCACCCACGACAAGGTAAGACAATTTAATCGCCAGTAACTGTTGCCGGTTGACGTAGGTTGACACCAATGGAATTCACCGAAGTCAGCACCGGCGACAACCTATGTCATCCTGGCAACAGCACCTGCGTCAGGCTACGATCGTTGGCGTCAAGCCCACGGGCGCTGACTGTCTCCGAAATGTTTTGAACATTTCAAAATCCAGCGGCGACCAGAAAAAAGGTACAACTCTTTGGGCGACTGAGGAGAATATACAGACCTTGTGGCGACAGCGTAGTTGCCTGTAGTTGCCAAAAAATAGCCTAAGTGGGACAGGTGCATTTAGGATTGGGAATATTTCAGAATTCAGCAATTGAGAACCAAGTTATTGATAAGAAAAGGGGAAAACAGAATAGTCAATAGGGCTTTTTGTGTCCCATATGTTAATTGTCACACAGTGAAATTCTTGAGTGTAATCCAGCAAGAAACACAAATATAAAAACGGACGAGAAAACCTTCAAGAGAAATTTTAAAAAGGGAAAAAGTAGCAAAAGTTGACATGGTCTTAGGAAAAATACAGGTGGAACTAAAGAAAAGATAGGCAAGTGAAATCAATATTTTATGCTTGCTTTCATGGAAGAAAAGACAAAATGAAAAGGTTGTGGAGAGAATGAAAAGCTGGTAAACCTGTCCCTATCCATGTACCTGCCCAAATGTCTTTTAGGTGTTGTTATTGGCTCAACTACTTTGCCTGGTAGCTTGTTCCATAAGCCTAACACCATTTGTGTGAAAAGGTTGCCCCTCATACTCTCACCTTAAACCTATGACTTCTGGTTCTCGATTCCCCAACCCGAGGAAACTGCTTTTGTGCATTCACTCTCTCTATTCCCTTCATGATTTTATATACCCATGATTTTATCTTCTTGATTTATAACAGGATGAAGGCTGCTTCTGCACTTAAAAGTATTTTCGGCTCCTCTCTCTCAGACTATTGTTATGACATGTAATCTATCTGTTAGCATTCTCCAAAGAGAGTACATGGGAATCATATCAGCTTTGCCTATGGGAGCCCCTCCACATGAATTCAGACCCTGACTCAATTTTATATCAGAAAGGAATTTATAAGAGAAATGTGTTGTTTGCTCTAAAGGTCATTTAATGGAAAGTTTCAGGGGATAATACTTTAGGAAACTATATATGTGTAATTTGAGACCTGAAAGGTAGTAAGTGTAGCGCGTGTGGGAGGAACAGATGAGTTTGATTCCCGAGTGTACCTCCTTGTTTCATTCAGCTCCACTGTAGCCTACTCGAAAAAGATTGATTGCTTCAATGAGTCAACAAATCCATTACCTTTACATCATGTGAGTACCATGAGTACCAGAATAATGGAGGGCAAATTAGATCATCAGCAATCTTTGGCCATCTGTATTCCCCAGTTTTATGGCTAGATTCTTCACATTTTCCTGTAAACGTAAACATTCCATCAGCATCTTCCTTGAAAAATATGACTGTTCCCCCTTTATTTTGCTTCCCATACCAAGGACATACCAATGGATAGGACCTGCTCTTGCAAATTCACTTTGGCTCTGGAACTGAGCGACTGTTCAATGTGGATTGATTTTGTTTGGTTTAAGTTCGAGATACAGCGTGGAAACAGGCCCTTCGGCTCATCAAGTCTGTGCCGACCATCGATCACCCATACACCAGTTCTATCCTACACACTTGGGACAATATACAGAAGCCAATTAACCTGCAAACCTGCACGTCTTTCAAATTTGGAAGGAAACCGGACCACCCAGAGAAAACCCACGCGATCACAGGGAGAACATGTAAACTCCATGCAGACAGCACTCATAGTCAGAACCGAACCAGAGTCTCTGGTAGAGACGGGGCCTACCATTGCACCACTGTGCCACTCATGTGCTGCCATATGGGTGACTTTGGATTCCCACTAATCAACTACTTATCTTTGTTTGCCTTACACAGGGGTATAAATTACAGAATCAAAACCATAAAATGCTGAACATACTAGACTGGAAAATGGGATCAGCATTTAAAGGTTCTTCACAGAATCATCAATGTCCTTTACACTGCATCTTCCTTGCTCACTCTCCTGCAGTCAGCCTTATGCAGAGCCAGCCAGTGTTGGTCCCTTTATCGACTAAAGGGACCAACACTGGTCCGTTGAGAGAACGAATTGTGGAATGCATGCGGAGATTACTGGGCCCTTGATCTGAAATGGCTCAGACTAATTCACAATACAGGAGTCAATAATGTATTGTTGGAAATCACCACATCTCCCCTGCCATCATTCATCTCCATGGCAATCCATTCTGCAGCCTTACCTTGGCTGCCATGGAGAGTGTTCTGCAAGCATTGATTTAGCTAAACTAAACTAAACCAATCCAAACCAAACCAAACCAAACCAAGCCAAACCAAACAAAACTAAACTAAACTAAACCAAACCTAACTAAAGCTCTAGGAATGATGCAACCCTTGTGAATGCCTCATGAACAGTACAGGGTATGTTTCAGCACAGGTCTACATTCCCAGCATTATTTTCAATATATTTTTTCCTAAAGTTTCCTCTGCAAGGTCCTACTACATGCTAACACTAAATGCAGCACCTATTTAGCACATCAAAAGTGGATGAAATCAAATTTGCCAGCAATAAGACAATTTTGACGTAACAAGTTAAAATTAGAGCAAATGAAAATTGTTTTGTGAACACCTATGTAAGTCAGTTTATGCATGTCAGAATCACCAACGCCATCCTCTGCCCGAAATAACTCACTGAGAGTATGAACTATCCCAGTGGTGTCCAGCTGCATCCAGGGCACTTTCTGTGACAAGCAGCCTTCTGGGTAATCACCGCCGTCTTTGCCACTTGTTTCCGATGTAAACTTGAGTGATCCTACAGCGTTGTAGAAATTACAAACTGCCTTGATTGCACTAGGGGACTCAGGGCAGAATTGTTTACCTAAGTACAAGTTTACCATGAGGGCGGCACGGTGGCGCACCAGTAGAGTTGCTGCCTCACAGCGCCAGAGACGCGGATTCGATCCTGACTACGGGTGCTGTCTGTACGGAGTTTGTACATTCTCTGTGAGACCGCATGGGATTTCTCCGGGTACTCTGGTTCCCTCCCACACTCCAAAGACATTACTTGGCTTTGGTAAAAATTGTAAATTGTTCCTAGCTTGTGGGATAGTACTAGTGTATGGGGATCGCTGGTCAGCGTGGAATCGGTGGGCCGAAGGGCCAGGTTCCGTGCTGTGTCTCTAGACTAAACAAAACTAAACTACACTAAACTTATATAAGCTGCCCATTGTGTAAATCAGGGAGTGTCTGGAATAGATATTTTGAAGTGGGAGTGTGTGTCCTTGGCAAAAGCAAAGAAGGGTAGGTCAATGCTGCAGATCTTTTGCTGCTAACCTACCATTTGACACATGTTGCAATCACACTCTATAAATGACTCTGAAGTCTGCCCAGTTCCCATTTGAATTACAAACTCTTTCTCGGTTTCCTGTTAGACAAACCACAGGAAAATCTGAGTTTCTTCTGGTTTCTTCTGGTTTCTTAAATGAAATGCATCTTACAGAAGACAACTATCCCCAGTCACTGCCACCTGAGTGTAAATCAGCAGGAATATCCTGGAAGTAATTTGGACATTTGCCATTTTTGACTAAATGTATCACAGCTTTGGTTTGTCATTCACCGCTAATCATTATGATTCCATGTTCTTTTCACACAACGAGTTTGGAATATTGGAATGCTCTACTCGAACCTGACATGGACTAAATGGGCCAAATAGCCATCAGTGTTTTAACAGTTCTATCACTCTTTAATTGAAGAATTGGTTTCTCTTACACATGTGGTATAAAATAATGTACAAGATTACTGTACAGCAGGGAAAACATTCGTTCTGAGCATAAAGCACTTACAATTATGGACAATTCCAACAAATAACTTTTTTAATGACTTATTCAATTGTCATATGCAATGAGAATTGAACAATTACATTTTTATTTGGTGCAGTTTGCAGGCACATTAAAGCAAGCACAACAAATAAATATACAATAATAATAATAATACAATAAATTAAGTGTAATAATTAGTAGGTGTAATATTAGACCATAATAGTGCAAAGTGAAGTATGTTGTGCAACCGAAACAAAGTGCATAGTCGATTGTTGTGGGGTCAGGTTGTGATTAGGGTTTTGCACGGTTAATGGGAAGAAGCTGATCTTGAACCTGGTGGTCACAGTTTTCACTCCACTATCTTCTTCCTGATGATAGCAGCGAAATGAGAGCATGGCCAGGGCAGTGTGGGTCACTGATGATAGTTGCTGCCTTTATGACTCAGCGCTTCTGCAGGTCTCTTCAATGGTTCAATGGTCAATATCCTTGGTGGACAGGGAAATGGCCACAACGTTCTGCAACTCCTTCATTCGTGGGGGTTTGATTTACCGAACCAGGCCATGATGGAATCTGTCAGTACGTTCTTCACTATGTGCCTGCAGATGTTAGAGAGTAAACATTGTAAACGCTAACTCCCATTTGACGAATATTGACAAATATATTGACAAATTCCAGTTTTTATGTTAAAAATTCCTCTTTAACTGCCACCACATTGTTAATTCAAATCGAAAGAAACTGCTATAACCTAAAAAAGTTAGACACATGGAACGACAGATGCTGGATGACAAAAAAAGACACAAAGTGCTGGAGTAACTCAGAAGGGCAGGAAGCATGTAGAAACAAGCAAGATGCTGGTTTACACAAATGGACAGAATGTGCTGGAGTTACTCAGCGGGTCAGGAAACGGCTCTGGAGAACGTGCATAGGTGACGGTTTGTTTTGGGATCCTCCTTCAGACTAACAATTCTTCTCCAAGAAGTCCTTGTTTTACAAAGAGAATATTTTATAGCCTTCTCCAAATAATTTATTTCTGTAACAATTTAAAACCAACATTAGCTTACAAAGAGGAATTTATTAATGCTGTTTTATCTCTTAACAACTTCATATGAGGCAATTAATATGAACATTCTCTTGACTTACTGCTGGAAACAATGTCCTGCCTTAATGTTGTTTTATCCGTCTCAAAACACTCTGTTCCCAATAAAAAAGATTACTCCACTTAATCAGGAGCCACTGCCAACATAGAACATGGAACAAAGAGCAGTACAGCGCAGGAACAGGCCACAATGACCACAACATACGTGATGCCAAGTTATACTCATCTTCTTTGCCTGCACCTGATGAGTGAGTAGCCCTCCATTCCCTGCTTATTCAGATGCCTATCCAAAGCCTTTTAAATGCCGCTATCATATCTGCCTCCACAAACCCATGGCAGTGCATTCCAGGCACTCTCCACTCTCTGTGTAAAAAACCTGCCCTGCAGATCTCCTTCAATGCAAGATTGTTTAACTTCTCCTTATAGCTAATGCTCTTTAATCCATAGATGTCCAAGTTAGTTTTCTGGGTTGTAAGATATGTATAGATATCTATATGTATATCTGTATACATTGCATTTTAGGATTACAAACAGCAAATGATATCTGAGAATAGTTTCCATCAATGAGTAACTCGACAAGCCCATCACCATTGCTCACCTGGTTTAGCTTTTGAACACATGATTCTCATTACATTGTTTAATCCTAAACATGTTATTCTGTGGCTGGCCCGCTGCAGAACCAGGCAGGGAGAAGGATGATGGTTCACTGGGCGATCCGGATGGGGGGGGACAGCTGCAACGGACCTCAAAATGGCGCCAAAACCTGGCAATGTGTTCTCAGTCGCCTTTTTCTATGCAATTTGTACTTAATCTGGAATGTGCTCATGCATAGTAATAATTCACTGAACTGCATGCCAAAAAATAATTTCACTGTTCCTCAGTACATAAACCATTGAACCATTTAGCATTTATTTCAAGAGGGCTTGTGTAGAAAAAAGGGATGGAATGCTGAGGCTCTGTAAGGTGCCGGTGAGGCCACATTTGGAATATTGTAAGCAATTTTGTGCATCGTAACTGAGGAAGGATATGCTGGCTCTGGAGAGTGTTTACAAGAATGATCCCAGGAAAGAGGAGGTTAACCTATGATGGGCGTTTGTCGGCACTGGGCCTGTACTCTCTGGAGTTTAGAAGAGTGAGGGGGGACCTCACTGAAATGTACAGTATAGTGAAAGACTTGGATGTGGGAGAGTCTAGGACTAGAGGTCATAGCCTTAGAATTAAGGCTATGACCTCTTTTAGGAAGGAGATGAGGAGAAATTTATTTAGTCAGAGGGTGGTGAATCTGTGGAATTCTTTGCCACAGAAGGCTGTGGAGGCCAAGTCAGTGGATATTTTTAAGGCAGTGATAGATAGATTTTTGATCAGTACAGGTGTCAGAGTTTATGGGGAGTAGGCATGAGAATGGGGTTAGGAAGAAGAGATACATCAGCCATTATTGAATGGCAGAGTAGACTTGATGGGCCGAATGACCTAATTCTATCACATGACCTTATGACCTTATGATGAACAATTGAGCAAGATGTTCACAAACGTTGATGCATATCAAAATGTAATATTCAATAAATTCTAAGTAAGAGGGACAGTCATTTGGGACTAAGGTAAAGAGGAGAAATGGATTTAAAAAGATGTAGGGATCAGACAGGAAGGTAAACTATGTTGAGGATCAGCCATGGTGTTGCAGAATGGAGGAGCAGGAAAAATATGTTAATGACCAGTTTCTTCCTTATGTTCGTTTATTACGAGGGAGTGTTACTCAGCCATTTGAAAATATTTACAATTAACACATCCCGTCTACACTGCTGCCTGCCACTTTTGCAGTTTTATGTTCCAGAATTAGTTCAGGATTTAAGAGACTTGCAGGGACTCCCAAGAGAAATGGAAAGCCAATAAATCTCTGTGCCAATTGGCATCAGCGGTGGCTCAATTGGTGGTATTCTAACCCCTGAATTACATGCGACTGAGTCCAGTGTTTTCAATACAAGAACTAAACTGATACTCCCGTTTGATGCAGAGGCAGTACCACTTTGATGGAATTATCAGCCTTCAATAAACCAACATCTCTCAGAGCACAACATTAACAATTGCATGGCTTTTGTTGAGGAATGTTAACAAGACTGCCAGTTACTACCAGAATCAGCAGGCCTGGTGCAAATCCTGATTATTTTCTTTGATTGTGCACGCTGGCTGTTAAGGATTCCATGCACTATTCTGAAAACTGCAGGAAAAAAATTCCAAGTTTTCCTCAACCGTATTCATCACCACTTATTTCTTAACATTAGCCTGATTTTGTGGGGACTGTGTAAAATGGTGGGCCGTTCTAGTCACTGCACTACAGGCAGGATGAAGAAGTCTGACGAAGCGTCTCGACCTATCTATTCCCTCCACAGATGCTTCCTCACCTGCTGAGTTCCTCAAGCACTTTGTGTTTTGCATAGGACAGATGTAATTGCCCTGGGGTGGGTGCAGAGGAGATTCACCAAGCTATTACCATGATGGGAGGACTTTAGTTATGGGGAGAGACCAGATAGGCTGGGCTTTGTCTCCCTGGAGCAAGCGAGGCAGATGAATGACCTGAGGGAAGTATGTAAAATTATGAAAGATATACTGCATATAGGTTGTCAGAATCATGGTAGGGATATCAAAAACAATATTTAAGATGAGAGGAAGGAATTTTAAAAGGGATCTGAGGGATCCGATTTTTACACAATGGTTGAAATTTTGGAGCTCACTATCCAAGCACAAGGTTAGATATAATTGATACATCTACGAGGCTTTTGGACAGATATTTCAACAGTCAAGGTAGAGAAGGGCACAGTCTTAATGCACGCAAAATGAATTAATGTTGATGGGCAAAAGGTTTGGCATAGTCAGCATAGGTTGGATCTGATACGAACATAAGGAACAGCAGATACTGGAATCTTGCATTGAACACAAAATGCTGGATTAACAGGCGATGAGTCAGCATCTCTGGATATGGATACGAATAGGTAATGTTTTGAATTGAAATTCTGCTTCAGTGATTGTAGTGAGGGAGAGAAAGCTGGAATAGAGGTGGGCGTGGGACAAAGTGTAGAGACAGGGAACTGCAGATGCTTGTTTGCAAAAAAAAGACACTAAGTTCTGGAGTAAGTCAGCTGGTCAGGTGGTATCCTTGGTGTTTACCTGGATAGGTAACGTTTCAGGTTGGGACTCTTCTTCAGACTGATTGTGGGGTCCATAGTAGTAAGTAAGTAAGTAAATTTTATTTATATAGCACGTTTAAATCAACTCGTGTCGAAACCAAAGTGCTTTACATAAAATAAATAATAACGTTTCCGTACATCCATAGAAAAAAAAATTAAAAATAAGAAAAATGACACAACACATTATAGAATTCAACATGAACGTCCCCCCACAACAGAATCAAATTTTTCTACTGTAGGGAAAGGCATAAAAAAGTTTAGTCCTCTTCCTCTGTGAAACACCCGAGGTCGGGGCCTATTTGTGGCCTCTGCAGCCAGTCCGATGTTTTCAGGCCCTCTTTGCCGGAAAGCTGGAACTCCGGCGCTGGGTGAACACTCCTCAGCGGATTGGAAAATTTCTGGAGCGGCCACTTCCTCCCCGGAGATCGCAGCACCCGTAGTCCTCAGGCCGCGCTGGCTGGAGCTCCGACACTGCCGATCACGAATCCCAGGCTCCGCGGTGTTCCAAATCCAGTGCCGCCGGCGGCTGGACGTCCCGCAGCCACAGCTCCGCGATGTTTTGGAGTCGGCGGCCACAGCAATCCGGAGCTTACCGCACGGTGACCCGGTAAGGCATCGCCCGCTCCCTGATGCTGTCCCAGCGTATTGCCGCCGCCGAAGCTGTAATCCCGGCCGGTCCTGACAGGAAACGCCGCTTCAGTTTCGATGGTAGGCCGCGAGGAAGGGGCAAAGAAGCAGCTCGGAGGGAAGCCGCCTCTCCGACCAGGTAGGGACGAGGAAATAAAGTTTCCCCCTTCCCCTCCCACACCCCCTACATAAAAGACCTCCAACTAACATTTGTTTTTTCTAACAGACTAAAAATAAAAATTAAAAAGGGTGAAAGGGCAGACTGCAGGCAGACAATAGACAATAGACAATAGGTGCAGGAGTAGGTCACTTGGCCCCCTCGAGCCAGCACCGCCATTCAATGTGATCATGGCCGATCATCCCCAATCAGTACCCCGTTCCTGCCTTCTCCCCATATCCCCTGCTCCGCTATTTTTTCAAGAGCCCTATCGAGCTCTCTCTTGAAAGCATCCAGAGGACCTGCCTCCACCGCCCTCTGAGGCAGAGGATTCCACAGACTCACCACTCTCTGTGCGAGTCGATGGAGTAAGATAGTTGAAAGCGTGGAGAAGTTGAACAAAGCATGGCGGTAATAGATGTACATAGGTAAGGGGGTGGGGAGGGGGGTTGACAGGCAGATGGCTGGACAAAGGCCAGAGATGAAAAAACAGAAAGCGCAAGACAAAAGGATTGAAGAGCTGCAAATTGTGAAGCTAGAGGAAGGAATCTTGGTGGAGGGGGAGTCGGTAGGGAAATAGGTGTGAGTCTTGGTGGGGCACAGGGGAGGAGGGGCGAATGGTAGGTGTGGGAAAGGGAGGGGTTGTAAGAGGTCAGCTAAAATTGGAGAATTCACTTTTCATACAATTAGGGTATAAACTACCCAAGTCAAATGTGATGTTCTGCTCCTCCACTTTGTGTGTGGCCTCACTCTGGCCATGAAGGCAGTGGGACAAAGCCTGGCAAATGATTTTGACATGAATAGGCGACAATGTTCACCTGTAACCTCTGTAGAAGGGAGTGGGTGTGAGGGGATTCGGTAAGTTTTGGTCACCACGTTGGAGGAAAGATGCCGTCAAGCTGGAAAGGGTGCAGAGAAGATTTATGAGGATGTTGCCAGGACCCACGGGCCTGAGCTATAGGGAGAGGTTGAGCAGGCTGGGTCTCTATTCCTTACAGCGCAGGAGAATGAGGGGTGATCTCAGAGTACAAAATCATGAGGGTAATAAATTGGGTAAACATACAGAGTCTCTTGCCCAGAGTAGGGAATCAAGAACCAGAGGACATCAGTTTAAGGTGAGATGAAGAAGATTTAATAGGAACATGAGGGGTAACTTTATTACACAAAGGGTGGTGTGTGTAGGGAACAAGCTGCCGGAAGAGGTAGTTGAGGCAGGTACTATCGCAACATTTAAGAAACATTTAGACAGGTACATGGATAGGATAGATTTAGAGGGATTTGGGCCAAATGCAGGCAGGTGGGACTAGCGTAGATGGGACATGTTGGTCAGTGTGGGCAAGTTGGACTGAAGGGGCTCTTTCAACACTGTATGACTATGACTAAGTACAGTGGCTTGCAAAAGTTTTCATACCCCTTGAACTTTTCCACATTTTGTCATGTTACAACCACAAATGTAAATGTATTTTATTGGGATTTTATGTGATAGACCAACACAACGTTGTGGTTGTAACGTGACAAAATGTGGAAAAGTTCAAGGGGAATTAAAACTTTTGCAAGCCACTGTATAACTTTATTGAGGAGTCTCCTTTGCAAGTTTTGGCTGTTTTGGTGAGATGGGGATTTATTTGGGTCAGGACAGGATCATAAGATTATAAGTGAAAGGAGCAGAATTAGGCCATTCTGCCCATCAAGTCTACTCTGTCATTCAATCATGGCTGATCTATTTCTCCCTCCTAACCTCATTCTCCTGCCTCCTCCCCGCAACCTCCGACACTCGTACTAATCACAAATCTATTTATCTCTGCCTTCAACATATCCATTGACTTTGCCTCCACAGCCTTCTGAGGCAGTGGTTGACTTGCCACTAACTTCTAAATCTGGAACTTCTGTTGTTGGTGGTAATTTGCTGGAGTGTTTGTGAGTTTGCACAAGCTGCCCGTTCTATTTCTTACACCACAAAAGAATCTGACCTACCAAAGTACTCAGCGATTGTAAACAGCTTTGAGACCGCCTGAGGCTGTTTGGCGTAATGTAACTGCAAGTCTTTCTTTCTACTCACAGGCATGAAGCTGGCAACTCAGTCATTCGATAAACATTGGTCACCTCTGACCCTTTGGTCGTCAAAGGACCGGTTGATGGTGAGCCAAGTTACTCTTGGTGTTCCAGGAACTACATCACAGGTTGAAAGGCGCTGACATTATATGTAAAAAGGCAGAGTTATGACAGAATCCTTCCCTTGCGGAGTAAAAATTGGATTTTAAAATTATTGTATGAACGCCAGTTAATGTATTACCATAGGACCATAAGACATTAGAGCAGAATTAGGCTATTTGATACATCAAGTCTACTACGTCATTCAATCATAGCTGATCTGTCTTTCCCTGTCAACCCCCATTCTCCTGCCTTCTCTCCATAACCTTTGACACCTTTATTACCCAAGAACCTATTCATCTCCGCATTAAAAATACCCAATGTCTTGGTCTCCACAGTTCTCTGTGGCAATAAATTCCACAGATTCACCACCCTCTGACTAAATAAATTCCTCCACGTCTCCATTCATGAGGTACATCCTTTTATTCGGAGGCTGTGCCCTCGGGTTCTGGACTCTCCCATTATTAGAAAGATCCTTTCCATGTCCACTCTATCTAGGCCTTTCGTTATCCGGTAGATTTAAATGACTTGAAACATTACCCATTCCTTCTCTCCAGAGATGCTACCTATTCCGCTGAGTTATTCCAGCATTTTGTGTCTAAGTTTACAGATATACCAGTTTTCAATAAAGTCACCAAAATAACTATTTTAAATTTAATGTTCTGCTGGTTACTGCGTGAAATTTAACTTAAAACAAGCAATGTTGACATAGGTGTGAACCTACTAAACCTAAAACGGCCACAGAGGTGAACATCATCAGTTACTGTGTAAGAACAACATTTAGTTGACAACCTCCTGTTGTTCAAGCAGTTCCCTCGCACATGGACCAGGCACTCAGGATTCACCAGCACAAAATACTTATTCATCCAGCATGGAGCTGGGCAATGGACCAAGACTGAACCTATTCCAGTGTTTGCAGGCAAAGAGAAATTATTGCCTTAAATTGAATTGAAAGATACAGGCTAGAAACTAGCTCTTCAGCTCACCGAGTCCATGCCAACCATTGATCACCCATTCACACCAGTTCTATCTTATACCACCTTCACATCCACTCCGTACACACAAGGGCAATTTACGGAGGCCAATTAACCTACAAACTTGAGACACATAAAAACTGCAGATGCTGGTTTACCAAAAAAAAAGACACAAAGTGCCAGACTAATTCAATGGGTCAGGCAGCATCCGTGAAGGATATGGATGGGTGACGTTTCAGATCGGGTCCCTTCTTCTGACAAACCTGCACGTCTTTCAGATGTGGTAGGGAACTGGAGCACCCGGTGGCGACCCACGCAGTCACATGGAGAAGATGCAAACTCCACACAGACAACACCCAAGGTCAGGATTGAACCTGGGTCTCCGACGCTTTGAGACCCCAGCAGCTCTACCAGCTGTGTCACTGTCCAGTGTGCAGTGAGATTATCATCTCACTCATGTGTCTTTTCTTCATTCTTGCATTGGCCCAAAGTATGACAGCTTCTTCGTGCTTTATAATTCACATTCCTTTCCAAAACTCCAATGCCTGCGTTTACGGAATGCTGCTAATACAGCAACATGATCCAGGATACATCAGGATGCATCACTGGAGTATTTGCAATCAAAATTTGGAACTCAGCCAGATAGGGAAAGGAATTAAAGCTTGGTTGGAGATTCAGAGGAAAGTTTTAAACAGGTTATCAGGAAGCTATTCTTTAGTTATTACTTCCAAATATTTCTATTTAAGTTTATTTTAATATTATTTGGACTTTTTTTTCTAAACCTCAGTCATGACTTTGTCTATGGAACTGTTGCACTGTAATGCTGAGAGCTATATTCTGCACTGTGCATTGTCCCCATTGCTCTACCTATTTTACTTGAGTTTGGCTTGATTGTATTTATAGAAGCATAGAAACATTGTAAATTGGTGCAGGAGTAGGCCATTCCGCCCTTCGAGCCAACACCACCATTCAAGATGATCATGGCTGATCATCCAGAATCAGTACCCTGTTCCTGCTTTATCCCCATATCCCTTGATTCCGTTAGCCCTAAGCTTCTGTATATCTAATTCCCTCTTGAATACATCCAATGAATTGACCTCCACTGCCTTCAATGGCAGAGAATTCCACAGATTCACAACTTCACAAAGTTTTTCCTCATCTCAGTCCTAAATGGCCGACCCCTTATTCTTAAACTGTGGAGGCCGCTGGTTCTGGACTCCCCCAGTATTGGGAACATTTTTCCTGTATCATTTCTCCTGATTCCTGTCCAATCCCTTAAAAGAATTTTATATGTTTCGGCTTGCACTTGCTAGAATTTAGAAGATTGAGGGGGGGTCTTATAGAAACTTACAAAATTCCTAAGGGGTTGGACAGGCTAGATGCAGGAAGATTGTTCTCGATGTTGGGGAAGTCCAGGACAAGGGGTCACAGTTTAAGGATAAGGGGGAAATCTTTAGGACCGAGATGAGAAAAATATTTTTCACACAGAGAGTGGTGAACCTCTGGAATTCTCTGCCACAGAAGGTAGTTGAGGCCAGTTCATTGGCTATATTTAAGAGGGAGTTAGATGTGGCCCTTGTGGCTAAAGAGATCAGGGGGTATGGAGAGAAGGCAGGCAAGTGATACCGAGTTGAATGATCAGCCATGATCATATTGAATGGCAGTGCAGGGGACAATCAACCATGATCACAATGAATGGCCGAATGGCCTACTCCTGCACCTATTTTCTATGTTTCTATGTTCCTATGTTTCTATAAGATCTCCTCTCATCCTTCTAAATTCCAGTGAATATAAGCCCAGTCGATCCATTCTTTCAATGTACGTCAATTCCGTACGTCAGAACCTAAGCTACACTCCCTCAATAGCAATAATGTCCTTCCTCAAATGAGGAGACCAAAACAGCACACAAGGTGTGGTCTTGTGTGGTCTCACCAGGACCTCCTTGCTCTTATACTCAAATCCTCTCGCTATGAAGGCCACATGTCATTTGCTTTCTTCGCTGCCTGCTGTACCTGCATGCTTACTTTATGCATAGTATTATCAGATTTGATTGGATAGCATGCAAAATAAAGCTTTATACTCAGTACATGCAGCAATAATAAACCTGAACTTTACTTCCACATAAACTAATGTGTGACTTCTTCTATATGTAACATGACAATGTTACAAAAAATAGTGTAGTTCAGAGACACAGCGTGGAAACATGCGCTGTGGCACACGGAGTCCACGCCAACCAATGACCACACAAACACGATTTCTACACACTTGGGGCAATTAACAGAAGCCAATTAACTAACGAATTTCCTCGTACACTACCACTATTCTACGCACAATTATATTTTTGTTTACCAAAGCCAATTAACCTGCAAACTTGTACATCTTTGAAATGTGGGGGGAAAACCAGACCACCCATAGAAAACCCACGCAGTCACTGGGAGAACGTGCAAACTTTGTACAGACAGCACACGTAGTCAGAATCGAACCCGGGTCTCTGGCGCTGTCAGGCAGCAACAGGGCCGGATTTACGTAGAAACTTCACAAGCTTAAGCTTAGGGCCTCGAGATCTAGGGGGGCCTCGGCAGGGCCGGATTTACCTACAGGCCTCATAGGTTGAAAGCTAGGGCCTCAAAATTGCCAATGCTTGTTTAGACCGAAGATAGACACATGATGTTGGAGTAACTCAATGGGTCAGGCAGCATCTCTGGAGAAAAGGGGCAAGTAGATAACTAATTTTTGCTGGACAGTCCTGTATCTCTGATGGCTGAGCACCGAGATCAATCAAAGGTCCTCTGTGTTGTAATAGAGACAGCAGAGCTGAATGTTAATCCACGCTGGGCTGAGGCAATGCCCATTTGTTAAGGTCCTGTTGTTTTTCATGACTTCATAGATGTTCAAAGAGAACTGCTAACAACGATCAATGAAAAAAACCCAGCGGGCACCATTTCTTGCTGTATTACCCTTAGCAGGAAAGATATTGAAACACTGCCTCATGTTTCCATTTGTTGGTGTAATGATTTTCATGCCCTCCAGTTACGTAGCCTCCACCACTGGAAGTTTTAACTCCACGACCACAATGTGATTTGGCGATCACAGACTTTTATCTTGGTTATAGAGCTTTTAAACAAGGCAGGCACAGGGGTAGGCCATTCAGCCCCTCAAGACCATTCCGGCCCTGAACTCACCCCTGAACACCATAGACTCCCTTCCTTGATCCATATTCCTTCATAGTTTTGCCTATAAACCAGTTAATAACAAATGTAGAAACAAGGAACTACAGATGCTGGTTAGTGCACAAAAGGACACAAAGTACTGGAGTAACTCAGCAGGTCAGGCAGCATCTCTGGAGAACATGACTAGGCGACATTTCGGGTTGACACCCATAGTTTAGAGGTATTTAGTTTAGTTTACCGATACTGCACGGAAACGGGGCCTTCGGCCCACCAAGTCAAGACAGACCAGTGATCCCCATACGTTAGCAGTATCCTACACACTAGAGACAATTTACAATTTTTACCGAAGCCAATTAATTTACAAACCTGTCCGGAATGTGAGAGCAGCCAGGAAAAACAGGGTCATGTGGAGAATGAACAAACGTTGTATAGACAGCACCAGTAGTCAGGAATGAACCCTGGTCTCTAGTGTTGTATTGAGACAGGCAGCAACTCCACCGCTGCGCCACCGTGCCGTCCTTCGTCAGTTAATGACTCAAGTCATGAGCACTTCAACTGATCCAGCAACACATCACACTGAACAGAGAGAAGGAGGGTGGGATTTTGTATGTAAAGGTGTCCCCTGAATTTTCTCCTGGCTGTCACACTAAACCTCTGGGGCATTGTGTCCTTCCTTATGCATTGCAGCTGTGCCTGGTTAAGGTCATCTTTCCTTTAACTCTTCTGTATCTGCCGATCAGCTTTGAGAAATCTGTGCTCAGAGTGTTTGCGACTGGTCACACCTAACTGCTGCCAACATACATTGAGTTTACAACCTCATTCAGAGGACAACTCTCAGTATCTGTAATGGAAACTTGAATGATCAAGGAGAGCTGTAGTTGAGGCAAGTGGAAGATGTCAACAAGGATTAAACATATTGATGTGTAAGAAGGAACTGCAGATGCTGGTTTAAACCAAAGATAGACACAAAAAGCTGGAGTAACTCAGCGGGACAGGCAGCATCTCTGGAGAGAAGGAATGGGTGATGTTTCGGGTTGAGACCCCTCTTCATTGATGCTGGTGCAGGGATTCTACAAGGGCATTACACTGTGTTTCCCCTGTGCCACCTTAGGGTCTTTCAGTACTGACCCCAATAAGATTTGGGACACAGCCTTATATAGAGGCTGTGGTAACACCCATGCCATGAGAAATGCACTTGCAACACAACTCCATGAAAGAAATGCCGCAGAAGCAGCAATGTGGTTGCCTACAGAAAGTGATTATGTTTGTCCTCAGAAGTAACAGCTCATGGCTTCTCTTTACAAGTGCATTTCAATTAATCAATATAGGAAACCCGTTATAACGGAACCATGAGGGGGGGGAGGGGGGGGGGGAAATGGTGTCCGTGTAGCTGAATGTCCACTACAACTGAATAAGTGGTTATGTAGAAGAAACAAATACTTATGGATGTAGGTTAATACAAAAGGACACAAAGTGCTGGAGTCATTCAGCAGGTCAGGCAGCATATCTGGAGAGCATGGATATAGGTGATGTTTTGGGTCGGGACCCTTCTTAAGACACTCAGGAACTGGGCCTAGAATCCAGATGATTTTGGGCGATGATTGACGGAGTCATTGGTTGGGGTCCGCGAGCAGTCGGAGTGCAGGTAAGTGTCGGCAGTGGCAGCGGTGGGTTCGGCCTGGAAACGGAGGGGGAATCTGTGTGGGCCGGGGATGGTGACAATAGGTCCAGCTTGGTAGCGGCCAGGGGTGGCGGTGCGGACCAGGAGTGGCATCAGTAGCCCAGCCTGGCTGCGGCCAGGGTATCAGTACGGGCCGGGGTTGGCGTCGACAGCCCAGGCTAGAACAAGCCTGAGGTGACAGTGCAGGCTGAAACTGTGCGGTTTCAGCAGCCTGGCCTGGCAGTGAAGGTGGGTAAGTCCGTCCACTGTAACCAAAAACCATCATAAAGCGGTCGATAACAACTCGGGTTAACTGTGATATAAAACAAGGATGATCTTTTCCGGGTAGGGATGTCCCTTCTTCATTGATCCAGTGCCACCAGGACATTGGGTCTTAAAGGGAGATAGATAAGAATAGTATGTCTTCTTAGGCCTAGATAGGACATCTCAGAGACTTGGAAATTGCAAGATGGTGCCAGTCCATGGTGATTCTGTGCTGTGTTTTGGAAGAGGTTCTGTTGTACTAATGTATGGTAAGATTTGATGGATAGTGTGCAGAATAAGCATTTCACTGCATCTCTGTAAAGAGGTTTGTAAGGTTGGCGATCAATAAACCACTGAGTCATTGAGATGAAGAGTGAAGAGAGCGGGAGGTGGGTATTCTGCGTTGGGGCAACAGTCAACCAACCAACAGGCTGACGTTGCCATGAATGCTTATGAGTAGAGAGATGGTGGAAATTTCTGGGATTGTGGGCTTTGCCTCCCAGCCCTACATCCCTCCTCCCCTCCAGCATCTCACCCACAACTCTGCCCAACACCCACTGCTGCAGTCTGTCCATGCCCCCTTTGTCTTATTTGGACAATGGGACCCATTTGTAGCAAACATTTGCTACGAGGGTGATGTCCAAAATCTTGGCGCAGGCCCAAGAGTAATGTTACCCATGGTCCAACTACTTTGCAGGTTATCTGCCATAGTTCTACTGATATAACCGGTGCATAAAGCTCCATGGATCTGCAACCACCAATTATTTTGACCCATCTTCCAGTCAAAATAAGACAGCTGAATGTTTAATTCTTGCTTTTGGGTAAACAAGATGTACGAAGTGCGGCATGGTGGTGCAGTGGTAGAGTTGCTGCCTTACAGCACCTGAGACTCAGGTTCGATCATGACTGTGGATGCTACCTGTTTGGAATTTGCACGTTCTCCCTGTGACAGTGTGGGTTTTTGTCTGGGTGCTCCAGTTTCCTCCCACAGATGTGCAGGTTTGTACGTTAATTGACTTTGGGAAAAATTCTAAATTGTTCCTAGTGTGTGTAGGATAGGGTTAGTGTACGGGGTTATCGCTGGTCGGCGCGGACACGGTGGGCCGCATGGCCTGTTTCCACGCTGTATTTCTAAACCAAATTAAAAGTCAACTTTCCAGATTCTCTGTAGTCCTCTAAGTGGTAATGTTTCCTTTCTCATTTCATTTTTTTTGTTGCTTTTCAGCTGACATTTCAGAAAAGTTATCCGTTTCCTCTTGAGGCAACATGGACCCTGTCTACTATTCAATGAAACTGTCTAGAAATTCTGCCGGGTGGAATAAGGACTTCTTTGACATGTGTACTTCCTCTCTGGACATGAGAAGCGATCTCCTGGGAAGAGTTTCTTAGCAACCATCACACTGGAAGTATTCATGGCTGAATGAGATCGGTAATTAATTCCAACGAGAAGAGGACAAGGGGAAAATCCCTAATAAATACCCCTGATATTTATGTCCCTGATATGTATTGGGTAAAGAATGGCTTCATACAGTTTAAAAAATTTGTAAAGAAGTGGAGCTCTGGTGTATATAACAGGCTTAATATAATTATTCACAACTCAATGAGATCACTCATTATCATATAAAGCATTACATTTAAAAATCAGTTATGAATTCCCCGTCTCCTGTAGTCACTGACTCATTAGTTGTTTGTTGAAGCAGAACAGTAGTAACAGTAGCAAGTGGTACACATACATTGATGGTGCCGAAGTAGAGATGATTGAAAGCTTCAGTTTTCGAAGATTAAATATCACCTTGTGATAAATAAGCAACTTGTCCTGGATTAGCTATATTGAAGCAATGGCCAAGAAAGAACACCAATGCCTCTACTTCCTTAGAAGGCTTAAAAAGTTTGGCATGGCCTCAACAACTCTCACCAACTTCTACAGATGCGCCGTAGAAAGCATTTTATCAGGATGCATCCAAGACAGCAAGAAATTACAGAGAATTGTGGACGCAGCCCAGACCATCACACAAACTAAGCTCCCTTCCATTGACTCCTGTTACACCTCATGCAGCCCTGGCAAGGCCACCAGCATAAACAAGGATGAGTCTCAGGTGAGCTTGGAGTTTAGTGGGAGTTTGTAGCGTTCAATAACTTGAGGGAAGTTGGGAAGAAGCTGCTCCTGAACCTGGACGTTACAGTTTTCAGACTCCTAACATTTCTTCCTGATGGCAGGAATGAAATGATAGAGTGGCCAGGTCTCTGATGATGTTAGCTGTGCTAGACACTGTGCACTGTGTGGTGATGCAGCTGGTGCACTGCCTTCAGTGTGAGAGATCAGAATTCCTACTCATTTATCGTTCTTCCATGAATGGAAATGGGAAAGTCCAGCAGTTCCGACACAAACGACACTTAATGCATGTTGGCATTTCCTGGGTGCTTATGACTGACTTCTAGCATAGAGTGAAACCAGGTCATATGTTCCAAGCCAGGTCAATTTTATTAACTTAAGGGTGGACCTGGCAAAGGTAGATTGGGGGCATCTACCTAGTGGCAAGTCTACATGTGCATTCAAAAGAGAAATAGCAAGATCAAGAGAATAGCCAGGCCAACATGTTCCTGTAAAGTAATAGCCAGTCATAACCAGTATAGGGAATGCTGGATGTCCAGGGAAATTGAGGGTTGGGTGAAGGGCAAGTGAGAAGCAAATAACAAAAATAGGACTAATAACTAGGGAGGATTTTCATGAGTGTAAAAAGTGTAAGGAGGCACAAAAAGGAAATTAGAAAGGCTAAGAGGGATCATGAAAAATCACTGACAAGCAGGATTAAAATAAATCCTAAGGTATTTTCTAAGTATAGTAAGTGCTAAAAGAATAACTTGGGAAAATCGTAGGGCCCATTATGAACAACAGGAGCAATCTGTGCATGGAGACAGAGGGAGGTTTTAAACGAATACTTTTCATTGGTATTCTCACAGACTTTGTGGTTGGAGAATTCAGTCTGAAGAAGGGTCTCGACTGGAAAGTCACCCATTCCTTCTCTCCAGAGATGCTGCCTGTCCCGCTGAGTTACTCCAACATTTTGTGTCTATCGTCAGTCATTGATTGATTGAAAGATACAGCATGGAAGCAGGCCCCTTCTGCCCTTCGAATCCATCCCGACCATCGATCACCCATTCACAATTCTTCTATGCTATTCCCATTTACACTATCACACCCTGCTCCCTTGGGCAATCCACAAAGGCCAATTAATCGATAAACCTGCACATCTTTGGAATGTGGGAGAAAAACCACATGGTCACAAGGAGAATGTGCAAACTCCACACAGACAGTTCCCGGGGTCAGATCAAACCCAGGTCCTTGGCCCTGCGAGGTAGCAGCTCTACCAGCTGTGCCACTCTGCCAGTGAATGGGTATGTGACAGTCTTGTATATATCTCTATAATTAATGAGGAGGTGCTTAATCAAACAATGATCAGGCAGCACATATGGCATCAAATAGGGTTGTGATCCTTCTCCTGGACCAGAGGAGTAGAGGGGAGATGGGATATATAAAGGGGCGAAGGACAGGGGTAAGGCAAGAACTGATAGGTGGAACCAGATGGAGACATGAAGGGTGGAGAGAGTAAGAAAGGCTGGGAGCCATCAAAGGGCTGCAGATGATGGAATCGGATAGGATAGGAAGGTAAAGAGTGGAAACAAATAAGGGGAGGATTCTGGGAAGATGAGTGTGAAAGATGAGAAGGTGTGGATAATGAGAAGATAGTGTAGGGAGGGGGAAGAAAGAGTGTGGCAATGGAATGGCCTTTGGAAATAATGGTTTACGTGAGAGGACCCAAAGGGTCAGAAGATGGAACAATCGAGCAGCAGGGTTACCTGGAAAATGATGATTCCATTCTATTTACTGTTGGGTTGTAAATTAAGCTGGCAGAATATGCTTTTTCCATTTTGGCCCTCATAGCAAGGGGATGGTTTAAAAATAGGTATGTGTAGGAAGGAACTGCAGATGCTTGTTTACAGTAATCTGAAGATAGACACAAAAGGCTGGAGTAACTCAGCGAGTCAGGCAACAACTCTGGAGAAAAGGAATAGATGACATTTCAAGTCTAGTCTCGACTCGAAACATCACCTATTCCTTCAAGGTAGGTACGTTTTGTTGCAATTGTATAGAGTGTTGGTGGTAATGCATACAGCTTTGGTTCCCTTACCTAAAAATGTACAGTAGCATCGAAGGGAGTACAAAGGAGATTCACCAGGCTGTTTCCCAGGATGAGCGGGTTATCCTATCAAGGGACACTAATAGTTTGAGTCTGTATTCAATGGAGTTTGGAAAAATGAGGGGTGACCTTATTCAAACAAATATAAGATCTGCGCAGGATAGACATTGGGATGTTTTCACTATTTGAAGAGTCTCAAGCAATGGGACATGGGGCAATTTATTTTAAACAGTAGTACATAGATACTTCTTCTTGCAGATGATGGTGAATCTCTAGATTTGGTGTGGCACATTGGCACAGCAGTAGAGTTGCTGCCTTACAACGCCAGGCAACCAGGCTCAATCATGACTATGGGGTAATATCTATATGGAGCTTGTACATTCTCCCTGTGAGTGCGCAAGTTTCTTCTGGGTTCTCCGGTTTCCTCCCACATCCCAAAGACCTGCAGGTTTGGACGGTAATTGACCTCTGCAAAGTGCCCCTAGTGTGTGGGATGCAACACTAGGATAATGTAGAACTAGTATGAATAGGTGATTATAGGTCGGCGTAAACTCAGTGGGCCGAAGGGCCCATTTTCATGCTGTACCTCTAAACAAAATAAATCTAATTCTCTGCTCTGCTGGGTGATGGAAGCTAAACGATGAGGTACTTAAAGTGGAGGTGGACAAACATTTAAAAGATCAAGGGATAGAGGGGTGAGGAGCAATGGGACTAAAAAAAAGGGTCGAGGTGAACATAGATCATGTTTCTTCAGTTTTTGAATAACTGTATTCAACATTAGGGTAGAATTTGACCAAATGTGGCATTAAGGTGCCCTGGTAACATGTGGATCTCAAAGGGGATCAAAGGGAATTGACTTCAGTGTAAACAGAAACATATCTCAGACAAAGGAAGATGATCATAGTTGGAGATAAATTATTTCAGTCCGATATTCCAGAATATCCCTACGGGTTTTTGTCAAGGCAATGTCCTTGGGGAATGGCGTGGTTACCATTGACCAGGAGCATATGTTGAGGATCCACTTAAAGACCAGCTGGTCATTTTCAAAAGTATCTAATTCAGAGGGCTAGAAGTATGTGGTGTGTCATACACTTTATTCCAGAAGAGGCTAAATTTATCCAGGAAAAAAAAAAGACTACCATGGACTTGTTCCGTTTTCTCATTCTTTTACACAAATGTCTATTTTTGCAGACTTTTTTCTTTTTACGTGCAAAATTTATGTTTAATTTATGTATAATTTATGTTTTTTTTGTTTTATTGACTGAATCTACATGCCTGCATTCGTACTGCAAGCAAGATTTTTATTGTACCTGTACCTCACCGTTCTTGAGCACATGACAAGAAACGCAACTTGACCTGACTACTTTCGATGTTGACCCATCAGTCTGAAGAAGGGTATCGACCTGAAACGTCACCCATTCCTTCTCTCCAGAGATGCTGCCTGTCCCGAGTTACTCCAGCATTTTGTGTCTTATCTTCGATTTAAACCAACATCTGCAGTTCCTTCCTACATTCTTTCCATGTATATGTGTATTTGTTGAAGGGTGAGTGCCAGTTTTTTCCTGCTGGAAAATACTTCCTCACGATTGCAGATTCATTCAACACGATTCATCGTTAACAATTGTTTAATATTGCCAGGTCCTCTTCTGCCCCTCTCCCGCTATTCTGGGAGCAAGATGGTTGTATAGAACTGAAGTTGTTAAATTTGTCCTCTCCTTATTCCCCTAATTTGCAGTTGCTCTTCTCTGACCTCTTGTGGAGTGTGTCAGTGTATGAGATGGAATGTGTCAATATGTGCAGGAATTCCTTTATTCCTTTATTCCAGCACCAATTACTTACAAGTAGTAGAAGCAAGGAACTTCAGATGCTGGTTTATACCAAAGCTAGACACAAAGTGCTGGAGTAACTCATGCTGGTCAGGCAACATCTCTGGAGAGAAACGATGGGTGACTTTACAGGTTTGGATGTCTGAATTTGAAGAATGGTTCTGACCCAAAACATTCTGTTTCATCAGAGAAGCTGCCTGAACCGCTGAGTTACTCCAGCACTTTGTATCTACCAATTATTTACAATTGAGTTAAGTTTGAGTTCAGTTTATTGTCATGTATACTGAGGTACAGTGACAAGCTTTTGCTGTGTGCTATCCAGTCAGTACATGATTACAATTGAGCCATCCACAATGTACAAATACATGTTGAAGAGAATAACGTGAAAAATGTTTAGTGCAAGATAAAGTCCAATAAAATCCAATCAAAGATAGTCCAAGGGTCTTCAATTAGGTTGATAATAACTTAGGACTCTTGCTAGTTGTTGGTAGGATGGTTCAGTTGCCTGATAACAGCTGGGACGAAAACTGTCCCTGAATCTGGTGGCGTGTTTTCACACATCTATACCTCTTGCCTGGTAGAAGAGGGGAGAAGAGGAGTGGCCAGGGTGCGGCTCGTCCTTGATTATGTTGCGGGCTTTGACGATTCAGTGTGAGGTATAAATGAAGTCAATGGAAGTGGGGTTCGTTCGCGTGATGGTCTGAGCTGCGTCTACAACTCTCTGCAAGTTCTGGCAATCCTGGATGGAGCTGTTCCCGAACCATGCTGTGATGTAGCCCATTGTCACCCAAAACTCACAGCAATTGTTTCTATTCTTATGTGAGCTTTGCATTTTGTTCTTGCCTGCCTCTGTGAATCAGCATTTTGTTTATTGGACTGGCAATCACACAGACCACCCACCCTCTCATTTCCTACAAAGGGGGGGGGGGGGGAGTCGTCTGCCCTGAACAGGAGAAGAGAATCCTCGTCTGTTACCAACTGGTTGTGAGCTCCCCCAGGTGGTCACTATAGATCCCTCCTCCTACCATTAACCACCGATTGCAATGCCAATCCCTGCCACACTCTGACCGACTGCTATCACTTCCAGCGCGTGCGGCTGGCTATTGGCCAGAAGGTGATGAAAGATCTTCTCTTCTTGTATCCATATTATTAAAGTTTTTTGATATTTAAAAAAACCATCACAAATTTACCTCATTCATCTTGACCAAATATCTGCAGATAGACACAGTTCTATACTGCAGATATACACAAAATGCTGGAGTAACTGATCGGGACAGGCAGCATCTATGGAGAGAAGGAATGCATGACGTTTCGGGTCGAGACCATTCTTCAGACTGTGCCTTTCCCGATGAGTTACTCCAGCATTTTGGGTCCATCTTTGGTGCAAACTCTTTTTCACACAGAAAGTTGTGAGTCTGTGGAATTTTCTGCCTCAGAGGGCGGTGGAGGCCAGTTCTCTGGATACTTTCAAGAGCTAGAGCTAGATTGGGCTCTTAAAGATAGCGGAGTCAGGGGATATGGGGAGAAGGCAGGAACGGGGTACTGATTGGGGATGATCAGACATGATCACATTGAATGGCGGTGCTGGCTCAAAGGGTCGAATGACCTACTCCTGCACCTATTGTCTATTGTCTATTGCATCTGCAGTTCCTTCCTACACATATCACTATACTGTACCAGGCAATATCTTAATTCCAGCATTAGTTATTTGCAAAGTCATTTCTGTAAACACGACCTGATTATATATTTTATTCTCAGTCAACTTGGTCAGTGCCCTCTATTTGGCTGATTTTCTCTCATCCTCCACTAACTGAGGCTTCCCCCTCTGATAACCCAGGAATATGATGATTTTGTCCAATATCCTCTCTGATTAAATGTAAAAAAAGAAACTGCAAATGCTGATTTATACCAAAGATAAACATAAAATGCTGGAGTAACTCAACCGGCAGGCAGCATCCTGGTGAAAATGGATAGGTGACGCATATACGGCCTCAGGTCTGTGAACAGCCAGAGGTCTCAACCTCTGCATCACCTGAAAAGACTGCCAGGGTCCTTGGACGGATTCGAGGGGGGAGGTAAAAAGGCAGGTGTTGCATTTCCTGCCGTTGCAGGGGAAAGTACCTGGGGAGAGGGTGGTTTGGGTGGGAAGGAACATGTTATCATAGAAACATAGAAACATAGAAATTAGGTGCAGGAGTAGGCCATTCGGCCCTTCGAGCCTACACCGCCATTCAATATGATCATGGCTGATCATCCAACTCAGTATCCCGTACCTGCCTTCTCTCCATACCCTCTGATCCCCTTAGCCACAAGGGCCACATCTAACTCCCTCTTAAATATAGCCAATGAACTGGCCTCAACTACCCTCTGTGGCAGAGAGTTCCAGAGACCCACCACTCTCTGTGTGAAAAAATTCCTTCTCATCTCGGTCCTAAAGGATTTCCCCCTTATCCTTAAGCTGTGACCCCTTGTCCTGGACCTCCCCAACATCGGGAACAATCTTCCTGCATCTAGCCTGTCCAACCCCTTAAGAATTTTGTAAGTTTCTATAAGATCCGCTCTCAATCTCCTAAATTCTAGAGAGTATAAACCGAGTCTATGCAGTCTTTGTTCATAAGACAGTCCTGACATCCCAGGAATCAGTCTGGTGAACCTTCTCTGCACTCCCTCTATGGCAATAATGTCCTTCCTCAGATTTGGAGACCAGAACTGTACGCAATACTCCAGGTGTGGCCTCACCAAGATGCTATACAACTGAAGTAGAACCTCCCTGCTCCTATACTCAAATCCTTTTGCTATGAAAGCTAACATACCATTTGCTTTCTTCACTGCCTGCTGTACCTGCATGCCTACTTTCAATGACTGGTGTACCATGACACCCAGGTCACGCTGCATCTCCCCTTTTCCTAATCGGCCTCCATTTAGATAATAGTCTGTTTTCCTATTTTTGCCACCAAAGTGGATAACCTCACATTTATCCACATTATACTGCATCTGCCAAACATTTGCCCACTCACCAAGCCTATCCAAGTCACCTTGCAGTCTCCTAGCATCCTCCTCACAGCTAACACTGCCCCCCAGCTTAGTGTCATCCGCAAACTTGGAGATATTGCCTTCAATTCCCTCATCCAGATCATTAATGAATATTGTAAATAGCTGGGGTCCCAGCACTGAGCCTTGCGGTACCCCACTATTCACTGCCTGCCATTGTGAAAACGACCCGTTTACTCCTACTCTTTGCTTCCTGTTTGCCAGCCAGTTCTCTATCCACATCAATACTGAACCACCAATGCCGTATGCTTTAAGTTTATATACTAATCTCTTATGTGGGACCTTGTCGAAAGCCTTCTGGAAGTCCAGATACACCACATCCACTGGTTCTCCCCTATCCACGCTACTAGTTACATCCTCGAAAAATTCCACAAGATTCCTCAGACATGATTTACCTTTCGTAAATTCATGCTGACTTTGTCCAATGATTTCACCACTTTCCAAATGTGCTGCTATCCCATCTGTAATAACTGACTCTAGCAGTTTCCCCACTACCGATGTTAGACAAACTGGTCTGTAATTCCCGGTTTTCTCTCTCCCTCCCTTCTTAAAAAGAAGGGTTACATTTGCTACCCGCCAATCCTCAGGAACTACTCCAGAATCTAAAGAGTTTTGAAAGATTATCACTAATGCATCCACTATTTCCGGAGCTACTTCCTTAAGTACTCTGGGATGCAGCCTATCTGGCCCTGGGGATTTATCGGCCTTTAATCCATTCAATTTACCCAACACCACTTCCCGACTAACCTGGATTTCACTCAAGTCCTCCTTTGACCGGCGGTCCCCTGCTATTTCCGGCAGATTATTTATGTCTTCCTTAGTGAAGACGGAACCAAAGTAGTTATTCAATTGGTCCGCCATATCCTTGTTCCCCATGATCAACTCACCTGTTTCTGACTGCAAGGGACCTACATTTGTTTTAACTAATCTCTTTCTCTTCACATATCTATAAAAACTTTTGCAGTCAGTTTTTATGTTCCTTGCCAGTTTTCTTTCATAATCTATTTTTCCTTTCCTAATCAAGCCCTTTGTCCTTCTCTGCTAGTCTCTAAATTTCTCCCAGTCCTCTTATCCAGAGAGTTGTGGAGGGAATGGTCTCTGCTGAAAGGGGTGGATGTGGGGAGATGTGGCTAGTGGTCGCATCCCATTGGAAGTGGCGAAAATGTTGGAGGATTATGTGCTGTATGCGACGGCTGACGGGGTGAAGGTGAGGACTACTGAAGGTGAGGACTACTCTGTCCTTGTTAAGACTGGGGGTGGGGTGGGTGGGGGGAGCAAGAGTGGAGCTGCGGGTTATTGAGGAGGACCAGGTGAGAGCCTCTCCTATGATGGAAGATACAACGATCAATTCTACATTTTACTTCGGAGTCACGTGAGTGACTACGTGAAGAAGCCCCGCCTGGCGCTGGATCGGCATTACGTCGACGCTATCGGTAGAGGAAGAGCTGCAGAGCGCAGCTCCAACACAGCGGTAAGGAAACGGCCCGCAGGTAAGTAAAATTATTTTACTTCCAGGGCGTTTTCTAAAAACTCCGTAGGCTGGTGGGTAAACCAGGAGGAGTTAAAATAAATATAAAAATGTTTTAAAAAATCGCGGGTAAAACGTGCATCCCGGGGTGTAGAAAGTCGGGACAGCAGATTATTGCGGAGCCGGTTCCGATACCGGTGGCCGTTGAAATACCCGTTAGTGAGCCTTTGGTTGCTCCACAAACAAAACTTTGAAAACCCAGTGCCTAAAATGTAAAAGGAAAGCTTGAAAGGCCTGAGGTTTCTGAAAGATCCTGAAGGAAAGCCTTTGGCTAAGAATGGATCTAATGGAGAAAATACTCCAAACAATAATCAACCAAGGGTCTAAGTACCCAGAATATTCCCAGGCAGCCCCTGAGGGGGTTCCATATCATGAATATGGTGCCAGTTTGAATTGGGAATTGAAACTCCAGTGCCTGGGATTGGGCTGGAGGAAGTCTCCTTGAACAAGTTTCAGGAGTACCAGGGCTGTATGAGACTGACCCTGAAAGTGGTGTTGTGATCAGAAGTACCCACCACAATACAAATCCAGGTGTGTCTGATGGGGCACAAAGTTACTATACCTGGAGGAGGCGGTGAGGCCATGGAAGGAAACCTGGCGGCCAATGTTAATTATATGGTCTCTCACCTGCCTCAAAAAAGCTGTTATGGTTGAGACAGCAGATTTGGATTTAAACACCTATTTATTGTACCTCAAAGAAGGTACCTATGGTGAATCCGGCTTTTTGGGCGCTAATGTCAGCAATAATGCGGGCGCAGGAATTACGATTCAAAGAATCCTCAAGCTAATTTTGGCATCACTGTCTTTTGGAAGACAAGCTGGAAGGTTGTGGAATGACCAAAGTTCAGAATAAACATATGTTGGGTTTATTCTGCAACTCATTTTTGAGATAAATTATATAAAAAATGGAGATTACCATTCGGCCTCTTTTACATCCAAGATTTTCAGGGTTGTGCAGGGCAAGCAATGTTCAAGCTCTTGGTTATTTGTTCGGAGGAAATCTGTCTAAACAAATTAAAGAAATGGATGAAGAGGCAAAAACTGTTGGCCTTGTGAAACCCTTCAGTTTGGCCAGAAAGGCTGGTCATATGAGAAGGGGATTTGATTTTGGAGCTGGAACGAGCCGAGGCAGGAGTATGATAAGGAAGAATTACCAGCCAGCACAGCCGAATGTACACCCATTTATTGGGAAAGGAGATTATTTCGTCCAGTTGGAGAGGTACAAAAACTTTATCCTATTAAAGAAGGATGTTTGGATGAACCTCAGATTGGTGGTAGACTCCGAATGTTTATAATGAATGGGAGGTATGGATTCATTGGGACACAATAAGCCTAATAATTCTTTGATGTTTTCAGTTCTTGAAAGAATTCAAATTGACAAAGAGGTTAAGAATTTGTGTGAGAAAGGAGTTATTGAGAAAACAGGAGAGGATCCACAACAATTGTATCAAATATTTTCCCCAGACCGAAGAAAGATGGGGGTTGTAGAATCATTTTAGATCTCACACAATTGAATACATTTGTCCAGTAAACATTTTAAAATGGACACATTCAACACTGCAATGCAGCTGGTATCAACAGGTTGTTATATGGCTACAATAGATTGAAGGATGCATATTTTTCGGTCCCAATTCACCATAGTTTCGCAGGTAATTAAAGTTTTATGGATGGGACAGCTGTGGCAATACAAGCATTACCTAATGGGTCAATTGGGCAACTAGATGCTAATTCAGCACCTAGATTGTTCACTTTATTGTTTAAGCCAGCACTTGCACTGCTAAGGGCACAAAACACATCGTTATGGCTTATCTAGATGACATTAATTGTTTATGCTAATCAGGAGTCAGCTGAAAATCAGTCTCAGCAACTACAAGCCTGTTGAGAAGTTGGGTTCCTGATTTATCCAACAAAATCTAAGTTACAGCCATCCCAAACCATGGAATAGCTGGGGTTTGTGATTTATTCAGTTACCACGTTGGTAACTTTACCAATGGATAAGGTGATAGATTGACAAATGTGTGTCAGAACCTTATTAACAAACCTTATCCCTCCATCCGAGTAGTGCCAAGGCTATTGGGAAGTTGGTAGCAGCATCTCCAGCAGTGGATTTTGGCCCTCTACATTACCAAAATCTTCAAAGGGCAAAAACTCAAGCACTTATTCAGCGAGCAGGCCATTTGATAGGCCAATGCAATTGCCAAAGGAAATTTATCAGAATTACAATGGTGGATTGAGAATGTTCCACAAGCTGCTTAGAACATTTGGTCGTCAACCAGTAGTGTTTTGCAAACTGACGCAAGTTTTCTCGGATGGGGGGGGGAGCTACGGATTATGAGACCAGCTGCGGGGGCAGATGGGCTGTCCAAGAGGATTTTTTGCTCCAAACATATGGTATTAATTATTTGGAGCTACTGGGAGCATTTATGGATTAAAAGCTTATTGTTCTACATTAAAGATTTACATGTCCATACACAAATAGACAATACCACAACTGTGGCATATATCAATCACATGGGTGGTGTCAGATCATGTGATCATCTGGTAACCAGATGTGGCAATGGTGTATTGGAAAAATATTTGGTTCAGCTATTTATCTCCCAGGAAGAGACAATGTTGTGGCAGACAAAAGATCATGAATATTTAAAGACAATACAGAATGGATGTTTATCCACAAATTTTCAAAAATATTGTCAGTCGGTATGGAGTACCATACATTGATCTGTTTGCATCTAGATTGAATCACCAATTGCCCAAATACGTGTCTTGGGAACACGATCCAGGGGCAGTAGCAGTGGATGCTTTCTCGCTACACTGGGGGAATACGTTTTTATGCTTTTCCCCATTCTGTCTGATTGGGCAATGTCCCAAGGAAATAGCGCAAGACGCTGCCAAAGGCATTATTGGTGGTGCCAAAATGGGCCTATGCAGTCATGGTTCCCATTGATGCTTAAAATGATTGTTGAACCATGTATGACAATTCCCAGTTGCGACAATCTGTTGACACAACCAGTAACAAAAGAATTCGTCCATTGCATGATCATATGAATTTGTTTATCTGCAGGTTCTGACCAGACCATTGCAAGAGTTTGAACTGTTGGACAGGACCATGGTTGTATACATGTAGCTTAGAGCAATAGCACTAAAAAACAATTTTTGTCGCATATAACAAAATGGGAAGTTTTGTACACAGTCAAAGATATCTTATCATACTGCAAACATTTCAAATATTTTAGAGTTCCTTGCTGGGCTACACTTGATGAGCATTTGAGCTATAGTGTCATTAATTGTGCTTGTAGTGCATTGTCATCCTATTTAGGACATATTTCTGATCGGGATTTAGTAGGGTCTCACCCATTAGTATCCCGATTCATGAAAGGTATTTTAATAAAATCCTCCCAAGCCCCGATATACAGAAATTTGGGATGTTAGCATTGTTCTCATTTGCTGAAACAATGGGCTCCAATTACTTCAATGTCTTTGCAGAAATTAACATTCAAGGTGGCAATGTTAATGGCGTTGGTATCAGCTCAAAGAGTACAAACTTTGCAATTGTTACGGTTGGATTGCATGCATGTGACTACAGATAACATTGTGTTTATGTTTCTGACCTGATCAAACAAAGCAGACCAGGGAGAACTGGAATTAAGGTAATGTTTAAAGCGTATCCTATTGATGAAACACTGTGTGTAGTTAAGCATTTAACTCAATACATTGAGGTAACCAAAAATCTCAGAGGTTCTGAGAAAGCGTTATTGATAACACACAAAAAAGCCACATATAAAGTTCAGTTCAAACCATTTCTAGATGGTTAAAACAGGTTTGGGTCTAGCAGGAATAGACACTGATGTGTTTAAATCTCACTCCACTAGGGCGGCAGCTGCATCCGCGGCGAAGGTACAGGATGTACCACTCGATAAAATTTTAGAGGCCGCAGGGTGGTGTAGAGTAGAAACATTTTCAAAGTTCACAATAAACCTGTTGTCACGGTGCCAGGATTTGGACACACAGTACTGGGTTCTCTTTAAATGCTTGCTTTGTTTTAAATTATCAATTTATATTATCGATTTATGTTATCATTGACATCATTTGTCAATTTTCTTTTTGTAATTTTCCCCTGGGATAGAGGGGTTATTATTTTAAAAAAGTTGTTCTTTTTATGGCTAAAAGACTTATTACATAAATTGTAACAATGTCTTAAAATACTATTTACTCACTACTGTGTTGACTAAACAGAGAGTCGTATGGAATGAATTTACGACATAAAAAACACAGAGCTTTAAAATCTTCACGTAGTCACTCACGTGACTCCAAAGTAAAATAGTAAGATTAAACGAGAACTTACCTGTTCGAAGTTTGATCTTTATTTTATGAGGAGTTACGATGAGGGATTACGTGCCCTCCACTCCCAACCCTCATAATATAAATGATCATCTGGTAGTTCTAGTCTATTTTTGAGCCTTACTATCTTACTCTGGCTATTGGTTCTGTGTTTTTCATGCCGCTGCTTTGAAGTATGCCGATCCAGCGCCAGGCGGGGCTTCTTCACGTAATCCCTCATTGTAACTCCTCATAAAATAAAGATTAAACTTCGAACAGGTAAGTTCTCGTTTAATCTTACTATTTTCCTTGATCTCCATCTCTGTGGATGTCTCGTTTTCACACCATACACTTCCTCATCTCTGTGTCTCCATCCTGGCAGGTAATAAGATGACAGACACAAAATGCTGGATTCACTCAGCGGGACGTGTAAAACGAGGGTAGAAGCAATAGGGAGCAAGGTGAAAAGTAAAAGTGGCAGGCAGACAAAACCAGGGCAAAAATCAAAAAGGGCCACTTCTCAACATAATTGTATAAGGGGCAAGAGCGTTGTAAAAACAAGCCTGAAGGCTTTGTGTCTCAATGCAAGGAGTATTCGCAATAAGGTGGATGAGTTGAACGTGCAGATAGCTATTAATCATTATGATATAGTTGGGATCACGGAGACATGGCTCCAGGGTGACCAAGGCTGGGAGCTGAACATTCAGGGATATTCAATATTCAGGAGGGATAGAGAGAAAGGAAAAGGAGGTGGGGTAGCATTGCTGGTTAGAGAGGAGATTAACGCAATGGAAAGGAAGCACATTATCTCGGAGTATGTGGAATCGGTATGGGTAGAGCTGCGAAACACGAAGGGGCAGAAAACTCTGGTGGGTGTTGTGTACAGGCCACCTAACAGTAGTAGTGAAGTTGGGGAAGGTATCAAACAGGAAATTAGAAATGCGTGCGACAAAGGCAAAACAGTTATAATGGGTGACTTCAATCTACATATAGATTGAGTGAATCAAATTGGCAGGGGCGCTGAGGAAGAGGATTTTTTGGAATGTTTGCGGGATAGTTATCTAAATCAACATGTATAGGAACCAACGAGAGAGCAGGCTATTTTAGAGTGGGTATTGAGTAATGAGGAACGGTTAGTTAGCAGTCTTGTTGTGCGTGCCCCCCTGGGCAAGAGTGACCATAATATGGTCGAGTTCTTCATTAGGATGGAGAGGGACATTGTTAATTCAGAAACAATGGTTCTGAACTTAAGGAAAGGTAACTTTGAGGGTATGAGACGTGAATTGGCCAAGATTGACTGGCAATCAATTCTAAAAGGGTTGACGGTGGATACGCAATGGAAGACATTTAAAGACTGCATGGATGAACTACAAAAATTGTTCATACCAGTTTGGCAAAAGAATAAATCAGGGAAGGTAGTGCATCCGTGGATAACAAGGAAAATCAGGGATAGTATCAAAGCAAAGGATGATGCGTACAAAGTAGCCAGAAAAAGCAGCATACCAGAGGACTGGGAGAAATTCAGAGACCAGCAGAGGAGGACAAAGGGCTTAATTAGGAAAGGAAAAATAGATTATGAAAGAAAACTGGCAGGGAACATAAAAACTGACTGCAAAAGTTTTTATAGATATGTGAAGAGAAAGAGATTAGTTAAAACAAATGTAGGTCCCTTGCAGTCAGAAACAGGTGAGTTGATCATGGGGAACAAGGATATGGCGGACCAATTGAATAACTACTTTGGTTCCATCTTCACTAAGGAAGACATAAATAATCTGCCGGAAATAGCAGGGGACCGCCGGTCAAAGGAGGAATTGAGTGAAATCCAGGTTAGTCGGGAAGTGGTGTTGGGTAAATTAAATGGATTAAAGGTCGATAAATCCCCAGGGCCAGATAGGCTGCATCCCAGAGTACTTAAGGAAGTAGCTCCGGAAATAGTGGATGCATTAGTGATAATCTTTCAAAACTCTTTAGATTCTGGAGTAGTTCCTGAGGATTGGCGGGTAGCAAACGTAACCCTTCTTTTTAAGAAGGGAGGGAGAGAGAAAACCGGGAATTACAGACCACTTTGTCTAACATCGGTAGTGGGGAAACTGCTAGAGTCAGTTATTAAAGATGGGATAGCAACACATTTGGAAAGCGGTGAAATCATTGGACAAAGTCAGCATGGATTTACGAAAGGTAAATCATGTCTGAGGAATCTTGTGGAATTTTTCGAGGATGTAACTAGTAGCGTGGATATGGGAGAACCAGTGGATGTGGTGTATCTAGACTTCCAGAAGGCTTTCGACAAGGTCACACATAAGAGATTAGTATACAAACTTAAAGTATACGGCATTGGGGGTTCAGTATTGATGTGGATAGAGAACTGGCTGGCAAACAGGAAGCAAAGAGTAGGAGTAAACAGGTCCTTTTCACAATGGCAGGCAGTGACTAGTGGGGTTCCGCAAGGCTCATTGCTGGGACCCCAGCTATTTACAATATTCATTAATGATCTGGATGAGGGAATTGAAGGCAATATCTCCAAGTTTGCGGATGACACTAAGCTGGGGGACAGTGTTAGCTGTGAGGAGGATGCTAGGAGACTGCAAGGTGACTTGGATAGGCTGGGTGAGTGGGCAAATGTTTGGCAGATGCAGTATAATGTGGATAAATGTGAGGTTATCCACTTGGTAGCAAAAACAGGAAAGCAGACTATTATCTAAATGGTGGTCGATTAGGAAAAGGGGAGATGCAGTGCGACCTGGGTGTCATGGTACACCAGTCATTGAAACAACTTTTGTGTTAAGTCAATGGAAAAGCAAAAGGGAACAAGGTGCTAATTTCCGAGTATGAAAATGGCCATAACTTTCTTAATACTGAAGATATGAAAGTGAATTAGGTGTCAAATTAAACTTATTTCTATGCTTTATTTGATGGGATAAATTGCTGACTTGATTTTTTAAATGTCAAAATTTTGTAACATTGCTAATCCATCTACAGTATCTACCATCTCCATTGGCCTTGTTCCCTTCCCCCACATAATCTTGCAGTATGTCTCCTCACGTTCAACTGCTCAGTGTCTCTCTCTCCCCTCCTAACTAGGACTCAACCCACTCTGTTTATCTGCCTCATCTTCAGGAGCAGGCAAACTCAGTTGATTATCAACTGCATTTTGTTTAAAGTTGAAACTAAACCCACTAGCCCTCCCTTGGGCCTCCCCTCTCCCTGGTAATTGACACTTTCTTTGTTCCTCTAATTTCTTTAATGCACTTTCCATCACCTGACTGCCATTTGCATCATCCACTGGCCTGATCCTCACTGTTTGCCTGATGTTTGATCCAAAACATTTTCTCCCCGTGTCTAATCTATAATTAACTACATTATGAACTGTTTTCACAACCAGAATTTCTTCCGGAGGCACTGACTGTAGATTGTGGCAGTTCGGGGGGGGGGGGGGGGGGGTGATTTCTCAGGCTACCTGGTGTAAGATTGAGACACAAAAAGCGGGAGTAACTCAGCGGGTCAGACAGCATCTCTGGAGAAAAGGATGTGCTGACTCTGCAGAGGGTCCAGAGGAGGTTTACAAGAATGATTCCAGGAATGAGTGGGTTAGCATATGATGAGCGTTTGACGGCACTGGGCCTGTACTCGCTGAAGTTTAGAAGGTTGACGGGGGACCTCATTGAAACTTACAGAACAATGAAAGGCATCGATAGAGTGGATGTGGAAAGGATGTTTCCACTGGTGGGAGTCTAGAACTGGTGGAGAGGTCATAGTCTCAAACTTAAAGATAGATTCCGACTAGTCTTCTGGCAAATAATTCTGGTTATCATGATTTGTATGATTTACAGGTGTCAGAGGTTATGAGAAGGCAGAGTAGACTTGATGGGCCGAAGGGCCTTATTCTACTCCTAAACCTATGCTCTCTTCTCATGGACAATCCCACCCTCATTATCTACCCTATCAATTCCACTCATACCTCTCTCAGGAGGATGCTGAGGGAGTGAAGGAAGGAAAAAGTAAGGCCATTAAAAAGGCCAAAAGGGACTTCTGCTTCAAGTTGGAGGATGAGACAGATGCTCGGCAGCTGTGGGGGGGCCTGAATGCAATCACCTCCTACAAGGCAAAATCAGGAGGCAGCTCGAATGTCGGTAAACATCACTCCCTGATGAGCTCAATGCGTTTTACGCACGTTTTGATAGGGAGAACACTGCTGTGCCTTCCCGAGCCCCCATTCGCTGTAATGGTATTTCAGTCTCAGTCAAAGAGACCGACGTCAGGAAATCCTTCAGAGGGGTGAACCCTGGAAAAGTGCCTGGACCTGATGGTATACCTGGTCGTGTTCTAAAAACCTGTGCAGACCAACTGGCTGGAGTTTTTACGGACATTTTCAACCTCTCACTTCTGAGGTCTGCGGTTCCCACCTGCTTCAAAAAGGCATCAATTATACCAGTGCCCAAGAAGAGCAAGGTGACGTGCCTCAATGACTATCGACCTGTGGCACTAACGCCTGTGGTGATGAAGTGCTTTGAAAGGTTGATCATGGCGCAAATCAACTCCTACCTCGACAAAAACCTGGACCCACTGCAGTTCGCTTACCGCCACAACAGATCAGCGGTGGATGCGATCTCGCTGGCTCTCCACACCACTCTTGACCACTTGGACAACAAAAACTCATATGTCAGGCTGTTATTCATCGATTACAGCTCGGCATTTAATACTATCATCCCCTCCAAGCTGGTTACAAAACTCGCAGAACTGGGTCTCTGCGCATCCCTCTGCAATTTGATCCTCGACTTCCTCATTCACAGACCACAATCTGTTCGTATTGGTGGAAATGTGTCAGACTCGATAACAATCAGCACGGGAGCACCTCAAGGATGCGTGCTCAGCCCCCTGCTGTACTCATGACTGCGTAGCCGGTCACAGTGCGAACTCCATTATCAAGTTCGCTGACGACACCACTGTTGTGGGACGTATCACTGATGGGGATGAGTCAGAGTACAGAAGAGAGATCGAGCAACTGTCCATATGGTACCAGCATAATAAATCTGGCCCTCAACACCAGCAAAACCAAGGAACTGATTGTGGACTTTGGAAGGAGAAGGATGGGGACCCACAGTCCGGTTTATATCAACGGGTCGATGGTTGAAAGGGTCAAGAGCTTCAAATTCCTGGGCGTGCACATCTCTGAAGATCTCTCCTGGTCCGAGAACACTGATGCAATTATCAAGAAAGTTCACCAGCGCCTCTACTTCATGAGAAGATTACGGAGAGTCGGTTTCTCAAGGAGGACTCTCTGTAACTTCTACAGGTGCACAGTAGAGAGCATGCTGACCGGTTGCATCTTGGCTTGGTTCGGCAACTTGAACGCCCTGGAGAGGAAAAGACTACAAAAAGTAGTAACCACTGCGCAGTCCATCATCGGCTCTGACCTTCCTTTCATCGAGGGGATTTACCGCAGTCGCTGCCTCAAAAAGGCTGGCAGTATCATCAAAGATCCACACCATCCTGGCCACATACTCATCTCCCTGCTACCTTCAGGTAGAAGGTACAGGAGCCTGAAGACTGCAACGACCAGGTTCAGGAATAGCTACTTCCCCACAGCCATCAGGCTATTAAACCTGGCTCGGAAAAAACTCTGATAACTAATAACCAATTATCTGTTATTTGCACTTTATTAGTTTAGTTATTCATGTGTGTGTATATATTTATATATGGTATATGGACACACTGATCTGTTTTGCAGTAAATGCCTTCTATGTTCTGTGTGCTGATGCAAAGCAAGAATTTCATTGTCCTATCAGGGACACATGACAATAAACTCACTTGAACACTTGAACTTGATGAAACACCGAAACAGGAAATACTAAAAACAGGTTAGGCTGCATCTGTGAAAATAGGAAGTTAACATTTCATCTCTGAGGTCCATTGTCATACCTGTGGATGAGGGCAGTTTGGTGTGTTGAGTTGTTATTACTTGAGAAGCAAGTTCATTATTATTTTTAAGGCAAACAACTTTGACAGAGACCTGACAAAGGCACAATGGGTCGAATGGGCTCATTTTGTGTTACCTTTTTGGATGCCAACCCGTCTGGACTTAGCCTAGTAGGCCATTGCAGATGCACCATTGCCCAAAGACTAAATGCTTTCCAGTGTGGGCATGTATTGTATGTATGGCAGCCACAGCCTGCTAACTACATTGGGTAGGTGGAGAGTCTATGCGGGTCTGTGCTGGGCACCGGGCTTGAAGCTGGAGCTAGACGACTGGTGGGCGAGAGGAGCAGCCCTGAAGTGTTGGACACAGTGGTGAAGAAGAAGAGGGCCAGGTTTACAACTGAGAGTGTTAGCAGGAGGAGGAAGCAGGAGGCCGGGAGTGAACCAAATGGGTGCTTGGGTAGGAGAGTGGGCTGAGGATTATGAGAGAGGGCCAGAGGTGTTAGAAGGAGGACACAGGGAGGTAGAGGGTTGAGGGAGGGATGCACAGAATGAGGGAATGGTTAAGAACTATAGCACTTATATTATATTGACCAGCCCATTGAACTTTGGACTTGAATCATACAAAATGACACTGGAAACGTGGTGACTCTTGTGTGCTGTCTCAGCTTAATCTACTATCCTTACACTCTTGTACTTAAAATGATTGTGCCTATGTATAGCAAGATTTTTAGTAAGCTAGTTTCAAAAAATAAAATAATTTCATTGTACCTCAGTGTATGTGACAATATACCTCTGTCCATCCAGGCAAATAGAGTGCAGGTACGTAGAAAAACCCCAGAAAATGCTGGAAAATCTTAGCAGTTCAGGCAGCATCTGTGGAAAGAGAAACACAGTCAACATTTCTGCACTGATGCTGCCTGGCCCACTGCTTCCAGCATTTCCATTAATTTTCCACATAATTAGAGCTTGTGTCGGTGAATGCACGAGCACAGACATACAGACACTGAGCTCCTGTGTGTGTCCTGCAGCAGAGTGTGTTGTTCAGCTATCGTGGATGCAATACCACTGGACCAAGTCCTCACCCTGCCAAGACAGGTATGCAGTGGTCACCCAATGTTAAAAGAATTCATGCCTCCTCTGATGTGGGGCTATGCCATCCCCAGCCCCGAATAACCACTTTAAAATGTTGATCCCCACCTCCTGGCACAAAAATAATTACTATTAGTGTTAAAACACAAAGGACTTATGCTACTTGGACTAGTTATTGACTGAGCACACACACACACACACACACACACACACACACACACACACACACACACACACACACACACACACACACACACACACACACACACACACACACACACACACACACACACACACACACACACACACACACACACACACACACACACACACACACACACACAGTAACTCAGTGGTTCATGCAGCATCTGTGGAGGCAGGGGGGGCAGTCGATATTTCAAGAATCAAGAGTGTTCAATTGTCATATGTACTGACCATGGGACCATGAAATTCTTACTTGAAGAAGCATAGCAGGCCTGTAACACAAGACACAGAATATATAAATTCAATAAATTAATAACCCTACTATTAGTGCAAAAATGCCAAAAATCCTTAGTGTAAACCAAGACAGTCCAGAGTTCATCGGGTGGTGTTCTGTAGTGTTCAAGAGCTGGATTGTTGCTATTTTTTAACCTGGTGGTTACGGTTTTCAGACTCCTATACATTTTTCTTTATGGTAGGAGTGCAATGGGAGCATGGTCAGGGTGTTATGGATCTTTGTAACGCTGGCTACCTATTCGATGGCGAGGAGGTCCGCACCCAGGATGGATTGGGCAGTGAGCACAACTTCTTGTCATCTCCTTTGTTCCTGGGAGTTTGAGTGGCCGAACCAGGCCGTAATTCAACCAGTCCATATGCTCTTTACCATATCACTGTAGATCTCCTCAATCCTCCAAGGAAGTAGAGGCATGGGTGGGCTTTCTTTATGATTGTATCAATGTGCAGAGTCCAGGACAGATCTTCAGCGAACTTTAGAGATACACACGCTCAGGAACTTGATGTTGTTGACTCTCTCCACCGCCAACCCATTGATGAAGACAAGTTTGTGAATCCTCAGCTTTCTCCATCAAAAGTCAACATGCATCAAAACCCACCAATTGGACGCTTATTGCTCTGGATTGCAGCAGCTGCAGTCTCTTGGATCTCCTAGTCCAATTCTCCACTATTTACGGTAAGGCACACCTCTACCTCTTGATTTGTTGCAGGGATTCAATAGACAATAGACAATTCATGCAGGAGTAGGCCATTCAGCCCTTCGAGCCAGCACCGCCATTCACTGTGATCATGGTTGATCATCCACAATCAGTATCCCGTTCCTGCCTTCTCCCCATATCCCCTGACTCCGCTATCTTTAAGAGCTCTATCTAACTCTCTCTTGAAAGCATCCAGAAAATTGGCCTCCACTGCTTTCTGCGGCAGAGAATTCCACATATTCACAACTCTCTGGGTGAAAACTTTTTTCTTCATCTCCGTTCTAAATGGCCTATCCCTTATTTGTAAACTGTGGCTCCTGATTCTGGACTCCCCCAACATCGGGAACATGTTTCTTGCCTCTAGCATGTCCAATCCCTTAATAATCTTACGTTTCAATAAGATCTCCTCTCATCCTAAATTCCAGAGTATACAAGTCTAGCCACTCCATTCTATCAACATATGACAGTCCTGCCATCCTGGGAATTAACCTTGTGAACCTAGGCTGCACTCCTCAATAGCAACAATGTCCTTCCTCAAATTAGGCGACCCAAACTGCACACAATACTCCAGGTGTGGTCTCACTAGGGCCCTGTACAACTGCAGAAGGACCTCTTTGCTCCTATTGTTATGGAAGCCAACATGCCATTAGTTTTCTTCACTGCCTGCTGTACCTGCATGCTCACTTTCAGTGACTGATGAACAAGGACCCCCAGATCTCATTGCATTTCCTTCTTTCCCAACTTGGCACCATTCCGATAATAATCTGCCTTCCTGTTTTTGCCACCAAAGTGGATAACCTCACATTTATCCACATTAAACTGTCCCTGAATGAATGAATGAATGAATGGCCTTTATTGTCATTCAGACCTTTCGGTCTGAACGAAATTTCTGCCATGCATCTGCCCACTCACTCAACCTGTCCAAGTCACCCAGTATCCTCATAGCATCCTCCTCACTGTCACACTGCCACCCAGCTTTGTGTCATCTGCAAATTTGCTAATGTTACTTTTAAATCCCTTCATCTAAATCATTAATGTATATTGTAAATGGCTGCGGTCCCAGCACCGAGCCTTGTGGTACCCCACTTGTCACTGCCTGCCATTCTGAAATGGACCCGTTAATCCCCATTCTGTTTCCTGTTTGCCAACCAATGTTCTATCCATGTCAGCACTCTACCCCCAATACCATGTGTCCTAATTTTGCCCACTAATCTCCTATGTGGGACCTTATCCAATGTTTTCTGAAAGTCCCGGTACACTACATCCACTGGCTCTCCCTTGTCCATTTTCCTAGTTACATACTCAAAAAATTCCAGAAGATTAGTCAAGCATGATTTCCCCTTTGTAAATCCATGCTGGCTCGGCCTGATCCTGTTCATCATTCACGGTGGGCCACACAAACCCCAGATGGACATCGATCCCTGCGGCACCTTCCCTCCTCCACAGGTAAAGGTGTAACAAACACCGGGGGGGCGGGACTAGCAGGGCGCCGGCGTCTGATTGGCCAGACCAACGCCAGAGTTCCAATGCAGGGGGCGGGGACAGGGATGGAACGCGGTTTCTCGGCGTGTGATTGGGCGGACCGCCTGTCCGTCAGCAGTGAGGGGCGTGGCGATACTAATGCCGCCCCGGGCTGGAATGTAAGGCACGCGGTGGAAGTGTAGACTCGCCGCTCGGCCCCTCCTGCTGCTGCCACCACCGCCGCCCCACTCACTCAGCTGGCTCTGCACAGGGACTCGTCTCCTCTACTCTCCCTACCAGCCTGCTGCTGCTGCTTTCGGGAAGGTCCCCGGGCATGTCCGGAGTGCGTGTCAAAGAGTTGGCGCTTTCGTCTACGGGCAAACACTTGCGAGCCGCTGTCAGGAATTCCATTCTGGGCGGGGAGAGCGGCTGAGTCGCTCCATTGCCGGCGTTGAGCATATCCATGTACTGTGACCGTAATCTTCAACGGGAGCTGCGGTGATGCTTTGTCGGAAGCAACCGAGGGTAGATCCCACTCTCTGATCTTTCGCAAGGAGAGAGCTCCGGCTCCCCGGGAGATTGAAGTGCTGGTGAGTTTCTTACATTCCCACTACCTTCGAATTAGAGCGGCGCTTTCCCGGAGGCATTTCCTTCCCTTGCAATGGAAGAAATGCAAGGTGTTGATTAAACATGGAGTTTCTTCCAGCTACTAATTGCTGAATGACCTGACTCGCATTGTTGTTCCTACTTTGTCTTCTGTACTCTGGCGAAGGAAGTTAAACTGCCCATTGGACCGCGTGGGGTATGTTGAGTTTAATTACTGTTAAAAACAGCTACCGTGTGTCGCATTTTAAAGAGGCGCCCTTTAATACTGGCGGAGTTTGGTGTAATAGTTTAAATGAACTTTTACAATGCAGCACTGGTACCAAAAAAATTAGAAGTGGTGCCAGTTCATTTAAAACAAGGCTTCAGGTGAAGTTTTTGCCTATTCACAGCACTTTACTATATACTGGAAAGTCAGGTTTAAAGAAAAATACAGATATACAAGATACATATGGACGTTGGTATTCAAATGTAAAGCTTGGTACGGTTCTGTTTGAAGCATAGTTAACACATGGCGTTCTTGGCACTAACCCTAAACGTTTTCTGCAACTATGTTTTCAATTACAAAGTGAAATTTGTATGAAATGTGTTCTGTTAAAAATGGAAGCTAAAATTGAATGCGACTTTTCATGCGGGGCCCCTTGCATCCGTGACTCATGCAATGCGCTATTCGTAAGAATCCATTGCAACGATGACCTTCCGAAAAACCTCATTCCATTATATTGGAGCGTCCTTGCCAAGTTAACCAAACCGCAATTGCATGTGGAACAGTCAATGCATTAGAATGAATCACGCTGTTGTGACGCGGTGCAATAAGTGGAGTGCATTTTAATCTGAGGCATTTTAACTTGCGAGAATTTAAACATTTTAGTGTTGTCCTAAATCTTGCTCGACAGCTTTTAACGTATCTATGCCTGTATCTGGCTTGTGCATTTGATGTTATCAAGCATAATATCATTGTTGAGTATCACGTATTATGTTTCTTCCGAATCGCTGGTCTTGGACGAAACAATGCCAATCATTAAAAGTTTTTTAAAAACCGCTGGAGGAACTCGGCGAGTCGGACAGTATCTGTGGAGGCAAATGGTTTTCGGTCAGACGACCACCTGGTTTCCTCCAACGTTTTAGTTTAGTTTATTATTGTCACATGTACCGAGGTGTAGTGAAAAGTTTTTTTTTAGTTGCCTGTTATCCAGTCGGCGAGAAGGTAAAACACGATTACAATCAAGCCGTTCACACATAGGACGGGGACAAACGTTTCGTGCAATCAAGCCATCCAGTGTACAGATAGAGATAAAGGGAATAATGTTTAGTGCAAGATAAAATCCAGTAGAGTCCGATTAAAGATCGTCCGAGGTTCTCCATTGAGGTAGATGGTAGGTCAGGACAACTATTTAATTGATAATAGATGGTTCAGTTGCCTGATAACAGCTGGAAAGAAGCTGTCCCTGAATCTCTTTTTTACTCAAGATTCCATCATCTGCTTTGCCTTGTCAGGCGGTTCTTGCAGTTGTTTATATTTTAATGCAAATGAAACACGGTCATCACCGGAACGAGCCATCAAGTTAACTCCTTGGGTCATCGGCTATAAAAGTAGCAACCAGTTAGTGCTACTGGAGAAAGCCAGAAGAGAGGAGGCACAGGGCAAAGTGTGACAGGAAATAGGTGAAGACAGATGGGGGAGGGGCTGATTTGAAGATAGCTGGACAAAGGCCAGAGATGAATAAAACAAGGTGTGAGACAAAAGGATTGGATATCTGCAAATTGTGAAGCCAGAGGAAGGATGTAGGAGGGTGAGAGTCCAGGTGGAGCACAGGGGAGGGGCTGGGGAAGTAGTGGTGTGTGGGTGAGGGAGAAAGGGGAGAATTCAATGTTCGGTACGGGATACTGAGTTGGATGATCAGCCATGATCGTATTGAATGGCGGTGCAGACTCGAAGGGCCGAATGGCCTATTCCTGCACCTATTTTCTATGTTTCTAGTGCCCATGCCGTACTGCTCCAGAGACAAGGTTTGCTTCTGACCACCTCGAAGGCTGCATAGTTTACGTTCCGTGTGACTGTTTGAGTTTTTCCTGTGTGTTCTGGCTTGTTCCCATATTCAAAAAAATGGGCTGGTAGGTTAACATAGGCTACTATAGATTAGGTTTAGATGTATTGTAGCGGATACTGTGGTAAAGCGAAAAGCTTTATTTTGCATGTTATTCAGCCAAATTGGATAAAACATAAATACAATCATACCAAACGAGTACAATAGGTAGAGAAGAGGGGATACAATTGCAGGAATTGGTTCTCAGCATTGTAACGCAACATTTCCAGAGACAAAGTCCAATATCCACAATGGTTCATAAGTTCTAGGAGCAGAATAAGGCCATTCGGACCATCCAGTCTACTCTGCCATTCAATCATGGCTGGTCTGTCTTTCCATCACAACCATTCTACAGCCTTTTCCCCATAACCCCAGACAAGCTTACTAATCAAAAATCTATCGATCCCACCTTAAAAATATCCATTGATTTGGCCTCCACAGCCGTTTGTGGCAATGGATTCCACAGATTCACCTCCCACTGACTAAAGAGGTATAGGTGAATCGGATAATGTCTGAGCTTATGGCATTATATTACTTTTGGAATAGCTAAGTGGCAAAAACGGATCAAAAGGGAAGGCAATAAAAAGGGGAATGGGTCTAATGGGTTGTTCTGGCATGGTGAGCAGAAAGGCTTCTGGTGTCATAAGTGGTTTAATGTGCATTGGCACCGCATTTCCTACAATCCTGCAGTGAACTGTCTGCCTAACTTGGGAGATTTGTACTGGGTGTTTGTCAGAAGCGGTGAATGATACAAGTAATACAGATGCTGGAGTCTTGAAGTAGGCACCAAAGTGGTGTGTCAGGTAGAGCTGCTGCCTCAAAGTACCAGTGACCAGGATTCCATCCTCACCTCCAGGTGTAGCATATTCTCCCTGTGATCTCCAGCCACTGGTTTCTCTCCCCCCCCCCCCCCCCGGCCCCCCATACCACAAAGACGTGAGGTCGCCAGATTAACTGGCCACTGTGAATTGTTGCTGGTGCAATGGTAACTGTGGCAACCGAGGGTGGGGGGTGGGGAGTTGATGTGGAGAGAATAAATATAGATAGGATAAGTGTAAATGCGTGGTAAGTGATTAATGTGAACTTGAAGGTGGATCAAATGCACTGTTTCTTCCTATTATTGACGCTAAAGCCTGATTCTAGACACAGCCTTTTCTTGCATTAAGCGTAATTCCCTTTATATTGTATCTGTACACTGTGGATGGCCTAATTATAATCATGTATATTTTCTCTGACAGGATAAAACAACAAAAAGCTTTTCACTGTACTTTGGTGCACGTGACAATCATAAACTAAACTATGCGCCACCATCGTAATGGGGTCACTTTATTCCTGCTTGACCTTGGTAGTAGATTAGTCATTTAAAAATGTACCTTTTCCTCATAGCTTAAATAGACCGTGGACAATAGGTGCAGGGATAGGCTATTCGGCCCTTTGAGCCAGCATCGCCATTCACTGTGATCATGGCTGATCATCGACAATCAGTACCCTGTTCCTGCCTTCTTCCCATATCCCTTGACTCTGCTATTTTTAAGAGCTCTATCAAACTCTCTCTTGGAAGCATCCAGAGAATTGGCCTCCGCTGCCTTCTGAGGCAGGAAATTCCACAGATTCCTAACTCTCTGGGTTTAAAAGGTTTTCCTCATCTCTGTTCTAAATGGCCTACCTCTTATTCTTAAAATGTGGCCCCTGGTTCTGGACTACCCCAACCCCCCCAACATCGGGAACATGTTTCCTGCCTCTAGCGTATCCAATCCCACAATCTAATGTTTCAATAATTTCCCTCTCATCCTTCTAAATTCCAGTGTATACAAGCCCAGCCGCTCCTTTCTATCAACATATGACAGACCTGCCATCCTGGGTGGGACTGTCATGCAGCTTCTCAGCATTTTTTAAAGATAGTTGCATATGTCAAGTCAAGTCAACTTTATTTGTCACATACACATACTAGATGTGCAGTGAATTGAAAGTGGAAACGCCAAAAAGCTACAGAACAGAATAGAACAGAGTCAGTATTTACGTAATAGAAACAAAAAACACCACTTTTAAAAAGACACAATCCAACAGTAAATTGGTACAGTAAATTAATCCCTGGTGAGATAAGAGTTTACAGTCCTGATGGCCTGTGGGAAGAAACTCTGTCTCATCCTCTCTGTTTTCACAGCATGACAGTCAGGCAAACGCCTCCGCTGTCTATTTAGTTTGTTAGTTTGACACCCTCTTGAACGTGCCTAGTTGGGGGAAGAAGAAATAAATTTGGGATTGAACTTGCGCTGAAATGTGGTCACTTTGGTTGCATTACATTTTTGTTTTCTCTCTTTGTTTTGTAGGTGGCCAGACCAGGAACCACTAGTAATTGAGCTTTGGGTTACTCCTGCTGAATTTTAGCCTCTGTATAAACTGAGTTTGGTTTGGTAACTCGAGCAACTGCTGCAAGAGCAAGGCTGTGAAAATGCTGCAGCAGATACTGGAGACTATGTATATTGACCCAGAACTTCTGGCTGAACTCAATGAAGAACAAAAACAGATACTGTTCTTTAAAATGCGACAGGAGCAGATTCGAAGATGGAAGGATAATGAGAAAAAACTGGAACCAAAGGGAAATACATCGTCGACAAGTAAGCTGATGTTGGTCATGTTACAAAGGTCAAATGTTTATTTGAACTATTCATGTAAAATACACTTCTGTTTTCTTACAAGAATAAAGGGTTAACGGGAGGTTTATTGGTGGTCATCTAAATCTATAACAATCTCGATTGAATAAATGAGGTTAATGTTTCCCGTGGCTGACACGATAGAGGGAAAGCAAAGAACATGGGTTTAGCACATATGGTAGAGTAATCGGGCTGGTGGTGGTGAGACCCATTCCTGATACAACTTATGGTTGTGGGATCCAATTTCCTTTGAAGAGGGAATTGAATTTAATCTTCAAAGATTCGGATCTTTCCGTTCCTTTCCATAAACTTTTACAGATTATGAGCAAGTGTTCGGAAGTGGAACTAAATGCAGAGTTCACTAAAATAATCAGATGCGGAGAGCGGAGTGATCATCTCACATGTTGAATGATCTTCTAACATGTTAAATGAGTCCGTGATCATTCACAAATCTTATTTTGTTACTAATGATACTTGGTTCCTGCATCTGGATATCTCCATTAGTTGATGTGGAGAAAAGGTATGTGGAACGATTGTTAATCTCTCCATGAGAATATAATTCCCTTTTTGGTTTTGTAATTTACCTCCAAATTTAATTATTGTCTACGTCTGGCCTTCCTTCCTTCCCGAAAATTGATCCTCTTCCTTTTTAAGACAAAGGTTTATTTATCATATCCACCAAATGTGAACTGTAATGATGACATTCTTATGCTGTAGCATTACAGACACATTAGATGCAACAATTATTAATACCATCTGCTCTCCATGCCTCCCATCTTAGCCAAACATTTGGGAATCTGGCTTAATGTCAGTATTGATTTCTTCCATTGATAACTATTCTGTGAACGACATGGTGACATCATACTACGTCGCTAGTGGTTAATATTTACAGGGTAGAACAGGCTGTTGTGTTCTGGTTTAGGGACTTGCAGCAATTGCATTCCAGTTGAAATACAAATTTCAGGTTTAAGCATTGCTTGCAGACTGTTGTGGAGTGCAGGAACAGGAGCTCGGGCATGTGATAGATAATGTGGGAATTGGCATCAATGATACCGAACCATTAACATTTCTGAGTAGCATTTATTGCAATAATTCTGTAATTGCAGAAAAATGTCTTGATTCCTATATTGACTTCTAGCAGAGAAGACCAACATACCATTTGCTTTCTAATTCTGTTGCATCTATATTTAGGTTAATTTTTCACGTATACCGAGATGCAGTGAAAGGCTTTTTGTTGCATGATAACTAGTCGGCGGAAAGATTATACATGAACACATAGATGGAGTAACTCAGCAGGTCAGATATCTCTGGAGAAAAGGAATAGGTGATGTTTTGGGTCAAGGCCCTTCTTCAGACTTCAGGTCTCAACCTGAAACATCATCTATTCATTTTCTCCAGGGATGCTGTCTGACCCGCTGCGTTACTCCAGCTTTTTGTGCCTATCTTCATTTTAAACCAGCATCTGCAATTCTTTTCTACAAGATGATACATTGATTACTATCAAGCCATCCACAGTGTACAGATACAGGATAAAAGGAATAACATTTAGCTCAAGGTAAAGTCAGGTTAAAGATTTATCAGAGGGTTTCCAATGAGGTAGATAGTAGCTCAGGACCACTCACTAGTTTTTGACTGGATGGTTCAGTTGCCCGATAACAGCTGGGAAGATACTATCCCTGAATCTGGAAGTATGCTTTTTCGCACTTCTGTACCTCTTGCCTGATTGGAGAGGGGATATGTTTGTTTTACAGTGATTTATGTGCAAGGGCCTCTGTGAACATCAACATCTTGCAATCTCCCATCATTTAAAAAACTTCAGAATTAGAGAGTTAGATTTAGCTCTTCGGGCTAAGGGAATCAAGGGATATTGGGAAAAATCCAGAATGGGGCAATGATTTTGGATGATCAGCCAATGTCATATTGCATGGGGGTGCTGGCTCGAAGGGCTGAATGGCCTATTCCTGCACATATTTTCTATGTTTCTAATTTGATATTTGATCTTATTCCTCAAATGTGTTAATTCCCGCACTTTGCTCAGTCATTTAAGTGTCGTGATTGTACATCCATTATTATGTCACATTATTATTCCACACTTTTGTCTCTTGACGCCACTCTCTTTTGCAGCTGTCGCTCTCACCAATATCCAAATGGGAAAACCTGGTGAGTGAGCTGGGTGGAGTCTGGGGATTCCTTCCCACCTGCCTGCACCTTGTTAGTGTGTCTGTCAGTCAGCCATTGGTTTGCTGTCTGCTCCCTTGCTGCAGTGAAACATCCATTCCAGACATGTATGTAGGCTTTGGTTGAAGCTGACCCTCACTCCCTTTTGTGTCCCCAAGCTGAACTTCTGACCCAATTGTAAGTTTAGAACTTCTCTTGGGTCGCACATTGCCTTTTGTGTGCGATGTTACTGAATTTGGGTTATTTGGTTAACCTTGCCTAGGTTCACATGTTTATGTACAATGCACATACTTGGCATTTTGGGCATTATGAACATGTGTTCTGTCACCACTAATGCAGCAAGTGCATGTTGCTGACAAGGCCAGCTTGCACTGTCTATCCCTAATTGCCTGTGCCCCCAAAAAGCAGTAAAGAGTTAAGCACATGGATGTATCTGGAGCCACATGCAAGGGATGAATGAATCAGCCAGGTTTCCACAACAATCTGGTAGTTTCATTGTTACTGAGGCGAGCTTTAATTCCTGATTCATATACATTCTCCAGCTGTCGTGGTGGGATTTGAATCTGTCTCTAAATCAATGGTCAGGAACTTGGCTGTAATTTAATACTGCTCCTAATACAGCCTACATTCTTGTGTCATTTAAAGGCCTGTCCCACTTTCACGACCTAATTCACGACCTTTTTTACTCGTGGACATTTTTAATCATGCTAGAAAAACGCCCCGACTTACTTGATGCCACAAGTACCTACCACTAGCATCACGGCCTGCTGCGACCTCGTGACGACCATGCTGCGAGTATGAGTCAAGGGCAAATTCGGCAGAGGTTGTGAATTAGGTTGTGAAACTGGGACAGGCCCTTTACTACAATATAATCTCTAGCACCACCCTGGGTAAAAATCTCTACAACTGCTCCGCTGGCTAGTCTCCCTCCTATACCCCGTACTCTCTAAAGTTTGACTACCTTTACAGTAAGTGGCACTCGCTCAACGTCTCTATTGTCATTCGCTGCCAGTTCTCCCCGACAAATCCAGTTTGAAATTTACATCCTTTTAAAATCTATCTTTGACTATCCTCTTTAGTTCACTGTGAATTTTTTGTAGCTTTACAAATCCCTTGGTATAAACTGTGCAAATGTACTGTCTGTGGCCATTAATGCTATCCCCAATCTTTATCCAACTGCCCCCTTAATTCTCACCATTCCCCTTTTTCCTTTAATCTTCCACTTGAAACCTACCACTAAGCTTTCTAATTTGTATCCAAGCTTCTGTAATGTGCCTTGGGGCAGATATCTATATGAAGGATGCCATAAGTCATTGCTGTGTTAGGTAGCATGGCAGTCGGCCTAATCGTCACCTGATCATAATACTGAAACCATATCGGAGAATGTACCCAGACCAAAGTTACCTCTACTGCAGGGGTGTCTGCACCACAGTGTACTAAATGAAATAATATTGGAACAGCAGCAAGATTGCAGCTGTTCTGTGGGTTCTGCTTATGCCGTTCCGCTGAGAAAAATCGGTCTCAGGAGCTGTGACTAATTTGCATTCTAGTACCTATTAAACTATTCTGACGTGGATGGTTTCTGTTTGTGTGGTGGTGATGCATGGGACATTGTGGTGCATAGAAACGGGTGACTTCATTAAATTAAAGATACTTGTTTGGGCTGCTTCTGTATTTTAATATCGTGGGGGGGAGAGGGGGTGAATTGGTCGAGGTTGTCAAAGGAGACAACCCGTGAGCACAATTTTATAGGTAGACAAAAATGCTGGAGCATTTCCAGCATCTGCAGTTCCTTCTTGAACACTCAATTTTATAGGTAAGCTTTTACTATGAAAGTAGGTACAGAGAGCCGAGTAATGTGTAAAGGATTTGGGAAGTGTTTGTTTATTTTGAATTTTAGTAACTAGAAGTATTTTCAATTGTATTTAATCACAACTTTGTCTCTGACTTGTTTCTTCAAACTAGATTTTCAAGTAGTGTGGGCAGGGATTGCTGAGTCAGGTGGCATGACGGAAACATGAACACACAAATCCAAAACGCATCCATTTCAATACATTAGTAATTTCAAGTGTATGCCCTGAAGCCTATTTGTACTTGATGTTTCAGGAGAAAAATATTAGTCATGGTCATACAGCGCTGAAACTGGTCCTTCAGTCCAATTCATCCATGCTGGCCAAGATGCTAATGCCACTGTTCTGAGCTTGGCTCGCATTCCTTTCCTCTCCATGTACTGGTCCAAATGTCTTGTAAATGTTACTGTACCTGCCTCAATTACTTCCTCCGGTAGCTCATTCCTTATACCTACCACCCTGTGAAAATGTTGCCCCTCAAGTTCCCCTTTCACCTTGACTTATGCCCTCTAGTTTTTCATACTTCTACCCTGGGGGGAAAAGACTGCATTGACTTTATTCATTTCCGTCATGATTGTAAGATCACCCCCTCGGTCTGCTGCTCTCCAAGGAATAAAGTCCTAACCTGGCCAATCTCTCCCTGTACCTCAGGCCTTGGCTACATCCTCATAAATAATATTTAATAACAGTCTGTAGAACGGTAGAGAAAGCTGCCATTTTATCATTGTACTTCAAATTTGGGTAGATTCCTCTTTGTTTGAGACCAGTTTTTTGCGATATGTATAATTTTAAATAACTAGTTGTTTCACAGTGCACCGTTTCGTGCAGTTTCATGGAATTTTTTCCTCAAACTTGCCTTGTGTGCAATTAAGTTCTCTATGCACAGGAACACCTCTAAATCGGATCTGGTTCTTTGTGTCAATGGTGTTCAGACATTGATGGTATGCAGAGCATATTTCCACAGTTTCTTGCACAATATTACTTCCCACACTTGATAACTTCTATTGCCTAAAAATATCAACTTTTGTCAGTGCGTGAGAAAATAATTTCTTCAGCCTGTGGCTTTTGGGACATTTGGGGGTTTCCACTAAAGAGAGTTGTAGAGGCTCTGATGCTGATTATATTCAAGACAGACAGATTTTTTACGGTTAAGAGCAAGGAATGGGTGTGAGTTTAGTGCAGGAAAGTGATGCAGTGTTTAGAGATCGACTGTTATTGCGTTATGGAGGAGGTCAAATGGGCTGAATGGGTGAGTCTATTTCGAATATTCTGTTTCCGTTAACATCACTATTAATATCCATGGGGTTTGCAATGCCTAATTATGTGGTGCTCAGCCATTCATAGAACATAAAACAGTACGGCTTAGGAACAGGATCTGCAGATGGTTTACCAAAAAATAAAGACACCAAGTGCTGGAGTAACTCAGCAGGTCAGGCAGCATCAGTAGAGAACATGGACGAGTGATGTTTTGGGTTGAGACCTTTCTACAGGCAGCACAGGGACAGACCCTTCGGACTACAATGTCTGTGCTGAACGTCATGCCAAGATTAACTCCTGTCTGCCTTCACATAATCCATATCTTGCATTCCCTGCATATCCATGTACCTATCCAAAAGTCTTTGAAGTGCCACATTGTTTTCCTCCCCTCACCTCATGGACCCCTTCCATTATTTTCAGGCCCGGTCTTCCCTTGCGCTCCTCGTCAGCCTCTATCCACACTGGAGATCCATGCCTTATCCGCCTACCGCTGCTAGTTCCATAATTGAATAGTATAGAACTTTAAGGTGGAAAGTGTGAATCTATTTCAACATGCAGGATACTTTGAACAGAATAGAATATTGCTGAGGGATTTCACACAAAGCTTCTGTACATTGCTGATTATTGTGAAAATCACAAGTAAAACTGCAAATGCTGGAAATATGAAATAAAAACAAAGTGCAGAATACAGAAACACAGGGCAGTTAGCCAGCATCTGTATTAATAGGGTGGCACAATGACACAGATTTGATGCCTTACAGTGCCAGAGACCCAGGTTTCATCCTGGCTACTGGGTGCTGTCTGTATGAAGTTTGTATGTTCTCCTTGTGACCGCTTAGGTTTTCTCCGGGTGCTCTGGATTCATCCCACATTCCAAAGATGTGCAGATTTGTAGGTTGATTGGCTTCTAGTGTGTAGGATAGAGCTAATGTACAGATGTTTGTTGGTCAGTACGGACTGGGGCCGAAGGGCCTGTTTCCACGCTGTATCCCTAAAGCTAAAAAATGTTAAAGATCTATGGAGGATAAATTAATTTCTCACTCTCTCAGCCTTGGCAACGATTCAACTTTGCTTACTTGCTATGGCCAGATTAAATTCATGTCTGATTACCTGAGAGTGTGTTTTGAGCAAAGAGCATTTACTCTGCATAGTTAGGTTCATAAGTTCTAGGAGCAGAATTAGGCCACTCAGCCCACCGTCGACCCCACCATTCAATCATGGACGATCTATCCTTCCCTTGCAACCCCATTCGCCTGCTTTCTCCCCATAACATAGAAACATAGCAAATAGGTGCAGGAGGCGGCCATTCATTGTGACCATGGCTGATTGTTCCCTATCAATAACCCGTGCCTGCATTCTCCCCATATCCCTCGATTCCACTAGCCCCTAGAGCTCTATCTAACTCTCTCTTAAATCCATCCAGTGACTTGGCCTCCACTGCCCTCTGTGGCAGGGAATTCCACAAATTCATAACTCTCTGGGTAAAAAAGTATTTTCTCTCCTCAGTCTTAAATGATCTCCCCTTTATTCTCAGACTGTGGCCCCTGGTTCTGGACTCGCCCAACATTGGGAACATTTTTCCTGCATCTAGCTTGTCCAGTGCCTTTATAATTTTATATGTTTCTATAAGATCCCCCCTCATCCTTCTAAACTCCAGTGAATACAAGCCTAGTCTTTTCAATCTTTCCTCATATGATAGTCCCACCATCCCAAGGATCAATCTCGTGAACCTACGCTGCACTGCCTCAATCACAAGGATGTCCTTCCTCAAATTAGGAGACCAAATAATGTACATAATACTCCCGATGTGGTCTCACCAGAGCCCTATACAACTGCAGAAGAACCTCTTTCCTTCTATACTGAAATCCTCTTGTTATGAAGGCCAACATTCCATTAGCTTTCTTCATTGTCTGCTGTACCTGCACGCCAACTTTCAGTGACCGGTGTACCAGGACGCCCAGGTCTCGCTGCACCTTCCCCTTACCTAAGCTAACCCCATTGAGATAATCTACCCACTTGTTTTTGCCACCAAAGTGGATAACCTCACATTTATCTATATTATACTGCATCTGCCCACTCACTCAACCTGTCCAGGTCACCCTGCAACCTCCTAACATCCTCTTCACAGTTCACACTGCCACCCAGCTTTGTGTCATCCACAAACTTGCTGGTATTGCTCCTAATTCCCTCTTCCAAATCATTAATATATATTGTAAACAGCGAGCCTTGCAGCACTCCACTCGCTACTGCCTGCCATTCTGAAAAGGACCCGTTCACTCTTACTCTTTGCTTCCGGTCTGCCAACCAATTTTCTATCCATGTCAACACCCGACCCCCAATACCACGTGCTCTAATTTTAGCCACCAGTCTCCCGTGCGGGACCTTATCAAAGGCTTTCTGAAAGTCTAGATATACTTGATACCGGCACATATCAAGAATCTATCAATCTCTGCTTTAAAAATACCCAATGTATTGGCCTCAACAGCCATCAATGGTTATGAATTCCACAGATTCACCACCCTCTGACTAAATACATTTCTCTTTGTGTCCTTTCTATGTTCTTTTATTCTGAGGATATGGCCTCAGGTCCCAAGTCTTCCACTAGTGGAAACATCCTCTGCACATCCACTCTCTCCAGGTCTGCCCGCACTTAAACAGTGCCTGCACCCTGCATCTCCAATGCTGTTGTATTTTAAGTGGTACCTCTCCCTCTTTCCTTTAATATTTAGCTTTTGACCCTGGAGGAAGGAGGTGTTCCTGTTTAAATTGTGTTGGCAGGCTGTAGTAAAAAATGTTTGAAATGACATCATTCAGGGAGGAACTACATTTGAAATAAATGTTACTGCTGGATAGTTTTTATGATATTGGCCACTGTCCTAAAGAGGAAGCAGGGGTTATGTTGTAAATAGAGTGCCTAAGAACAGATATGTGCAGCAAATCCAAATGTTATAAGGCCTTGTGTATGTGAAAGCCATTTGCCACATCGTGGATTTGCGAGTGTCAGTAAAAATTCTAAATTCAGAGATATTTTATAATCTTAACCATGCTAGCATACTGAGGCTCTAGAAAGCGCTGGTCAGGCCACATTTGGAATATTGTGAGCAATTCTGGGCACCGTAGTTGAGGAAGGATGTGCTGGCTCTGGAGAATGTCCAGAGGAGGTTTACAAGAATGATCCTTGGAATTAGTAGGTTAACATTTGATGAGCGCTGGGGCTCTACTCGCTGGAGATTAGAAGAATGAGGAGTGGCCTCATTGAAACGTACAAAATAGTGAAAGGCTTGGATAGAGTGTATGTGGAGAGGATATTTTCACTAGTGGAAGAGTCTAGGACCAGAGGTCATAGCCTCAGAATTAAAGGATGTTCTTTTAGGAAGGAGATGAGGAGGCATATCTTTAGTCAGAGGGTGGTGAAACTGTGAAATTCTTTGCCACAGAAGACTGCGGAGGCCGTTAGTGGATTTTTTTTACGGCAGAGATAGATAGATTCTTGATTGGTATGTGTGTCGGAGGTTATGGGGAGAAGGCAGGAGAATGGGGGTAGGAGGGAGCGATAGATCAGCCATGATTGAATGGTGGAGTAGATTGGATAGGCCGAATGACCTTATTCAGCTCCTAGAACTTCTGATCTTATGAACTGTGAATTAAACTAGTATTAGACAAAATCATCAATGAACTAAACTAATAGCAAAAATTGTGGACGCATAAATTAAAGCCACCCATGTAGTACGACAAGAAACAAAACCCAAATAAAGGTTGCCTCCCACTCCACTGTATTATCCAAAGCCTTGTATACCCTGTGCTTTTTTACTTATCAGCAGGGTAACACATCCTGCGTCAGGTCAAACCACCTAAACAGTTCAAAACATGATTAATTTTTTTTGTAATCAAGCATTTACACAAGGCGGAAAATCACTACAAGTTGGGGCACGGAGCCTAGATAGAGAGGTTGGGCACGTTGAATCTGTTACCATATTTGGAACTTTTGCATTGGTGTTGTGTATCCATAGATATCCAGTCTTGGTTCCAATTAAATGGGTAAAATTTAAAGGAGAAACTGTTGTTTCCAAGCAAGATCTGGATTGCTATTTTCGGAAAAGCCTTCGGATATTTAAAACAATAAAATTGACTTATTAAGAAGCAAGTTACAAAACCTCTATGGGCATACTAGTTTCACAAAGTTTTTTCCATATTTCCTTAATTATAAGAGGCCATTTGATCCATCGAGTCAATCCAAAAATTCATATATGTTCTCATTTTCAATGGTCTGTTCTCTTGGCATTCCCATCAATTTCACCATCCACCTACACTGGCTGTAATATACAAAGACCTGTCACCTACAAACCCACACATCTCTGAGACATGGAAGCAAGTTATACCTCAGTGGTAACCCGTGCAGTAATGGAGGGAACAAGCAAGATCCTCAAATGGCACAAGAGGTCTGGATCGAACCCACATCGCTGCCGTTGGGCAACAGCACTACTAATTGTGCCACTGTGTCCTCTGAGGGAAATCATGACCTGAGGGAATGATGAATGAATGAATACTTTCTTGTCACATGTGACAAGTCGCAGTGAAATTCTTTGCTTGCACACCATTGGTATGTAATGGTCGCCACATAAGAGTGCTGACAAAGTTACAAAGTATATACAGTATCTGCACCAGTTCTCCCTTGGTTCTCCCCCACCACTTCACCCCCCCTTACGGCAGTCCCCCCACGCCGGGTCCTCCATTGTTCCTTGGGCAGTGGCTCGGTCGGCTCGTGGCGCGCGGGTTCTTATCTCGGCCGGGGGCTCTGGCCTCATCGACTCTGACCCGCAGGGGCTCCTAATTATCTGAGGGGCTTCGAGGCCGTGCAAGTTAATTAACAAAATGGGATGGAACTTGGTATTTTGTATCTATATTACTAAAACTCTCATCTTGTTTGTCCGTATATATGTGTCTGTGTGTGTGTGAGTTCCGGAAACTCTGCCAAATGGTACACGTTATAACTTTTGGCCCACCTTACTCACCAGTGTCCTGCGAGATGCATTACCAAGTTTTTCAGATTGATGTTATATTTTACAAGTTATTGACATTTTAAACTTTACAAAAAACACTTTTCCACTTGCCCTGCCCATCAGCCGCATTCGACGTCACAATATGGCCACAATGGAACCCCAAATTTCTTTTTTTTTTAAATCAACATGTTTTTTTCGCATGTACTTGTCTGGCCTCACAACGGGGACCCAATGGCTCCACGGGTATTTAAAACTTAAAATAACTTAAAACAGCTCCCCCATTCACGCATGCGCAGTTGGGGGAGGGTTCCATGCGCCTCACAACGGTGATCTCTGGCGCCACAACGGGAACCCCTCAGCCACGCCTGTGCACTTGGGCCCTTTACAGATTTTCAGATCAACGCCTTTTTTCCTTTTCCCCTGCATTTGCCTGGCCTCACAACGGCTCCACGGGTAAGTTTCCTTCTATTTTACAAACACCTCCACAGGTCATCTCTTCAATTTGTTAAATTTAACTTAATTTCAACCGCAATGGCACGACTTTGAACGTGGCAGCCGCACATGCGTAGTTTGGTGGAATATTGCATTGGGGAAGCGGGCCCAATGAGTCTGCATTTGGTCTAGTAGTATACATTACTCAGTTATTTGATATTTGGATGATAGGGAGAAGAGGGGAACTCAACTAGATGTTTCAGTGATTGGGAACTTGTACACTTTAAACAGAATAGTTTTCTCAGGAAAGTAGCCGTGGTAAAAGGAAGGACTAGAGGGATTCGGGTCCCGGTGTGTTTGATCAGCCAGTTGTTGCGCTACTGACTCTCTTCCTCCTGAAACAATAGAAAGGCCACAAGGAGTGATTGCTTTTATTCTCCAGTGTCATTAATTTGTCTACTGTTTGGGATGTAAAACGAGGTACCAGCAGGTGTAGTGTACCTAAATTTCTAGAATGTATTCACTATGATGGCACAAAAGTGATAAGATGCAGTAGATGATAACACATTGAGTTGGGGGTAATTTATGCGCATGGAAAGTGGAACATCTACCAAACAGAAAATAAAGTTGGGATAAATGAGTCTTTTTTTGTATTGGCACCCAGTAACTAGTTGGGTGCCATGGGGATGGGTGCTGAGGTCTTAATTACTTATCATCTAAGTTCATTACTTGAATGAAGGGACAGAGAATACTGTAGCCTACAATACTGTAATTAAATTTACTGATAGTAAGTTTAGCAATTTGGAAGGAAGTGTGCAAAGGTTAAGTGGGCAAGATGTTGGCCAATGCAGTTTAACAAGAAATGAGATTGCAAAATACAGAAGGAAAAAACATTTATTATTTAAATGGAGTGAGATGACAAAATGTTGCAGAGCAGAGAGACCTTAGTGGGGAGGAGTGGTGCAAGACCTGTAGGCACTGCAAGTAACTAAGAAGGCTGTGGAAATACTAGACTACATTGCACTTGAAGGAGATGTGCAGGGCATGTGTTTTACACAGAGTGTGAGTGCTTGAAACACGATGCCAGGGGTAGTGATGGAAGCAGATACGATAGTGGCAGATACGATCTATGGCGCTTTTGAATAGGCACATAAATATTCTGGGAATGGGGAGTTATGGACCCACTATGCAAGCAGAGGAGATTAGTTTAACTTGGCATCATGTTTGGACTGGGCATTGTGGGTCTGAGGGCCTGTTCCCAGGGCTGCCAACATTGGGTGAGAGTTGAGAGTGAGAAATTGCGAGGGGGTGTAGCGACCGAGCCGGAGAAGGGGGGGGGGGGGGGGGTTGGTAGGGAAGCTCTGATCAACAGGTGCAGCACATGAATGACCTTAGTATATTCATGTATGGAAATCAGATTATAATTCATGCTATTATGCATATATATAGAGAAACAAAAACCTAGAAACAAAGCAAGAAGAGTTGGACTTCCATCACTGTTCTGCACAAATAAATCAATCAATCTTACCCTTTGACTATAGAAACAAGACGAAAATAATGCCACATATTCAACCGTATATGGTTCAATGAAATTAAGATATATGCAAAACATATATATGGAAACGGGCCCTTCGGCCCACCAAGTCCACACCGACCAGCAATCTACATTGCACCAGCTGTATCCTACACGCCATGGACAATTTACAGAAGCTAATTAACCTGCAAACCTGCACTTCTTTCGGATGTGGGAGAAACCATAATATCCAGAGAAAACCATGTGGTCATACGGAGAATGTACAGACAGCACCCGTAGTCGGGATCAAATCTGGGTCTGTGGTGCTGCAAGACAGCAACTCTACCGCTGCGCCACTGTGCCACCCCCATTAAATTCTTTTTTCTGTAATATATTATGATGTCACATCAATAAAGATGAACACATGATTATAATTTCTGCCCTTAGTTGGATAACACACATCTCCAGTCATTGTGTTTTATGGCTGGTTTTCAACCTCTTCAGTCTGAAGGTCTCGACCCGAGACATCTATTCTTTCTCTCCAGAGATGCCGCATGTCCTGCTGAGTTATTCCAGCTTTTAGTGTCTATCTACAGTTTAAACCATCATCTGCAGTTCCTTACACTCTTTGTTAAGCGAAACAGGTCCTATTCTCATAATATTATTCACCTCAACTAAGTATTTTCTTCACCTACGTTGCTACAGAGAATACAATCCCAGTTATCAAATCTTTCTTCAAAGTGAAAAACAAAATTCCAGCCCCGCCAATATGTTCATAAATCACCCCTGTGGCCTCTCCAGAGCAATTGCACCCTGTCTACACTGTGTCACAGTCTTACAGCATGGAAACAGGCCCTTCATCACAACTTGTCCACGCAGATCAAGATGCCCCATCTAAACTAGTCCCACTTATCCGCATTGGGCCGATATCCCTTTAAACCTTGTATGTGTGTTAGGTTGTGCGTGAGAGTGTGTGTCAGTGAAGCGGCGACAACACCCGGAGTGAGCGGAGACTTGGCGATGTCCGGGGAGCATTTCCCTCCCCCCCCCCCCCCCTCCCCGGGAATGTGGGCTGGCCCAGGTGCTCTGTGTCCAGCTGGGGTCAGGGGGAGGTGAGGGACAGAGACTCGGGGCGTCGGGCATCGAAGCGGAGTTATAGCCCGAGGTTCATCCCCGTGGCTCTGGAGACGGCACCGACGCCCCCCACTCACCCGGTTCGCTCCTGGCAACTCCATGCGGTGTGGACAGAGCGGCCGACGGACACACAGCCGCCGCAGGTGATGGTGGGAGGTGCGAGCGGTGCCTTGGTGGGGTGGGGGGGGGGGGTGTCGGTGCTGAGACCACCGCCGCATCTCACCTCTCACACCATCTGCACAGGAATGTGAATGTGGGTGAGGCAGCATCTATAGAGTGGTAGACAAAAATGCTGGAGTCTGAAGAAGGGTCAAACTCAGACATAGATGCTGCCTCACCCGCTGAGTTTCTCCAGCATTGTTGTCTACATTGCCATTTTAAATAGCGTGCGATGGGCTTAAGCCTATTAAATTGCTCGTTCTTTACGGGGAACCCGCCGACAAAAAAACTCATTGGTGAGTGTGGTGGAGTGTGACTTTATTTATTCATTCATATATTAAAAAATATATATTTTTTGAGCATGAGAACTTCTGTCGAGAGCGTGAGAATTTCCTCGAATGCGTTAGTCTCATGCTCAATGCATGAGAGTTGGCAGCCCTGTGTTCCTGTTCTTGACCATTAACGTAACCTATCCAGTTTGAGTCACCAGCATTTTGTGCCTATCTTCTGCATTAATTTATGTTCTATTGTAAAGGGTGTTGAGTATAAAGATAAGACATTTTGATGCAGATTTGTAGGACTGCAGATCATTTGGGTACAGTTTCCATTTTTCGTATTTAAGGAAGTATATGCTTGGTCTGTAGGCAGTACAGAGACGGTTCACCTGGGTTGATTGTTGGGTTCAAATGGCTGATATATAAAGGCAGGTGGGTCCCAATCCCCAGACGGATTAGTGTTCTTTTTGAAACGCAAGGCTCTGAAGATTGCTGGGATGGACGCTGAAAATGTCTCCTCAAGTGGAAGTCTGTGGAACTAGCAAGCATAAAGGACGTCCATTAAAGATGGAAACGAGGAAGAATTTCTTCCCCTGGAAGAACATTTAATGAGGGTTCTATAGCCCAGAGAATTGTGGAGATGGTAACATTGACTATATTCCAGGTGGCATATGAGGTGCATGGTGGTGCGGCAGTGGAGTTGCTGCCTTACAGCGCCAAAGACCTGGGCTCGATCCTGACTACGGGTGCTGTCTGTGCAGTTTGTATGTTCTCCCTGGACCGTGTGGGCTTTCTCCGGGTGCTCCAGTTTCCTCCCACACCCAGGACGTACAGGTTTGTAGGTTGGAGGGTGGGAGGGGGTGGACAGGAAAATATAATTGAGGCCAAGCTAGGAATATATAATTGAAGCCATTGCCTTATTGGATGTAAATAAGCAAGTGTGAGAGATCATCTGACCTACCTCTGCTCTTGTTATATATTTCCAAGGGGGAGGCGGCACAAAATGCTGGAGTAACTAGGTGGGTCAGGCAGTTTCTCTGGAGAGCGTGGATAGATGGCGTTTCGGGTCAGGGACACTTCTTCAGACAATCAATCTTCGGACAATCCAGTGATCACCCTGATCACTTGCACTATCCTACACACTTCTTTGGACAATTGGTCTGAAGAAGGGTTTTGACTTAATCTCACCTATCCACATTCTCCAAAAGAAACTGCCTGTCCTGCTGAGTTACTCCAGCACTTTTTTGTTTTTTGTTTGTAAACCAGCATCTGCAGTTCCTTGCCTCTACTGCACTAGTTGGCACAGCATGCCATTTAATCATGAACTGACGTTAAGCAGAGTGAGTGGTGCAGTGCTATGTGATTTTCCACTTGGATTGAAATTAAATGGAGCAGCATAAAAATGCCAAATAGGGACAAGTGAAACCTTTATCGGCTGTTGCATAAAATGCTGGCAAGGCAGCTGGTGTGTGGGTGAACCACACAGACTTGCCTTTTATTAGTGGGGCTTGAGCCAATGATTTAGGGCGGCTTCAGGTTTAATTGAAGGAAGAGGGAGAGCGGGGTGGAATAGAAGACAGCGTTTGGTTTCTGAAGTACTTTTCACGACTTCAGGAAATCCCAAAGTACTTTCCAGCAAACAAAATATTTGTAAACTCTAGTATTAACTCTTCTATTTGTGAGTTATTGCAGAGATTTCCAGCTGACCGTAATGTCTGTTGTCTTTAATCCGATCGAAGGTTCACCTGAAACATCATCTATCCCTGTCTGATGCTGTCTGACCCGCAGTTACTCCAGTGCATGTCTTTTTTTATAAACTCGTGTCTGCATTCTTTGTCACCATATAATTCTTTCTTTTGGGTGTTTCGACCCTGTTAGGGAAGTTTTTATTCATCGTTGAAGGATGCTAATTTTGTGTTGGAGCCACAAGTTTGTGACCATTGTCAATCTCTAGAGAAACGAGTAAGATGTTTTTATTTTGGTTTGACCTGGTAGGTCACAACTGGGCGGGTTGTGGTGGGACTAATTGTAACCTGGCAAAAAACACAGTGTTGGAGTAACTCAGGAGGTCTGCCAACATGAGGTGGAGGGATTTGTGATTGGCAGATGGGTGGATAAAGGCTAGAAATGGAAAGGAGACGCAAGGGTTTTAAAGACGTTTATCTGAAGGCTATGATTTACTTTCATGCTGTGTATAAATTAACGGCTGAGACTCTGCCCAGGGCATCACCTAAACCAACCTCCCTTCCATTGACTCCATTTACAAAAGCAAAGCCACCAGCGTAATCAAGGACAATTTGCACCCTTGCCACTTTCGGAGGGTTTTCCACTACAAATGCAGGGGTCTGGAGTTGCTTCATGGTCCCATTTCCCACATTTAAGTATATATGTGAATCTGGGCTGTTTTCACATATTTCAGTCTCGTGGTTACAACTGCTGACTCTTGCTTTTTATTGCAGATTTCTTTAACAAGTGGAGTTTGAATTAGAATTTGCCAGATTTGAACTCGTGTCTCGAAATAAGTGGTTCAGGCCTTTAATGCCATTTGAAGTCCATTAACTTAATGACTGTGTTACTGTGCCTTGTGTTGTAAATTGGGCAGGAATGAATCAGCTGCCTATTTGGAGAAAGCTAAGAATAGAAGCGCTATTGTGCACCCATGACAGACTCTACTCTTTTTAATGATGGCCTCAAAACTTCCCTTCCTGTCCAAATAAATGCTTTGGATTACCTACCAAGTTAAACCCTTGCCCAGACATTTTCCCTGTCCCTTCATCCTCTCTCTTTGCAGACGGTGTGGCAGGAATGGAGGCATGGAGGGTCATGTTTTTTGCAGAACGTTATTATCAGTCACTGCGAGTCTGTTTGTCTCCGCTCTGTCCTTACAGTGATATGAGGGCTCCGGTGTTTGTACTGGACATTTTGATGTTTACGAGGCAGTGGATTGTGCAGTGTTCTCTGGTTGTCTCCCCTTCCCCTCTGACATTATTTTGTTGTTCTCTGTGCTCTGATTATCCACTTCCTACCAGTCTGCGGTATGTTCAAGAGAGAGTTAGGTTTAGCTCTTAGGGCTGAGGGAATCAAGGGATATGGGGGGAAAAGCCAGATCGGGGTACTAATTTTGGATGATCAGCCATGATCATATTGAATGCAGTTGAATCTTGTGTGGAGTTTTGGCCTCCTAATTTTTTGAGGGAGGACATCCTTGATATTGAGGCAGTGCAGCGTAGGTTCACAGGGTTAATCCCCGGGATGGTGGGACTGTCATATGAGGAAAGATTGGAAAGACTTGGCTTGTATTCACTGGAATTTAGAAGGATGAGAGGAGGTCTTATAGAAACATATAAAATTATAAAAGGACTGGACCAGCTAGATGCAGTAAAGATGTTCCCAATGTTGGTGGAGCCCAGAACCAGGGGGCACCATCCAAGAATAAAGGGGAGGCCATTTAAAACTGAGATGAGTAAAAAACCTTTTCACCCAGAGTTATGAATTTGTGGAATTTTCTGCCACAGAAGGCAGTGGAGACCAATACACTTGATGAATTTAAAAGAGAGTTAGATAGAGCTCTAGGGGCTAGCAAAATTGAGGGATATGGGGAGAAGGCAGGCACGGGTTACTGATGATGGATGATCACAATGAATGGCAGTGCTGGCTCGAAGGGCCAAATGGCTTCCTCCTGCACCTCTTTTCTATGTTCTGTTCTCAGTGAATCGATGGTGCTTTATTGTCATGCGTACCCAAGTACAGTGAAATGTTTTGCATAGTCTTCTGTGACAATCCTGCTATACGTCTGGCATAATCATGGCGCCAGTGACCCGGGTTTGATCCTGACTAGGGTTGCTGTCTGTACAGTGTTTGTATGTTCTCCCTGTGACTGCATGGGTTTTCCCCTGGGTGCTCAGTGCGGACTCAGTGGGCCGAAGGGCCTGTTTCCGCGCTGAATCTCTAAACTAAGTATAAGATAGATACACCACACTTTGAAAGTGCACAAAACTTGCCACGTTTCATGTGCAATCTTTTACCCTTCAAGTCCAAAGTGTTTTACCCTTCAAGGTACAAAATGTTAGTCTTAACTTGACCATAAAGGTCCGTTGTCCTGGTGGCGATGGCACTGGATTGGAGTTGCAAGGTCCATTGGAGTTGTAGATTTGCGATGTGTAAATATCCTCCACTGTTGTTCCGCTGCTCTGAGCTGCTGCAGATTGCGTCCATTCCGTGTGCTCAGCCTCTAGGAGCGGTGCCCAATTTAATTGCTCCAGGCTGCTTTGGGCAGTCCAACGACCCACTCAGCCGACTCGACCCAATCCGCCAAGTCAACGCCGTCCTGTGAACAGACCACCCCTCTCCTCTAGTCATCGCTTGTTGTACCCAGTGTGGTGCATTTAAGGGCTTGTCCCACTTTCACAACCTAATTCACGACCTTTTTTACTCGTGGACATTTTTCATCATGTTGAAAAATCGCCCCGACCTACATGATGCCATGAGTAACTATGACTAGCATCACAACCTACCTACGACCTCGTGCCGACCATGCTGCGAGTATGATTCAAGTAGCAATGTTACAAAATTTTGAGATTAAAAAAATCAAGTCTGCAATTTATCCCATCAGATAAAGCATAAAAAGAAGTTTAATTTGACACCTAATTTACTTTCATATCTTCAGTATTAAGAAAGTTATGGCCATTTTCATACTCGGAAATTAGCATCTTGCTCCCCATTGCCTTTCAATTGACTTCTCAAAAGCTGTGATCTGGAAAAGTTAAAAGCCCATAACTTTCTTAGAAATTAAGAGAACTCAATGAAATTTTCAGTTATTATAGATTGAAGCATGCTGAAACAAATATTAAACAATCTTACTTGGATTACCTGAAATTAAAGCATATAATTAGTTAGTTATCTAATTGTAGCTAATTACAAAATTCAATGAGTAGATCGAAACATCTATCCATTTCTTAAGAAAAGATAAACTTTTTTAAATTGCCTAAGTGTCCAAATAACATTCACACAATAATCCACAATATAACATAATTTTTAAATCTCATTTTCATGAATTTCTGGGCCAAGTGGAAGGAATTTAGTGTTTGATTCCTGTAAATTAATGGCCATTTAAATCAACTAGCGAGTGGGTTTTAGTGGAATGCGGTGGATTAGAACGTTGCGGTTAGCGGTGAAGTCGGGAGGAAAAATACTGTTTGTCCATACATTTTTTGGGACCCTGTTTTGCAACATAAAAATATTATTAAAGCCTCCCGAAAAACCAACTTTTAATATAAAAATAAACTATTTACCTTTTTTTCTCCCCTACGGAAAATCCTTCCGATGGTCGGTGCTCACGGCTTTTGAAGGTGATTTTTAAATTACTCTAGTTAATAAATAATTTAGAGTAATTTAAAAATACCTTCATTGATGAAATGTCGGAGCGATTTTTCTTACGCAACAAAATCGCCCGACATTCATCGATTATCCCAGTCTGTCGAAAAACGGCACTTTAAGCCCGCCCCCCTCTGAAAGGCGCCAAAGTCGCGCACACGGGGAGCGGCAGAACTGCAGCGCCGCTAAAGGTAAGTTTTGCAACATACCTAATTCAAGGTCGTGAAAGTGGGACGGGTCCTTAAGGCATGCTGGCACAATGCACTTTATGGTATACACTGCGCATGATATTTATATACGTTGTGTGTCAATACACCCTTCAACTTTAATGCACTGCTGTGTCTTGCATGAGGTTATATTTCTTTTGAGAGGGGGATTTCATTTGAGAGGAGAAGCACTAGTTTAGTTCAGAGAAACGGCGTACCAGCAGGCCCTTCGGCCCACTGAGTCTATGCCAATCCCATACACGAACACTTTCCTACACACTCGGGGCAATTTACAATTTTTACCAAACAATTGAACCTACAAACCTGTGCATCTTTGCAGTGTGGGAGGAAACCGGAGCCCCCCGGGAAGACCCATGCTGTCACAGGGAGAACCGACAAACTCCGTACAGACATGTCCCGTAGTCAGAATCGAACATGGGTCTCCAGCGCTCTTAGGCAGCAACTCCACTGCTGTGCCACCGTGCCACCCTGGAAGATTGCTGAAAGACATCAATGCAATCTTCTCTCAAATTGGAAAGAGGAGCTGCTTCCTTTTGATATTGTAATGGTTTTGTTTGAATGGTACAGCATAGAAACAAATCCTTTGTCTCACTAAGTCTACGCCGACCATCAATTGCCCATTCAAAATAATTCTATGTTACCCTTACTTTCTCATCATAGTGTTCAATCTCCTGATTTGCAGAGAAAGGAAAATCGGTCAACTGGCTGCTGGCAGCAGATAGCGACGTGTGGGTCTGGGTGATGGGTGAAGGTGCTGGAGACAAACCCTACAATCAAATTTGTGATGAAATAATGGCAGAGCGAGCAAGACAACAGGCTCAAAAAGAGGCTGGGGAGCTGAGGTACGGAAATGCTTTTCCTTTACTTTTCTGTCCTTTTATCTTATTAGCAGTATTGGTCACAGCTTACAATTTTAGCAAATCAATCTGCAGTTAGTTTAAAAAAAGTTCTGACCTTTCGGGGTGGAGCAGTGGTAGAGTTGCTGCCTCAGCCCCAGAAACCTGGGTTCGATCCTGACGACAGGAGCTGTCTGTACAGAGTTTGTACGTTCTCCCTGTGACCGCGTGGGTTTTTTCCAGGTGCTATGTTTTGCTCCCACATTCCAAAGGCCTACAGGTTTGCAGGTTAATTGGCCTCAGTAAAATTGTAAATTGTCCCTGGTGTGTAGGATAATGCTAGTGCATGGGGTGATCGCTGTTTGGCAGGGACTCGGTGGGCCGAAGGGACTGTTTCCACGCTGTATCTCTAAAATAACTAAAGTAAAGTAACCTTGTTCCCAAAAGGCAAACAACTATCAAGGTTGAACTAATGTCTGGGCATCAAAACTCTTCACAAATAGGTGATCATTGCAGTATCAGGTTTCTGTGCTGTATGACTTTGCCTCTAAATGTTAGACACTAACCTTTTGCATGCTCAGATTTATAAATGGGCGATTAACACAATAGGTTAGTCACATTGGAATGGAGATGCCTGTGCTTAACATGTCAGCAAACAAGCTGTTAAAAGGTACATTAAGGGATGGGTGAGAGAGATTCCAATTGTGATAGTTAATTTTTTTTATGCAGGTCAAACGGAACTGTGATAGTGGTTCACTAATCCTGCTGAGTTACTGAGAGTACGACTATCTGGTGGGGAGTGTGGGCAATGATGGTGAATTGTGAATGGAAATGTGCAGAATTGGTTTCATGTTAATACAAGTTCAGTTGCTCCAGGATAGCCTCCATCTCCAAGTAAGGTCGCCAGGCCATCACTATAACAGCTTTCAATGGGGCTGCTGTTCTCTGAGTTTACTTTGGAAAATTGATACTTGCAAGTAAAAGGTTCTCTGATGTATTCAATGTTGATAATACATGACAGAATTGGAAGTACTGCTTTCAATCCAAACACAAACAAACAAGATGTAGTATGTAGGAAGGAACTGTAGATGTGTAGGGTGGAACTGCAGATGATGGTTTAAACCACAGATAGACATAAAAGGCTGGAGTAACTCAGCGGGGCAGACTGCATCTCTGGAGAGAAGAAATGGGTGACATTTCAGGTTGAGGTCTGAAGAAGGGTCTCAACCCAAAACGTTCCCCATTCCCCGTTGAATTAATCCAGCATTTTGTGTCTATCGTTTTACGTACAAATAACATCTACACTAGTCTCACTTGCCTCTATTTGGCCTGTATCCCTCGAAGCTTGACCTTTCCATGTACCTGTCTAATTGCTTCTTAACCGCTTGTTATGTATCCATTCTCCAAAGTGAACCCTCAGGAACAGTAGCCCATTGAAAGCAGTTGTAATGTTGACCTGGTGCTGTTACTTGGAGATGGAGGGCTCCTCGAGCAAGTGCTCTTGTATTAATATGCAACCGATCCTGCATTTTATTTTAATTATAGGTATTGCAGTGTCTGGCTCTCGGAATGTTATTTTGTTTGGTGTCCCAAGCTGTGGTGGTAATTATTGGACAATTGCCAAAGTAACCGATTCATTTGCAGAGTGCTGATGTCACTAATATGGTCAGTATTTATTGCCCATTCCTTATTTCCCTTAAAAGGGGCAGATTGCTGGCCAGTTCGTAGAATGGTGAAGCATTAGCTATATTGCTGTGGCTGAGATCACATGCTGGCTAAATCAAATAAAAGCACTGGACATTGTTTAGCTATAATGAGCCCAATTCTTTTTATGACAATTTGGTGGCTCCATGGCAACCATTACAAACACAGCCGTTTTTATTCCTGAGTATGTTATTAATAAATGTTACACACTCCAGTGGACACGGGATGATTTTGAGTCTTGAGATCATTAGTCCAGGCTACCAAAGTGCAAATTGTATTAATTTGTGCTTTTAGACTCAAAATTCTGGAGTAACTCAGCGAGTCAGGCAGCATCTCTGGAGAAAAAGAATAGGTGACGCTTCGGGTCAGAACCCTTATTCAGACTAAAAGTTGATGGGGGGGAGGAGGAGGGGGGGAATGGAAATAAACTTCAGGCGAGAAAAGGGCGGTCTGGCCCATTAAGTCCACGACAACTAGTGATCACTCGTGCACTAGTTACTTACTGTGCACTAGGGGCAATGTGTAGAAGCCAATTAACCTACAAACTGTGGATGACTGTATTGTAATCACGTATAGTCTTTTCACTGACCAGATAGCATGCACCAAAAAAGCTTATCATTGTACCTCGGTGCATGTGACAATAATTAAGCTAAACAGTTGCGGCGACAGGTTTTGAGCTCACTTTGCTTTGAATTCAAAATCTCAAAAATGCCACCCACATTATCTTTTAAGTCTTTGGATAAATACTTTACCTTGACACAATGTGCAAGGGTGTTGAAAGCCATGATAAACAAAAAGGTTGAGGTTTGAGCAATAATCATCTTGAAACTGAGCAGCTTTCAGATGGTATTCCATTACAAACCAGTCGTGCATCCAACCATGAAGTTGGTAAGTGAATCTGGTGAGCTTTTATCTATTTCTGTCCATTGGTTACTATTCCTTTAAGATTTGTGAAGTACAGCGTAGAAACGGGACCTTCAGCCAAAAGAGTCCACGCTGACCAACGATCACTCCCAGCACTATCCTATCCCCTGCAGACAATTTACACAAGCCAATTAACCTACAGACCTGTAAGTCTTTGGAGTGAGGGAGGAAACTGGAGTACCCAGAGAAAACCCATGCAGCCACAGAAATAATGTACAAACTCCATACAGACCACCCGTAGTCCAGATTGGACCCAGGTCTCTTGCGCTGTGAGGCAGCAACTCTTCCACTACCTCCCAAGTTACTATGCCTATATCTAATCATCTTAACTTGCGTCCCACTCCAATACTTTTTCAGATGCATATTAATCTGTGCATTTCCTGTTTCAGAAAAATAACATGACTTGGGTTTTTACAATCACACAATAATACTTTATTAGCCAAGTATGTTTTGCCACATACAAGGAATTTAATTTGCCAAGTCAGACGTACAAATAAAAAGCAGCGGAACACACAAACGCATTTTAACGTAAACATCCATCACAGAGAATCCTCCACATTCCTTTCTGTGATGGAAGGCAAAAAAAGGTTCTATCTCTTCCCTTTGCTCTCCCGTGGTCGGGGGCCTCCAGCCCTCCGTTGATGGGATGATCTTGACAGCCATAGCTGGCAGCGGGCCCTCCGCATTGAGGTGATCCGCTCCTGCATCGGGGGGGGATGTCAGCTGCCCCGCTCCGGACAATCGAACCTTCCGCGACGCTGGAGCTCCTGACATCCGTGGCCTCTCCTGAGACTGCGAGCTCCAGATGCAAAGTCCACAGGCCGCAGTTGGAGCGATCCCGGGCAAGGGATCGACTCCGATGTAAATCTATGCCCCACGGTGGGGCCCAAGGTCAGTCCGAGGAGGCCTCCAGCTCCATCGACGGTAGGCCGCAGAGCGACCGGAAGATGCGATCTGAAAATTAATCGCATCTCCGGTAAGGTAAAAAACTGGGGGGGGGGGGGGGGAAGTTTCCCCCGACCCCACCCCCTCCACCCACATAAAACAAACCGGAGAACATTTACACAAACTTTTAACACACACTAAAAACATTTTTTTTTGAAAAAGATGAAAAAGCAGATTGTTGGCGGGGCTATCAATCGTACGGTGCCCCTATTTTATTTATACAATTAATCACTGTAATTAGTCATTAAGTTCAAACACTTTTGTGTTTTAGCTTTCCTCTTCATTTTATAAAAAGAGAAAGCAAAAGCTCTCCTCCATTTTGCATTCTGACTAGCGTCTCCCCCTTTCTTCCTCACTTGCCTGTGGGAGCAGTAGTTGGTGCGAGTGGCTGGTCAGCCTTGAGCTGTGTTGAGTCACAAATAGTAATAATCACGTTGAGTCAGCTTCCAGGAAGCTTACCCATTGATGCAGTGAAAGGTCTCGATTGATCGGATTCTTTGCAGTTTTGTTGCTGCTGTTGACTCTGGCACACTCAGTAATACAAAGTGGCCAAAGTCCACGGAACCAAAATTCCCCAGGGTCACAATCGTATTGATGTTATCGAGGTGCCGTTCCATGCTGTGCTTGCAGGCACCAGTGGCTTTAAGCACTATTTCAACAGATAGATTTGTGGTTTGGTGGAGTTTAGTGTCCTGAAGTACAGTGTAAATGTACATTGTTGCCTGCTATCCTGGCAAAGGAAAGACTCAACTTGATTTCAATCAATCTCTCCACAGTGTGCAGATACAGGATAAAGGGTACATCACTTAGGGTAACTAGAGTCCAAGTAAAGATAGTTCAAAGGTCTACAGTGAGGTAGATTGGCGGTCAGAACTGCTCTCTTGTTGGTGAGAGGATGGTTCAGTTGCCTGATCATAGTTGGAAGGAAACTGCCCCTGAATCTGGAGGTGTGTGTGTAAAATTGTTTGCTCTCTTCACCCGCCAAACCTAGGTGTTAACACATCTGATCACTTCCGTTCTGTGATGGTGGCTCTGCGAGTGATGGGGTGTTGATTGAGGTTTGCATAAAACCTTGAGTATTGGGACTCCTACGATTCAATGGGCTGCAAAGCCAGGGTTGTGTTTCTGCTTTTGATAAGCTCTTTGTTGGGCAGGAAAGAGAAAGAGAAGGAGTTGATTCGAAGATTCTCGGGCTCATTTAAAGCTCGGGAGAAAGCGGCCAAGGATACCCTGAGACAGAAGGAAGCTGAGAAGAAAGCGGAGGTTGAACGGGCTACAAAAGCAGCTGCCGAGCAAGAGCAAATCCAAATGGAACTCAAGGTAAGAATGATCCTCTTCCTCCACTCCTATCCATGCTCAATTGGTGTCTCTCCCCAATCTCCCCCCCCCCCCCATCCTCCCCTGGGTGACTGTTCACACAAGGGTAAATACCCTTTAGCCTTGTTAATCCCGGTCGACCTGGAGAGTGCTACTAAAATACTGTCAAGAAGTTGTGTGTCCCACCAGTGGCCCAAGCACCATCAACCACTGCCACACAACCATCAAACGCACCTACCACCAAATCCCCCACATACATAATGCTAAATCTGACCATCATCACCACCTTCTCCCTGCTGACATGCTGAAACTGAATAATGATGATCTGGCACAGAAAGTGCTACAGTGCTGATCTGAGGAAACCAATGAGCTCCTACATGATGGCTTTGCATTGATGGAGCGGTCCACTTTCATGGACTCAATGGTCAACCTAAGTGGGTATGCGATGCTGAGGTTATTTGGAGTGTTCCTTAACGCTGCTTTAAGACGACAATTATTATCCTGGTGTTGAAGATAAACAGGGGATCCTTCTACATGGAACAGAGGGGCCTTGGTTTACCTCAATATCGCCAAAGGCCCTGGTTTTCATTGTGTATGCGTTGTGGCCTTGTTGGTCCTCGTGTATCACTTTGTTTAATGGATTAAATTCCATCTGCCATTGGCCTACCCATTTTATCAAATGTTCACAATCATCCGGGATCATAAAACTGCACTACTTACTATCAATTATATCATTGATTTTCATGCCATGATCAATCATTAATTAAAGCTTTTGGATTTGGAGGAGGCATCAACAGTCCCAGCACTGATTCCTGTTGTACACGTGTATTTACAGTCTTCCAATCACAACCACACCCTTCTGCTGCCCTTATGTCAGGACACCCCTGTTTATGGTTCTCCGTATGAGCCATATGCTTTTTTTCATTCAATACTTTACTGCCAGGCCAAAAAGTGCTGTAGCAACTAAGCAGGTGAGGCGGCATCTCAGGAGAACATGCATTGTTGACGTTTTGGGTTGACCTGAAACGTCACCTATTCATGTTCCTCAGAGATGCTGCCTGACCAGCTTGACCAGTTAGTTTAAAACTCCACTCAACATTCCAAGGCAAAATTGCTCTGTGAAATGCTCCACTTGCAGGTTTGCCCTGCAATTCATGGATTGCTGAGATTTGAGCTATGCTATGACATTGGGGGAGGGTTATGGTTAATGAGGTTTAATTTTACTTGAGACTGGTTACTGAAACCACACAAAGAATGAGACCTGATTTGACGCTTTCCTTTGGACACGATCTAAACAAATTCCCCTGAAATGAGTTTTCAGTTCAGAATCGAGCGTGAATCTGGAAAACTTATTTTGGCTTGCTTCATCAATGTAGACATTCTAAAGAGTTTAAGAAACAATTAGTTGGGTACACGGATAGGACAGGTTTGGATGGATATGGGCCAAATGGAAACGGGTGGTAGTGTAGATGGGACATATTGGTCAGTGTGAGAAAATTGGGCTGAAGGGGCTCTATGACTCTGTCTGAAGAAAGTTCCTAACCCGAAACGTCACCTATCCCTATTCTCCAGGGATGCTGCCTGACCCGCTGAGCTACTCCAGCCCTGTCTCTTTTGTAAACCATTATCTGCAGTTGCTTGTATTTATTATGTTATCTGCATTGCATTATATTCCTTTCTAGGGTGTAAGACTTGAGGGGAAATTAGGGGTTGTGGGAATTAGGCAGGAAAATAGTTGAGTCGGAGTCGTTCAGCGTGGAAACAGGCCCTTTGGCCCAACTTGCCCACACCGGGAAACATCCCAGCTACACAAGTCCCACTGCCTACATTTGGCCCATATCTCACTAAACATGTCCTATCCATGTACCTAAGGCTGGTGTAACTCAGCATGTCAGACAGCACGCTGGAAAAGGGTCTCGACCCAAAACGTCACCTATTCCTTTTCTCCAGAGATGGCGTCTGGCCTGTTGAGTTACTCTTTGAGTTACTTTTTGGTCTATCATCGGTTAAAACCAGCATCTGCAGTCCTTCCTATCCATGTACCTGTCTAATTGTTTCTTAAACGTTCTGCAAACGTTGAGGTGCAATAAAATGATGGTGTTTACTTGACAGGTCATGTGTCCTACTCTTACCAGTGCCTCTATATTTCAATTATCTATGAAGTTTTACTCTAGGGTTTTGTCATGACATCCCTGCTGTACCGTAAACAGCATATTGCAATTTGGTGATAAAACAGTGTCTATTTTTATTTAGGGTCTTGCAGTGATGAGATGGCAAGTTATTTATGTTAAACTGGTTCAGAACCACCCCTTTGCTTATATGAACACAAACAAATTGCTGAACTTGCTTCAGATCAAGAAAGTTTGTCTTTTCCGCACACGAGGCCCATTCTTCAACACGTCGATTCCTTCTAAATTCTGTTGAATTATGTAAATAGAAGTAAAGAGTAACTTTGATCCCATAACCCATAGATTATACAACAGACGTGGATGTGAATGAAAATAGGTGGCGAATAGCTGACTCAATTGATAAAATGATTTCTGTAATCGGTCATAATACATTACCAGGCATTATAGTGGGGTATTCAACACCTGAATTTCTCAGTATTGCTTCCAATGAACTAACTTCCTCTGCCTATTGCATTACTTTTCTTTTCCCTTCATAGATGTGCTCTCTCATAATTAATGGAGGTGCCTTAAGAAAAGATATATAGGACAAATTTCGAGTGATATGGGCCAAACACAGGTGGGTGGGACGTGTAGATGGGCATGTTGGGCAGTGAGGGCAAGTTAGGCCTGTTTCCACACTGCACGACTCTAAGATGACAAAATTCCAAGCTGAAAGGTAGGAGGTTTACATGTGCTCTGATGGGTGGTGAGGATGGCCACTTTTCCACATTTGAGGGTGTTTGGTGTCTGGATTGCACTGCCCAGGTGTTGGGGGCAGATACTCTAATGTTTAGAAACACCTAGACAGTACTTGAATTGCCATGGCATATGCTACAGACCAGGTACATGGGGTTTGTGTGGATGGCTATAAAAGTGTTTGATGTCTCTGGGCCTTTACTAACTGGAGTTTAAAAGGATGAAGGGATATCTCATTGAAACTTACCAAATTGTGAAAGGCCTGCCTAAGGTGGATGTGGAGAGGATGTTTCCACTAGTGGGAGAGTCTAGGAATAGAGGGCACAGCCTCAGAATAAAAGGACATACTTCCTCATCTCCTCGGCTAAAGAAATACCTTTAGAAGAGAGAGGTGAATCTGTGGAATTCATTGCCTCGGGTGGCTCTGGAGGCCCCCTGGGTATTTTTAAAGTGGAAATTGACAGGTTCTAGATTGGTAAGTCAAAAGATGCTAGGTGACCTGTCATCTGCTCTAAACCAACCACATTCTTGAGTGGCTGATTTTAAAGCCCTGGGGGAAGAGGGAACCTCTGTGGAAATCTTAATTAAAGCTCAGTCTGCAGTTCAGTGCCCCGGGAGCCCGTGAATCATATTGCATTATCTGTTTCCAACATACCAACATGGCCCTATGATGTTATTTTTTTCCATTTCATCTTGCATGTTTGTATTAAGCAATAAAAAAGGAATATTGCCTCTAAGTTCTTTAGCTTGGAGATACAACTTAGAAACAGGCCCTTCGGCCCACCAAGTTCATGCCAACCAGCACACTAACACTATCCTGCACACAAGGGACAATTTGTTGGATTTCATTTTTATCATGAAAATAAATGATCTTGAAGATGTGAAAGAGACCAATTTTTTTTTTTTTAATTGAGAACGGGGTAATTAACTGTCCACAGTTCCTTATATACAATTAGTGCACAATCTGCGTGAATGTTGTTGCTTGTTCTTGTAAAATTCGTAAAATATATATCGGTAGATATTCTAACTTTGTATCCATATTTGGAAGCAGAAAGGATTGCTTCTGAATGTTAGGTTGAAGTATGAGGAAGTATGTTTTCTGCTGTGGCGTTGGAGTGGGGGAGGTGGAAGGAAAGGAATGTATTTGCTATTTAAAATGCATGGGAGCATGTCGGAATTTCATTGCTGGATGGCGTTATGAAGTAACATAATGCACCTTTACCCACAAAGCAAAAAGAGGAGGAGGAACGCAGGAGGCAAGAGGTGGAGATCAAATGCCTGGAAGAGGAGAGGACTCAGCAGTTGTACATTAACCTGAAGGAAGCCCAGGAAATGGTCCAAAGGAATGAAAAAGAAGATCTAGTGTGGCGTGAGAGTTGTGAGTAAAAGCTGCTACTTGTGAAGTCATTCAAGGGTCATGGGCTAACTTTTTGAGCACGTGGGGAGTCTACAGGAATTTAAATGTGCCGACTCTGGGTATCTTTAGCATGTTTCTCCCACTTTGTCCTCTGGTGAATGTGGGGGGAAATGATTTGAACGAAAAACAGTGCAGGGCGGCACAGTGGCGCAGCCTTACGCCGCCAGAGTCCTGGGTTTCGATCCTGACTGTGGGCGCTGTCTTTACAGAGTGTGTATTTTCTCCCTGTGACCATGTGGGTTTTTTTCCAGGTGGGTTTCCTCCCACACTCCAAAGATGTACAGGTTTGTAATTTAATTGGTTTTGGTTAAAAATTGTAAATTGTCCCCAGTGTGTAGGATGGTGATAGTTCGTGATGAACGCTGGATGGCACTGACTCAATGGGTCGAAGGGTCTGTTTCTGTGCCGTATCTCTGGTCTAAAGGAAGAGCCAACAATGTCTATGCCCAACATAGCACCAAGATAAACTAATCTCCTCAGCCGCACATGATCCATATCGCTCCATTATCTGTATTGGGGAGCCGTAAGCCCTGTGTACTCTATACCTTCTCTTGATGCTTTTTGGCCTAATTTGTTTGAGTTTAGCTTCAATTTGCAATTTGAGTTTAATTCTCTTGAGCCATGAACCCCTCACTTGATGCACAATCCACCCATTAGGCTGCACTGTTGCTTGTTGGCCTTCAGAATTTCTTCAGGTAGAATACAAGAAAGCAAGATTTCCAACCTCCCGAATGGTAAAGTCAAGAGGAGATGTGCTCAATAAAGGATATTGGAGACCAACTAGTGAGCACACACGCTGCAACAGAGGAACCAGATGATCTATGAGCAGGAACAATGCAGAGCAAATCCAAGAAATTGAAGATTTCCTGTGTTTTTTTTAAGGTGTTATGGAAATGAAAGGGCCCAGATTAATACACAGCTAGCAAAGCACTTTGGCAGTATAGAGACAAGGAAGTGCAGATATTGGGAACTGGAGCAAAATGTTGGCAGAATGTAGCAGATCAGGCAGCATCTGTGGAGGGAATGGACGGGCAACGTTTCTGATTGGGAGTAGGAAGGACCTGCAGATGCTGGTTTAAACCGAAGATAGACACAAAAAGCTGGATTAACTCAGCGTGTCAGACAGCATCTCTGGAGAAAAGGAATAGGTGTCTCTTCAGTCCCGAAACATCACCTATTCCTTTTCTCCAGAGATGCTGTCTGACCCGCTGAATTACTCCACCTTTTTTGTGTCTGATTGGGACCTTTCTTCAGAGGTGTGGTCCTTGTACAAAGAAAGATCTTGCTAAACAGTAATATGATGATGACGAAAGGATTTGATTAACTGAGTAAAAACTAGCTGGTGGCAATCTGAAATAGATATGGAAAATGCTGGATACACTCGGCAGGTTGGATGATGCCTGGGGAAAGTTGCTGTTTTGGGTCAAATAGATTCTGATAAAGTCTGTGAATACTGAATGGTCCGAGGGGTAGATTATTGCAGTTTAATTTATTATCATGTTAACCACGGTACAGTGAAAAGCCTTTTGTTTTCTGCGGAAACACTAGACATGATTACAATCGACAGGGCACCAACACAGGATGAAGGGAATAATATGTAGTGCAAGATAAAGTCCAGTAAAGTGTGATTAAAGATAGTCTATTGTTTACAATGAGGTAGAATAAAGCTCAGGACCGCTCCTGTATCCTGTATTGATAAGACACCAGGGATGGTCGTGAAACCATGTAGCATGTTTTCTGAAACTTATTGAAATCATCTCATCAGACATAGGTTAGCTTTTTTTAAAAAAAAACAAACATTCCTAGTAACCCCTATTGGTAAAGCAATTGCTGGGGGAATTTGTATTAATTCTCCAGGAGATTTGACGTCAGTCTCTGACTGGTTCAGAGCTTGGAGACTAGATCCATGTAGGCATCCACAAACCAACTGCTTCATTAACTCGAGTCTCTCCCGAGGGGGAGAAACCTTCATTAGTTGGCTCTTTTCAAAAATAAAATGGCCGTTTAGTGCCTGAAAGCAGTGACCCAATCTCTCCACTAATTGAAGGGCAAGTTCAACAGGCAGCAATAAGGGCAGTGCAAATTGGTTTATGAAGGGGCAAAATTTATTGCAGAATGTAGTATTGAAAGAGCAGTTAAGATTATCTTCTAACATGAGCCCAGTGTAGGCTCGCAGGATTTGACTTGCTTATCAGCGTACTTGAATAGCCTGCAGTCTTTAGACTTTAGAGTCCGGAAACAGGCCCTTCGGCCACCCGGGTCCGCACCGACCAGCGATCACCCCGCACACTAGCACTATCCTACGCACCAAAGACAACTTGCAATTTTACCAAAGCCATGTAAACGTCCATGGAATGTGGGAGGAACCCCATGTGGTCACAGGGAGAATGTGTAAAGTTTGTGCAGATAGCACCAACAATGGACAATAGGTGCAGGAGTAGGCCAAACGTCCCTTCGAGCCAGCACCGCCATTCAATGTGATCATGGCTGATCATCCACAATCAGTACCCCGTTCCTGACAATAATAAACCAAACTAAACCTTTCCTATCTACTCATGTAGAATTTTCAGCTGTGAACTTGTGAAATATTTGGCTTACAACAATTCACAAAAGCGGGACTCTGCTGTAACCTTGGGAGGATCGGTACACTGTAACAGAGTGCATCCCGTTTAACATTTCATCATGGATCAGAAAAGCTACAATATGTCCTGCATCTAACGTACTGGTTAATTGGGTGAAGTTCTTGTCCAATGCAACTATAGTGTGTGTGCTCAATCTTACTACTCCCTCCTCCACACAGAACAGGAATAGTAAGATTGAACGAGAACTTACCAGTTCGAAGGTTGATCTTTATTTTATGAGGAGTCGAAGTGAGGGATTTCGTGAAGAGCCCGCCGGCGCGCATGCTCGACATACTTCAAAGTAGCGGCGTGGAATCACAGAAACCAACAAAGAAATGACTTCGCATAGTAAGATTGAAGTGACTAAGATTACCAGATGAAGGTGATTGAGGGTTGGGCGAGGAGGGCACGAAATCCCTCACTTCGACTCCTCATAAAATAAAGATCAACCTTCGAACTGGTAAGTTCTCGTTCAATCTTACTATTTCATTTCGGAGTCACGTGAGTGACTTCGTGAAGACTTCAAAGCTTCTGTGATTACACGCCCTGGACCACGTCCATGCTGACACACCACTACCAGGGATGGATGGGAGGAACAAACTTGCTCAATACGTGATGCGAGAGCGGCTGCAGTAGGCTTCCCACTTCTTAATATGCGAGCGGTATCTTCGCCTTGTAGACTCTCGACACGACGCCCCGGTGGTATCCATGGTCCGAGCCGAGAGGCCGTATTGGACTAACGGCCTGTTCAGAACCTGCAAGCCAACAAATTTAAATAGCCATGGCAGGGATGCGGCTCCCCTGAGACAGGGTGAGTAACCAATTGTGGGCAACCCTTCAAAAGGACCCAAGGTTCGTTGAGCATGTCAAAGACCACCGGATACCAAGGCTGTGTGGGCCAGTCGGGTATAATAAGGATGCCCTTGGCAGCATCTGCCTGAATCTTTCCCAATAGCCGACTGATGAGGCAAAATGGGGGGAAGGCATAGAAAAACCACTTCCCCCAGTCCAGCGAGAATGCATCTAGCGCTATTGCCCCAGGATCTGGTTCCCATGAAACGTAGGTTGGTACCTGATGGTTCCACCGTGACGCAAAGAGGTCATGTCCGGTTTACCAAATTTGGCTGTGACTTTAGAAAAGATCTCAGGATGCAACATCCATTCAATATTGTCATTAAATTTGCGTGACCTGGTGTCCGCCACAGTATTAAGCTCACCTGGCAAATAGGTAGCTGAAATCCAAATGTCTCTTTGAACACACCAGAGCCAAATTGAGTTTGCCAATTTGTCACACGAAACTGGCCTGGTACCACCCATATGGTTTAAATATGCTACTGCTGTGGTGTTGTCTATTTGGAGACGGACATGTGCTCCAACAAACTCGGAACAATACACACGAAGTCCGTGGAATGCTGCCAGCAACTCCAAATAGTTAATCCCTTGAGTTAACAACATCGTTGATTCAAGGGTGTCCCATCTGCCACCACAACTAGAGCAATTATTCGTGGATCCCCACCATTGGAGCTTGCATCAGTTTGCAAATATACCACCGGATTAGCCTCCCTAATAGGCTTGAATGAGTTGCTAATGTGACACACCCACCATTGCAACTCATTTATCGCTTCGGGCGGCAGCTGCATGGACCGATCATAATGACCAGCGTTCTGTTTTAACGCAGCAATTTTAGCTCTTTGCAAATTCTGATAATGCAAAGGTCCATATCGCGCTGCCGGAAACAAAGCTACCAGCTTCCCAATTATTGTAGCTAAGTGCCGAATCGATGGTATATTGGTGCGGATTAAATCTTGACACACCTGGGTAACCTCCTCAATCTTGTTAATTGGATTGGTAACCCTCATGCTTATAGAGTTCACCGTGAACCCTAGGTAATTAGTCACCTGGGCAGGGTAGAACTTTGATTTCTCTGGATGGACAATAAACCCCAATTGTTGAAATATATTGACAGCAGCTGCAACACCCTGTTCAGCCAATTCCATGGTGTGGCCCACAATTAAGACATCATCTAAATAGGCCATACTATATGGTGTCGTTGTCTCAAATAAGCCATAATTGGCTTCACTAATTTAGTGAACAATCTAGGGCTGTGGTGAGCCCATTAGGCAAAACCTTGTACTGCCAGAGTTGCCCCATCCAGATGAATTTTAAAACCTTCTGTCACATTTCTGGACGGATACGGAATAATATGCGTCTTTTAAATCGAGGCATGCCATTAAGCAACCATGAGAAATCAATGATTTGGTTGTTTCAACGTATCCATTTTAAAATGAGAATATGTTACAAAAGTATTCAAACGGGTTAGATCAATAATGACACGACAACTTCCATCCTTCTTAGGTCTGGTGAATATGTTCGAAACAAATTCAACTGGTTCATGCACCACTCTCTTAATCACTCCTTTGCTCAAGACTTAACAATTCCTTATAGCCGGCTGCCTGTTCTGCAGCAGATAATTTAAATGTTCGAGCGGGCATGTGCTGGGATGGAGGAATGTCGCCATTAATAAACTCAATTTTATGCCCCTGAATATTCTGCAACACATACTCGTCACCAGTAAAATTACCTCATGCACCCAAAAACCACCGAAGGTGACCACCAACATGTGAAGTTAAACAGAGAGAAAAGAGAGAACCAGACCCCCTCACCTCCGTGGTTACCGGCGGTCCTTGACACGCGTGTGTGGACGTGGAGGTGCTGGGTTGGCTTGAGGGCGCGGCGTCTTCGTTTCCCACCAGGGTCTCTGCCGACCCTGTCCTAAAAAAGACCCCTGGTGCTGGGTCTGATGTTGCTGTCGTTGTGGAGCTTGAGGGTGGGTCCTCGTCGAGGTACTGGCAGACCCTCGTGATCGAATGTATGGAGACTTTGAGCCTGACGGTGTGGGGGCACTCTGAGGGCGCATGATCCCCACCGTTTTGGCTTGCTCATCAAGCTCTTTGACTCTCTTCGAGAAGTCCTTCCCAAAGAGCTGACGGGGCGGGGGCGGCGGCGGTGGTTTGCACACTCCTGCAAACTTTGGATTGAGCGCTGGGCGGATGCTGGTTTTGCGAAACCCGTTAATTTCGTGCTGGGTCGCGCACAGGAGGGCCAGGGCATCTCCCTGGTCCAAATTCAATTCGTCCCCGTCCACCGACCGCACAAAGGCGGTACTACCGGCCGTGAGGAGCTTCAGGATCCGCTGCAGTTTTACCTCCTGTTGACGGATAGCCGCACTGATGTTGCCCCATATCGGCGTATTGACCACAGGCACGTTGAGGGAGTTGCAATTGGATGGAGCCTTGTGACGGCTCATTGCCTGGATGAGGACTTCTTCCTGCTGCTCCAGGCTGATAGTAGATGTTTGTGAAGACGCCCTGTGCCTGTTGCTGCCCTGCTGTTGTTGACGTTGAAGCAGGAGCTCCAGCAGCCGCTCCATACGGTCAATACGCCCTTCACCCTGAACACTCAGGTGGTCGGAGTCCTCCGGCTCTGAAAAGAAACCGGGCTCCTGTCATCGGCCCGCACCTCGTCGAGGCCCTGCCGGTGCCGGTAGTTGTCGCTAACAGCCGCCGAGGCGAACTGCGCGATTCCTGCGCGGGCGTGTTCAACCGCCTCCGTTTAGCGGGAGCTGAAGCCGCTGCCACTAAGGGCACTTGCGGCGAGGTGTCGGCACCAGCCGAAGCATGGCTGCCTGGGGCCCGCGCAGTCTTGCCGGCTGCCCACATCGTGGACGTTGCCGACGCATGGTCTCGCCCACCCATCCATGGGGGGCTCGGCGACCGTGACGAGACCCGACTCGACCGACCCGTCCCGGCGTCGAGAGTCGGGGCATGCCGGCTGGACCTCACAGCCGCCCCGGGTCTTTCCCTGGAACCTGACCGCTCCTCCGTGTCAGGCAATGCCTTAGCCCTGGTAGGGTTAGGCTTCTGGGCTCCTGCCCTTCCCCTTCTCGGAGGGCTGAGTGGAACAGGCCGTGCAGCCGCACGCACCCAGCTCGAGGTCGCCAGCGAGCCCGCTGACGACCTGACTGCCATGGCAGGGTCCCCCTGCTCTGGCGGCACACCACACTCCTCGTCGTCGAACTCCTCCGAGCTGTGGTGTGCTGGCGGATCCGGACCTGTAAACGCAGGGCTTACCCACATCTCCGCCTGAGTCCCGGCCTGCGATGCAGGTACTGCCGATGGTAAAGGCCCCAGAACTGTTGACCGGCGAACTCGTCCTGATGTCCTCCGGCCCTTGGAACTCCCATCCATGTCCTTGCTGCAAGATAAAACCAACAACAAGGACCACCAACTAAAGGTAGAATACTTACCTCCGTGGCCCCTTCTGAAGGGCTGGCGAGGAGCGCGCTCCACCGCCAGCCGTCGCAGCAACGCGGTACGACGATATGTCGAGCATGCGCGCCGGCGGGCTCTTCACGGTCACTCACGTGACTCCGAAATGAAATGGCGATTCTTTGTTCGTATGTAGCTCTGCCACTCTCTTGAATTCCTGAAATTGCTGGGCTTTGCATAGAAACCTGTTTTGCTATTGTGGTTTCAAATTTAATCTGTGGTGCGGTGAACAGTAACATGATCTAATCTGCCAGTTGGTGCTTGATTGCTGTGCTGTGGGATGCTGTTTACCCCTTGGCCACATGAAATTCTTGTCGGCCAGTAATTAATATGATCAGTGACAAGCATGTCCATCATAGTGGTGATTTGGTTGTGTCAATAGATGGAACCTTTTTTTGGCAAGATCCACTGAGTGTATGACTGGAGGACCACATTGTCCCATTAAGTCAGGACAATTATGCCTGTAAGGATGGTTCCAAAGTCTTATGCTGGGTGATCCTTTTGACCTGGAATCTTCCGCACATTGGGTTCTCATTTTTGAAGATCATTGGCGAGGACTTGCCATTGTTGGTGGAGCTTCAGGTTTATGTTGAATACCTGAATCAATCAAATTGCAGGCTTGAGGCAATCAATAAGTGGGTGCACCTGAATGGCCAAAATCTAGATTCTCTATTGATTTGTACTTAGAATTTCCAGTGAGTAATATCATAAAATTTCCCTTATTAAAAGTGTCAAGATACCTCTGTGAAGCAAAATAGTAGAACGTTTTGTGTTTCCTTCATTATTTTAACATGTCATAAGGGATAGGGGTAGAATTAGGCCATTCGGCACATCAAGTCCACTCCAGCATTCAATCATGGCTGATCTATCTCTCCCTCCTAACCCCATTCTCCTGCCCGCTCCCCATAACCTCTGACACCCGTATTAATCAAGAATTTATCTCTGCCTTAAAAAAAAGGCTAAGAATTCCACAGATTCACCTACCTCTGACTAAGGAAATTTCTCCTCATCTCCTTCCTAAATGAAAGTCCTTTATTTCTGAGGCTATGACCTCTAGTCTTAGACTCTCCCACTAGTGAAAACATCCTCTCCACATCCACTCTATCCAAGCCTTTCACTATTCTGTATGTTTCAATGAGGTCCACCCCCTCATTCTTCTATACTCCCGCCCAGTGCTGACAAACGCTCATTATAGGTTAGCCTACTCATTCTTGAGATCATTCTGGTAAGCCTCCTCTGGACCCTCTCCAGAGCCAGCACATCCTTCCTCAGATATGGTGCCCAGAATTACTCGCAATATTCCAAATGCAGCCTGACCAGTGCCTTATAGAGCCTCAATATTACATCCCTGTTTTTGTATACAACTTTCTTTACTACCGATTTGACTTGCAGATTAACTTTTCAGGAATCCTGCACCAGCACTCGTAGGTCCATTTGCACCTCCGATATCTGGATTCCCATTTAGAAAATAGTCTGCACCTTTATTGCAAATACCAAAATGCACAACTCCACACTTTCCTATACTATATTCCATCTGCCACTTCTCTGCTCACTCACCCAACCTGTCCAAGTCCTTCTGTAGATTCCCTGCTTTGCCTACACTACCTGCCCCTCCACTTATTTTCGTACCATCTGCAAGGTTTGCCACAAAACCTTCAATCCCCTCGTCCAAATTATTAATATACAACCTGAAGAGTAGTGGCCCCAGCACCGACCCTTGCGGAACTCCCACTCGTCACTGGCAGCCAACCAGAAAAAGCCCCCTTTTATTGCCACTTTTTGTCTGCTTCCCTCCAGCCAACCTGCTATCCATGCTAGTATCTGTCCTTTGATGCTGTGGGCTCTCATCTTCCTTAGCAGCCTAACGTGTGGCACCTTATCAAAGGCTTTCTGAAAATCTAAGTAAACAACATCTACTGACTCTCCTTTGTCTGTCCTGCTATTTACTTCAAAGAATTCCAGCAAATTTGTCAAGCAAGACCTCCCCTTCACAAAGCCATGCTGACTTTGGCTTATTTTATCTTGAACTTCGAAGTACTCCGTAACCTCGTCCTTTATAATGGACTCTAAAATCTTACCACCACTGAAGTCAGACTAACTGGCTTATAATTCCCACTATTCTGCCCTGCTACCTTTTTAATATTGGTAATTTTCCAATCACTCCATATATTGTATCTCAGTACATCTGACAATGTCTCAATTGCCAGCAACTCGATTTGGTATCCAGTTTTAGATTTTAGTCTCGGAGATACAACATTGAAACGGTGTATCTTCGGTCCATTGAATCCACACCGACCAGCTATCGCCCGTATTAGAATCACTAATTCTATCCTGCACACTAGGGGCAATTTACATAATCCAATTGACTTGCATACCTACCCATCTGTGGGAGGAAACTAGAGCACCTGCATGAAACCCACACGGCCACAGGGAGAACGTGCAAACTCCACACAAACAGCACTGGAGGTCGAGATTGAACCCAGGTCTGGCGCTGTGAGGCAGCAACTCTTACAGCTGCACCACTGTGCATTTGGTACCTTGTTCCAATTGAAGCTGTTTTGGGGGACAAAATACTTTAGTTTCTTGTATTCTGAGCTCTTATGACAACTGAAACACAAACCCTTCCTGCTCCACTCTCATTTCCTTTCTGCATTCTCCGGCAGTAAGGAAATCCAAGGTAGCTGACGAGAAGCGACGGTCGATAGCCAAGCAAGCACGAGATGACTACAAGCGACACTCTCTGAAGGGGATCGAGAGGGGAAAGGTGTCTGCAATCTCGCAGACCTTTCAAAAGCTTCAGCCTCCAGTGAAGCCTCCCATTCCACCACGCAGATTTGCAGTCAATCCCAAGGAGTCCAATGCCAGGTGAGCGACCTGTGAAGCCCCAATGTGTGACAGTCATGGATATTGTTTAACATTGAATCTTTTAGTACAGTGTTGTTACTTCTCAAACCTCAACCCATTTTGTTTGCAGCTAGTTTTATTTCTTTCAGTGTATTACACATGGAATTTCAGAAGGCTGATGGTGTCGGAGATGCAGGAAAATTTTCCATCCTGTTTAAAATACCATCTTTAAATTTCTGTACATTTTGCTTCCTGTTTTGTTGCCCGTGAAAGCCTTTTTAATGTGGCTGGTTCTTGTGCCAGTTTGATAACATTGTGACTGCTGGGGATATTGAGAAAGAAAACTTGCACAAACTTGTTCAAATTATCTTGTTGCTCACGATGGTTCTAGAAATGTTCTCAGTATTAGGAATGTTTTCCTTTTGTCAACTCCAAGTATAGATCATTTAAGGTGTGCAAGTGCCTGTGTCAATTATGGGTTGGCAAAGTGATGTCGTCGATGGCAGTGAACCAAAACTAGCCATGACCACTACAGGGTGTTTGGGGGAGGCAGGGTGGTGATGGTGGTGGGGAATGAGGTTGTGGGAGCAGCAACAATAACCTGCATTTACATAGGGCCTTCAAAAATATGATAAACACAGATAGGGTGGTCAAGAAGACCTTTGCTACATTGACCTTCATCGGTCAGGATATTGAGTGCAGAGGTTGGGATGTGCCCGCAGAAGGCTGTGTTGTATGATGACTGTTGTATATTGTCTTGTTGTATGTTGAGCCACGTCAAAGAAGATTTTCTGTTACGACAGACAATAAAGTTTTCTGAACTGAACTGAACTGAACATGTTGGGTTACTGTTGTATAAAACATTGGTGAGGCCACATTTGGAGTATTGTTCAGGTTTGACCATCCTGCTATGGGAAGGATGTTGTTAAGCTGGAATGAGTGCAGAGAAGATTTACAAGGATATTGCCCGGAATCGAGTTGGATAGAGTTCTAGAGGCTAGTGAAATCAAGGGCTATGGGGAGAAGGCAGGCACGGGTTATTGATAGCGGACGATCAGCCATGATCACAATGAATGGCGGTGCTGGCTCGAAGGGCCGAATGGCCTCCTCCTGCACCTATTTCCTATGTTTCTAATTGAGGGGTTGAGCTCTTGGGAGAGGTTTGGCATGCTATGACCTGATTCCAGGGAGCACAGGATGGTCTTAGGGGTGTGTAAAATCATGAGGGGTGCACAGTCTTTTACACAGTACTTGAATCGAGAGCCAGAGGACATAGTTTTATGGTGAGAGGGGAACGATTTAATGGGAACCTGAGAGGCAACAAGTTAACAACGTGGGTGGTGGGTATATGGAATCAGCTGGCCAGATGAGGTAGTTAAGGCAGGTACTGTAACAGCATTTTAAAGATATTTCAGTTCATGGATAGGAAAGTGGGACTAGATGGGACATGGGCATGTTGGGGCATTGAGTCTGTTTTGGGTGCTGTATGACTCTGACGTGGGTATGGCCAGAAGGCCGGAAAATGGGATTAGGAGCCAGAGATCACCCATTATTGAATGGCAGAGTATTGTCGATGAACCAAATATCCTAATTCTACTCCTATATCTTGTGAATTTGTGACTCTAACCCAGGGGGTCGGCAACCTACGGACCCCGGGCCGAAATCGGCCCGTAACCCGAAATCATCCGGCCCGCAGGTAGATTTTCCCCCCCCCATAATTATCTGGCCCGCCGAGCGCCCCGAGCAGCAGCCCGCAGCGGCGGCCGAGCACCCCAGGCAGCGGTGGCCGGGCGCACTGAGCTCCAGCTGTACCGCATCCTGCGCAAAGCCGCCGGCACGGCCGCGCACCTTCTGTGAACACGTTTAAGAAAGGACTGCAGATGCTGGAAAAATTGAAGGTAGACAAAAATGCTGGAGAAACTCAGCGGATGAGACGTGCAAGGATTGCATGAGGCTGCCTCACCCACTGAGTTTCTCCAACATTTTCGTCTGCCTTCTGTGAACACGTGATTTGATGCCTGCCATCTGGAGCGGGATGGGGGCGGGATCCATGTGTACACGTGATAGATGGGGCCCGCCATCCATTCACAGACGTGTCCTGGCCCTTGTGCAGAACAACGTTGCCGACCCCTGCTCTAACCCTTGACCTGATTCACTGAAACGGCACAGATAAAGTTTGATGTTGAGCCATTTAATGAATGCTTGCAGGTGTACTAGCTCTAGGTCAGCAAGGAATGATCTAAACAGTGGCTTACGGAAGAAACTGAAGCTTAGGAAGGAAACGTCAGAACCCAAGAGACTATGCAGCTGCTGCACAGCCAACAACAGTGCATATCCCAGAGTAAAATCTGAAGTGGAATGGGTTAGAGAAAACACCAGAGTTGGGAAGGGGTGAGGTCACAGACTGATTCTGAAATGGCAACAATACAAAACCTGTTCTTCAACACCAGTGGTTCAGACAATACATAACTATTTAATCACAATACATAACAGGAAACTGATAGGACCAGCAGCAACATAGTTTTTCACCAGTAATCCACAGGCTGGTATTGAGGGAGTGATACCAGGATGGATATAGAATCTAATCTGGGGATTCTTGTTTGCCAAGTTTAGTTTAGAGATACAGCGTGGAAACAGGCCCTTTGGCCCACCAAGTCTGCGCCGACCAGAGATTCCCTGCACACCGGCAGTATCCTACTCGCACTAGGGACAATTTACATTTTTTACCAATTAATCTACAAACCTGTGCGTCTTTGGAGTGTGGAGGAGAAAACCCATGCAGGTTGCAGGGAGAACCTACAAACACCGTACATGCAGCACCCATAGTCAGGATCGAACCAGGGTCTCTGGCACTGTACGGCAGCAGCTCTTCTGCTGTGCCACAGTGCCGCCCAAGTTAATCAAAAGTTATCGCTGCGAGACAGTTCTGCTGTTCATTATTTCCCTTTATTTTGTCTTCCATGGCATGAGCGTCTGCCGCCTGGAGATCTGTTCTAACAATCCACTCTCTTATCTCCTATCCCCAGTTGCCTGCTAAGTTTGATGGATGCATTTACTACTCTCAGTCAGTTTCAGGTGCAGATTCACAAAGTCAGGGTTGTGTTTACTGCTGCTCACAGGTACCATATCCCCCAAGCAGAGCCAAATCTATTTTTAGTGTCATCAAAGTATTTCTCTAAAGTTCAGGTTGGTGGGATGGCACAGACATTTGACATGGGATTTAGACATTGGGTTGATTGCATATGGGTGAAAGGTATCCAACAGTGAGTGGTAATGAATGCAATGTGTGTGTTCATTGATTCAAGCAGAGAAACAGATCCTTCGGCCCACCAAGCCTATGCTGACCAATCACTCGTTCACACTCGTTCTATATTATCTCACTTTCAATCAATCTATCAATCAGATTTATTCATCACATACACAATTAAGTGCAGTGAAATGAATTCGCCAGCAGCGGTACAATCAAAAAAGAACACTCAATACACAATAAGATTTAACACAAACATCCACCACAGCATTCTTCATTGTGGTGGAAGGCCCAAAGTACAATCAGTCCTCCTTGTTCCCCCGTGGTCAGGGCCATAAACCTCTGCAGGCGGCCGGATGTACAGGCCCTCTCGTCGGGACCGTAAGTCCCGAATTGGCGCTTCCCTACCAGAGACCGCGGCTTCAGGATGTTGTAGGCCGGCGGTCGGAGCTCTTCTCCAGGGATCCCCGGCGAGGGATCCCAGGCTCCGAACGTCACGCCCACGGCTAGAAGCTCTGCAGGCCGCGGCTTCAGGATGTTATAAGCCGCGGGCCAGCAATCAAAGCACTCGTTTCTGGTGCCTCCTCCAAGAGCTCGCAAGCTCCGTGATGAAAAGTTCACGTTGCGCCCGCTGCTGAAACTCCGGGCCGGTCTCCGGGAAAGGCCGCACTAGTCCATGATGTTAGGTCGTGATAGAGGCGACATGGAAAAAGTTGCCTCTCCATGGAAGAGGCGACCAAAAGCGGTTCCCCACTTTATCCAGGTCAATTAACTTACAATCCTGCACAACTTTGGAATGTGGGAGGAAACTGGAGCAACTAGAGGAAACTTGACAATGTAAATTTGCCATGAACATTCACGGGTTCATGGGTTCACCAAATCGTGTGAAAAGAGCAGAATTGCTTGATGGGCAAATTGGGGTTTCTGCAACTGTATTTACTGGGTGTTTTAGAAAGACATCTCGAGTCAGGAAACATAGTGTACTCGGGGCTGAATTCTTAGTTTGGTCAGTGACTGTAAAATTCCCTCTTAACCCGAGCTAATGATTGCACATTTGAACTTTCTCAACGTTACAATAATATTTTGTTCCCTGTGGTGAACAAAGCCAGGCTCCCCCAATGAGGTATTGTTGCTTACTTTATTTATATAGTTAAGTATCTGCCTTGGAAAGGATATCCTTTCTAATTGATTACATGCCACTCTGTGTCACTTTATCGCCCTTTGACATTTTCCAGCAATGCGGAATCTCCCAGCTGCAGATGCTCTCGTCTGCTTCCTCCACTTCCCACGTGCAAAGATAAAAAATCTGTCAGGCGGCACATAGAGAGCTGGTGCAAACTCTGAGCAAGCACAATGCACAGCATTGGACCTCCACAGCTCTCATTTCTCCCTATTCTGCCTCCCAAACTACACGCCTGGAAACTGAGACCCTACAGGCAGTGCAACACCAATTAGTGCAATTGTAGCAAATAACAGGGCAGCCCAATGGCTCAGCGGCAGAGTTGCTTTACAGCACCAAAGACTCTGGTTCAATCCTGATGGGTGTTCATAAGGTCCAATATCATAAGGTGCAGAGTTTGTATGTTCTTTCTGTGACGGAGTGGGTTTTCTTCGGGTGCTCCAGTTTCCTCCCACACCCTGAAGCTTTCTAGGTTAATTGGCTTCTGTTAATTGTAAATTGTCCCTGGTGTGTAGGATAGTGCCTGTGTATGGAGTTATCACTGGTCGGTGTGAACCCGGTGGGCCACAGAGTCTATTTTTCATGCTGTATCGCTAAAGTCTAACTCCCATTGCTTGTGAGGGCAGAAATACCTATTGGCATCTAAAGTGTAACAGGCACACAGAGGGTGGTGGGTGCATGCATCGAACCAGGGTCTCTGGCGCTTTAAAGCAGCAACTCTACCGCTGCACCACCTTGCCGCCTCTGCTTGAATATCAGAAAAAAGACAATTTGAAGCATAAGTTTTTATCCCTGGAGTATTATAATGTTGGAAACTGCAACGGAAAGGAGCTCCTGGTTTATATCATTGCCTCTTGTCACCACAGAAGAGAAACACCGCCACAGAAAATGAATCACGACAGCCGGGAGAGCATCATCAGATGGTTCAAAGAACAGCAGATTCCTATGCGGGCAGGTTATGAAAAGAATAGCGACGTCATAGCGCCCTGGTTTCATGGTAAGCCGTTTAAATCTTCACCTTTTAACTCAGTTTTTGGTGTAATTGCTTTCCCTCCCCTGCCCACTTCCCCAGAGCGGTTGCTCAAGTGTGGGCTTGTTCTCCGATATAGTGTCGCTGTTGGCTTTGTTACTCCTGAAGGAATAATGTTGGGCAGCTTCAGTGATGGAAGATGGTGACTGAGGGTAGAAAGGGCATTTGGATGAACTCAAAAGCTGCTGCTCTGTGTGACTGTTGCTAATGCTTTGGGAATACAAAAGTGCTTCCATATTTCTCCCTCATTATTGGCAGTATCTGAGTCCAAGGGTGGATGACACAACTTGAATAAAAGGAGAGGAGCGAGCCCCTACCATCAGAGTAGGGCGGCACAGTGGCACAGCTAGTACCAGAGACGACAGTTCAATCCTAACCTCAGAGTTTCTCTTTAAGACTTTGCCTTCCATCATAGTGAGGAGGTGTTGGTGAACACTGTGGTGGATGTTAAATTTGTGTTTATTGTGTGTTTCTGTCATTCTTTTATTATATGTATGACTGCAGGGGAACAAAATTTCGTTCAGACTGAAAGGTCTAAATGACAAATATATTCAATTCAATTCAATTCAAACCAACTCTGTCTGGAGTTTGCATATTCATGTGTAGGAAGGAATTGCAGATGCTGGTTTAAACTAAAGATAGACGCAAAAAGCTGCAGTAACTCAGTGGGTCAGATAGCTTCTCTGGAGAAAAGGAATTGGTGACATTTTGAGGCAAGACCCTTCTTCAGACCCATTCATGTAATCATGTGGGTTTCCTGTGAGTACTCTACTTTTCTCCCACATCCTAAAGCTGTGCAAGTTTGTAGATTCATTGGCCTCTGTCAATCGCTCCAAGTGTGATGGGAATGGCTCCAAAAGTGGGATAACATAGAACTGGTGTGAACAGGTGATTGATGACCTATTGGGCCACAGGGCCTGTTACCGTGCTGATTTTTCAGTCAGTACCCTGGAGAAACTGGAGGTGCATTAGGGTAAGAGTTAGATGTTACACACTGCAGTGATGTGATCTAGTGGTGAAGGAACTGAATGTTTACTCTGGACAATTGGGGAAAGGGCTTAACAAGCTGGTTGTACCGTCCTGAATGGTGACAAGCTTCTTGAGTTGGAACTGCTTTCATCAAGGGAGGTGGAAGTATGTTATGAAAGTCTTATTCCTTGTAGATAGTGGAAAGACTTTGGGGTTCAGTTTAGTTTGGTTTAGTTTAGTTTAGAGATACAGTGCGGAAACAGGCCCTTTCGGCCCACCAGGTCCGCGCCGACCAGCGATCCCCGCACATTAGCACTATCCTATACCCACGAGGGACAATTTTTACATTTACCAAGCTAATTAACCTACATACCTGTGCATCTTTGGAGTGTTGGGGCTTGACATCCAACATCTGACCTGATCTTGTATCCACAGTATTCCTGTGGCCAGTCCATTGAATTTCTGGTTGATGTTGATAGTGGGACTTTGCAATGGTAATGTCACTGAATATCAGGGGTAGGTGGTTATGTACACTATTGTTTGAGGTGGACTTTTTCTTTATATTACGGTGCAATTATTACTAGTCACTTGTCAGCACAAGCCTAAATATTGTTTGGGTCTTGCTACATGCAGCTATACTGCTTTACTTGCAAATGGAAAAGACTAACGTGTAGTCATAAGGATACTGCCCACTTATGACCCTACGATGAAAAGGTCATCTGTGTGGATTGTGCACGTTCTCCCTATGACCATGTGGATTTCCTCCGGGTGCTCCAGTTTCCTTCCATTTCCCAAAGATGTGCAGGTTTGTAGGTTAATTGACCTGTGTAAAGGTGGCCTTGGTGTGTAGCAAGTGGAATGTGGAAGTGGGATAGCATAGAACTAGTGTGTGAACGATGGTCAGCATGGGTGTGGTGGGCTGAAGGGCCTGTTTCCATGTTGCATTGCTGAGCTAAGATACAGTCTTTGAGCTCTCTTAATAACCATAATATTTGTATCAATAGTGACCCTCAGATTGTTTGTGGGACACTTTGTGATGGTTATACCAATGAATAAAAAAATAATAGATAACAGTTATTTTAGACCTTGGGGATTTAGCATAGAAACTGGCCCACTGAGTCCATGCCGACCCGCGATCAATAGACAATAGGCGCAGGAGTAGGCCATACGGCCCTTTTAGCCAGCACCGCCATTCAATGTGATCATGGCTGATCATCCACAATCAGTACCCCGTTCCTTCCTTCTCCCCATATCCCCTGACTCCTATCTTCAAGAACCCTATCTAGCTCTCTCTTGAAAGTTTCCAGAGAACCAGCCTCCATTGCCCTCTGAGGCAGAGTTTTCCACAGACTCACAACTCTCTGTGTGAAAAAGTGTTTCCTCATCTCTGTTCTAAACGGCTTACCCCTTATTCTTAAACTCTGGCCCCTGGCTTTGGACACCCCCAACATCGGGAACATGTTTCCTGCCTCTAGTATGTCCAAACCTTTAATAATATATGTTTCAATAAGATCCCCTCTCATCCTTCTAAATTCCAGAGTATACAAGCCCAGCTGCTCCATTCTCTCAGCATTTGACAATCCCGCCACCCCGGGAATTAACCTTGTGAACCTACGCTGCACTCCTTCAATAGCAAGAATGTGCTTCCTCAAATTTGGAGACCAAAACTGCACACAATACTCCAGGTGTGGTCTCACTAGGGCCCTGTACAACTGCAGAAGGACCTCTTTGCTCCTATACTCAACTCCTCTTGTTATGAAGGCCAACATGCCATTCGCATTCTTCACTGCTTGCTGTACCTGGATGCTTACTTTCATTGACTGATGAACAAGGACCCCCCCCCCCCCCCCCCCCAGATCCTGTTCTACTTCCCCTTTTCCCAACTTGGCACCATTTAGATAATAATCTTCCTTCCTATTTTCGCTACCAAAGTGGATAACCTCACATTTATCCACATTAAACTGCATCACCCGACACACTAGCTCTAACCTACATACTAGGGACCATTTACAGAAGCCAATTAACCTATAAACCTGTACTACTTTGGAATGTGGGAAGAAACCGGACCACCCAGAGAGAACCCACACGGTCATAGGAAGAACATACAAACTCGGGACAGGCAGCACCCGTAGTCAGGATCAAACCGGGTCTCTGACTGTAAGGCAGCAACTCTACTGCTGTGCCACTGTGCATCATTAGCCACGGATCATTGGGTTTTGTTAAGCAGAATGTTCTCTGGACTTTATTAAGCTGAAAGGAGTAATGTGGTAAACTTATAACTTGTTACATTCATTAAATCCACGTGATATTACTCAGTGAAACGTTCTGAACTATCATTCCTGAGGCGTACCTTAGTGCTGAATCCCTAACTTGTACAATTTACCTCTATACTTAAAAATGCCTGCGGCCAAAGAGTACAAAAAATATTGAATTAGTGGATAAAATTTATGAAGGGGGAAAATGCAGAGACGCGTTTTTAAAATGTTCGGCTCCAACTAAAACAACTTTATTTGTGTTTTTTTAAGTTTTGTGACTTTTTAACGAAAATGTGCGTCAAGAAATTAAAATGTAATCCTCAGTCTGAAAAAGTGAACAAAGGGCGTATTCTTGGTGATGTGCTGTCATATGATAAAGTTTCTATTTCCTCCATGCTAGTGAAATTCAGATCTGTTAATTTATTTAAGGAAGTCAACCATTTTGGAGACATCCGTCGTTTAAATTTCGATGCCAGGTACACACTTGTATTAAGGATTTAGTCCATAAGTGAATCTTGTGCTGTGTTTTTCCCCCGTTGTTTATACTTTGCCGTCCTGTGTGCCTCGCTCAAACATTCAGTGAATTCTACCAGCATCCCTGCCCTTATTCCCAAGTTGCTAAGGCAAATGGACATGATTAGATTGCTCCTGTGAAAGGAATTGCCAACTTCGAATGGTCCATAGGACCAGCAATCCGTCATGGATGCTTTGAACACCAGGTATTGAAGTGTGGATTATTGCCAGTTTCTCTGCAGTCATTCTTGGTTATATATTAAATCACCAGTTACTCTCTCTTTAGGTTCAATCAAGTAAACATGGACATTAATTAATGACATCTATCACTTTAATATCCTTCAATGTGTTTCCTTGCCACCAATTCCTCCCAGGAACTGGTGGAAATATTATTTTTCATTTCTAAAGCTTTTCCTGTACTGAGTCGGTCATGCAGTATGGAAACAGATCATTGGCCCAAGCTGCCTACACAGACCAAGATACCACACCTATACTCGTCCCATCTGCTCGTGTTTGGCCATATCCGTCTAAACTCTGCCTATCCACGTACCTTTCCAAATGTCTTTTAAACTGTGTTCTAGTAACCACTTCAACTACCACCTCTGCCAGCTAGTTTCCAAATCCCCACTACATTCTGTGTGGGAAAAAATAGCCCCTCGAGTTCCTGTTCTATCTTTACCCTCTCACTTAAACCTGTCCTCTGGTTCTTGATTCTCCTACTCTGGGTAGAAAACTCTGTGCATTCATCCTATTTCCCTATCTGGCTGGTCTATCTTTCCCCCTAAACCCCATTCATTCTCCTGCCTTCCCCCGTCCCAGACCCCCATAACCTTTTATTGAAAGTGTTCTGAAAATGTAGCAACGTATTGTACTTGATATGCCATTATTCTAATTGTGCATATTTTTAAATTTCGGCCTGTTTTAACTTAAAACATCTACCAATAAATCAATTATGGTGATTCTCTTCAAATTTGAATATTCCAATGTTTTTCTCCCCAAAATGTAACTTGTCTGTAGAGATTTACATGGGGTGATGGTCATTTGGCCCATCATACCTGTACGAGTTCATGGGATTCCTTTTAGAAAGGTTTTAAAAAAATATTTGCTTACTATCTCTTCAGGCAGTGCATTGCAGATCACAAAATTCTTCAAAGATGAAGAATAAATCTCATCCTTTCCATAATTCTTGGATGGAAAATTTGACACTGCATCAGAAAATATGTCACTATTGTGTTTTATTGCTTTGGAGGAAATATATAGTGGAATTCTCAGGGGCTCGGTCGTGGATCGCGGTTTTTCTTGGAGACACAATGAACTGTAGATGCTGTAATTGTGTGTAAAACAATGCTGGAGTAGTTCAGATAGCAGCTCTGAAGATGTAGATAGGCAATGTTTTGGATTGGGACTCTTCAGACTCTGAAGACATTTCAGACAAGGCCTGTTGATGTCCTCCAGAGATGCTGCCTGACCCACTGAGTTACTCCAGCACTTTCTGTTCTATTCATGGCTTTTCTTGTGTATTTTAATAATTTGGTTGTTCCAAATCTGCAGATGTCCCAAAAACTCAGATGATGTAAACGGTGAGGAGGATAGTGGAGAAACCAGATGCTGGAATCTTGTATGTAGCAACAAAAAACTGCTGGGCAAACTGAGTGGCTTGGTCAGCACTCGAGATAAATGGACAGATGACATTTCATGTCGGGACTCTTCTTCAGATGGATCCATCCTTTTGAAAAAGGGCCCTGATTTGAAGTCAAAATGTTGTCTGTCCATTTCTCTCTACAGATGTTACCTGGCCATTTGAGTTCCTCTCGCAGTTTATTTTATGTAGGAAACAGGATAGTGGTGGACTTCAAGGCTAGTTGATTGGGTAGATTGCTTTCAAATTAAATGTTATGCTGAAATACATGAATACTTTGGTGGGAAGAATTAAGTTAATTTCAGTGCTGTATTCTGAGACTCTACTGTAAATCTGATTTCCTCTTGCTAACTCCTGATGTTGGAAGCAATTTTTGTTTTCTCGCTTGTTTGTATCTTAAGTTTATTTATGGTGGCTAGGCATTGCAAGTAACACTTTTATTGCAGGTAGTTTGGGATCCTGTGCTTTGGATATTGTATAACTTGGGAAGGTCCATGGCCATGAAGCACTGGCCATAACCAGGGACGAGCTGGGAAGTTTCCACTAAGTATCAATTCATTTTCAGGCATTATAACCAGGCAAGAGGCTGAGGAGCTCCTAAATAAGGAGGAAAATGGGTCCTTTCTGATCAGAATCAGCGAGCGGGTGATTGGTTACTGCCTGTCGTACCGAAGCAGTGAAGGGTTCAAGCACTTCCTGATCGACTCCTCCAAGGACTCGTACACATTCTTTGGTGTGGACCAGTTGCAGCATGCAACCCTTGCTGACATGGTGGAGTACCACAAGGTAAGAGCTGCTCTCGTCGAGGCTCATGAGATGTAATGTTGCAGCACAGGAGGCTACTTTCCCCTTTGCATCTGTGCTGAATCTCATTCCCATCTGCCCCCCTTCTCCTCCCCAGTCCACTCACCATGTTGGTCCCTTCTCTTCAATGCCTTGGTCTATCGGTTCCTCTCAGAGGTTCTGATTATCCTGCACTCTGCCACTTGCATCCATCCTCCTCCACTTAAGACCAGTAAAATGAGGAACAGGAGGAGGCCATTCTGTTCTGCCATTCATGAGGATTGTAGCTGATCTGTCATCTCTCGTCCATTTTCCTATCTTTTCTCAACTCTTGATGTTTAGTTTGGTTTATTATTATTATTATCATATGTACTGAGCTACAGTGAAAAGCTTTTTGTTGTGTGCTAGTCAATGTAGACTATACATGATTTCCAGATTTGTGTCTGTACATGATTACAATCAAGCCATCCACAGTGGTACAGATACAGGATAAGGGAATAACAATTAGTGCAATGTAAAGTCTGATTAAAGATAGTCCGAGGGTCTCCGATGTAGATGGGAGGTCAGGACTGCTCTCTAGTTGGTGTTAGGATGGTTCAGTTGACCGAAGTTTTAAAGGGAAATAAATTACAGCTTTTAAGTCTTGCCATTAACCTCTTCCTATCAAAGTGTGAGTGAAAGTTTAGAGGTATGAAGTAATATTGAATCTCATCTGCGATTTGAAAAGTGTTGTATATTTGTAATGCTTTGAACATAACCATAGTTTTGGCTACGTGCGGTGAGTTTTCTAATCTTGAACATTTGCTCTTGGCAGGATGAACCCATTACGTTAGCAGGCTCTGAACTCTTGCGTGAACCCTGTGGCCAGCAGAGGTTGCCTCCGGACTATGCCTACCTCTTCAACTGAGTCCCCTTGGAGCCAGGAGCATCCAACCACAGCCATTGTTGTCAGTCTTCAAGGTGTTCACTTTAGCGACAGATTGAGTGAAGTTACTGGGCCCAGTAATTATATTGTACTTCCTTTGAGAAGATTTTACATTGTGCAAAAAGAAAAAAAAATCAATTGGAGTCAAAGTAGGCAGTATTTACTCACTTTTCCAATTTTTAAGAACAGAACGTTTACATTTGAGTTCATAGCTGTTACTTTATTTTTTGAAGGGCCAGGGTATTTGTTTTTTATGCTGCACAGCTGGTATATTACAGATCATGAATTCTTTGTGGAGAATTAAGTAAATAATACCAGCTGTTCTTAAAAGTACATGTATTTTACTAATAGAAGAACGTATATTGTAAAATTGATTCATTTGTATCCTGCCCTCTTGTCGATTGACAGGGTTTTCGTGATGCAAGCCTCTTAATCTTGTCATTATATCGTGAAAAAAATGTATTTTCATACAGCTGCCAATTTTTTTAATGCACTGTGCTGTCTGCATGATTTAGGAAAATAAAGGGAAGAGCCATGCATTCTTGTTAGTTAAGGAAGCTAATTTCTAAACTTTACCCAATCGGTTCAAGTTTCCAATTACTGTTATACTTTGTATTTAATAAAGTGAAACTCTGACTAGCTAACCTTTTTGTTAAATGCCTAGACTTTCAAATCGGCAGCAAGGCTTTCCCTGCAACGACAGAAGTTAAGGGGAGGCTTGATAGGAGTGTATTACGTTCTGCAAGGTATAGATAGGGTAGGCAGTCAGAATCCTTTATCCAGGGTGGAAATGTCAAAGACTAGAGGGTGTAACTGTAAGGTGAGAGGGGCATAGTTTAAAAGAGATGTATGGGGCAAGTTTTTTTGTTTTTCTGTTACACTACATAGTGGGTGCCTGGAATGTGCTGCTAGTGATGATGGTGGAGGTAATTAGTGGTGTTTTAAGAGGCTTTTAGATTGGAACATGCATGTGCAGAAAATTGAGGGATATGGATCATGTGCAGGCAGATGATGTTAGTTTATCTTGGCATCATGCTAGGCTCAGGCACCGTGCAACAAAGGGCTTATTCCTATGCTGTACTGGTCTTTGTTCTATGTTTTATTTTCTTTAGGCTGATCCACAAGGAAGGTATTTGGTTAATTTGCAGTTAACTGAGTTGCATTCACAATCCCTGAATGGCCTGATTCCACACTATCTCTAAACTAAACTGGAATCTATCGGGTAAAGGTAGATGGAGCCAGGCAGTAGGTCCCGAAAGTGGCCTATAGCTGAACGATGGATGCATGATATGTGTGGGTCATCTTAGGGACATGTAGCAGATTGGGCAGGTGCTGAGATCCACAGATGTTACCTGATCTGACGTGTTTCCACTCTTTCCTGTTCTTATTTCTGGTATCCATCTGCTGCAGCTTCTGTTAGTTTTGCTTGAGGTCTCATTGTTTTTTCCACTATTACTCCTCCTCAAACAATGATAAGCATTCTACATTTACCTTGTTTAACCATCTTTGTAGCCTTGATAATGAGTGGTGGTACATGGGGATGCAGTTGTGATAAGTAGAAACAAGGAACTGTAGATGCTGGTTTATACAAGAGTGCTGGAGTAACTCCGCAGATCAGGCAGCATCTCTGGAGGACATGGGTGTTTTGTCTGAGGACCCTTCTTCAGACTGCAGTAGTTAGTGGACAGTAATAAGTAGACTTGAACAACGTTCATAAATGCTGCACCATAATTAATGTTGGTCTGTTTGATCCAAGGTCCAGCCCTGAAATTGCTGCATTTCCCATTGACAGCTAACTTATCCAAGCCTCCTGCCAGTCAAAACTATCAAACACCTTGGCATTCAGATATATGCAAAACTTTAGAGATAGAGCACAGAAACAGGCCCACCGAGTCCATGCCGAGCAGCAATCTCCCCGTACGCTAACACTATCCGACACTCGCGCGGCAATTTAAATTTTTTACCGAAGCAGTGCAAACTCTGTACAGGCAGCACCCATAGTCAGGATCAAGCCCACGTCACTGGCACTGTAAGGCAGTAACTCTACCACAGTGCTATTGCTTAAAGTAAAATTAAAAAATATGTACAATTAACACTAAACCATTAAAATCAACTTCAGAAAGTTGCAAATTACATAGCTTTCCCTTGTTGGACACTTCCATTCAACTGCAGAGGTTTTGTTTAGTTTATTGTCAAATGTACTGAAGTACAGTGAAAAACTTTTGTATGCTAACCAGTCGATGGAAAGACAATACATGATTACAATGGTGTCATCAACAGTGTACGGGTACATGATACAGGGAATAATATGAATAATGTTTAGTGCAAGGTAAAGTCTGATCAAAGATAGACTTTGTTTCAGCAATCTGGGGTAGGGTTTTTGGAGCCCTGCTGCTAGGCTCCAGCCAATACCATGGTGTACCTGGAGTTGCGGGCAAGTGGGGCCGGCATCTTCAGAAGTTCCCTGTTTGTGCACACATGGAGGATTCAGAACGTCTGTGTAAATTCAAGATTCACCACCCCAATAACAGCAGACGGGGTGTACAATCCCATTTGCTCCAATGTTAATCAAATATGCCAATTTGGAAAACCACAACCAAGATTTGCAGCGTTCCAGAAAGTCAATGGCTGAGTGCCCAATATCGGCCATGTACATTGTATAAAATTCTCTTTGATTAGGAACAATTACGGTAAGTTATTATGCTGCTGTGGGATTTCATTGCAGATTTCAATTTAAAGGATCATGTGGCATCTGTAACATTATGTTGCAGCCTTCATTAGCACAGCTCAAATCCATACTTGCAGCTGGTTGCATCTATATGTCCCCCACCAATTAGTAGTAATGACTTATGAGCTGTATTGTTGAGACTGCATTGGTGGGCGAGGCGCACTGCCGGCATAACTGACAAGCAGCGGCACTGGAATATGCCCTCCATAATGTTTGGGACAAAGACCCGTCATTTATTTATTTGCCTCTTGTACTCCACACTTTGAGATTTGTAATTTAAAAAAATCATGTGGGTAAAGTGCACATTGTCAGATTTTAATAAAGACCATTTTTACACATTTTGTTTTCACCATGTATAAATTACAGCAGTAGTCTCTCCTGCCGCTCGCTGGCCTCGCTCATGTCCTTAAATTCCGAGAACGCGATTGAGGTTAATCGGCTGACATGAGCGAAGTCGGCGAGTGGCAGGTGAGAGGTGTTCAGATGGAGAGCACTGCCAGAGGTGAGCGGGCCGGCAGAAGGCGCTGAAGTGGCGGCCTGTTCTGCTGTCGGGTCCTGGTGGCCGCTTGCAGCTCCCCGAGCTGCTTCTATCCCCGGCTACAGAGCGGTGACTTCGCACAGAGCGGCAGCGGTGAGTGAGTTACTGGCATTATCCCTGACCCCCTCCTTCTCAACACTCCTGCCCTCCCCGCAACTTCACGCCTGGCACAGACTCTCCACACGCTGTGAAAGGAACTCTCCCCCAATTGGTCCCATCAACAAGTGTTGTCATTCAATTAGATGACGACTGATTCAACGTTTCCCTGTACTCGCGTTTTTCCCCATCATCTCTCCACCTGCCATCACCCTTCACCCCCCCCCCCCAAATTCAGTAATTGAGAATAAAGGAGACTAGGAAGCCTTAGGCAAATTGAATTGTTACTGTTTTTATTTTTACGGAGAGAACAATCGTATTCTAGCTGTGGAATGAATTGCCGGCCAATGAGTTTTGAGGCATTTGTTTGAACTTGAGCAGATAGGATGTGTCTATACACTTCAGAATTCATTATGCTGCTACCATCAGCAGTTGTATCATCAATGAAGATAAGTGAGCCAGTACCTTCAGCAGCCATACATGCCTAGGCCATAACACCCCCACCACCGTGTTTCACAGATGAGGTGGTATGCTTTGGATCTTGGGCAGTTCCTTCTCTCCTCCATGCTTTGCTCTTGCCATCACTCTGATATAAGTTAATCTTTATCTCATCAGTCCACAAGACCTTTTTCCAGAACTGTGGTTGCTCTTTTAAGTACTTCTTAGCAAATTGTAACCTGGCCATCCTATCTTTGTGGCTAACCAGTGGTTTGCATCTTGCAGTGTAGCCTCTGTATTTCTGTTCATGAAGTCTTCTGCGGACAGTGGTCATTGACAAATTCACACCTGACTTCTGAAGAGTGTTTCTGATTAGTCGGACAGGTGTTTGGGTTTTTTTCTTTATTATGGAGAGAATTCTGCTATCATCAGCTGTGGAGGTCTTCCTTGGCCTGCCATTCCCTTTGTGATTAGCAAGCTCACCGGTGCTCTCTTTCTTCTTAATGATGTTCCAAACAGATGATTTTGGTAAGCCTAAGGTTTGGCTGATATCTCTAACAGTTTTATTATTGTTTCTCAGTCTCTTAATGGCTTCTTTGACTTTCATTGGCACAACTTTGGTCCTCATGTTGATAAACAGCAATAAAATTTTCCAAAGGTGATGGAAAGACTGGAGGAAAGATTAGGTGCTGAGAGCTCTCTTATACTTACAGTCATGAGGCATTTAAACACACCTGAGCAATTACAAACACCTGTGAAGCGATGTGTCCCAAACATTGTGGTGCCCTGAAATGGGGGGAACTATGTATAAACACAGCTGTGATTTCTACATGGTGAAAACAAAATGTATAAAAATACCCTTTAATAAAATCTAACCACATGTGATTTTTTTTCTATCTCAAATTGTGGAGCACAGAGGCAAATAAATAAATGATGAGTCTTTGTCCCAAACATTATGGAGGGCACTGTACCTAGATAAAATAGATGTTCTGACTTCAAGTGAAAATGGGGAAATTACAGCAGAATTCAGAAAATGGTGAAGAAACACAGCAATTAGGGTTGCATCTATGGATCCTGCCTGTCTGACCATTTGATCCAACTTTCATCAAATATGCCAACTTCATAAAGAAAATGATGGTTCTCCAAGAAACACAGATCCAGGAGGTAAATGGCTCGGTACCTTTTCCCAACTTTTTCTGTTTTTTTAGTTACATTTTTGGTGTATGCCACTGTAGCATCCGGATTATAATGATGAAGAGAGGTTTCTCCGAAAATAAATAACAACCATTTCCATCAGTTGAAAGCCAACTCCAATGTGGAGAACAGTGTTTATACATTTATTGTGAAACCTGTTCACTGTTTAGCATTTACAAAAGCCAAAAAGCACAACTGTAGCTTGTCCAAATTCAATAACTGTACAGATTTAAAGTGACAACAATTATTTATCTTTTGACACGTGATACAAGAGAAATATGCAGAACAGAAAAATAAAATGTAACTTTAAAACTCAAGCAAATTCGTCTGCATTGGAATTTGGTAGGGCTGGGCTATTTTATTTGGATCCATGAATAATGTACCAAGCTTAAAAGCACCAGTAGACAAACATTGCACCATGAGGGATTGCTTGACTATGTTATGGTTGTCTAAAAAAACATGTCCATTGCCTTAAAGCTTGGTCTCGGTCCTTGTGTGTGTTTCCTGAAAGGATTTAGCTTCTAAATCATGAAAATTTACTGTGTGAAACATTAGCCAACGCAAAAACATGAGATGATTCATAAGTTTTGTTATATTTTAAGTTATTTTAGCTCCTCAAGCTGAGATTCCATAAACCTGTCTTATCAGTCAATATTGCAAGGCGGTGGAATTTGTCAATTTCTACAAACAAGCAGCCTAGTGTGAGAGGCAGAGGAGCAGAGTATAGAGGTTCTACTGTCTTTCAGGCACAAATACATTCCTGCTGCATTTCAATCACAACATTTCTAATGTAGTCATGAGGTTCAGAAGCCAGCTGGAAATGAACACAGGAACATAGTAAAGCAGTCAACAGATGGTCAATTATGCATGGGGAATGTACTCTGGGTGGGTCACATTGAGTGAACACAAAGTTTGTGCTGTGGCCTCAGACCAATGCATCCTGACCCAGCGTGCATGATTACTGCGGATTGGGAATGAGGGATGGCCAAACATTACTGGGAGTCCAAGAGGTTTTTGTTAAATTGAGGTAATGCAGGGAGAACATTAAAGTATAAATAAAATATTCTCAGCCACTTGGGTACTCTAACTGTTGTGCTGTAGAAACGCTTTGAAACAATGAACAGTCATGGTATTGAGTTTTTTTTCAAAAGTGGTGGATGTCTAGAACATGCTTTCAGGAGTGGTGGTGGAGGCAGATATGAGAGTGATGACTAAGAGGCATTTAGATTGGATATGGAGGGATATAGCGCAGTGCAGAGAGTTGGGTTCGATCCTGACTGTGGGTGCTGCCTGTACAGAGTTTGTATGCTCCCCCTGTGACCACGTGTGTTTTCTCCCACATTCCAAAGACGTAGAGGTTTGTGGTTAATTGGCTTTGGTAAAATTGTAAATTGGCCCTTGTGGGCAAGCTCGGTCCTCATGTGTAGGGTAGTACTACTGTGCAGGATGATCACTGTGAACTTAGTGCAGAAACGGGCCCTTCAGCCCACTAACTCATGATAAAGTCTAAAGGATCATATACACGCAAATTAGATTAGGCTTTCTGAAGATCATATTCAGCACACACATTATTGGACATACTGTTCTATATTCCAAGGCGGCTAAGGTGTGTATAGTAGACCAAATGTGAACAAGTACGTTCAAGTAAAGTTGTCTATGGAGTCAAGTGCAATAACTAGGATAAATGCCAATTATGATCTCAATATTAAAGAAGCTTTTGTGTAACCTGAAACCATGTTGCCTTATTATTAAAAGTGTGGATTGTGAAAGCTTTTGATTACGAACATAGGGAGAAACATTTCGATTTGATAGAAAGTCAGTAAATGTTTAGATTCAAGATAAATGTAAAAGGAACAGAGTGTGGGTACTTTTAAATGCCATGAGTTTGAAATTAAATACACCAGGCTGTTAAATGCAATTTCATAAAGTATGTATCAAATTGACTGGAAGTTAAAGGGAAACTTTGTGGAGTAATGAGGACAGAGGGACATGCACCCAATTGAATAGATCTTAAACTGAATGGTCTTTTGTACATTCCCATGTTTCAATAGAATTTCTAAACTGAGTTCATAATAAGACAGGAATCTATAATCTAGATATTTGAGGTATTTGGTTAGGAAGCGAGGATGGTGGCCAGTTTGATCAATAGTGTATAATGTGGGTACATCTTTAACTAAATTAAATTAAGAATTCCCAGCCCTAAAGTTTAAACTTATTTCAAACACAGTTCATGTAAACATGATACTTTTAGCAACGAAGCAACAATTCCAAAGATATGAACAGCAATCCACAGACCTGATAAATCATTTTACATTACTGTACAAGTACTGCATAGATTTTAGTAATCAACATATTTGGTCCAAGATAATTTACAAAACTCGTTTAGTATGCTTTTTAAAAAAAACAAAACCTTGGATTTATTTTGAGTCAAACCTTGCCAATCCCTCCTCTTACTGTCCAGCCTTCTCTTTCCTCCCTCCCTCCTCAGCAGTAATATTGAGCAACTTGTTGTAAAGGAGGAAGTTGTAGGGCTGCTCAGTTCCCCATGATTGAGATTAATGGGAGTCGGTAACTGGGCGGTGTTCTCCATGCATAAGGAAGAGTGTGGTGGATGCCTGAATCTACTTGCCCAACCTAGAGGGAAGGCAGTGATGAGAAATTAGAGGGTCAAATGGAAATCTTGCCCTGCATTCGGAGTGTTCTCAAGTGTCACTATTGCTGACCATCATGCCTTAAGAAATCAAAGGTTATCCAACGTTGATAATTGGCTGGAAGGTTCTATTTTTACATAAATATTGAAAATACAATTGTAAAGTGCAAATGAGATTTAATGAGAGTGGGATTAAATCACACAGCCTTTGGTAACAATTTATAGTTTCCCTTCCCCACCCTCTTCTCCTGAGAATCAGTACAAAAAAAACAATTATGGTCCCAGTAAACTTTTGTTCCCAAAGGGAGGGGGAGGGGGAGGGGGAGGGGGGGGGCGAAAAACATCCATTAGGCTTTGTCCTCCTTGTAAATCTCAAACCCGAGGGGCCCAGATTTTGCTGGTAGCAACAGCATATGTAAGTGTCCTTAAAAAAAAACTGCCCACAATTAAAAGTTCATAAGTTTAAGGAACAGGATTAGGCCATTTGACCCATCAAGTCGACTCTGCTGTTCAATCATGGCTGATCAATCTTTCCCTCTCAACTCCATTCTCTTACCTTCTACCCATAACCCTTGACGCCCGAACTAATAAAGAATCTGTCTATCTCCACCGTAAAAATATCCATTGACTTTGCCTGCAGCTGTCTGTGGCAATGAAATCCACAGATTCACAACCCTCTGACTAAAGGAATTCCTCCTCGTCTCCTTTCTAAAGGTATGTCCTTTTATATTGAGGCTATTGCCTCTGGTCCTAGACTCTCCCACTCTATCCAGGCCTTTCACTATTTGCAATTACTCTATGATATGTACCTTGTGGATTTGGGGCTCTTTCCCAAAGTTGCTAACAGGCACCAACACAGGATCTAAGGCATCCAAAGTGACCAATAGCATCAAGCAGAGTAGCCATTCATATGAAGATTTCTCAGACAGCAAGCCAAGTACTAAACATTTTTAACCAACATTTTAGTGTGAATAGTAATAATGACAAGAAAAACAATCATTTAAATATTGTAAACTTTCGACACGAAATTAACTCAAGTCGTTATTAAAACTGGAATTTTGAATTATGATTGACTCAGTGATACAGATATTGTGGGCTGAAGGACCTGCTCTTCTATGTTATGGAAATTCACCTTTATTTATTTCACAAATCCCGACCCAAAATTTTCAGATATGGAATAAAATGTGGTCTCGTGTTTATGTGGGGAAGAAAATAAATATCAATTCATTTTACAATTTGCGTTTATTGATGCATGGACAGATAATGCAGCTCAGCATTATGGAAAATTGTGATTACGGATCATTTTCTGGGAACATAATCGGCAGTAACGTGGGAATCGCCTGAACTTGTTCCAATGGAATGAGACTCCACACGCAAGATTAGAATTTCAGGGCTCAAGAGGTGTTTTGCTGTGATTATGGCTTATAATCACTATTAGGGACCCAGCTTCATCTCCTTCCACAAGTCATAATATTGTCCTGGGTATTTACAGTGAAAATTATACTGCAACAAGTTGGAGTTCTCATCCTTCCTGGCAGGAGGCTCCCGAGATGTCCTGCTGAGTTGCTCCAGCATTTTGTGTCTTATCTTCGGTATAAACCAGCATCTACGTTTCCTTCCTACACATTGGGTCTCTGTACTGCTCTTGTGTGCTATATTGTCACGGTAATGAGCAGCATTAGCAACATTGAGTAGCTTCAGCGATATATCAAGTTTTTAACTTGATATACCTGAATTGTAAGAGACTACCTCACTAACATGAGTCTCCACTCACTAATTGCAACATCTAAAAATGAACACTGTAATCTAAAATTTGTAATTGCTTTTGTAATTATATTGTAAAAAATTGTGATTATTTTGCTTAAATAAAAGTTGAGAATTTCTAATTTTAAAAAAAAAAGGATGTGCCGAGGGGCCAGAAGACCCTGACAAAGCTGTCCAGCCCCCCCCCAAAATGGCCACATTGCTCGCCGCTGCAAAAACTGCCCTATGGGGGATGCTGAGACACTGCTGAGCTTGGCCCCGAAGACTGGGGAGCCGAGGGGGAGGTAGCCACTAGTGATGACAAACGCGAGGAGTGGGCCGAGGTATTGTCTCTAGTGCCTTCAAAGTCGGCAGCAGGAAGCGCCCCCGGGACAAAAGACGGTCGGGCGCAGAGAGGGACGTTGGTTCATGGGCCGAGCCTATCAAGGACGACGGTGGCAGCCTGGGGCTTACCTGGATCAGGAGCTGCTCCTGATCATGCACATTGACCACACTTTAGACTTTAGTAAATGACGCCAAATTATGCATGTGCGATCTATGCAGAAATAATTTCACAGTGCAGTGCACATGCGACAGTAAAGAACCATTGAACTTTCCAGTAACTTAATTTGGAAAACCATCTGCAATGCACCCTGGGTGGGAGATTGCAACCTTCACGTGGTCCACTGTGTTTCGACTAATGCAATCAACCTGACGTGCACAAACAAATAGAGCAAGTTGACCGACAACTTTACTTGGACATACCTATTTACAGATCCTCTATATGATAAAATCATAGAAATCTCTACCTTGCCTAAAGGCAGCATTGTGGTGCAGCGGTCGAGTGGCTGCTTTACAGCGCCAGAGAGATGGGTTTGATCCTGACTATGGGTCTTGTCTGCACAGAGTTTATACATTCTCCCCATGACTGTGTGGGTTTACCCCGGGTGCCCTGGTTTCATCCCACACTCCAAAGACCTTCAGGTTTATAGGCTAATTGGCTTCGGTAAAGATCATAATGTCGTAATTGATGGGAGCAGAATTGGGCCATTTGGCCCATCAAGTCTACCCTGCCATTAAATCATGGCTGATCTATCTCTCCCTCCTAACCCTATTAGACTTGTAGAGTGATGCAGTGTGGAAACCAGCCCTTCGCCCAACGTGCCCACACCGGCCAACAATGTCCACTTGCCCACACCGGCCAACAATGTCCACTTGCCCACACCGGCCAACAATGTCCACTTGCCCACACTGGCCACACTTGCCTGTGGTTGGTCTGTATCCCTCCAAACCTGTCCTATCATTGCACCTGTCTAACTGTTTCTTAAATAATGGGATAGTCCCAGCCTCAACTACCTCCTCTGGCAGCTTGTTCCATACACCCACCACCCTTTACGTGAAAAAGTACCCTTTGGATTCCTATAATCTTTTCCCCCTCACCTTGAACCTATGTCCTCTGGTCCTCAATTCCTCTTCTCTGGGCAAGGGACTCTGTGCATCTACCCGATCTATTCCTCTCATGATTTTGTACACCTCTATAAGATTACCCCTCATCCTCCTGCACTCCAAGGAATAGAGACCCAGCCTACTCAACCTCTCCCTATAGCTCACACCCTCTTGTCCTGGCAACATCCTCATAAATATTATGAACCCTTTCAAGCTTGACAATATCTTTCCTATAACATGGTGCCCAGAACTGAACACAATATCCTAGATGCGGTATCACCAAAGTCTTATACAACTGCAACATGACCTCCCAACATTCTCCTGCCTTCTCCCCATAACCCCCGACACCCAGATTATAAATTGTTCATAGTGTGTCGGATAGTACTGGTCAGTTTGGACTTGGTGGGCTGATAGGCCTGTTTGCACGCTGTATATTTAAATTAAACTAAACATTGCCTTTGCTTTACACACTGCAATGTCTAGAAGTCATGAATCAAACACGCAAAAGTGCAATAGAAAGTTCAGAGAAAGGTTCTACGTTTCATAATCAATAAACGCTCCACAATACTTTGGTCTTGCTCCAAGTGAGATAGGTTCACCCGGATACTCAGAATATGAACCTCACTTGTCTGGAGTCTGCCTTGCAATACTTTCAAAATAAACTCAACACTTTTGGTTTCCACTTAACACGTGATATTCTGTAGTAGCTATTGAAATGGAGCCGATCAAAACAAGCTTGATCGAAACAACCAGAGACCTGCAAAGTAGACTAGATAAATGGGTGGCACAGTGGTAGACCTGCTGCCTTACAGCGCCAGAGATCCGGGTTCAATCCTGACTATGAGTTCTGTCCGTACAGTCTCTCTGTGACTGCATGGGTTTTCTCCGGGTGCTCTGGTTTCCTCCCACATTGCAAAGACGTCCAGGTTTGTAGGTTAATTTGCTTTGGTAAAATTTGTAAAATGATCTAGTGTGTTGGATAATGCTAGTGTACAGGTGATCACTGGTCAGCGCAGATGCAGTGGGCCGAAGGGGCCTGTCCCTGCGCTATATCTCTCTAAAGTCTAAAGGATGACTTTGAAGGCAATTTCAGGGCTTTAGTAGACTGGCTCCAATCCATGTACAACAATGCCAGTCAAAGTAGTTAGAGGAAGTTATGTGTAAGCTCACTTCAAGGGCAAACCAAGATATCTTCCCTGTGGCCAAGCCAACATACTTCCCCTCAATCACTACCTGTAGTTCATACATTCAAATGTGTAAAAATTCATTAAAAAATGAGCCCAGGAAACAGGACACTCTGGGAGATTGCAAGGTGCTTTCCCAAATGCAATTTTTACTTTTAGAGCCTGCTATTCAGACTCCACCTTGACCAACATGTCCAGTATTGGTCCTGTGACACCGAGAAGCATTTAATCCCAAAAGACGATGCAGGGAAATGAACCAAGACTCATTGTCCCATTGTCAACGATTAAGATGAAGGCTTAAGGAAACTACAGCCTGAAAATGTAATGAAAAGCTGACCTCACAGTGGTGCTAATGGGCCAGCAAAATAAATAAAGTGAATTAACCTGGGACAATGGGACATGTGGGAAGTTCTTGAAAACTAGTGTTGAGTGGGCTCCGAGTAGGATCACGGAGAGAGTTACGTGGTGTTAAACTAGCTTAAGTTAAATTGACTTCCACCACCATGTTATCATTGGCTTAGGTGATTATATCACCCCAAAAGTTTGGATCACTCCTCAGACTAAATCTTTGATATAAAGGACTTTACCTTTAATAGAATGCACCCCACATATGTTGTGCTGTAATTATAAATAACTTCAAGTGCCACCATCGAGTTCAGTGTCTCACATTAGCAGAGGAATTTCCTTGCATCAATCTCAGAGGACTGGATGTTGGGATCTGCAATTACCACCTGCATAGTTCTGACCAACACTGCACAGAAACATTGAATGCAACATCACAGAGAGGTCCGGCCGTACTCTGTCCGAATTGCTGCAGAAACCTGCTTCCATCCTGGGTCTTCGCCAGTGTTTGGTGCTTGATGCGAAAGGCAACGTGGCCAAGGCTCTTTAAGTTTTCTTCGTGTTGACCTTGTGTCGCTCTTTGCGCAGATGTGCTTCGATCTCGTGCCGGAAGACCAGCATTCCCAGCTGTCCATGCGAGGCCTCGTTCATGGCCTTGGACTGCATGCACATGCGATATTGCTCGGGGGTCAGCTCGTCCACACACCGCTTCTCGTGCCACAGGTGGAAGAGGCCGCGGACTGGCGTCCGAACCACTATCAGATCGCTGTGGAGGTACTTGCGGTAGAGGTGAACGTCCTCACCTCCCCAGCCTTTTATGTCCAAGTCAAAGCCACCTGCAAGAATAGATGATCCAAATGTTCAATCATTTTATGATCAAGTTAAAGCAAGAAAGGTTTGCACCAAAGATCATAGAAGGCTCTAGTATCTTTGGTTTGCACAGCTTACACAAACCCTCAGAAAAATGAACCTAAGAATTAGGTTATAACAAGGCAAGGAAATTTATCAAAATGAAATGGGCAGAGATATGGAAATATTATGTTTTTCAGGGGAACTTTGCTTTATAGACCAAACAACTGCTTGAGCTTGTCCAAGCATCCAATTATTCAATGTTCCTGTGCTGTTATTAATAGTTTTTCTGTATCTACCTTAATGAATCACTTTGTTATTTTAAGCAATTCCATTGAATGTCAAAGAAAGACAAACACATAGTTTATCAAACGTCCTCATAATTTAATCCTTTAAAGTGTTGGCACCCTTCTACTGAATATATAATCACCCTGTTCAGGGACAAAACAAAACATTGTAACAATAGCGTAACGATAGTTTAATTAATCAATCATGATTGGAATCAATATGGAGTTTTGTTATTTCCTCAATACTCAATCCCCAAGGCACAGAAGCTTTAAAGCATGCACCACCAGACTCAGGAACAGCTTTTTCCCTCATTATCAGACTTTTGAACGGTTCTTCCATAAGCTAGGGCACAGTCCGACTCACTTCTACGCCATTGCACGCCACAAAAGCTTTTTACTCTACCTCGGTACACCCGCCAATAAACTAAACTAAATTGCGGACATTGGACTTTGTCTCTGGAACAGGTGCACTACAATGCTGAAAACTATATTCTGCACTCAGTGTTTAGTTTAATTTAGTTTCTTATCACGTGTACCGAGGTAAATTGAAAAGCTTTTGTTGCGTTCTAACCAGTCAGCGGAAAGACGATATGTGATTACAATTGAGTCCACAGTGTACAGTTACATGATAAAGGGAATAACATTTAATGCAAGATGAAGTCCAGTAAAGTCTGATTAAAGATAGTCCAAGGGTCTCCAGCGAGGTAAATAATAGCTTAGGACTACTCTCCAGTTGCTGTTAGGATGGTTCAGTTGCCTGATAACAGCAGGGAATAAACTGTTCCTGCAGCTTTCCCCTTGTTCTATTTGTACTTGTAGTTGGTTCAAAGGTATTTGCGTATAATATTATCTGATTGTTTGGATAGCATGCAAAACAAAGCCTTTCACTGTACCTCGGTACACGTGACAATAATAAACCTAAACCTATTTTGTGGATAGTCCTGCATGGATGTTTGATTCTCAAATATTTTGTAAGCTATTATATGGCCAAAGCCATTTCCTCTCTCACACACTGTGGCTTGTGTAATGTTTCCTTCCTCTACAACACTTGCACCAGAATTGATCAGGAAATGGAGTTTGTAAATACACAGTAATAGGGAGAAATTCCAATGGGTAAATCATGCACAGCCCAAAAAAACCCACTCTTCTTTAACATATCATAATGGATCATCTGTCTACTGAGTTCATCTGTCTACATAATGGTTCATCTGTCTACAGGATACTGAGTTGGATGATCAGCCATGATCATATTGAATGGCGGTGCAGGCTCGAAGGGCCGAATGGACTACTCCTGCACCTATTTTCTATGTTTCATTTCCCGTATGGGCAAGTGGCAACATTCATGTTTCGGAGTTAGAAAGTCATGGGTGCAAAGCCCATTCTGACGTTCTGCATACAACTTTGTGGCTGAGGGTTTGTTGGGAGACAGAACTGCAGATACTGGTTTACAAAAACAAACAAAGTGCTGGACTAACTCAGCAGGTATGGTGGCATCTTTGGTGAACGTTGGTAGGTGAAGTTTTAGGTTGGGACACTCCTTCAGACTGATTATGGTGGGGGGAGGGTTGGAGAGGAGGGGCAGGACAAAGTCTGGCAAGTAATAGATAGACAGATGATTGGACAAAGGGCAGAGATGAAAAGACAGCAAGTGTGAACAAAAGGATTGAAGTGTTGCAAATTGTGAAGCCAGGGGAAGTAAAGTAGAAAGGAGAGGTGGAGGGGAGAAATAGGTGAGTGTCCATGTGGGGCACAGGGGAGAGAGGGGTGGGGGGGGGGGGGGAGATTTGATGTTACCTAAAATTGGAGAATTCAGTGTTTATAATGCTGGGTTGTACACTGTAATTGTCCCGAGTGTGTGTAGGATAGTGTTAGTGTATGTAGGATAGTGTTATGTGCAGGGATTGTAGGTCGGTGCGGACTCGGTGGGCCGAAGGCTCTGTTTCTGCGCTGTATCTCTCAACTAAACTAAACAAATTCAAGTGCATCGGGATCATCTGTGCGTGTGGACCTCACTACATAAATGTAGGGCAGAAAGTGCTGGAGTAACTCCGTGCGTCGGGCAGCATCTCTGGAGAACATGGATAGCTGACTTTACGTTTGGGGACCATTCATCAGAAGAGTTGTACTGGAGGTGGGGAAGAAAGCTGGGAGAGAGGAGTCAGGACCAAGTGCGGCAGGTAATAGGTGAACACAGGCGAGGGGGGGGGGGGGGGGGAGTACATAGGCAGATGGCTAGAACAAAGACCAGTGATTAGAACAGAAGATGGGAGACAAAAAGATAGCAGAGTTGTGAATTGCAAAGTCAGGAAGGAAAGTGGCTGGAGAGGGATGGGGAAGGGAGAAAAGGTGCAAATCCAGGTGGGGGGGCGGGGAGACCAATTTCACACCGAGGATGAATAAAGTTTTATCATATCGTATCGAAAGAAAAGCGGGGGGGGGGGGGGGGGGAGAAATATCCTCAAAGTGTAACTATATAAATGCAGATGCCATAAGTTTTAATTCAACACTAAGCAAAATCTACTTTGAAACGGTGAGGGGAAAGTAGAAAAATACTTGAGCGACTCCAAACCTCTTCATTTGTTGATTTGCCTCTCAATTTGTTGATCTGCTCTCAGTAGAGATCCTCACAAATCTAGTCACAAGATTCTGTCAGGGCAGTACTAACCACTTACGGCCATGTCCATCAATACAGCATCAGTGCAGCAGGTGGCAGTCTTGATACTAGTTGAAGAACAGATTTCTTGTGCAGACACTTTTCTGAAAGGGAGCCATTGATGCATTCATTCACTTACCTATATTGATGAAGTCTGATCTGTACTGGCAGGTCATTCCAAAGCCAAAATCTCTCCAGAAGCCAGAATCCTTTTTAATCACCTTTAACAAAATGAAGGAATGCAATTAATTATTATTTCATTTGTTTTAATAGCTTCATCTTCTTCAACCTTTCAGGATGCCAGAAATGTAAATTCTGCCTTTTCACTAATAAAACCAATCTAAAACAGGATGGCACAGTGGCACAGATGGTAGAACTGCTGCCTCACAGCGCCAGAGACCCAGGTTCAATCCTGACCTCAAGTGTTGTTTGCATGTTCTCCCTGTGACCGCGTGGGTTTATTCCCACATCCTAAAGATGTGCGGGTTTGTAGGTTAAGCAGATTCTAAATTGCTCTCCGTGTGTGTAGGAAGTGAATGGGAAAGTGGGATAACATAGAACTAGTGTGAACGGGTGATCGCTGATCAGCATGGACTCAGTAGGGCAAAGGGCTTGTTTTCATGCTTTATTTTAAACTGAAACTAAATTGGAATTATATATAGGATGTGTAGAAGGTACTGCAGATGCCACTGGCTGTCATAATTTGTTCTGACCTTTCCTTGCCTCCAGTTTATTTAACCCCCTCCCCCCACCTCAACTTTCAGTCTGGAGAAGGGTTCCGACCCAAAACCTCACCTACTCCTTTTTGGCAGAGATGCTGCCTGACACACTGAGTTACTCCAACATTTTGTGTCTATCTTTGGAATTATATAATCGGACAAGGTCATTCATCTGATCAAAACCGCAGAAGAATGAGTGTGTCCATTTAGGATATAGGTGATCAGAAATCTACTCCCCCAGAAAAATTGTGAATCATTGTCATTCTCTATCTTGATTGAAGAGAGTCCTGGTTTCTGAGGAGTTTCACTGATGAAATTAGGTGCTTAAGCTACATTAGGAAGACCAGATTCAATGACTCCATTCATTACTATGGAAGGCAAACTTCCAAGAAAGATAGGCAAGCTCAGGTAATTTAGATTTCTTTTAATTTTAATTTAATTTAATACATTCATGCTGTGATAGCTGGCTCTTTGATACCAGTGGTTTAGAGATCAGGCAAGGAAGTGATGTTAAGGTCAACAATTAGATCAGCTAAGATCTGACTCAATGGTCCACCGCTGCTCTGAGTCAGATCTTATTGGAAAACACGCCTTTAGACGTTTAGAGAAACTGCGTGCAAGCAGACCCTTCGGCCCACTGAGTCCCGCCAACCAGTATAAACTAGTACCATCCTACACACTAGGTACAAATTAGAGAAGCCAATTAACCTATAAACCTGTATGTCTTTGGAGTGTGGTTGGAAATCGGATCACCCAGAGAAAATCCATGCGATAAGGAGGCTGCAGGTGATCTTATCAAGGTGCCTAAAATCATGAGAGGAACAGTCTTTTACCTAGAGTACGGGAATCGAGAATCAAAGGGCATAGTTTTAAGGTGAGAGGGGAAAGATTTAAAATGAACCCGAGGAGCAACATTTTCACACGTGAGGGTGGTGCGTTTACGGAGTGAGCTGCCACAGGAGGTAGTTGAGGTAGCTGGAAATCTATGGTCCTCAGCCTTGACCTTAATTAATGATTGAATATCCACAGCTTTCACAAGAACAGAAAGTGGAAGAGTTACAAGCCCCTCCACATATAAATTCCAAAATTATTGAGTCCTTTATCCTAAGAAATTGTTCTATAATTCTGGATACATCAGCAGGGGGAAACAATCTCTCTAATTAATCAAACACAATTTCCCTTTCAGAAAATCATATTGACATTGTTTATTCATGTTGTGATCTTCGAATGTCACATTCTTAATGATGGATTCCAGCACTTTGCTAACAGTTGATGTTAGACTAGCTGGTCTATACTGACCTAATTTGACAAAAGGAAGCAACTGACAATTTTGTCAAATTTGAGTTATTGTTTGTTTTAGGGTATTTGAGATGGTGAACAAAATAAGGCTTCTCCGAGTACAATTTGAAAATATTTATACCAGAGAAGTAAGAAATTCCAAAACGCCTTTCTGTCAGTTGCTTCCTTTTTATTAAAGTAGGGCAGTATAGTTCATGTTTATCCTCATTCCCTTCATAAGCATGTACGTCACATTTGACGGATTCTGTCTGCTGGCATTATAACAGAATCCAGTGAACTTTGGAACACCATCTCCAATGCATCTGCCATCCTTGAGGTCATCTCTTTCAATAAATGGAGCCTCAGTATAAAACTTTGTATTCAGGTCATAGTCATACAGCATGAAAACAGGCCAGATTGGCCATGCCGACCAAGATGCCCTCCATCTATACTGCATTAATACTAGTCCCACCTGCCCGCATTTTACCCAGATCCCTCTAATCCCTTTCTATCCATGTACCTGTCCAAATGTCTTTAAGTGTCAGGGGTAATGGGGAGAAAGCAGGAAAATGGGGTTAGGGGGGAGAGATAGATCAGCCATGATTGAATGGCGTAGACTTGATGGGCCAAATGGCCTAATTCTACTCCTATCACTTAAATGTTTTTTCGTACCTGCCTCAACTACTCACTCTGGCAGCCCATTCCATATACCCACCAACCTGTGTGTGAAAACATTGCCCCAGAGTTTCCTGTCAAATTTTTCTACTCTCACCATAAACCTCTCTCCTCAGGTTCTTGATTCCCCTACTCAGGGTAAAAGACACTGTGCATTTACCCAATCTATTCCCCTCATGATTGTATACACCACTATAAAATCACCCCTCATCCTCTTGCACTCCAAGTCCTCCTGTATTCCAAAGCCTGAGCCTGCCCAATCTCTCCCTATAGCTCAGGTCCTCAAGTCCTGGCAACATCCTCGTAAATCTTCTCTGCACTCTTTCCAGCTTATAACATCTTTCTGTAGCAGCCTGACCAAAACTGATCATGACACTCAAAATTTGGCTTCAATAATGTCTTGTACAGAAGCGGAGAGGAAATTGCAGTCAGGAACTACTGAGCTGGAGGTGACACTGCAGAGAGGAACACTGCTCATAATGGAGCAGACAAAAAGCTGGAGTGACTCAGCGGGACAGGCAGCACCTTTGGCAAAAAGGAATAGGTGATGATTTTCCTGGTTGAGACCCTTCAGACTAAGAGTCAGAGGAAAGGAAAATGAGAGATATAGAAGGTACATAGGAAAAATGAATGAAAGATATGCAAAAAGCAATGATGATCAAGGAAAGATGGAGCTCACAATGGTCCATTGTAAGCTGTGGGGTAGGTGATAAGGAGTGATACAAACTGTGAAACTCAACAGGATGACAGTGAAACTAGTATTACGAATAGGGTGTGGGAGGGACAGAGAGAGGGGAGATGCAAGGGTTACTTGAAGTTAGAGCAATCAATATTCATACCCCTGGGGTGTAAGCTGCCCCAGCAAAATATGAGGTGCTGTTCCTCCAATTTACATTTGGCCTCACTCTGACAATGGAGGAAGCCCAGGGCAGAATGGTCGGTGTGGGAAATGGGAAAGAGAGTTAAAGTGTTTGGCAAAACACCCACCCGAGTCTTCGTACCAATTTCACTGTTCCCTTTCTCCAGAGATGCTGCCTGATCCGCTGAGCTACTCCAGCTTTTGGTGTCTATCTGTGGTTTAAACCAGCATCTGCAGTTCCTTCCGTACACTAATAATGGCAACACGTAGGAAACTTGGTCCTATCCCTAAATCTCTGGCTTCCTGCAACAACTGGGAAACGGATGTTTCACACTGGCAAAAGGGATGTGTGGTAATCTGTGTTAATGGGTCCTCTAATGAGCCTATTTCTCTTCTCAAGTGCCACAGCGAGTCAAGTTTCACGTGCTGTAAACCTCCCCACACTTACCAGCTGCTGGAGAATGGGTGGAACTGCATCATGATGGCCATAAATAATAGCAGGGTTGTACTGACTGAAGAGTACAGGGTAGAAAACCTTCTTTCCTGAAAAACATAATGAAAATGTAATACTCCCAGAAGTAGTCTAGATACCCATTGTTTCCCCAGTCAAAAGAGGGTCATCTGATTCCACTTTATTCCAAGCAACTCAGGCTGGGTAATGACAGATTATCTTTTCGGGGACAGACTAAAGGACATGAAGGAATTGGTGCAAGGGAGTGAAGGAAGTAGCCCACATGAAGACAGAAGTCAAATCCAAAAGGTATAGGAATTAATTAACACATGGTAATACTAGATAGAGGATGTGGAAATTATATGGAAAGGATATTTCCAGAAACGGGAGAGTCTACAACCAGAGGATACAGCCTCAGAATAAAAGGGCGTACCTTCAGAATGGAATTGAGTGGGAATTTCTTTAGCCAGACGGTGGTGAATCTGTGGAATTCATTGTGGAGGTCAAGTCATTTGGTATTTTTATTGTGGAGATTGACAGATTCTTGAATAGTAATGGTGTCAAGGATTATGGGGAGAAGGCAGGAGAATGGAGTTAAGAGGGAAAAATAGATCAGCCATGATCGAATGATGGAGTAGACTCGATGGGCTGAATAGCCTAATTTTGCTCCGATGTCTTATGAATGCAACAAAAGCCACATTAAGTCAGCGTTAGACACTGGTAAACAGCTGGAAGAGCAAGATCTCAAGCACGAGTCGGCATCAACATATAAGAGACTGTGTGAGAGCTGCAGAGATGGAGCGAGATCAAAAGATTCAGATAGCTGGGGCACTGAGAAAATGGTAGAATTGGAGCGATCTATACTGATCGGAGGGCTTCACTCAAACAAGAATAGAACCATGGTCCTCAACTACAGCTAAAATTGCTCAGTGGCATAGATTTTAAACTAAAATGTCAGGGCAAGATTTAGATGAGTGCGCAAAATGGAGAGCAAAACAAAAAAAGGCAAGAAAGAGAATGAAAGTTTGTAGGATGTTTCAGTAGTTCTTGGACTCACTCCAAGCTTCCCAATAATAGTCAATGGTGATTAATGTCACATGTGCAAACACACAGTGATTTTTTTTTCCGTTGCATACAGTTCAGTAAAGCATTTCCATACCCAAGTACAATCCTCGATTAGCAAACTGTACAGAAATAGTCCATTGAGACTGCATGCAAAAGGCACCAGATTTTGGTGCAGTCCGGTCCAAGCTCTTGGTCTTATCCAGGTGAGTCCCATGTTGGTAATAAGGTGGCCTCTCAGTTATAACTGAATGCTGTTGTCAGGCAACTGAACTATCCTATCAACAATTAGAGAGTGGTCCTAAGCTCCCATCTACCTCATTGGAGACGCTCAGACTATCTTTAATTGGACTTTACTAGACTTTATCTTGCACTAAACATTATTTCCTTTATCCTGTGTCTATACACTGTTGACAGCTCAATTGTAACGATGAATAGTCCTTCTGCTGACTGAGTAGCACACAACAAAAAGCTTTTCACCGTACCCGAGGTAGTAAACCAAACAGAACTTTTTTTCCCAAATGTTAGGAATTCCCAAGAATAAACTATTTTGAAGTGAAGTGGGCACAAGTTTAAGTTTGTCCTTGATTATCATTCAATTGGCAAATTCCCCAGAATTCTGAGTACTTCCCTTCCATGAAATGATGGTGTTTATGTTACAGACAAGCCAACGTTTATTGTTCATCACTAACTGGATGCACGGAAGGCAGTTTGTAAACTGCTTCATTGAACTGCTGCAGTTTAGTTTGTGTGTCAAAGACACTACCACTGTAGTGTTTAGTTTAATTTATTAATGTCACGTGTACCGAGGTACAGTGAACAGCTTGTTGTTATGCTTTATCCAGTCAATGATAAGATTATACATGATTATAATCAAGCCATCCACATTATACAGATTCAGGGTAAAGCGTAAAAATGTTAAGTGCAAGATAAAGTCCAATAAAGTCTGATTAATAGACACACAAAGCTGGAGTAACTCAGCGGGACAGGCAGCATCTCTTGAGAGAAGGAATGGGTGACGTTTCGGGTCGAGACCTTCTTTCGTGACCTGATATGTCACCCATTCCTTTTCTCCAGAGATGCTGCCTGTCCCACTGAGTTGCTCCAGCTTTGTGTGTCTATCTTCGGATTAAACCAGCATCTGCAGTTCCTTCCTACACAAAGTCCAATTAATGGTAGTTCAAAGATCTCCAAAGAGGTAGATGGGTGGTCAGGACCAGTGTCTGGTTGTGATAGGCTGGTTCACTTGCCTGATAACAGCTGGGAAGAAACTGTCCCTGAATCTGGAGGTGTGCGTTTTTAATGCTCTGGGTCGAAGGGCCTGTTCTTGTGCTGAACTGTTGTATGTTCAAATTTTATGAAAGTGAATTCTCACAGAGAATTCCAAAAGTTGCAGTCAGTAATGCAAAATGCATTGTGTTGCCAGAGAGAGTAGATTTTCATCTCATTAGGCTGATCGACTTTTGGTACAATGTTGAAAGCTCTCGAATGAGGTAGATGGGAGGTCAGGACCGCTCTCTATTTGGTGAGAGGTCAGTTCAGTTGTCTGATAACAGCTGGGAAGAAACAATCTGGAAAGGGAATTCCAGGATTTTGACCCAATGGTGATGAAGAATTGGGGAGGTATTGCCAAGTGCAAACAAGGGAGGAGATCTTGCAGGTTGGGGTGGGGGGGGGGACATCTCCTGTCATTGGTGTTAAAGTGAAGGAGAATGTGTCTTTTAGAAATACTATTGAAGAAGTCCTGGGAGTCCATCATGGAGATGGTACACATCATGGTCACCATGTCCACGTGGTCAAGGGAATGACCATTTGGGTATCAATCAACCAGCTGGCATCAGTTCTCATTTGCTGTAATAGTTGTTTTAATTACGTTTAGACCGAAACAGTGAAAATTAAATGGATAACGGGGACATGGAATCACCTCACAGTCCAATTGAGTCACCGTAATAGCAATAATAAAAGTGCAAAATAAGTAATAATAATAGCAAAAATAATAAAAGTTATCTACTTTACTCAGGACGCCTTCATCCAAAGAATGAAGATCGGTCAAAAAAGGTAACCTTATTTCTCTGGAATTTCCTGACATCTGGGAACAGAGAGGATGCCAGGAAATGACTAAGGCCTGACCCGTCAATAAGTTTGGTGCCCAAGTTCCAATGATTAAACAGCAGAGCGAATAAAAAGAGTCTTCTAACTTCCTTCTGAGAAACGCATAGTGAGCTGTGAACTCGGGCATTTTTTTAAAAAATCCACAGCGAATGTTTGCATTACCATTCCTACAGATGATCCACGCCAAGTCCTGCTGCAGTAAACACAGTGTTGTCTTAAACTCTCACTGCTGGCTGCTCTTCAGGCTACTGGGGAACCTGACTGCTGAGAAATGCGGCAGGGAATCCAAGTTCAGTGAAAGATCCAAAGGTGTGACGTGGCATTGATCAAAAGGTCATATATTTACCCGTTAAAGCTAAAGTATAGAGTCATGGGGGCACACAACATGGAGACTGGCCCTTTGGCCCAACACGCCCATGTTGACCAATATGCCCCATCCACATTTGGCCCATATCCCTCCATCCCTTTCCTATCCATGTACCTGTCCAAATGTATTTTAAATGTTATTATAGCACCTGCCTCAACTACCTCCTCTGGCAGCTCGTTCCGAAAAACCACCACCCTCTGTGTGGAAAGGTAGCCCCGTCAGGTTCTTTTTAACTCTTTCCCCCTTCTCACCTAAAATGTTTGTCCTTTGGTTCTTAATTCCCCAAGTAAAATACTCAATGCATTCACACTATCTATTCCCTTATGATTTTAGACACCTTTCTAAGATAACCCCTCAGTATCCTGCACACCAAGCAATAATAGGCCTTTCCCACTTAGGCACTGTTTTCGGCGACTGAACCCCCCCCCCCCCCCCCCCCCACGACAATGTTTACAACAACCTACCACCTAGTTGACGTCAAGCTGCCGACAACTGGCAACCCATTTGGACGTCCACCTACCACCACACCTACGACAACCTACGTCCACCCGCGACAAGCTACGACAAGGTACCACCCTGTCGGCGACAACTTAAGACAATTCAGTTGCCAGTACCTGTCGCCGGTTGACGTATTTAGTCGCCAATGGAATTCACCAAAGTCAGCACCGGCGACAACCTACGTCCACCCGCGACAAGCTACGACAAGGTACCACCCTGTTGGCGACAGTTGCCGGTACCTGTCGCCGGTTGACGTATTTAGTCGCCAATGGAATTCACCGAAGTCAGCACCGGCGACAACCTACGTCATCCAGGCAACCACCTACGTCAGGAGAAGTCAAGCTACGCTCATTGGCGTCAAGTGAACTGTCGCCGAAAAGTTTTGAACATTTGAAAATCCAGCGGCGACCAGAAAATGCTACAACTCTTTGGGCGAATGAGGAGACTACCCACGACCATACAGGCAACACCCCGGCGACCATGTGGCGACAGCCTAGTCACCTGTAGTCGTCTAAAAAATCGCCGAAGTGAAACAGGCCCTTAAGGCCATAGCCTGCCCAATATCACGCGATAGCTCAGGCGCTTAACATCCTCGTAAATCTTCTTTGCACTCATTCCAGCTTAACAATATCTTTCCTATAGCAGGATGACCAAAACTAAGCACAATAAGCCAAATGCAGCCTCACATCATCTTATACAACTGTAACATAATTTCATATCCATTTCTTTACATGAATACATCTTCTTGCCAAGTTAGTACCAGTGGTATCGTTGGTGCCATGGTAGCTATCATCAAGGATGTCTACATCTGAACATAATCTTTCTGCTCCTGCTTCTCACTGCCACCATCAGGCAGGAGGTACAAATGCCTGATGTCACACACTACCAGGTACAGGGATAACCTCTTCCCTACAACTATAAGGTTCTTTATTGGACCTGCACAACCTAATCCTCCCTCAGCAATGGGACATGTGACGGCTTCTTAGAGCCGTTTGTGGTTGACCCTACTGGCAAAAGGCAATTCTGAGCTTTGATGTTGTATAATGAATCGGATTTAAGGTAACTTAAGGTAAAGGAACTCCTAGGAGGTAGTCACCATATTGTGATACAATGCAACTTACAGTTCGAGAGGGAGAAGATGTAATCAGGTGTGTCAGCATTACTGTTGAGTAAAGGTGACCCCAGGCACACGAGGGAGAAGCTGGCTAAAGATGATTGGAAACAGATCCCAGCAGGAATGATAGTGGAGCAGCAATGGCAGACGTTTCTGGGAGTAATTCAGATGATGCAGGATCTTTTCATCTCAAAGAGAAAGATTGTAAGGGGAGAATAAAGTGACTTTGGCTGACTAATCAAGAACCTATCCATCTCCGCTTTGCAACCACTCAATGACTTGCTCTGCACAGCTTTCTGTGGCAATGAATTCCAGATTCACCACCATCTGGCTAAAGAAATTCCTTATCTTCTCCATTCTAAAGGTGTGTCCTCTTATTTTGAGGCTGTGCCCCCTGGTCCTAGATGCCCCCACAACTGGAAACATCCTTTCCACACCCACTGTATCCAGGTCTTTCATTATCTAGGCCTCCATGAGCATTAGTGGGGATCGGGAGCCGCTCCGGTAGAATAAACACATGGGAATCCAGATATTGAACTTGATAAAATGGCACCACACATGGCAGCACCGGCATTATTATATGCAAAATTAATTTCACTATGTAATTTTTAATTACATAGATGACCATAGATATCCACTGAACCATAATTATTCGGTAGGTTTCAATGAGATCTCCACTCATCCTTCCAACTCCAGCAGGTACAGGGCCAGAGCCACCAAACGTTTCTCATACGTTAACCCAACCATCCCCAGGATCATTCTTGTAAACCCCCTCTGGACCCTTTCTAACACCAGCACATCCTTCCTCAGATGTGCAACATCCGTAGGGAAACAACCAGATACATTAGGATCAGGACTCCCCCACTGCCTAGCATTTTCAGAACTAACTACAAACCTCCGATTGTATCAAACCTCAGCTCCCTGCATTAGGGTACTCCAGAGCAACTGAAAATACTTAACCGCATCCTTTATGCAGATTTGTGGATTGGCACCCCACCATTGAACACATCTTCCATTAACCCTTTAGGATGCAAAACAGCAACTCGCCAAGGTTATGGGACCAGTGTCTCAGCAGTTTCCACCAGCAACAATATTACAGGGACACCTCATGTTCCCACTGGGATACACATGGCCATTCCAATGTCATTGCAGGTTAGCAACTCAGATCTCCCTACAATTCTGCAGGAGCTGCAGACAACTGTGGCAGTCCATGGAGAAGGTACCACAACAATAACAAAACATCACTTCTATAAAACATTAAAAACAAACCAACTGCTCCCACATACTTCGCATGAGCATAAGCCAGCAAAGTTTTAACTTTGGGCGACATAGTGGTGCAGCGGTAGAGCTGCTGCCTTACAGCATCAGAGACCCAGGTTCAATCCTGACCACGTGTGCTGTCTGCATGGAGTTTGTGCATTCTCCCTGTGACCGCGTGGGTTTTCTCCAGGTGTTCCAAATTCCCTCGCACACTCCACAGACGTACAGGTTTGTAGGTTAATTGGATTTGGTGAGAATTATAAATTGTTCCTAGTGTGTAGGATAATGTTATTTATGGGGTGATCCCTGGTCGGCACGGACTTGGTGGGTTGAAGGGCCTGTTTCTGTGCTGCATCTCTTTAGTCTTTTAAACATTAGGAAAACAGGTCCTTCGGTCCACCGAGTCAACACCAACCATCGATCAACCCGAACACTAACACTATCCTACACACGAGGGACAATTTACAATTTTACCAATGCCAATTAACCTATAAACTTGTACATCTTTGAAGCGTGGGATGAAACCGGAGCACCCGGAGAAAACCCACACGGTCACAGAGAGAATGCACAAACTCCGTACAGACAGCACTCGTGGTCAGGACCGAACCCGGGTCTGTGATCTTGTAAAGGGTCTGTCAATTTATGTGTCCTTGGCACACAAATTACGTGACCTCGTGGTCGTGTTGAGCCGCGATGATCCAGCGAAGGTAGGGCGCGATTACATGCGTACCCACAGCCGTTCGGAGCACGTGACATCATTTGAAGATGGACACAAAGCTGGAGTAACTCAGCGGGACCGGCAGCATCTCTGGAGAGAAACAATGGGTGACGTTTCGTGTCGAGACTCTTCTTCAGTCTGAAAAGAAGGGTCTTGACCCGAAATGTCATCCACTCCTTCTCTCCAGAGATGCTGCCGGTCCCGCTGAGTTACTCCAGCATTTTGTGTCTATTTTCAATTTTCTTGGCCCCGCTCTGGGAGTAGAAGTGGGGGCGGGTCTGGACCGCAACGGCCGTGAGCCCCAGGCCGAGTTTGGCGGTCGTTTGCCTGCTTCTGCTGCTGTTGAAGGTGAGACGTTGCGTCGCGCCAGGGTTTTGGGCCTGTCCCACTTTGGCCGTCAGTTCTGCGACAGGCCGTTGGTGCGCAAAGATTTCGTTCACTACAAAAATTTCGGAGCCCCGCGCGATGTCGCGCACAACTACATACCCCTCCACGCTTCTCAGTGGGACCGGCCCCACACGGCCATACACTGCCCGTATGCCTCAACGCGGCCACGAGGTCGCGTAATTTGCGCGCCAAGGACACGTAAGTGGAACAAGCCCTTAAGGCAGCAACTCTACCGCTGCACCATAGTGCCTCACCTGTAGCGCAGCAAAACCATAAAATGACATTTGGCATGTTTGTGATCCTGACATCTTTCAGTGCATATTCAAGGCCTAGTCCAGGATAGCACTGAGGGAATGCTGCATAATAGAGGTGCGTTTTATTTTCAGTTGAGAGAGTAAACTGAAAGCCCCTTGCACAAATTCAAAGTTAATCGAGTGCCAATATTCATCAATGAACACAACTAAAACATCTGCTCATTATCTCATTGCTGCTTGGAGCAGCTTGCTGTGTACAAGTTGGCTTCTGCACTTCTTACGTGAACATCCAGGGGTCATGACAGGCCCTACACAAAGGCAAGCTATAAAATCCTACAGTGTCAATGGAGGCCATTCAGCCCATCGTATTTGTACCATATTCTTTGAAGGGGTTCAAATTCTCTCTCGGTGTGCAATTGTGATACATGGAGTAGGCGCGGAATTCAGCAGGCACTTCGGCCTGCAATCCGCATGATACCTGGCTGGGCGTTCAATCTGCATGTGTTCAGAAACTCTGCTGTGAAGTAGATATCCACATCGCAGAAGAACAAGAGGACGTTGTTTCCCTTCCAAGCACGAGCACCGACATCAAGTCCTTTCCCACGGGAAAAATCCTCCTCCAGGGGAATAAAGGTGTAGTTCTTGTAGTTTGCTTCCCTATATTACAAAGAACAAGATGGATGAAAAGTTGAATCCACTGTAAGTATTTTTTCATTGTCCCAATGTTCAGTAGCCACTAGTCTTAATTAACTACAAGATTTTTTGAATTGCATGTGAAATTGCTTTTTGTGGAAACAGCAAAACATGAAGTGCCTGCAGATTGGGTTTACATCTTTTGTGGGGACGAATGGAATACAGTTTGCTCAACAGTTATCACACTGTTCGAGATTAGTTTCGAAATTCATCGCGGAAAAAGGCCCTTTGGCCCACCAAGTCCATTTCAACTCTGAAGGTGGCACAGTGGTAGAGCCGCTACTTCACAGCAGGTTTGATCCTGACTTTGGGTGCCGTCTAAGTGGAGTTTGCAAGTTCTCCCTGTGACCGCATGGATTCCCTCTGGGTGCACACATTTCCTCCCACTTCCCAAAGATGTCTGGGTTTGTAGGTTAATTGGCCTCAGTAATATTGCCCCATCGTGTGTAGGAAGTGGGATAACATAGAACACGTTGACATGCGATCGAATGTCTGTGTGGACTCGGTGGGCTGAAGGGCCTGTTTCCATGCTGTATCTCTAAAACTAAACACAGCAGAAACAAGTCCAAGGCACACGGTCACCTGACATGCCGACAATGAGGGTCCAAGCTGGCAAGACTGGCCGAGGAGGTGATCTTCTGCCCACCCACCAAAGCAAGTCCCTTCTGCCATTGTTGGGAGCAAGGAATCTCCCAGCTTATGCATCAGGAGGCAACCTCCACTGGCTCACAAGCCCCTTTTAGCAAGTCTGTACTGAGTGTCAAAGAGGCAGCATGGAAACAGGCCCTCTGGCCCACCAAGTCCACGCAGACCATCCACCACGTACTTTTGGATAAACCCTACCCTAAGCAATTTTATTCCGCCCAGAGGAGTTCCCATCAACTCCTCTTACATTCTATCACACTCTGAGCAAGATGCAGTGGCCATCTTAATTGGCACATTATTGAGATATGGGAGGAAACGAGGATGCAGAGGAAACCCACGCAGTCACAGGGAGGACGTGCAATCTCCACTCCAACTTCACCCCAGGTCAGGATTGATCCTGGGTCACTAGAGCTGCGAGGCAGCAGCGCCACCTGTGGCATCGCTGTGCTGCCCCCAATACCGGCTGAGGGCTTTGGCCATGAACCATCCCAGGTAGGAAGGATATGTCTGGCTAATGGTTGGACTCTGTGGGGAGCTTACAACTGTTTGGTTTATTGAATGTCATGGGAAGAAATGATACAAATTATCCCTTGAGAAGAAAGAAACAGCAACATAGGAATTTCCTGCTGCTGTATCCTGACCTTTTAATCCAATCACTTCCAAAGCTAGAGGAAGGATTTCTGTCTGCTGCCTCTAACGTAGAATGAAAGTTACTCAAATAAAAGGAAATTGTCCCCACAGGACTTCCATGTGTCAATACCACCTCTCCAAAAGGAGATGAAGTAGCAGAAAAAAGTCGTTTAATAAACTAGCCACTTCAAACACAATCTCATTCCAGTAAAGACTGCATTTGTTGCAGCAAAGATAATTAGATCAGATTGGAAAGTTCCTAACTAGTTTTCCTGAACTTCTAAGTGGAAAGAGCTAATTGTGTCCATTTACAAGATCTAAATAGACATCATCAGTAATAATGATGCATTACCACCACATAACACAAATGTTATCCCAATTACTGCATAACTTACTAAGGCAGTGATGTTTTATTTATTCTCGGATGAACATTGAAAGTAGATTGTGAAGACAACTGTACTGGAGGGATTAGGTATGATATAGTGCATGTGATGAGGAAGAGGTGTAAGAATCAACCAGAACGATGGACAGCACAGTGGTGCAGCGGTAGAGTTGCTGCCTTGCAACTCCAGAGACACGGGTTTGATCATGACTATAGGTGCTGTCTGTATGGAGTTTGTACATTCTCCCTGTGACTGCATGGATTTTCTCTGGGTGCTCCAGTTTCCTTGCACATTCCAAAGGTGTACAGGTTTGCAGGTTAATTAGCTTCTGTAAATTGTCCCTAGTGCATAGGATAGTGCTAGTGTACACGGCGATCGCTGGTCTGTAAAACTGTCTTGTTAAAATTCTTTTATTCATGCTTCTGTGGTTTAAATCTCTTCCACCTGCTCCTTCAAGTGTGTTAGCTCTTTGTTGCAGTTACTTAAATCCATGCACTGAGCCTCAACATTTAATACCAGCAGGTGGGATGGTAGGCGTAGACTCTGGAAGACCGATTGTAGACTTTGGAAGAGGAAGGACCAGGATCCACAAACCTGTCTTAATCGGCAGGAGAGAGTCAAAAGCTTCATATTCCTGCAAATCACTGAGGATCTGTCCTGGATCCAGCACATTGATGCAATCACAAAGAAAGCCCATCAACGCCTGTACTTCCTGAGAAGATCGAGGAGATTCAGTATGTTAGTGAATACTCTCTTGAACTTCTCCAGGTGTACAGTAGAGAGCATATTGACTGGTTGCATCATGATCTGGTTCGGCAACTCGAATTCCCAGGAATGTAGATTACAAAAAGTGGTGAACTCTGCCCATTCCATCACCGGGACTGACCTCCCCATCATTGAAGGGATCTACAAGATTCACTGCCTCAAAAAGGCAGCCAGCATCGGCCGAGACCCACACCACCCGGCTATGCTCTCATTTCACTCCTGCCATCAGGAAGAAGATGGAGGAGCCCGAAAACTGCAACGTCCAGGTTCATGAGCTTCTTCTCTACAACCATTGAGTTATTAAACACTACAACCTCCAAATAAGCTCTGAATTGCATGGACGTAGGAGCATTATTTTTTTTTGGACTCCTATTATTTGTTTATTACTGAACTTTCTTTTGTTGTTCATTATAGGTTCACAGAGTACTATGTTTACATAGATGAAAGACACACAGTGCTGGAGTAACTCAGGAGGTCACACAACATCTCTGGAGAAAAAGGATGGGTGATGTTTTGGGGCAGGATCCTTTCTCACACTGAAAGTGATCCTTCTTCAGACTGAATGTAGAGCGGAGCAAACCGGAGATGTTCTTCTACTTTCAGTGTGAAGAAGGGACCCAACATGAAATTTCACCCGTCATTTTTCTCCAGAGATGCTGCATGACCTGCTGAGTTACTGCAGCACTTTGTGCCTATCCTCAGTATAAACCAGCATCTGCAGTTCCTTTCTACACATATAATGTTTACATATCTGTTGTGCTGCTGAAAGGAAGAATGTCATTGCTCTGTTTTGGGACACATGACAATAAAACCCTCCTGATCCTTGCCTAGGTGGCAAGGATTTCTCAATAGATCACCTGACAGGGGCCAGAACTCACCTGGACATGTATTCAAGTATGGCTTTTACTTCAGTCATTTGTTCCGTACCAAAATAAACCACAGTGAGATGAACTCTGCCATCCAGTCGAACACCCACCTCCCTGCAAGGCAGAAAGAGAACTACTTTCAGTTTAATACAAGTCAAATTTTCCATGGAAAATTAAAACGAAAACAATTGTATTTGACTCAGAGAGAGCAGGATACTCAACCCACTTAAACCTATCATGTGTCAGCTGTGGCACAGCTGGTAGATCTCTCATCCCCGTGTCAGAAGGTGGTGGGTTTCAGCTCTGCTCGAGGGAGCAGCAGAATGTTATGAAGGATGACATTTTAGTGAAGTGTTGTACTGCTGGAAATCCCATTGTTTGAGTGAAATGTTAACCCAGATCTCCTTCTGTTGCATGAATGGTATGAATAGTATGAACATTGAAGTTACACTTTCAACATTGATGAGAACCGGGTTGGGTTCAACCCTTCGCTTCCTTAGGTCGACTCTGTTGTCTTGCTGATGTCTAGGGCCAGGTTGTTGTTGTTCTGACACCATTGCAAAAGGTTCTCAATCTCCTCCCTGCACTTTGTCTCATCATTGTTATTGAACTGGCTGATGTGGTGTTATCAGCAAAATTAAAGATTGGGTTTGCATTGTATTTGGACACACAATTATCGGTGAATAGCTTAAGGATAAGGGGGAAATCCTTTAGGACCGAGATGAGAAGGACTTTTTTCACACAGAGAATGGTGGGTCTCTGGAACTCTCTGCCACAGAGGGTAGTTGAGGCCAATTCATTGGCTATATTTAAGAGGGAGTTCGATGTGGCCCTTGTGGCTAAGGGGATCAGAGGGTATGGAGAGAAGGCAGGTACGGGATACTGAGTTGGATGATCATATTGGGTGATCATTTGGCATAGCCGGGTGGTGTGGGTCTCGGCCGATGCTGGCTGCCTTTTTGAGGCAGTGAATCTTGTAGATCCCTTCAATGATGGGAAGGTCAGTCCCGGTGATGGAATGGGCAGATTTCACCGCTTTTTGTAATCTACATTCCTGGGAATTCGAGTTGCCGAAGCAGATCATGATGCAACCAGTCAATATATTGGATGATCAGCCATGATCATATTGAATGGCGGTGCAGGCTCGAAGGGCTGAATGGCCTACTCCTGCACCTAATTTCTATGTTTCTATGTTTCTATGAACAGGGAATAAAGTAAGAGACTGGGCACACAACCCTAACTGCCTCCTGTGGTGAGAGTCATGGTGGAGGAAATATTATAACCAACTCTAATCAACCAAAATATGCTGATTAGAAAGTCCAGAAGACAGTTGCAGATGGAGGAACCCAGACCAAGGTCCAAAAGTTTAGGGATGAGCGTATTTGAAGTTATGGGGTTGAAGGTTAAACTGTAGTCACTGAATAGCATCTTAACATATGTGTTCTTGCTGACAAGGTGATTGTAGCACAATGGACATGGCATCCTCCATAGACCTATGTTTCCTGTGAACAAATTGCAAGAGGTCTCCAGTGCCCAGAAGACTAGCACAGATGTGGGCCATTACCATTCTTTCAAAGCACTTCATTAAGGTTGACATTATAGCAATTGGGCAGTAGTCATTGATGGAGATCGCTTTATTTTTCTTGGGGACTGGTATGGTGGAGGTTTCCTTGGAGCAATTGGGAGCATTAGACAGTGGAATTGAGAAGTTGAAGATTTTAGTGAAGATTGTAGCCAGTTGATTGGCACACAATTTCAGAACCTGTCCAGGGACTCCATCCAGGCATTCACTCTCGTGGAAGCAGATGTGACTTCTGCCATGAAGATGAGGCAGAAGCAGCAGTGGATGGAGGGAATGTGCTGGGACATCACTTTTGTTTGTCTGTTCAAAATGGCCGAAAAGGCATTGAACTTATCTGGTAGAGTTGCTCTGTTGCTTAGGATTTGCCCCCGCTCGTAGTCCATGATGGTATACAGTGTATATTGTATATCTCAAACTGCAAACCATTCTAATCAATCTGCCATTTAAAGTATTAGATTAGGAGAACCAGTTGATCCAACTTTGGCCCCATTCCCAGATATTTTGACAGTTGAACAGTCATACAATTTGGCCGTCTAAAAGGATCCAATCCCCTGCTTGTGCAGGCCAAAACAAAGGGGTAAAACACTAGAAACGAGAAGACAGGGGTACCTCTCGTTTCCCTCTCCCCTGACTCAGTCTGAAGAAGGAACAGTCTGAAACATCACCTATTCCTTTTCTCCAGAGATGCTGCCTGGCCCGCTGAGTTACTCCAGCATTTTGTGTCCATATTTGATGTAAACCAGCACTGGCAGTTCCTTCCAACATAGAAGGGGTAATTGTGTACTTGAAAAGATTATGGAGGTTTGGGATGATCTGCTCTTAAAAAGCATGCAGTGTGGAGGAAGGGCATTTCCATCTCCACAAGCAAGAACAATTGATTTTTTTTTAAATTGGGCTCAGTCCAATGGACGTAGAGCAGAAGCAGCTAAATGAATCATCCAGGATTTAATTAAATGGGGGGGGAGGCCTGAGGGGCTGGATAAGCTTGCTGCCGCTCCACAGTTGCTCCAAGACCTGACCCTCATGATCGTTCTTCCATTGTGTGCTAACACGATGAATTAGTCACCGAGAACTGTCAGGTTTTACAGTGAGCATGCAGTCTAGAGATGCATCATGGATGGTTTCTGAGCATTAACATTAAATTGATTTCCCAGGTGATACAGTTGATTTGCAACCTTAATGGTGTGACCAAAAGTGCTGGAAGTAATCTGACCATGAGCGATGTGACCTGGGTGTATGGAAAGGAAATGCAGAGGCTGGCATATATTAAAGATAGGCATAAAGTGCTGGAGTAAATCAGTGGGTCAGGCAACATCTCTGGGGAAAAAGGATGGATGACATTCCGTATCAGTACCCTTCTTCAGACTGAAAGTGGATGGGAGGGAGCAGTTCCCGAAGAAGGGACCCGACCTGAAAAGTCACCCACCCTTTTCTCCAGATATCTTGCAGAGAGGGCGGCAGAGTGATGCAGTGTTAAGGGCCTGTCCCACTTTCACGACCTAATTCACGACTTTTTTTACTCGTGGACATTTTTCATCAGGCTAGAAAAACGGCCCGACCTACTTGATGCCACGAGTACCTACGACCTAGTGACGACCATGCTGCGAGTATGAGTCAAGGGCAAACTCGGCAGAGGTCGCGAATTAGGTCGTGAAAGTGGGACAGGCCCTTTAATGTACCTGCCTCACAGCGCCAGAGACCCAGATTTGATGCTGACTATGGGTGCTGTCTGTATGGAGTTTGTATGTTCTCCCTGTAACTGCGTGGGTTTTCCCCAGGTGCTCCGTATCCTCCCATACTCCAAAGACGTACAGGTTTGGAAGTTAAGGAGTTAAGTGTGTGGGATAGTGCTAATGGGTGGTGATCACTGATCAGCACGGCATTGGTGGGCTGAAAGGCCTGTTTCCTTGCTGTATCTCTAAAGTATAAGATGCTGCCTGACCCGCTGAGTTAATCCAGTCCATCTTCCATGTGACGGCGTGGAGTGGCGGAGTGGCGGCGCTGCTTGTCAGCTGCGGCTCACCTGCAGTCCGTCTGTCTTTATTTTATTTCTGTCCTCGTCCCTGTTTTTGGTGTTTATTTTTTGTTTGTCGGGTTGTGTATGTGTGTGGGGGGGGGGGGGGGAGGGTGGGAGAAACGGGGTTTTAGTCTCTCCCTTCGGGGGGATGCGACTTTTCCTGTCATGTCCCCCGACACCGTCTCTGTCTGTGCTGAGGCCCTGGTGACGGCCTTCCAGCTTCCAGCGGCGTCGGCACGGCCTTCAGAGCTTCAGCGGCGACCTAGGCTTCGGGAGCTCCAGCGGCGGCCTGGCTCCCTCTGAGCTGCGGTGCTCCAGCGACGGCCTGGATGTCGGGAGCTGCGGTGCTCCAGCGGCGGCCTGGATGTCGGGAGCTGCGGTGCTCCAGCGGCAGCTTGGGTGTCGGAGTGGCGGCGCTTCAGCGGCGACCTGGGCTTCAGGAGCTCCAGCGGCGGCCTGGCTCCCTCTGAGCTGCGGTGCTCCAGCGACGGCCTGGATGTCGGGAGCTGCGGTGCTCCAGCGGCAGCTTGGGTGTCGGGAGCTGCGGTTCTCCAGCGGCGGCCTGGATGTCGGGAGCTGCGGTGCTCCAGCGACGGCCTGGATGTCGGGAGCTGCGGTGCTCCAGCGGCAGCTTGGGTGTCGGGAGCTGCGGTGCTCCAGCGGCGGCCTGGATGTCGGGAGCTGCGGTGCTCCAGCGGCAGCTTGGGTGTCGGGAGCTGCGGTGCTCCAGCGACGTTCCGGCGGCGGGCCCTGTGGCGGTGTTCCGGCGTCAGCGGTGGCAGCGGCCTGGATCCCCTCAGCGCAGAAGGAGAATAAGGAGGGGAGAAAAAGACTGAGACCCTAAGACTTTTTCCTTCCACCACAGTGAGGAGGTGTTTGGTGAACTCACTGTGGTGGATGTTAATTTTGTGTTTATTTTATGGTGTTGTATTGTTTTTTTTTTTTTTTTTTTTAAATTTTTTTAAAATATATATGTATGACTGCAGGCACGAAATTTCGTTCAGACCGAAAGGTCTGAATGATAATAAAGGTATTCAACGTGGGGACTGATATTTATATTTGCACATTGTACAACACTTAGACAGGGCGACAGTTGACGTTTATATCCCTAGTGATGAATGATGGGCCAGACTCGAAGGCAGTGATGGAGTCTTTTAGAACGTGCCTCTGGTGGTAACCCGCTACCTGACAGGAGAAGCCTCATCCAACCCGACAACTGGAAATTTGCCTCAGCTTCTAACTACTTCCCTGTCAATCAGCCTTAGTAATGCTAATTCCTTCTTCAGACGCGCAAACCTTAGACTTTGCCTTTACAGCTCGTTGCAAGCAGAGAGATGCAAGATGTATCGATAGCCCTCTACAAGATGCCTGCAAATAATTAGGTGGAGAAGTGACACGGGCCTTCACTCAGTGTGATGCATGCTGTCATGACATCTGTGCCTGGTTACTGCACTGCTAGGAGACTTCAGTCCACGTCTCTGCAGGAAATATGCAGAAGGCCCCACATTGCAGCTGTGCCTCTCGATGGAGGTAGGCAGCCAGCCATCATGCGGTCAGGAATTGGCACTTATTTTTCATTTGATTTAATAATCTTCACAATGCGATTGACTCCAAGACTCTCACAGAAGCAACACTCAATTGATATTTTAAAGCAATGATGAGCAAAGTATTACATTTGTAGAAAGCACGACACCATTGAACAAGGTAGACTTCAAGATGAACAAGGGAGACATTAATTGCATCAGCTTTTCATATTATATTGAATGGTGTGGCTTTAGTTTTGAGGAAAATCACCATTACTGATGGTTTCTTTTTGAATTTAGTTTAGAGACACAGCACGGAAACAGGCCGTTTAGCCCACCGATTCCATGCTGCCAATGCTCCTTGCACACTAACACTATCCTACACACACCAGGGACAATTTACAATTGTACTGTCAATTAGCCTATAATCCTGGAGAAAAACCATGCAGGTCATGGGGAGAACGTACAGACTCCGTACAGACAGTACCCGTAGTCAGGATCGAACCCGGATCTCTAGCGCTGTAAGGCAGCAACTCTACCGCTGCGCCACCGTGCCGCCCTAAATCCTATTCTAAATAGGACTTGCATGTGCTGTTCAGAGACAGAATGGAGACAGCTGTTAGAGACACAAAATGCTCTTATAATCAGACCTTGCATGCATTGTACTATATATGAACTTGTAGTCACGCTGTAGGATTAAATCATCATGTGGGTGCTTTTCAGCTACTCGCAGTGTGTTTTTTAATATTTATATTATAAAGGTCAATACAATAGTGTTGTGTAGGGCTCAGTGCCCAGTACACTGCATATATGGGTCAAATACTCACCCCACATCTGGAGCCCATCAGGAATATGAACTGGTTACTTGGCTGAAGCAGTGCAATTTTCATTCTGATTTTCCAATCCAATCAAGGCCCCAAACCTCCCCTACCTTGGCAACCCTCCGGTTCCAACCTTTTGCAGATAGACACTAAATGCTGGAGTAACATAGCGGGACAGGCAGCATCTCTGCCAAAAAGGGATATGTGACCTTTCGGGTCCATTCTTCAGACTGAGAAGGTATGAAAATGCTCCAAACAAATTGGAAATGTGGAATTCTCAGCCATAGAAGGCAGTGGAGGCCAATTCACTGAATGGTTTCAAGAGAGACTCAGCTCTTGGGGCTAAAGGAATCAAGGGATATGGGGGAAAAGCAGGAACTGGGTACTAATTTTAGATGATCAGCCATGATCATATTGTATGGTGGTGCTGGCTCAAGGGGCCGAATGCCCTACCCCTGCACCTATTTTTCGTCTTTCTACGTTTTCTAAATCAGTGCCGGCACTGATGATTAAGGAAAAGTGGAGCCCACAATGGTCCATTGTTGGCTGAGGAAGAGGTGATAACGAAGAGGAACAGCGCTAACAGTGAATGCGAACAGTGGAACTGGCAGAACAACTAGGGTGGGGGAGGGGTGGAGAGAGTGGGGGGATGCAAGAGTTACTTGAAATTAGAGAAATCAACATTCAGGTTGTAAACTACCCAAATGAAATATGAAGGTAGACAAAAATGCTGGAGAAACTCAGTGGGTGAGGCAGCATCTATGGAGCGAAGGAATGTGTGACGTTTCGGGTCGAGACCCTTCTTCAGACTGACCCGAAACGTCACCCATTCCTTTGCTCCATAGATGCTGTCTCACCCGCTGAGTTTCTCCAGCATTTTTGTCTACCTTCGATTGTTCCAACATCTGGAGTTCCTTCTTAAACAAGTGAAATGTGAGGTGCTGTTCCTCCAATTAGTATGTGGTCTCTCCCTGACAGTGGAGTTGGCCCAGGACATAAAGTATGGGAAAGGGAGGGGGAGTTAAAATGTTTGGCAACCTGTCCCGCTGAGTTGCACCAGCATTTTGTGTTTTTCTTCAATATAAACCAGTATCTGCCGTTCCTTCCAACTATTTCACATCCCTGACTCTTATTCTTCCACCATTTGGTGCTGCACACTAATCTATCCACGTCCTCTACTCTCGACAAACCTCGAACGTGCTCTCACCATAACCTGCTCCACAAAACCTCATGCACTCATCTCTCTACCCAGGTAATATGCACAGCTCAATGTCAAATCTTGCTTAATAAACTCTCTTGGGGAGCACCTTGGTTAGTTTCATATTGCTAAAGTTGAATTTAAGTCGTCATTCCTGAAGGTAGACAAAAGTGCTGGAGAAACTCAGCGGGTGAGGCAGCATCTATGGAGCGAAAGAAATAGGCAACGTTTCGAGGCAAAACCCTTCTTCAGACTGATGAGAGGGTGGGGGAAGAAAGGAAGAGGTGGAGCCAGTGGGCTGAGGGAGAGCTGAGAAGAAGAGGAGAAAGTAGGGACTACCTGACATTAGAAGAGTCAATGTTTATACCGCTGGGGTACAAACTGCCCAAGCAAAATATGAGGTGCTGCTCCTCCAATTTACAGTGGACCTCACTCTGGCCGTGGAGAAGGCCCAGGACAGAAAGGTCAGATTCGGAATGGGAGGGGGAGTTGAAGTGCTGAGCCACGGGGAAGTCAGGTAGGCTATTGCGGACCGAGCGGACGTGTGCGGTGAAGCGATCACCAAGCCTACGCTTGGTCTCAGCGATGTAGAGCAGCTGACATCTAGAGCAGCGGATGCAATAGATGAGGTTGCAGGAGGTGGGAAGGGATAAATTCACCAGGGAGTCACGGAGGAAGTGGTCTCTGTGGAAAGCAGACAGGGGAGGAGATGTGAAGATGTGGAAAGCGGTAGGATCACGTTGGAGATGGCGAAAATGTCGGAGGATTATTTGCTGTATATTATTTGCTGGTAGGGTGGAAGGTGAGGACAAGGGGGACTCTGCCCTTGTTACGAGTGGGGGGGGGGGGGGATGGGGAGTGAGAGTGAGAGCAGAGTCACGGGGTATAGAAGAGACCCTGGTGAGAGCCTCTTCTTGAAGTTTATTTTATTTTTCCATTGAAAGATGGAACTACCTCTTTACATTGCCAACTGTGGCACAAAATGTCACTTCTGACTCATAGGGTTGGGCATTCATTCTCAGAAATGTTCCACCCGCCTCACGCTCATCTCCTTAAAATGTACCTTGAAACCTAGTCACCCATTGTTCAAATATACATAAAAATGTGTAATACACACAAAATGCTGGAGTAATCAGTGGGCCAGGCAGCATCTCCGATTAGAAGGAATGGGTGATGTTTCGGGTCGAGACCCTTCTTCAGACTCAAAGTCAGGGGAGAGGGAGGTGTGAAACAGAGAGATCAAAGGGGATGGGGCTTAAGGAAAATGCAGAATAGAATATTGTTAGCTAGGAGAAGGTAACAACGAAGCATACAAAGATAAAATTTAATGAGGATGGTCAGACTGATCGGAGAACTAAGATGGGGGACGGAGGGAGAGGGAAAGAAAGGGTCACTTGAAGTTGAAGTTATAAAATTGGGTACCTTTGTCATAGATTGTTTGAAGTTGCCTTAATCTTAGCAAAACATGAACACAACAACCAGATAAATGACCATGGTTGAAACAAAGAATTGCAGATGCTTGTTTATACAAAGGATAAAGGATTTGAGTATAGGAGCAGGGAGGTTCTACTTCAGTTGTATAGGGTCTTGGTGAGGCCACACCTGGAGTATTGCGTACAGTTCTGGTCTCCAAATGTGAGGAAGGACATTATTGCCATAGAAGGAGTGCAGCGAAGGTTCACCAGACTGATTCCTGGGATGTCAGGACTGTCTTATGAACAAAGACTGCATAGACTCGGTTTATACTCTCTAGAATTTAGGAGATTGAGAGGGGATCTTATAGAAACTTACAAGATTCTTAAGGGGTTGGACAGGCTAGATGCAGGAAGATTGTTCCCGATGTTGGGGAGGTCCAGGAGAAGGGGTCACAGCTTAAGGATAAGGGGGAAATCCTTTAGGACCGAGATGAGAAGAAATTTTTTCACACAGCGAGTGGTGGGTCTCTGGAACTCTCTGCCACAGAGGGTAGTTGAGGCCAGTTCATTGGCTATATTTAAGAGGGAGTTAGATGTGGCCCTTGTTGCTAAAGGGATCAGGGGGTATGGAGAGAAGGCAGGTACAGGATACTGAGTTGGATGATCAGCCATGATCATATTGAATGGCGGTGCAGGCTCGAAGGGCCGAATGGTCTACTCCTGCACCTAATTTCTATGTTTCTATACCAAAGATAGACAAAAGATAGTGTTGGAGTAACTCACAGGGTCAGGCACATAGGGCTCTTAAAAATAGCAGAGTCAGGGAATATGGGGAGAATATGGAGGAACGAGGTACTGATTGGGGATGATCAGCCATGATCACATTGAATGGCGGTGCTGCCTCGAAGGGCCAAATGGCCTACTCCTGCACCTATTGTCTATTGTCTCTCTCTGGAGAAAAAGGATGGGTGACGTTTCTTCAGTCGTCCTTCTTCAGACTGAATCCAATTTTTTCCAGAACAAGTTAATCAGATCCTTTACTTTGGCCCAACCACCCAATCCATGAAAGTTGGAAACACATTTGCACTCAATATGAACCCAAAGAAAATTAACATTTCATTTCTGGCAATATGCTGTTCACATTTAATATATTTTCTTATTCAAGATTCTATTTAGCAGTTCATTCATGGTCCAACTCAAGGGAGAAGCGAAAATGTTTGATCCGAATTCTTTGACGTTTTAATTTGTAAAAACCATTTCCCTCCCCAAGATGACAAAAATTCCAAAGTCTCTGTGTGTTTTTTGATTTCAAGAAACAGACTAAGCAATGTACACGCTTTCAAGTTCAGGGTATCATCAAAGCAGAAAGGCAATAGTTCCATCTCTAGACTTTTTTTTTAACATAAGAATATATCAGGAAATTTGTCTCATAGCTCAAATATTGTCTGAAGAAATCAGACTTTGGTCATTCACTGTTCCAAAAAATATCCTGGATATGATGATGGAGATGAGATGAAAAAACTATTCTTTAATAATTTTTGGAAATAACGTAGAATTAAGGAAACTATTCAAAAGCCATTCCGACCATCAAATTCATGCTAGTTTTTCCAAACTATCCAGTCAATTCCATTCTCCTATTTCTTCCCCAACAGACCTGGACATTTGTTTTCAACAAGCATCCAATTCCTTATCAAAAGCCTGCGCTGACTCAGTTTCCATACAGTGAGCCCCAGAAATATATCTGCACAGAATATCCTTTTGACACCAAGTTATTGTGGTTATGTTTTAGTCCAGGTCCTGGTCGTCAGGCTGAGGTGGACGGGCCACGCGGCTGAGAATCAAGAGGAACCAGGCAGGGGGGGGGGGGGGGGGGGTGGGAGGCACCAAGATCGAACCGGGACCAGCATGACTCTAATGAGTACTTTTTGTTAGCACCAGAAATGTGGCGACTCTGTGTATTTGTGTGCTGTATGCAAAATAATTTCACTGTACCTAGGTACATGTGGCAATATAGTATCATCATCATGTCTTTAGACTAAATGGTGGCAATCAGTATGACACATTATTAATATGCTTAACTGTGTGATTACACACTTTTCTCTTCAGTCAAGTTATAAAGGATTTTGGCGAGGCTGCATTTACAGCATTGTGTTCAGTTCTGGGCACCATGTTATGGGAAAGATGTTGAGAAGCTGCAAATGGTACAGAGAAGATTTATCGAGGTTGCCAGGACTCGAGGGTCTGGGCTTTAGGGAGAGGTTGAGCAGGCTTGGACTATATTCCTTGCAGCGCAGGAGGATGAGGGGTGATCTTATAGAGGTGTATAAAATCATGAAAGGAATAGATGGGGTAGATGCACAGTCTCTTGCCCAGAGTAGGGGAATCAAGAATCAGAGGACATAGGTTTACGTGAAGGGGGAAAGATTCAATAGGATTCTAAGGGGTAACATTTTCACACAAAGGATGGTGGGTGTATGGGACAAAGTGCTGGAGGAGGTAGTTGAGGCAGGGACTATTGCAACATTTAAGAAACAATTAGACAGGTGCATGGATAGGACAGGTTTAGAGGGATATGGGTTAAATGTAGGGAGGTGGGACTAGTGTAGATAGGACAAGTTGGGACGATGGGCCTTTCTCTGCTGAATGACTCTATAAGCAATATAGTCCTATTCTAAAAACCACGAGCTTGCACCCCATGACATCTCGTCTCTCAGTCTCCCAAGTCCAGATAGACAGAGTCTGTCATCTTGAGTCAGGTAACTGGGCAATGGCAAGATAATTTTCATTCTGACAACAGGAAATATAAATGGTTTACTCTTCATGACATCCTCGAATTAAAATCTAAAGGTATATTAGTCTGTTTAGTGAGGCATGGGAGGAATAGCAGAGCAAGAGAGGTACAATGGAAAGAACAGATGGGAAAATGAATTAGAATGAGATCAGATGAAAGAGGTAGTGAGAAATATGTTTAAAAAAAGGAAAGTAGAGAGATATATTTCATGACAGTTTTACAAAGAGACAGCATACATCTGGTCAAGAGCTGATCATGATTTCTTTCAAGAGGTGCAGCATGTCAAAGCAGCATGGGCAGCTGGAACTCATTTAGGACATGTGGAAATCTATTTCCCTCAGCTTTCCCATAACAGCGGAACCGCTAAAGAATCGTCATCTCTTGGAATAAAGGAGTCACAATCCACCACAAGTTGTATTTACATTCCTTCCAACTAGCATAAGCAGAAAAGGTTTATAGCAATTCAATTCCGTCTGCTTTAATCGTTAATAACAGGTTGTAACTCAAGACATTTGCAAAGAGAGATCTGACAACTGTTCGTGTGGAAATCTCTGGAAGCCTTTGTCCCCCGAGGGCAGCACCAATATTTGAGGTTTGGCTCTCAATCCTCATCTGATCTCGTGTGAGATTCACAGGCAGCATACAAGATGGCGCACACATTGGACAAGGTGGAATACAGATGGTGACTATAAATTGGCTGGTGATTATTTTTTGCCTTTGTTAACACAATCAATAGAAGATCTGTGCACAAATATTAAGCTTCTACCACAGATTGATAACCATCTTTAATCATACTTCAATGTTATATCGTGCACTAAATGTTGTACCCTTTATCCTTTCTCTGTGCTCTGTGGACGGCTAGATCTTTTCTTTGACTGGATAGCACACAAACAAAGCTTTTCACAGTGCCTCGGTACACAAACAATAATACTTAACTGCTGTGCCCTCTCTTCTGAACATTAAAGCGATTCTAAGATGAACACATTGCTGCATAGCAATAGCCTGGAGTAACGGCCAGGTAATTGACTTTAAAATAATGTTGTTCAAGGGATAAATATTAAGCAGTATATCAAGAACATACTTGCCCTTAATTGCTCTTAATGAGGTTGCCGTACAGTCAAACAGCAAGGAAACAGGCCAATGGAGACACAAGGAACAGCAGATGTAGCAATCTTGAGTAAAACACAAAGTGCTGGAGTAACTCAGCATCTCAGGAGAAAAGTGGATAGGCGACGTTTTGGGTCGGGGCCCTTCTGCAGACAGATTGCAGTAGGGAGGAGAAAGCTGGAAAAGAGGTGGGGGTCAGGTTCAAACTCAGGCCACCGTAGCTTTGTAGCAATGACAACATTCTGAAGGGATGTTGTTAGCTAAGAAGGGTGGCACACCGGTAAAGCTGCTGTCTTAAGGGCCTGTCCCACCAGCATGCGATTGCATGCGTCTAGCGTGACCAAACATGGTCGCTTGAGGCGTATGGCCTTGCGGTGCCGGTCCCACTTCGAAGTTGTGCGGGGTGGTCCTGACATCGCGCGGTGCTCCAAAAATCCTGCGCCAACGGCCTGGCGGCCTGCAGCCGCATTGAGGGTGTGCGCAGCATCTTGACGTCGTACGCCTAGTGTGTGTCGTTGAGCGATGACGTCACCGCCCGGCGTGCCATTGCGTGATGACCTCACCGCCCAACGCGTGCAACATCCAAATTCAGTCGTCCCACCTCCCGCCCAGTTGATTGGTGAGTATGACGTAAATTACGTCACGCGCATACTTAGCACGAACTCCACTTCCGTTTGGTCGCGCTAGACGCATGCAATTGCATGCTGGTGGGACAGGCCCTTTACAGCTCCAGGTATCAGAGTTCCATCCTGACCACGGGCATTGACTGTACAGAGTTTGAACATTCTCCCTGTGACCACTTGGGTTTCCTCCCACACTCCAAAGGCGTACAGGTTTGAGGGTTAATCTGCTTCGGTAAAATTGTCCCTAGTGTGTAGGATAATGATAGTGCACAGGGCGACCGCTGGTCGGCATGTACTTGGTGGGCCATGAGGACCTGTTTCCGTGGTGTATCTCTAAAGACTAAAAGAAACCAGCAGACATGGTGAGAGTTTGCCACTGTTGTATTCATTGCCATTGGGCAATACTCTAAACTACACTCCTCCATTTAAATTAGGTTTAGGTTTATTTTAGGCACGTGTTCTGAAGTCCAGTGAGAAGCTTTGTTTTGAATGGTATCCTATCAAATAATACTAAACATAAATACCATCAAGCTAAACTCAGGTACAATAGGTAGAGCAAAGGGGAAATTACAGAAAGCAGAATATAGTTCTAGGCATTCTATCACATCAGTTCCATAGACAAAGTCCAATGTCCGCAATAGGGTGGAGGTGAATCTGACAGTGCCTTAGCTTATGAAAGGATCATTCAGAAGCTTGATAGAGAGGGAGAAGCTGTTCAAGTCTGGTGGTCAACACTTCCAAGTATCGGTATCTTTTTCCAAACAGGAGCAGAGAGGTGGGTAAATGACCAGAGTGGGACAAGCTTTGATTATGTTGGCTGTTTTTTCAAGTGTGAAGTGTAGGTGGAGTCAATGGTGGGTAGTCTGGTCCAAAGATCCTATAGCAGAGCTATACCCACAGCTCCGCTATGGGATCTTTGGTCTGGTCTATGTGATGTACTGGGCTACATCTACAAGTCTCTGCAATTCTAGTCTGAAATAACAATAAAAATGCTCTGTAGATCAAAGTAAGGGTTCTAAATAAATTATTCACATCCAAGTTGGATTTACAGCCAAACTAATTTATGGCCTAGTCCTTACTAGAAATAGCCAGCAATGAAAAGGAAGCAAACATTATAACTCTTCTGACAGTCAGTAGCGAGACAAACAAATACAGGCACAGTAAAGCAAATATTGGATTGGTATGAGAAAGCAGTTCAGGAGCAATGCCTGCTTGATATCTGGAATCTTGGCCATGTAACAGATTAAAATCCCTAGAGAGGTTGAAGAGAAAGTAGAATTGGTAGCACCATTGGCTTCAAACCTCAATGCAAGCATTTAATTCTTACAAGATGACGATGCATTATCTTTTAAAATAGTTCAAGCCAGACACATCACAACCTCTCCACCGTGTATTTAGAGTCTGTGCGTATTCTAAAGCAGCCATTAGCTCTGGTACAGTGCGGCAGCCCTTCCATTTGGGCGGCACGGCGGCACAGTAGTAGAGATGTTGCCTTCCAGAACTTGCAGCGCCGGAGACCTGTGTTTGTTCCCGACTACGGGTGCTGTCTATACGGAGTTTGGACGTTCTCCCCATGACTTGCGTGGGTATTCTCAGAGACCTTCGGTTTCCAAAGATGTACAGGTTTGTAGGTTAATTGGCTTGGTATAAGTGTCGATTGTTCCTAGTGTTTTGATGTTCGGGGATCGCTGGTCGGTGTGGACCCGGTGGGCCAAAGGGCCTGTTTCCACACTGTATCTCTAAACTTAACTACATTTCCTGCACCAGCCCTATCTAGACACCGTTACATAACCGTATGAACGAGCTCGCTGTGAAGATGTTTCTCATTGTACTTTCTGTATTCCACCATGTACCACGTTCCGAAGGCATTTTGTCGACTGTGAAGCCAGTGGGACACGGTGAGATCGTGTGCTCCAACTTGAAACACTCACATCTGCCCTTCTTCATGGCCATTTAGATAATATTGCATAGATCCATGGAGTCAGAACACAGAAACAGTCCCTTCGGCCCAACTTGCCCATGCCGACCAAGATGCCCCATCTACACTAATCCCATTTGCCTGCATATCATTAGATCATCAGAGATAGGAGCAGAATTATGCCATTCGGCCCAACAAGTCTACTCCACATTTCAATCATGACTGATCTCTCTCCCTCCTAACCCCATTCTCCTGCCGTCCTCCCCATAACCTCCGACACCTGTACTAATCAAGAACATTTGGTACATGTGACAAATAAATGTCGCTTGTCTCTCTCTTGTCTCTATCCAAGGGCATATACCTCAAACTACAGAACTGTCTTCTTGATCTAACTAGCATTTCTATCGTTAATGGCATCTGTCTAAAGAGATGACATAGTATGGAATAATATTCAGAATGCAAATAACAATAGAAATGTTAGCTAGATCAAGAATTCTAAATAAATCCTCATGTACAAGTGGAATTTACAGTGATTTGATGAAGCTCACTGAACCCATCATCAATTAGATCACAGAGATACTTCTAAAATGTGTACATGGCTTACTAAGCTTAGTTTATTGTCACATGTACTGAAGTACAGTGAAAAGCTTTTTTTGTTGGGTGCTATCCAGTCAGTGGAAAGACTGTATTACAATTAAGCCATCTACAGGATAACGGGAATAACATTTATAAAGATGTTACATAGATAAAGTCCAATAAAATCCAATTAAAGATAGTCCGAGGGTCCCCAATGAGGAAGCTGGTAGGTCTGGACAACTCTCTAGTTGTTACTTGGATGGTTTCATTACCTGATAACAGTTGGGAAGAAACGATCTCTGAATCTGGAGGTGTGCATTTTCACACTTCTGTACCTCTTGCCTGATCGGAGAGGGGAGAAAGGGGGAGTTTCTGGGTTGCAACTCATCCTTGATTATGCTGCTGGCCTTGCTAAGGCCGCGCAAGGTGTAAATGAAGTAAATGGAAGGGAGGTTGGTTTGCGTGATGGTCTGGGCTGCGTTCACAATTCCCTGCAATTTCTTGCGGTCTTGGATGGAGCTGTTCCCAAATCAATGCTGTGATGCATCACAATGAAATATTTTCTGCAGCGCTTCCGTGGAACCATCTCCAAGATAGTTGTGCTACAAATATCTCAGAGATCCTGATAGTGCTGGTTAAGTATAGAAGAGGCTTTGTCTAGTGCAGAAGTGGTTAAGGACATGCTGACAATGTGACACTTTGAAACCAGGAGCAATTCTTCTCACGCAAAGAGAAGGTGTTCTAAATTCTGAGAAAGTGTGTGGAAACGGAAAAAAACTCATTAACAGTGCAGAGTTACATATCGTGCACTTTAGTGAATTATCTCTCCCCTTCCCTCCTCCCACCCCATGGGGCGAGAGGGCAGTGCCATTCTTCATCTGAGCCCTAAGCAACATCAGGAGAGCAGATAATTGAGTAATTCTTCCATCACCATCTGCAAGATCAGATTCCACATGAACTGCTGCGTTTCCCGACACTCAAAAGCACTTCCTCAGCTGCGAGGCGCTTGAGAAATTCAAGTGAAATACAAGCATTTCCTTTATTTGTCACGTTCTTTCCTTTGTTTAAAATAATGTCCGGATATCTGAAATAAACTTAAAATAACATTCACAGCTCATGAAACAAAGAAGAATATATGGACAGGGCCCTGCAAAATGCCCAGTTCCTTCTACTGATGCTTCACTCTCTCTCCTCCTCCAGCCAAAGTCCAGGATGCTTCACAAAAAGAATCACCATGCCTTTACAAGAAACAGAGATCTCCCTTTATTTGCTGTAATTGCACCTTGTTCAGGACTTTGTTGGCATTTAAATACATTTGAACCACTGTCATGTTGTAAGGATTTACTACCAGTTGCAACACGTATCACTCCAAATTAGAGATTAGTGGTTTCAAGACCAACTCTACAGACAAACACAAGAATATCGCCTAGTTTTCAATACAATACCGACACTGTCCTATGCTATCCTAACCTATGCTGGTTCAGATGAGACAGCAAACAAGCTCCAAAAGCTTTTACCAGGTACAGTAAATTATTTCCTTTAATCACAAGGTCCTGGCCAACATTTGTCCATTTTGCGATTAGGTTGGAACTCGACATAGATCCATCATCAGTCATTTGCTGTCCCCTGTATAATGAGGCTCTCTGCATGTCTCAGTCTGGCAGTACTGGTGGCAGCCGTCCCGAGAGGAGGTGAAGGTTACAAGAAGCTGCAATTCATTTACATTGCGTCCAGCTTAGAATTTTGCATCAGGGCAGCACAGTGGCATAGCTGGCAGATCCACTGCCTCACAGCGCCAGAGACCCGGGTGCAATCGTGACCATGGATACTGTCCGTGTGGAGTTGGCACGTTCTCCCTGCGATGTGTAGATTTCCTCCAGGTGTTTTTTTAAAGTTTTGTTTAGAGATACTGCTGGATATATGCCCTTCGTCCCACCGATCCCCATACACTAGCACTATCCGACACACACTAGGGACAATTTTCACCAAAGCCAAATTAGCCTACAAACCTGTACGGCTTTGGAGTATGGGAGGAAACCACAGCAGCACAGGGGGAACATAAAACTCTGTAAAACAGCACCCTTAGACAGGATTGAATCCAGGTCTCTGGCGCTACAAGGCAGCAACTCTACTGCTGCCCCAGTTTCCTGTTGTGCCAGTTTCCGCCCACATCCCAAAGACGTGTGGGTTTGTAGGTTAATTAACCTCTGTAGATAGCCCCTAGTGTGTAAGAAGTGTATGTGAAAGAGGAATAACATAGCACGTGTTGGAAAAGGTGATCGATGTTTGGTGCAGACTCAGTAGGCTGAAGGACAGATTTTCCTGTTGTATCTTTCAATCAATCTATTTCAATCATTTCGGTCGCCCCTGCACCAGAGAAATCAAACACAGATTGAGTAATTACTTTAAAGGAAACTGCCATCCAGTTTGCTGAATAGACCACCAGGGGCGCCAGGGAGATGGCAGCCCTGCCGGCAGTCTGTTTGTTTTTTCATCTTTTTGTTATTTTTAGCGTTTGTTAGAAGTATATTTTGATGTACTTCGATTTGTTTTATGTGGGGGGAGGGGAGAGGGGATCGGGGGGGGGAACTTATTTTTCAAGTTCCTACCTTCCCGGAGATGTGATCAATTTTTCGGATCACATTCTCCGGTCTCTGCGGCCTACCATCACTGGAGCTGGAGGCCTCCTCAGGCTGTCGTGAGCACCACCGCGGTGCGCGGACTTACATCGGAGCGGATCCCTTGCCTGGGATCGCTACCACCGCGGCCTGCGGACTTACCATCAAAGGCTCACAGTCTCGGGAGAGGCTAGTCGGGAGTTCCAATGCCGCAGAAGATTCGACCAGCCCCGATGTGAGGTTCGATCGCCCGGCGTGGGGGAGCTGACAACCCCCCGATGCAGGAGCTCAACTCCTCAACGCGGAGTGCCCGAACGCCGCCGGCTACGGGACTCAAGACCGCCCCGTCAAAGGAGGGCTCAAGGCCCCCGACCGAGGAAGAACAAAAGGAAGAACTTGAACCTTATTTCGCCTTCCATCACAGTGAGGAATGTGTAGGAGTCACTGTGGTGGATGTTCACGTCAAAATGTTTTGAGTCTGTGGCTTTTAATTGTATGACTGACCTGGCCAATGAAATTCCTCATATGTTGCAAAACATACTTGGAAAATAAAATCTGATTCTGATGCAAATGTAACCCTAAACATCCAGTTGTCCATAAATTAAATTCTCCTTTCCACTCCTGCTCGGACCCAATTGTGTTTAACGTGCAGTTCTCACAAAGTCCAAAAAGGCTCAAGGAACTGTACCTCTTACATCAAAGCATGCTGCAACTCTCCAGGTTCTATACCAAATACAACAATTTCAGGTAACTACTGTAGATGTTCCTGCTTGCGTTAGAACTGGCCCTGTAAGTTCACTCACCTGCAACATTAACTCACTTTTTCTCTCTTTGCAGATAAAGACCTTATCTTTGGTATTCCCAGCATTTGCTTATTCCAGATTCCCTGCACAATTCCTACAGTTTTTGCCCTCATTCATCTCCCTCTATTTTCAATGCCCCAGATAAGTCAGCTACGATTAATAAACCTCCATCACCCTTCCCCCACCCATACCACTTCCTCCTAGATACTTTCCACTGCAAACACAGATGGTGTCCATCTGTCCTTATACTTTCCCCCTCACATCCACCCAGGGACCCTGGCAGACATTCCAGGTAAAACAGAGGATCACATGCACATCCTCTAATCTCATCTACTGCAAAATGTGTTCCCGATGTGGCCTCCTTTCCATCGGTGAGACCAAGCGTAGATCTAGCGACCATTTCACTGAACACTTGTGCTTGGTCTGCCAGGGCCTGTGGGATCTCCCAGTTACCAACCATTTTAACTCCCATTCCATCATGGCTTTTCTGCTTGGGTATCCTCTATTGCTAGAGAGGCCACATGCAAACTGGAGGAAGAGCACCTCTTATTCTGCTTGGGTAGCTTACAAGCTAAGGGCAGGTACAGTGAATTCTTCAATTTCAGGTAACCAAATGAAAAAAAACCTTCTTTCTCCCCTTCCCTGTTATTGAGGGAGTGAAGCGTAGGTTCACAATTCCCAGGATGGCAGGACTGTCATATGTTGATAGAATGGAGCGGCTGGGCTTGTATACTCAAGAATGATGAGAGGGGGCCTTATTGAAACATATAAGATTATTAAGAGTTTGGACACACTAGAGGTAGGAAACATGTTCCCGATGTTGCGGGAGTCCAGAACCAGAGGCCACAGTTTAAGAATAATGGGTAAGCCATTTAGAACGGAGACGAGGAAACACCTTTCCTCACAGTGGAATTCTCTGCCTCTGACGACGGTGGAGGCCGGTTCTCTGGATACTTTCAAGAGAGAGTTAGATAGAGCTCTTAAAGATAGCCGAGTCAGGGGATATGGGGAGAAGGCAGGAACAGGGTACTGATTGTAGATGATCAGCCATGATCACATTGAATGGGAGTGCTGGCACGAAGGGCCGAGGGGCCGAATGGCCTACTCCTGTGCTCCACCTCGACTCATACCTATTCTTCCCCTTCCCCCTCCATCTACATTCCCTCCTTTGTGCTTAAAATTCATGCCTCATCTATCCTTATCTCTCACCTTTTGTCTTTTCATCTCTGGCCTTTGTTCATCTATCTGCCTATCGGCAAACCACGCTCACCAGTATAAACCCATCACTCGCCAGGCTTTGTCCTGCTGACCACTCTTCCAGCTTTCACCTTCCCCAACCCCACCACCTACAATCAGTCTGAAGAAGGGTCTCAACCCGAAATGTCACCTATTTATGGTTCTCCAGAGATGCTGCCTGACCCGCTGAGTTACTGCAGCACTTTGTCTCTTTTTTTTTGTTGTAAATCAGTACCTGCAGTTCCTTGCATCTCCATCACCCGCTTTTGGGTGGCATCAATAATATTTGTGCCAGCCAACATATTAACTCTCTTTCCTGATTAGTACGGATGTCAGGGGTTATGGGGAGAAGGTAGGAGAATGGAGTTAGGAGGGAGAGATAGATCAGAATGGCAGAGTAGACTTGATGGGCCAAATGGCCCAATTCTACTCCTATCACTTATGATCTTTCTCTTTCCATAACTGCTGCTGAACCTACTGGGTGTTTCCAGCAATTCCGGTTTCATTTCAAATTTCCAGCACCTGCAACGTGTTGATTTTTCACTTAAAAGATTAACTTTGCTTTAGATCTCAGTGTGATCCTGGAAAGTTTCAATGAAAAGTGAATTTGGACATAGCAGAAAATGTTGAGTAAATCTTGGCAGAGATCAATAGATTAGTCTTAGAAGTCACACCGTTTCATGCTGGTACACACATGCAGTGCAAAACAAAGTCAGATACCAGCGTGAAGGCAAAACTACAACAATATGAATATGTAGTCCCACTTTTTCATTCATTTTCGAAACAATTTACAGGGGCCAATTAACCTCAGAATTCACACATATTTGGGATGTGGATGGAGACCGTGAACACCGGGAGGTAACCGGGCGAAGGTGCAAACTCCACACAGACAGCACCCGAACACATGATCGAACCCAGGTCTCTGGCCCTGTGAGGCAGCAGCTCTACCTGCTGAGTCACTGTGCCACCCTTGAAAGGGCATGGACTTGAAATTCCAGCTCTGCTTCTCACTCCATATGTGGTGGCGTATCACATGCATGAATCTCCATATGTTATTAAAGTGCACCCTTATTTATGATCACCTTAACAAGGCACTTAAGGTCACATCCGTATGGAGCTTTAACCAGACTACTCTTGGATTACTGTGTGTAGGTATGTTACAAAACTTACCTTTAGCGGTGCTGGAGTTCTGCCGCTGGCCGTGTGCGCGACTTTGGCGCCTTTAAGGGGGGGGCTTTAAGGGGGCGCCTTTAAGTTGAAGTGCGGTTTTCCCCTTGCAATCCGGAGCTTTATTTTCTCGGAGTGCAATCTATTTTTGGAGATTCGTTCCGACTGCCAGTAAGTCCGTTTTTTAAAATAAATCGTCCGACTATTTAATTGCTGCAGTAAAATAAAAATTAGCTCCCAATGCCGTGAACGCCGACAACGGGGACCGATTTTACATAGGGGACAGGTAAGTGAAAGCTGTTTATTTTTTCATATAAATTTGCTTTTTTAGGGGACTTTAATCAATATGTTGCGAAACGGTGATTTAGCCCCCATATGAACTGTCAGACTTTTTCCTGCTGATATGGGGTTTAAATTCACCGCTACCGCAACGTTCCAATGCAGCGCGTTCCATAAAATCCCACTCGCAAGCTGTTTAAAATGCCCATTAATTTACAGGCATTAAACACTGAATTCCTTCAATTTGGCCTATAAATTAATGTCAATTAGATTTAAAAATCATGTTATATTGTGAATTATTGTGTGACTGTTAATTGGACACTTAGGCTTTAATTTTTTTTTTAATTTTTTCTTAAGAAATGGATAGATGTTTAGATCTAGTAATTGAATGTTGTAATTGGCTACAATTGGGTATCTAACTAATTATATGCTTTCATTTCAAGTCATCCAAGTAAGATTGTTTCATATTTGTTTCAGAATACTTCAATCTATAATAACTGAAAATTTCTTTAGGTTCTCTTAAATTTTAAGGAAGTTATGGGCTTTTGACTGTCCTCAATCACAACTTTTGTGACAAGTTAATAGAAAAGCAATAGGAAGCAAGTTGCTAATTTCCGAGTATGAAAATGGCCCTAACTTTTTTAATACTGAAGATATGAAAGTGAATTAGGTGTCAAATTAAACTTATTTTTATGCTTTATCTGATGGGATAAATTGCAGACTTGATTTTTTAAATCTCAAAATTTCGTAACATTGCTACTGTGTGCAGTCTTGATCTTCACAATCAAATGAGGATGCACTTGTCTTGGAGTTGGTGCTGCATTGATTCAAGATATTGGCTCCAGGGATCTCCTCAAAAGATCGACTAGCACCCACTGGAAAAAAGTGGTGATCTCACCAAGGCGTGGAAGATCCTGAAAAAAGTAGAGGCTGCAAGCCAAGAAATGGATCCAAAAGAGGAGTTTAAGCATCAGCTGATACATTATCAGCGAGCATGACTGATAACTCTCAGGATGTCATATCATGAAGGGAATATATCCACTGCTTTGATGTAGCCTGGACAATGCGACTCAATGAGATTGGCTTTTTATTGCCTCCAAAGAAATAGCCTAGCAGATTACAGCAAGTAGCAATTTTGGGCGGCACAGCGGTAGAGTTGCTGCATTACAGCGCTAGACACCCAGATTCGATCCTGACTATGGGTGCGGTCTGTACGGAGTTTGCATGTTCTCCCTGTGACCACGTGGGTTTTCTCCAGTGCTCCGGTTTCCTCCCACATTCCAAAGATGTGTGGGTTTGTCGGTTAATTGGCTTCTGTAAATACTTCCTAGAGTGTAGGATGGAACGGTACGGGATGTTGTTTGGTCTGCATGGACTCAGTGGGCCAAAGGGCCTGTCTCCATGCTGTAATCTCTAAACTAAAATCAGTTGTACTATATTGGCATGAAAAATCTTGGACAGCAGCATTTCAGTAAGTGAACGATCTTCACCAAGGAACAGCAATAATTATGGGTCTTGTCTATAATGTTACGTGGGTCAAATTTTTATAGTTTAGAGAAACACGCAGTACAGAAACAGGTCTTTCGGCCCACATAGTCCACGCCGACCATCGATCACATATTCATACTAGTTCTATGATATCCCACTTTCTCATCTACTCTCAACACACTTGGGGGCAATTTTAGAGGCCAATGAACCTACAAACCCGCAAGTCTTTGGGATGTGGGAGGAAACCGGAAAACCCAGAGGAAACGCACGTGGTCACGGGGAGATCATGCAACCTCCACACGGACAACACCCAAGGTCAGGATTGCATTCAGGTCTCTGGTGCTGTGAAACAGCAACTCTACCAGTTGACCTGTACAGAATGATCAAGAGGCTGGGTTTGCTTTGCTTTCTTTTCGAAGTGACAAGTTCCCCCACCAAGCATATTGGATGCAGAAGATATGAAACAGAAGGAAATCAATGGAAGCAAGCAGTGCGTCCAAAAGCATCCAATGGTACAGGCGTCAGGAAGCAGATGGAGTCCGGAACGCCTGCAATGTAAGCCGAGGCTTATGAAGCAACTTTGCATCTGTTCTCCCAGCTGATTGCTGAATCAGTATTTGGACATGGCTCATGTTTTTAAACAATCTAACACTTGGCATCATTTCATGGTCAGACCACCAGGACCAGGTCTGCTTTATATTTGGTATGAACGGATTTGAATTTTTAATCCCTGTGCAACTTATCAAAATTGCTAGACCACCATTTCTCCCAATTCCAATCTATTCTACTCTTCCTAAAAGTTCAGTTCAGCTAATTGTTGACTGGGCTGGGCACCATCTTGAGGTTTTTGGAAGATTTATGAATTATGACATTGTCTTCAAATCAACATCTTCATATACCCCATTAAGGAGATTCTGGTTCCTGACGAGAACCAGTGTTTAAAATCATGACATGAAAGCAAATTGCTGAATATCTGAGAGAGACCAGGTAATAATGGAAATACTCAGCAGGTTAAGCAGGATCTATGGGGAGAGAAGGCAAATTAGTCTCTCGGGTCAACAAAACCGTGAAACTTTTGTTTCTTTCTCTTCAGATTCTACTTAATGTAGAATATTTCCAGTTTTTCCATTGGATTTTAGGCATATCTCAGATGGGTGGAAACAGTGGATGATCTTGCTATTGAGGAAGGATACTACTGTGTATACCCTGCACAGCTTCAACCTTCCCTGGTCCTGACAGATTCAACCTTAGGGAGATTTTACTGATTATTTGTCTGTCCCACAACACAATTTCCCAAGATTTATTTTGCGTAGTTGCTCCCTTTACTAAGTGAACAGAAATCTAGCAGTTTGTCCTCTGGCCAACTTTCTCTTTCCAGAGGTGGGTCGTTTTCTTGCCAACTAAATGTCCAGATTTGGATTTTTTTAAATATCAAGTATGTAAAGTGGTGTACAGCTGGTAGAGCTACTGCCTTACAGAGCCAAAGACTCGGATTTGATCCTGACCTCGGGTGCTGACTGTGTCGAGTTTGCACATTCTGCGTGGGTTTCTTCCAGGTGTACGGGTTTCCTCCCACATCCCAAAGACGTGTGGGTTTGTAGGTTAATTGGCCTGTGTAAATTGCCCTAGTGTGTCGTGGGATAACTAGTGTGAATGGGTGATCAATGGCGAGTGTGGACTTGGTGGCCCTGAAAGGCCTGTTTTCTTGCAGATGCAGTATAATGTGGATAAATGGGCAGATGCAGTATAATGTGGATAAATGTGAGGTTATCCACTTCAGTGGCAAAAACAGGAAAGTAGACTATTATCTGAATGGTGGCCAATTTGGAAAAGGGGAGATGCAACAAAACCTGGGTGTCATGGTACACCAGTCATTGAAAGTAGGCATGCAGGTGCAGCAGGCAGTGAAGAAAGCGAATGGTATGTTAGCATTCATAGCAAAACGATTTGAGTATAAGAGCAGGGAGGTTCTACTGCAGTTGTACAGGGTCTTGGTGAGGCAACACCTGGAGTATTGCGTACAGTTTTGGTCTCCTAATCTGAGGAAAGACATTCTTGCCATAGAGTGAGTACAGAGAAGGTTCACCAGACTGATTCCTGTGATGGCAGGACTTTCATATGAAGAAAGTGGATAGACTCGGCTTGTACACGCTAGAATTTAGAAGATTGAGGGGGGATCTTATAAAGACTTACAAAATTCTTAAGGGGTTGGACAGGCTAGATGCAGGAAGATTGTTCCTGATGTTGGGGAAGTCCAGAACAAGGGGTCACAGTTTAAGGATAAGGGGGAAGTCTTTTAGGACCGAGATGAGAAAATCATTTTTCACACAGAAAGTGGTGTATCTGTGGAATTCTCGGCCACAGAAGGTAGTTGAGGCCAGTTCATTGGCTATATTTAAGAGGGAGTTAGATGTGGCCCTTGTGGCTAAAGGCATCAGTGGGTGTGGAGAGAAGGCAGGTACGGGATACTGAGTTGGATGATCAGCCATGATCATACTGAATGGCGGTGCAGGCTCGAAGGGCCGAATGGCCTACTCCTGCACCTATTTTCCATGTTTCTATGCTGTACCTTTAAACTCTAAAGGTACTGTTCCATACATCTACTGATATGTCTTGTCCCCTCAACAAACTCCTAACAACAGAAGTAGAGCAAAGCTGGTGCTAAAGGAAAAACTTGTACTTACCTAATCCATTTCACAACCTCAACACATCCATATGCCTTTTGCAGTCAATTAAGACATGTTATTGTAAAGCAGCTAGCAAGACAGCCAGTTAGCACACAGCAAGCTTCCACAACTAATAGTGCACCAAGAAAGAGATTTTGTGCAGTATTATAGACATTTACCCCTACAACCTGGCGGAGCAGCGGTAGAGTTGCTACCTTACAGTGCCGGGGACCCAGGATCGATCCTGATTATGGGTGCTTGTCCTTATGGAATTTGTACATTCTCTCCGTGACCTGCATGGGTTTTCTCCGGGATCTCCGGTTTCCTCACACTCTCCAAAGACGTACAGGTTTGTAGGTTAAGTGGCTTGGTATAATTGTAAATTGTCCCTAGTGCGTGTGTAGGATAGCGTTAGGGTGCAGAGATTGGTGCAGAGCTGGTTAGTGTGGATTCGCTGGGCCGAAGGGCCTGTTTCTGCACTGTATCTCTAAACTAAACTGAGAGAAAGTATGAGCCTTCCTTCAACAACATGGAAGCATCAAGCTACCTCAAGTATGACCCCATGAGATTTTCTGGGCCGACCAGTGGGGAAAGAACAGATCTTCCTTTGTCTGTGTTAGTGATATGGTAGACCAAGTCCACACTCATCTTTATCTGTACACTTTATTCATGTATAATCTTTTCTTTGACTGGATAACACACAAAACCTTTTCACTGTACCTCATGGCAATAACCTAAACAATACCTTTGAATAATTGTTCTTTTATCTGCAGGCAAGGTCAAAACCAAAACAGAGCCCATGATGCAAGTCAAAATGTGCCAGGGTTTCATTTCATCTACTTCATTCACAGAAGGTGGTGGGTATATGGAATGAGCTGCCAGACGGAGTCGAGTCAGGTTCAATAATAACTTTTAAAAGATACTTGGGCAAATACTTGGATAGGAAACGTTTAGAGGGATATGTTGTGGGCAAATGGGACTAAGATGGGGCATCTTGGTTTACATGGGCGAGTCATAGGGCTTGTTTCCATGCTGTTTCTACGACTCTATGAAGTAGATGACAAATCCTACCATTACAGGTCCGATAGAGTTGTTAACTAAGTAGCAACTATAATATAACAGCACGGAGACCTGTGGTGCTGAGTCGTCAAGTATATTCAAGGCAGAAGTAGATTTTGAGCTCAAGAGGAATCATGAAAATTAGGCAAGGAAAATTGAATTAAGGGATTGGATCACATCAGTCGTGATGGGATTTCCAATTGAAGTAGATTCCTGCTACTCACTCCTGCTCCTAATTCTAACATTCTCACTCTGGAAGTAGAAAAATCACCATTAGCCAATGAGTTGAATTTCATCCAAGACGAAGATGGGAAATCAATTTGCATGTTTTGAAGAGTCATTACAAATTGGTAAAAAAAAAGGAATTAAATAATTTACCTGAAATTATGCATGAATTGCCGGAATGTATCAGCTCTCTTTGCCAGTGGTACAATTATATTAATCAGCATGTTGGCCGTGTCCACCTTTTCCATCTTAACGTTCATGAGCGGGCCAAAGGGACGAAACAAGGCCAGACGTTTGAACTCATGGGCTCGGTCTCCTTTGAACGTCATCTCATACAAAGTTCCTTTGTCCTTCTCCGTGCGGTAGATGCCTGTAGAAAAAACAGCAGGTCAAATCAATGCCGGATCAATATTCTTGATTAGTACAGGTGTCAGGGGTTATGGGGAGAAGGTAGGGGAATGGGGTCAGGAGGGAGAGATAGATCAGCCATGATTGAATGGCAGAGTAGACTTGGTGGGCTGAATGGCCTAATTCTACCCCTATTCCTTATGGCCATATGACACAGCACCCCTAAAGAGACAAATTCAGCTACGGTTGCGATGAACAGCAATCTCTTTAAGAGGGATCACAGGCACAGGTGGGATGCTTACAAGAGCTCACAAGGTTAGGAAAATATTTGAAGGAAACGTTGAGAATTATGAAGGTTGAGAAAGAGTAAATGAGAGAAAACATTTCAAAGACTGAAGGATTGATATACAAGAAAGAGACTCGGAGATATTGGCAAAACAAAACAAGGCGATGATCGATTGTTTGAAAGATACAGCATGGAATCAGGCTCTTTGGACCCATTGAGACCACATTGACCACAAGTCACCAGTTCACACTAATTCCATGTTATCCAACTTTCTCATTCACTCCCTATATACTTGGGGCAATTTAAAGAGGCCAATTAACCTACACATATTTGGGATGCTGGAGGAAACCGGAGCATCCAGAAGAAAACCACGTAGTTACAGGGAGAACATAGAAACACCACACAGACAGCACTCAATGTTAGAATGAAACCTGGGTCCCCAGCATTGTGAGGCAGCAGCTCTACCAGCATATTTTTTTATACAGAATCAAAGAGTACAGAAGCAAGCCTTTTGGCCCACCGTGGCCATGTCAACCATCAAGTATTCATCTGTACTTACCTCATTTACAAGTACTTTGTCCATAGTCTTCTTTGAGATTCAGATACTTGCCCAGATAATTATGTCGTAGCAAGAATTTGGAATATACTGCCGGTTGGGATAGCAAATGTAGATTCACAAGGATACAAAACTTGGAGAAATTAAATGCAGGGATATGAAGAAAGAGCAAGGAGTTGAGACTACTACAAAATTAAGTGCCCTGCCACAGAACAGGAAGTTGAATCACCTCTTTCCATACAATTCCATTTCACCAGCTGAAGAAGTCCAAAACAATTAGGCCAAATCTCAGAATTATTATTCAGCCAATCAGGACTGATGTCAGGAAGCAAATCTTTGCAAGGGGGCAGTGGAAATGTGGAATTTGCTCTTAAGTTCAGTTTATGTTTAGTTTATGTTCCGTTTACTCTTAGTTTAGAGATACAGCATGGAAACAGGCCCTTCAGCCCGCACTGGCCATCAATCACTCGTTCAGGCCAGTTATCCCACATTCGCATCCACCCCCAATACACTCAGGAAAATTTACTGCAGCCAATTAATCTACGACCCACACGTCATTGGGATGTGAGAGGAATCCAGAGCACTCGGCGAAACCTCATGCAGTCACAGGCAGAATGTGCAAACTCCGCACAGAATAGCACCCCCGAGATCAGGTTCGAACCCTGGTATCTGGCACTGAGACTGCATCATTGTGCCACTTTCCAAAAAGGTTGTTGAATGTTCAAGAGGAAAGAGGTTCATTGATTGAAAACATCATTTGACCTGGGAATTATGGAAGCAAATTAAGTTAATGCGTCAAGTGATTAAGATCCACCGTTCTTGGTTGGCAAGTGTGTGAACGGTTATGAGGAGAAAGCAGGAGAATGGGGTTTAGAGGGAAAAATAGATCAGCCATGATTGAATGGTGGAGTAGACATCATGGGCTGAATGGCCTAATGCTGCTCCGATGACTTACGAATTTATGAAAGGATATTTTACCTGTGACCGGAACCAATAGTGGAATGAGCTGAAATGGCCACCTCTTCCTGTTATCAAGTTCAAGTTCACTTATTGTTACATGCACCAATTAAGGTACAATGTTATCCACATCACAAACAGAGAATCTTGTTACAAACTCCTTTCAAGTAAAATTCAATAAATTGGAATTCTTTTTTTGAATAACGACTATGCGATTTGAAACCATTCTGCATGACAACTTCACTCACAAGTTCTCAAGTTTTCGGAGTATAATTAGGCCATTTGGCCCATTGAGTCTACTCCGCCATTCAATCATGGCCGATCTCTGCCTCCTGATCCCATTTTCCCGACTTCTCCCCATAACTTTTGACACCCGTTCTAATCAAGAATTTGCCTTTCTCCACGTTACAAATATCCACTCTTGGCCTCCGCAGCCCTCTGTGGCAATGAATTCCACAGATTAACTAGAAACATAGAAAATAGGTGCAGGAGTAGGCCATTTGAAGCTGGACTGCCATTCAGCATGATCATGGCTGATCATCCAAAATCAGTACCCCGTTCCTGCTTTCTCCCTATATCCCTTGATTCAGTTAGCCTCAAGAGCTAAATCTAATGAGACAGTCCCACTTAGGCGACTTTTTAGGCAAATGCAGGAGACTCTGCACTCGCCACATGGTCGCCACATGTTAGCTGGTGGTCTCTGGTGAGTCTCCTTGATGGTCACGAGGAGTTCCCGCATTCTGGGAACTAGTGGTGGCCTCATTATGGTTGCCGCAAATTTTCAACATGTTGAACATTTTTCTACAACCAACAATTGGTCGCCATGGAGATAATCGATAATCCTGTAGTCGTAGGCGCAGTTGTAGTGGGGTCGCCATGTAGTTATGGGTAGTCGAGGTAATCGTAGGTAGTTTGAGTTAATCGCCTTTGCTGACCGGGCATTTTCATTGGCTCATTGGGGGGAAAAAAACGTAAGCAGGCGTTTTCATAACCGACCGGAAATGATAAATGTCCGCCGAACTTCACAGCTGTGTATCTCTGGCTTATTAAAAGTTGTCTGGCTTCTTAAACGTCTTCTCCAATCCTTCTCCCCCCTTTTCTTTTAAAGGACTTACGGTACACTGTGCTTTTGCTGTCTTAATTACAGCGCCAACCTTCCTGTTCATCGCGGTGTGTGTCTGTATCACCTTGGCTTTGCATCGTGTGAATTTCAGACAGCATTCCCCCCCGCTTGCCCAGGCCCCCGCCTTTTGGGGGTGGCAGTGGGGGGTGTGTGTGTCTGTGTGTTCGTTCCACACTGATACTCGCCGTTCCACTTCCCAGTTTTTCAGGTGACTCTCTAACTACCATCTGACTAAAGAAGTTCCCCCTCACCTCCTTTCGAAAAGAGAGCCCTTTAATTCTGAGGCTCTGGTCCTAGATTCTCCCACCAGTGGAAACATCCTTTTCCACATCAACTCTATCTATGCATTTCATTATTCTGTAAGTTTCAATGAGATCCCCTCTAAGTGCCAGTGGGCAGTGGCCCAACTTCAGAAGCCTGGGCTCTGAGCCTGCATGTCAAACCTACTGCACAGATGATGAATGTTTGACAAAGTGGACGGAAAGGCTGATTAGGGTGACTGTTCCCTGTTGGTCTGAGGTAATAGAAGTGTCAGGTCCGCATCCAATACTAATTAGAATTGAATCAAATTAATTTCAAGGACAACAAGCAAAAAGAAAAAATCACTCATAGAATAAATTACTCAGGTTTGTTATTAATTGGTAAAAATTGAAAATTTGTAACAGTTTGGAAAACAAATGCAATTTGCAACTTTTCAAACACTAGCAAGAAAATTGCAGCCTGATAATTCATACCCTCAATTCCAATGCTGGAAAGTACCAGGAAATCACGTAGTGGAACATAGGGGTAGTGAAAAGCATCAGGAACAGTGCAGCAATGCATTTCAGTGCAAATTCGCTGCTCCCATGGTGGTGGTGGGGATGAAAACTGCAGAGCGGGCAGTTATAGTGTAACATTACACATAGCGTACGTTCCATAAAGCATGGGATTTGAGAGCCCAAGTAATAAAGAAACGCAGGTGTGACTCAGTTGCCATCACCTCTCATCTCAGAGTCAATGCTCCGAGGTTACTCCAAAGGTCAAGTACAAACATCCAGACCAAGCCTCCAGAGCCTCCCCTGGGTGTCCTGCTCCGTGGACGGTGCCATCCTTCATAGACGAGTTTAGTTTGTGTGCCAAGGTACAGTGAAAAGCTTTTGTTGCATGCTAAATCAGTCAACAGAAAGACCTTACATGATTACGATCGAGACATCAACAGTGTAATAATAAAATTAGAGATGTAAAGTCAAGGTCTATTTTCCATTCTAAGTAGGATGGAAAGGTGGAGCAAAATAAAAAATAATCTGTTAATGATCTTGTTTCGATTTAATAATATTATGCGTGTAAATGATTTTCAAGGTTTCCAGTATTACAAAAGTCATCACACTTCAAAGTGCTAATTTGGCCTCAAATTCACTCTTTAACCTGGACTGTTGTGATCCTTCAGAAAATGCAACCTTGCACTATATCAAGATGCTCAGCAGAAGGACACAAAGTGCTGGAGTAAATCAGCAGGTCTGATAGCATCACTGGAGAACACAGATTGGTGACGTATCGAGTCGGGACACTTCTTCAGTGTCCAGAGTCTGAAGAAGGGTCCTGACCCAAAACGCTGCCTATTCATGTTCGCCAAAGAATGCTGTCTGACCCACTGAGCTACTCCAGCACTTTGTGCCGTTATGTGTAAACCAGCATCTGCAGTTCCTTGTTTTTTGCAGATCAGCAGATCATCTGTGGAGGGATATGGACATTCTTCAGACAGAAGAGTTCTGACACAAAGTGTCGTCTGTCCATTTCCCTATATAGATACTGCCTGTCCTGCTGAGTTCCCCTAACAGATTGTTTTTTGCTCAAAATTCCAACAATTGTTTTCTGTTGGGTCACCAAGATCCTCGTCTGTATTTCATTGTGTGGATTTCAGTTGCATTGGCTGTAATAGGTCAGAATTGCCTACAGAAATGTTTTAGACATGCTCTCTTCTACTGGAAGCATGCTATGACACTAGTTTTCAATTTTGATACAAGGAGGCACACACTTATGAAGCCAACCTGTACTCTATGACATTGATTGGAGCCTTGGCATTTCGATTGATTGAGCAGAGATTTCATTGAGTGCTGAAAACACCGAAACAGGGGAGGAAATGGCCTAAGATAAGGAGAGCAAATGGAAGGAATATTCTCCATGTTTGTTCATCACAGAATTGGGCATCTGCAGCTCCAGTGAGTGAGAGAAAATGATCAAAGGAGTAATTCCATAAAAGATCACCAGGTGCAACAAATGCAATGACCAATATTATTTTTTAATGGACATTTTGGCTGCATTTTTGCTGCTAATTTAGTGCCCCACTTAAAAACTCCCCAATACCTTCACAGATTGGCCCATCCCATCCCTTGCCCTGAGAATCTGACTCCACGGATAAATCAAGGGATTTCCTGTCTCCATCAAACGCCCACCATACCCGTACTCCAATTTGCAAACGATCATCAGATATGGAAATAAAGGTCCTGTTCCTCCAATTTGCATGTGGGCTCACCAACAGTGGAGGAGGCCCAGGACAGAAAGGTCAGTATGGGAATGGGAAGGGGAGAAAATGTTTCAACCTCGATCTTGCGGTACAGTGGTAGAGTTGTTGGCTTACCAGAGACCCAGGTTCGATCCTGACTAGGGGTGCTGGCTGTACAGAATTTGTACGTTCTCCCTTTGAACATGTTTGGTTTCTCCAGATGCTCCAGTTTCCTCCCACATTCCAAAGATGTGCAGGTTTCTAGGCTAATTGGCTACTGCAAACTGTCCCTAGAGTGTAGGATAGAACTAGTGTACAGGTGATCATTGGTTGGTGCGGACTCCGTGGGCCGAAGGGCCTAATTCCACACTATCGCTTAACTAAACAATTTGTGTCTATTTAGGGGCGGCACGGTGGCATAGCGTTACAGCGTTCACAGCACCAGAAACCAGGGTCCGATCCCGGCTTCGGGTGCTGTCTGAACAGAGTTTGTTCTTTCTCCCTGTGACTGGGTGGGTTTTTTCAGAGATCATCGGTTTCCTCCCACACTCCAAAGACAACAGGTTTGTAGGTTAATTGGATTGGTATAAATGTAAATAAATGTCCCCAGTGTGCATGGATCGCTGGTCCTTGCAGACACGGTGGGCCAAAGGGCCAGTTTCCGCACTGTATATCTCTAAACTAAACTAAATTTTAACTCCCCTTCCCATGGCAATTTAAGGAAAGATAGGTACATGGATAGGATAGGTTTAGAGGCATATGGACCAAACGCAGGCAGGTGGGACTAGTGTAGATAGCACATGTTGGTCGGTGTGGGCAAGTCAAGCCGAAGGGCCTGTTTCCACACCGTGTCACTCTTATGGCTACCTCCCTCTGACTTCTTGCACCAATTCCATCAACACAATGAACTTGACAGTCAGCCAGGATCTCCCCGAGTGGGTAACCACTGAATGGACAAAAAAGGGGCCCAGTCCTTTCTCTCTTTTATGCTTGAAATCCTGCTGTTTCCACCCAACGTCTACTTTCTGCCATCAATCGAGCAGTAGTTACGATATCTGTATTTGGAATCCTTGCTCAGAAATACATCCCTTGGTTCACTATTTCGTTCAGACCGAATGGTCTGAATGACAATAAAGGATACTTTGACTTTGACTTGACTATTGTCGCCCATGCTGTTACAATGTAACGTGTATGGTGGTACTGACCAGGGATAGATTTCTGGGCAACTGTTCAAACCTCTGGAACTCTGGCTCTGATATCAGCTTCGCCTTCCAGCTAGTTCATTGTTTTATTCACTGCCTGCGTAAAACAAAGCCAGAGGAATCTAAATGGATGATTATCATCTCATCCAGACCACCCACTGTAAAACCGTTACAGGTCAAGTGTCCAATTTATGACTTTTGTTGCAGTTTGATTAATAAAACCTGTTGTCATGCAGAAGTGCAGATTACAGGCAACATACGTTGAAGTAAAGGGCTCGGGGGTTGCTTTCCCCCAATGGTTAACCTCCAAATCCAATAAAACCATTGGATTAAGGAAAGGTAGGCAAGTCAGATGGTTTCAACTGTTGTATTTCAATTTAATCTTCACTGAAATAAACGCCCTTGGGCGAAATTATAGATCAAACTGAATCATTGCTGGCAAGCTGCAGCACAAATCCCTGCGGAGAAGGTATAATCAAAGGAGTGTTGCGCAAATCAGACAGGTATCAAAGATAAAGCGCTTTCAACTCAAGAGATGGACGTGAAGGAAATTCAGTTGCTTCTAGTCTTGGACGGAGATGCTTTTGTGGAAATGGTAAAATAAAAAAACTGTCTGCAAATCCCTGACCTGTGCTGTAAGGCTCTAACATACATTGGCGCAATATAAATGCATAGCCTTTTCAATTGAAAATCTGACAGCGTTGACTTTAGCACAATAAAGCTCTCTAAAAGGAAGCCAAATCAATATTGAAGAAAGACAGCAACATGTTGTTACTGCCCAGGAGCTGCTTAATGCTAAAAGGATTAAAATGCTTTCCCAGCAGTCAGTGTTTATAAAGTATACAGTACAGGTCCGCCAATGATTTTATACTAAAATATTTAGGTTCTAACCCAAATACTTTAACCAAGATTGTTTGACTTGGTGTCTGTGGGTGAACACAAACCCAAGGAGTGGTTTATATATGGAAGGTGATTTCCAGGTGTTGATTTCCATACCACTTGCCTGATGGGAGAGGGATAAGAGGGAGTGTCTGGGGTGAGTCTGGTCCTTGATTATGCTGGTGTCCTTGCCGAGGCAGTGTGACGTGTAGATGGAGTCAATGGAAGGGATGTCGGTTTGCGTGATGGTCTGAAGCAACGTCCACAATTGTCTGCAATTTCTTGCGCTCTTGGACAGAGCTGTTCCCAAACCATGCTGTGATGCATCCCACTTTCTACAATGCATCTGTAGACGTTGGGGAGAGTTGGAGGCGACATGCCAAACTTCCTATGCCTTCTTAGGAAGTAGAGACATTGGTATGCTTTCTTGGCCATTGATTCGATATGGCTGGTGATATTTACTTCAAGAAACTTGAAGCTTTCAACCATCTCTACTTTAGCACCATCAATGTATTCCACGGTGTGTGTACCGTTTTGCTTCCTGAAGTCAATCACAATCTCCTTTGCCTTGCTGACTTGGAGAGAAAGCTTGTGTCTTGACACCAGGTTATGAGGTGCTCGATCTCCTTCCCGGCACCCTAGGTTCCAGAATCTTGCCAGATTATCTATTTTGCTGGACCAACAACAGTCACGGCCTCCGGGAGGATTCTAATAGTACTAGCACGATAGTTCTCGTCCATTGGAGCGGGAACGAGATACCGGCCATAATGTTGGCCTTGGAAGTCAGCTATGGGAACGGATTCACCAGCTTCGGCCGGGCCAGAGTTAAAGTGAGCCTGCCACAGGGGCCAAATGCAACCCGCCGATCCAAAGTTCAGCCATGGACGTCAGCTATGGGAACGGAACCATCAGCACTAGGTGAGCCGGAGTACCAGAGCCCCCGCAGCTAGGACAAATTCAACTTGCCAATCGCTCGCGGCAATCGCAATGAGGTCGAGATCGCCCACCTCACCCGGCCTAGGCGGCACATTTCTGTGAGGACTTTGGGTGGTGTGGGGGAGAATTCCAACTATGCCCTCGTAATTTTGTCTGCATTAAATGAGGTGCCGGACCACCAGTTGCTAGAAAATCGGTGGTGGAGCTGTGTATGTACCCAAAGTTCTCATCAGGTCACCTGGAGGGGGACGGCCAAGCATGGTGGAGGGTCAGGGAACATCAATAGCAACTTCTGGAATTGCAAACATTGAAAACATCTCTCAATGTAAAAGAAGTATCTGGTTGCAAACTATTTTATCTCCCCTCCCCACACTAACCTTTCTGTCCTTGGCTCCCTGTGTTGCCAGACTGAGGCCGGATGCAAACTGGCGTGACAGCACCTCATATTCCACTTGCAGAGCTTACAAACCAATGGTATGAACATTGAATTCTCCAATTTAAATAATACCCTCCTCCCACCCCCCCTCTTTCCTGTATCTTTCCACACCCCTGAGCGTACGCATCTTTCCCATCGCATCCCAATCACCCCGTCCCTTTCCTCTTTCGCATGCTCATCCCAAGACCCTCATTTCCTTTTTATCCCTCCTCTTTCTCCTCCCTCTGCGCCCTTTCATCCATAACTCTCTGAAGATAGACACAAAGTGTGGGAGTAACTCAGCGGGTTAGGCAGCATCTCTGGAGAGAAGGAATGGGTGACCCATTCAAACATCACCCATTCCTTCTCACCAGATATGCGGCCACCGAGTTACTCCAGCATTTTGTGTCTAACTTTGGTGTAAACTGGCCTCTGCAGTTCCTTCCAACACATCTATATCTCTCCCTCCAGCTTTATATTTCACCTCTCTTCTTATCTGGTGCCCTTTCATTTCTTTTTCATTTGTAGCCTTTGTCACATACACCAACCATCTGCCAATCCAACCCCTCCTCTCCCAGACCCATTTCAATAATCAATTGCCAGGCTTTGACCTACCTCCATCTCCCTATTCCAGCTTTCACTCCCTACTACAATCAATCTGAAGAAGTGTCCCAATCCGAAATATCACCTGCCATTGTCTCCAAAGATGCTGCCCGACCTGCTGAGTTCTTCCAGCATTCTGTTTTGCTTAAGATTCGCCAATCTGCAGTTCCTTGCGTCTTCAAAAGCACTTTGTCGGCTGTGAAATACCATTTCTACTGATTGTGAAAGTGGTTTACGATCATGTTTTGGAAGATATGATGAAGATAATAATTCGTAAACAGAATCTGTTTTATGATGGTGACAAGATCAGCATATTCAGAGATTATCTGCGGAAGTTGCCAGGAGAAGAGCCCTTTTTACTGAAACAAGGCACATCCTCAGGAATATAAAGGGCGTGAGATATGGCCTGATGTATCCTGCCACACTACGAGTGAGCTACGACAATAAAGAGCACCACTTCACTAAACATACCGAAGCTCTGGAGTTCGCACGTAAAATCGAGAAGGAGTTGGATGAGGAAGAAGAAGAAGAAGCAGAGGGAACACAGAGAGAAGACGATGATGAAGAAGAGGAGGAAGAATAATGAACTTGAATTATACTCAACACTTACCTGATGCCGATCCACAACCAGCATTAAGGAGGAAGAATGATGAACTTGTAAAATTATTGGACTATAGAGTTCAATGATTATTAACAATAAACTAATATATAATAGTATTAGTTCAGTACTAACCATTATTAATAAATATATGCGATACCTCATTAAATAACCTAAAACGATAACAGCAAATTATATCAACAAAGTATTAATAAGAATGGAAATGTAACACCCCGCCCCTAAATATATTGCCCTTAAGGCATTTACGGAACTGGAAATACAAACATCTTTTTTTTTCCCCACGGAAGTCCATAGTTTAACAGCCACGCTAGTGTGGCTTACACTAACACCACTTTATGTAGCTTTAGACACTCTTTATTTCCTGCACCTTTCCAATAATATTACTAACTTTTTCTTTTCTCTTTTTTATATACTTTTTTTAATATATTATATGTGGAATTATATTACTTTACTTTTGAATGGAATTATACAGTAGACTGGAGGGGATATGTATGTCAAATAATGTTATTAGTATTAGTTGATCATAAACTAGGGTGCGAAATTGGGATATATGTGCTGAGACATCTACCTCATTATAATCCACCATAATATCCAAATGCAAGACACTAACAAGAAAAGGGGGGTGATGGAATCACCTTCTGTAGTTGGAATGTAAAAGGTATTAACGAACCAATCAAAAGAGGTAAGGTTTTGGCGCAATTAAATAGAATACAAGCTGATATAATCTATCTTCAAGAGACTCATCTAAAAAAGGAGGCACAATATAGGTTAACGGCAAATTGGATTTCTAGGGTGCATCATTCATCATTCACTCATAAATCTCGTGGAGTTGCCATTCTTATCCGTAAAGGTATTCAATTTAAACATAGTTCAATAATAGAGGACCCAGAAGGTAGATATATAATAGTCACGGGTGAATTATACTCGAAGAAGGTTGTACTTATGACTATATATGGCCCAAATTTTGATAATCCACTATTCTTTAAGAAAATATTTAACACTATCCCTACAGTAACACAGAACAATCTAATAATTGGGGGCGATTTAAATTGCACTTTGGATAATTATTTGGACAGATCTTCAATCAAAAGGAAGGTTATTTCTAAATCAAGCGAATTCATAAATTCCTTTATTAGATCAGCTAATGTCAAAGATATTTGGAGAAATGTTAATCCTAGTGGCCGAGAATACTCATTTTACCCGTCGGTATTTGGAGCATACTCCAGGATAGATTATTTTCTAATAGATTCAAAACTTGTCCCATTTACGTATGACTCAAAATACCATAATATTATTATTTCGGATCATGCTCCATTAACATTTAAGATTAACTTAAAGGGTATAACTAAAGCTTATTCGCAATGGAGACTTAATCCTCATATATTAAACGATAAAAGGTGCTCAGATTATCTGGTTAAACAGATTGAATTATTTTTTGAAACCAATGATAAACCTGGAATTTCATCATCTCTTTTATGGGGCACATTTAAAGCTTTTATACGGGGTGCTACAATCTCAGCGCAGGCATATCTGAATAAAGAAAATAGAAAGATTCAACAGAAATTGGAAAATGAAATAAGGCAGTTGGACATGGAAAATGCTATGTCTCCATCTAGGGTTATACATAATAAAATTGTAACATTAAAATACAAATTAAATGAGATACAATCAAAGTATGTTATTAAACTTTTTCAAAAGACCAAACAAATACATTTTGAATTTGGGGATAAACCGCATAAATTGTTAGCTCGGCAACTAAGAAAAACAGAAGAAGAAAAAATGATATATAAGGTCAAATCTGAACAAGGAGATATATTAACTTTACCAAAAGATATTAATGATAGATTTCAACAATATTATCAAAAACTTTATTCATCAAAAGTGACGGATCAACCCGAGACAATAGAAACGTTTCTCCAGAAATGTAACATTACTGGATTAGATCGGGAAGGTAGAGAATTATTAGTTGCAGAAATATCAGCAAAAGATATTGAGGAATCAATTAGATCATTGAAGAATGGTAAAGCTGCAGGACCCGATGGTTTGGGGGTTGAATTTTACAACAGGTTTCATGATTTGATCGTCCCACGGTTACAAACTATGTACAAAGTTGCCTACAAACAAGAACAACTTCCAGAAACCTTAAAAGAATCCACAATTACACTTATTCCTAAGGCAGACAAAGATCCAGAAGACCCAGGATCATACAGAGCAATAGCTCTTTTAAATACAGATCAAAAAATATTAACAAAAATTTTATCTCAACGGTTAAGTTTAGTGATCAATAGATTAATACATCATGATCAAACAGGTTTTATTCCTAAACGCTATTCCACTTATAACTTAAGACGTCTGTTTAATATTATCTACTCAAAAAGAATGACTGATGTTGAACTAGCAGTTATATCCCTGGATGCGGAGAAGGCGTTTGACCAGGTTGAATGGCCTTATTTATTTAGGATAATGCAGAAATTTCAACTGGGAGAAGGATTTTGCAAATGGGTTAGAATTTTATATTCAGGCCCAACAGCAAGAATCCTAACAAACCAAATGTTATCAGCAAAATTCAATCTTTCTAGGGGTTGTAGACAAGGTTGCCCTTTATCACCGTTACTATTTGCACTCGCTATAGAATTATTAGCCGAAAGGATTAGAGTAGAACCAGAAATTTATGGATATAATACTAAAACTACAATTAATAAAATATCTTTATATGCAGATGATGTTTTATTGTATATAACAAAACCAGAGGTTAGCATCCCTAAAGTACTTGAAGTGATAAATGAATTTAGTGAGTTCTCAGGATATAGAATTAACTGGAACAAAAGTGAAATTATGCCTATAACAGGAATTAAATTGAATAAATTACAAAAATTTCCATTTAAAATAGCTAATAATCAAATTAAATATCTTGGAATTAATGTATCAAAATCTTATAATTCTTTATTTAAATCTAATTTTCCTCAATTATTAAATAAATTAAAAGCAAATATTTTATATTGGAAAACATTACCGATATCAATGATCGGTAGAATAAATGCCATTAAAATGATTTTTCTGCCTCAATTACTATATTTATGTCAAGCCATTCCATTATATCTTCCTAAAATTTTTTTTTTTTTAAAATTGATTCTATAGTTAATAGCTTCATTTGGGATTACAAAAATCATAGAATAAGTAAAACACACTTATGTAAATCTAAGATAAATGGTGGATTAGCTTTACCTAATTTTTTATATTATTTTTGGGCGGTTCAGATTAAGAACTTTAATTATTTGTTGATACAGATGGAACAAGACCCAGCTTGGTTAAGAATGGAAAAGGAAGATTGTTTCCCTTTCGACATAAGCACAATACTCCTTGCCCCTGGGGTGGTACAAAAAAAATTATATAAGGAAAACCCTATAATTTTAAATAATATACGTACCTGGAAACAAATCATTAAGACTTTACATTTAGAAGCTATACCACTTTGTTTACCAATTATGAATAATCCTATGTTTAAACCTTTGATATTGGATGTGGGGTTTAGACATTGGAAAAACTTAGGAATAATAAGGATAGAACATCTTTACAGGAATGGGAAATTCCTCTCATTCCAGGAGTTGAAAGAGATTTATGGACTGCAAGCAAATAATCTATTTAGATATTTACAAATTAGAGATTATGTCAAATTAAATACGCTAAATTACAGAAATAGAGAGCCAGGTATACTGGATGAAGTACTTAACAAGCATCCAACAACAGAAAAATTAATAGCATATATATATAATATTTTTTTGGACAGGGAAATGCCAAAAACGGAACTATTCCGACAAAAATGGGAAAATGAAATTGGTTTACCTATAACAGAAGATTTATGGGAAGAAAGCTTACAATGAATTCATCGCTGTTCGTTAAATGCCAGACATACTTTGATACAATTCAAAGTAATACATAGATTACACTACTCAAAAAAGAAATTAAATAGAATTTTTCCTACTATATCACCATTATGTGATAAATGTCAGCACATAGAAGCCGATTTAAATCATAGTTTTGTAATATGTACAAAACATAAAAGTTATTGGACTGAGATTTTTAAAATTATTTCCACTGTTTTAAAGATCACATTAAGCCCTGACTCAAAATTAATTATATTTGGGGTTTTAGATTCAAATCAAATTTTAACAGTAAATCAAATAAATTTTCTGGATTACTGTTTAATAATTGGAAAAAAATTAATATTACAATTTTGGAAGGGACCATTATCCCCGACAATTAAAATGTGGACAGTGGAAATGTTGGAGACATTACAATTGGAGAGAATTAGATTTATCCTAATGGATAAACCTGAGATTTTTGAACAAATATGGTCTCCATTCACTGATTATATGAAGGGGTAGCTGGGCTCAGCATCGAAACTCAATGAGTACCCGGTGGAAAGATCAAACAAAAATGTTTAAGATCAGATTTATATACTTGTCTCTATATATTATAATTAGAAATTGTTCCACTCATTGATAAGTTGTATACCGTTTTCCTTTCCACAAGTATTTTTTTTTTGTTTTTTGTTTTTGTTTATTTATTTATTTTTTTCTTCTCTCTCTTCTTTATATTAATCAACTATAATCATACTCTTATAATTATTCACTATTCTTTCTTTATACTTTTTTCACTCTATAAAAAAAAGTGAGACCAATATATATATTTTGTTAACATTTATATAATTTTGGAAAGATGTATCAACTATATTTGGAAAAAAATGCTATATTATTTGTTATATGTATGGCCTCTAATAAAAATATATTCAAAAAAAAATACCATTTCTGGATCTCAAGGGGAACCATGTCAATGCAAAATTCTTTAATTCAACTTCCATTTCATCTGTGATAAAGCTCCCGAGATTACACAAACCACCCACGAATCACTGAGGCACTGCTGTTTAAACTCCATAATATAGCCCTTACTCTGCAACAGCAGTCGGGAGGGAGCAGGTAAATAAATTCTGCATCTCTCCTTCCGCAGTCACACTCATCATAAGTATTATGAACGTATATAAAAACTGCATTCATCAACAGTCCAGCAGGACACTTCCAAAATGTACATATTTACATTTGAAGGCTCCAAATCGACAGATAAAAAAAGCTGAGCTCGTGCAGAAAGACTCTCGTTAGTCGAGACTGCTAGTAAATTGTTGGCAAATGCACAGATTGGAAGAGTCCTTCGACAGACCATCATTAAAGAGGCAATTGCCTGTGATGCCTCATGGTTCAATCACCTACCAGTTGTGTGGTGTGCAATATAACAGCAGCTTTTGGACAGCTTTCATTATCCATTTAAGACACTGCAATTACCGAGAGAAGGTTTATTAGAGATGGGTGATGAATAATGCAATTAGATCCTAGAAATCACAAGACAGCACAAAACTGGATATTGCATGGAGCCAAATGTCCCTTATGTGAATCGTTAGTTGGCATCCAATAATGACACCTAGTTCAGAATGGAAAATACATGGAGCAATTGCCATACCCCGCAAGGCCATTAGAGAGATAATATTAAAATCTCCAAAATATTGTACATGTTATTATGCATAATTCATAGTTGACATCAGCTAAGGAAGGCTCAGTGTTTGCCAATTTTAAAAAGGGGTTAGAAGTGGAAATACCCAAGCTCCAATGTGATGAAAAAGAGAGCTAAGACAAGTTGTTTCCCACTGCTCGATTATGCCGATTGCATCCACAATGCCAGCAGTTTTAATGACCGTACAGAGTATAGACTTGTATTACCAAATCTCTCCACAATGTTGGGTCTCCTCTGCCACACCACAGGGCAACTGTCTGGGAGAAAGGATTGTGAGATCTTGCAGAGCATTGTTGCCAATAATGTGTCCTCCTGACCTATACGACACTTACTGCAGAGTTTTCTGTAAATTCACGTTGTACTTTTGTACAAATAAACTCTTACAGAGCAGTGAAGATTTGTCCCAAGTTGTGGTCCTTCTCAACGAATTGAACCACCATCCTGCCACACCAACCCGCACAATTTCCAGAGATAGACACGGAGTGTGAGAGTAACTCCGTGGGTCAGGCAGCATCTCTGGACGAAAAGGACGGGTGATGGTTCAGGTCAGGATACTTCTTCGGGCTCTATGTCCAGCTCTTGTCCCCAGTCGTAGGAAGTTCTGAAGTAAAAATGACAATGAAAGAACTGTGGTCTTTATATTTCAGGGATACTAGAAGGCGATCTTTAGTTCCAACATACAGAGAAAGGAAAAAAAATCACAATTCCAAGCAAGCACGCAAAAAGAAAGACAGGGGCAGGATACAACAGGACATCGAGCATCTTGCCACCACGAACACCAGTAAACTACAAACCATGTTGAATTCAACATGCTTTCATAACCAGGTCATATGTTTGGAAAAGCCTTTACATGGCCTCCCATCTAAAAGCAGAAGAGAAATCAGACAAGACCGAGCACAGAAGGCAGAGGGTGGAATGATTGGAGAGAGGCTCTGGACTTTGAGGAGCAGTGGGAAGAATGAGGAGGAATGGGGGGGGGAGGGGGGGGAATGTCAGAGATGGAAAGTGAGTCAGCAACTAGGGTGTCGATAAGAGTAGGCGAGTCGAGGATGGAGGATGGAGGATGTGGGCAAGCAGGGTGCAGGTCCTATAATAACATTTAAAAAGTTACTTGAACAGGTACATGGATAGGAAACATTTGAAGGGATACGAGCCAAACACGACTGGGATTAATTTAGATGGAGCGTCTTGGTTGGCATGGATGAGGTGGGCTAATGGGCCTATTTCAGTGCTGCGTGACATTATGCTTGTTCTGCTCTCACCCCACCTCCCTCACGATGAGAGTAGTACTCATTTCTGGACTTTGCAAGTTGAGCCGGAGACCTGGTACAACTTTAATAAACCAGTTCCATTGGAAGATATGTGGAAGACCTATTTCAGGTGGCACGGAGGCACAGCGGTAGAGTTGCTGCCTCACAGCGATTGCAGCACCAAAGACCCGGGTTCGATCCAGACTACGGGTACTGTCTGTACAGACTTGGTCTGTTCTCCCCGTGACCGCGTGGGTTTTCTCACTGATCTTTGGTTTCGTCCCACACTCCAAAGATATACAGGTTTGTAGGTTAATTGGCTTGGTATAAATGCATATTGTCCTTAGTGTGTGCAGGAAAATGTTAGTGCAAGGGGATTGCTGGTCAGTGTGGACTTGGTGGGCCGAAGGGCCTGTTTCCACACTTCCTAAATTAAACCTAAAGCAACAAAGTTCTCTGTTCATTAACCAAGCCTTCTCTTCTTCGCTGAGCTACATCTGCTCTCTATACTGCACAGAGACACAAGCTCAATCTAATCTTTTGGGCAACACAGTTGGGAGATCTAAAGCCTCACAACACCAGGGACCCGTGTTCGATCCTGACCTTGGGTGCCATCTGTGTGGAGTTTGCACATTTTCCTTGTGACCCCATGGGTTTTCTCTGGATTTTCTTCATTCCTTCAACGTTCAAAGGACATGCAGGCTTGTAGCTTAAGTGGCTTCTGTAAAAATTGCCCCTGGTGTGTAGGATGCAAAAGTGGGATTATATTGAAGCTGTACAAATGATCGTGTGGACTCGGTAGACCGAAGGGCTAATTTCCACGCTGTAGCTCTAAACTTTAAAGACATGTGGGTTAGTAGGTTAATTGGCCTCTGTAAATCGCCCCAAGTGTGTTTCTATGCAGTGTCTCTAAACTAAAGTCAGATGAAGCTATCCTTGCCGAAGCATTTATCATCATGGATAGAGTGGCAACAAAGTTGAATGCTCAGCACTTTGGCAAGGAAACATTAACCAGTATTTAGCAGATTTATATTATTTGGTTGGCATTTCCTTCACATCTAATCTTATTAAAAACAGACAAGGTTGAGCTCACATGGAGTGCAGCTCAAACTGGGAGTCACAACAGGGCTTTTATTCATTTTTAAAAAGCTGACATTGAAAATTACTGTTACCATGAAATAAAATCTGAAAAGCTGTGCAATGTTTTCAACAAATTTCCCCTTCTGCCCACAGACTATTACAGTAAACTCAGGTTTGGCTGCGCAACTGGGTTAGTGTTTTGTAACGCACTAGGTGTGGCAAAGGCCCAGTGAAGAAAGGGAAACAGAACATAGAAAAATGCAACACACACACACACAATGTCAAGCGAGTCAAGAATGTTTTATTGTCGTATGTCCCAGATAGAACAATGACATTCTTACTTGCAGCAGCACAACAGATGTGTAAACATAGTACACTCTAAACAATATAATAAACAATAGAAAGAAAGTTCTGTGTGTGTGTGTGTGTGTGTGTGTGTGTGTGTGTGTGTGTGTGTGTGTGTGTGTGTGTGTGTGTGTGTGTGTGTGTGTGTGTGTGTGTGTGTGTGTGTGTGCGCGCGCGCACACACACTCACAAATATTATGTGATGAACATGATGCCAAGTTAAACTAATCTTCTCCTCCTGCAGGAGATCCAGATCTCACCACATCCAAGTGCCTATCTAAAAGTCTCTTAAACGCCATTATCATATTCACCTCTATGACCACTCCTGACAGCACATTCCAGCCATCTACAACCCTTTGTGTAAAAATAAAACTTGCTCGCACATCTCCTCGAAACTTGGCCCCTTATGGTCCTATTGCATGCAGCTCCGACAATGTGAGAGCGAGAACAAGAGTGAATGCGTCCCCAATATGCGTGTGTGCCCGCACATGCCTCACATTGTTGTCCTTTCATCTCTGGCCTTTATTCAACCATCTGCTAATCAACCGCACCCTCTCCCTCCATCACCTATATCCACCAATCACTTGTCAGGGTTAGTCCTGTCCCCACTTTTCTTCCAGTTTCCCCCAACCCCACCCCGCAGCCCAATACAATCAGTCTGAAGATGGGTTCCAAATCAAATTAGCACCTATCCAAGATCTCCAGAAATGTTGCTCGATCCGCTAAGCACTCCCCCCCTCTCCCTTCTTCCCATTGGCTTCACAAACCACAACTCTTCAAACCTGTCTCACACCTTCCTTTCTTACCTCTGGCCTTTGTTCCAACCATCTGCCCATTACCCATGTCAATGTTTAAGAAGGAACTGCAGATGCTGGAAAATCAAAGGTAGACAAAAATGCTGGAGAAACCCGGTGGGTGAGGCAGCATCTATGGAGCGAAGGAAATAGGCAATGTTTTGGGTCGAGACCCTTCTTCAGAGTCTGAAAAACGATCTCGACCTGAAACGTTGCCTATTTCCTTCGCTCCATAGATGCTGCCTCACCCGCTGAGTTTCTCCAGCATTTTCGTTTACCTATGTCGATGTGTTATCTGCCACGCCTTGTCCTGCATCTCCCTTTTTTTCCAGCATTCTCTGCCCCCCCCACCATCAGTCTGAGGGATCTCGACTTAAAACGCCATCTATCCATGTTCTCCAGAGATGCTGTATGACCCGTTATGTTACTCCAGTATTTGGTGTCCTTTTGTGAGTTACTCCAGCATTTTGTGTTTACGTTTTTCCACTGCATCTCAATACACGTAACAATAATAAACAAATACTAATATAATTCAGAACAAGGTCAAGAGCCAACAGTATTTACTTGCCATTTGTACCGGCAATGGGACAATGAAATTCTTACTTGCTCCAGCTGTACCGGCCCTTGTAATGCTGCGTGTGGGACAGCTGTGCTCAAATTAGATGGCCACATTCTTTGTTACCGCAGTAACTATACTTCAAACATTCATCCTTGGCTGCAGAACGGGTGTTCTTCATCCAAAGAATGGACTGCATAAACAGAAGTCTGTCTTTTGGTTCAATTGATGTAAAAGGGAAAACAAAACAATTCATGGAGTGGCCTAATGCTGAAATGGTGCAGTTAGAGGGACTGTTGCATCATACAGTAACTCCATTGACTCAGGTTTAATCATGATCCCACATCTCGAGATTGAGAACATCGTGCCAAAACAACAACCTTCCCCTCAATGCCAGCAAGATAAAGGAGATTGTGATTGACTTCAGGAAATGAAGAAGTACACGTATCCCGGTATACACATATACATTGACAGCACTGAAGTAAAAATGATTAAAAGCTTCAATTTCGCAGGAGTAAACATCACCAGCAACTTGCCCCGAGTCAGCCATGATCGAAGCAATGGCCAAGAAAGCACAACACCTCTACTTCCTTAGAAGGCTAAGAAAGTTTGGCATGTCCCCAACAATTTTCACCAATAGATGCACCATGGAAATCATTTTATCAGGATGCATCACAACTCTATCCAAGACCGCAAGAAGTTGCAGAGAATTGTAGATATAGCCCAGACTATCACACAAACCAACCTCCCTCCCATTGACTCTATCTACACTTCATGCTGCCTCGGCAAGGCTACCAGCATAATCAAGGATGAGTGTCATCCCAGTCACTCGCTCATCACCCCCACCTCTCCAATCAAGCAAGAGGTATAGAAGTGTGAAAACGCATACCTACAGATTTAGGGACAGTTTCTTCCAAGCTGTTATCAGGGAACTAGAGGTATGGTTCTTTGTACCGCCTCATACCTCCAGTTCCCCTCTCCCCCGATTCTCAGTCTGAAAAAGGAACTTGACCCAAAACGCCACATATTCCATTTCTTCAGAGATGCTGCCAGACCCAATGAATTACTCTAAAAATTTGTGTCTACTTTCTGTGGGATATATACGTGATATTTCTGGATCAGTCAGCAGAACATAGAATACAGCGAAACAGTAGGCCCTTTGGTCCACAATGTCTGTGCCAAACATGATGCCAATACCATCTTTAATCTACCTGCACATAAACCAAATCACTCTATATCCATGCGCCTATCCAAAAGCCATTTAAATGCAACTATCATATCTGCCTCAACCATCACCCCCAGCAGCACATTCCTGGCACTCACCTTCCTCTGTGCAAAAAGTTGCCCCGCACACCTCCTTTAAAGTTTGTCCTACCCACCTTAAAGCTATGCCCTCTATGATTTGATTTTTCCATTCTGGGAAAATAAGTTTTGACTGTCTCTTGTAATTTTATACATTTCCATCAGCTCTCCCCACAGCCTCCAGCGTTCCAGAGAAAACAATCCGTCTATCCACCCTCTCATTATAGCTAATATTTCCTGTTCCAAGCACCATTCTGGTAAACCACCTCTGCTCCCTTTCCAAAGCTTGCACATCCTCCCTGTAATGGGGCGACTAGAACTACAGGCAATATTTCAAATGTGGCCTAACCAAAGTCCTATAAAGCTGCATCATGACATCCTGAATCTAGGTACATGGGTAGGAGCAAAACAAAAGCACACTGCAGGCGAGACAATGTGTGAAGGGATGGTCGACATTTCAGGTCAAGACCCTGCAGAAGCCAGGACAAGGAGATGATAGAAAGGGTTGAACAGGAGATAGCACGATAGGTGATGGGTGGAATCAGCTATGCAGGAGGTAGTGCAATGGAAAGATAGGATAGCGGAAAGGGGGAGTTTCCAGGAGTGAAGACTGTTTAATTGTTCAGCAGCATCTCCGAAGAAAAGGAATTGGTGACATTTCAAGTCAAGATCCTTCTTCAGAAGAAGGGTTTCGACTAGAAACATTACCTACTCCCTTTCTCCAGAGATGCTGCCTGAACCGCTGAGTTACTCCAGCATTTTGTGTCTCTCTTCAGTATAAACCAGCATCTGCAGTTCCTTCCTACACTGTTTCATTGCCATATGTACCAAGAATGGAACAATTAAATTCCTACTTGTAACAGTATAACAGGCCTATTAAGAGATTGAGGCTCCATCTCCTGTTGATGGGAGGCAGGAACACAAAGAAGAGTTGAACGGGAAAGAACCAGTGGGTAGAAGGAAGAGAATGTTTATCTGCAGAAACTTGTTCATCTACGGATGCAAGGCAAGGATACGGAAAGGTTTGCTTTCAAATGTTCACTTTCTCCCCTAACCCATTGCTTTCATAGTCTACCCGTGCTCTTTGCAATGTACAATCATTCATGGAATTAAAGCCTGGAAGATAAACGCTAAATGCTGGAGCAACTTGGCGGGTAAGGCAGCATCTCTGGAGAAAAGGAATAGGTGAAATTTTGGGCCAAGACCCTTCTTCAGACATGTTCGAGTCTGAAGAAGGATCCCAACCCAAGATGTCACCTATTCTTTTCCTCCAGGGATGCTGCCTGACCCGCTGAGGTACTCCAGCATTTTGTGTCTATCTTTGGTGCAAACCAGCATCTGCAGTTCCTTCCTAGATAAGAGTTAAAGGCTGGAACAGCTTTTGGCCAGGAGACATCAGCAAAGGTAAATTCTTCAGCTCATGTCCCAAAGGCCTGACAAAGACAAGACAAATGCTGTTCTCCCATTCGCACCCTGTAGCAGTTCTGGTGTCTACATCAGGGGAAAGTGTAGCGAGTGATGCAATCTTCTTCATTCCTGATCAGAAGTCCACAAAACTCCAGTCAGAGCATGGGGTTCAACAAGGTAGTTGAGATTTATTGGCAAAACAGTCAGATTTTTTAAAAATAGAGCACAATTTCTCCCTTGACTTAGTCTATGTTAATCAATATCAACAAAGAAAATATTGGCACAGGCTGCACAATAAATTATTCAAGTGAAAGTATTGCAACAGTGCTCTGCTTGGACTGCGAAAGTGTACATGCCCCGTGGAAAATGACACTCAACCTAAATGGCTTCATTCTGATGGTGTCATGGCACCGATCCATGATTTAGTGGAAGAGCTGGCTTCACATTTGCAATTTTCCTGCAAGCTTGGTTCTTGGACCCGGTATCATGACGATCAGAGGGCGCTGCTGAGTCCATGTCATAAACGTTAGGCCGATTTAAAGTCTGCAATGGTAGAGGGCACAACCCCATTTTTGCCCAAAAATAATACTCCATCTGCGGCAATGCAAAAGTACTTGGGGAATTGGCGAGTCAAGTTTTCCTCTACTCTATGCAGATTTGAAATGCTGCCAAAGCCAATTTGAAAGACATGATGCCTCATCTAAAAATGTTTCCACCAACACCATTTTGTCTTGAAGTGGTAGAGATGCCTCAGTAACTCAGCAGTTCCAACCATTTATATTTCATAGAAACATAGAAATTAGGTGCAGGAGTAGGCCATTCGGCCCTTCGAGCCTGCACCGCCATTCAATATGATCATGGCTGATCATCCAACTCAGTATCCCGTACCTGCCTTCTCTCCATACCCTCTGATCCCCTTAGCCACAAGGGCCACATCTAACTCCCTCTTAAATATTTCCCTTCAAATATTCCTCTAGCCATCCCCCACAGACACCAGATCACACACGCAGCAATAGAAATTGCCAGTATATATCCTTCAAATACATTCTGACCTATCCCTCCACTAACACAACACTCCGACTGCTGGACAAGGTGAATTAAAATGGATGACCCATCGTTTGCTCACTAACACTCACCACGGGCAGGTTTCACCAGCAAGTCCTGTATTATGCCTGAATCCCACAATCTCCAGATCAAATAGTGCCCTAGTCCTACCTACATCAGAGGACCCCAACTTCATAAGACACCACCAGCTGCCTTATGAAGGCACCTTCACTAAAAACTGACATGGCCAGAGTGTACTATGTGCACAACCATCATTTCCATCAGAATGGGGAAATAAACTGCAGGTACTGGAAATCGGAAGTAAAATCAGTTCATAAGTTCTCGGAGCAGAATTAGGCCATTCGGCCCATCAAGTCTACTCGGCCATTCAATTATGGTTGAAGTATCTTTCCCTCTCAACCCCATCCTCCGTCTCCCCATAGCCCCCCGACACCCTTACTAATCAAGAATCTGCCAGTCGGCTCCTTAAAAATACCCAGTTCTGTCAAAGGAGATACAAAGAACTGCAGATGCTGGAATCTCGAGAAAAACACAAAGTGCTTAAGTAACTCAGGGCATCAGGCAGCATCTGTGGAGGACGTGGATAGGTGATGTTTTGGGATGAGACCATTCTTCACAACAGAGTGTGGGACCTAAAACATTTTTCTTTCCATAGGTGCCCCCCTGACTTGCTGTTGTGTTTCCAGCATTTCTATTGGCATTTTTATCAAATTTGTACCAGCTCAACCAAATGACCAGGTTTAAAAGCAAATTCTTTAAATTTAATGGCCAGGCACAGAGTCAGCAAAAATGGCAAAGAATGTTTGAATTGATTAGATGGGATTTTGAGTGAATTGTTTGGCTCTCCTTGCTATACATTACATGAACAAATGAAAATTCATAAAATCTGATTATATTCGATCTCATCATCTGCAATATCTGTAGGGACATTTCCTCATTGTGTCATCTGCAAAGAGCTTGGTGTGAAACTAAAATTGCGGTCTGCCTTGACTAAATTAAACAAACCAAAGTACCTAGCTTATTAGTCAATTAGCTGAAAATTATGCATTTTGGATTGCAATTGGTGCTAGAAATCTGTCGTAAAATACAGAAGCACGTGGAAGTACTTAATATAGGTACGTTACAAAACTTACCTTGAGCAGCGCTGCAGTTCTGCCGCTCCCTGTGTGCGTGACTTTGGCGCCTTTCAGAGGGGGGCGTGTTTAAAGTGCCGTTTTTCCACAGACAGGGCAAATCGATCCATGTCGGGCGATTTTGTTGCTGAAGAAAAATCGCTCCGACATTTCATTCATGAAGGTATTTTTAAATTACGCTAGATTATTTATTAACTAGAGTAATTTAAAAATCATCTTCTAAAGCCGTGAGCGCCGACAATGGGAAGGATTTTACGTAGGGGAGAAAATAAAGTACACAGTTTATTTTTACATTCAAACTTGGTTTTTAGGAAGCCTTTAATCACATTTTCATGTTGCAGAATGGGGACCAAAAAAAATGTATGAACCGGCAGTGTTTTTCATGCCAACTTCACTGCAAACTGCAACGTTCTAATCCACCGCGTTCCACTAAAACCCACTCGCAAGTTGATTTAAATGGCCATTAATTTACGGGAATTAAACAATAAATTCCTTCCACTTGGCCTATAAATTCATGACAATGAGATTTAAAAATCATGTTATATTGTGAATTATTGTGTGAATGTTATTTGGACACTTAGGCAATTTTAAAAAGTTTATCTTTTCTTAAGAAATGGTTAGATGTTTAGATCTAGTAATTGACTTTTGTAATTAGCTACAATTAGGTAACTGACTAATTATATGCTTTAATTTCAGGTTATCCAAGTAAGATTGTTTCATATTTGTTTCAGAATGCTTCAATCTATAATAACTGAAAATTTCATTCACGTCTCTTAATTTTTAAGAAAGCTATGGGCTTTTGACTGTCCTCAATCACAGCTTTTGTGTTAAGTCAATGGAAAGGCAATGGGGAACAAGATGCTAATTTCTGAGTATGAAAATGGCCATAACCGTTTTTAATACTGAAGATATGAAAGTGAATTAGGTGTCAAATTAAACTTCCTTTTATGCTTTATCTGAGGGGATAAATTGCAGACTTGATTTTTTAAATCTCAAAATGTTGTTACATTGCTACTTAATAGGTAAGCCAGCACCCATTGAAAGAAACAGTATTCACGTTTCAGGTCAATATGTCTTCGTATCAGTTAATGAACAATAAATGGTAAAACAAAATCCACACATCTAATAGCAGAAAAGTGATGTACAATATGATATAAGAAATATACCATATCAGCAGAGCAAAGCTCCCACTACATCAGTCACTAAAGGTCAGAGAGTGTAACCCCTACGAGTGAAACTGTGTCGGAACATGCACTCCGTCATTCTACACACTATTAACAAGAATTGCAGCACTTTCAAAAACCTTAGGGTTATGGAAGAGCAACAAATGAGATTCCACTGAGTGGATGGCCTTTTCGAAGAGCCAAGCACTCCAGGCATACAATTTATACTTGGTGTTTACTGAGAGATACAACATGGAAACAGGCCCTTCGGCCCACTGAGCCAATGCTTTCTACGTTATCCCACTTTTGCATCTCCTCGACACAGATTGAGGGCAATTTACAGCATCCAATAATATCCAAACCCGCACATCATTGGCATGTGGGAGGAAACGAGAGCACCCAGAGGAAACCCACCTGGTCACAGCAAGAACGAGCTAACTACACACAGACAGCACCCGAGCGAGGTCAGGATTGAACTCGGGTCTCTGACTCTGCGAGGCAGCACCTTTACCAGTTGTGGCAACTACAAGATGTTGTGAAGGGAAGGGCAAGGAGGAGCAAGTGGGAGAAATAAACTAATCAAATCAAATCACAACAAATCAACCCAGGTTACAGTAAATTTATGCTTAACGCCAAAGGAATTCCAAGCTGTTAAAGAATAATCCTTCAGAAAGTAGGAGTTACATTTCTAAAATGTTTGCACAATAATAAACGCATTAAAGAGACAATGTTATAGATAAACATATTCAAACATGGAAACCTCGGGGATTTGAAATCTTGCTTCACCATCACAACTTCACTCTCACATCTGACCCCAAAATTAGAGCCCTTCCGTTCACTGTTCATATTGTCGCAAAGTTTTATGTGAAGGCGCCCAAGCTATTGAATATATGATAATGAGTCAAACTGATCTGTATTAATAACTGCTGCAATAAGCCAAAGGAACGGTTTTAGTATCTAATCTCCACCTACCCCCCAGTTAATCTTAGGGCTACTTTCAATGATGAAAATATACTCATTATGGAACATGGATTTTGAAGTCTACTAAAATTATTTATAAAAGATTGGTTGCTTGGGTTTTGTCCAATGGAGATCTTCCTGGAAATAACCTTTACGAGCTGTTAATGTAAACAGCATTAATACTCCATTCCAAAATGCACTAATTGGATGATTAAAACAACAGCTCGTTTATCCATTAAATCAATAGGAATAAATTACTAAATTCCAGAGAGCGCATAGAATTTAAATTACTTCAAAATGGCATTACTGCCTCTTGGGAAGCTCCTCAAAGCAAGACCAACTCATAAAACAAACGGACAAAATCAATCCTAAGTCTCTATTGCCTTATTATTTTTGCTACATCTTGTATTTATTTGATAAGATTGCTTTATTTATATTGCTCATTCAGTTGGAATGGTAATTTAATGGATAATGGCTTCAAACCCATCTTATATTTTGAACATTTTTGCTGTTAAGATGGAGGGAGGGTGGGGAAGGAAGGGACGTCTCACAGGCAAAACATGGGAATCCGATGGAAAGAAGGTTATAATGGTGTTTGGGGTTATGGGGAAAAAAGCAGGAGAATGGGGTTGAGAGGGGAAGATAGATCGGCCATGATTGAATGGAGGAGTAGACTTGGCCTAACCTCGACTCATAGAACTTATGAACTTGGTCTATGAGTGAATACAAGCAGTTAGAGAGTAGACAAAAGAATGTGGGAGTTGTGAAACAGAGCAAGAAGATGGCACAGTGGTAGGAATTGCTATCTCACGGGGCCAGATACCCAGGTTTGATCCTGACTATGGATGCAGTCTGTACGGAGTTTGTGCGTTCTCCCTGTGACCACTTGGGCTTTTTTCAGGAGCTTCTGTTTCCTCCCACATTCCAAAAAGGTGCAGGTTTGTAGGTTCATTGGATTCTATAAATTGCCCCTAGTTTGCAAGATGCCAGACTGGGATAACATAGAACTGGTGTATGGGTGATTTTTGATCAGCATGGACTTTGTGGGTGGCAGGGCCTGTTTCCATACTGTATCTCTAAACCAAACAAATTCATGCACGGCAGGTCAGAGAGAGTGACAGAGAAATACAACACCAACATTTTGACCATAAGATTACGGAATTCTTTCAAGAACAAGACATTTTATTTTCCAAATATCCTTCAGATTTTTGACCAACTGGCAGTAATTCAATTGCAAACAGGCCTATTGCAAACTGAGAAGGTGGGGAAGAGGAACTCCTATCCACAAATCGACCATCTTTATGCCATGGGTCACAGAGCTACCAGGAGCTAGAGTTGAAACGTACAAACCTGCAACTTGAAAGGTACTTAAAAACCAACAAATGATGACATCATCCGCCGGGCTACTTTACAATGTGCAGGTCAGGCAGCCCATTTAGTTACTCCAACACATGTGGGGTTTTATTTTTTAAATCAGCATCTGCAGCTCCTTGTTTCTCTGTTTAACCCCTTTACACTCTAGGTTTAAAAGCTTGAAGAACAATGGGCCTCAGAGTTTCATCAACTTTCCAACCAGACAGAGAGAGAGAAAAAAAATTTCCAGCTGTGGGAATATGAACAAACCAACCTTCAATAAAGTCAGCAGCTGCATGCATCCGATGGTTTGTTGCTCCTTCGTCTTCGGGGGTGTTTAACATCCCGAGTGCAGCCTCTATCGCTTCCACCAGCTCATCCCGCTTGTCCTTGCGGATCGGTTTCTCCTCGGGATGTCGGGTGAGGCCCATTTCCAGCTGGTAGATCTTCTGGAGAGTGAAGCTTTCAAATGGTATCACCGAATATTCTGTGGGCAGTTTGACGCCCGAGTGGACTTCGGCCTTGTCGATCTGAGAGTGCAGAAATCGCAGCAGACCCGCTTGCGTCTTCTCTGGACTGCTCTGATCCACGTTACCTCCTTGCAAATCACCGTAGTGATCGTGCACCACCTTCAGCTGCTCGCTCCTTTCCCGCAGTTCCTCCTTCAGTTGTGCTATTTGCTTCTTCAGGCTGTTGATGTAGTTACGGTGCTGTTCCTCGCGTTCCTCGAGCAGCACCTGGAAGTTCTCCTTCCCGGTCGGCCCGCTGACCCCAGGCAACAAAGGCTGGCCATCCTCCACCCTCGGAGTGCAAGCCAGCATGTACAACAAGGAGACGACGCTGGACAGGAAAACCAGCACCGTGGCAAGCTGCCAAATCCACGCCGGCGTCCCCCTCCGCATTATTCTTAACCACATCTCCACCTTCTGCACTCTGGGTCCGGTTAGTCACTCCAGAATAACTTGACAGCAACACCATCGGTCTCGAAGCCCAGTGTCTTCGGTCTAACAAATCTTCTCATTTCAAGCTAAGCTCCCCTTCTCGTCGCTACTGGGAGACAATAACCTGAAAAAGCACAAAGTTGAATCAATACTCCCTCCAAACACCAAACCAAGAAAATCATTCATATATAGTGTTAACCTTACAGCTTTACGTGCTGTTAATGTGAACAGTACTAATACTCCATTGCTAAAGGGCACTAATTGGATGAATTAAACAACAGCCCATTTATCTATTAAAATCAATAAGAATATATTACTAAATTCCAGAGAGAGCAAGGAATTTAAATTACTTCAAAACTGCACTATTGGTTCTCGGGCAAATCCTCACTCCGAAAACAAACAAAATAATGAATCCTAAATCTCAGTTCCTTTATTATTTTTGCCACATTGTATATCTTTTAATAACCCTAATCCTACCAAGCCACATTTTAATTCATATAGCATTAATGCATTCTACTCTCCTTACAAATAAAAATGGAGTTCATTGTTTTTACATCATTTACCAGCCACGACTTAATCTGTCAAGTAGAGTGACTTATTGTGTTCTAGTACAATCAATTTTAACTGTGTTACTCGTTTATACATTTCTCCCAAATACATAGAGGAAATACTTTCTCTATAACCTATCAATCCTTTCATCATTTTAAACGTCGCATTCAAATCACCGCAACATTATAATCTGAAAGGAATACAAATCCAACTTTATAATATTTTTGATCATAAGATACGGATATCGTCAGCAATGCAGCATTTATGGTCTGCCTTAAAGCGCTCCTGAAATAAGGAGGTAGATAGAAGTCCATCGCATTTGCCAGACCAATAAGAAAAGCAGATTGTTTTCAGTTACATAGATTTGTAAACCAAGTCAATTGGCTTCTGTAAATTGCTCTGAATGTGCGGGGAGCGGATGTAAAAGTGGGTAACATAGAACTAGTGTGAATAGGTGATCAACAGACAGTATGCACTCGGTGGGCTGAAGGGACAGTTTCCATGCTGTATCTTTCAGTCAATCAATCATCAAATAGTTTTATGTTGCTGTTTTGCACATCCAGCTTTTATTTAATTAATTTCTTGAATTTAAATTTCCACGCTACAGTGGCGTGATTTTGACTAATTTCGCTGGGCTGGAGTATTGTCATAGAGGTAGTAGATTAAAATGGACAGGACTGAAGGGTTCTCGGTTTAGATGACATTGCACTAATTTTGTAGCCTTCAGACGCATCAAGAGTATTGCTTGCGGCACTCAGGAACCATCCATCAAAAAAGATTATTGTAATTTTTTTCCAAGATTTGACATCCTTTTCGCGTTGGAACATTCATTTGCAGTCCAATTGCGTAGGGAATGCTGCAAATCAATGTCTTAACAGCGCAGTATAATTAAAAATTTTGCAATGGCAGATATTTTAAAAGTTCCAAGGAGTCTAACAGTTTGGGAATTTCAATACCTGTCACTTTCGTTTTGCAAACTGTAATGGTGACTTTGTCACATGAATAGACACTAAAGTCAGAATAACAGCCACTGAGAAGGGCTTTGGTCCTGACAAAGGTGAAGCACTGGTGTAGGGGCCCGGAGGACTCCCTTACAAGCACATTACAATTGAAACTGCCTCTGCTTATCCAAAGGTGGTGCTATATTGATCAAATTCCACAGCAAAACACAAGCGATCCAAGTGCTGTGCTGATAAGAAACAAAAAAAGGATTCATACATCCTCTCAAGGTGATCTAATATGAAGCAAAACCCTCAACCTTTTATGAATAGTTGTACAAGTTGTGATCATAAAGGTACAATGAAAAGCCCGGCTGAAAAGCCCGGCTGAGCCCTACTTACACAAGCCCAGATTGTGTAAATAATATTCGACTATGTGTACTGATGTCCCCATTTACTCCCTTTTGGGTTTCAAAGTCACCTGAAGAGATGCAGCAAATCTGTAAATACTACTTCATTAAAGTGACCTTTCATTGTTGTGACAATTAATACAAATTGCCTGGAATATTTAGTAAGATTGTGAACCAAGGCGAGCCTGTCTGAAACGGGAATGTCATTAAGTTTGCAAAAGAAAGTGATAGGAATTATTCGCCAGACAGGAGGCTCACGGGCAGAATGGGATAGGAATGATCTGTACAAGGGGAACAAAAGTGGCCTGGCAGTGGCTCAAAGGTCAAACTAGGGTTTTAAGTGGCAGCAGCATTTTAGTTTAGGTTTATTATTGTCACATGTGCCGGGGTACAGCAATGGTCATGAAAGCACGTAAACGACTCTACTTTCTTAGAAGGCTTAGGGAGTTCAGCACATCCTCTACAACTCTCACCGACTTCTACAAATGCGCCGTAGAAAGCATTTTATCAGGCAGCATCACAGCTTGGTTTGGGAACAGCTCCTTCCAAGACCACAAGAAATTGCAGAAAATTGTGGACGCAGCCCAGACCATAGACAATAGGTGCAGGAGGAGACCATTCGGCCCTTCGAGCCAGCACCGCCAATCAATGTGATCATGGCTGATCATCCCCAATCAGTTCCTGCCTTCTCCCCATATCCCCAGACTCCGCTATCTTTAAGAGCCCTATCTAGCTCTCTCTTGAAAATATCCTGAGAACCGGCCTCCATCGCCCTCTGAGGCAGAGAATTCCACAGACCATCACACAAACCAACATCCCTTCCATTTACTCCATCTACACCCACGCTGCCTTGGCAAGGCCATCGCCATAATAAAGGACTAGTCACCCGGTCACTCCCTCTTCTCCCCTCTCCCCTCAGGCAAGAACTTCAGAAGTGTGACAGTTTCAGGGACAGTTTCTTCCCTGCTGTCATCAAGCAAATGAACCATCCTATCAACAACTAAAGAGCAGTCCTGAGTTACCGTCCACCTCATTGGAGAGGTAACTTTATCTTGCACTAAACATTATTCCCTTTATCCTGCATCTGTACACTGGACGGCTCGATTGCAATCATGTATAATCTTTCCACTAACTGGACAGCACATAACAAAAAGCTTTTTGCCGTTCCTTGGTACACATGCCAATAAACTAAATTAGCGAAAAGCTTAGTTTTGCATGCTATCCGTTAATACTGTACATAAATTCAATCAAGCCAAGCTCAAGTACAATGGGTAGAGCAAAGGGAAAGGAACAGAGGGCAGAATATAGTTATCAGCATTGACGTGCAACAGTTCTAGAGACAAAGTCCAATGTCTGCAAAGAGGTAGAGGTAAATCAAACAGCACCCCCTAGCTTGTAGAAGGATCATTCAGAAGATTGATATCAGAGGAAAACAATTTTCTGAGTTCGGAATACTTTCAAGCTTTTGTATCTTCTACGTGAAGGGAGAGTGTAGAAGGAGGAATGACTGGAGTTAGAAAGGTCTTTGAAACATCATAGAAACATAGAAAATAAGTGCAGGAGTAGGCCATTCGGCCTATCGAGCCTGCACCGCCATTCAATATGATCATGGCTGATCATCCAACAGTATCCTGTACCTGCCTTCTCTCCATACCCACTGATCCCTTTAACCACAAGGGCCACATCAAACTCTTAAATATAGCCAATGAACTGGCCTCAACTACCTTCTGTGGCAGAGAATTCCACAGATTCACCACTCTCTGTGTGAAAAATTATTTTCTCATCTCGGTCCTAAAAGACTTCCACCTTATCCTTAAACTGTGACCCCCTGTTCTGGACTTCCCCAACATTGGGAACAATCTTCCTGCATCCAGCCTGTCCAACCCCTTAAGAATTTTGTATGTCTCTATAAGATCCCCCTCAATCTTCTAAATTCCAGCGAGTACAAGCCAAGTCTATCCAGTCTTTCTTCATATGGAAGTCCTGCCATCCCAGGAATCAGTCTGGTAAACCTTCTCTGTACTCCCTCTATGGCAAGAATGTATTTCCTCAGATTAGGAGACCAAAACTGTACGCAATACTCCAGGTGTGGCGTCACCAAGACCCTGTACAACTGCAGTAGAACTTCCCTGCTCTTGTACTCAAATCCTTTTGCTATGAATGCCAACATACCATTCGCTTTCTACACTGCCTGCTGCACCTGCATGCCTACTTTCAATGACTGGTGTACCATGACACCCAGGTCTCGTTGCATCTCCCCTTTTCCTAAGCGGCCACCATTCAGATAATAGTCTACTTTCCTGTTTTTGCCACCAAAGTGGATAACCTCACATTTATCCACATTATAGTGCATCTGCCATGCATTTGCCCACTCACCCAGCCTATCCAAGTCACCTTGCAGCCTCCTAGCATCCTCCTCACACCAAACACTACCCCCCAGCTTAGTGTCATCCGCAAACTTGGAGATGTTGCATTCAATTCCCTCATCCAAATCATTAATATATATTGTAAATAGCTGGCGTCCCAGCATTGAGCCTTGCGGCACCCCACTAGTCACTGCCTGCCATTCTGAAAAGGACCCATTTACTCCTACTCTTTGCTGCTCATCCATTCATCTTTGAAATTTATCATTGTGCTAAACATTATTCCCTTTATCCTGTATCTGTATACTGTGGATGGCTTGCTTGTTATCATGTGTAGTCTTTCCACTGACTGGATAGTATGCAAAAAAAGAGCATTTCACTGTAGCCCAGTCCACATGACAATAAAAACAAAATTAAAATAAATAAATTTAAGTGTTCTCCACATATGACACACACACATTCACACATGTTGGGAGAGAACAAATTAAACTTAAACAATGGATTGCAGCTCACTGTGCATTGCCCAGGAATTGTTCCAGTCCAAAAGTAAGACTAAAGTCACCCACTGCTGCAAGAAGCAAACATGGTGATAGTGAAGTCCTGGACTCCACTTTAAAATTCTGTGCTATTAACTTCAATGGAACCAAATTTCAAAAAGCAGACTCTGACCTTCAAATCGCTTAGAGGACAAATTTATATCCCACAAGACAACAGAGTCAGGCAGCATCTCTGGAGAACATGGATGGGTGACATTTCGAGTCGGGACCCTACTTCAGACTGCTAATTTTAACGTCAAGAAAAATAATAAAAAGGAACAGCAGCAGTTACATTCTCAGCCAGCAACAATAATTGTAATCATTAGCACAAGTGGACAGCGATGTACTGTGCCAATGTCCTGGAACTGTTTTATTATCTTTCTCTTGGGAAATATTAGCAGGCACGAGGAATAGCGTTGGGTGTTAAATGGTTAGCAGATATCCTCGGGACTTCTCACAGTGTTAAAACATACGCTATATTGGGGAGGTGACACCTGATGTGCAATATCTGAAAAAAGGTGTGTTATTTAACAGTGTGACATTTACAGGAAGTCTAACTGCTGGAGGCTAGACTTCATGCAATTTACTCTCTTCCTGTTTTCAACGAGAAAATCAAGTTACTCCAATGTTCGGATCAGCACAATATCTAATGCTATTGAGTATATTAAGTGATTATTTCAAAGCATTAACTAATTAGATTATATACACTAGGGTGCAATAGAAGTCCTTGTTCATATGAAGCTCACTGGATAAACAGTATACATACAGCAGGAACAAATACAATTAAGGGCGACATAGTGGTGCAGCGGTAGAGCCGCTACCTTACAGCGGCAGAGACCCAGGTTCAATCCCGACTAAGGGTGTTGTCTGTACGGAGGCTCTGTGAGCACGTGGGTTTTCTCTGGGTGCTCCGGTTTCCTCCCACATGTTAAAGATCTACTGGTTTGCTTTGGTAAAAATAGTAAATTGTCCCTGGTGTGTAGGGTAGTGCTAGAGTACGGGGTGATCACTGATCAGCACAGACTTGGTGGGCCGAAGGGCCAGTTTCTGCGCTGTATACAATGATGTCTGAATACAATAAATGGAACAGCAATTTGTAAAGCAAAATCCAAGCAAGGCATGTCTGAAAAAGGGTCTCCTATCTTGTTCCCCAGAGATGCTGCCTGACCTGCCGAGTTACTCCAGCACTGTGTCTTTTTGTGTATTAAAATATAATAACAGAATAACCGAATGATGTAGAGTTACGTTTAAGATTACATGACAGCACCTCTGAGAACCAATGCAGCTATCAATACAACCTTGGAGCCTATGTTTTGCCCACTAACAGCCATCTGCAGCTAGAACAACTCAGAAGGACAAAGGCAGCATCTCTGGAGAGAAGGAATGGGTGAGGTTTTGGGTCGAGAACCTTCTTCAGACCCTGACAGTATTTTGTGTCTACCTTCAGCATGAACATTGTATTCTCTAGAACATAGAACAATACAGCACAAGAACAGGCCATTCGGCCCACAATGTCTGGGCTGAACATGATGCCAATACCTACTCTTATCTGCATGAACATAATCCACATCCCTCCATTCCCTGCACATTCATCTTTTAAATGCAACTATCATTTCTGCCTCTACCACCACCCCTGGCAGAGCCCTTCAGGAGTGGTGGAGGCAGAAATGATAGTTGCATTTACACATACCCTTGTGTGAAAACCTGCCCCGCGCATCTCCAACATACCACTTGGGGCGCCGGGGAGATGACCAGCCCTGCCGGCAGTCTGCTCATTTTTTCGCCTTTTTTGTTATTTTTAGCGTCTGTTTAAAGTTTGTTTTTATGTTCTTCGGTTTGTTTTATGTGGGGGGAGGGGGGGGGGGGGGGGGGGGGAGATAGGGGGAACCCTTTTTTTTTCAAGTTCTTATCTTCCCAGAGATGTGATCATTTTTTGGATCACATTCTTCGGGCTCTGCGGCTTACCATCACTGGAGCTGGGAGCCGCCTCGGACTGTCATGAGCCCCACCGCGGGGCGCGGACTTAACATCAAGGGCTCGCAGTCTAGGGAGAGGCTAGTCGGGAGCTCCAATACCGCAAAAGGTTCGACCAGCCCCGACACGAGGTTCGATCACCCGGCGCGGGGGAGCTGACAACCCCTCGATGCAGGAACTGAACGCGTTGATGCGGAGGGCCCGAACGCCGCCGGCTATGGGAGTCAAGACCGTCCCGTCAACGGAGGGCTCGAGGCTGCCAACCAAGGAAGAACAAAAGGAAGAGACTTGAACTTTATTTCACCTTCCATCACAGTGAGGAATGTGTAGGAGTCCCTGTGGTGGATGTTCATGGTAAATTGAGGTTTTTGAGTGATCTGTTGCTTTTAATTGTATGACTGACCTGGCCAGTGAAATTCCTCGTATGTTGCAAAACATACTTGGCAAATAAAATCTGATTCTGATTCAAAGGCAACCCTAAACTTCCAGTTGTCCATAAATTAAATTCTCCTTTCCACTCCTGTTCGGACCCAATTGTTATCCTTGCCTTTCCTACCTGACTCCATTTACCTATCCACCCCACCTTACTTGGATCCATGCATCACCCATCAGCTCTTGTCTCACTTCTTCATCTCTCTATATTGACCATCTCCCATTCACTCATTTGACCCCGATGAAGGATCTCAATCCTGAAACATAGACCAACCATTTCCCTCCACAGATGCTGCCTGGCCCATAGAGTTCCTCCAGCAGTTTGCTTTCTGCTAAGCAAATTAATAAATTCATCCTCAACACATCCAATTTAAAAAAAATTAAAGTTATTAATGTTGTTCATCAGTGCCCACTGTTGTCCTCAGTATAAATACTTAACCGAGTTGGAGTCATAGGTGCAAGATTCCAAAGTCTGGAGCATATAATCTAGATTCACAAAGATGCGTGGCATGGGAGTGCTGCATTGTAGTACAGGGGTAGAGTTGCTGCCTTACACCACCAGAGACCCAGATTCAACCCTGACAACGGGTGTTGTCGGTGCGGAGTTTGTACATTCTCCCAGTCACTGTGTGGGCTTTCGCTGGGAGCCCTGGATACCTCCCACATACCAAAGACGTGCAGGTTTGCAGGTTAATTGGCTTCTGTAAATTGTCCCTAGTGTGTAGGATGTGGAAGGATGTGAAAGTGGGATAACACAGAACTAGTGTATGGCTGATCGATGGTCAGTTTGGGATTAGCGGGCCAAAGGGCCCGTTTCCGCACTGTATCTTTAAGTTTAGTTTATTGTCACATGTGTCGAGCTACAGTTTATCTCTAAACTAAACCCCAACTTGATATTTTTCAGATGAGATTTTGAAAACTTAATCCAACGGTTTTGGGGAGACACAAGGATACTCCATGCTATTCAAGAGAAAAGCAGTGGAGATTTCCATATGTATCCTGCATCCAAAACCACCAAAGCAGATTATTCATCACTTACCTCACTGGGACTTGTAAGAGCCTGCTGTGCATAAATTAGTGGCCTGCAGTTCAACGGCTTCTACACAACTTTGGTTTGAAATCTTTTGGGATATCCCAATGTTCTTCAAAAAATACAAAGAATTAGCAGGGGAAGTCCATTCAGTCCCTTCAATTAATAAAATAATGGATAATCTTTAGTTTGGAGTTACTTCCCTGTATCAACTCCAATTATCTCAATTCCCCTTTCAGCTAAAAATATTTTTAAATGTTTAGATACAGAACAAATGGGACTAGCTTAGATATACACCTTGGCCAACATGGGCAAGTTGGGTCAAAGGGCCTGTTTTTGTACTGCAAGACTCTATGACACCTCTGATTCTTCTAAATATTAGTATAGGCTCATTCCTCTAAAACTCTCCTTGCAGGACAAGCCTGCCTCCCAAAAGTCAAATTGGTGATATAGCAATAGCAATAATGTCCTTCCTCAAATCAGGAGACCAAAATTGCACACAATACGCCAGGTGCGGTCTCACCAGGGCCCTGTACAACTGCAATAGGACCTCCTTGCTCCTAAACTCAAATCCTCTCACAATGAAGGCTAACATGCCATTGGCTTTCTTCACTGCCTGCTCTATCTCTACATGCTTACTTTCAGTGACTGATACAAGCACACCCAGGCATCGTTGCACCTCCCCTTTTCCTGATCTAACACCATTCAGATAATAATCTGCCTTCCTGTTCTTGCTCCAAAGTGGATAACCTCACATTTATCTACATTATACTGCATCTGCCATGCTTCTGCCCACTCACCCAACCTATCCAAGTCACCCTGCAGCCTCATAGCATCTTCCTCGCAGCTCACACTGCCACCCAGCTTTGGGTCATCTGCAAACTTAGAGATGTTACATTTAATTCCCTCATCTAAATCATTAATATAGAACAGATCCTGCAAAATCTACTCTAGTATCTTTGACGACCTCTGCAGCCTCAAGATGACGGAGTGCATTGAGACGGGCAATGTGAGAGACAGCTACACTGGGGAGACAGGCCCTCATTGGGAAGGGAGGATTTTGAAAGCAACATATGATCATGTGCTGACAACAGCACACTAATTCCAGTTTGCTGTGCTGCAGGTTGGTAGTATTTATTCATCATACATACAGGATGTGGGTGTGACTGCCAAGGCCAACATTGAAAGCTCCAGCCTTCTTAGTCATGAGACGCTGTATCCAAAAACTCTGAATCCCTACTTTAAGCATAAGATCACATTCATGACATTGTGAAGGCAACAGATGGAGGACGTGTGGCTGGGCCGGCAGGAAAATGGAAAGTTTTACAGTCACCATGGCACGCTTTTCAAGCCCAGCCACAGAAAGAACTTGGCTTGATTAAGATCATAAGATTACTGAGCCTTCTTGGCTGAAGGTGGAAAGCAGTGCAGAGAAATTATTCAGCAAGTCAACGGGATGGAGCACTATTGTAAACAAGCACTGAGAGTTGCAGAGTGAAAGACTAACAGTGTTCTAGATTTCCTGGAGAACAATGTCTAGAATTTCCTGTGCAGCTGTCAAAAAATAACAAACAAAGTGTGGAAGGCAGAGTGTGTTTGGTTGCAAGTTTCCTTTGTCCCCGTGAACACTTTAAACTATTACTTGAAGAAAGTTGTAGACAAGCAAAACCAAATCTCATACATTAGCTGGAGGCACAAGGAACTGCAGATACTGGAGTCTTGAGCAAAACACAAAGTGCTGGAGGAACTCAGCACTTCAGGCATCTGTGGAGGGAATGGACAGGCGACGATTCAGGTCGGAATCATCCTTCAAACTGGAATTAAATATATCCTTGAATTTATGAACTTATCCTGTGGGAATACAAGATTTCACAGTTGACGACCTTCCACAGATGCTGCCTGACCCACCGAGTTCCTCCAGCACTTTGTGGTTTATTCCAACATTCACTTCCAGAACCATCTCAAAAATGCAGACTGCCTATAAATATTTTCTAAAACTGAGACATTGTTACAAAATTTGATTAATCACTTTTTGGAAAAATTGTGAAAATCAAAATATATAGATATAGGTTTATGATAGAATTAGATTATTATTTTTTAAAATTAATTTTACATCTTCACTTTGATTTAAAAACTGATCTCCCTCACACCCTTCTCCAAATTTCTCATATATCAAGAGAAAGCAGGGCATATTGTCTCGAAAGGATATTGAAGGCGCCTTCTGATCCGAAACAATGTCTGGCCCTCCACAGGTGCTGCCGAACCTAGATTTCTCCTTGGGGCTTGATGGCCAAGATGCAGCATGTGCAGTCTCGTGTGTCTCCAGGGTATATTGTCCATCTCATCTTTCAGGATGTCAGTGTTATATCACCAGGGTACACAGAAGGTTAAATCGGTAGGAAGGAACTGCAGAAGATGGTTTATAATTGATATAGGGGCGGCATGGTGGCGCAGCGATGGAACTGCTGCATTACAGTATCAGACACCCGGGTTCGTTCCTGACTACGGGTGCTGCCTGTACAGAGTTTGTACATTCTCCCCATGGGTTTTCACCAACATTCCAAAGGTGTACAGGTTTGAAAGCTAATTGGTTTTGCTCAGAATTGTAAATTGTCCCTAGTGTGTAGGATAGTGCTAGTGTGTGGGCAACGCTGGCAGCGTGGACTCAATGGGCCTGTTTCACTATTAACTAAACTGACACAAAGTGCTGGAGTAACTCAGCGGGCCAGCCAGCATCTCTGGGGAAAAGGAACAGGCGACGTTTCGGGTCTGAACCCTTCTCCAGAGATGCTGCCCTGACCCGCTAAGATTCTTCTGCACTTTATGTCTATACACAGAATGTTAGCCTCAAATGACACGATAACAACATAAGAACTCCAAACTATGATTCAGACCTTGTTGGTCTATGCATAAATATAAAAACCCTAGATGTCAGCATTAATAACTTCATGTTCAGGTGTGGATTCATTACTAGCTCACCAGTAATAAAAAGCTCGTGAAAAACAAACACAAATGATACAGTAAGGGAAATCCAATGTCTGAGTTTGCTGTTTTAAAATGTCATGCTGGCTTTCACGGTCTCGTTGATTCTGAAGAGTAATCCAGTTCCAGACTTTTCCAGCAGAAATCCATGCCACAAAAATTTACCGAGCAGGGATTAGAATCGAATCTCGACAGAAAAGCAGAGGGCCACGTGGCTCTGAGTCACTTGCAGGAGGAAAGAAAATGTTTTAAGCCACAAGAACATTGCTTCAAATCGAATCATTCTGCTCCCAATGAATGGCATCTCCAAACCAGGTCGTCTACCATCAACTTTGGGGATATTTTTTATTGTTTCTTCTGCAGTGTACAATTTTTTAAATTAACGTTATACTCCACTACATTTTATTAAACTCTTTGGGCAGTATTTTCCATTGAACGGGTTTACGTTGAGAAACTAGCAACAGTGCGTAGATAGTTCCTTAATATCTCTCTGCAGGAACTTCCTGTAGAGGATGTCAGATCTCGGAATTAAGTCACCACTCGTTCCAAGGGTTATGGAGGCCGGATCATTGGTAGTATTTAAAGAGGAAATAAGATTTTTGAAAGCTAAATCAGAGGATGTTACGGGAAGTTAGGCTGGCACGTTGGCATAACAGTAGAGTTGCTGACACAGCATCAGATACCTGGGTATGATCCTGATCGCGGGTGCTGTCTGTACGGAGTTTGTACGTCTCCCCCCCCCCCCCTTAACTGGGATGGCAGGACTTCCACATGAAGAAAGATTGGATAGACTCTAATTGTACTCGCTGGAATTTAGAAGATTGATGGGGGATCTTATGGAGACTTACAAAATTCTTAAGGGTTTGGACAGGCTAGATGCAGGAAGATTGTTCCCGACGTTGGGGAAGTCCAGAACAAGGGGTCACAGTTTAAGGATAAGGGGGAAATCTTTTAGGACCGAGTTGAGAAAAACATTTTTCACACAGAGAGTGGTGAATCTGTGGAATTCTCTGCCACAGAAGGTAGTTGAGGCCAGTTCATTGGCTATATTTAAGAGGGAGTTAGATGTGGCCCTTGTGGCTAAAGGGATCAGGGGGTATGGAGAGAAGGTAGGTACAGGATACTGAGTTGGATGATCAGCCATGACCATATTGAATGGCGGTGCAGGCTCGAAGGGCCGAATGGCCTACTCCTGCACCTATTTTCTATGTTTCTATGTTAACCACAAAGGTTTCCTCCATCGGGCAGAATCTCTGGAGTGATGGAATGGGTGATGTTATGGGTCATGATCCTTCTTGTGGAAGAAAAATTAATATCCTTCCTTCTTTAATTTTGATTGGAATTAAACAAGGTAACAAAAGGGTGTTTGGATGTGACAATTGGAAGCTCTCGCTTGACCAGGTGCAGAAGTAGTTTGTGGGAATCAGCAAAGTAAGATTAGACGTATTTCCTCTTGTCTGGAAATGTGTTGAAGGGTGGATGGTAAATGTAAACATGAAATAATAGGGGAGATAACAAAGCTTGTTTTCCTTTCTGTGAGAAGTTACAGTAGATCACCAGCGCCCCCTACCTACTACGCTAGTAGCGTAGATACGTTGCAGTAAATGGAAGACTTATTATTGGCTCAGAGAGGGGGTGGTGACGTGGGCCGCCTGAAAGGTGAGAAAGAATAATGACAAGATGCCCTTGTATTGTGTTTGACTTGTATTCACCATCTGTTGTTGAATAAGATTAACATAAGCGAAAAGTATGTTATGACTAATGAAATAATTGGTACCCATGTAGTAGATACTATATTTTTGTATAGCTGTATCTAACAAAAAAAAAGTTGTTTATTGCACAGTATAACTGTCGGCTAATTCTGCTGTGAAGTCAGAGAACTGGTGAGCAGTTTTCTGCTGCCATCTCTCCATGATATCATGCAAAAATGTTTCTTGAAGCAAACCTGCGAAGTTTGTAACTTTTCATTTTTCCCTTTTATTTCCCTCTAAATTAATTTCTTCCACACTTCTTGAAGGACCAGTGCTTGGTCCTCTGTTGTTTGTCTTATATTAATAATTTTGGATAAGATTGCAGATGGCATGATTAGTAAATTTGCAGATGACGCCAAAGTTACTGGCATGTTGAGCAGTGAAGCAGATCGACTAGGTTTACAACAGGATATAGATCATGGGCAGCACAGTGGCGCAGCGATAGAGTTGCTGTATTACTGCTCCCGAGACCCAGGTCTGATCCTGACTATGAGTGTTTCTCTGTTTGGATGGTCTCCCTATGAGTTTTCTCCAGGTGCTCCGGTTTCCTCCTCCATTCCAAACATGTACAGATTTGTAGGTTAATTGGCTTTGGTATAAATTGTAAATTGTCCCTAATGTGTAGGATAGTGCTAGTGTACGGGGTGATCGCTGGTCAGCACAGACTCAGTGAGTCACAATGCTTCCGTGATGAATCTCTAATGTCTGAAGAACTGGGAAAATTGGATGTCATACCAGAACAACACGTACACATTTAATGGTAAAATCTTGGGGAGTGTTGCTGACCGGAGAAATCTTAGGGTACATAGTTCCCCAAAATAGTGACAGATAGACAGGGTGGTGAAGGCATATGGCATGAGTGCCTTCATTAGCCCCTGTACAATATTTGGAACGTTATGTAACAGTTGTACTAAGATTTTGTTTAAGCCACACTTGAAGCATTGCATGCAGTTCTAGTTGCTATGCATCAGAAAATATGTGATGAAGCTAGAAGGTGCAGAAAAGATTTGCAAGGATGTTGTCTGGATTGAAGGATTAAGAAAGATTATTCCAGGTCTGTTTTCCCTGGAGTATAGGATGCCGAGAGATGACATGATAGAGGTTTATAAAATTATGAGAAGCATCATGAAAAATAGAGGGCAGAGGTTTAAGGTGAGAGGGGCAAGATTTAAAGAGAGACCAGTGGACAACTTTTTTCGCCCCACAGAGGGTGGCATACACATGGAAAAGCTACCAGAGAAAGTCATAGGTCCGGGTACAATTATGACCTTTAAAGATGTTTAGGTACATGGATAGGAAAGGTTTGGTTGATTTGGGCCAGGCACAGGCAAGTGGTACTGGCTTGGATAGCAGAGACAAGTTGGGCCAAAGAGCTTGTGTTTTTACAGCTCTGACCGTAAACAGGTTAGATAATCAGAATAGTTTCTCACAGTGATTATAACTATAGAGCATTAGTATAGAGAGAGAGGGGTTTAAGGGGGATTTGAAGGTTATTTTTTATCCACTCACAGTAGCTGGTATTAGGAATGAGCGGCTTGAGATGGTGGTGGAGGCAGGAAGTGTAACAAGTTTTTTCTTGAGTTCTAGGAGCAGAATTAGGCCATTCGCCATCAAGGCATTCCCTCTCAACCCCATTCTCCTGCCTTCTCCCCATAATCCCAGACACCTTTACTATTCAAGAATCTGTCAAACTCTGCCTTAAAAAATACCCAATGACTAGGCCTCCAATGAATTCCACAGATTCACCACCCTTTGACTAAAGAAATGCCTTCTCATGTCCTTTCTAAAGGCACATTCTTTTATTCTGAGGCTATGTCCTCTTTTCCTTGACTCTTGCAGGACGCTTCTGGACAGGTACTTGAATGAGGAAGGCACGGAGGGAAACAAAGTACTGCATGCAAGACGAGTTAATATAGATAGGCATGATGTTGTTTGGCAAAGCATGGCAGGCCGAAGATTCTCAGGGAATCGAGGACGAGGGGGGAACTGGCACAGGAGGGGAGATGAGGCCAATGGCAGAACAGCCAGAATCATATTGAATGGCAGGCAGTGGCCTACTCCTGGTGATATCCTTGGGTGCCGCTCACAAATGATAATATCTCTCGCGTAAACCTCTTCCACCTCTTGGCCCAAAGTGTGGAATCAGAAGGGTCCCCTTTAGTCATTGCTTTGACGTGGTCGTTGACCCCTACAAAGCACCAGTGAATCCAGAGTACACATGTTGCTTCCCCGTTCCCAGTACATTCATCTGATACAACTTAGGAGCAAGGGGAAAAGAAACAAAGCACTGGCCGGTGATCAAAGGCATAAAGTTTCCACACAGATGTTTAAGCCATTGAAAGCTGGCAAAATAAAGTGGAAACAAAATGGGAAAATCCCCATGAAGGCTGGAATTCAGACACAAAATGCTGGGTTTGCACAGTGGCGGGTTCCAGTGAAGGATTTCACCCATTTTTTCCCCCTCAGTTGCTCACAGACCTGGTATTAATTACACAATGAGAAGGGACTGTCAACTGAGGCAGTCACAGCCAACGTAAACCATTTGTGAATAGTGGAGATAGTCAGATGATAAGTGGAGTAGATTCATTGCAGCCACTGAGGGAACAAAAGCCATCAGATTAACATCGACAAGCATTTTAATTTGGAGATACGGCGAGGAAATGGGGCCCTTCGGCCCACCGAGTCCGCACTTACCAGTGATCACTCATCCTATACACTGGGGACAATTTACAGAAGCCAAATAAAACTACAAACCTGTATGTCTTTGGAGTGTGGGAGGAAACTGGATCGCCCGGGGGAAGCATACAAACTCTGTACAGACAGCATCCGCAGTCAAGATCGAACCGGGGTTTCTGGCGCTGTAAAGCGGCAACTCTACCACCGTGCCAGTATACCACCCTTGTGGAAGCTTCACTGCAAATAAACCGGCTGACACTTCTAAGGCTGCCTGGGTCAAGACGAGATGGAGACACCAGTGGAAGTCAGCAGAACCATCTAGGCTACACCATTACATCGATGACCCCATGGACGTCCCTGGCCAGGACCTGCCCCGAAAACAGTGGACAACCCTCAACCGCTCGAGGACAGGCATCCGACGCAATGGAGTAGCGATGAAGAGGTGGGGTCTCGTGGACAGCACCTCCTGTGAGTGTGGGGACCCAACACAGATAGTAGAGCACATTGTCACCAGTTGCCCCAAACACCGGCCACCGAATGGTGAACGAGGTCTGATTGACCTGGACGATGACACGTTGGCCTGACTCGCCTCAACGGAGCTGCAGGTCTAAAAAACACATGACAGAGGAAGAAGACTGCAAATAAAAACAGTTCAGGTTGACTACAACTGCTCCCATCAGGACAAGAACAGAGTCATTACATTTGAAGAGAACTTAAATTTAATCAGGGCAGCTCGGTGGTGCAGCTGACAGAGCTGCTGCCTCACTAGACTAGAGACCCAGGTTTAATCCCGACCCGATTCAGACCAACCCCACACCCTACTTTCAGTCTGAAGAAGGATTCCGACCGGAAACAGATTCTGCCTGGTCTGCTGAGTTACTCCAGCACTGCGTGTCTATCTTTGGAATAAACCAGTATCTGTAGTTCTTTGTTTCTATTTTGAGAGTTTGCATGTTCCCCTTTCAACAGGTTGTCCAGTTTTTTCCCGCATCACAAAGACTTGCAGGTTTGTAGCTTAAATCAGCCTCTGTAATATTGCCGCTAGTGCACAGGCAGGCGATGGGAAAGTGGGATAACGTGGAAGTAGAGTGAACGGGTGATTGATGGTCGGAATGGACTCTGCCTTTCCATGCTGTATCTTTCAATCAATCAGGACACATTGCTTAGCCTCAACTGCACTTGGTGGGCAGCACGGTGGCGCAGCGGTAGAGTTGTTGCCTTATAGCGCCATAGACCTGCGTTCATTCCCGACTACGGGTGCTGTCTGTATGGAGTTTGTACGTTCTCCCAGTGACCTGCATAGGTTTTTTCCAGGAGCTCCGGATTCCTCCCACATTCCAAAGACATACAGATTTGTAAGCAAATTGGCTTGGTAAAATTGTAAATTGTCCCTAGTGTGTGTAGGGTAATGATAGTGTATGGAGATCACGGTTTAGCGTGGACTCGGTGGACTGAAGGGCCTGCTTCTGTGCTGCCTATCTCTAAACTAAGCACTTCGCTAATTTGCAAGTCTTCTTCTATCTTGCGTACGGCGTGCATGGTCTAAAGTTGTAGATCCAGGCCAGGACAGCATCAGTTGCTGGGTGGATGGCTTTGATGCCACCAGGGCAAAGCCTCCGGGAGCAGTCATTAACGATGTGTGGGATGGTCTGGTCTGGATGTCCGCAGTCGCAAGCAGGACTGTCTGTCATCCCCCACTTATGCAGGCGATGGGCTGCTCTTGCATGGCGGGTGCGGATTCTGTTCAGAGTTAGCTTTGCTTGCGATGGAGGTCAAAACCCGGTGGTTTCACTGTGGGGTCTGTGATGACCTCTCCGTTGTTGGTGTTGGCATCTTTCCTGACTCTGCGCCACTCAGTCTTGGAGTCAAAGTCTTCCAGGGATTTCACGGAAGACCAGAAGGGCTTGCGGGACTTCAGGCGCAAGTTGGGCAGATTGTTCAAGTCAGCATGAATGGGAAGGTCAGGGTGGTGCATCAATCTTTCAACATCCTCTCCCTTCTACATATGCTGGGAGGGGCGATATGAGAGAGGACAGGGAGCCGCTGCAAAGGAGTTGACTTAAGCATCCCCGCATTGCAGAATTAAGGACAGTATCAACTCATTTGGTGTGGCAGCTATTAGCCCAAGCTGTTGAGCCAAACTCGGCTGTTGAGTAGACTGGGGCAAAGCTTGCTGTACGAAGGGTGTGTGTATTGGATCCCCAGCTGTTGCCTGCAAGTTTGCCGATGATGTTAACCCTTGCTTTCAGTTTATTAGCCAGCCTCTTTAAGTGTTCACGATAGGTGAGGATGTGATCCTGGTTGACTCCGAGGTACTTGGTGAATTTTTCATTCTTCACCAGCTTACCACAAAAGGGCACTTGGACGATTTGTGTTTTCCAACACATTGTAATAGCAACTTGCCTCAAGCTTCCTTCACTGAAGGGGCAGTACGGGGGGTGTGGGTGAGTTCAGTGTAAATGTACCCATCACAGTCTGGATGGATAGACCTAGTACATCAGAGAAACTAATGTGAATGACCAAGCAGTTTCTCCGGCTGTGCATTATGACCCTACCTCATCCAGCGTATGCAGAAGACCTTGCCCTTGCCTACCAGGGAGCTGCCCTTGAGGATATCAGCAGAGTGCTAATCCAAGACTTGAAGGGGATGGTGGAGCACTTCATCTTCTGGCAACACTTGCTGAGGTGAAAGGCAGTGACAGTTGTCTTAGGTGGGTTAGGGCGAACGAATCACAGCCCAAACAAGGAAACAAAGATATCAGGACTTATCATCAAGTGGTCCACTGGCAGTTATTCCCCAGACTTTGTCATATTATTGGACAGAGCTCTCTGCAGGACTTCTCTATTAGACATGACTGCAGAAAGTCAGTTTTAACCAAAGTCAAATGTTATACAATTGTAGCCCTACACCAGATTGAAAATTGAACCAGAATGCAAATAGATTTCCAAACAGATCATTGGAACAGAATGCAGATGTCCAGCTAAGGCCGTGAGAATAAGGAGAAGGACTGGCCAGGGAAAAGGGACCATTCTTCCTCTTCTCCCACCACCCTGGGAAGAAGTATTGCTCCAAAACAGAAAACTACACAAGACCAAAAAAAAAATAATTCACAAACCAGACAATTCATGGAATAGCATATGCTTTATATCATTTGTGGCTCAGCTAGACATAACTCACTCGTGACTTTATCACGACTGACAAAGGGTCACAGTCTGAAGCATTTACTGTCTTTTTCCTTCACAGATGTTATTCAACATTTCTTTTAATCATGACGGTAACCATTCTGCAGGATAAAATTTTCCACTAATTGGTTAAATATATTATATTTTCCTGTGTGCCATGTTTAATTAGTGTAACAAGCTTTGAAAATTTAAAGCCAATGATAATTATTTCTTTGCAGAAGTCATCATAAAATCAGCTTTTCCTTCTCCCGCAAGTTTATTACCTTGGAACAAAATGTTTTCCAAATGTGTTTTTCTACCCAACAATTCTAATATTCAAAACTTCAGTTTCAATTCATCAATGACAAGCACTCCTTAAAAGCAGGGAAGCATTACTAGTTTAACTCATTGTGAACTACAAGATCAGAGGGCAAGTACTGCTTTGGTAACCTCAGAGGTGAATAAGGACACAAGTACATCTTTGCGACCGTGTGAAGAATGTGTGTCAGTCTTGGAGCTTTAGATCATGGAAACAGGCCCTTCGACCCACCTTGTCCATGCCAACCAAGTTGGCATATTGGGCTTGTCCCATTTGCCTGCATTTGGCCCTTAGCCCACTAAACGCTTCCTATATCTGTCCAAACATCTTGTAAAAGTCATAATTGTATCCACTTCCATAACTTCGTCTTGCAGCTTATTCCAGATAAAGAATACCTTGTGAAAAGGTTGCCCCCAAGGTCTCACTTAATCTCCCCTCTGACCTCAAGCGTATGCCCATGAGTTTTAGAACCCCCTACCCTATGAAAAGACTTGAGCATTCACTTCATCCATGCCCCCCATGATCTTGTACACCTCAATAAAGTCACCCCTCAGCCTCCTATGCTCCAAAGGAAAAGGTTCCAGTCTATCCAACCACTCTCCATAACAAGCCCATGTAACATGCAAGTGAATCTGTTCTGCACCCTTTCCTAATTAATGGCACCCTTCCTCCAGATGGGTGAACCAAAATGTACACAGTACTCCAAATGTGATCTCACCAATGACTTGTACAACTGAACTTTCCCAATTGATCTAGATCCTATTATAAACTTAGGTATCTTTCCTCTCTGCCCCCGGTACCAACAATTTTGGTGTCACCTGCAAATTTACAAATAATGTTAACTACATTGACATCCAAATCATTACCATCTACAAAAATCAGCAGTAGACCCAGCACTAAACCCATGCAGCCTCCGCTGGTCAAAGGCCTCCAATTAGAAAAACTACCTTTTGGATTCCTTCTTCCAAGCCGATTTTGAATCCAATTGGCTAGCTCTTTCTCGATTCCATGTCATCTAACTTCCCATAAGATAGAAGGATGCACATGGACAGACCCAGAGGATTTATCCACCTTAATGCACTTTAAAATCACCAGTACATCCTCTTTTATAATTGGTGCATAATCCAAGACATCACAACTCCTATTCCTCAATTCCTTAACTTCCATAATCTTAATTAAAATTGGATGAGGTATTCATTTAATACCTCCATCTCTTGTGGTTCTGCACAAAGACAGTCATGCTGATCTTTAAGGGGACCTATTGTATCCCTAGCCATCCTTTTACTTTTAATATAGCTGTAGAATCTCTTGGGTGATTCCTCTATCTTGCCTGTCAGCTCAACTTAATTTAGTTTAGAGATACAGCATGGAAACAGGCCCCATTGGCCCACCAAGTCTGCACTGACCAGCAATCACCCATACACTAATTCCATCCTACACACTTGGGACAATTAACCTCCAAACCTGCACATTTTGAGTGTGGGAGGAAACCAGAGCACCCGGGGAAAACTCATGGGGTCACAAGGAGAACATACAAACTTCGTATAGACAGCACCCATAGTCAGGATCAAGCCTAGGTCTCTGGCGCTGTAAGGTAGCAACTCCACCGATGCGCCACTGCGCGGCCCACTGTTCTTTTTTTTGGCCTTGTGATAACTTTCTTGAAGTTTGCTCCTACACTTCTTATGTAGAGGGATATACTTGATCCCGATTGCTTAAAACTGATGTATGCCCCGTTCTTTTTCATGACGAAAACTTCAACATTTCTTGTCAACAAGGAGTCCTTAAGGTAGAAGATGGTCTTAGTCTGAAGAAGGGTCTCAACCCAAAATGTCAGCCATTCCTTCTATCCAGAGATACTGCCTGTCCTGCTGAGTTACTCCAGCATTTTGTGTTTAAGGAGTCCTTAAACTTAGATAACCTTGCCCTTCACTCAAACATGCTGTCCAGATACTCTTATTATCTCACTTTTGATAGTCTCACACATTCCAGTGGTCCCTTTACCTGCAAACAGATTCTCCCGATTGACTTCTGCAAATTCCAACCAAATGGCTCCAAAAATCAGCCCTCCCAAATTAGCACCTTAACAGTGCCTCCAAAAATCAGCCTTCTCCAAAACTAATTTTCCTGCAAGCACCAATGCTTCTTGATGAAACAGAGTTAAAGTATTTCAGATGTCCTTCAACAACAAAAAAAGTATCAACTCATGAAAAACACCAATACATTTTTTTAAAAATCACAAGGTGCTTGGAATATAAATTCCAGGTAGTTACAATGAATTTATATTAAAGCCTATAAAAGTGAACAGTTTGTGTAGTTTGGGCTTTATGCTTTTGTTAGGACAATGTCATTTCAATGTGATGCAACACAGATTAACAAGGAAGGAAATATAAAGACGTTAAAAAGGAATGATTTACTGTTTGTGGCAGGATTCAACTGACACGGCAAAATATTGTGTAATGAGACAGGATAGAGTTATATCACACGAAAACAGGCCCTTCGGCCCAACTCGTCCATGCCAACCAAGATACCCTTTCTGAGCTCGTCCCATTCGCTTGCATGCACATCCCTCTAACCCTTTCCTATCCACGTACATCTCCAAATGTCTTTTAAATGTTGTTATTATGCCTGCCTCAACTACCTCCACTGGCAGCTCTTTCCATATACCCACTACTGTCCGTGTGAAAAAGTTACCTCTCGGGTTCCTATTAAATCCTTCCCCTCTCATCTTAAACCCATGTCCTCTGGTTTTTGATTCCCCTACTCTGGGTAAAAGACTGTTCATACACCCTGACAAATCTCCTCATGATTTTGTGCACCTCTAAGATCACCTCTCCCCCTCCTGCGCTTCAAGGAATGAAGTCCCAGCCTGCCCAACCTCTCAATAGATCAGGCCCTCAAGTCCTGGCAACATCCTCAATACGTGGAAGGAAATTGAAGGATTGAGAATGAATTGTCTTACAATCCAGATTAAAAGCAAGAAATTTAGCAAAGAACTAGAGGAAACTCTACATAATAATTTGGAAGCCTGTGGAAACATCTTTCAACGTTATTGCACTCTCTTTAGACTTTGGAGATACAATGAGGAAACAGGCCCTTTAGCCTATCGAGTCCGCGCCAACCACAGATCACCCCGTACACTAGCACTATCCTACACATTAGGGACAATATATAATTTTACCGAAGCCCATTAACCTACAAACCTGTGTGTCTTGACTGTGGAAGGAAATCGGAGCAGCCAGAGAAAACCCACATGGTCACAGGGAGAACATACAAATTCTATACAGGCAGCATCTGTAGTCAGAATTGAACCTGGGTCTCTGAATGAATGAATGAATGAATAGCCTTTATTGTCATTCAGACCTTTCGGTCTGAACGAAATTTCGTGCCTGCAGTCATACATATATAAAAATAACAATACCACACAATAAACACAAAATTAACATCCACCACAGTGAGTTCACCAAACACCTCCTCACTGTGGTGGAAGGCAAAAGTCTTAGAGTCTCTGTCTTTTTCCCTCCTTATTCTCCCTCTGCGCTGAGGAGATCCAGGCCTCCGATGCTGCCTTCCACCAGGCCCGCGGCCGAGCCTCCGAAACCGGGCCGCCGCCACCGCTGTCGCCGGAACACCGCCACAGGGCCCACCGCCAGATCGTCGCTGGAGCACCGCAGCTCCCGAAAACCAGGCCGCCGCTGGAGCACCGCAGCCCCGAAAGCCAGCCGCCGCTGGAGCACCGCAGCTTCCGAAAACCAGGCCACCGCTGGAGCACCACAGCTCCCGAAAGCCAGGCCGCCGCTGGAGCACCGCAGCTCCCGAAACCCAGGCCGCCGCTGGAGCACTGCAGCTCCCGAAAACCAGGTAGCCGCCGGAAGCCAGGTCGCCGCTGAAGCTCGAAAGCCGTGCCGCCGCCGCAGGAAGCTGGAAGGCCGTCACCAGGGCCTCAGCACAGACGGAGACGGTGACGGGGGACACAACAGGAAAAGTCGCATCCCCCCGAAGGGAGAGACTAAAACCCCGTTTCTCCCACCCTCCCCCCCCCCCCCCCCCCCCCACACACACAACCCAACAAACCAAAAATAAACGCCAAAAACAGGGACGAAGACAAAAATAAAATAAAAGACAGACGGACTGCAGGTGAGCCGCAGCTTGCAAGCAGCGCCGCCACTTCCGCCGCTGGTGCTGTAAGGCAGCGACTCTATAGCTGCGCCATTGTGCCGCACCATTGTATCCTGTTGCAATGTTATATTATCATGGGTACCACGATGCAGAAAGGCTTTGTTTGCAAGCTATCCAGGCACATCATACCACGCATGAATACATCAGGTACTGTAACGGAGAAAAATAGTGTTACAGCAACCGAGAATGTGCAGATAGAAAAAGTGCAAGGGCAACAATGGCATGGACTGGACGCTCAGGAATTGATCTTTGGTGGTCCATTGAAATGTCTTATAACAGCAGGGAAAACACGGTTCTTGAATCCAGTTGTAAATGCTTTCAAGCATTTATTCTCTCCGAGCCCAACAAGATGCCAAACTAAACTAATCTCCTCTGCCTGCACGTGATCCATATTCCTGCATTCCCTGCATATCCATTGGAGTATCTAAAAGGATTTTGCATGCCATTATCATATCCACTTCCACCACCACCTCTGGCAACACACTACAGGGACTGATCACTTTATGCTAAAGAGAAACTTGCCCCACACATCTACTTTAAGCTTTGACCCTCTTACTTTAAAACTGCCCTCTGGTCCCTGCTATTTCCACCCTGGGAATTAAAGCTATGAAACTAATGTACATTTAACTCATTTTTTGAATTTCAAGGCAATGATCTTTAATGACTTATTAAGGATACCAAGACTAAATAAAAAGTTACAAGGATTTGAAATGCATATCTCATGGCATCACTGTTTGTCTGTTGCATGGAGTAATCGAGTCTTCAAATACTTATTTCAAAAGGCTTCTTTGAGGAGCATAAAGGAATAGTTACTCTCATATAATCAGGTCTTTTTAATGCTAGATTTTCAGAAACCAACAAATTGAGGGTATTTTAATTTTACAGTCACAACATTAATTAACAGTTATTATGTCTGCAAAGCAAAACAATATTATGGCTACTTTCTAAGATTAACAGGGTGCAACTGAACTGCATCTGGATCACAACCCGTGGGGAAATACATTGCACCATCCCCTCAGCTAACAATGATCCATTCTGCATTTTCCTTGAGCTTCTTCCCATTTGAATTCTCATTTTCACACCTTACCTGTCCATATCTCCATCCCCCTCTCCCCTAACCCTCAGACAGAAGAAGGGTCTCGACCCAAAGCGTCACCCATTCCTGCTATCCAAAGATGCTGCCTGTCCCGCTGAGTTACTCCAGCATCTTCAAGCAATTCCTCATCTCCTTTGTAAAGGTAATTTGAGGGAGAACATGGATGAACAATGAGACACAAAACAGAATGGAGCAAATAAAGAGCAGACTTTCAAGCATCAAAGGAGAGGAGAAATAATGTAAACATCTTCATATTGCATTATATCTCAGAATAGAAGTTGAAATGTTATTGTAGCTCATTGATGAAAAAGAGAGAACACTGAATCAGACCATAACGAACACTACACATGCATTAAAGCACACTGCAACCAGCCTAGAAATGAAACAGTTGGCTGTTACAACTTTACTCATAACCAAAGACAAGAACAAATCCTTTGATATATTCCCAATGGACCTACACTTTCTGGAAGATTTCATACAATCAGCATTTCAATTAGTTGATGGCCCCAACCTCTCAAACTCCCACCTTGCAGTATTAGAATAACCAAATCTCGAGGTACCCAAAGTAAGGAAAAAGTTATCATTCATACACCTCCATAGGCAGAATTTGCAACTGGGAATGTTAAGGAAGCAAAATGGGAGTCCATGTGGAGGTGGTTAGAAGGTTAGCTCAGGTCAGCTCTGATTCCATGGTTCAACCTCTGGTTGTGGCCAGATAGAATCATGGAACTGGTAGCCAAGAGGATGTGGATATGTTTCTGCACTGAGGCCTATTCCTGCAAATGATGCTCCTGCCCCCCTCCCTCCCACCAGTCTCTGTTCATATCCACCAGAAGCTGGTTTGTTAGTTTAGTAATGCAGAGCCATTGCTACCAGATAGGGCATATCACATTACCCATACAACTGTATCAATGTAACACAAATCCAATTTTCCACCACAGGTAGGCATTAGTCTTGTTTTCATTGTAGTATTGATGATGAGAGATGAACATCAGACCCAGCTTGTGGAAACAAGTGGTAATGCTGAGGCCCTATAAGTGTCTGATGATGGATGCTCTGCTTCAAGGGTCATCACAGGCAAGTGTTTGCCGTTCAGTTAAGCCATCACCATTAAGCCCTGCATTATTTGTTATTTCAATCAGACATTTGTATTCTCTCAGGTCTGAAAAAAAAATTAAAAACTTCACAAAACAAAGGCAAACTTTAGGAAAAACTGAGCTGATTATTTAATTTTAAGATGGAGAAAGGTGTTCAAAATGGGCAGCACGGTGGCGCAGCAGTGGAGTTGCTGCCCTCTTGGCTACCAGTTCCATGATTCTTTGTTGGTGCAATGGTAGAGTTGCTGCCTTACGGTGCCAGAGACTTAGGTTTAAAACGTTGCTGCGTGTGCAGTCTGCAGAGAGTTTCTATGTTCTCCCTGTGACGTTCGAAAGACATGCGGGTTTGTAGGTGAATTGGCTTCTGTAAATTGTCCATGGTGTGTAGAATAGAACTAGTGTACAGGTGATAGATTGTCAGCGCATACTCGATGGGCCAAAAGACCAGTTTCTACACTATATCTTTAAACTGAGCTAAAACGATGGGTTTAAAAAAAAAAAAAATTATATAGATCTACATCTAATTTCAAATAATTAACATCTCAAATGCAGAAGCTGCAACCTTTCATACAAATATCATCAATTCATTCATTTCTAAATAATGAAACAGTTCAAAAAGAATAAAGTAATGATGTTCTGCGCTTGTTCACAGTTCTCGTCCTACATAGTGAGTTATGATACCACCCACTTGTCTGTCACATGGTTCCCACTTCAAGACCCACTCTGGAGACTTGAGAGCAAATATCTCAGTTGATGCTTCATTGCTGTTGACCTGCAGTGCCACATACAAAAAGTGCCCGCCTCTTGAATGTAACATTAAACCAAAGCTCTCCTGCATAAGATTCCATACCACCACCTCAATGAAAAGCAGACAATTATCCCCAGTGAATTCTGGCCTACATTTATCATGCAAACAACATCACTGGCCCTAGTGTCCTAACCCATTTCCAAACTCACTGCAAATGGTTTATCTGGTCTGTCAGCACTTTTTTTTTGTAGAACTTAACTTAATGTAATCTTGCAACTAATGTTGCAAGATTACAACTTTAAAAAATGCTTATGTGATAAAAAAAAACAACAGTTGCTGGGTCACACCAAAAGGTAGGTACAAAATGCTTGAGTAACTCATCGTGTCAGGCAGCATATTTGGAGAAGTGGATAGGTGACATTTCTTCAGACCCAAACCCGTCTGAAGAAGGGTCCCAACCCAAAATGTCACCTATCCATTTTCTGCAGAGATATGACCCGACCCGCTGAGTTACCCCAGCATTTTAAAAAAAGACTTCACAAACTGAAAGGGGTGTGAAATGTGCTGCATAAATGTAAGGATTTTTCTCTATCAACAGACGACATCTGATTTACAGGATGGCTTCAATGGTGTTTTTCAGTGGTTATTCTATAACCCGCTGTCCAGTTTCGGTCTGACAGCTATTTGAGGCATCCACGTTCATGTGTCTCAAAGATTGGAGTGGACCCCCTTTAAAAAACAACAATAACCACGTTTGACAACAGCAAGAGGAATTGGAGAGAGGAAAAGAGGTTACTACGGAACCAGTGTATTTTCAATCAGGGTTGAGCGATTGTAAAAAGCAGACACATTGCTAATCCAGTGAGGGCAAAAGTTAGCATTCTTAAAATACCGTTCACATCTTCAAGATATCCCCAGAGTGGTTCATAATTAGTGCCTGTTAAATGCAGCCTCCATGGTAAAATGCAGAAACAAGGTGATCCACCTGCACACAGCAATATCCCATCGATGCAAGGGCAACACTCCAGTTTTCAGAAGGTTGGTTGAGGGGTGCATGTTGGACAGGAACCTCCCGTGCATCTACTCTTAGTGTGTGATATATGTTCAGCCACCCAGAGCAGCAAATGTATTTGCACCTTAACCTTGAGGATGGAGCCAGTAGAACTTCTGCTAAAACCCTGGGGGTTGCAGAGAGAAATACCAATCACTATGAAATGTGGTCGTCCAGCCTCCATCAGGATATGGTGGAGCTATTTGGTAATAACTAGTCGACAGAAATATCATCAACCACAATATTAGCTCGTGTCCAATTCACACTCTTTCCAGAGGCCAGCTGAAGCTCAAAGAACAGCAAGATCTTAGGGTTTGCCCTGAATGCGAGACAAATTGGTCAGTCCCAGTTTGGCAGTGATGACCAGTTAGCATCAATAGGCTCAGCTTCAGAACTGCCGGGGCTGGGCAAGGGCTCCACAATTAACGACAGACCCATGTTACATTGCATTAAAAAGCATCTCCATATTTTGTACAGCTGTAGGCAAATCCACCTGCCCCGTGACCGATCCAAACTTAATGGGATGGAGTTGCCTCCAAACAGCAGCTGCACTCAGGAAGTTCCTGTTAATTAACTGGCAGAGTGAGCGAACACAAGACTCGGTAAATAGGCGAATTACATTTATAGTTACGTAAGGTCTGATTACATGCCTGTATAGTGATCCAATCAATTGCCTTGCACGTTCTAGGTTCCCAGAGGTGAAACTTTGCTGTACCCACATTCTGCAGCTTTCGTGGAGTAAAACCCAAGTGTTCACAGACCATGAATCTGTGCCATTTTGTTTGAATTGGTCACACACTCCGGCAGCAGCAGCAGCATGGGAAAACTCCAGCACAACAATCCAATTTTCACCCAGCTGAGTTTTGTGGCTGATTTAATTTTCTCGCTCCAATCAAGTGCCGTAGGAGAGTCAGGACTAGTCCAGGGAACCTCATGGAAACATTACATTAATGAGAAATGTAAATCGTTTTTTTCACAGAATACTGATAACACCAGTTTGTTCATACAAATCTTCAACATCAGCACTCCCACCCTATATACCCTTAAAGTTACAAGCAGAAATTGAGAAGCACTTAAATCTCTTAACACCGCTATTTGCAGAGCACACCAAGGCAAAGAGCTGAAAGTCGTCTTGTTAGGGCGCTAAATTTTGCATGTGGGAAGACAACAACCGCTGAACATAGATTGAAATACAGAGCATGGAAACAGGCCATTCTGCCCACCGAGTCCATGCCAACCATCAATCACCCATGCACACTAGCTCTGTTATCCCACTTTTTGCATCCACTCCCTGCACATTGGTGGCAATTTACAGAAGCCAATTAACTAGAAACCCCTGCACCATCGTGAGATGGGAGGAAAACGAAGCACCCGGAGGAAACCCACGTGATCACAGGGAGCACATGCAAACTCCACACAGACAGCACCCGAGGTCAGGATCAAACCCATGTCTCTGGCACAGTGAGGTGGCAGCTCTACCAGCTGCACCACCCTTTCAGATCCATCAGCGACAGCTCTTTCGCAGCTCATGTTACCAATATGTAACTCAGAGGCAATAGTAAAGCTTATGGAACATACAAGTGATAAAACTAGGAAATTATAAACAGATAAACACAATAAGCCTTGAAGTAGATACATCTTGAACAGAGCACGTGTCATACCTTACAGTAACTGGCTTTATTTGGTCAAGATAAAAACAGGCACTTTGGCCCACTGTCAGCTCGCCAACTATTAAACAACTATTTGCACTAATCCAATTTGTATTCTCCCCCCCCCCCCATCAGATTTGACCACTCACCTGAACGAGATGCAATTTGCACGGTGGGCCAATAAACCTACCTACCCGCATGTCTTTGGGATGTGGGAGATTTTATGGTGGTGAAGAGATGTATAGTTGGGAAAAGAGGCTCCAAACTTATACCTGGAGTGAATGCTGGCATCCATCTGAACAAGGTCTCAACCAGAGACGTCACCCATATCTTCTCTCCAGAGATGCTGCCTGGCCCGCTGAGGTACTCCAGCATTTTGCATCTATCTTTGCTGGAATAAAGAACTCATGTGGCCGTGGTTTCGCACTGTTGCCCAAGAAGAAACAAACACCATTTGGCAGGTTTGTTTCATGAAACAGATAGCAAGATTAGGACTTCTACGCACATCACCAGAAATCCCCAGTTTGCTGTCAACGGTTCGCTGCTCCTCCACACACTGTATATTGAAAGACACGTGTCATCATGGGTGTCGAGACTCTGCAGCACCCGCCACATCCTTTATTCAGGATATTTACTTAAATAGTGATCAGCTGTGCTCATCTGTTTGGGATCCTTCTAGTTATAGTCCACTTGCATGTTCTATGAACTTTAACCAAGATGCAGAGTTGTATAATTTTTCCTGTTGTGCAAACATGTACTATGAACCAGCGAAGGATGAAAAAAAAGTTTGTAGCCTTCTCTAAAGTGCTGAATCAAACTTTCGCTAAAGTAATAAACTCATGAAAACAGTAACTTTTGACACCTTTAAATGACTATTAAACACAAATTAGGCAGGTAACCAATTTAAATTGAACACCAGAATATAAACTGGATTTAAAAGGTCAAACCTCGTGCTAAGAAATTACTTTAATATGGTAGCCCCCCCCCCCCCACCCCTCGGTCATGGCTGACCATGGGTGATGTATCCTAGATGGTGGCTGCTTGCTCCAAACCTCGGCTAGAGCAGCGTTGCTTGTGGTTGAAGAGACCAATGCGGGAGTGACAGTCTCTGTGGCAAAGGTCACATTTGTGTGTGGTCTCTGGTTTGTTGAAGTTGCTGCGCTCCTTTCTGCGTGCCCGCTTGTCTGCCGCTGCATTCAACAGTTTCTCTTCACCCGTTTTGAGATGTTGGCTCAGCGTTCCTCTCCACCTCGTGCGGTCAGCTGCAAGGCTCTCCCAGGACTCCATATCGATGTCGAGCGCCTTCATACCTCTCTTGCAGACATCCTTGTAACGTAGCTGGGGGCGGCCGATGGTTCTCCTCCCAGGTGTCAGCTCTCCATAGAGGACGTCTTTGGGAATACAGCCATCCATGCGGTGGACATGCCCCCAGCCACCGCAGTCTACGCTGCCCGAGTAGAGTGTACATACTGGGAAGGCCAGAGCGAGACAGGATCTTGGCGTTGAACATTCTGTCTTGCCAGGATATGCCCAGAATACGGTGGATCCTGTGGTCAGATACGAAGGCTCTGACCTTCCTTCCATCAAGGGGATTTATCGCAGTCGCTGCCTCAAAAAGGCTGGCAGCATCATCAAGGACCCACACCACCCTGGCCACACACTCATCTCCCTGCTACCTTCAGGTAGAAGGTACAGGAGCCTGAAGACTGCAACAACCCGGTTTAGGAATAGCTACTTCCCCACAGCCATCAGGCTATTAAACCTGGCTCAGAACTCTGAACATTAATATCCCTCTATCTGTTATTTGCACTTTATTAATTTATTAATTCATGGGTGTATTTATGTATAGAATTGTAGTCAATGCCTTCTATGTTCTGTTGCCCTATGCAAAGAAAGATTTTCATTGTCCTGTCAGGGACACATGACAATAAACTCTTTTGACTTTTGATCCTTCTCAGGTGGAATTTGTTGAGTCTTCTCTCCTGCCTGGCATATTTAGTCCATGTCTCACTGCCGTACAGCAGCGTGCCGTTGACACAGGCGTTGTAGACTGCTATCTTTGTCTTCACTATCAGCTTTGGGTTGGTCCACACTCGAGTTGTGAGGTGAGCGAGAGTTGTAGCTGCCTTCCCGATCCTCTTATCAATCTCTGTCCAAGGAGAGGTTGTTGGTGATGGTGGCGCCGCGGTACGTGAACTAATGGACGGCATCAAGTTCATAGTCGTCGATGATGATGACAGGCGGCGCCTCTGTACCCTGACCTAAGACATCCGTCTTCTTCAGGCTGATGGTCAGCCCGAAGTCCATGTATGCCCGATAGAAGCGGTCCATCAATTCCTGCTGGGTGTGGGACACAACTGCAGCGTCATCAGCAAACAACATGTCTCTGACAGAGTTTCACGTACTTTTGTCTTTGCTCTGAGGCGGGTGAGGTTGAAGAGCCTGCCAACTGATCTAGTACGCAGGTAGAATCCCTCTGTTGCAGTGCCAAAGGCATGTTTCAGCAGTAGAGCGAAGACTATCCCAAAGAGTGTGGGAGCGAGGACGCAGCCTTGTTTGATGCCACTGCGGATGTCGAAGGGCTCCGTGAAGCTGCCATTGTCCCCTTCGTGTTGATGTGGAAGGATTCTATCATGCTCTGCCATTTTGGTGGGCAGCCGATCTTTGGCAGAGCCTTAAATAAGCCATCACTGCTGACGAGGTTGAATGCCTTGGTGAGGTCAATGAAAGCAACATACAGGGGCATCCGCTGTTCTTTGCACTTCTCCTGGAGCTGGCGAAGGGAGAACACCATGTCTACTGTTGAAATTCCAGCTCGGAAGCTGCACTGTGACTCAGGGTAGACATGTTCTGCCAGCTTCTGAAGGCAGATGAAGATGACCCGAGCAAAGACCTTGCCGACGATGTTAAGGAGAGAGATGACTCTGTAGTTGTTGCAGTCACTTCTCTCGCCCTTGTTCTTGGAGAGGGTAATGATCGTGGCATCCCTCATGTCCTGCGGTACAGCTCCTTCTTGCCAGTACTGGCAGAGGACTTCATACAAATAGCAATGTTACAAAATTTTGAGATTTAAAAAATCAAGTCTGTAATTTATCCCATCAGATAAAGCATAAAAAGTTTAATTTGACACCTAATTTACTTTCATATCTTCAGTATTAAGAAAGTTATGGCCATTTTCATACTCGGAAATTAGCATCTTGCTCCCCATTGCCTTTCAATTGACTTAACTCAAAAGCTGTGATCTGGAAGTTAAAAGCCCATAACTTTCTAAAAAATTAAGAGAACTCAATTAAATTTTCAGTTATTATAGATTGAAGCATTCTGAAACAGATATTAAACAATCTTACTTGGATTACCTGAAATTAAAGCATATAATTAGTCAGTTATCTAATTGTAGCCAATTACAAAATTCAATGAGTAGATCTAAACATCTATCCATTCCTTAAGAAAAGATAAACTTTTTTAAAATTGCCTAAGTGTCCAAATAACATTCACACAATAATCCACAATATAACATAATTTTTAAATCTCATTTTCATGAATTTCTGGGCCAAATGGAAGGAATTTAGTGTTTTATGTCTGTAAATTAATGGCCATTTAAATCAACTAGCGAGTGGGTTTTAGTGGAATGCGGTGGATTGGAACGTTGCTGTTAGCGGTGAAGTCGGGGGGAAAAATACTGTTTGTTCATACATTTTTTGGGACCCCATTTCGCAACATAAAAATATTATTAAAGCCTCCCGAAAAACCAACTTTTAATATAAAAAGAAACTATTTACCTTTTTTTCTCCCCTACGGAAAATCCTTCCGGTTGTCAGTTCTCACGGCTTTTGAAGGTGATTTTTAAATTACTCTAGTTAACAAATAATTTAGAGTAATTTAAAAACACCTTCATTGATGAAATGTCGGAGCGATTTTTCTTCCGCAACGAAATCGCCCGACATTCATCGATTATCCAGGTCTGTTGAAAAACGGCACTTTAAGTCCGCCCCCCTCTGAAAGACGCTAAAGTCGCGCACACGGGGAGCGGCAGAACTGCAGCGCCGCAAAAGGTAAGTTTTGCAACATACCTAATACAAAGGATGCAGTAAGGTAGTCTTGCAATGTTTGATCAGGTCAGGAGGAATCCCATCGCTGCCTGGGGCCTTGCCTGAGGCCAGGCTGTCAATGGCCTTGTTGAGCTCTTCTACCGTCGGCTCTGCATCTAACTCACCCGTGATGAGTTAGACGCAGAGCAATCTCATTCGGCACTGCAATATAAACTGTCACAATATTCCACATAGATTTCTCAGTATTAGCTTTGACTCACAAAATTTAACATTGATTAATATCCCGTGAACTACTGCACTACAATATTGAAATTGTACATTTCCAACGTGGTGATAGTAGTTAATTCTTCTCTCCTCCCCCCCTCCCCAAAGAGTGGTGAGTCTCTGGAATTCTCTGCCACAGAAGGTAGTTGAGGCCAGTTCATTGGCTATATTTAAGAGGGCGTTAGATGTGGCACTTGTGGCTAAAGGGATCAGGGGGTATGGAGAGAAGGCAGGTACGGGATACTGAGTTGGATGATCAGCCATGATCACATTGAATGGCGGTGCAGGCTCGAAGGGCCGAATGGCCTACTCCTGCACCTATTTTCTATGTTTCTATGTTTCTATGTTTACTCTAAAACCAAGCTGCCAATTCCAGGCACCTCACCTTGATCTGCATTTCAAACTCTCCTGCTGCGACACCCCTTAAAATCTCCTTTCTACTCATGGTGACCTTTTCAATTGACTAGCTCAATTTCTGCCCAAGAACCTCAATGCACTTATACCTGTATATCTTACTGGCCTGTAGCAAAGTTAACACACAAACTCGGGCTGATAGATGTATTAAAATAGAGTCGATACTGTAAATCCCCAGAGAGCAGAAACACTCTTACAACACTAATATTGGAAAAGGCTATATTCTTCAATATCAATAATAGGGTTGACAGTCAGAATAGTTTTCCTAGGATGGAAAAATCAAATACTAGAGGACATAGCTTTAATGTAAGAGGAGCAAAATGTTTGAGAGGTGTGTGGAGCAAGTTTTCTTTTAAAAACACACAGAGGGTGGTGAATGAATGGCACGTGCAACCAAGGATGGTGGACGAAGCAGATACTTCAATGACATTTGAAAGTCTTTTGGTCTGGCATATGGATATGTTGGGAATGGAGTACAGGTTATATGTGCAGATAGATAAGTGATGGTCTTGGTATCATGTTCAATGCAAATATTGTGGGTCAAAGGGGGCTGTCCTTGCGCTGTATTGTTCTATGTTCTATTCCCAACTCGTACATCAGCCTCACATCCAGATGTATCACCTTTCTGTGTACAATCTTGCAAATCTTGCTCCATGTTACTGGATCTTCCAGTAATCTCTTGTGCACACAATCATCGCGTGCAGTGACTGATGAGTTTCCTCCTCCCCAGAGAACATTGCAATTGTTTGTTTCACTCATTTAACATCCCCAGTCGTGCTCTTTTCTTCAGATGTATTCTTCTCAACCCTCGTCTGTAACATACACTGCAACCACCAAGCTTATCATTGTGCAGATAAATTTGATATCAGTTTTCATCATATGCTTATTTTAGAGTTCAGCTTTAGTTTCTTTATCACATGCAGGCTTTAAAACATTTCCACTGTTTCAGTGTTTTGGCAGTATGTAGCTAAGCCATAAATGCAATAAAGATAAGAGTGTTGTGTTACCCTATCATGGGCAGTGGGCTTTGAGGCTATAAAACTGGATTAGGCCATTCAGCCTATCAGGCCATTAAATTACTGGCTGAGAAAGTATTGATAAGCTGCCTTGTTGTTTGTCAAGTTAAATTGAGTTTATTAAGTCATATGCACAATACAGCAAGGTTCAAACAAATGAAAACATTGTTAACAGCAGCATCACAGATGGATAGAGGCCAAACATGGGCAGGTGGGACTAGTGCAGTGGGGCATCTTGGTTGGGATGGGCAAGCTGGGCCAAAGGCCTGTTTCTGTGCTGTATGACTCCATGACACAGGCACATGGAATCAGAAAGCTAAACATGAATTAGATACAAATTCTAAAAAAAAATTGTGCAACACAAAACGTCAGTGCAAAATTATACAACTTGATGCTAGTGCAAAAGGTAACCTATAATGTTCCATTGCTGAGGTAGGATTAGGGTTGTGCAGGTCCTTTCAAGGCCCTGATAGTTGTGGGAAAGTAGCCATTCTTGAACCTGGTGATGTAGGACATCCTGGATGAATGTAACTGGGCATGGATGTAACTGGTGAGTTGCAAGTTCCAAATCTCCCTGTCAAAACCATGCGTGAAATTGGATTTAGAGAACAGAGTTGAGCTGCACGGTGATTAGAGCGGCAATGTGGTGCAGCAGTAGAGCTACTGCTTTATAGTACCAGAGATGAGGGTTCGACCCTGACTACGGGTGCCCTCTGTTTGGAGTTTGTATGTTCTCCCCATGACCACGGGGGTTTTCTCTGGGTGCTCCAGTTTCCTCCCACAATCCAAAACCATACAGGTTTGTAGGTTAATCGGCTTCTATAAATTAGAAATTGTCCCGAGTGTGTAGGATAGTGTTAGTGTATGCGAATTGCTGGTGGGAACAGACTTGGTTGGCCGAAGGGCCTATTGCCACGCGATATCTCTAAACAAAACTAAGACTGTGAATTTCTAAGTTGCTTTGACTGCACAGCACCATGAACAGGATTTGATAATGTCAAGGCTATTTAATTACAAATAATTGTTCAACAGCCTTGCTCACTCTGACCTGCATGTACAGCTGCTCTGATTAGAACAAAATTGGAACATAAATGGGCCCCTCATCCCATCAAGCCTGCCTTGCTATTCAATATGATCCTGCCCCAGCGATCACCTCCTATTCTGCGTCAGTTCCCCGCAGCCCTAAATTTTCTCATCTTTCAAAAAACATTATTGATTTCTTTAAATACACCCATTGATCTAGCTTCAACAACACACTGGGGAAGAGATCTCTGGAGATTCATCATGGTCTGCTGGAAAGTGGTCCCAATCATCTCAGTTTTAATTGACCACCCCCTAACCTTGGAGCTCTACCCCGTCACTCAAGATTCTCCTACAAGTAACTAGCGACATTCTGGGTTGAGACCCATCTTCAGTCTCTACGAAGGGTCCCAATCAGAAACGTCGCCCGTACAATCCTTCTGCAGGTGCTGCCTGATCCCTTGAGTTCTTCCAGCACTTTGTGCATTGCTCAACATTCCAGTATCGGGTTTCTCGGGTCTCCAAGATGCATTGTCCACAACTCCATATGGACCTGGAGTAGCAGATATATCAGACCAGGCCAGTACAGCAGATTTATTTCCACATCTGAACCAGATGAGATTTTTTATTCATATCTGCAGCAATCTGGCAACATTATAGACACGATTACTTATACCAGCTTTCTTCTTCCAGAAGTATATAATTAACCAAAGGTACCTTTCACCACTGTAATGCAGGGATTGGAATTACTATCTATAGATTATCAATACAAACCTGTCGTATTTAGTCAATGATGTGGTGGTAAATAAAGTCAATGTCTGAAAGCCCACAGCGCAATTGCTTTCAACCCACATGAAGGTCAATACTTAGGCAAAGGCCTACTCTGACCCCAGGGCTACAGGAGGTTATATCTGTCTCAGCATGAAATGGAACCCAAAGAAAGACATATTTTACACTCAACTTAATTAAAGTTCCTTTCAGAATGTTGGAATATTCAGTGTTCACTTTCAAAGGAGCAGTTTTCAATGGGCTGGCACAGATTAACACAATCCATTGGAAGTGGGCACTCGTGCATCAGGGCTGTTAGTGCGTTAAGCCTTCCCTCCTTCACCATTCATTGCCAGTAATGGCACAGGGACACAAGTGTTCAAATGTCACTGTTATAGTGAGCATTTCTGGTGCATACCTCCCCCATGTTGTTTGTTAGGTAAACACTGTCACAGAGCAGAAAAACTAATGTAGTATCAAATACCACCAAGGTCTTTTGGTGTGTAGCCTTTTACCTCTGAAAAGCCCCCTCCCCCATCTATGAAAGGTCATTAAGCAACAAATGTAAAATGTTGGGTTACACAAAAAGCTGGAGAAACTCAGCGGGTGCAGCAGCATCTAAGGAGCGAAGGAGATAGGCGACGTTTCGGGTGGAGACCCTTCTTCAGGCTGGTCAGGGATCAGGGAAACGAGAGATATAAACAGTGATGTGGAGAGATAAGGAACAATGAGTGAAAGATATGCAAAAAAGTATTGGTGATAAAGGAAGCAGGCCATTGTAAGCTGTTTGTGGTGTGAAAATGAGAAGCTAGTGCGACTGGGGGGGGGGGGGGGGGGGAGATGGAGAAGGAATGTCAGGGCCAGAGGGCTGAGGGAGAGGTGGGGGGGGGGGGGGGGGGGGGAGGCAGTCTGGGTTAACAGAATTGAGAAAATTCAATGTTTAAGCCCAGAGGATGCAGACTCCCCAAGCGGAATATGAGGTGCTGTTCCTCCAACTTGCGGTGTTGATCACTCTGGCCGTGGAGGAGGCCCAGGACCGAGAGGTCGGATACGGAGTGGGAGGGGGAGTTGAAGTGCTGAGCCACCCGGAGGTCGGGTTGGTTATTGCGGACCGAGCGGAGGTGTTCGGCGAAACGATCGCCCAGCCTCCGCTTGGTCTCACCGATGTAGATCAGCTGGCATCTGGAGCAACGGATGCAGTAGATGAGGTTGGAGGAGGTGCAGGTGAACCTCTGTCGGACTTGGAATGACTGCTTGGGTCCCTGAAAGGAGTGGATGGGGGAGGTGAAGGGACAAGTGTAGCATCTCTTGCGGTTGCAAGGGAAAGTGCCCGGGGAAGGAGTGGAGCGGGAGGGAAGGGAAGAATTGACGAGGGAGTTGCGGAGGGAGCGGTCTTTGCGGAAGGCAGACAGGGGGGGAGACGGGAAGATGTGGCGAGTGGAGGGGTCACGTTGGAGGTGACGAAACTGGCGGAGGACTATCTGTTGTATGTAATGTTAGCAGGATCCCAGTTTTTGGAACACTAAAATTCAAAACCAGACAAAGCAAAGCACGACAATCACCTCCTCATTGATGTGACATTGTTATCAGGGAGACAGGGCTATAGTGCAAATAATCCATCAGAACAGGCAGAATTATCTCAAACTAACAAGATGAGTGGAACACTTGAACAATATGGAAACAACATGAACTGGGCTGTGACTGTTTGAATAGCACAGCGCAGGAGAGTTTATTACTGTACTTGACAGATTACAATGCATAATTTAAAAGGAAACCTGCCCTGTGTGATATCACTTGCTAGGTTTTTATCATCTCATCCCCTGCAGTGCCCACTGCCATTATCAGAGTGCCTTTGGATTATTTCCAAGTCTGCTCCATCTCACATGGCATTCGAGATGATTTATAATAAAAGCATCTTCTGTGGCCTCTACATTCACACCCGCACTCAGAAACTGCTTTGTCATTTCTTCTGTGGCTTTGATGTCTAAATGGAGCACAAAGCAATATTTGTGCAAAGCCAGCCGAGGCTGCCCATGCTAACAATGGCAACACCCTCACTCAGAGAGTTTGGACCCTTTGAAATCCACACTGCAGCACTGTTGGAGATGTCCAGACAAGACATTAAACCAATGCTCATTGTCAACTCTCTAGGGTGGACATGAAGTATGACAAGGTGCTGCTGGATATTGTAGGAAAGTTGGGCAAGTATTAGGTGTCCTGGTCACAACTTCTCCCTCACCACCATCAGCAGGGCAAATAATCTGGTCACTATACCCACAACATTGCTGTTTGTGGGAACTTGCTATTAACTGGGCACCACAATGGTGCAGCGGCAGAGTTGCTGCTTTACAGTGCCAGCGTTTGATCCTGACTATAGGTGCTATTTGTACAGAGTTTGCATGTTCTCCCTGTGACTGCGTGGGTTTTCCTTGGGTGCTCTTGTTTCCACCCAAATTCCAAAGACGTACAGATTTTGTAGGTGAATTGGCATCTGTAATTTGTCCCCAGTGTGCAGGATAGAACTAGCGTGCAGATGATTGTTGGTCGGCACAGTCTTGGTTGGCCAAAGGGCCTATTTCAACACTGCATCTAGAAACAAGTTGCACTAACTCTATTTGAAACCAACTGTATCAGGTGGAATCAGAGAGGTTGTATATTCTTCTGAAGCATTTGGGTTAGAGTTGGATTTTGATCTGCTGGGCCCAGGTGAGTACATGATCCAGCTCAGTCTGATGGTGTCTGAAGTATCGGACAGACAAATCAGCCAGGGGACAAATGAGAGAATTAGTTTAGTGATACAGCATGGAAACGGGCCTTTTGGCCCACCGAGTCCACATCAGCCATCCTAGTTCTACATTATCTCACTGTTGGACCCACTTAATACACACTAGAGGCAACTTAGAGGTCAATTAACTCGTACGTCTTTGGGAAGTGGGAAGAAACGGAAGCACCCCGAGGAAACTCACGTGGTCACACGGCGAATGTGCAACTGCTCAAGGATGGGTTGATGAATTTCAGGCATTAGTTTCAAGGTGGTGTGAGAAGGTCACGGACGCTAGGAAATTCAGGGGAAAGGTTAGCGATGTTTTGAAACTTATACAATTCACCAAAGAGGTGGTGTTGGCCATCATAAAGCACATAAAAAGGTAGATAAATCACCAAGTGCATCCAACAACATTGTAGGAAGGTGGGAAATGGGTTGCTGGGGCCCTGGCAGAGATACCTGTAACATTGTTAGCCATTGGTGAGGTACCAGAAGACTTAATTATGTTGGCATAACATGACTCGATTTAAACAGGGCTGCTAGGGCTTGTTAGGGAACTACAGGCTGATGAGCAAGACATGAATGATGGGAGAATTCTTGGATGTGATCCAGAGAGACAGGATCTACCCGTCTTCGGAGAGGCAAGGACTGATTATGAATAGAAACAAAACTTTGTGCATGGGAAAATATGCATCATAATGTTTGAACGAGGGTTTTGAAGAGTTGACCAAGGAGGAGGACAGGGGATAGACATTGTCTAAATGGATTACAGCAAGATTAGATTAGATTACTTTATTGTCATTCAGACCTTTTGGTCTGAACGAAATTGTTACCATAGTCATAACATATAATAAAAAACAAAACACACAATAAACACATATCCAACATCCACCATAATGAGTTCACCAGGCACCTCCTCACTGTGGTGGAAGGCAAAAGTCTTAAGTCATTTAAGACTTTTAACAAGGTTAAAAGCAAGACTTTTAACAAGGTTCTGCATGGTAAATTGACTTGCTGATAATCCTGTGACCAATGGTGTACCGCAAGGATCATTGCTGGATCCACTTTTATTCGTCATCTATATTAATAATTTGTAAAGAATGCAGTTAGTCATAAAACTTCAAAGCACCAAAACAGTCCCTTTGGCCCGACATATGTTTATTTAGTTTAGAGATACAGTGGGTAAACAGTACCTTCGGCTCACGAGGTCCGCACCGACCATTGATCCCCGCATATTAACACTCACCGACACACACTAGGGATAATTTTCACATTTACAAGCCAATTTACCTACATACCTGTACGTCTTTGGACTGTGGGAGGAAACAGAAGATCTCTGAGAAAGCCTACGTAGGTCACGGGGAGAAAGTACAAACAGCACCTGTAATGGGGATCAACGCCGGTGCTGAAAGTGCTGTTCAGCAGCAACTCAACCACTGCGCCACCCATGCCAACTAAAGATACACAAGCGGGTCAGGCAGCATATCTGGAGAAAAAGGATGGGCGACGTATCTGGGCGGAATTCTTCTTCAGACTGAAACAGTCTTATCCATGCCACCCAAGGCGTTTGACGGAGCCAGTCCCATTTGCCTGCTTCTAACCCATATCTGAACCTTTTCTATCCATGTACTTGTCCAACCATCTTTTAAATGTGGCAAGTGCACCTGCCTCTACCACGTTTTCTGGCAACTTGTCCCATGTGCACGTCACCCCCCTCTCATGGAAAGGTTGTCTCTCAATTCTTTCAAATGGCAGGGTTATGGTAGGGACTGGCAGAACAAAGTACAAGCACTTAAAAAGCCAGCTGGACAGGTACAAAGATAGGAAAGGTTTGATGGGATATAGGGCAAATGTAGGCAAATGCGACCAGTTTAGGTAAGCAATTTGGGCGACATGGACGATTTGGGCTGAAGGGCCCCATTTCTTTGCATAATTCAAGAACTCCAGGCATTCAATTTGTGCAAGTAGCTGGGTGTGATATACCACAAAGGGATGAATAGGGAACATTGTCCGGACTTGTTGTGTTGTCCAGGCCAACACTGTCAAATCTGCGTCCAGCCTGTGGCATCCTCCTGGAGTGGATCAGGTCAGGTATGGAGAAGATAAGTTTGAATTGGCCATGGTCAAGTAAATGTTGTACCCGATCAGATTTATATTAGTGATGCATAAATGGATTCCCTTGCTTCACAACCACAACTGCAGTGGGGCAGCACAGTGGAGCAGTGGTAGAGTTGCTGCCTTACAGCACCAGAAACCCCAGGGTCAATCCTGACCAAGGGTGCTGCCTGTACGGAGTTTGTACATTCTCCCTGTGACCGCATGGGTTTTCTCCGGATGCTCTGGTTTACTCCCACATTCCAAAGATGTGCGGGTTTGTTGGTTAATTGGCTTGTATAAATTAACCCATGTGTCGGACAGAACTAGTGTACAGGTGATTGTTGGTCAGCACTGACTCGTTGGGCCGAAGGGCCTGTTACCACGCCACATCTCTGAAACTAAAGCTCAACACTATCATTAACGCCAAAGTCAATTGGAATATCCTGTGCTTGTGAAAGGCCCATTACTAAGCAAATCTTTCTCAGAGCTATTATTGGCAAAGATACCGTCAATTAAACAGCAATTTTACTTAGCATTCTCAGAAACAAAGCCCAGGATATTGAAGCATGTAAATATTTATTACAGCACTGAAAGCAAGGCCAGTCAGAGGTCACCTAATCACAGGTAGTTATAACAAATTAACATGGTTACAGGAGCAGATAGATCTAGGAACAGAGCTAAACATTGAAAAGTGTGACAAAAGTTAACGACTCAATGAGTCCAAAGCACCAAGGTGTTTCTAGAGGAAAAGAACAAGGTGGCATTGTTAAATTCATACTGAACTTCAAATGGCTGTGTACACTTCTGCTCACTGCGATACGAGAGGATATTGACATACCAATTGATAAGCAAGTATAACTTACAAAGGGAAAGATCAATCTGGCCAAGGCCAAAGATATGAAGTTTTTGATTCGTCAAATGCTTGTCTTTGCCAGCAGAAATCCAAGTCATGGAGTCATAGAGTGGTACAGTGTTGAAACAGGCCCTTCAGCCCAACTCACCCACATTTCCAACAATGTCCCAGCTACACTAGTCCCACCTGCCTGCGCTTGGTCCATATCCCTCCAAACCTATCCTATCCATATACCTGTCTAATTGTTTCTTAAATGATGGGATAGTCAAAGCCTCAACTACATGCTCTGGCAGCTTGTTCCATACACCCACCACCCTTTGTGTAACAAGGTTACCCTTCGGATTCCTATTAAATCTTTTCCCCTTCACCTTGAACCTATGTCCTCTGGTCCTCGATTTCCCTATTCTGGGCAAAAGACTGTGCATCTACCCGATTTCATGATGTTTTATACCGCTGTAAGATCTCTCATCATCCTCCTGCGCTCCATGGAATAGAGACCCAGCCTACTCAACCTCTCCCTATAGCTCACACCCTCTAGTCCTGGCAACATCCTCATAAATCTTTTCTGAACCCTTTCAAGCCTGACAATATCTTTCCTATAACATGGTGCCCAGAACTTAACACAATATTCTAAATGCGGTCTCACCAACATCTTATACAACTGCAACATGATCTCCCAACTTCTATACTCAATACTCTGACTGATGAAGGCCAAAGTGCCAAAAGCCTTTTTGACCACCTTATCTACCTGCAACTCGACCTTTGAACCATGCACCTATACTCTTAGATCCCTCTGCTTTACAACACTACTCGGAGGCCTACCATTTACTGTGTAGGTCCTGCCTTTGTTCGGCATCCCAAAATGCAACACCTCACACTTTTCTGCATTAAATTCCAACAACCATTCCTCCGCCCACCAGGCCATTCGATCCAGATCCTGCTGCAACCATCTTCACTATCAGCAAAACCACTAACTTTTGTATCATCAGCAAACTTGCTAATCTTGCCCTGTATGTTCTCATCCAAGTCATTTGTTACAGATCAAAATGAAGCATGTGAGAAATCCGTTTGCACAATGCTACGTCCCCCTACTTAATAACCATCAGCAATATCCATTCCCATTTATTAATGGTCCTCATGTTATTCCCAAGTTCAATAGCACCAGGACAGGTGCTGTGCATATAATGCCTCTGCGTGTACTTGCTATGTGACAGGTGATATTGAAGTGGATATCAATGATGCACATGGTGATATAAAAGATGGCCATTATCCAACTGTGAACATTTTCTTTCATTTATTCTTTGTACCTTTTCATACCTCTCATTTTCCCCCTCCCCCGAGTCTCCGTGTGAAGAAGGGTCTTGACCCGAAACATCACCTATTCCTTTTCTTCAGAGATGCTGCCTGACCCGCTGAGTTACTCCAGCATTTTGTGTCCACCTTCGGTGCAAACCAGCATCTGCAATTCCTTCCTGCACAATTCCACATAACCTGCAGGTTTTAGATTCAAATCCAATGAACCCAAATTCATTAAATGTGCTTACACCCAGAAGAAAATGAATGAAAACATATGGATCACTTTGCCCATTACGTTTGGAACGTTGTAAAATATAAGCATAATTTAATCAAAACACTAAGCCAATGGATGCAAGAATCAGGGACGAGAGGACATAGGTTTAAGATGAAGGGGAAAATATTAAAAATAAATCCGAGGGGTAACTTTTGCCACACAGAGAGTGGCGGGTGTACATAACAAGCTGCCAGAGGCGGTAGTTCAGGCAGGGACTATCCCAACATTTAAGAAACAGTTAGACAGGTGCATGAATTGGACAGGTTTGGAGGGATATGGACCAAATGCTGGAGTAGCGGGGACATGTTGGTCAGTCTGGCAATTTGGGCAAAAGGGCCAGGTTCCACACCGCATCACTGTGGATAAATATACCCCAATGGCACCGGGTGGTGCCGTCAGCGATGGCAACCTTGTCTACAGTCTGTCTGTCTTTTCATCTTTTTTTGTTTTTTTTGTTTTTGAACTCCACATTTATGGACATAACAAAATACACATACAGGCAAAACAAAGAGACACACAAAAGACAATCGCAAAATGACAAAATACAAATCACCTAACCTCTATTTGCATCACATCGGATCCTCTTAACATTCTATCACAGAAGCATCTTATTCACCATAGCAAGCTCATCCATTCATATCCTTAATCAATTTTGGCATTTGTAATAGTATCGGTTTCCATATAATATTAAAGGCATCGGTCCTCAACTGGAGTTTAGCTGTTATACTTTCCATCAAGTATACATTTTTCAATCTTTCCCTCCACTGTTGAACATTTGGTGGCATTTCCTTTCTCCATAGCACTGTTATCATTTTTTTAGCAATCAACAGCATCACCCCAAGCAAATATTTCTGATTTTGAATATCTGTCGCTGCTGGAATATCTCCTAATACAAAACAAGCCGGTTCCAAAGGCAGATCCACTCCCAGAATTAATTTAATCTCTACCTGGATGTCTCTCCAGTATTGGTACAATTTGGGACAATCCCAATAAATGTGTGTGATCACCGATCTTCTCTCATTGTCTCCAGCATAAACTTGAGGTGTTACTGTATCTTGCCAACACTAAAGGTGTACTAAATATTCTCATTTTAATTTTATAGTCGAACTCCCTCCAAGAGGGGCTCCTTGTCAGCTTATGACCCAAGAGACATGTCCTTTCCCATGTTTCATCTGTAATAATATTGTTCATTTCCAATTCCCATTTCTGTTTTGTTCCTATAGTATTTCCTTTTATATAGTCTTGAAGTCCTTGATATAAATGGGATATCAAATTCTTTTGTAACACTCCCTCTATAGTCATCAAGAAAGTATTTTCCAAATTTGAAGGTAGTCTACACATCTGCTCCCAATCTACGTGTGTCTGTAAGTAGTGCCGTATTTGGAGGAACCTAAAGAAATCTGACCCTAACAGTCCAAATTCATTTTGCAAGTGCCCGTAAGATTTCAAGACTCTCCCACAAAAAAGCTGGTCCACTGTAATAAGCGCTTTATCTGCCCAGTTTCTAAATCCCTTATCAATTTTGTGTGTTTTAAAAAGTATGTGTTAATGGTCTCTGGTTTGTTTTATGCGGTGGGGGGGGGAACTTTTTTTCAATCTCTTACCTTGCCGGAGAGGCAATTGTGTTCCGGATCTTCGCTCCTGTCGCTCTATGGCCTAACATCATGGAGCTGGAGGCCTTGCTCGAGATTGACTTTGAGCCCCACCGCGGGGCCATGGACCTACCATTGGAGCCTGCGATCCCTTGCCTGGGATCAACGCTCCAACCCCGGCCTGCGGATTTCAACATCAAAGAGCTCGCAGTCTCAGTTAGAGACTGATATCAGGAAGCTGCAAGCGCGGGGAGCTGAGATCCCCCCTCATGTGGGAGCTTGATTGCCCGCCGGAGCCAAGATCGCCCCAACAACGGAAGTTTCAAGTGCCATGACTGCAGGAGAACAAAGAAGGGAAGAAGATTGAACTTTTTTTTTGCCTTCCATCACAGTGAGGAATGTGGGGGAGTCACTGTGGTGGATGGTCATGTTACAAAATTATCTGGGTGTCTGTATTGGTATGACTATGGCAATCTGAATTTCACTGTACCTTAATTGGTACATGTGACAATAAACTGACCTTGAAACCATGGTTCAGTTGTGGGTGGGCAATAAGCCTGTGCCGGTCCAGTCACTTTGAACTCCTGGGTGAACTCAACCTCCTAGCAGTGACTCCAATTTAAGTCCGAGACAGACAGGAAAAGGACAACTCAACTCTCGTTAGACTCAGGAGTTGGACACAAGCTGTTCCAGTGTGAGTGAGCCACTATAAATCACATCAATGATTAATGTCTCTCCACAATAGGTTACTTATAAAAGTAAGACGCAGCCAGCCCCCAGCCCAAGGTACAGAAATAATGAAGAAAATTGTATGCTGTATATAAAAATACATTATCACACCTCACCACCATCAATTTTAAGATGCAAACTGCAGATGGTGTTTTGAAAGAAACAAATGTGGGAAAAATTGCTGCAAATATCTACAGAACATATATAAATATCACTCTGAGGAAGGGTCCCAACCCAAAATCTCTGCTATCCATGTTCTCCAGAGATGCTGCCTGACCCACCGATTTACCCCAGCACTTTGAGTCTTTTTCTACAGAGCAAGCTCACACTAATGATAACACCCCAGCCAAATGTAATAAAGTGTCAGTTAAAATTATACTGGAGTAAAGCACGGTCTCTCAACATTCTGGCTGGAGGAATACGACAGGAACTAGAGTAGATGCGGCTTATTGGTTTGCCGCTAATAGTATTGGCGTGAATGACTCTGGGGATTTGGCAGGAGTTGTGCGAGCACTACTCAGCGGGTCAGGCAGCATCTCTGGAGAAAAAGGGTGGGCGACTTTTCAGGTTCGAAACCCTTCATCAGACTGAAAGTAGAGGGGAAGGAACCTTTGGCAAGAAAAGGCCAGAACTAAAGCAGGGCTGGCAACCAAGGAAGGAAGGGTGGAGCCCACTAGGGACCAAGGGTAATGTGGAATACGATTTGATTCGGTTTCCTCTCTTTTCCAAAATTTCAAAAAAAAAAATCCAAGTTAACCCTGTCAATCAGAGCTTTGAAGCTAGTTTAATAATATTGTGATTTTGTTTTTAAATGAGCACTCTTCTTGTGGCCAGACATCTGCTAATGATTCTCTCCTTGTGGAGACAATTTGAGTGTGTGGCTCAGAGCAGAAAGCTAAGGTTCAACAATTCCCCGGGATTCAATTCTGTGCGAGACTACTGGTGTTACACCACTGAGATTCTTTCAAAAATTGCAATCTGTAGCAAAGACATCTTCAAATATTAGGCCTAATTAGGTTTAATGATTGGATCAAGAGCACCAAAGGCACAGTGAGGCAGCTGGTAGAGTTGCTGCCTCACAGCACCAGAGACCAGGGGTGGAAGGTTGCAACCTTCACGTGGTCCGCCCTGTTTCAACTAATGCAATCAACCCGGCATGCACAATCAAATTAGATCAAAAAGAACAAGTTCTCCTACAACTTTAGGCTGTGCACGCCATACACAAGAAGAAACAGCACCAGATTCCTGGGTTCGATCCTGACCTCTGGTGCCATCTGTGAGGAGTTTGCATGTTCTCCCTGTGACTGTGGCCAGGTGTCCTTCCACATCCCAAAGACACAGGGGTTTGTAGGGTAACTGTCCTCTGTAAATTACCCCTCGTGTGTAGGGAGAGGATGAGAAAGTGGGATAATAGAGCAGGTGTGAATGGGTGATCAATGATCAGCGTGGACCTGGTGGGCTGAAAAGCAGACATCTATGCTGTCTCTTTCAAGTAATTAAAAAGATCAATTCCCTGTAGTGGAATGGATGGCATGAGCAACGAAAGAACCAAGGGAGTGCTGAACTGTCAGCAGTGCTCCTCAATTACAGGGCTGCCAACATTGGGTGAGAGTTGGGTGTGAAAAATTGTGAGACCAAGCCCGAGGGAGCGTATCGACCGAGGGCGGGCGGGGGGGGGGGGGGGGGGGGGGGGGGGGGGGGAGGGGAAGAATTGTCCCCTCCCAGGGTATGCAGCTTTTGCATTTTTCTGCTTGAAATTGTGCAATTGGGTGCATACTGTAACAAGTCTTTTAACTTATATTTGAATGCAATATTTATGCTTTAAATTGTTGCATACCTTCTCTCATTCCTGACCCCGAGTCCAGCCTTACACCTGGCCTCCTATTCTAACCTGATCATAGCTGCTTACCTGCTTAGGTTCCCAGTGCTGAACACTCCCATTGTCCTAGCTTTGACTGCACACCTAGTATTATTCCAGACCTTGACTCTGGATACACACTTGCCCTTGCTTCTAGCCCCTCTGCACGGACAATATATCTGGCCCACACATCGAGCCCCATATCTGACGTGGGCTTGACCTATTACATTCAAGTCCACAGGTGCTTATCTAATGCGCTAATCTTTTATGGTGCACTTCACGGAATTGCTACATCCATTGGCTTCCTTGTTATCTAACATACTTCGTCAGTTACTTTGTCAAAGTCACCACCAATTGGTTGAACACAATTTCTCATTCATAAAATTATACCCATAAAATATAAGTATTTTGTTACCATTTCCTTCATTTTCCTAACAAACTATCCTGAAGTCATTTTCACCCCAATATTTTGCTGTCTCGGCTGGGTCTTTTCCGAAATGCAAAGTCCAATCACAATATATATTTAAGCAATAATATTCTATTTAATGTGATCGAGTCCATAATATTTTCTGTGGTATTCATAACACAACAATGATAAAAAGATCTTTGTTTTAATTGCACCTACCAACATGCATACATTATTATATATTTTTGTAACAACGGAAGATAGCCCCGAATTAAATGTGTTTCAAAAGAATCTATTTGAATACGGCTTAATAACTGGAAAAAAGCTAATCTTAAAATTCTGGAAAAATGCTCCCATACCAACAGTCAATATGTGAATATCAACTATGTTTGAAACAATACATCTGGAAGATATGAGACTCCGCCTGGCAGGAAAATCAGATCGCTTCTATAAGATGTGGTCTGCATTTATAGATCTACTACAAGGATAGGGTACAAGAGTACCTCAAAAAGGTTTCGGCGTCAGGTCTTGGTAAAGGGGGATGAAAAACTGTCAAGTTGGTAAATTCCTTTTGCGTGATGTTTATAATAAAGTTACTGGCTTTTCCTTTTTTCTTCCTCTCTTTTTTTTTCTAGGGTCTATTTCTTAATCTCCTTTCTCTAACGCTTCGACCAAGGGCTCTTTTTTCTTTCACTTTCACAACTTTTTTTCACTTTCTCGGTTTCTATTATTTTTCTCTAATAGCCTTAAAAATTAAGGGGTACAAAGATTGTAATAATATATACGGGACATACACTGATGCAAGGGGTTGGACAGGCTAGATGCAGGAAGATTGTTCCCGATGTTGGGGAGGTCCAGGACAAGGGGTCACAGCTTAAGGATAAGGGGGAAATCCTTTAGGACCGAGATGAGAAGGACTTTTTTCACACAGAGAGTGGTGGGTCTCTGGAACTCTCTGCCACAGAGGGTAGTTGAGGCCAGTTCATTGGCTATATTTAAGAGGGAGTTAGATGTGGCCCTTGTGGCTAAGGGGATCAGAGGGTATGGAGAGAAGGCAGGTATGGGATACTGAGTTGGATGATCAGCCATGATCATATTGAATGGCGGTGCAGGCTCGAAGGGCCGAATTTACAGAGAGCAAATTTGTTCCAATACTATATTAGCACAATTACTATATTAAACTTTGAATCTTCAGATGGCCTGGTTTAAGCTAAAACTAAAGACAAATAATAACCTCCTCACACATTCAGCCATGATCATATTGAATGGCGGTGCAGGCTCGATGGCTGAATGGCCTACTCCTGCACCCATTTTCTATGTTTTCATGCTTCCATTCCACTGCAAGTGTCTGTCACTCCTTTAAAATATGACCCTTCTTTGAACAAGCTCTTAAACATTGCATCTGAATCAGTTTCCATCTGATTACACTCCTTGAGGATGTTCATCTATGTGTTCAATTAATAAAACAATGAGATTGGGGACATTTCTATTCAACCTGTCAAAGGAATTTGAGGGGGTGGGGAGGAGGTTAGAAATAGTCAGTCAGTGAGGTAAACAAACATAATAGTTGAGTGGCAAATGACAATAGTGCTCCCTCCCCAATATTTAACTGAAGGAAATCATGGGTTATTGGGGCTGTATGTTGTGACAGACAGCCTGACACCTTGCATGTCATTTTAATATTACACTTATCTCATCCCCCTGGATATTCTGGATTAAGGTTTTGCCAACTAACATTATATAAATGCTGGCTAACTTCATTAACTTTCTTTGGTGCTTTTTCTCCTCCATTTCCAACCTAGATGGAATTGGTTGTTGGTATGTGCTGGCAACAATGTTCTGAGAATCTTTAAGTGGATCGTACTTAAAAGCGGAGGCAGTTAATCAATAGACCACTAGAGAAAGGGAGCGGCAGAGGCTGACACAGGAATGCAGATCTTGTCTGCTGTTCTAATGCAGTGTTAAATACATGCATTATACATTTACAGGCATGCTTAATAATTATGGGAGGTGGTGGGATGGGTCCCATTTGCTCAAGAAAATCCAGACGAGCCCCCTCCATGCTCAAAGCCCACCATCGCCCATGCTGCTGCTTTGTAGTCTGAAGAAGGGTCTCGACATTGCTATTATAGTACCTGCCTGGTTGAGGCAGGTACTATAATAGCATTTAAAAGGCATTTGGACAGGTACATGGATAGAAAAGGTTTGGAGGAATGTGGGCTAAATGCAGGCAGATGGGATAAAGAGTAGATGGGACATCTTACAAGGGAGCAAAAGAGAAGAGCTGAAACTATTGGCCAGTTAGCCTGACTTCGGTAGTTAGTATGAATTGAGTCAATTATAAAGGATGAGAAGTTCACAATAAAATAGGCCAAAGTCAGCATGGTTTTGAAGGGAATGTCTTGCCTGACAAATCTGCTGGAGCTCTTAAGAAAGTTAATAGCAGGACAGACAGAGGGGAGTCTGTAGATGTTGTTTACCTAGATTTTCAGAAGGCCTTGGATAAGGTGCCACACGTCAGGCTGCTAGGGAAGATGAGAGCTCATGTTATTAAAGGGAAGATACTTGCTAGATGGCAGAAGGCAAAGAGTTGCAATAAAAGGCACTTTTTCAGGTTGGCTGCCAGTGACTAGTGGAGTTCCGCAAGGGTCGGTGCTGGGGCCGCTTCCCTTCACGTTGTACATTAATTATTTAGATAAGAGGATTGCAGGCTTCGGGCCAGGTTTGCAGATAATGCTAAGATAGGTGGAGGGGCAGGCAGTGTAGAGGAAGCAAGGACTCCGCAGAAGGACTGGGACAGGTTAGGAGAGTGGACAGAAGTGGCAGATGAAATTCAGTGTAGCAAAGTGCGGAGTCATGCATTTTGGTAATAAGAGTAAAGGCATAGATCATTTACTAAATGGAGAGAGATGCAAAGGGACTTGGGAGTGCTGGTGCAGGACTCCCGAAAGTTAATTTGCAAGTCAAATCGGTAGTAAGGAAGGCAAATTCAATGCTAGCATTTATATTAAGAGGACCAGAATATAAAAACAGAGATGTAATGCTGAGGCTCTTTAATGGTGATGGTCAAGCCACATTTGGAGTAGTAAGCGCATATTTGGGCACCATATCTGAGGAAGGATGTGCTGGCTCTGGAGAGGGTCCAGAGGAGGTTTGCAAGACTGATTCCAGGAATGAGTGCGTTAGCATATGATGAGCATTTGACAGCACTGGGCCTCTACTCGCTGGAGTTTGGAAGATTGAGGGGGGAAACTAATTGAAACTTACAAAATAATGAAAGGCATAGATAGAGTGGATATGGAAAGGATGTTTCCACTGGTGGGAGAGTTTAGGACCAGAGGTCATAGCCTCAGAATTAAAGGGCGCTCTTTCAGAAAGGAGATGAGGAAGAACTTCTTTAGTCAGGGAGTCTGTGGAACTCATTGCCATTGAGGGCTGTATACTAATAATACAACATTGGAGATAGGTTCGTAAATTATAAAGTAGAACTTTTCATCCAATCCTGAGTTCGAGCTTCAGTCAGGTTCCCGTGATGAGCCAATCTACCCCTTCAAATAGTTCATTAATGGAGACCATATTCTGACAAAAAGTTCTTGTTTGTCCGTTAACACAAGTCTAGTTCTTACCAAATGTAAGGTCTCCGACATTTCCATAATCCACATTTTAATTGTGGGGTTTATAGGACCTTTCCAAAATTTTAATATTAATTTTCTCCCAGTTATTATACTATAGTCGAGAAAGTTTATTTGGCTTGTTGTAAGTGTTAGGCTTTGTTCTGATATTCCTAGTAGTATTAGTTTTGAGTCGGCATCCAATTGGGTGTCGATTACTTCAGAAATTATTCTAAAAATATCCGTCCAGAAATTTTTGATTTTTATGCAGTTTACAAATGTACGAGTTAAGTTGGCCTCTAAATGCTGACATTTGTCACAAATATGAGAGTTATGTGGGAAGATTCTATTTAGTTTTGTTTTGGAGTAATGTAATCTATGTAATACTTTTAAAAATATCCACTGACTAATACAATTTAAGGCAGCGATAGATAAATCCTTGATTAGAATGGATGTCAAGGGTCATGGGGAGAAAGCAGGAAAATTGGATTAGGAGGCAGAGATCAGCTATAATTGAATAGCGGAGTAGACTTGATGGCCTAATTCTACTCCAATAGCTTGTTAACATCTTGATCAGCATGGGCAGTTTGGGTCAAAGGATATTTCACGCTCTAACCACAACTTGCATCAATATAACATCCTTATCATACCCAAGGCATTTCTATTACAAAATAAGTAAATTATAGTGAAAGACAGAAATTCAATCCAGATTTTAAAAAGAAACAAAAAGCTAAACAACTGGTAAATAGTGGGTTACACAAAAAGCTGGAGAAACTCAGCGGGTGCAGCAGCATCTAAGGAGTGAAGGAGATAGGCGACGTTTCGGGTCGAGACCCTTCTTCAGACTGGTCAGGGATCAGGGAAACGAGAGATATAAACAGTAATATGGAGAGATAAAGCAAGAACAATGAGTGAAAGATATGCAAAAAAGTATTGGTGATAAGGAAAGCAGGCCATTTTAACTGTTTCTGGTGTGAAAATGAGAAGCTAGTGCGACTTGGGGGGGGGGGGGGGGGGGGGGAGATGGTGAAGGAATGTCAGGGCCCGAGGGCTGAGGGAGAGGTGGGGGGGTGGGGGGAAAGGAGCAGTCTGGGTTAACAGAATTGAGAAAATTCAATGTTTAAGCCCAGAGGATGCAAACTCCCCAAGCGGAATATGAGATGTTGTTCCTCAAACTTGCGGTGTTGTTCACTCTGGCCATGGAGGAGGCCCAGGACCGAGAGGTCGGATACGGAGTGGGAGGGGGAGTTGAAGTGCTGAGCCACCGGGAGGTCGGGTTGGTTATTGCGGACCGAGCGGAGGTGTTCGGCGAAACGATCGCCTAGCCTCCGCTTGGTCTCACCGATGTAGATTAGCTGGCATCTGGAGCAACGGATGCAGTAGACGAGGTTGGAGGAGGTGCAGGTGAACCTCTGTCGGACTTGGAATGACTGCTTGGGTCCCTGAAAGGAGTGGATGGGGGAGGTGAAGGAACAAGTGTAGCATCTCTTGCGGTTGCAAGGGAAAGTGCCCGGGGAAGGAGTGGAGCAGGAGGGAAGGGAAGAATTGACGAGGGAGTTGCGGAGGGAGCGGTCTTTGCGGAAGGCAGATAGGGGGGGGAGATGGGAAGATGTGGCGAGTGGAGGGGTCACGTTGGAGGTGGCGAAACTGGCGGAGGACTATCTGTTGTATGCGCTGGCTGGTGGGGTGAAAGGTGAGGACCAGAGGGACTCGGCCCTTGTTGTGAGTGGGGGAATGGGGAGAGAGGGCAGTGTTGCGGGGTATGGAGGAGACCCTGGTGCGAGCCTCATCGATAGTGGGGGAGGGGAAACCCCGTTCTCTGAAGAACGAGGACATTTGCGATGACCTGGTGTGGAACACGTCATCCTGGGAGCAGATGCGGCGTAGTCGGAGGAATTGGGAATAGGGGATGGAGTCCTTACAGGAAGCAGGGTGGGAGGAAGAGTAGTCCAGGTAGCTGTGGGAGTCAGTTGGTTTGTAGTGGATGTCAGTCAGGAGTGTGTCACCTGCAATAGAGATGGTGAGGTCAAGGAATGGTAGGGAAATGTCGGAAATGGTCCAAGTATATTTGAGTGCCGGATGGAAGTTGGTGGTGAAATGGATAAAGTCAGTCAGTTCTGCGTGGGTGCAGGAGGTGACACCAAAGCAGTCGTCAATTTACCCATACCCATCCACTGACACCCTCCTCCGCCTAGCGGAGTTGGTCCTTACCCTAAACAACTTCTCTTTTGACTCCTCCCATTTCCTCCAAACACAAGGCGTAGCTATGGGCACACGCATGGGCCCTAGCTACGCCTGCCTCTTTGTCGGGTACGTCGAACAATCTTTGTTCTCGACGTACCAGGGCCCCACCCCCGACCTTTACCTCCGTTAAACATTGACGACTGCTTTGGTGTCACCTCCTGCACCCACGCAGAACTGACTGACTTTATCCATTTCACCACCAACTTCCATCCGGCACTCAAATATACTTGGACCATTTCCGACATTTCCCTACCATTCCTTGACCTCACCATCTCTATTGCAGGTGACACACTCCTGACTGACATCCACTACAAACCAACTGACTCCCACAGCTACCTGGACTACTCTTCCTCCCACCCTGCTTCCTGTAAGGACTCCATCCCCTATTCCCAATTCCTCGACTACGCCGCATCTGCTCCCAGGATGACGTGTTCCACACCAGGTCATCGCAAATGTCCTCGTTCTTCAGAGAACGGGGTTTCCCCTCCCCCACTATCGATGAGGCTCGCACCAGGGTCTCCTCCATACCCCGCAACACTGCCCTCTCTCCCCATTCCCCCACTCACAACAAGGGCGAGTCCCCCTGGTCCTCACCTTTCACCCCACCAGCCAGCGCATACAACAGATAGTCCTCCGCCAGTTTCGCCACCTCCAACGTGACCCCTCCACTCGCCACATCTTCCCATCTCCCCCCCTATCTGCCTTCCGCAAAGACCGCTCCCTCCGCAACTCCCTCGTCAATTCTTCCCTTCCCTCCTGCTCCACTCCTTCCCCGGGCACTTTCCCTTGCAACCGCAAGAGATGCTACACTTGTTCCTTCACCTCCCCCATCCACTCCTTTCAGGGACCCAAGCAGTCATTCCAAGTCCGACAGAGGTTCACCTGCACCTCCTCCAACCTCGTCTACTGCATCCGTTGCTCCAGATGCCAGCTAATCTACATCGGTGAGACCAAGCGGAGGCTAGGCGATCGTTTCGCCGAACACCTCCGCTCGGTCCGCAATAACCAACCCGACCTCCCGGTGGCTCAGCACTTCAACTCCCTCTCCCACTCCGTATCCGACCTCTCGGTGCTGGGCCTCCTCCATGGCCAGAGTGAACAACACCGCAAGTTTGAGGAACAACATCTCATATTCCGCTTGGGGAGTTTGCATCCTCTGGGCTTAAACATTGAATTTTCTCAATTCTGTTAACCCAGACTGCTCCTTTCCCCCCACCCCCCCACCTCTCCCTCAGCCCTCGGGCCCTGACATTCCTTCACCATCTCCCCTCCCCCCCCCCCCCCCCCCAAAGTCGCACTAGCTTCTCATTTTCACACCAGAAACAGCTTACAATGACCTGCTTTCCTTATCACCAATACTTTTTTGCATATCTTTCACTCATTGTTCTTGCTTTATCTCTCCATATTACTGTTTATATCTCTCGTTTCCCTGATCCCTGACCAGTCTGAAGAAGGGTCTCGACCCGAAACGTCGCCTATCTCCTTCACTCCTTAGATGCTGCTGCACCCGCTGAGTTTCTCCAGCTTTTTGTGTAACCCTCGATTCTCCAGCATCTGCAGTTCCTTCTTTAACAACTGGTAAATAGTGTTTGATCGGGTAAAATTCAAACATATTCAACAAATATGGAAACATTTAATGTAAATTCATACTTGCAGCACAGAATAGAAAAAGGATAAGTGTATGGGCAGCAGGGAAGTGAGAAACTTGTTAAGTAGTTATTTGGACAGTTTTTCAGGACAGAGAGAGAGAGAGAGAGAGAGAGAGAGAAAGATTAAGAAAGATACTTGACAAAGAAGAATTAAAAATTAAAAGCTGTTTATAGCATCATTCACATCTGCAGAATGTTCCAAGCATCTTACAGTCAATTACTTTTGAAGTGCAGCCCTGATTGGTTCTCAAACAAACTGTATCAATAAAGCAAATGATTCAAGGGTTTAATAACCGTATATTTTCTGTTTAATCATAGGGTAGCACCCTTGATTACCGTATTTCCTGGCAATGAAGACGCTATTTTTTTACCCAAAAATAAGTCACAAAAATTTACCTGCGTCTTGGAGGCCAAAGGTTAGGTTGTTAGCCAAGAAAGATAGACTTCGCTATCCCTCAGTACAGCAACATCAAGAACAGTCTGAAGAAGGGTCTCGACCCGAAACGTCGCCCATCTCCTTCACTCCTTAGATGCTGCTGCACCCGCTGAGTTTCTCCAGCTTTTTGTGTGACCCAAGAACAATGTTCTTTTGACAGCGTGTGGGGAGTCTGGCCCTGGTCAGCTTGGGCAGGAGCGTTGAGAAAGAGGGGGTCAGGGAACGTCAGCAACTCACTCACCGCTGCCGCGGCGCTCTGGGTATGGAGCCACTGCATTGTGGCCGAGGTGGGAAGTAGCTCGGGTGGCTGCGAGCGGCAGCCGGGACCATACAACAGAATCAGCCGCCACCTCAGCGCCTTCTGCCAGCCCGGGGGTGCTGTGCGATCCCGGCGGCCGCTCCTGTTTTGACACTACTGACCCTTATGTTTGAATTTCCTTGTTCCTTAGCGCTCCTATTTTTCCCACCATCTCTCCACCTGCCATCACCCTCCAGCCATTCAGTAATTAAGAATGGAGGAGATCTGGAAGCCTTGGGCAAATTGAATTGTCACTTTATTTTTATTTTTTCTTCTTTTTTTTAAAACGTGAGAAATTCTATGTCATGCCAGCCATTAAAAAAAAATAAATTTAGCAACTCAAAATGGGGTTGCGTCTTCAATGCAGGTGTGTCTTCATTGCCAGGAAATACGGTAGGTCTCACCGCTGTCTTCCCTTTGTGCCACCAAAATAGTTCATACAAAGATTAGTGCAGTTCTGGTCACCCCATGATGGGAAGGATGTGGAGGCTATGGAGAGGGTGCAGTGGACGTTTACCAGAATGCCTCCTGGATTAGAGGGTTACAGTTACAAGGAGAGATTGAATAAACATGGATTGTTTTCTCTAGAGTGTCAGAGGTTCAGGGGAGACCCGATAGAAATATATACAATTATGAGAGGCATAGATAGGGTAGACAGTCAGAATATTTTTCCCAGGATGATAAAATTAAATACTAGAGGGCATAGCTTTGAGGTGAGAGGTGCAAAGTATAAAGGAGTGTGGGAGGCAAGTTTATTTTTCCCCACAGAGCATGGTGAATACCTTTAACATGCTGCTGGGGTGGTGGTTGAAGCAGATGCATTAGCGACATTTAAAATACTTTTGTATGGGCTTACAGATATGCAGGGACCAACACATGGCCAGAAGGTGCAAGGGGGAAAGTTTAATGGAGATGTGCAGGGCACAGAGAGTGGCGAGGGCCTGGAACACATTGCCAGACGTGGTGGTGAAGCATATATGACTATGGTGTTTCAGTGGCTTTTGGATAGGTACATAGAAGTGCAAGGAATAGAAGGATAAGGGTCATGTAGAGACAGAGCGAGTTGTGTTTTTCTTTTTATTTCTATGGATGTATGGCAACGCAAATTCTTCCATGTATAACATAAGTTGATTTAAATGTGCTATATAAATAAAAAATGATTGATTGATTTATTGAGAGATCACTTTAGCCTGGCTTCATGTTCGGCGCAAATATTGTGGGCCAAAAAGTCCATTCCTGTACTATTATGGTCTATAGTCTGGCAAATAGAGACTTGGGTTATTACCTCAGAAGTAATCTTCTTTGACAATGCAGCGTTCACCCTAAAGCTTGTGCCAGCTAGTCAAGGTGAAGTGATACATTCTTAGATCCAGTTCAAATCCAGGACTTTGTGGTACTCCTGTTCGAGAACATGGAATTTTGATTTGATTTTGTGATGGAGCAAGATTTCACCATTTAAAAAGAGGATTACACCACAAAAAAAAAATCATAAAGCAACTCTTCTTAAAAAGCCAATTCAAAAGGATATCGTAAATGTAGTGAGTTGGGCAAGCTCAGATGACCAGCCCCGATGCAATGGGTCGAATGACCTGCCATCATTTGGCCATGCCAACAAGAAAGCACTTTCCCCTTCAGTTCACCTTATCCCTTTTTTCATCGATATTGGACTTGATTAGCTTTCACTATTAAGCCATGCTAAGATTGGCACAACATTTGAAAGCACTTATGTAGAAATCAAACCTCTTCTCCAAACAGGCACAGGCAATTAGCTGCCAAATGAATTGCACAATCTCATTACCATACAGCTTATTGGCCATTGTGCTGAAGCCAGCCCCCCCATCCATTCCCAATTCAATAGCACCCAATATTTTCATTAATTCTCACCTCATTGTCAAATGTAATTAAATACTGTGGAAAATAAAACTGAAGGCTTCTCATGGGCCTGAGCCAATGCAGGCACAACACTCCGCTCCAGCCAAAGTCAGCAGCAATGTGCACTCCCCTGCAAACACTGCCTTGGGTATTAATTATTACACAAAGCTACAAATGCTAGGCTCCTTTGCTGCATCAAACGGGATTAGAGTCTTCCAACAACATCAATTTAAGTCCTGCTGCTAAAGTACTGCAATGCCTGCAGTGTAGGAGGTTGAGGGGCGCTGGTTTAGTTTAAGATAGCGCGTGTTTTGATTGTAAGGGCTACAGCTGTCGTGGGGTGGGAGTTCTTGTACGATAAAGGCAGCTCCATAGAAAGTAGTGGCAGTTCGGGGGGGGGGGGGGGGGGGGGGAAGAGAGAAATCGATTCAACCAGAGGAGCCTTCATCTCCAGTGGACTTTTAACCTACTTGACCAACCTGGCTCCCACCTAGTAACAATGGGTCCAGAGTGCAGCGGCAAAAGAGGTTGTGACCCACTGATACAACCAAGGAGCCAGAAAGCGTCCGTCACCAGTCACTATCGTTGCCGCAGCAACGAGCCCATTGGCTCAGCAGAGAATGACACTTCAGAGCTGTGCTTAATTAATCCCTCACTCAAAAACAAAAATCTACCCACCGAAAAAGAATGGAGTTCAAATTACAGTGGAAGCTGGGGATTTCAGTGGGGCTCTTTTTAGGGGACTGTTTTTGACCCTACAGCATTAAGTTTCCTTCCTTGATTAGAACAGTGATGGAATATGGCTGAATTAAGGAGAAGCAAATCAGGCCATGGGTGTTCAATGTAATAGCAGCACTTTCACATTTCCCAACACAAAGCATATTAAATACAATTAAAGCCACTTAAATCAGTCATGTATCTGTCTATTTAGCACAAGATATTGTTGAACAAATAAGCCACACATATAGTCAAAAATAAATAATTAGGGAGGCACTATGGTGAGCGGTAGAGTTGCTGTCTAGTGCCCCTGTCCCACTTAGGAAACCTGAACGGAAACCTCTGGAGACTTTGCGCCCCACCAAGGGTTTCTGTGCGGTTCCCGGAGGTTTTTGTCCTCCGGCAACCACCTTCAACTAGCATCGCAACCGGTTTTGACTAAAAAATTACCGATTTTTAAAATGGAAACCACTTTCGACCATTAGGGAGACTGACATAAACCTCCGGGAACCGCACGGAAACCTTGGGTGGGCGCAAAGTCTCCAGAGGTTTCCGTTCAGGTTTCCTAAATGGGACAGGGGCATTACAGCTCTAGAGAGCCCAGTTCAAACCTGACCACAGGTACTGACTGTACGGAGTTTGTACATTCTCCGTACCCATGTGGGTTTTCTCCAGGTGCTCCAGGTTCATCCCACATTCCTGCTCAAGAACCTTGGGCACAATCCCATTAATCAACTAGTTAAAAAAAAAAAGACCTAGCTTGAAAGTGGCACAGCTGATGGAGTTGTTGCCCAACAGAGCCAGAAATCAGGGTTCAATTCTGACCTTGCGGAGTCTATGTCTATGTGGAGTTTGCACATTCTCCTTGTGAATGCATGGTTTCCTCTGGGCGCTCCGGTTTCCCCCCACATGCCAAAGGCATGCCGGTTTGTAGATTAATTGGCCTCTGTAAATTATCAGTCACTCTCTACACACTAGGGGTAGTGGGTTAATGTGGAATTCATGTGAACTGGAGGTCAAAGGTCACGCAATAAAGGGATTATTTCCATGCTGTATCTTTCAATGATAGGTGGCCACGTAATATGAAAGGCCACCTGTGTTCATGAAGCTTTCCTCATATCCCAGGTCATGGATGAAGGCAGATACAATTTTAAAGTATCGTAAGATATTTACAAAAATATAAGGGGCAGCACTGACACAGCGGTAAGGGCCTGTCCCACCAGCATGCGAGTGCATGCATCTAGCGCGACCAAACGTGGTCGCTTGAGGCGTACGGCCTCGCGGGACCAGCCCCACTTCGATCGGCAGAAGCGTATGGAGTTGCGCGGGGCTGGTCCCGAGATTGCGCGGGGCTCCAAAAATCTTGCACTGTCCGAAAATCCCGTGCGCCAACGGCTTGTTGTTCTGCAGGCGTACACAGTGTCTCGACGGACGTACACAGCTTCTCGACCTCGTTCGCAGCGTCTCGACCTCGTACACCTAGCGCGTGGAGCTGCGCGATGACGTCACCGCCTGGCATGCCATTGCGTGATGACATCACCGCCCAATGTCGTGCAATGTCCCAATTCAGTCCGCCCGCCTCCTGCCCAGCTGATTGGTGAATATGATGTCGGGACCAGCCCCGCACAACTCCAGACGCCTCCGCGGTTCGAATTGGGACCGGCCCCGCGAGGTCGTACGCCTCAAGTGACTATGTTTGGTCGCACTAGACACATGCAATTGCATGCTGGTGGGACAGGCCCTTTACAGTTTGATCCTGACTACAGGTGCTGTCTGAACGGAGTTTGTATGTTCTCCCCATGAGTTTTCTCCAGGTGCTCCAGTTTCACACACTCTAAATTCGTACAAATTTGTAGGTTAATTGGCTTTGATAAAAATGGTAAATTGTCCATAGTGTGTAGGATAGTGTTTGTGCACGGGGATTGCTGGTAGGTGTGGAATAGTGGGCTGAAGGGCCTGATTCCACTCTGCATCTCTAAACTGAACTATGCAAAAAACGAATTTCACTGCACCCAAGTACATGTGACAATAAAATACCATTGAGCCAATGAACTGATAAAAGGAAGACTTACGCTGACAACTAAATTAACACTGCTTCATATCAGGGTCCCAACCCCGCTTCAGAATACAAATTTTAAATCAAAGACAGAAAACAAAATCAGAGCAGTAACAATCATCCTGATGTTCATCCAGGAGATTAGTAGGAATAATTCTCAGCAGCTGTGGTTCACAGATTTCACCTCAAATTCCTGGGCATTAACATCTTGGATGAACTATCCTGGACCCAGCACATAGATGGAATCTGGAAGATGGCTTGCCAGTGCTTTTACTTTCTTAGAACTGCAAAGAGAATCAGCACGTCACAAAATTCTCTAACTACTTCTACAGATGTACTATAGAAAATAATCTGTTGAAACAAGGAACTGCAGATGCTGGTTTACCAAGGAAAAAGACCAAATACTGGATAAACTTCAACTTTAGGTAACCTTTAGAACCCCCCCCCCCCCCCCCTCCCCTTTATCTCCTCCCACCTCTCTTCCTCTCCCTCTACATTTCAAAACAATTTGCACCTCATCAATCCTTGTGCTTCACAATTTGCAACTCCGTAATCCGTTTGTTCCCCACCTTGTGTGTTCATCTCTGGCATTCGTCCAGCAATCGATCAACACCTATAGCCCCCCCCCCCCCCCCCCCCCTTTCAGCTATGACCTGCCATGTGTTGTCCTGCCTCTCCAATCTTCGAGCTTTCTTTCCCGCCTTCTTTCAATTTGTCTGAAGATGAGTCCCGACCAGAAACGTCCCCTATCCTTGTTCTCCAGGGATGCTGTATTTCTAAATGCAAACCCATTATGCTGGATTTACAAAGACAAAAACAAGTGCTGGAGTAATTCAGCAACTCAGTCATGGATAGGAGGTGGATCAGGATCCTTCTTCTGAATGCTGGGTTTACAGATTCACCATGAGATACAGTGCTTTTGTTTGCCATGCCCACAATGAGCCCTTTCCCTGGAAGGGCTGGCATCTGACTGACTGTAGTGCAGAGTGCTGTGGAGTCGGCTTGTGAGGCAGAGCCAACTGGGAAAAAGTAATTCCGATGTCCTGGACAACAGGAATTTACAACTCCTCAATAGGATTCCCAAAGAGCCACAGACCAACCCAGGTAACATTTCCGTCGTACACCCTCTGGACTCGTGCCACTGCAAATACACTACTCTCGGAAAGCGCCTGCCCAGACCCTGAACACTAATGCTAAGTCCAATGCAAATTAGATCAGCACCAACAAGCCTACATCACTTTCCCTCAGCCAAACACCCAATGTGTCATCCATTGTCTCTTTGTTGCTACCCAGTCACTCACGTTCCCTTTATCCTCCCCATCTTGCAACATAAAATATTCCTATTTCATAGAGTCAGAGCAAGGACACTAGCCCTTCGGCCCAACTTGCCCACGGCAACCAAAATGCCCCATCTACACACTTGTTCCATATCCTTCTAAACCCATCCTATCCCTATATATGTCTAAATGTTTCTTAGACATTGTAATAATATCTGCAAATGTCCCAATTTATTTCCTCAGTTCTCATGACAGATCACCCACCTGAATCATTGACAGTTTCTCCCTGTCCACAGTTTCTGCCTGAAATGCAAAATACTTACTGAATATATTAGAGAATTTTTAAATGAACAGCAGTCCATACAGTTCTTTAGACCCTGCCCCAACACTCATCAAGATCTGCCTCAGTACCATTTTCCAGCACCATCCGCAAATCCCTTGCTTCTTCCATGTTAATCAGAGTCGAAGGAACACACACACACACACACACACACACACACACACACACACACACACACACACACACACACACACACACACACACACACACACACACACACACACACACACACACACACACACACACACACACACACACACACACACACACACACACACACACACACACACACACACACACACACACACACACACACACACACACACACACACACAGTATGATGAGGTATATAACCTATGATAAGCATTTGGCAGCACAGGGCCTGTACTCACTGGAGTTTAGAAGAATGAGGGGGGACCTCATTGAAACATACAGAATAGTAAAAGGCTTGGATAGAGTGGATGTGGAGAGGATGTTTCCACTAGTGGGGGAGTCCAGGAGTAGAGGTCATAGCCTCAAAATTAAAGGATGTTATTTTGGGAAGGAGGCGAAATTTCTTTAGTCAGAGGGTGGTGAATCTATGGAATTATTTTCCACAGAAGGCTGTGGAGGCAGCCAGTGGATATTTTTAAGGCAGAGATAGATTCTTGATTAGTACAGGTGTCAGAGGTTATGGGGAGAAGGCAGGAGCATGGGGTTAGGAGGGGGAGATAGATCAAGATCACCCATGATTGAATGGCAGAGTGGACTTGATGGGCCAAATGGCCTAATTCTACTCCTATCACTTATGACATCTCCTCCCCCCCATCTTCATGCAGCCAATTTCTCAACAGATAACCTAGTTTAACCTTCTGCAAGATTAAGAGTGTTCTTGGTTTTTAATTAATATTTAAAAGGGCATTATAGGTCAATTACTCATCCAGTAACCCACAGTCTGGTCCCATGACTCACAGATATAATTTCAAAGCCCACCATAGCAGTTGTGAATTAAAATTAAATCTAAGAAATCAGGAACTGTGGAACAGCATCCCCCTCCCCATCAGAACTGCCCCCTCCATCAACTCCTTAAGTCTAGACTAAAAATGTATCTGTAATCCCAAGCCTTTGCTGACGTCCTCTGAGCGAGGGTTATTTGTATATATGTATGTAGTTTGCTTGCATATACTATTCTTATAACAAACATAAAGCACTTTGGTCAACGAGAATTGTTTTTTTAAATGTGCTATATAAATAAATGTGACTTGACTTGAGGAATAAAAAACTGGTTTCATGAAAGGCAATGCAAAACTAGCTCAGTACTGTACTTCAATAAATAGAGATACAAGGTGCAGGAGTAACTCAGCGGGTCACACAGCATCCCTGGAGAACATGGAAAGGAGACATTTCAGATTGGGACCCTTCTTCAGACTGATTGTGGGACGGGGAAGAAAGCTGGAAGAGAGGAGGAGCAGAACCAAGCAAGGTGGGTAATAGGCCAGGGGAGGGAGGAGAGGCTAATGGGCAGATAGTTGGATAAAGGCCAGAGATGAAGATACAGAAGGTGTGAGACAAGCAGATTGAAGAGTTGCAAATTGTGAAGCCAGAGGAAGGAATGTAGTGGAGAGGAGGGAAGAAATAGGTGCGAGTCAGGGTGGGGAGTTCACCAATGTGCTTCATTGAGAGTCATCTCCTTCCTTGATTTTGCCTTATAAGACTCTAGAACCGCTCTTTGTGGTCAACTCTTAACTGCAAGATGCTGGTTTACAAAAAAGACATAGTGCTGGAGGAGCTCAGTGAATAGGCAGCAATTCTGGAGAACATGATTAGGTGACCTTTCAAGTCAGGACGTTTCTTCAGTTTGAATAGGTGACATTTCAGGTTAAGACCCTTCTTGAGTTTAGTTTATTGTTAGGTGTACCAAGGTACAGTGAAAAGCTTTTGATGCATGCTAACCAGTCAGCAGAATGACAATATATCATTACAATTGAGCCATCCACAGTGCACAGATATATGATAAAGGGAATAACATAACGTTTAGTGCAAGATAAAGTCGAGTAACATCCAATCTAAGATAGTCCAAGGGTACGATTCCATGCTTGCACATACTAGGTATCCACAAAGGCGGAACTTATACGATAGGAACGGCCGAAGAAGAGACTCGACCTGAAATGTCAGGTATCTATCCATGTTCTCCAGAGGTTATGCCTGACCTGCAGAGTTTCACCAGCATTTGTAAAATAAAATGGAGCTGGGGAGTTTGCCAGGATTTAGAAAAAAAAAGGTAAACTCAATGGCACCAAGTTAAATGACCCAGAACGGTGCTGTAATCTAACCGCACAATAAAATCCCTAGATTCAGAGCAAAATCCCTACAGTGGAATTGCCAGCTCCGCTTGCCAATTTTAGTTAGAGCTACAAGCTAGGCCAAGCCTTTCAGGAGTGAATCGGGAAGCACTTCTGCACACAACTCTAAGCCATGGATGCTGGGTCAGTTGAAAACTTTCCAAGACTTAGGTTGTTATTAGAGAAAGGGTATCAAGGGATAAGGAGTGAAACCAGATAAACAGAACTGAAATGTGGATCAACTGGGATCTAACCAGTGAACAGAGTAGGTTCAAGGTAACTGGGCCTTTCTCCTTCACAAATCATGAGGACATTTCACTTACTTGGCCACAATGCTACTTAAGGTACTGGGCAGAATGGCAACAATCATGCAGACTGCTGCAGCAAATGGACCAATCTATTCCTTCCCTTCAATATTTTGTTATTTCAATAAATAAAAAAACAATTCATAATAATAAAAAAATACACAAAAGTCAATATTGTTGGTTATATGCACAGTAGTTTAGTTTAGAGATACAGCGGAGAAACAGGCCCTTCGGCCTACCGTGTCCATGCCAATCAGTGATACCTGCACACTAATGGTATCCTACACGCACTAGAGAAAATTACAATTTTTACCTAAGCCAATTAACCTACAAACTTGTAAAACTTGAGTTCGGCAAGAAACCAGAGACCACGGACGCAACCCAAGCAAGTCATGGGGAGAACATACAAACTCCATTCAGACAGCACCTGTAGTCAGTAGACTACTCCATAGACACCACCTGTATTACCCGTAGTAATGGAGCCATTTTGTTTTCTTTCTTTATACACGACACCATTGCCACTTATTCAGTTTAGTTTGTCGTCAAGTCTACCGAGGTACAGCGAAAAGCTTTTGTTGCGAGCTAACCAGTTGGCAGAAAGACTATACATGATTACAAACCCCTGTGGTGATATACCTTTGCTTGTTTTATGGGTGTCCACACCATGGTCTCAATGCCCAGTAGCAGAAGGACACTAGTCTGCGGCCCTTCTCCCATAGTTCCTTTGCATTGACTGAACAGAGTTTCAATGCATCCCTCAGCACCTTCAACAATTAGGCCAATCTGAAACGAGATGGAGCATTGCCACAATGGAGCAACCAGATGAATAAAACAAGACATCAGTGAAGCCACCTCCCAGCACGTGGCATGACCACGTGTTAATAGTGTGCTAAGATAGACCCAGTCTCTGGGGGGACAGCCGTGAGGAGATATTTCTCCAGAGTCCCTTTTTTGGCCAGACTCACAGATGTGGAATCTTCTCCAACTTTGTCCAATCACGTTTATAGGTTATAGGAGCAGAATTGGGTCATCCAGCCCTTCTAGACAGTTCCACCAATTAATCATGGCTGATCTATCTTCCCCCTCTCAACCCCATTCTCCTGCCTTCTCCCCATGGCCCCCGACATTCGTACTAATCAAGAATCAATCAATCTGCGCCTTAAAAATAACCAATGACTTGGCATCATAGCCTCTGTAGCAATGAATTCCACAGATTCATCACCCTCCGACTAAAGAGTCATTCGATAAGCGCAAGTTGTTCCACCTATGTAACTGGGCATGAGATTTAAAACTCAATATATGGAAATTATCAATCAAGCAATAGGACATAGAACAGTACAGGAACAGACCCTTCAGCCCACAATGTCTATGCGGAGCATGATGCCAAGATAAACCAATTTCATCTGCATGCGATCCATTCCCAGCCAATCCATGTGCCTATCCAAAAGCCTCCAAAACACCAGTCGCATATCTGCCCCCCCATCAACACCCTTAAAACGGTAGAAATAATTTTCTATCATTTCTATTTTTCTTGCTCATAACAAAGATTGGTTTATTCATTTTTCACTTTAAAAAAAACTAACCCTGGAAAATCCAATTCAGTAACACGAAGATTAATTGGTTAAAATTATATTCCAGCTCTCCACTCTTTCTCTCCCCCCCCCTCCCACCCCTTTTATCTTGGGACACTTCATAGTAATGCTATGATGAAACAATGTCTGCAGCCATGCTTCATAATTGCCTACACGTTGAGAGTCCCAAGAAACAACAAATACTCAGACAGAATAATCACCATTGATAAGCCACAGACCATTAGAATTCACAAATGAGCACCAGGAATAGGTCCATGACCCATGACCCAGCTCTGCCACTCAATAAGATTATGACCTCAACCCTACTTCCCTGCCTGTGCCCCATAACTGTGGGCTCTCTAACAGATCAAAAATATGACCAATTTATCTTCCATGGAGATCCAAGCACCAACCAACCTTCAGGGCATTGTTGACAAGGAACTGCAGGAGAAGATTTACAAAAAAGAAAGGCACACAATGCTGGAGTAACTCAGCAGGCTGGGCAGCATCTCTGGAGAACATGGGTAGACAACATTTCAGGTCCCGATCCTTTTGCATACCGATTGTAATAAGGGAGAGAAAGCTGGTAGAGAAGAGAGGTGGGGGAAAGTGTTGTGGATACAAGTGAGAGGGGGAGAGTTTGGCAGATTTGCAGAATCAAACAATAGAAATGTATGCAGGACCTATAACTACACACACAGGTTTCATATAGCAGAATTGCTCGGGTGTTGTAACCTTGTACTCAATTTTAATATTTCGGTCATAGGTCATGCTGAATTTAATGCTCAAGCCCAAGACTAATTTAATGGATTATTTACAGTTTACAATTATTTTTTTCAAATTAGATACTTCTGGATATCAGTCTATCATATTGGATATTCAAGGCACACTGACTGTTTATTTCACTTTTCCATTTCAATCATGTTTAACCACAATTACCATGATGCTAACCGATTAACCAGGTAAACATTGATTTTTTTTCCCCCCCATTCTAACACTGCCCTTTATTTAGTCCTGGTGCATCAGGAAGACTGGAAGTATCAGCAAGGATACCTGCCACCTTGACCATTCCCTCTTCTCCCTTCTTCCTTCATTCTGGGATGGAGGACTTTGAAAGCCTGGACATCCAGACAGTTTATTCACCATTGCTATCGCCACAACCAATCATCTCTTTCACACACCTCTTTCCAAAGGTGCTGCCACATACTCTTGCTCTGAACTCTACCACATTGGTTGTTCAAATTTTTTTAAATATATTCATTACTTCACTATTTGCGCCAGTCTGCTGTTTAGTCATAGTGTTTATCATTACTGTGTGTATAGGGAGGTTGCACGGCAGTACGGGTCATGACCCGTGACCCGTACTGTTGCCACGCAACACCTTCTGGAGTACAAGCGGTGAACGTCAGGTAAGCACTTACTACGGCTGACAGTACAGCGGGCCCGTCTTCTGTCCCAGCATCCAGACTCCACGCTGACTGGTTCCACACTCGTGGACCCCGGGCCATCTGTCATCCCGTGTGGGGATCCGGGGGGAGTGACTCACCCGGTGTGTGGGTCATGGGTCAGGGGTGGGGTGAATCACCCCATGTGGTGGTAGGGTCCAGGGGAGGGGGCGGGGTGTTGTGTGTGAATCACCCGGTGTGTGGGTCGGGGTCCGGGGGAGGTGAATCACCCCATGTGGTGGTGGAGTCAGGTGAATCACCTGGTGTATGGGTCGTGGGTCGGGGGAGGTGAATCAGCTGGTGTGGGTGTCGGGGGGGGGGGGGGGGGGGGGTGAATCACCCCATGTGGTGGTTGGGGTCCGGGGGGTCAGAATCATGCCGTGTGTCGTTTGTGGGTCAGGGAGGTTCGGGTGGATGAATCACCCCGGTGTGGAGGTTGGGGTGCCAGTGCCAGTTCAGTGCGGTCAGTGACACTGGGTGGGGAGGGACCAGACTGTCCCCAACTCTGCTGCAGCTGACGGGGACGGGACCCGCTCCACCCGGCCCCACGTGTGTGGGCGCTGCCGACCCACAGCCCGTCACAGTGCAGCCGCACAGGGGGAGACGGGGCGGAGGGTGTCCGTGGCCGGCCAGCGCTGACCCCGGACGGAGATTGGGGGCTGTCCCGAGGGACGCGCTCCTTTGGCCGCTAACACCTTGGTGCTCGGGATCAGAGCGCTCGGTCACCCTCCAGCCCCGGGCTGTCGTGGGCTGGGACTTGCCCTCAATCCGCCATAACGCTACTCTTTCGCAAGTCAGTGAGCAGCAATGATTTTGGAGATTTTCTCTCACTGTTACCCCTATTTCCACAATTGTTTACAGCGCATAAATTGACCATTTTGGCAGTTTGTAACAGATAAGAACGTGCGTGTGCCGGAAGCTGACGTACTCCAGAAGGAGCTACTCCATGCATCACGCCCTTTGACCTTATGACTTTACGTGCAGCTCCCTATAGCGTTTACTCTTTGAGCTTCGTACAAAGAAGGAATTTCATTTGCACCTTGGCGTACATGACAAGAAACCAATCTAAATCTGAAATTTAAACTTAATTTAAATGTCCTCCAACTAATACCACAGGAGAATTTATTGCCCAAAAGGAACAGCCGATGTCTTTAGCTGCAATGAATCACCAGTTTACAAGCTGATATGGCTTTGCTGCTAACTTCTGGAAAATATCAAGGAGACAATCTTTTCCTGGCACATTAAACACACTGACAGACCATAAGACAAGGGTGCGGAGGGAAGATGAACGAGAAGCTACTCCAAAGACAGCATAGAGCAACTATAAAATATCTAAAAAGCCTGTCAAGTCAGTACATAGTAAAATTCGTGACAGGATGTTTGTCTGTTTGTATCGCAAGTTATGAGAAATCTGCCCCCTAGCGGTGGGGCGAGTGAGTGCAGCAAGTGGTCAGGATATTCAGCTGCTGATTAATCTTTGATCTACCCCGAGTGCTAATTACCTCCAGGGCATCAGTAACAGTGATACAATGGACTTCAGTGATTTCACATGCTGATCTGGAGAGCTCCATTAGAAATGGAAGGGGGGGGGGGGGGCAGTTAATCAGCAACAGTTACTGCTTTTGATCATTATCCAATCCCTCCTGCTGTAAATGTATGTCTGGATGTTAAATGAGAACAGGATAAAGCTTTGCTGTAGTTTCTCCAGTTGAATAGTAGCACTCACAGTTATTTTCCGGAGGTTTGCTCAATACACATAACTTTCCCCGAGATGGCACCAGACACACAGAATCGATGGGTTGATGAAATACTTAAATTGCTGGAGTAACTCAGCGGGTCAGGCAGAATGTCCTGAGGGTCATGGAATCAGTCTGAAGAAAGGTTCTGGTCGAAAACGTCACCGATCCATTGTTCTCCAGGGATGCTGCCTGACCAGCTGAGTTACTTCGACACTTTGTCTCTCCCCTTAGTAAGCCTGCATCTGAAGCATCCTTGTTTCTTCAATAACGGACTGATGCCCAGACTTAAATATTCAAGCACAATAGAAAACTTTGAAAAGAGACACAAGAGATTGCAGATGCTGGAATCTTCAGAAAAACGAAGTGCTAGAGGAACTCAGCATGCAAGGCAGCATCTGGAGAGGGAATGGACAGTCTGAAGAAGGGTCCCACCCTGAAACGCTGCCTGTGTTTCCCCCATCCACCCAAGATGCTGCCTGATCTATTGAGTTCTTCTGGCACTTTGTGATACTAGAAAGGTTATGAGGATGGTCGAAACAGGGAACTGCAAATACTGATTTACAAAAGGCACAAAGTGCTGGAGTAATCAAGCTCACTAGATCACTACATCACCAGTATGAATCAGTTTAAAATCATGCAAGTGTAAGTTTTCTGCACCAACAATTGTCCCTTACTGTTCCATTCCAGGTCCTGTTGATAAGTCTGTGCACTAGGAGCCAGACATAAGAATATACTGAACAGAGAACAGACATAGTTATTATCCCTTCCATTGAAATGTACCTCTGTATCATTACATATACATACTTGAATGGCCTTAAAGGGTTCAAACGGCCTACCCACTTGCTCCAGTGTTTCAATACTTATTAGTCCTTCATTTCATTAAAGGGAAATTGTTAGATGTGGCAAGTAGAAGAATAAGAGTGCATTGTAGGTAAAAACAGAAGTGGAAAGTTATTATTTCACGACATGCAATGCAAGTAACTCCCTAACATAAAGCATGGCCTACTCTGGTTTCAGCTCCCATTAGAAATGTGACTACATTTATAATGCAAACTACCCATGTAAACTTTCCACGTTGTAATTATACCTTCCTGTCCTTAATGGGACTGCAGCAGCTCCATTGAAAGTGGATGCAATTGAAACACTGCAAATTTATGTAGAAGAATTATATTCTAAAGCTTAGTAAATGGATTAATAATAAATTTGGATGACAGAAATTTAGACTATTTCACGTATCATTGTGCTTCAGTGGAACTTAAGTGGAATTGGAGGTATCGGGACTTTCAAAAAGCCTTTGACAAGGTCCCACACAAGAGATTAGTGTGCAAAATTAGAACACATTGTATTGGGGGTAGGGTATTGACATCGATAGCAAACTGGTTGGCAATAGGAAGCAAAGAGTAGGAATTAACTGGTCCTTTTCGGAATGGCAGGCAGCGACTGGTGGGTGGTGCAAGGCTCTGTGCTGGGACCCGTTATTTACAATATATATTAACGATTTAGATGAGGGAATTATATGTGACATCTCCAAGTTTGCGGATGACACAAAGCTGTGTGGCAGTGTGGGCTGCGAAGAGGATGCTATGAGGCTGTCGGGTAAGCTGAACAGGTTGGATGAGGAGGCAGATGCAGTATAATGTGGATAAATGTGAGGTTATCCACTTTGGTTGCAAGAACAGACAATTATTATCTGAATTGTGCCAGATTAGGAAAAGGGGAGGTGCAACGAGACCTGGGTGTGCTTGTACATCAGTCACTGAAAGTAAGCATGCAGGTACAGCAGGCAGTGAAGAAAGCCAATGGCACGTTGGCCTTCATTGCGAGAGGATTTGAGTTTAGAAGCAAGGAGATCCTGCTGCATTTGTACAGGGCCCTGGCGAGAACGCATCTGGAAATTTCACAGAGAGTCGTGAATCTGTGGAAATCTCTGCCACAGAAGGCAACGGAGGTCAACTCACTGGATGCATTCAAGGGAGTGTTAGATTTAGCTCTTAGGGCTAAAGAAATCAAGGGATGTGGGGGGAAAAGCAGAAACGGGGTACTGATTTTAGATGATTAGCCATGATCATATTGGATGGCATTGCTGGCTCAAAAGGCCTACTCATGCAACTATTTTTCTATGGCATCTCAACAAAAAGATCAGAAAATTCAAGTGAATGGATTTTGCTTGTGGCCAGAAAATGTCCTAATTTAATGTGCTGAGACATTTAATTCAGCTCTGTACAGTCAGGTTATGAAACGGTTATGTCCTTGCTAGCAAAACACAGACATGCTGGAATAACTCAGGGGGCCAGGATGCATCTGTGGAGAGAATGGATTGGCATCGTGTTGGGACCTTTCTTTAGACTGACCCATTGAGTTACTCGAGATTTGTTTTGCTCCAGATTCCAGCATCTGCAGTTCCTTGCGTCATGGTTTCATTGATAACACTGCCTTACATAAAACAAAGCCAGGGCTGGAGAACAAGTGGCGATGATGACCAAAAAAAAGTGTATTCAACTATTGCACTTCTTCCCATCTCTCCGGGCCACTCAGACTCAGTAAATGCCTGGTTTGCGACAGTGAAAAAAAACACAACTAACAACGGTAGGTCAATGTATCTAGAACTGGTGCCAGGCAAAACGATAAGCCACATTGGATCATCTTTCAGTTGGCAGCACCCTTCGTGTTTACACTGTACCGCACCTCAACTTCTTGAAACACAAATGTGTTGCAGCAATGGCAAGTGAATCAAGTGGTCATTGCACTGTCTCGCACCCCCTGTTGCTTGTCGTTACCAGGATCAAAGGATAGAGTTGAACACACTCTGTCTAGCAACGAAACGGATATAAAAGATTCAGAGTTTTATTTCCCATCATTTATTTACCAGTATATTATAAATCCAGCTACGTTAAGCGGTTGCCGGTCCTATATATGCAAGCAACTCGCAGCATGATACATTCACCATCTGCTTGCGCCGTGTCGAACTTCTATTTAACACGTGCAAAGGTTTCGGGTTTTCCCCCCTACTGGTTTTGTATAATTCACCAATTCTTAACCACGAATTCATTTTCTGATATTTCTTCCCAAGCATATACATACATAAACCAGTGACGGAGCGAGTGCTGGCAGCCTTTACAATAAAACCTCCGGTCACAGTGCAAAGTTATGATATTGTGGATATGAATTTAAAATAACAACCACGGGAAATAAAATGCTGTTGCTTCTCAGGATTGTACACAAATGTATAGCAAAATAAAAATCAGTGTTCAGGAGATGGAGTCCCACAATGTACAATTGCTGTGTTCCACACTTACAGGAGAAGGTATTGTCTTGTTAAACACTTCCCCTTTGCAAACGCACTCGCGACGCCGTTAACTGAACACAAATCGTCTGTGACTCTCCTGCGCTCAATATTGCAAGAGAGATGTAGCAGAGAATGGATAAAACCATTCTTACCTTACATTCACCCGGTCATGTCCCGTTGATACAAAAAAATGGTACGGCAATACTGGTGTGACTAACGGCTTGGAGTTTGGGATATATTCTCGCTTCTACATAAAATCTATCATTGCAACCAACTACTTACCTTCCTTGCGGAATAGTTATTCCGAAATGAAATCCCGTACAGATCTTGCCAAACGCTGGGTTAAAACCAACATGCAAGAAAATCCAGAGCGCGTCAGCAAACGCCTGGTGAAATATTAAAGGCAGTCTCTGTTGTCCTGCTGCTATTTAGAAGGAGGGTGTTTCTTATTACAGGAGGCAGCGTAATGAGAGCCCGGGTGCTGATTCCGTCATCGTTGCCACACCCACATTCGGGGAGTTCAAACTCGCTCTTCCTCAGGAGCTTATTAATTGTTTGAGGGAGCTGCAATGTGCGTTCATAATGTTATTATTTTACTTTAGCTTTGAACTCCACGCGTCTAAGATAGCACACGGTAAACTTAGGACAACGGAAGCAGCTTTGGATTCAAAAAGTGTCACCGGGTCCACCGTTGTAAGTGCGCGGTGGCTCCAGAGGCTGGTTATAAGACCATTATTAGCAGAACCAGCGGCCAGGAAAGGATTGATGTTGGGACGAAGACAGGGCCAACAAACGGAAGCTCCAGAGTCATTAAATTAATTGATCGCAATTCGGCTCATTCTATTGCTCTTGTCACTGTTAAACTGAGAAAGAGACAGAAAGCCAAGTGTTGTAAAGACAGGAAGATTTGTGTTTATATTGTACCTTACACATTCCTTTCGGTACACCCGAAACAATTTACTGCCAACAACATTCTTTTGAGGAAAGATCCCAGACTGGTTAGGTTTGGCTTGTTATAATTGTCGACGTTGTTTCTTTTCCGGAGATGTTGCCTGGTCCATCGAACACAGATAAATCCAGCACAGGAACAGGCCCTTCGGCCCACAATGTCTATGCCGAACAGGATGCGAAGTTAAACTCATCTCCTCTCCCTGCACTTGATCCATATCCTTCTATTCCTTGCATGCCCATGTGCCTATGCCCTTGAATCTTTGACATTCCACGCTGAGAAAACATTTCCAAAGCATTTCCAACACTTTTTACTTTTAGTTGAACTATTGTGGGCAATCTCTCCCTCTCCCTCTCTTTCTCTCTCTCCCTCTTTCCCCCCTCCACCTCTGTAAATTGCTGAATGGACTCAGTGGGCAAATGGCCTGATTGCATGCTATATCTTTCAATCAATTCAAGGAAGAGGTCCAAAGAAACTCAAAGGACTATTTAGATCATTAAATCATGAACGGATACAGAAAATAATTGAAATGGTTAATGTAATACTTGCTGTTGTACCAGTTAAAATGGGGAAGTACAAATTATAGGCATTATGCCACACCTAGAGAGGATTTCTAAGCAGGTTTATGGAAGTCAATAGCAAGGAGTGAAGCTGATCTTTGGTTAATAGCAGGACAGACAGGGGAGTTTGTAGTTGTTGTTTACCTAGACTTTCAGGAGTCCTTCAATAAGATGCCGCACGTCGGGCTGTAAGGGAAGATGAGAGCCCATGGTATTAAAGAGAATATACTATCATGGATATCGGGTTGGCTGATGACAGAAGGCAAAGAGTTGCAGTAAAAGGCATTTTGTTAGGTTGGCTGCCAGTGACTAGTGGTGTTCCGCAAGGGTCGGTGCTGGGGCTGCTTCCCTTCACGTTGTACATTAATGATTTAGATAAGGGGATTGAAGGATGTGTGGCCAAGTTTGCAGATAATGCTAAGATAGGTGGAGGGGCAGGCAGTGTAGAGGAAGCAAGGACTCCGCAGAAGGACTGGGACAGGTTAGGAGAGTGGGCAGAGGAAAGTGGCAGATGAAATTCATTCAGTTTAGCAAAGTGCGGAGTAATGCATTTTGGTAATAAGAATAAAGGTGTTGATTATTTTAGAAATGGAGAGAGAATCCTGAATATATGTCAAGAGGACTGGAATACAAAAACAGAGATGTAATGCTGAGGCTCTATAAGGCGCTGGTCAGGCCACATTTGGAGGTACGGCGAGCAAATTTGGGCACCATATCTGAGGAAGGATGTGCTGGCTCTGGAGAGGGTCCAAATGAGGTTTACAAGAATTATTCCAGGAATTAGTGGGTTAGCATATGATGAGTGTTTGACAGCACTGGGCCTCTACTCGCTGGAGTTTAGAAGGATGAAGGGGTACCTCATTGAAACTTGCAGAATAATGAAAGGCATAGATAGAGTGGATGTGGAAAGGATGTTTCCACTGGTGGGAGTCTAGGACCAGAGGTCACAGCGTCAGAATTAAAGGACGCTCTTTTAGATAGGAGATGAGGAGGAACTTTTTTAGTCCGAGGGTAGTTAATCTGTGGAACTCATTGCCACAGAGGGCTGTGGAGGCCATCAGTGGATATTTTTAAGGCAGAGATGGACACATTCTTGTTTGGAACAGGTGTCAAGGGTTATGGGGAGAAGGCAGGAAAATGGGATTAGGAGGCAGAGATCAGCCATGTTTGAATGGCGGAGTGGACTCGATTGGCCCAATGGCCTATTCCTAATCCTATTCCTAGTGATCTTGTGAATCCAAACATTGATCTACACCACACTACCCTATCTCTCCAACCTACTTCCCCTCTACACTTAGTCTTCTCACTTTTAGAGATGCTGCCTGACCTAATAAGTATTTCTGGCATTTCCTGTATTAATTTTCAGTAGTATTGGACAGGATATCAAAGACCTTCCCTGGTTTTATTTATGTGCAGCTGTAGGATTGTTGTAGCCTTCTGAAAGAGGAAATAGCTCATTGTTAATTGGCAGTGCAATATCCTCACCTGAGATTAAAAAAACAAATTCCCAAATGTTAATACTTTGGATAATTTTAACATTTTGTATCAAATACAGAGGGGCATGAAAACAGCTCATGAATAGTCACCGATCTGAAACACGTTCCTTCTCTCCAGAGATGCTTCCTTTCCCGCTGAGTCACTCCAACAGTTTGTGTCCATCTTCGAAGCATATCGCGATTCAGTGTCGGTTATTGCGCTGCGCGCATAGACGATGAGACGTCCCTTTTGGATCAAGCTGCCCCCAGTCCCTTGTTGCTTGCGTCACACTGCAAGAGTACCGTCCGCTCCTCCCTGGAATTGTAGTACGCGAAGATCGGTGCTTCAGACACCATCTGTCTGATCTTGGACATCGCATTGTCCTGCTCAGCAGACCACTCCCATGCTATATCTGGTCTCGTCAGATATCTGATGGGCTCAAGGATATCAGATAGGCTGGGTAGAAAGCGACTCGGGTACTCGACAAATCCAACTAGCCTCTGCACACCCTCTACATCGGAGGGTGCTGGCATGTTGACGACATCGGCGACCTTTTTGGGGCTCTAGCTCCTTCTTCACCTTCTGCTTTATCACGTGTGGTAAGCGGCGTGCGTAAGACTGTGGATTGTGCTTCCTCATCAATCTGCAGGTGTGCTTCACCGGGCAGCTCTCCCAGTTTACCATCGAACACACCCGGCAAACTCCTTTTGCGTCCACCGTAGTCTTATTCCACATCATGAGCTTCTTTTGACATGGGGCTAGTGTGTGGTCTACGCCGTGTAAATATCTGCACGGCAAGATGTTCATACTCGCTTACTGATTGTGCTTGCCTTGGCTTGTCTTTGGTTTAGCCCACTTACTTACTTTCTTTGCGTGGGTAATGTACGGCCGCGCCTCTCTTGCCGCTCTGCTGTCTGATTTTGTGCACAATAGCAGCAGACCTGCTACTTCAACCGTCGGTGAATGCTTGAAGATGTGACTCAGCAGTCTCGGTACTCTTGCAGATGTCGATACATCCATTGAGACTGAGCTTCCTTTCTTGCAGCAAACGTTTCCTCATCTGTGAGTCACTAAATCCAAGCATGGTCTTGTCACGGAGCAAGTTGTCCGTCATACACTGGCAGAAATTACAATGATTTTACTGGTGTTCTCAGGCTAGCGAGAAATGATTCAAAGTTCTCACTTGCTTCTTGCCGTCTCTTGTTGAAGAGGTGCCGCTCATAATTCTCATTCGCCTCTCCAATGGCATAGCTTTGGAACGCGCAAATGATCTTGGCCGGTTCATGGCTCTCCTCGTCGTTGACGAACATGAAACTGTTGTAAATCTCCAGTCCTGACGGGCCAATAGTATATAGAAACAATGCCGTCTGGTCGGCTGAAGTTTGCCTGTCTAGTTGTGCGGCCACGCTGTAGTTTGACCACATCTGCCGCCATGTTTTCAAACCCTCAATCACTCCGTGATTGACGATCAATGGGGTCGGTGGTCGTATACAGCTCACGGGAGGCGGACCGATAACGTGCTGTGGGGTGCGACCAGTGGCTGACTGCGTAGGCTGCTGGTCATCCGTCCCCTCGTCCCCAGTACTCGTCTCAGCTTGCTGCTGGACGGTCGTCTGCCTAGACTGCCCCCTCCCTTCACGTAGTCATGTCGTTTTGCAGCTGGAATTATTCTTTCTTTGCCTGCTCACACACCTCCCCTTCGGTGGTTGACAATTTCGTTTGTCCTTAGCTGCCAACTGTCCTAGCCGGGACTTCAGGTTGCGGCACAAAAAAACGATTTTCTAACGCAGCACCGCTGCCATCACGTTTGGACACAAGTTTTCCAAGAGTGACTACGCGCCTGTGCACGTGCATGCGTGAACGTTGTTAAGTCATTCATTAGCATTTATTACATGCTTATGCTATATCATAACATTCAGCAAAACGATCACCAAGCCTACGCTTGGTCTCGTCGATATATAGGAGTCCACATCTGGAACAGTGTAAACAGTAGATGAGGTTGGAAGAGGTACAAGTGAAACACTGCTTCACCTGAAAAGACTGTCGGGGTCCCTGGATGGAGTTAAGCGGGGAGGTATAGGGACAGGTGTTGCACCTTATACGGTTGCAGGGAAAAGTATCCTGGGAGGGGGTGGTTTAGATGGGAACGAGTTGACCAGGGAGTTGCAGAGGGAACTTTAGGAAAGCAGAAAGGGGTGGAGATGGGAAGATGTGGCTAGTGGTGGGATCCCGTAGGAGGTGATGAAAATGTCAACGGATTATGTGCTGTATGCGACGGCTGATGGGGTGAAAGGTGTGGACTAGGGGGAATCTGTCCCGGTTGTGACTAGGGGGAGCAAGAACGGAGCAGTGGGATATCGAGGATTCTCTAAAGAGGGCTTCATCCATGATGGAAGAGGGGAACCTTGGTATGGTATGGAACACCTCATCTTGGGCGTAGATGTGGTATAGGCAGAGGAATTGGGAGTAGGGGACAGAGGCTCTACAGGAAGCAGGGTGGGAAAACGTGTAATCTAGATATCTGTGGGAATCAGTGGGTTTATAATAAACCACAAAAAGCTAGAGTAACTCAGCGGGTCAGGCAGAATCTCTCGAAAAAAAGAAATGGGTGACGTTTTGAGTCGAAACACTTCTTCAGACTGAGAGCAGGGTTCCAATCCAAAACCGTCACCTATTCCTTTTTCTCCAGAGATGCTGCCACACACGTTGTATTACTCCAGCTTTTTGTGTCTGTCTTCAGTTTAAACCAGCATCTGCAGCTCCTCCCAACACATTAAGGACCAAGGAACTCCCTCCTGGTGGATGTTTCTGCTGAACCTGCTAAGAAGGAAAATGTCTGGAAATTTTGGCGTAAAAAAAATATAATTTTAAATTAGAAAATATTAGCTGTAACAGGATTAAGGACAGAGGGTGAAAAGGAAAGTGTGTAGGAAGGAACTACAGAAGCTGATTGGAAGCTTTGTGTACGTACAAAGGAAGAAAGGGTGAAAGAGGAGAGGGCAAATGACTGTAATGCAAAGTAGTAGAGCTGCTGCTTCGTATCATCATTGATCAGATATGATCCAGGATCCTGATATGATCCTACACCACAGAGGGCAGGTGTAGCCTGTTGACACCTGCCCTCTGTGACCACGTTAGTTTGTTTGTTTATTATTGTCACGTGTACCGTGATGCAGTGAAAAGCTTTTGTTTGCGTGCTATCCAGTCAAATAAAAAGATTTGACAAAAGATACGTTTTCTCCAGAGATGCTGCCTGATCCGCTGTTACTCCGGCACTTTGTGTCTATCTTCGGTGTAAACCAGCATCTGTGGTTCCTTCCTGTACATGGATACAATCAAGCAGTCTACAGCCCATAGATAACTGATAAAGTGCACAAGAAGATATAACATTGAAGTCAGAGAAAGTCTGATTAACGAGAGTTCAAATGTCTCCATTGAGGTAGATGGGAGGTTAGGACAGCACTCTAGCTGGGAATACATTCCTGAATCTGGAGGTATTTATTTTCCGTATTCTGCTTGTGGGCTTCCTCCGGATGCTTGAGTTTCCAGAGAGGGATGTTGTTTTTTTTTCCTGGGATGGAAACATTCTTGTATGCTTGCTGCCAATTAATGCTGCATACAAACTAGGGGGTTTGGCTACTTTACAACAGGTCTAATACTATCAGCACCTTCTGGCCACTTAATAGCTGGAATGAGTGACTGATCATACTGTAAACTGCAGTATCACTTATCTGCTGTGTGTTAGAGCAACGGTTGGCATACAGCCTTAATCCTGGTCTCATTCTCTGTATTTAGTTTGCATTGTATATTGATGGTTGACATATTTTCGCCTACCATACATATTAGTAGAAACTTTGTATTTGCTGTTGGGTTGATCTGTACTTGGATACTGGACAAACACTTAAAGGAAATGTTCATAGACATGGGTAAATGTCATAACATGAGATAAGTATTGCATAAAAATGACGACAGTGAGATTCCATAAGATTTTGTCAGTGTATCTTATTGAGGAGCCCTGGCAAAGGTGCAGGATGTTATGGGGCCACATTTAGATTTAGGTTTGGAGATACAGTGCAGAAAAAGGCCCTTCAGCCCACTGACACCACACTGATCTGCAGTCCCTGTACACTGGCACCATCCTACACACTAGGGACAATTTACAATTTTTACTGAAGCCAATTAACTTTCAAACCTATTCGTCTTTGGAATGTGAGAGGAAAGCAGAGCACCCAGAGAAAACCAATGCGGTCGTGGGGAGTACCTGCAAACTCCATAGAGACAGGACTCGTAGTCAGGATTAAACCCGGGTCTCTGGCGTTGTAATAGGTGAGAGGACCGTTCAATTGCCTGATACTCTACCGCTGTGCCATCCAGAAAGGCCTTGAATGGCACCATCGCAGGAGGAATTAGGAGTGGGCATCAAATTCTGATATGCCACCAATGCAGACATGGGCTTTGAAGCAAATGTTGGCACACAAAACCATGTGGAATCTTTCAAGTGCCTCCTATTTAATGGGCAGGCTAACTTCCTCTCAGGTTGTTCAGGATAGTTTTGGAGGCAGTGGCGGATAAATGTGAAGTTTAAGTAATGCCAGCACTAAAAATGAATCTTGAGTAATGAGCTTCAGAATCCACCTCAATCAACTTGTGACCTTTGCAACGGTTTGTGTGGTTCGTGAACTTCGTCCTTTATCTGTGCAGAAATAGAAATGAAGGACCAAACATGCTAGAAGATAGACACAACATGCTGAAGTAACTCAGTGGGTCAGACAGCATCTCCGGAGAAAAGGAATAGGTGATGTTTCAGGTCAAGACACTTCTTCAGAGCAAACACGCAGTCTGGTTCAACATTCGAATGAGAAGATTGGTGAATAACATTTAATATTTTAATAATCTGGAGCATTGCACAAGAAAATTGGTTTGCTGAAACAAATGGCAACTTTAGCTAATTCTGGAGTACTTTTAATGTAATTTACGGTAAAATTGTACAGGAACACATTGTTTCTTTTTATCATTACCAACTAGACATTGAGAAAATTACAAGCTATTAGTCAGTCGCAGTAAACCATTGGAAAAAAACCTCTTTTACATCAATTTGCTTGAAACATAGACTGAGTCACTGCCATATGAAATAAAATAGTACTTTGTTCCACCAAGCCCAGTAATATAAATGGCAATTATAAATAGATTTATCTAGTCTTTTGAACGCCTGTGGTTGGAGAGAGGAAACAACAAGGAAGAGAGATGAATGTTCCTGTACTTTAAAGTCTGGAAGAGGAAAAGGATTGAGGGTGGAACTCGTTCAAATGAGATCTAATTTCTAATGGACTGAAGTGGCAAGGAAGAAGTGTGGAGATAATTTGTACTTTTATTAAGTGGCATTCATCGAGAGTGAGGCAAATTAGCTTATTTTTGGAATAAATGTTTGCACTAAATTGTGGACTTTTATCCAATGCACTTGGGGGTGGATTTGCTCTCGGGTGCTTTTAAATATTCAACATCTTCATAATGAATGTTTAGAACACCCATGTATCTCATTCTTATAGAAACATATAAAATTATAAAAGGACTGGACAAGTTAGATGCAGGAAAAATGTTTCCAAGGTTGGGCGAGTCCAGAACCAGGGAACACAGTCTTAGAATAAAGGGGAGAACAGAGGAATTGTCTAAGATAGGGTGCTTGAGCAAAGACCAACAAGAGAAATGAACCAATCTGCAATAAAATAAATTAACCGTTTCATAGAAACAGACAGGTGCAGGAGTCGGCCATTCGGCCCTTTGGGCCGGCACTGCCATTCAATATGATCATGGCTGATCATCCAAAATCAGTACCCCATTCCTGTTTTTTGTCCATATCCCTTGATTCAAGTGAATCCAGTGAATTGATGGCATGACCCTTTACAGCACAAATGTACAGAGGGATCTTGGGATCCAAGTCCATAACTCCCTGAAAGTGGCAACATAAGTAGATAGAGCAGGAAAGAAGGCGTTTAGTGTGCTTACCTTTACAGGTCGGGGCATTAAGTGTAAGAGTCAGGAAGTCGTGATGCAGCTTTATAGGACTGTGGTAAGGCTGCATTTGGCGTATTGTGTACAGTTCTGGTTGTCCCGTTATAGGAGGGATGTGGAGGCTTTGGAAAGGGTATACAGGAGGTTTGCCAGAATGATGCCTGGATTAGGGGGGATTAGCTACAGGGTGCGGTTGGGCAGACTTACATTATATTCTCTGGAATGCCAGAGGTTGCATTGAGACCTGATAGAAGTATATAAAAATATGAAGTATAGATAGGGTAGACAAATAGAATCATTTTCCCAGCAAGGAAAAAATTAAATACTAGAAACATAGAAAATAGGTGAGGAGTAGACCATTTGGCCCTTCAAGCAGCACCGAAATTCAATATGATCATGGCTGATCGTCCAAAATCAGTACCCCGTTCCTGCTTTTTCCCCATATCCCTTGATTCCATTAGCCCTAAGAGCTAAATCTAACTCTCTCTTAAAAACATCCAGTGAATTGGTCATTTGTGGCAGAGAATTCCACAGATTCACAACTCTCAGGGTGAAAATGTTTTTCCTCATTCCAGTCCTAAATGGCCTACCTCTTAACCTTAAACTGTGACCACTGAGTCTGGATTCCCCCAACATGGGGAACATTTTTCCTGCATCTAGCCTGTCCAATCCCTTAATAATTTTATATGATTCCATCTCATCCTTCTAAATTCCAGTGAATACAAGCCCAGTCGACCCATTCTTTCATCATATGTTAATCCCGCCTTCCCGGGAATGAATCTACACTGCACTCCCTCAATAGCAATAATGTCCTTCTTCAAATTGGGAGACCAAAACTGCACACAATACCCCAGGTGTGGTCACCAGGTGTGTACAACTGTTGTAGGATGTCCTTGCTCCTAAACTCAAATCCTCTCACAATGAAGGCCAACATGCCATTATCTTTCTTCACTGCCTGCTGTACCTGCTTGCTTACTTTATAGCCAATAGACAATAGGTGCAGGAGTAGGCCCTTCGACCCTTTGAGCCAGCACCACCATTCAATGTGATCATGGCTGAATATCCACAATCACTACCCCGTGCCTGCCTTCTCCCTATATCCCCTGACTCCATTACCTTTAAGAGCCCTATATAGTTCTCTCTTGAAAATATCCAGAGAACTGGCCTCCACCTCCCTCTGAGGCAAGGATTTCCACACTCACAACTCTCTGTGTGAAAAAGTGTTTCTTCATCTCCGTTCTAATTGGCTCACCCCTTTTTTTAAAAAACTGTGGCCCCTGGTTCTGAACTTCCCCAACATCAGGAACATGTTTCCTGCCTCTAGCGTGTCGAAAAATTTAATAATCTTACATACTTCAATAAGATCCCCTCTCATCCTAAATTCCAGAGTATACAAGCACAGTCGCTCCATTCTCTCAGCATATGACAGTCCCGCCATCTCAGGAATTAACCTTGTGAACCTACACTGCAGTTCCTCAATAGCAAGAATGTTATTCCTCTAATTTGGAGACCAAAACTGCACACAATACTCCAGCTGCGGTCTCACTGAGGCCCTGGACAACTGCAGAAGGACCTCTTTGGTCCTAGACTCAACTTCTCGTGTTATGTAGGCCAACACGCCTTTCGCTTTCTTGACTGCCCCCAGCCCCCGTTGTACTTCCCCTTTTCCCAACTTGACACCATTTAGATAATAATCTGCCTTCCTGTTTTTGCTATCAAAGTGGATAACCTCACATTTATCCACATTAAACTGCATGTTCCATGCATCTGCCCACTCACCCAACCTGTCCAAGTCACCCTGCATTCTCATAGCATCCCCCTCACACTTCACACTGCCACCCAGCTTTGTGTCATATGCAAATTTGCTAATGTTACGTAATTCCTTCATCTAAATCATTCATATATATTGTAAATAGCTGCTGTCCCAGCACCAAGCCTTGCGGTACCCCACTAGTCACTGCCTGCCATTCTGAAAGGGACCCGTTAATCCCTACTCTTTGTTTCCTGTCTGCCAACCAATTTTATATACATGTCAGCATTCTACCCCCAATACCATGTACCCTAACTTTGCCCACTAATCTCATGTGGTGGACCTTGTTAAAAACTTTTTGGAAGTCCAGATACACCACATCCACTGGCTCTGCCTAATCCATTTTACTTGTTACATCCACAAAAAATTCCAGAAGTTTAGTCAAGCATGATTTTCCCATCATAAATCCATGCTGACTTTGACCGATCCTGTTACTGCTTTCCAAATGCGCTGCTATAACATCATTAATAATCGACTTAAGCATCTTCCCCACTACCGATGTAAGGCTAACTGATCTATAATTCCCAGTTTTCTCTCTCCATCCTTTCTTTAAGAGTGGGGTTACATTAGCTCCACTCGAGTCCACAGGAACTGATCCAGACTCAAGAGAACATTGGAAAATGATCACCAATGCATCCATGATTTCTAGAGCCACCTCTTTGAGTACTCTGGGGTGCAGACCATCGTGCCCTGGGGATTTATCTGCCTTCCATCCCAACAGTTTACCTAGCACCATTTCCTGTGGATTCCGTGTGGGAAAGAACTGCAGATGCTGGTTTAAATCGAAGGTAGACACAAAATGCTGGAGTAAATCAGCGGGACAAGCAGCATCTCTGGAGAGAAGGAATGGGTGATGTTTCGGGTCAAGACCCTTCTTCAGACTGATGTCAGGGGAGTGGGCGGGACAGATATAAAATGTAGTCGGAGACAGTAAGACGTGGGAGAACTGGGAAGGTGGAGGGGATGGAGAGAGGGAAAGCAAAGGCTATTTGAAGTTAGAGAAGTTAATGTTCATACTGCAGGGGTGTAAGCTACACAAGCAAAATATGAGGTGCTGTTCCTGCAATTTGCCTGGGCCTCCTCCAATTTCCAATGGAGGAGGCCCAGGACAGAAAGGTCAGATTGGGAATGGGAGGGGGAGTAAAGTGCTAAGCAACCGGGAGATCAGTTAGGTTTAGGCGGACTGAGCGGAGGTGTTCAGTGAAACGATCGCCGAGCCTGCGCTTGGTCTCACCAATGTACAGATGTTGACACCTGGAACAGTGGATACAGTAGATGAGGTTGGAGGAGGTGCAAGTGAACCTCTGCCTCACCTGAAAAGACTGACGAGTTGATCAGGGAGTTGCAGAGGGAACGGTCTCTGCGGAAAGTAGTAAGGAGTGGAGATGGGAAGATATGGCCAGTAGTGGGATCCCGTTGGAGGTGGCAAAGGTGTTGGAGGATTATATGCTGTATGCGACAGCTGATGGGGTGGAAGGTGAGGACAAGGGGGACTCTGTCCATGTTGCGAATGGGGGGGAAGGGGAGCAAGAGTGTTTCCTGAGGACATCTCTGATGATCTAGTATGGAAAACCTCATCCTGGGTGCAGATGCGGCATAGACAGAGAAATTGGGAGTAGGGGATTGAGTCTTTAATGCGGATTCCCTTCAGTTCCACTCTCCCACTAGATTTTGGATCCCAAGTAAAGGGCATAGTTTTAAGGTGATAGGTGCAAAGTATAAAGGAGTGTGTGAGGTAAGTTAGTTTACACAGAGCATGGTAAGTGCCTGGAACACGCTGCTGGTGATGGTGGTTGAAACTGATGCAATAGCAGCATTTAAAAGACTTTTGGATGGGCTCATAGATATGCAAAGAATGGAGGGATATGGTTATATGCAGGCAGATACAGTACATGATGATCAGCACTTCATGATCAGCACAGACATTATGGACCGAAGGGCCTATTCTTGTGCTGTACTCTTCTATGTTCAATATTCTATAATTTAGTTACAGCAGGGCTGTCAACATTCGGTGATAGTTGAGAGTGAGAAATTGTGAGGGAGTGTAGCGTCCGAGTGGGGGAGGGCGTGGGAGGGGGAAGCTTTTGCATTTTTCAGCTTGAAATTGTGCAATCTGGTGCATACTGTAGCGAGTCTTTTAACTCACACTTGAATGCAACATTTATGCTTCAAATTGGATTAGGTATGAATAAGGTTAGGCTAAATTACATTCCTAATAACATTCTGCAGTAGAGCCGGGCTCTGATCAACAGCTCTGCTCTAAGCACATGAATGACCTTAGTATATTCATGTATGGAAATTATAATTCATGCTGCTATATATATATATAGTTTCTCTCTCTCTCTCATATATATTAGAGAGAGAGAGAGAGAGAAACAAAAACATAGAAACAAGGCAAGAGGAGTCAGATTTCCATCACTGTTCTGCACAAATAAATCAATCAACCTTACCCTTTGACTATAGAAACAAGACGAAAATAATCCCACATATTCAACCGCATATGGTTCAATGAAATTAAGATATATATGTAAAACATATATATGGAAACGGGCCCTTTGGCCCACCAAGTCCACAGCGACCAGCAATCTACCATACACCAGTTGTATCTAGCGACCAATACAAAGGTTAATCATTGTGTACCCTGCATCTACCCTGTATGAAAGGAAATAAGTCAGCTTTTTGAAGATCCACTATTAAGAAGGGTAAATAAAGCATATCGAAAAAAATCATTAATGATAACAATCACTGGGTTAACGAATAACCAATGAGGGAGCAAACATTGAAACCAAATGAAATAAAAATATCATAAAAAGCAACTGCAGATGCTGGATTATAGCAAACATAGACACAAAGTGCTGGAGTAACTCAACGGGTCAGGCAGCATCTCTGGAGGGAACGGATAGGTGACGTCTCTGGAGAAAATTGATAGGAAATGTAACCTATCCAATTTCTCCAAAGATACTGCCTGACCTGTTGAGTTACACCAGCAATTTTGAAAACAAATGAGTTTTGCTGTGGGAATGAGCAGGTTACAGAGGGAGGTAGAAGATATGAGGGGAAGATTGAAATCAACTGCTTGTGGAAGTTTGGCTGATGGCAACAAAAGGTTCAGTTGGCTTAGTCATTAATAATATTGCCATAAATTTATACAACAATTAAATGATTAGAAATAGCCAATGTAGAATTATTTTAGCAGAATGTAGGATTCTTTATGATAGAAGAGCGGAGACACAAACGACTGCAGAAAACAAACTGCAGTTTGAGGAACTTAGCGTGTTGGGGCAACATTATAAAGGGGAAACAACAACATTTTGGGTGAGGACCCCTCTTCAGATTGAAGAAGTTTGGAAAATAGTTTTGACCCAAAATGTTGTCTCACCATTTCTCTCCACAGATGCTGCCTGGCCTGCCGAGTACATCCAGCACTTTGAATTTTTCTTATGATTTGCTCATGTGGTATTTCAATTCGCGTCAAGTCAAGAGAGTTTATTGTCATGTGTCCCAGATAGGACAATGAAATTCTTGCTTGCTGCAGCACAGCAGAATATAGTAGGCATAAATACAGAACAGTTCAGTGTGTCTATATAGCATAGACCATATATATTCACATAAAATAAGCACATAAAGTGCAATAGGTTGTTATAGTTCAGAGTTTGTATAATGACGAGTTTAATAGCCTGATCGCTGTGGGGAAGAAGCTGTTCATGAACCTGGATGTTGCAGATTTCAGGCTCCTGTACCTTCTACCTGATGGCAGCAGAGAGATGAGTGTGGGGCCAGGATGGTGTGGGTCCTTGATGATGCTGGCAGCCTTTTTGAGGCAGCGACTGCGATAGATCCGTAAGATGGTAGGGAGGTCAGAGCAGATGATGGACTGGGCAGTGGTCACAACATTCTGCATTCTTTTCCACTCCTGGACATTCAAGTTGCCGAACCAAGCCACGATGCAACCAGTCAGCATGCTCTCTACTGTGCACCTGTAGAGGTTCTAGAGAGTCCTCTTTGACATACCGACTCTCCATAGTCTTCTCAGGAAGTAGAGGCGCTGATGTGCTTTCTTTATGATTGCATCAGTGTGCTGGGTAGACCAGAAAGATCTTCGGAAATATGCACGCCCAGGAATTTGTTCTTGACCCTTTCCACCATCGTCCCGTTGATATAAACGGGATTGTGGGTCCCTATCCTATCACTTCCAAAATCCACAGTCAGGTCCTTGGTTTTGCTGGTGTTGAGAGCCAGGTTATTGTGCTGGCACCATTTGGTCAATCGGTCGATCTCTCTTCTATACTTTGACTCGTCACCACCAGTGATTCGTCCCACAACAGTGGTGTCATCGGCGAACGTGATGATGGAGTTCGCACTATGCCCGGCTACACAGTCATGAGTATAGAGTGAGTACAGCAGGGGGCTGAGCACACAGCCTTGAGGTGCTCCTGTGCTGATTGTTATTGAGCATGACAATACAGACCGACTGTGGTCTGTGGATGAAGAAGTGGAGGATCCAATTGCAGAGGGATGCGCAGAGACCCAGATCTGAGCGCTTGGTAACCAGCTTTGAGGGGGTGATCGTATTAAACGCCGAGCTGTAGTCAATGAATAACAGCCTGACATATGAATTTTTGTTGTCCAAGTGGTCCAGAGCGGAGAGGAGGGCCAGCGAGATCGCATTCACCGTTGATCTGTTGTGGCTGTAAGCGAACTGCAGTGGGTCCAAGTTCTTGTCGAGGTCGGAGTTGATATGCACCACAATCAACCTCTCAAAGCACTTCATCACCACAGACGTTAGTGCCACTAGTCGATAGTTATTGAGTTTTTGTTTTTGGTCAATTGGTATTTTGTTTTTTATGCACAGCAAATGGGTGTCACTGGCAAGGCTTGGATTTATTCATCCATAACTGGCCTTGAAAATAGGTATTGTCCAAGTACCTTTCTGATCCATAGTTGTCCATGTGAGGGAGATGCTTCTTCAGTGGAGTAGAGGCGAACTAACGCAGTGCCCTCTCCTGGGTCGATATCACTGGTTGTCATACTCGATGTCACCTGGAGAGTAGCAACATTGTTCACTTGCCTGGCACTACATTGTTTGGCCTGACACAGGAAGAGATTACTATGTAGACAGAGGAAAAGGTTCAAGGATGTTCTCAAAGTCTCCATGCGAAGAGGTAACGCCACCATGATTCCTGGCAAACCTTAGCACATGACCACGCAGAGTGGTGATGGAGCATTGGAGATGGTTTGAGTCCATATGTCCTGCATAAACAGCAGATGGATTGCACTGCCTCCATAAATCATGCACAAACCCACACCAGCAAGCATATTCTGCCCCATCTTGGGTGGAAGCCAGGGCTGTGGAGTCTATACCCAAAACACCCGACTCCGACCCCGAGGTATAATAATTTAAAATCTGCTATGATGACATTACACAAGATGGCATTTCATAAGAACGACATGAATTATTAGGCTTCCTTTTAAACCCATGTCTTTGAAGTTTTGAATCTAATGGTTGTAACTATGCTATTGTGGTTTTTGTATTGTTTATTCTTGGGGAAAAAAAACATAATTTATTATGCTAAAAGAAAAAAATATATACATATAGGACTATGACAAAATTTAAATTCCTTTGAATAAAATACAAATTATGTTATTTGAAATAAATAAATACACAGCACCGATGTGATTTCTCATTCTCTCGGGTGGAATTAAAGTGTGCGGTATGTTTAAAAATGGGATTTTTTCCAATTTCTGAAATTTATGTTGAGGTCAGAGTCAGAATCTGAGTTGGGATTTTTGTATCGACTCCTACTCCGACTCCAGCAGCACCAAAATTGTTCCAACTCCGACTCGACGACTCCGACTCCACAGCCCCAGTGGAAGCAAGTGACATTCGATCCCAATAAACTGCTTAGTGAGGCAAATAGTTTAGGTTAGATTAGAGGAAACTGGCCCTTCAGCCCATTGAGTCCACGCCGACCAACACCCATTCACTGCTTCCATGTTATTCCCAGTTTCACATCCTACACACTCGGGGCAATTTACAGAAACAAATTAACCTACAAACTTGCACGTCTTTGGAATATGTGAGGAGTCTTTAAACCACTGAAAACCCACATGATCAGAGGGAGAACGTGCAAACTCCATACAGACAGAACTCATAGTCAGGATCACACCTGGGTCTCTGGCGTTGTAAGGCAGCAACTCTACTGCTGTGGCACTTTGTTGTCCTAAATTAACTCCCACAAAAAAAAAGAATTATTTTATTTGTCCATGTCTAGATGGTAAGTGATGTGGCAGGAAGTATGTGGGCAGTGATATCCTCATCTTTAATCTTTCATTTGACTCTATAATCCTGGTTTGATGTTATGCCTGAAAATAATTTGCGTAACTACCAAAGTAATTGTTGGAACTTTATAGATGAGATGCTTGCTTGAAGTTACAAAAAGAAATATTTCAGAGAAGGATGGATGGACAATAATGTAGAATGGACACTATGTTCCAATAAGATTACCCTTACAATGTTTTTAATTTCTCATTTTCACCAAGTCTTTGATTCCCCACAATTTCTGGAATGCCACAATTTATTTGACAGTGGGCGGCACAGAGATGCAGCGGTAGGGTTGTTGCTTTACAGCGTGGGAGACCCTGGTTCAATCCTGACTACGGGTGCTGTCCGTACAGAATTTGTACGTTAACTTGGCACCATGTGGGATTTCTTCCTGTGCTCTAGTGCAGGTTTGTAAGTTAATTGTAAATTGTCCCATGTGCGTAGGATAGAACCAGTGTACGGGAGATCGCTGGTCGGTGCGGATTCAGTGGGCCGTGGGGCCTGTTTCCAAGCTGTATCTCTGAACCAAACTAATACACTTATTTATATTCCATTATAAATTGTCCCTTCTCTGTCGGTAAGTGACACACGTTTAACCTTGCAATTGTTTGCATGCATAGAGAATATTTTTCCGTCAATTTGTTTAGGTTTCTTGATGATTTACTCTTAGAAACATAGAAAAATAGGTGCAGGAGTAGGCCATTCGGCCCTTCGAGCCTGCACCGCCATTCAATGTGATCATGGCTGATCATCCAACTCAATATCCCGTACCTGCCTTCTCTCCATACCCCCTGATCTCTTTAGCCACAAGTGCCACATCTAATGCCCTCTTAAATATAGCCAATGAACTGGCCTCAACTACCTTCTTGTATTCTATTCTCTCTCTCTTTATCAATTTCTTTGTCATTTGATGCTGATTTCTAAAAGCATAGGCTTACACTTTTTTGGCAATTTTCTAAGCTATTTCCTGAGTCTTAACACTACCGATAATATCGCATGTAATTGATTGTCGGATCATTTTTGCTGTCGCATTGTTGTTCATGTGGAAAGGCATATTTGTTGCAGGGTTAATGGTGAAAGGTGCTCTTAGCAGCAACATTGACAAAGCCTTCCATCACTTATCTAGTGGCTGAGGGTAACATGATCAGGGTGGTAATTAATCCAATTGGATCTGTTCTACCTTTAGTAGTTGAGCAATCTTCCTCATTGTTGATTAGATGCCAACAGAGATCAATGTTGCCATTGGACTGGAACAATTAGAGTAGAGGTGTGGCTAGGTTGGGAGAGTATGTTTTCTGGATATCAGTGTTCATCCTGTGCTCCCAAGTGTTTCTTGATGTCATCAAATTGGCTGAACTATCTTTATTCATATCAATTCAACTTCTTCAAAAAAACATACTGTCATTTAATGACAGTGACACCACCGTAGTGATATCCTGTTATCAGCCAACAGAATCATCCTGAGCTACTATCTACCTCATTGGAAACCTTCGGACTACCTTTAACCAGATTTTACAGGACTTTATTTTGCACTAAACATTCACGTTATTCCCTTTATCATGTATATGTACACTGTGGGTAGCTTGATTATAATCATGCATTAACTTTCCAATGACTGGTTGGCACGCAACCAAAGCTTTTCCTCTCCACACGTGACGATAAACTAAACTATACATGTCAATCCTTCCATAAACGAGGCCACTGGCTCATTCTACCCCTTTGAGGACATTGGATTTTGTCTATGGAACTGATGCACTACAATTTGCTACAATGCTGAGAAGTATATTCTGCACTCTGTATCTTCCCCTTTGCTCTGTCTATTATACTTGAGTTTCAACTGATTGTATCAATGTATGGTATATCCAATCTGTGTGGATAGATGCAATACGAAGCTTTTCACTGTAGTACGGTACACATGACAATAATAAACCTAAAGCTGTGGTGTAACAGAGCCATGTCATATCAGTGTGGTTCAGAGAGTGTCGCTATTTCATCTATATGAAAGATGTATGTGCAAATCTCACTTGAGAGACATGAGCTCGGAAGTCAAAGCTTTGAAGAAATGTTGCATTGCCGGAGACACTGTTTATCAAATGGAATATTTTAGTAGAGTCCCTGTGTGTTTTAGTGATGAGCAAGGAAGCTAAGCCTGGTGCCCCGACCAATCTCCACCCTCTGTCAGCACCAAAAACACCCGTAACCCAGACATTTCTCATAAAAAGTATTTATTTATTAATTTGAAATTCCAGATTCTGACGAAGCTTACCCCATCCGTCACCAACTCGTGGCCTAAGCTACAGTTAATAGAGAGGCTTCAGGTTCTGTAAATTCCAATACAGTGCTTAAAATTCATTAGTCTGTTCCTGCTGAAACCATTGAAACTATTGCGCTAGGTGGGATTTGGCTGTGGTGTTTCTGACATTACAACACTCATCAGCCTTGCTCTCCCAGGTGTTGGAGATTATACATAGAGGCCCTTTGACCCAACGTATCCATGCCGATCGACATGCCCAATCTACACTGGTCCCAGTTGCCCGCATTTGGTTCATATCCGACTAAACCTTTCCTATCCATGTATCCGCCCGAGTGTCCATTAAATGTTGTTACAGTATCTGGCAAAAACTGCCTCTTCTAGTTTAGTTTAGAAAATTTAGTTTTGTTCAGAGATACAGTGCAGGAACAGGCCCTTCAGCCCACCGAGTCCACGGCAACCAGTGATTCCCGCATACTAACACTATCCTACACATACGAAGGACAATTTACAATTTTACTGGTCCACAAACCTACACGTCTGTACGTCTTTGAAATGTGGGAGGAAACCAAAGCACCCGAAGAAAACCTACGCGGGTCACGGGAAGAACGTACAAACTCCGTACAGATAGCACCCATGGTCAGGATCGAAACTAGATCTCTGGTGCTGTAAGGCAGCAACTCTACTACTGCGCCACCGTGCTGCACCTCTGGCCCCTCCTCTTCTGGCAGCTCATTTCATAATTTCATATGCCCACCACCCTCTGTGTAAAAAAAAGTTCCCCCTCGGGTTTCTATTAAATCTTGCCCCTCTCACCTTAAACCTATGTCCTCTGCTTCATAACTTCTCTACTCTGGATAAAAGACACTATGCATTCTCCCTCGTAATTGTGTACACCTCTATATGATCACCCCTCAGCCTCATGCACTCCAAGGAATAAAGTCCCAGCCTTCCCTTTTCCCTATAGCTCAGATCCTCGAGTCCTGGCAACATCCTCCTAAATCTTATCTGGACTCTTTCCAGCTGAATGACACCCTTCCAATATCTGAGCAACCAAAACCGAACACAATATTCCAACACCGACATGTTGTGCAACTGTAACATCACTGGTAAATAACATCCAAACGCCTCTACTTATTACCCTGACTGACGAAGGCCAATCTACCGAAAGCCTTCTTGACCACCCATCCTACCCTGTGATGCCAGATCTGAGAAACGCTGAAATAAATCTTGGTGACCTGCTCTGTGCAAGTTGTAGGTGGTATGATCTGTAAACAAGGTGCAGTAATAAGGAAGTGAAGGCTTCTAATTTACCTGGCTGCTTCATCCAGGATTAATTGAGTCTCATTGCTTGGTGTAAGAAGCAGCAATGCTGCTATTCACAAGGAAGGATTCATGTCCTAGTCTGAATCCGAGTCTGTCTGAAGATAAGTCCCGACATGACACTGCGTCTATCCAGGTCCTCTAAAGATACTTCAATGATTCACTGCTACTTTATTGTCAACAAGGTACAGTGAAATGGTTTGTTTTGCACACAACCCAGGAGAATCAAACAGCAGAACTCAATGAGACAGTATACAGGTGTTACTACGTTGCTGGCACCGACAACCTTACAAATGTTTACCAGACAGTCCTATCTTCTGCCTGCCGCTGCACGTGGCAGGGTCCCCCTTCATTCTCGGCAGCCCCCGGTGCGTCCCCGCTTGGATCTCGGTGGCCCCCCCGTCGGGCCTCCCTTTTATTCTTGGCGTCACCTCGACTTGCCGGGTCCTCTGTTTGTTCTCACCGGTCCGCCACTAAGTCCCCCTTCATTCTTGGCAGCTCCCAGCCAGCCCCCCTCCCCCCCCTTCGTTCTCGGTGGCCCCCATCAGGGCCCTCCATCGCCCCTGGTGGGCCCCCGCTGGGTAGCTCTCAGCGATAGCGGGAGGGTCCCCCTCCCGCTATCGATGTCACGGTTCTCCCTACCCTCTCGACAGTCCACCTTGCTCTCAATGGTCCACCCAGCTCTCAATAGTCCATCTCGATGCTGCCTGACCTGCTGAGTTATTCAAGCACTTTATGTCTCCTACTCTGAACTGTAATACTGTTGCTGCAAATTGGGTCAAAACCCATGTATGCCAGTGTGTAGAAACACTTGTAACATTTCAAGGCGTATCTGTTCTACAAATTGCTTCAGGGCACGTCGATTCTCTTGTGATGCTTCCCGTCTCATGATCCGAAAACCAAAATAAATCCCTGAATGAATGGTTCTTTCGCATCAAGACAGAGCAGCAGTCTTTGATTCTATTTTGGCCTTGCTTTTGGGGTAATTGAATTTGTTATTGCTGATTTCTATTCAGGAAACGGCCTTCTTGCTATCTGTGGAGAGTTGCATTTCTCAAGCAATTAAATACTTTGACGTGATATCAGGCAAGTGTAGAAGTGTTTAGAATCTTCTCCTGGGTCATTTCACAGTGTCAACACTTTTGCACCAAATATAGTATTATTGCATCGGGGCCCAGTTAACCTATGATGAGCGTTTGTTGGCACTGGGCCTGTACTCGCTGGAGTTTAGAAGAATGAGGGGAAACCTCATTGAAGGGTCCCAACATTGAAACTATCCTTGTTCTTCAGAGAGACTACCTGACTTGCCCAGTTACTCCAGCACCTTCTGTCTTTTTTGATGGAAACAGACCCTTTGTTTGACCCATTGAGTCCATGACGACTATCGACCACCCATTCACACTCGTTCTATTTTCTCTCACTTTCGCATCTACTCACTACACACTAGGGTCAATTTATAACCTACATTCCACACTTCTTTGGAATGTGATTGAAAACCAGAGCACTCAGAGGAAACCCAAGCAGTCACAGAGAAAACATGCAAACTCCACACAGAGAGCACCCGAGGTCAGGATCATATCTGGGATTCTTGCACTGTGAGGCATCAGCTCTACCAGCTGTGCCACTGTGTTACCATTTGTTCTGGATCATATCTGGTGTAAAAAAACACTCTCTTGATACAGCATATCGGATGGCACTTCTAGAGGGAGGAAAAGGGAATTTGTACTCGCATTGTGACCTCTCAATATGCCCCTAATGTTTCACCAGATATTTCAGCATCTGCATTATCTTTCTTTTGTTGCTTGCCTCTTCATTCACAGTAACTCATGCATAAAATGCGACTGTCAATTCTTGTGGAAAATACTGCAGCATATAATATTTCTTTATCAACAACAAAAGCTTCTATTTATATAGCTTTGAGAATGCTGCAAGACATTCCGCGGCACTTCTCAATAGATAATGGTGCCTTCGCCGGATGCCTTGGCCAAGAGTACCCAAGCATTAGTGCTTGATGTGGAGTAGGGGGCATTTTAGGGGTGGTAAATCAGGCAGCCAAAGGTCAGAACATCAGTTGTAAGTGACCGGGCAAGGCACATATTCCAAATGGGGTCTGTCCCTCCTGGTACACCATTCTGAGATAGAAACAAAGAACTGCAGATGCTGGTTTACAGAAAAGGACACAAAGTGCTGGAATAACTCACCTGGGTCAGCCAGCATTTCTGGAGAACATGGATGGGGGACGCTTCAGGTCGGGAGCCTTCTTCAGACGCCATTCTGAGGCCAAGCTGGGAAAGACCGGGTTGGAGGTGAGAGGTATTGGGGCCCAGCGATGATTCATGAAAGCCACAACAATCTGGTCCAATGTTTTACCAACTCATTTCAAGCTAAGCATCTTTGTGCTAGATTAAAAAATTACAAATGCCGACAATCTGAAATTTAAACAAAAACTCCTGGAAACACACAGCAGGTCAAACAGAAGCAGAGTTCAACTTGGAGAACTCTCATCTTCATAGTGTTGTGTTCTCGTCCACATCAGAGCAGAGAAGTGCAAGGACCTACACATGGATAACCTGTAGAATTGCTATTTATTTGTTTTCTGTCATTAGGATTTGTAGGTTTTTGTAATAAGAAGTTAGAAAGGATGCAGATTAAGCTGGAAAGGGTGCATATTAAATTAAAAAGGGTGCAGAGAAGGTTTATGAGTGTGTTGCCAGGACTCAAGGACCTGAGCTAAAGGGAGAGGTTGAGCAGGCTAGGATGTTTGTAGGGTGAGGGGTGATCTTACAGTGGTGTATAAGATCATGAGAGAAATAGATAGGGTCTTTTACCCAGAGTAGGGAATCAAGAACCAGAGGACATAGTTTTAAGATGAGGGGGGCAAAGATTTAATAGGAATCGAGGGGCAACTATTTTACACCAATCATTGAGGTATATGGAACAAGATACCAGAGGAGGTATATGAGGTAGTTACTATCACAATGTTTAAGGTACAATTGGACAGGTACATAGATAGGATAGTTTTAGGTGAATATAGGCCAAACTCAGGCAAGTGGGAGTAGTGTAGTTGGGGCATGTTGGTCGGTGTGTGGGCAAGTTGGGCAAAACAACCTGCTTCCATGCTATATGACTCCATGCCTCTATGGTTCTAAGAAAATGCATTATTGCTTGGGCCCACGGATAAAGAAAAATAATAGAACAGCAGCACAAGGATTTGATACAACTTTTGCACTGATTATGTGACATTAAGAGATTAATGAACGTACGGTATTTGAGATAATGGTACAACCAGCAGAGTCATTTTGAATTACCGTTGTAATGTAGGAAGTGAACCAGTCTACACTCCCACAAAAAGTCGCCAAATAAAATACTAGATATTTAGTTTCTGTCATGTTGGTTGAATGGTAGGTGTGGATCAGGATGTTTGAAGAACTCCAAATAGTGGTTAAATGTCTATCTCATCTCTCATCAACACGATGGCACCATTGAAAGTGCAGAATTCCCTCATCACTGCACTGGAGAATCGGGCTAGAGCTGGAACAGTACGGTGGCGCAGCGGTATAGTTGCTGCATTGCAGCGCCAGAGAGCTGGGTTCAATCCTGACTACGGGAGCTGTCTGTATGGAGTTTGTACGTTCTCCCTGTGACCACGGTGGTTTTCTCCGGGTGCTTCAGTTTCCAGTTTCTGCCCACTTTAAAAAAAATTACTGGTTTGTAAGCCAATTGGTTTTGGTAAGTTGTAAAATTGTCCCAAGTGTATGTAGATTAGTGTACGTGGTGATCACTGGTCGGCACAGACTTGGTGGGCTGCAGGGCCAGTTTCTGCACTGTATCTCTAAAGTCTGGATTATTTGGGCCAAAGAGCCTGTTTCCAGACTGTATCTCTCAAGTTTAAAGTCTAAATAGAAGAGAATGGTGGTCAGAAGCCTGAATTGTTATTTCCCATCTTGGAAAAAGAATTGAAGAGAATTGATCATGTGACCAAACATGATGGTCTGATTCTCCCATAGATACGGCAGCTCATCAAACCTGAGTACTTTGATTCAGTTTGGGTAAACATTGGTGATTCAGTACTCAGGATGCCCACACAGCTCTCTCAGCTTTAATCCAGATGAACTGAAATATCTACAATTATACAAACTTGCATGATTCAACCATCAAAAGCCACCAAACGGATGATTACTTGTTTTCTGGCCACCCAACTGCAATGTTTCAGCAATTTACCTACAAATTCTGGTGGGATAATGGCTCATATTACCATAATTATTTTTAATGCAGAATTTTGAAGAGTATTAATCAGACACAACAGCCTTCTCTATGACAAGAAGTTTCATATTACACCCACTTCCTGTCCACTTGTTTTTATTGTTTTAAATGCCAACATTTATAAATGTGTTAAAGGGCACTGTAGCAGCCCCACAGACAAGAGCGTTGTCAAGGTTTCCCTGGACTATCTCCATTCTGCGCAGGGAAAATTGTAATGACCAGTCATAAGTTCATGTTCTAGGAGCAGAATTGGGCCATTCGGCCCAGCAAGTCTACTCCGCTATTCAATCCTGGCCGCTCTAACTTTCCCTCTGAATCCCATACTCCTGCCTCTTCCCCATAACCACTGACACCCATACTAATTAAGAATCTGTCAAACCGCTTTAAAAATATCCATTGACTTGGCCTCCACAGCTATCTGCGACAATGAATTCCACAGATTCACCATCCTCTGACTGAATAAATTCCTCCTCATCTCCTTTCTAATGGTACGTCCTTTTATTCTAAGGCTATGGCCTTTGGTCCTAGCCTCCCACTAGTGGAAACATCCTCTCCACATTCACTCTGTCCAGGCCTTTCACTATTCGGTAAGTTTCAATGAGGTCTCCCCTCTTCCTTCTAAAGTCCAGCGAGTACAGGTCCAGTGTCATCAAACGCTCATCATATGTTAACCCGATCATTCCTGCAATATTTTTTCAAATCAGGGAATGAATTACATCCATTTCCACTTATATGCAATACACAGGAGATCCACAAGTGAAATGAAATAGGAAATTAAGATAAGATTACGTCTAATATAAAATATAGCGGACAGCTAATGTATCGGCATTCAACCTTTGATATCTCCATTGCTTTCTTAATTTTGTGTCGGTAACCATGAAGAGAAAGGCACTGCTATTCATGAAAAACCTAACCATCACAAATCTTGGAAACAAGTAACTGCAGATGCTGGTTTATACAAAAGGACACAAAGTGCTGGGTTAACTCAGCAGGTCAGGCAGCATCTCTGGAGAACATGGATAGGTAACATTTCGGGTCAGGACCCTTCTGCAGGCTGATTGTAGGGAGGGAATCAAATCTTACTGTAGGTACAAAATGCTAATCGAAGTTTCTGAATGGTCCTTCCATAAGCTAAAGTACAGTGCGATTCTCCTCCACTGTGGTTAATACACAAAAGGAGACAAAGCGCTGCAGTAACTCAGCGGATCAGGCAGCTTCTCTGGAGTACATGGATAGGTGGTGTTTCGGGTCAAGACTGAAGAAGGGTCTAGAGCCGAAACGTCACATATCCATGTTCTCCAGAGAAGCTGTTTTACCTGCTCAGCTACTCCAGCACCTTGCTTCAATTTGTCCACAGATGTACTGTTTTACTAAACACAAACCCTCAAACCTCAGGATTCAAAAATGACCATGACATTTCAAACATGTTTCGGTAATTCCAACCACTGGGATTCTCAAACACCTCCTGGGCTACTAAATTCTTGCAAGTGAGTTTTAAATTGTTAATCCTTTAGATTTGTTGCATATATACAGCAGCACTTTTGAATACCATATGGTCTTTCCAGCTGACGTCTACATCAACATTGCCTTGACATTCAATGCCGTGCAAACGCACACACAAACAAAATATGATAGCCATTTTCATTGATATTGCTCATTTTGACACTGAGCTAATGTGATACTGACTCATCTGGTGCAGAGGATATCAAGGTTATTAATGGGAAATTAATAGGCAGCACAGCATGGAATCTCCGTACAGGATATCAAAGGGTGGGTACAAGGTCCTGCTCCATCATTATAATTCTCCACTTGGTGAATTCCCAATCAGGCAAGTCTCTGGAGGGGAGCAGAGCCATCTGGATAGACGCTATCAGCAAGCACAGGGGCAGGCACGCCGATGGCGTGTGGCAGCGGTGAAGGGTTTAAAGATAAATCAGGGCAAGGTTTGAAAGTAACTCGATTTGATCTTGCTATGAATTGTTAAATAATTAGCACAGAATTCATACACCAATTCCCTCAAAATAAAGGATCGCGGAACACAGGCTGAACTCAGCAATCCCCGGGATACTGGAAGAGGAGTGCAGAGAAGGGTATACCAGAGGAAATTAGCAATGCACAACTGATTGATTGATAACTGACATTTGCTACAGTAAGAGCTCTAAATTAGAAGACAATCATAAATCATGTACCTTCTGTCCAGGAAAGCTGCAGGCAGAATTAATTCACTTGCTTCTTTCTTTCACTTCCCCCCCCCCCCAAAAAAAAAATAGTCCGGGAAGAGAAACAGGAGCAGAGAGGTAAAACTCCTACTGAATACAGACAATGAACTCTCTTGAATCTTGAATTTGCACAGTGGCTGATGGTTCTGTGCTCTTGTACCCTAAGTCAGGTAGACACGTTTAAAAACTACATTTTCCTTAAAATACTTAAAATTGGTTTTAAATATGAAGTAATCTTCAGAGTGAAACTACGGCGTAAGTCAGACAGCGAGGCTGATCTCAACTGTCCCTGTGTTAGTTCTGACTTCGAGCGTGTTTGTTAAAGTAACACCGCAGAAGTAAATGCTTCAGTCAGAGGTTCAAATGCTGAATGAAAGACTCGCTTTCAACTCAACTGCTTCTGAAAGTAAACAATTCAAAAGGGATCCCATTGCAGCTCGCCACTGCCCAGATTCTCACACCAATATCCCAGTGGAACACAGGAGCAACCACAGACCCCAGCCCCGGCCAAACTGGCTGCCGAGGGAACAGAAAGCAAGCCCTATTTTGTTTGCAGTGTTGCGTCAAAGGCTCCACTGTGTAGCACTAACAGTGAGCACAGTCCTCGCTGCGACTCAGGGCAGCTCTGTAGCTGCGCCTCAAGGAGTTGGTTACTCACAGGTCTGGTGTCTGTGGAGCTCGGCTGTACGCTTCCCGTTGACGGAAGGTCGGTCTGCATTCAGCATGCATGTGTAACGAGCAAGCACCGGCAATCCTCATAGTGCCCTTACACAAAATGACTATCTTTACCTTTACCTCCACACACGGAACAGCGCTCTGGGCTTTGCCTGTGTTGCAAGCTCGTGTGAGCAGAAACATAGAAACATAGAAATTAGGTGCAGGAATAGGCCATTCGGCCCTTCGAGCCTGCACCGCCATTCAATATGATCATGGCTGATCATCCAACTCAGTATCCCGTACCTGCCTTCTCTCCATACCCTCTAATCCCATTAGCCACAAGGGCCACATCTAACTCCCTCTCTAAATTTCAATAGAGTTCTCACTTACACCAATGTGATTTAAACAAAATGTCACTTGAAGTCATTTTGTAATCTGCCGCTGATCAGAAGTCACATTAAGAGGGAAAGTTTTAATGGACACAAGGAAATGCAGATGCTGCTTTGCCAAAAAGGACACAGTGCTGGAGCATTCTATGTCTATCTTCGGTGTAAACGAGCATTTGCAGTTCCTTCCTACACACTAAGTCAATGGGATCAGACAGCATCTCTGGAGAACGTTTCTGGTCAGGACCCGTCTTCAGAAGGTTTTAAGTGGTGAATGGAAGCGAGTTCGGGATTGCAGAGCCGATATAAAACTTGTGCAAGCAATCACTCCTCAGATCAAGACTAGTATTTGAAGTTAGAAAAAAATCTGCCACACTAGTCGGAAAAAGATTGCATTCACCTGCACAGGGACATTTTGTTTGGTGTGTGAGTGTGGAAATAAACACTGCGAAAATGCGGTGATGCAGCAGGTAGAAATGTGGCATCACAGTTTCATCAAAACTGTTGGAATCCCGACCGGTGATGCTGTCTGTGTGGAGTTTTCATGTTCTCACTGTGACCATGCCAAGAGTCAAGTCAAGAGTGTTAAATTGACATATGTACTGGCAATGAAACAATGAAATTCTTATTGCCTTTAAACCCATAACACACAGATAAATGTGTTACAATCAATGATGTAATAAATCAATAATTGTAATGCAGTGGGACTAGTGCAGCTGGTAGAGCTCCTGCCTGGTAGTACCAGAGACCCGGGTTCAATCCTGACCTTGGGTGCCGATTGTGTGGACTTTGCGCGTTCTCTAATGACCGTGTGGGTTTACTCCAGGTACACATCCCAAAGACGTGCAGGTTTGTAAGTTAATTGGCCTCTGCAAATGTCCCCAATTGTTAGGGAGTGGATGAGAGAGTGGAATAACATGGTGTGAATGAATGATCGAGGGTCAGTGTGGACTCGATGGGCTAAAGGGCCTGTTTCCTTGCTGTATCTCCAAACTAAACTAAACTAAACTAAATGAAGGCAAGTGTAGTGCGGAAGTAAACCCACGTTAAATTAAATGGCTGCAATACAAACATGGAGCACACTGAAACATCACCTCACCATTCTAACATGTTACCCCTGACCTTAGTTTGAGGTTAACTTACATGGTGGTGGCAAAGCAAATCTACAGTCTGCTCAGTGAATGTCACTGTAACAGCAAGCCAGTAAAGCACCTAACCACAACACTCCCTCTCCCATGATTTAATGTGGACATTGTTCAGGTTTCACTACGCATTTCGGTTTGCACTATTATCCTCTTGGTTACCTAGCATTACTGATAAGTTATTGTATTATCGATTATCGTACATATAGTTATTCTATTGTTGCGCTGATGCACCTGTAAAGGTGCAGCAGGTAAGAATTTTATTGTTCCGTTCCTGGTTCATAGGGTGGTTAAACATTCTGTCTCTTGACACCACTTAGAGCCAAAATAGATGCTGGAAGTTGTTATTTGACATCTGATCTATTGTATGGAGATCAATGTCTTTTTACTTATTCACCTCTATGTTAAATGCTTCTGCCAAGCTTGCACACTGTTTAAAAGTCAGCACGTGACAGGAATAAATTACTTTGTGCTTTCTCCAAGGCTTAAGGAGTCACACTTTAAATACTCTTTCAAACAGACAGCAACGTGGCCTCTTTCACATCAATCTATGGGGGAAATGGCCTTCATCTTCTCATCGCATCTGAAATCTATCCTCCTCTGGTCTCCTTTTCCAGGAAATATATGCACAAAGAAAGATGTCATTTTCCAAATGGGTTCCTGAAAATTGTCAAAAATGTATTGATCAATTGAGAGACACACCATGAAAACAGGCCCTTCGTCCCACTGACCATCCATCACATCTTCATACTACCCCTATGGTTATCCAACTTTCTCATCCACTCCCTACACATAGAGCCAATTTACAGAGGCCAATTGACCTACAAACCCGTATGTCTGGGATGAGAGAGGAAGCCAGAGCACCTGGAGGAAACCCACACGGTCACAAGGAGAACGTGCAGATTTCACACTGACAGCATCCAAGCTCAGGATCGAACCTGGGTCTCTGAAGCTGCGAGGCAGCTCCCTTCCATTGACTTGATTTATACCTCATGCTGGCTTAGCAAGGCCAGCAGCACAATCAAGGACAAGTCGCACCCTGGCCACTATGTCTTCTCCACTCTCCCATCAGGCAAGAGGTACAGAAGTGTGAAAACGCACACCTCCAGATTCAGAGACAGTTTCTTCCCAGCTGTTATCAGCAGCTAAACCATCCTACCAACAACTAGAATGTAGTGCTGAGCTATGATCTACCTCATTGAAGACCCTTGGACTATCTTTAATTGGATTTTACTGGAATTTACGTGGCACTAGATGTTATTCCCTTCATCATGTATCTGTACACTGTGGACGGCTCGATTGTAATCACATATAGTCTTTTTGCAGTCTGGTTAGTGCACAACGTGCACAACAACAGCTTTTCATTGTACCTCAGTACATATGACAATAAACTAAACTAAACTGTCCCGGCCATCCAGATCTGCTTTCATTCTCGTAAAATCTGCAAACTCTCGGAAAGTGGCTGGCCTGTATGGAGTTCCTGGTTCTGAAATCGTGCACCAATCAACTGGCCAGTATCTTTGCTGACATCTTCAACCTATCTCTTCAACAGTCCTCTGTCCACAACTGCTTCAAGAAAACCTTCCAAATTCCGGTCCCCAAGAAATACAAAGTGACCTGTCCCAATGTCAATCATCCAGTAGCAATAACATCAACTACAATAAAATGTGTAGGAAGGAACTGCAGATGTTGGTCAAACATTCTCTTTTTACCCTTCCACCTCTCTAGTTTCTCTCTCCCCTGACTCTCAGTCTGAAGGAGGGTCTTGACCCAAAACATCACCCATTCCTTCTCTCCAGGGATGCTGGCTGTCCCACTGAGTTACACCAGTACTTTGTGTCTAACTATAATGAAATGCTTTGGTCATGGTAATAGCACACATCTGCACTAGTCTTGCTCCAAAATCTTAACCCCCTGCAACTTGCATGCAGGAAAAATAGGTCAACAGAGCATGCCATATCTCTTGCACTACATTCAGCCCTGTTTCACCTTGAGAATAATAAAGCCTTACCAAAACCTGCAGCTATTCAATGCCTACAGCTCAACCTTCAATATCAGAATATTGAATATATTCACCCCTAAGCCTCTGAACCTTCGTCTTCAGGCCTCCATCTGCAACTGGTTTCTGGACTTCTTTTCCAGCACAGCTTAGTCAATTAAAATTGGGCATGACATTTCCTCCACTTTGATCCTCGACTTTGATCCCATTTCCTCCACTTTGATCCCATGACTGTGTGGCCAAGTACAATATCAACTATGGGTTTGCTCCGGTTGCCCCGGTTTCCTCCCACATCCCAAAGACGAGCAGGTTGTAGGTTAATTGGCCTATGTAAAAGCAAATCTTAATATGTAGGGAATGGATGAGAAAGTGGGATAACATAGCACTAGAGTATACAGGCGATCAATGGTCAGCGTGGACTTAGTGGGCCGAAGGGCCTGTTTCCATACTGTATCTGTAAGCTAAACTAAACTAAATTTTGGTTTGAACACACTCAGATAAATAAGCAAAACTGATAATTGAACATTGACTAAGTTTGGAATGGAAATTACACTTTTAATGAAAAACAGATTATCCTTCCTCCGTAATTAAGCCCTTTCTAACATAACTGTGCAATCACAATACCTTTGAAACGTATAATTTCTGAGCAATGTCATTCTACTAGCAGGTTATTAATTAACAGGCAATCTCCTGTTCCTGGCTAAAAGGAGAACATTTTATTTAAGATGTTCCAGCTTTCACTGCACTGTCAGTGTTCTTCAGTTTTCGTTTGGAGAGCATCATGTAAATGTGAAGCGTAACTGAATGCTTAAAATAACATAGGCACAAAAGGACACAAAGTGCTGGAGTAACTCAGCAGGTCAGGCAGCATCTCTGTAGAACATGGACCATTGACCCCTCTTCAGACTGGTTGTGAGGGGGTTGGGGAGGTGGAAAAGAACGCTGGAAAGGGGGAGAGGCAGGACAAAGCAAGGCGTGGTAATAGAGCGGCAGAGACAAGGGTTTTTTAATAGGCAATGCTTAGAATAAAAGCCAGAGATAAGAGAAAAATGAGTGGGATAGGTTTGAAGAGTTGCGGATTATGAAACCAGGAGGACAAAAGCAGTGGGGAGTGGGGGAAGGGGGGGGCGCGTGGGTGGATGTGGAGGGGAGAAAAAGGTGGTAGTACAGGGGAGGGAAGGGAGGGACGTGGGAGAAGGTTGAAGGGGAGAAAGTGGAGGCAGGTTAGTTAGAGGTTATCTAATATTGGAGAATCCAATAACGTAGGCAGCTTTGTAATACCAGATAAAAGCACTATATATATATGCTGATCACAGGAATGTGTGTATTAACTCTGTATATCATTCCTTTAGCCTCTATATTAATCATGGAAGACACAAAATGCTGAAGTGATTCAGCAGGTCAGACAGCATCACTGGAGAACATGAATAGGTGTCATTTTAGGTCAGGAACCCCTCTGAGTTTCCTGTAATTCTTTGTTTCTTCTCTGTATTAGTCATCTCTTACACATATGTACAAATCCACTGCAGCTTAGTCTATGTCATACAATGGACTTTCAAACTCATCATGCATCACACATTTATATGTATCAAGCCCAATATATTTTCACTTGTCAAATTACACATTTATTCACATAATCCATCAGCTTCTGAATTGCATCATTCAACTGTACATATCATACACCCCAATGAGAAGGTGTCAGTAATTTCTATGCCAACACCTTGCATAACTGTCTTATCATACATATTTTAAAATGAGTCTAGTTTAGTTTTATTTAGAGATACAGCGCGGAAACAAGCCCTACAACTCACCGAGTCCGTGTCAACCAGCGATCCCCGCGCACTAACACTATCCTACGCACACTAGGGATAATTTACTAATTTTTCCAAGCCAATTGGTCTTCAAACCCGTACATCTTTGGAGTGTTGGAAGAAACCGGACATCCCAGAGAAAACCCATGTGGCCACAGGGAGAACGTACAAACTCCGTACAGACACCAACCATAGTCAGGATCTAACCCGGGTCTCTGGATTTACCAATTGCTGCCGACGCTGACTTGCACCACATCCTGTGTTATCTGTATCATGGCCCTACTTGGCTTATGCTGCATCTGTATCATGGCCCTACTTGGCTTATGAACTGACCAGGACAGTAAAACCCTCTGCATTATCATGCTCATTCAAAAGCAATAGCCAGCCTCAGTTTCCATCTACTAACCCTTGTCCTAACCCTCAGCTACTACTCTTTTGACTTTGCCAAAACCCATAGGTTCCAAGTCCAAATCCCAGACTGAGTAGAGTTTGCTCAGTTCAAATTGTCAAATATATTGAAGATGTGGCCACAGACAAAAGAAGAGCTAAAATTACTACCCAACAGAAAATGATAGTTATTTATTGTTTGCGTGTGTGATTCTAATGCCCCTGTCCCACTTAGGAAACCTGAACGGAAACCTCTGGAGACTTTGCGCCCCACCCAAGGTTTCCGTGCGGTTCCCGGAGGTTTTTGTCCTCCGGCAACCACCTTCAACGAGCATCGCAACCGGCTTCGATTAAAAAATTACCGATTTTTCAAAACGGAAACCACTTTCGACCATTAGGGAGACTGACAAAAACCTCCGGGAACCACACGGAAACCTTGGGTGGGGCGCAAAGTCTCCAGAGGTTTCCGTTCAGGTTTCCTAAGTGGGACAGGGGCATTAATGTATATCAACCTCCAAAACCAATACTGCACCATGAACGATGTGTATAACCATGAGCTAACATTTGCATCTGTACACCGTAGATGGCTTGATTGTAGTCATCTATTGTCTTTCCGCTGACTGGTAAAGCACGCAACAAAAGCATTTCACTCAACCTCGGAACACGTGACAATGAACTAAACTAAACTAAACATTATTTGTTGGTCAATCCCAAGGGCACTGAGTAAGTTTTCCCATTCTGGGAAGTATCTATAATAGTAAGATTAAACGAGAACTTACCAGTTTGAAGTTTGATCTTTATTTTATGAGGAGTTACGATGAGGGATTACGTGAAGACCCCGCCAGCACGCATGCGCGACATCTCTTCAAAGCAGTGGTGTGAAATCACAGAAATACTGTCACAATGACTAATATAGTAAGATAAACAAGAGAACTTCCATACCAGGTGATCTTTATAATAGAGGGTTGGGAGCGGAGGGCACGTAATCCCTCATCGTAACTCCTCATAACATAAAGATCAAACTTCAAACTGGTAATTTCTCGTTTAATCTTACTATTTTACTTCGGAGTCACGTGAGTGACTACGTGAAGATTTCAAAGCTCTGTGATTTCATGCCCTGGAAGCTCCATGCTCACACACCGCTAAAGTTGGGATAAAAGGATGAACGTAATTCAGACAAGACACTGGCTGAAAAACAAAATGAGGTATTTATTCATACCAAACAAAAATAGTGTCCCCTAAGGGTAACTATCTGGCAGCACTTAAAATCCTCCCTGCATAAGTGTCAGGGGAGGTCACGGGTTTATAATAGAAGCGGTGGAAGGTCTTTTCGTTACTCCAACCCGCTGTAGCCAGGATGTGATCCAACGGTACCTCCATCCTTCTAGCCGCCGAGGTGGATGCTGCCCTGGTGGAGTGAGATTTAAACTTGCTAGTATCCACCCCCACTGCATCCAGTACCACCCTTAACCATCTGGAAATGGTTTGCACCGTGACCCTGTGATGGGGCTTCTTGTGACTAACAAGCAAAGCTGTTTCCGTGCCCCTAAGATTTTTAGTGACTGTAATGTATCGTAATATAATAGAGACGATACAAAGACGAGGATCTGCTGGGTAAGCCAGAAACTCCAAAGTATGTCCAGACACTCCGGGTCGGTCTTGTTTCAGCAGTCCCTGCACATAGAAAGTGATTTTGTCACTGGTGATTGCCATATCATCCAGGTTAAGTTTGTGCAGGGACTGGACCCGTTGTGCCGTGATAAGTGCCATAATCATGACCATCTTATAGGTGAGTTTTGCCAAAGGGAGTCCCGTGTTAGGTGTCCATCCTCGCAGCATAGTCAAGACTGTGCTGATATCCCAAATATGGCTATATCTAGCCCTGGGGGGATTAGAGTTGAATATTCCCCTCATAAATTTGGATACTAGAGGATGTGACCCAATTCCCAATTGGTCACTCCCCTTGCCCAAGTAGGACGATAGGGCACTCCTGGCACAGTTAATGGCACTGTAACTCAAACCCTCATCGAAATGAAGGGTAGCCAAAAATTCCAGCACTTCCGTTATGGTGGCGGTTTCATATGTCGTGTTGGCTGTGACGCAGTATCCTTCCCATTTCCTGATGTAGGTCAGGTACTGCTTTCTTGTGGACTCTCTGCAGGCTGCTGTGATGGTATCAATAGTCCTGTTGGAGAGCCCGAATCCATGAAGTGGCCGTTTTAAAATCTGCAAATTAACAAATCCATGCGGTCATGACATGGATGACTTTCTCCTGTAACAGGATGAACGAGCAGGTTTGGTCTTTTGTTCACCCTGATACAGGGTTCTGTGGCCATCTTCTGTACCATAGGGAACCATGGTTGGGTAGGCCAGTCGGGCACCACCAAAATACCCGATGCTGAGTCTTGCTTTATTTTCTGCAAGACCCGACTGATGAGGCAGAAAGGAGGAAATACGTAGCCAAATAGATCCCCCCAATGTAGCGAGAAGGCATCCATCGCTACTGCCCCCGGGTCTGGCTCCCAAGCAACATATGTTGGTAGTTGGTGATTTAGTCTGGACGCGAAAAGGTCGATATCTGGTGTTCCATAACGTTCTACAATATCTGAAAACACATTCCGATCCAACATCCATTCTATGTTGTCGTTGAATTTTCGTGATCTGGTGTCTGCCACTGTGTTTAGCTTACCTGGAAGGTAAGTAGCTGATATCCAAATTTCTCTTTGCAGACACCAGTGCCAGATATTGTTAGCCAATTCATCACACGATATCGACTTTATACCGCCCATATGGTTAATATATGCTACCACCGTGGTGTTGTCAATTTGTATTCTAATATGAGCTTTGTGCATATTAGTGCAGTATGCTTTAAGGCCGTGAAATGCTGCTAGCATTTCTGAATAGTTAATCCCCAAGTTTTTGAATAGGGTTAACTCTGGTGCACTCCATCTACCTCCACAGCTAGAGGTAGTGTTAGTAGCTCCCCACCCTTTGGCACTGGCATCCGTTTGTAAGATGACCGAGGGATTGATGATATTGATAGGTTTAGAACAATTTTGGGCACTACCCATCCACCAATTTAATTCAGCTTTTGCCTTTCCTGAAATTTCCATAGGCCTGTCGAAATGGCCAGTATGATTTTTGAGCGCTATAATTTTGGCTCTTTGTAAGTTTTGGTAATGTAAAGGCCCAAATGGTGCTGCAGGAAATGCAGCTACTATCTTCCCAATCACTCTGGCCACCTGCCGAATGGATGGGACCTTAATGCCCATGAGGCTCTTGCAAGCCTCTATCAGGTCTACCACCTTGCTTGGTGGCAACGTGACAGACATTTGCACTGAGTCAATAATGAACCCCAGATATCTCATGGTGGTAGAAGGTTCCAATATTGATTTGTCTGGATGTATCGTAAACCCCAGCTTCTGAAAAAGATGTTTTGTGGCTGTAACTGCCAAAGTAGCCATTTCCAAATTCTCCCCCACTATGAGGATGTCATCAAGATAGGCCATAACAGTATGTTTCTGTTTCCTTAAATAGGCCAAAGCTGGTTTTAATATCTTGGTAAACAATCTGGGTGCTGACGACAACCCATTAGGCAAAGCTTTGTATTGCCATAATTGTCCCATCCAGACAAATTTTAAGTATTTCCTATGATCCTTGTGTATGGGTACTGAATAATATGCATCCTTGAGGTCAATGCATGCCATGTAATACCCATTGGCTATTAACTGTATCGCAGTGTTAAAGGTGTCCATTTTAAAATGAATATACTGGACAGAAGTATTCAGATCGGTCAAATCTATAATGATACGGCACCCGCCGTCTTTTTTATTTTTGGTGAATATATTGGACACGAACTCCTGAGGTTCTTTGATGGCTTTCTCTACTACCCCTTTTTCTATTAATCTCTGTAGTTCAGCATGCCCTGCTGCCCTTTCTTTTAGTGAAAGGACAAATTTCCGGCTAGGTGCATGCTGTACCGGGGTAGGGAGTTCGTGAACAAATTCAATTTTGTAGCCCTGGATACTTCTGAGTATATAAGGATCAGAGGTGAAAGTGAGCCAATTCTCGAAGAACCTGTGCAACCTGCCCCCTACACAAAGTGAATTTAGACCAGATGTGTTTCTGGGGACCCCAGACCCACCTACCTCCATGGTTACTGCCGGTGTGGAGGTTTCTGTCCTTGCTTCCTTGGTTGGTTGTGGGTGTTCTGGGAGTGGCGCATCTTCCAAGAAGGCTGGCCTGGGCCTTGGCCTAAAAAAGACCGCTGTGCAGGAATGCCGGCCTTCGAGCTTTCACCACCGGCAGACCTGTTATGGTAACTCTGCCCGGTGGATGTGTAGGGGTGCTGTCTGTGTGGGTGTTGCGGCTTAGTGTAGCCAGGTTTTATAAGGCCCAAAGCCTTGGCCTCCTCGTCAAGGTCTTTAACCTGCTTGGGGAGATCTTCTCCGAACAGCAGGCTTGGAGGCTGAGTCTTCCCAGGCTTACACAACCCCGCAAACTTGGGGTTAAGCGCCGGCTTTATAATGTTCTTTCTGAAACTGTTAATTTCAAACTGAGTATTACAGAGTAACGCCAAAGCATCCTGTAATTCTTCCGGCATATCCACACCCACTGCAGTTCTTGCTACTGCCGTAATCCCTGCAGTTAGGAGCTTCAGAATCCTCTGAAGTTGTATCTCCTGGCCTCTACTAGAGGGACTCATGTTTCCCCAAATAGGATTATTTACTGCAGGCACATTCAATGAATTGCAGTTCTCAGGTGCCATATATTTATCTGCTGTAGCATTAATGGCTTGTTCCTGCAACTGGTTTGTTGCCATATAGTTGATGCTGGCAGCCAGCTTTGGGTGGATAGGTAAGCCCTTTTTGTTAGGCATAGCATGCTTGCTTACCATATCCATATAGTCTTCACACACCCCTGACACCTTTGGTAATTCAACCAGCTCCCCATCTTCTGGGTCAGCCCAGTTCTGACCCTCAATGCTCCCCTGTATAGAGGGGGAGACATTGGGCAGTCCTCGATAGGAACTTGCCGTGGGCCTGCTAGGAGTCCCACTGTGACCCTGCCCCTGCATAAGCAGGTCACGTTGGAGCATTTGCTCCAACATCCGCTCCATGCGGTTTAGACGACCTCCGTCGCTGTCTGCGAACGGGGTGTCCTCGGGACCGGACTCCGCTGAGTCGGCCCCGGCCGACTTCCGGGTGGTTTTCCCGCCCGACCGTGGCGTTCCAACGGTCCCAAAGGGCGAAAAGTCGGGAGCTGCAGGTAAAACCTGTAACTCTGGAGAGGCGGCTCTCTGCTGGCTGCTCTCCTTGGCAGCTGCTTTGGCCGCGGTTCTCTTTGATTTTCTTTCCATTGCTAGTCATCGACTCACTACCTCCGGTGAGACTTACCTGGCGCAAGTTATTTAACTTGCGCTAGAGGAGCCCCGCTCCTCCCGACCGTCGCTTCCGCATGCGTACGACGATATGTCGCGCATGCGTGCTGGCGGGGTCTTCACGTAGTCACTCACGTGACTCCGAAGTAAAATTGAGGATGGGTGGATATTCACCATGTCCACGTTTTTCATCATTTATCAAGTTGTGAGAAGGCTGGACATTTTCCTGGTTGCTGCTGGGTCAGCTTGCAGTTACAGGTAACACATTTGTAAATGATCATTAATAAAATAAGGCCTCATCTTTATGTCCAAGCTGCCAACTGCTTTAGCCAGTCTTATTCTGGTTGTCTCACAGAATTGGAACATTTACTTTTAGCAGTATGGTTCGCCCAGCTTGTCAATATAGCACCATTCACAAAGAGAACTCATCTTTGGCCATGTAATTACTGTACAACTTATATCCATCACAATCTTCTTGCACAATACACTTCCTGTTCACCAGAAGCATTGGACACAATTTCCACATCCTCACCATTCCAAGCTCCTTTCTTAGATCTTATTCCTTGCCATTCCCTTCATTACAGACACCACTGTGTGGTTAATGTATTTGTGTAGAGTCATACAGAGTCATAGAGTGAAACAGTGTGGAAACAGGCCCTTCAGCCCAACTTGCCCGCATCGGCCAACATGTCCCAGCTACACGAGTCCCACTGTACACGTTACTTGTTCTAAGCGGTAACACAGGACAAAATGTGCTCTCAGTTTTCTTAATTACACCGTGCGTGTGCCCTATATGAGATGCAAGCCCAATTCTCCATTATTTATACTGGCAACGACACTGTGCAGACTTCCTCTTTGCCATTGTATTATTGCTGAATTGAGACCAAGAATTGCTGGCAAAGCTAAAGGTATGCTCGATAAGAATTGTGGAAACATCTTCACTGCAAAGATAACCCTGACAGTCTCTTTCTCAACTTGAGCATGATTTTTCTCATTCACTGTCAGTGCATAATTTTTTTTGACTGACATCTGGTTACAGCTCCCAACCCACAACTTGAAACATTAAATTTCATTGTACAGTGAACCCTCGTGTTCACGTTTTTTTAATGGATCTTGGTAATAATGGACGGACCTACCAATGGCTGCCAATGCTGACTTGCATCACATTCCTAGCCACTTACAGCACCGGCTGCACGTGCTGCCCCCGGCAACCATTGACTCCGGTGATCCTCACCTGCCTCCGGCTGCCAGCAGGCCAGGGCCACCAACTCACCTGGATTCCAAGCCCAGTTCCAGATCGAGAGTCTGAAGAAGGGTCTCGACCCAAAATGTCACTAATCCGTGTTCTCCAGAGATGCTGCCTGACCTGCTGAGTCACTCCAGCACTTTGTGTCCTTTTGTGTATTAACCAGCAACTGCAGTTGTTTGTTTCTGCCACTTGATAATAGGCAGATGATAATACCCTACACGGTTATAGCAGACTATTGGCAATAACGAACATCACTCCCTTCCCCTCCCCATGGTTGGTTATAACGAGGGTTTACTGTATTTGTTGTATCACAGTAAACTAAACTAACAAAGGCATATTTCTCAGGCCCTTCGTACATACTTCATATGCCATTTCCTGTTCTTTGTCCCAGTTCCTTTCTTCATCTTTAGTAATTGATGCAATCATGACAGTTTTGTTACAAGATTTGAAAAGGATCTTGAATAATCCTATATAATTCCGAAGTGCAACCTAATTTTATGAGATTATCAGGTTTCCTTCTCTTCGCCATCACTTTGCGTTCTCACGAGCAGGTTATACAATCCATTCCTGTCCTCCTGTAACCCAAGAGAAGATCTTTCCATTTTGTGAATACATGCCTGCTTGTAATTTTGAGATTTACAGTTTATTTGTGCAATAGCCTGAACAGTTCTTCGAACATTCGAAGATTGTCCTTGCTGTTACCCACTGCATTTAATAAATCATCCTGATTCCATGGTCAGTGATCTATACCGTGTAATATATTGCCTGCGACAGCTTGAAAAGTCTTTGGCAATAACTTCACACGTAAAATAGTTTTGTGCATAAATAAAGCATCTCCTTTGTCAAATATTGCTGACTCATCTTATTCACATTCAACTGGTCACATGCATGGGACAGAATTGGTTTGGTAAAAACGCAGGCTCTTGCCAACTCTGCATATAAATCATAAATTGTTATATTTGAGGTGGAAATAGATAATTATTTGTCAGATCAAGGAATTGAGGGATGTGGCGAATTGGCACAGAAGAGGAGATGAGGCCAGCATCACTCATCCGTGAACATTTAAAATGGTGGGACAGATTTGCAAGGCCCGCTGGCCTTCTCCTGCTCCGATTTATTTGTTTGTTACCCATCTAACCTGCTCTTGTCTGGAAGAATGATGGTGCATGATAAGTGTTTGGCGGCACTGGGCCTGTCCTCTCTGGAGTTTAGAAGGATGAGTGGGTACCTCATTGAAACTGACCGAATGGAGTGAACGTGGAGAGGATGTTTCCACGAGTGGAAGCATAAAAGATCAGAGGGCTCAGTCTCAGAATAAATGGATGTAGGTTTAGAAAAGAGTCAAGGAGAGGTGAATCTGTGAAATTCATTGCCACAGTGGCCTGTGGAAGACATAATTGGGTAGTTTTAAAGCAGCGATTGACAGATTCTTGATAAGTAAGGATGTGGAAGGCTATGGGGAGAAGGCAGGAGAATGAAGTTAAATGGAAAATATATATTTCAGCCATGATCGAGTGGCAGAGGCGACTCAATCGGCCTTAAATTGTCCCTAATGTGTTGGCTAGTGTACAGGGATCGTTGGTCGGTGCAGACTCAGTGGACTAAAGGACCTGTTTCCATGCTTTATCTCTAAATTAAATGACATCAAATATCTGTTTTGTTGTTGTGGTTTAATTTTGGGATTGCTTCCACCCTAATTAATAAAAATAAGATCTGTTCAAATTGAACAACATCAGAAAGATAAACACAAAGTACTGGAGTAACAGCTGGAGTAAGGCAGCATCTCTGGATGAAAATATGCTTCCTACATGGCTAATGGCTTAATGGCTGTGTTTCAAGGTCAGAAAGAATGTGCTTTTACTCCATTTTGTACAGTACTTTCCTTAAATACAATGTTCCATTTTAAAGCATTGCAGGTGGTTATTTCTTCTCTTTAAATTCCCCAGACCTGCTGGTTAGGTCACCTGTTCAATGCTCTGAAGGAACTGAAAGGCATACATCTGATGGGACCTCCTTTCCCCTTAAAACTGAATTCAACCCCAAACAGTTCCTGTGGAGTGAATTGCTTGAAGTCGACATTGGACCACCAACATCAGTGAACTCTTGACTTACTGGATTCTTCATTGCGCCTCTTGCTTGTGTCCAATCTCAATGTATCAGATGGTATGTTAAGCTAAGACCCTCATCTTCTCTCTAAAGAGATTGTGGAAGATCTTTATTCTGAAAATGAATGAATGAATGAATGAATGAATAAGTTTATTGGCAAAGTATTCACATACAAGGCAGTTTTCCCCAGTGCAACAATTGATCTTCTGGAGGAATTCAATGGGGAGAGCAGCATTCTGAAAAGGATTGGCCAATTCCATGTTTCGTCAAGTAGTGCCCTTATATCACCTCTGGAATACATCCTCTTCTATGCTCCCCATCATCAAAGGGATCTACAGGAAGCTCCACCTCAAGATGCCAGCTATATTATCAATGACACACACCACCCTGGCCGCGCACTCACTCACTCATGCTACCATCATGAAAAAGGTGGAGGAGCCTGAGAACCGTGACCTCCAGCTTCAAGAACTGATTCTACCTGTCATTTATCAAGCTCTTGAACCACCCTGCACAACACTAAGCACAACCCTAACTCAGCCTAGAACTACTATGGAGTTTTTATAGGTTGCACTACATCATTTGGCTTGCATTATTATGATTTGGTTATCTAGTATTATTGATAATTTATCGTATTATTGATTATAGCATATTTATCTATTGCGTTGTCAAGATAATGTGCCTGTAAAGCTATGGAAAGTAAGAATTTCATTGTTCTGTGCCTTGTACATATGACAATTAAACACTGGATTCTTGATACTTCAGTCTTGATTCTTGATGTTTGGGCCAATGCTGAGTGAGGCTTGAACCCTCGCGGTCATGGTGCAACCTAAACTGAATATTGATGTCTACATTATTGATAAGTACACCTCCCATTATATTGATGATGAATGATATTCATTGGTTGGGCGGTAATTGGCTGGTTTGAATTTGTCCCGTTGCTTGTGAACAGGATATAATTGTGCACCTTTGTAGCGTCAGTGCTATAGGTATATTAGAATAGATTAGCTACAAATGGATGTAGCCACCAAGTCCGCGCCAACCAGTGATCATCTCATACACTAGCACTATCTTGCACACTAGTGACAATTTACAATCCTTACCTAAGCCAATTAACTTATAAACCTGGACATCTTTGGAATGTGGGAGGAAACTGGAGTACCCAGAGAAAATCCACGCGGTCACTAGGGTAATGTACAGACAGCACCAGTAGTCAGGATCGATCCCGGGTCTCTGGCACTGTAAGGCAGCAACTCTACCGCTGCATCACCATGCCACCCCATGATCCCATGATGATATCCAGATCCCCGTGGTCTGGATATCACTGCGTGGGAGAGTGATAGAGCAGAGACACCCATCACGTCTATAACAGTCGAATATGTACTTGAAGAGTCATAAAATCATTCATCCTGAGAGCAGAATTAGGCCATACAGCCTATCGAGTCTACTCCGCCATTCAATCATGGCTGATGTATGCCTATCTTGTATGCCTATCTTTCCTTCTCAATCCCATTCGCCTGCCTTCCTGAATAGTGAAAGGCCTGGATAGAGTAGGTTTGTGATTTCTACACACTCACCACATAGAGAGGATGTTTTCATCAGTGGAAAATTCTGGGACCAAAGGGCAGAGCCTCCGAAAAAAAAGATGTGCCTTTAGAAAGGAAATGAGGAGGAATTTCTTTGGCCAGAGGGTTGTGATCTGTGGTATTCATTGCCATAGACGGCAGTGCGCCAAATCGTTGGGTATTTTTATAGCGGAGATTAACATAGCGTCATGATATGCAATGCTGCAGACCTAATACTGGGAAGTGGGATTAGGCTGGTAAACCCTTTATTAACTGGCACAAACATGATGGGCCCAGCACCCTCCCTCTTTAGCATCGTTTTTTAGAGATTCTAAAATTCTCTTCAAATAATTGATTGATACATTTTGTCTCCTCAATTGGAGCAGTTGCTTTGAAATGTTCCATGCACATTTTTTCATCCAATATTTATCCCCTGTATCCATAGCAACCTTGAGCGTCATTCACCCGCGCTTCCATTACACAACCTCATCATGAGTACAATTTCCTTCAGTATTTTTGCAGCCAGTTATTTGGGATATCTGTGCACAGCAGGGTGCTGTGTAATTGAAATAAAGAATTGTACATTTCAGGAGGAAGCATTTATCTCGTTGTACTTGGATCTATTTTAAGAACGTGCAATCCAGTAGCCTTGCTTCCTTGCTAAAAACCTTGCAAACATTGCTCTTTTCAAATTATGCACCCAGTTTAAATTTGAAATCATTAAATTGCTTCAAATCATTAAACTTTGCTGTATAAATGAAAGTTATCTCTTTCCCACTCTAAACAGCTATTTGTTCAACTGTTTTTTCAACATCTTTCTGACTTCAGGAAACGAGGCTGGTAAGTGCACACACCCCTACATCTACGTTGATGGCAGCAGAGTGGAGATATTTGAAAGCTTCGTGTGCCTAGAAATAAATATCGCCATTAATTTGAGCTGGACGAGCTCTGGCCAAGAAAGCACGCCAACAGCTCCACTTCCTTATAAGGCTTAAGATGTGTCTCCAACAACAGCCACCGACGTTTACAGATGCCCTCTAGAAAGCTCCATCCGAGTCCACAAGAAATTGGTATTACCTGGTACTTAATTTGTCACGTGCACCGACATGCAGTGAAATTCAATTTTATATACAGTTCAGAACAAACATCACTTTACATAAGGACTTAGATACATCTCAGATACAGTACAAGTGTATAGCAGGAGTACACTATGCAGAGTTGCCAGTTTTGGTGCCATTTTCAAATCCCTCTTATTAAGTACCAGGTTCTTGACCTGATTGCAGAGAGTGGTGGATGTAGCCCAGACCATCACACATACCAACCTCCCTTCCATGGACTCCATCTATACTTCACGTTACCTCGGCAAGGCCGCCAGCATAATCAAGAACCGGTCTCACCCAGGTCATTCCTCTTCTCCCCTCTCCCATCAGGCAGGAGATACAGATATTTGAAAACACATAGCTCCAGGTTCAGGAACTGTTTCTTCTTAGCTGTAATCAGGTATCTGAATGGTCCTCTCATCAGCTAGAGTGTGGTCCTGATCTCTCATCTACCTCATTGAAGACCCTCGAACTTTCTTAACCGGACTTGATTGGACTTCAATGTTGTATCTTTGCACTAAATGTTGGTCCCTTTATCCTTTATCTTTGCATTGTGGGCAGCTAGATTGAATTCATGCACAGACTTTATTTTGACTGAATGAACATGGAACATAAAACATAGAACAGCCCAGCACAGGAACTGGCCCTTTGGCGCACAGTGTTTGTGCTGAATATAATGACTAGTTAAACTGATCTCATCTGCCTGTACATGATCCATACCATTCTATTCCATGCACATCCTTGTACCTATCTAAAAGCCTATTAAACGTCACTATCATATCTGCTTCCATCACCAGCCCTGCGTTTCAGGCCCCCACCTACTCTGTGTAAAGAAACTTGCTCCGCACATCTCCATTAAGGGTCTCGACCCGAAACGTCGCCTATCTCCTTCACTCCTTAGATGCTGCTTCACCCGCTGAGTTTCTCCAGCTTTTTGTGTAACCCTCCATTAAACATTTCCCCTCTTGTCCTATAGTTATGCCCTCTATGTTGGATATTTCTACCCTGGGAAAAAGGTTCCGACTGCCTATTCTTCCATGCCTCTCATCATTTTATAATCTTCTATCAAGTCTCCCCTCAACTACTGATATTCCAGAGAAAGCATTCCACATCTATCCGACCTCTCCCTGTAGCTGAAACCCTTTAATCCATGCAGCATTCTGGTAAACACCCCTGCATCCTCTCCATTTTGGACTTAATCAGCACGTAACTGAGCCAACTCACAATAGGGGGCATATATTGGATCTGATTATGTCAAAGGGTCTCGACATTTCTGATGCTATAGTGACTGATGTTGCTCTTTCTGATCACCACTGTGTATTTTTTAAAACGACCACCTCTGCTAGCAGTATCAGAAAAGAACCAGAGGTGATCAAAAGGCGTTGTATCAATGAAAACACCGGCGCATTGTTCACTCAGGCCTTTACACCATCACAAACTTTGCCCTCGGCCTCTGTGTGGATGGTTTCAGCTCCAATGTTATGACTCTTATTGATGCTATTGCAGCACTAAAGACCAAGGTTTTATCTGGAAGGAAAAAATCACCATGGAGAAATGCCACAGCAGTGAGATCCCAAAGAACAAAGTGTAGACAGGCTGAATGTAGGTGGGGAAAAACCAAACTACAGGTCCACTACGACATCTACAAGGACAGCCTCCGTATCTATAAATCAGGAATTGAAAGGGGCAAGGCAGTCCTTTTTCTCAGAGGTTATTAACAAAAATAATAATTCCCGCACATTATTTGCCGTTGTCGATAGACTGACAAACCCCTCGTCATCAGTCCCCCCTGAGCTCCTGTCCAGCAAGTCGTGTAATGACTTTGCAGATTCCTTCACTGATAAAATTCTGAAGATAAGACAAACAATGTGTAGCACCACCCCAGGGAACATGGCTTTGTCACTTATGCCTCCAGATTCACTAATGAATCTACAACATTTTGAACTTTTAGACTGTGCATCCCTGACTGAAATTGTTCAACAGCTAAAGTCCACTACCTGCTGTCTTGATCTGCTGCCCACAAGCTTCTTTAAAAATATTTTTAACAGTGTTGCACCAGAAGTGCTGAATATAGTAAACTCTTCCCTTCGATTGGGGTATTTTCCCAAAGCCTTAAAAACTGCTGTGATCAAGTCCCTATTGAAGAAGCCTAATCTGGGTGCCTCAGCTATGAGCAGCTACAGGCCCATATCTAATTTAGCATTTCTGGCAAAGATCATTGAAAGGGTAGTTTATAAACAAATTTATAGCTTTATGATCCAAAACAATATTTTTTATGTTTTCCAGTCAGGATTTCGGCCACATCACAGCATTGAGACTGCACTTACTAAGGTCCTAAACGACATACATCTAAACAGTGATGCATCAAAAGCTTCAGTTTTGGTACTTCTAGATCTCAGTGCTGCTTTTGATACGGTGGACCATAACATACTGCTTGACAGACTGGAGAAGTGGGTAGGACTCTCTGGTTCTGTGCTGGACTGGTTCAAATCCTACTTGAAAGATCGGGATTATTTTGTTTCCCTTGGTAATTATAAATCAGAACATACAAAACTCACATGCGGGGTTCCCCAGGGCTCCATTCTTGGACCCATCTTGTTTAATATTTACATGCTCCCCCTAGCTCAGATCATAGAGTATTTTAACATATCCTACCATACTTATGCCGATGACACACAACTTTATATCGCAGTGTCACCACATGACCATAGTCCCCTACACTCACTGAGTCAGTGTGTCAAACAAATCAATGAGTGGATGAACCAGAACTTCCTCCAGCTCAATGCAAATAAGACAGAAATTATTGTCTTTGGTCCCAAAAATACAAGGCTAGAGATAAGTGCTCAACTTGACTCAATTGCACTGAAAACCACAGATAAAGCCAGAAACCTTTGTGTCGTTATAGACTCGGATTTGAATTTTAACAGCCTATAAAGACCATTACCAAATCTGCCTACTACCATCTAAAAAACATTGCAAGAATCAAGGGATTTCTGTCCAAAGAAGACACTGAAAAACTTGTTCGTGCATATATCTTCAGTAGGTTAGATTATTGTAGTGGTATCTTTACAGGTCTCAGTAAAAAATCAATTAAACAACTGCAGCTTATCCAGAATGCCGCTGCCAGAGTCTTGACCAACACCAAGAAAATGGACCACATTACACCTGTCCTTAAATCTTTGCACTGGCTCCCTGTGTGTAAAAGGATAGATTTTAAAATTCTGTTACTGGCTTACAAGGCACTGAATGGTCTGGGTCCAAAATACATCTCTGACCTACTTGTTGTATATGAGGCACCTAGACTCCTCAGGTCTTCAGGGACAGGTTTACTCTGTGTTCCCAGGGTCAGAACTAAAAAGGCTGAAGCAGCGTTCAGTTTCTATGCTCCATCTGTGGAACAAGCTCCCTGAACACCTGAGGTGTGCACAGACTGTAACCTCATTTAAATCAGGCCTAAAAACACTGTTGTTTACTGTAGCTTTTCCATAACCCAACATGTAGGTAATCTTAATCTTCTAATCTTAACCCTTTTATGTGCTTTTAAAATCGTTTTAATATTTTAGTGACCTTGTTTTGCTATACATGCAATTGTCTTCTTGTTTGTTATGTAATTTTTGATTTTGGCTATTTTGTTGTCCTGTGTTGTATTGTGGTTCTGCAATGTTTTTCAACTATGTTATTCTTTTGTGTCTTTTGTAAAGCACTATGAATTGCAGCTTGTACGAATGGTGCTATATAAATAAACTTACCTTGCCTTGCCTTGCCTCCAAAGCCTTTGCATCTTTACTGTAATGGGGTAACCAGAAACGCACAAAATACTCGAAGGTTGAAAGGGTTCAAAGAGTATTTTATTGTCACGTGTGTCACAGGTACAGTGAAACTCGATTTACCATACATCCATACTAAACAAAAGCAACAAGACACACAACTACATAAAAGCTAACATAAACATCCACCACAACAAATTCCCCACATTCCTCACTGTGATGGAAGGCAATAAAGTCTAATCTTCTTCTCTCTTTATTCTCCTGTAGTTGGGGCAGTTGACCCATCTGCAGTTGGGGCAATAGAAGCTCCCACAGCCGGCGATCGAAGCTCCCGCCTTGGGGCGGTCGATCCTCCCGCGATCGGGGTGGTCAAAGCTCCTGCCGGCTGGAGCTCCCGAAGTCGATCCGTAGTCAAGGGACTACGAGTTCCACAATGTTAAATCCGCAGGCTCCCGACTTTGGAGCTCCGAGGTCGATCCCCGTCAGGGACCACCAGCTCCATGATGTTAGGTCCGCAGGCTCCCGTGGTTGGAGTTCCCGAAGTCGATCCCCAGCAAGAGGCCACCAGCATCTCGATGTTAGGCCGCAGTGCGGATGGAGATACGATACGGAGAAAGTTGCATCTCCGTCGAGGTAAGTAATTTTTAAAAAGTATCCCCCACCCCTCCACATAAGACAAAGCTAAAGAACACTAAAACATACATTTAACACATACTAAAAAACACCAAAGAATGAAATACCTTCAATATCTCCAAGTTTGCAGATGACACTAAGCTGGGGGGCAGTGTTAGCTGTGAGGAGGATGCTAGGAGAGTGCAAGGTGACTTGGATAGGCTGGGTGAGTGGGCAAATGTTTGGCAGATGCAGTATAATGTGGATAAATGTGAGGTTATCCACTTTGGTGGCAAAAACAGGAAAGCAGACTATTATCTAAATGGTGGCCGATTAGGGAAAGGGGAGATGCAGCGAGACCTGGGTGTCATGTTACACCAGTCATTGAAAGTAGGCATGCAGGTGCAGCAGGCAGTGAAGAAAGCGAATGGTATGTTAGCTTTCATAGCAAAAGGATTTGAGTATAGGAGCAGGGATGTTCTACTTCAGTTGTACAGGGTCTTGGTGAGACCACACCTGGAGTATTGCGTACAGTTTTGGTCTCCAAATCTAAGGAAGGACATTATTGCCATGGAGGGAGTGCAGAGAAGGTTCACCAGACTGATTCCTGGGATGTCAGGACTTGTCTTATGAAGAAAGACTGGATAGACTCAGTTTATACTCTCAAGAATTTAGGAGATTGAGAGGGGATCTTATAGAAACCTACAAAATTCTTAAGGGGTTGGACAGGCTAGATGCAGGAAGATTGTTCCCAATGTTGGGGAAGTCCTGGACAAGGGGTCACAGCTTAAGGATAAGGGGGAAATCCTTTAAGGCAGATATCAGAAATACTTTTTTCACACAGAGAGTGGTGCGTCTCTGGAACTCTCTGCCACAGAGGGTAATTGAGGCCAGTTCATTGGCTATATTTAAGAGGGAGTTAGATGTGGCCCATGTGGCTAAGGGGATCAGAGGGTATGGAGAGAAGGCAGGTACGGGATACTGAGTTGGATGATCAGCCATGATCATATTGAATGGCGGTGCAGGCTATAAGGGCAGAATGGCCTACTCCTGCACCTAATTTCTATGTTTCTATGTTTCTATGAAAAGGACGAGACAGGCTGTTGGTGAGGCAGCCATTGCAGTACTCCAATTAAGGCCGAACCAAAGTATAGAGCTGCATCATGACTTCCTGACTCTTGTGTTCAATGTCCCTAGCAATGAGGGCGAGCCACTATCAATTTGTGCTGTCATATGAACTTGGACTCCAAGATCCCTCTGCACATCCATGCTGTTAATGGTCTTGCCATTAATTAAATACTCTCTCCTTGCTTTCAATCTCCCAAAGTGCAACACCTCGCACTTGCTCAGGTTAAACTCTATCTGCCATTTCTCCACTCCGATAGCATGCAAACAAAACCTTTACACTGTATCTCGGTACACGTCCAATAACATACTAAATAAACTAAACTAAACTAAACTAAACTTAATTAAACTATCATTATCAGCAATCAAAGAGGTATAACAAAACTTAAGATAAGTTCCTTACAGCTTATCAGAAACAAATAGCTTCAAATTACCCTTCTTAACTTAAGCAAATAACAAGTCCGAAAAAATATTTTCCCTTCAATTTGATTCCTGGCATTGGGATTGTTTTCCTTGGATCGTGTATTGCACAAATTTAAAAAGGATTATCATCCTGCAAACATGACGAAATTCCTTAATGGAAAAGATATTTTAGGAGGCTGCTGCAGAAACTACATAGCAGACTGACATCAGAACAATCCACTGCAGTCAGCAACTACATTCAAAACCATGCACTGCACTACAATCCTGAGAACTATATTCTGCACATTGTATCTTTCTCCTTTGGTCTAACTTGAGTCTGGTTTGATTGTATCTATGCATGGTATTGTCTTATTTGATTACATGGCATGTAAAACAAAGCTTTTCACTGGAGCTCGGTCCATGCGACAATAATAAACCTCAACCTAATATAGGAGACGGATCCTTTTGCCGACACAGTCACAGGTAGAAGAGCTCACTGCTGACATTGGCTGATATCATGGCAGAAACAACAAGAAGACGTAGTCATGACACAATAAATTGACACAAGGAAGCATTTGTTTCGAGAGGAGTAGGATATAAAAACGGGAATGTACTGGTGAGGCTTTATAAGGCACTGGTCAGACTGCAATTGGAGTATTATGAATAGTTTTGGGCCCCATATCAGTGGAATGATGTGCTAGCATTGGAGAGGGTTCAGAGGATCCGAAGAATGATTGGGTTAATATATGATGAGCATTTGACGGCACTGGGCTTGTACTCATGGGAATTTAGAAGAATGAGGGGGAGGGGATCTTATTGAAACTTACCGAATAGTGATAGGACTGGATAGAGTGGATGTGGAGAGGATGTTTCCACTAGTGGGAGAGTCTAGGACCAGAGGACATAGCCTCAGAATAAAAGAAAGATGAATGCCGTTAGAAAGACAATTAACCTACAAACCTGTACGTCTTTGGAGTGAAGTAGGAATCCGGAGCACCATGGAAAGCCCACGCGGTCACGGGGAGAACGTACAAACTCCGTACAGGCACCACCCATATTAAGGATCGACCCCAGTTCTCTGAACCTGGATACGGCAGCAACTCTACCGCTGCGCCACCATGCCACCCATTTGGCTATTCCACTGCAGTAGAACTCTGTTGTCTCTACAACACAGAATCTACAGAGACACGTCTGAGACATATTTCATATCCAGTTGCCACAAAAGGCTGGATACACATCGACTGTCATATATGAAGTAAAACAAATGACCATGTCCTTGTGTATACAATTGATTAAAAGATACAGCATAGAAACAGGTCCTTTTGCCCACCAGGTCCACGCTAAACATCCATCAGCCATTCACACTAGTTCTACGTTGTCTCATTTCTCATCCACTCCCTATACTCCAGGGGCAATTTACAGAGGCCAATTAACTTACAAGTCAGCACGTCTTTGGGATGTGGGAGGAAACCCGAGTACCCGGTGAAAAGCCACGTGGTCACAGGGAGAACATGCAAACTCCACACAGTGCACAAGGTTATGCTCAAGCCTGGGTCTCTTGCGCAGTGAGGCAGCAGCTCTACCTGCTACTGTGCCACCCAGCATGTCCAAAACCTGGGGTGAGAAAGATAAGACAATAGATCCTTCTAAAAAATTAGCAGAAATATCCTTATCCAGGAAGTGATTCGAATGTGATATCGACCACAAATGCTATCTGAGGCATGTAGCTCAGATGATTTAAAGGAAAGATTGATAAACATCTGAGGGAGAAAAGAACAGGATACACTGAGAGATGGAGACAGATGGGAGGCGTGCATTTGCAACATAATCGACATACGATATAAGGAATAGAGCATGAGTAGGCCATTGGTCCTCATGGCTGTTCTGCCATTCAGTACTATCATGGGTAATCCTTCTCGCCAATGCCATTAAACCCATTGAGTACCAAGTTCTGAAACTTCATGACCCTGTGTATGAAGATATTTATTTTTATTTCTCCCCTGGCTGAATGATTCCTTATTTTGAGATTCTGACACCTGGCTCTAGATACCTCACATAGGAGAAATATCACTTCTACATGAATCTGGTCAAGCTCTTTGACAGCTCATATATTTTAATAAGATTAATTCTCATTCATCTGAACTCAAGATGATATTTCCCAGTCTGCTTAATTCCTTCCCATACCTACCATCAAAGGAATCAATTCTGGTGTACATTCATTGCATTTATACTGGAAGGTATATCCCTCCTTTGGAAGAGAAGCCAGGTCTACACTCAATATTCAGATGCTGTTTCATCAGGGGAAAGGTGTAATCAAAAACCATTACAATAGAACACCATATACTATTTGCTTACCCATTTGCTTGCCGCATCTGCATCTAAACATTCGTTGATTCATGTATGAATACTTCTATAATGAGATACAGAAAACCCTCGGTATCATGGACTATAGGAAGGGAGGAATGGTGTCCATTATCGCTGATTGTCCGCTATAGCCGTGTAAGGGATTACTGAGAAATAGTGTATCATTGCACAAGTAATAGAAACAAAGAACCTGCAGATGCTGGAGTAAAGGACACAAAGTGCTGGAGTAACTCAGCAGGTCAAGCGGCATCTCTAGAGAACATCGATAGGTAACATTTCGGGTTGAAGCCCTTCTTCAGACTCTCAGTCTGGAACTGGGCCTGGAATCCAGGTGAGTCGATAGACTGGCCTGCAGGCAATTTGGCATTTTTGGTGCATAAAATCTATCCTGAGATGGTAAGTTTAAATAGCTGACTTTTCTGCTATTGTTGAACAGCACTTGACAAACTGCACTTTATGTAGCATTTGATTACAACTGTAAGCCATTTCGCTAAAGCAAAAACTCCTCAACTCTCATCATTTCTGACCATTCATTCTGTGGACCATTATTTTGCCATTTGTGCATTCTGTTCACTGGTTACATTTGCAATATTTGTCCTGAGGTGATTGAGGAGATTTGGTATATCAGAGAGGAGTCTCTTGAACTTCAACAGGTGTACAGTAGAGAGCATATTGACTGGTTGCATCACGGCCTGGTTTGGCAACTTGAACGCTCGGGAGCGAAGAAGATGGCAAAAAGTGATGAACACATGCCCAGTCCATCACGGGTACTGACCTCCCCACCATCAGAGGGATCTACAGGAGTCGCTGCCTCAAAAAGGCAGCCAGCATCATCAGAGACCCACACCATCCTGGCCACACTCATTTCACACAGAGAACCACACCATCCTGGCCACACACACTTGCCATCAGGAAGAAGATATAGGAGCCTGAAAATTGTAGCATGCAAGTTCAGGAGCAGCTTCTTCCCTACAACTATCAGACTAGTAAACACTACAACCTCCAAATATGTTCTGAACTATATAGACTCGGGGGCATTGATTTTTGCCTTTTTGCACTATTATTGTTTGCTTGCTTGTGTGTGTGTGTGTGTGTGTGTGTGTGTGTGTGTGTGTGTGTGTGTGTGTGTGTGTGTGTGTGTGTGTGTGTGTGTGTGTGTGTGTGTGTGTGTGTGTGTGTGTGTGTGTGTGTGTGTGTGTGTGTGTTTGTGTGTGTGTGTGCATATATATATCTTTTTCTTTTATTATATTGTTTACAGTGTATTATGTTTGCATATTCTGTTGTGCTGCTGCAAGTAAGAATTTAAGTGTTCTGTCTGGTGCATAAAATATTCATGACTTGAGACTTAGGTCTTTCCAATGGGATTTCTCCATTAAAAAATATATATTTTAGAGATATAGAGGAAAAAGCACTGAGTCCACGCCGACCAATAATCACCCATACATTAGTTTTATCCAACACACTTGGGATCATTTACAGTGGTGTCGTACAATGGTTGCCTCGCCAACAGTCTGTCTCGTCCCTTTCTCTCTGTTGTTTTTTAGTCTGCAGTTAAATGTTGTTTTAGTGTATCCTTAGTTTTGTATTATGTGGGGGGTGGGGGAAACTTTTTAAATCTCTTTCCTTGACGGAGATGCGACATTTTCCTTATCATATCTCCGTCTGCCCCACTGCGACCTAACATCGTGGAGGTGGTGGCCTCCTGCTGGGGATCGACCTTGGGAGCTCCAACTGCGGGAGCCTGCGGAATTAACATTGTGGGGCTCGTGATCCCTTTGTCAGGGACCGGCTTCAGGAACTCCATGCTGCAGGAGCTTCGACTGCCCCGACGTGGGAGCTTCGATCGCCGCCTGCAGGGGCTTCAATCGCCCCGACTGCGGTTGGTTTGACCCCCCCCTACCGAATTTCCCCGAGCAGGAAAGAAGATAAGACTTTGTGGCCTTCCATCACAGTGAGGAATGTGGAGGAGCCGCTGTGATGGATGTTTATGTTAAATTTTTATGTGGTTGCGTGTTTTATTGCTTTTTTGGTATGACTATGGCAAATCAAATTCCTCGTATGATTTACATAAGTATGTAAATCATACGAGGAATTTTGTTTTGTTTTCATACATGGCTAAAAAAATCAATTACAATTGCAATTAGCCAATTAACCTACAAATCCACACATCTATGTAACGTGGGAGGAAACTGGAGCACCCGGGGAAAATCCACGCAGGTCACAGGGAGAACTTACAAACTCTGTACAGACAGCACCCGTGGTCAGGATCAAACCCAGGTCTCTGGTGCTGTAAGGCAGCAACTCTACCGCTGCGCCACTGTGCCAGGGAAATGGGAAAGAATCAGGTAGCAGTTTGTTGATTAGGTTAGGAGTGAGAATATGAACTGCAAGGATTTACAAACATTTACAGACATTTCATTCTCCATCTATGTTGCTAACCACTCACTGCGTATAAATGTTTATTTATTAATGTTGCCTTTGGTTCTTTGCCCATTCACCTTAAATTCATCCCTTCTGCTCACACACATCCACCAACAGGAAAAGTTGATTCCTGTGGCTAAATGTTTCAGGCACCGAGGACAGTTTGTATATTGTGCTGTGGTATATAAATCTATCTATTTTCTTGAGCATCCACGTTGTTAAAATATCATCAACCAAATGTTAGTGATTTACCTTAGTCAATGAGAGCAGATAGAATTTTGCTCCTCTGCTCCTTGCTCCTCTGCTGCCTCACAGATGCTGAAGCAAATGAAGGTTTGCTTATTTGCTTTCCACAGGGAGAGAAGGGGCAGAAAGACAGAGGGAAAAAAAAACTCAAGAATCACTAGAGCATTGGCTGAATGGCCTCTTTCTGTGGTATAAAACTTAATTATTCTACTTCACCAGGTGTATCCAGCTAGTTTTATCTGGCATCTACAAACTGTCCATTCAAGAAAAGAAAGAAAGAAATGCATTTATACAGCATCTGTCATGGTGTCAGAGCAGCTCAGAACACTTCACGGACAAAGACGTACTCTTGAAGTGTAGTCATTGTTGTGCTGAAAGAAAAATAAACCTGCTGCCAATTTGTGCACAACTCCCACAAAAGGGGAATGTGAAAAAGACCAGATAATGGCCTCGAAATTAGATCATGTGGCACTTTTCACTTCAGGGCCGCTTGACTGAAAATGCGCTTATCAGGGATTGAAATCCGATAACCCATGATTTCTGAGGCATTTTTGCTTTTCTCCTGGCACGAGTTGCATTTGCACCATTCCTCCCATTTCTGCAGGGTGCACATTGAATTGTGGCATTCCCCGTGCAATATTCCTTCATGGAATTGGTGGGAAAATCAGGCCATGATTGATTGGCGTAGGCTATTCCCAGGACCAGTGGTCAATGCTGGATTGAGACGCTGCTAGGGTAAGTCCCTCACTTATTGCTTGGGATATCCTATAGTCTCCAACCCAGTAATCTCTCCCCATCATTTATGCAGCCCACGTTCAAAGTAAAAAAAAACACTTCCACTCTCTGATCCCCTCCTTGACCACACAATCCCCAAAGGCCCCACAGCCGGTGGCATGGTGGCGCAGAGGTAGAGTTGTTGTCTTACAGTGCTTGCAGCTCCAGAGACCCAGGTTCGATCCCGACTATGGAGTTCTGTACGGAGTTTGTACGTTCTCCCCGTGACCGCACCCCATAGATGTACAGGTATGTAGGGAATTTGGCTTGGTATAAGTGTAAATTGTTCCCAGTGTGTGTTGGATAGTGTTAATGTGTGGGGATTGTTGGTCGGTGCAGACCCGGTGGGCCGAAGGGCCTGTTTCCGCGCTATATCTCTAAAAACTAAAAAACTGAAACTAAACCCAAGGATTTCCTGAGGCTGCAACCTCCATTTAGAGTCACAGAGTGATAAAGCTTGGAACCAGGCCCTTCGGCCCAACATGCCCATGCCAACCAACATGATTCTTCTACACTAGTTCCACCTGCCTCTGTTTGGCCCTTATTCCTCTAAACATATCCTAGCCATGTTCCTGCCCAAATGTTTCTTAACTATTGCAATAGTACCTGCCTCAACTAACTCCTCCTGTTCCATACACCCATCACCATCTGTGTAAAAAAGTTACCCTTCAGTTTCCGATAAAATCTTTCCCCCCCTCACAGATCTATGCCGTCTGGTTCTCAATTCACCTACTCTGGGCAAACGGCTCTGTGCATTTACCCAATCTATTCCTCTCATGATTTTGTACACCTCCATATGATCACCCCTCATCTTCCTGCACTGCAAGGAATAAAAACCTGGCCTGTTTGACCTCTCCCAATAGCTCAGGCCCTCCAGTCCTGGCAACATCCTCGTAAATCTTCTCTAAACTGTTTCCAGATACCAACAATTTCTCCTCCACCTTGAAAATATACCTGACTGTTGGCACACGCCACCTCCCACAATCCTACAATCCTTCCTCCTCCATCTAGTCAATGCCCATTCTGAGCTTCCATCTTGATCGCCAAACCGATAATTCAATGAAATTCTTTTGCACAACACATAAATACACATTGCCGTATTTTGGCCCCATTTTCAAAGAAAAAGTTCAAAGTCCAAAGTCCGGTCCAAACGTTGGAAGTACTGAAGCACCCTTCCCCCCCCCCCCCCCCCCCCCCTCCCCCGGTCCATGCAAGACCCAGGCTGCTGCAGGCCCGTGTCTCGACATCCCTCTCCTCGCCCAACCACTTCTTTGTCCTGGGGGATCGCCTCCTGCAGCCGACTTTGAAGGCGCTGGAGGGAAGACCCCGGTCCCTCCCCTATTGCCCCACTCCTCGCATCCATCGCTGTTAGCAGCTCCCTACTTGGCTCTCAGGTCTTCAGGGCCGAGCTTCGCCCTGTAGTCAGCAGCCCACCAGATCTTCACCCTCCGCCGCCGCTGGGGCTTTGTTCCCGTCAGCCGCCAGGTCCATCCATGCTCTCCATCCTAACTCCTAACTCTCCATCACTGCGCTTACCACCTCCCCTCCCTCTCACCTGATCAATGGCCCAACCAATTCCCAAGCTCCCATTGTTTTATGGCCGCCAACCTATTCTCTTACCTCCTTGTATGAAATTTGTAACAGCAGATCCACAATCAAAACAGTCATCAGCGTGCTCTTGTAAAAACTGTGCACCACACATATTAGTGCAGATTAAAATTTCTTGGCAAATCTCTTGTAATAATGTGTTGAAGGATAAACATTTGCCTTGACACCATGGTGAACTTGCTGCTCATGTTCAAGTGGCACCAGGGGAAAGTCCTGTTGAGAGGATAGGTAGCACTTCAGTTCATCCCCACTAATGGATTGCTCCGTCCATGCAACATGGCACTGGTTCCTCAATCGCAGGGAGCTGCAGGTAACGATGAGCTAATGTGGACAGGAGGAGCCAGCAAATTAAAAGGAGAGAGAGAGAGAGAAAGAGCGGGAAATGAAGGGGGGGGGGGGGGGGTGGTGGGAGGAAGCAAGAAAATGCCAGAGAAAGAGAAACTGAGAGAAAGATGGCTTCGAGCCTGCAGTAGCCTGGGGCTTCCCTGGGCTTTCAACGTTGGACTTTTTTGTTTTCTTTGTAAACGGTGGCAAAATGTGGTGACTGTGTATTTGTAGGTTGTGCAAAAATATTTCACTGTGCTCTGCATATCTGACATTAAACGGCCATTGATAAGGGGAAAGAGAGAAAGAAAGAGGAACGGAGAGGTGCAAGAAAATTTCAAACCAATCACCGCCCCTAACTATATAGTAAATGTACTTCACATAAAAAATATATACTTAAACCTTGCCATTGGTGATAATTCACTTCTTTCCTTCCAAAACTAACACAAAGTGTGGTGCTTTATATCCCACCTGGGAGCTGCTTAAAGGTGATGTCATGTCTGCCTGATGCCTACAGAAGTCAGCACTATTCCCGAGCTTATCATCTCCAAATGCAAGCTCCATTACATTACACTGCAGCGTGATTATTTCCACCTCACTACGACCCCCACTCTGTAACAAACAGAGGGGGGGGATGCAGTTTTGATAAAGATTGATCACTGCTCTCAATAATGGCTAGTGTCTTCCACCCTCACATAGGTCTGCACTTCTGCTCCAAACACTTAATAACCATCCTCACAACACAACCGTCACTTGCCTTAATGCTTTTTGATCGACTTGTCGGCTGTGGTGTTTCACACCAATGAAGTTCATTGGAAAGGTCAAGTCATCAATAGCAAGATTGCCCCGTGATGATAACTGTGCTCTCTGTAGAGTTACCATCTCACTTATCTCACTTCCCAGAGGAGTGCTCTTCCTCTGGTGTCTAGTGCCAGCTGAGGTTATCAAACAGCCCTCATTATAACAATGCTCCACAAAAGGATAAAAAATGCTGAACAGGATTGCCAAGTCAAAATGATAAGTGGCAAAGCCATGGGAAAATGTGATAACATAGGAACTAGAGCGAATCGGTGATCAATGGCGGATCAATGTAGACTCAATGTGCAAAAGGGCCTGATTCAATGCTGTTTTTCTGAAACTAGAAAACTAAACCTAATATCAAGTATAACTTGCATTTATATGGCATAGAAAAATGGTCTCATTCATGGATTGGAAAACTATGCAGCGAGTCCTAGTTTTTATGGTATAGTTGTTGCCACCTGTAATTCAAGTTTATAGATATCGAAGCTGCTCATCAAATGTTGCCATGTGCTACTTTTGCAAATTGTGTAAAAATTAAGAATTTCTGGATTGAGATTTTTAGAATAACTTCTGAAGTTATTAATACCAAATTGGATCCGGACACAAAATTAATAATACTTGGAATATCAGAACAAAGTTTAACACTTACAACAAGTCAAAGAAATTTCCTAGATTATAGTATAATAATTGGGAAGAAATTAATATTAAAATTTTGGAAAGGCCCTATATCCCCCACAATTAAAATGTGGATGACGGAAATATCGGAGACCCTAGACCTGGAAAGAATTAGATTTGCCCTAATGGACAAACAAGAAGTGTTCGTTAGAATATGGTCTTCTTTCATTGATTATTTAAGGGGGTAGATCGGTTCAGCAGGGAACCCTAACTGAAACTTGGACTCAGAATTAGATGAAAAGTTATATTCTATATTCCTTGATCTTATCTCCAATGATGTATTAATGGTAAATTATTCCATTCTTTATGATTTCTTTTTGATTTTTACTTTATGTTTCTGTATTTCTCTCTCTTTATAAAAAAAAATTATTAGAGACAATATGATTCATTTGATAATATTAATAATGTATGATTGCTGTGCACGAAATATTGCTATCATAATATGTGTTTGATAATTCACTGCTTACCTACTCTAATAAAAATATATATTAAAAAAATATTTTAAAAATGTAGCCATGTGGTACTAAACATTTACCCAGGTTAACAAAGATCACTTCAGGTAAAGTTCATTTGGTATTGTTTCACTACATACAGTGGAGTCGCCTCACAGTCTCAGGGACCGTGAGGGAAATTAACAGGGTGAATGCAGAGTCTTTTACCCAGGGTAGGGGAATCAGTGGACATAGGTTTAAGGTGAGAGTGGAAGATTTAATACAAACTTTAGGGGAATTTTTTTTCACATAGAGGGTGGTGGGTACATGGAATGTTCTGCCAGAGGAGGCGGTTGAGGCAGGTACAAAAGCAGCGTTTTATTAATGAGCCTGTTTAAATGCTCCACGACACAATTACTCCAAAGTTTGATTCTGACTTCTTCGCTGAATTTCCACATTCTGCCAGTGGCTTCATGGTTGGAGGCAGAGGGTGGTAGTGGAAGGTTGTTTTTAACATACTGGAGGCCTGTAACTAGCGGTGTGCCGCAGGGATCGGTGCTGGGCCCATTGCTGCTTGACGTTTATATCAATGAGTAGTATGAGAAAATACAAGGCATGATTGGTCCTGGCCTTTTCTCGCCTCCACTTCTTCACCTCCCCCCTCCCCTACCCCCTAATTTCAGCCTGAAGAAGGGTCCCGACTCGAAACATCACCCATTCTTTTTCCGCAGAGATGCTGCCTGACATGCTGAGTTTCTACAGCTCGTTGTGTCCATATTTGGTATAAACTAGCATCTGCAGTTCTTTATTTCTATGATTAATATTTGCATCGAGGATATGAGCCAAATGCAGGTAAATGGCACTAGTTTAGATGACGCATCTTGGTATAAACAAGTTGAACTGAAGGGCCTGCTTCCGTGCTGTATGGCTATGATCACAGAGGTTCCCCTGGGTATTCAGCTTTACTCCCACGTCCAAACAACAGGCTGGTTGTTAGGTTAATGAGCTCCTGCAAATTGTTCCTCATGTAGCTGGGTGATGGTGTGTGAGTGCTTTATCACGACAGATACAATATGGTAGAACTGAAAGAACAGAGTCGGCTTCTGACAGAAAGCAGTTTGGGATGAGGGTGTAGTCAAGAACTTATAATCATCATATTTTATAGGGGTTCTGGCTTCTGTTGTGGCAAAACAACCTCCATTTGATGTATTTCACACACTTAATACAGTAAAGGATCTCAAGGTGGTTTCTGTGTGAAAGCTGTCTAAAGCTGATACAGTGCAGAGGGGTTCCATTAAGCTGACACAGATCATTTGTACTTTTGAATTGCTTTTCACAATTTTTATGCAAATCATATCTACCCTTTGATGATTTAAAATGAATGACAATGTAGCACGAATGGATATCATTAGCTCCTCACAATTTAAATGTCTTTCTATTATCCCAATCCTCAGGCATGCAGCGCCTAACCGGGTCAATAATTAACCTTCAACTTCACAAGCCAATTTTGTTGGTAAAGGAAATCAGAAATCAAGTACTCCATCTTACAATGCACTAAAACCTTCCAATCCACTCCCTTCACTGCCACCACATTTCATAAACACAATCGAAATAATTCAGGAAGCAAACTACACCCATTTCAAAACAGTCGGGAGCATTTTTTATCTTTTAGATTTTATCTTTTAATACCAAGAAAATTTGCCCAAGCTAAATTTGATTTATTTTCCTGTTTCCTTCAGTTTTCAATCCTATCCTAATTCCGACCTTCCTTTGCATAGTCCAAAATAAATAAAAAGGAGGAGGAAAAAAACCCAGTATAATTATTTTAATCCTGATAATTCACTGGTAAACACGATCAAAAAGCATGATGTGATTCTCCAATCTTATCTTAAATAAATATGTCTTTGATATCATACCTTTAAACATTCTGCAACACAATTACATTCTGAACTGTAATCAGATTTTCTAGTTCCACTGGGAATAGGAGAAATTGAGTTTTTCCCTCACATACAGTGAGTCTTGAACAATAAAATAAAATGGACATATGCACTAAAGCCTCAGTTTGGCTAGTGAACAGGATGTTGTATTGATGCACCATCTCCATATTCAGGTTAATGTAAAAGATCCAAAGAAGAATGTGAGGAAAGTATCAGAGTTCTCCTGATGTACCTGAAAACAACCAAGATTAAAAAAATCTAATTAATTGGCCATTTATCTACTTTACTAAATGTTAAAGCTTACTGTGAATAAATTATCTAACCTATTGGCTCACATGATATTTCATAAGTGTTTCATCAGATGTGAGGCACTTTGAAGATGTGAAATAATAAAATGTATCTAACATTATGCTGGGTTATTAACTTCAGTTCATGTGGTAAAATGACACTGTCTAAAAATTGTTCTCCTTAGACCAGAGAAGTTTAACAGGAGAAACATTTAAAATTAATGCTGTGTTTCATAAACCTTTCACTGGTAGCTGTATCAGTAAGCAGACAGCAGTGCAGCTGATAAGAGCTGCTGCCTCACAACGCCGGAAACTCATGCTTCGGTCCTGACCTTGGGTGCTGTCGATGTGGAATTTGCATGTTCTCCCCATGACCACGTGCGATTCTTTTGGGTGCTTTGGTTTCCTCCCACATCATAAGGATATGCAGATTTGTAGGTTAGTTGGCTTCTGTAACTTGCCGCTGGTGTGCAGGGAGTGGATAAGAAAGTGGGATAACATAGAAGTAATGTGAACGGGTGATTGATGTGTGGACTCGGTCGGCCCAGTGAATGATCAATACTTTATTGTCACATGTGACAAGGTCACAGTGATATTCTTTGTTTGCATAGCCAAGGTATGCAAATATTCGCCACATAAAGAGCACTTACAAAGTTACAAGTACTCCAGCGCCAGGTCTGCTTTTGTTCTTCCCACCTCAACCCTCCACACCTCAGTCCCTCCTCGGAGGGCCTGTTTCTATGCTGTAACTCTAAACAACCCTAAACAATGTTCATGTAATTGGCGAAGGAATGAAGAGACAGTTGAAGAAAAGATTGTTATGATTTGAAATGTGCAGTTTGAAAGATTGAAAGATATCAATTTAATGGGAACTTTCAAAATATAATTTGGAAATGTACAAAATGAGACTGTAACAGTGCTATGGAGAAAGAATAGGATGAGAGAGTAATTGAATTATTCTTTATAAGATCCATCATGGCAAAATGGCATAACATTCCTATGTATGTTATTCTATTGTTGCATTTGATGACTAACATCTATAATGGAATTAGTATAGATTCCAATGAAGTGTAAAACAATTCCTATTAATAACAAAAAGAACATAAATTGGTAGTTGGCATCCGTCCATCTGTGAGAGATGATGGTGCAGCTTTGACCTTGTCCTGATTGGCGTTGTCCAGCTTTGACGTTGTCAGGCAGACCTTCCCACAGCTTCCACAGGTGAAGTTGTCTCTGGCCACAGGGTTAGTGAGTGTGGTAGCTTCCTGGATCTTGAACCATATGCTGTCCTGGTACTTCATACCCGCCTGGAGGCTGTGGTCCCAGTTCAAATGTCCTGCCATTTAGGAGATGGTAGCAAACCTTCTGAGAGAGGTGGTGAACCTGCGGAATTCACTGCCACAGATGGCTGTGGAGGCCAAATCATTGGATATTTTTAAGGCGGAGATCGACAGAGTTTTGATTAGTAAGGTTTTTAGAGGTTATGGGGAGAAGGCACGAGAATGGGGTTGAGGGGGAAAGATAGATCAGCCATGATTGAATGGTGGAGTAAACGATGGGTCAAATGGCCTAATTCTGCTCCTATAACTTATGATCTTATGAACCTATGAAGTTATCTCCATAGATCAAAGTTGAATTAAACCCATCTCTCATACAATGATAGGTCTGATCCTGTCAGTCACTGACAAACATTCATAGGATCTTCCTCACAACAACAACAACTATTCTCAGCTCTGTAGTAAGCAAGGAAAATTGGACGGGAATACCCTGTGGCACCAGCATTTTGATGCCGATACAGGCCTTCCTTAAAAAATATGCCAACTCTTCTGTGTCGAGTAAGTTGGATATAAATTTGTGAATAGTGCTGAAAATCCTAACGCCTGGAATAACTGGATTGTCTCTAGATTCCCGTGGATCGAAGTTCATATCACATAGAAACATATAAAGGGATTGGACAGGCTAGATGCAGGAAAAAAATTCCCAATGTTGGGGGAGTCCAGAATCAGGGGGCCACAGATTAAGAAGAAGAGGTAGGCCATTTAGGACTGAGATGAGGAAAAACCTTTTCACCCAGAGAGTTGTGAATCTGTGGAATTATCTGCCACAGAAGGCAGTGGAGGCCAATTCACTGGATGTTTTCAAGAGAGAGTTAGATATAGCTCTTAGGGTTAATGCAATCAAGGGATATGGGGAGAAAGCAAGAACGGAGTACTGATTTAGGATGATCAGCCAAGATCATATTGAATGGCGGTGCTGGCTTGAAGGGCCAAATGACTCACTCCTGCACCTATTTTCTTTGTTCTATGTTTCTATGTTTCTACACCATTTATACCAAGAGAGTGATCTTAATATTCAATATCCCCAGACAACAGTTCTTTTCAAACAACAACCAAATGTTTCAGGTATCAGTAACTTTTGAGTGAATATCATTGTTTGTTTATAAGCTAATTATTTCCAAACTTATTCTGCATTTTCATATCAAAATATAAAACATCCCTGAAATATTTGTTGCAAGGTAGAAGATTAAAAAAACTAGAGGGCGTAGGCTTAAAGGTGAGTGGGGAGTGATTTAAGAGGGATCTCCAGGGCAACTAAAATACAATGATGACTTTAAAATTATATTTACCACAGATATTTGGAAAGGAAGTGTTTAGAGGTCAGGGGATAAATGGGACTAACCCAATATGCCAATTTAGTCAGCATGGAGAAGGTGGGCTGAAGGGCCTGTTTCCATGCTGTACAGCTCTATGACTATAAAGGAATAAAGAGCAGGACATTTATCCCTTTGGGTCCATTCTACCATTTATGGCTAATCTGTGACCCACTTTGTAATTCTTAATACTTTTACTAGCACCTATTTATAAATTTCAACAGGCCTGGCATCCACTGTCTCCTGAAGACCAGATTCCAGATTTCCATTATCCTTGTGTAAAAAGCTGCTTCCTGCTTTCACTGTGAAATGGGCAAGCAGTAAGTTTACAGTCTTGGTTTAAATTCTTTCCCTGAAAAGGAAAATTATTTGCTGTATTCATTCCGTCAAATCCCTGAACACCTCAACTAGGTTGCTATTTACCTTCTACGTTCTGGTAAAAACAAACCCAAGTTTACACAACACAGCTTTACGATTTAACGATTTAAATCCTACTATATTTTGAGTGAATCTGCTACATCGGTTCTGCAGTGCCTGAAATTAAATGCAGGTACTAGTGTGGATTCTGAACATTGTGGTAAACAATTGAGGCTTCACTTCCTCATGTTTGGATTCCATTTCCCTTGAGGTAAAGGCTGACATTCCACAACATATTGTGATTTGTTCTTGCAATAGCTTCTATTGTTGGTGTCTGAGCTGCTTTAAGAGCTCCGCGATGCCTGGACTTTCTCCATTAAGAAAACATTCCAATTAATCATTCTTGTGTCCAAAGTGGATGATGTCATTCGTCCTCAAAGAGCATCCAGCAGTTTAGATTGATTTATAGATGAAGTAAATGGCGGTAGAAGGCATCACAGTGGCGCAGTGGTAGAGTTGCTGTCTTATAGAGACGCGGTCCGATTCTGACTATGGATGCTGTCTGTGCGAAGTATGAACGTTCTCCCTGTGACCCTGGGGATTTTCTCCGGGTGCACTGCTTTCCTCCCACACTCTAAAGACATACAGGTTTGTAGGTTAATTGATTTCTGTAAATTATAAATTGTCCCTAGTGCGTAGGATAGTGCTCGTGCACAAAGTGATTGCTGGTGGGTGTGGACTCGATAGGCCGAAGGGCCTGTTTCCATGCTGTGTCTCTAAAGTCTAAAGTCTAAATGATGTCCCCTGCTGTCAGTTTCTTTAAGATTTCCTCGCCCGACAAATTCATGGCAGTTGATGGTGGATTTGATGAGCCAAATTGCTTCATTCTGCTCCTACACCTTATGAACTTATGAAATGTTAACCCTGCTTCCTTCACCATAGATGCTGCCTATTCTACTGAGTATTCCCTGCATTCCCCTCTTCATTTATGAGGTGTGCTAGCTGAGGACTGGAAAACTGAAAATGCCATATACCCTTGTTCAAATTGAGCGTGTAGTGATAAACCCAGTAACTATAGTCCAGTTAGTCTAATTTGGTGAGAGAAGATTTCTATATGCAATAATCAGGGACATGATTTACAGTCACTTATGGAAGTTCAGATTAATTGGACAATGCCAGCACAGATTTATTAAAGCAATTCATGTTTAGTTAAATTGATAGATTGTTTTTGATTAAGTAAGTAAAAGGATTTAAAAGGAAATGCAATTGCTGTTGTATTTATGGATTTCTAAAGAATATTTCATAAGATGATGCTGCTGATACAGCTGTTGCCTTACAACGCCAAAGACCTGAGTTTGATTCTGACCTCAGATGCTATCTATGGGGAGTTTGCATGTTCTTCCTGAGGTCACGTAGGTTTTCTTTGGGTGCTCTAGTTTCCTCCCATATCCCAAAGATGTGCGGGTTTGTAAGATAATTGGCATCTGTGAATTGCCCTTACTGTGTAGGGAGTGGATGAGAATGCAGGGTAAAATAGAGCTAGTGTGGATGGGTGATTGATGGTTGGCTTGGACTTGGTGGGCCAAAGGGCCTGTTTCCATGCCACATCTTTAAATACATAAATGAAAGGTGCCACATAATGGGATTGCCATTATGTGCTTGAAGGCCATGGAACAAAAGGAGATGCAGCACAGCTCGTAGAAAGGGTGCACAGGTGTACAGGCCAAAATTTCTAATTTGTAGGTAAACAATACTTGGAGCCATGGTGAACTCTGAGAAGGATAACAAAACTGGGAGAATGGGTATATTGGTGACACATACATAGAATAGTCCCTTTGGCCCAAAATGCCCTCTCTGAACTAGATGTCAAGTTAAACTCATCTCTTCTACCTACACGTGACCCAATTCCCTCCTTCACATAAAATGCTGAAAAAGTGTTACATCTTGGAAGAACAAAAAAAAAGAAACAATGTAAATTAGAGAACATAATACTAAAAGGGTAAATTAACAGTGAGCTGAGTGTTCATATACCTCTTATCATCCTGATAATTTACCCCTTTTATTGTTGAAAGTGACAAGGCAAATTGAGAAGTGTTAAGAATGCATATAAGACATGGGCTTTGTAAATAAATGCAGAAAATACAAGAGTAAAGAAGTCATGTTGAACCTTTAAAAAAATATTTGTTCAGCTGCATTTGGAGTTAATGGCCAGTTCTGGTCTCGGCCCTGTAGAAAAGATATAAAGACTTAGGATATGGTGCAGAGGATTCCCATAATGATGGGCTACATGTTAGGTGGATAAACTGAAGTAGCTGAGTTCTTCATGGAACAGCAGAGCTTGTTAAGGGATCTGATATAATATTTAAAATCATGAAAGCATAGGCAAAGAAGGACTTCCATTAGAAGGAGGAAGAAACCAGGGTACAGAAGATGTAGGTTATTGACGATCGAACCAAAAGTGACATGAATATTTATTTTTACACATCAAGTGCTGAGGGTCTGGAATGCACCGACAGGGATATGATGGAACCAAATTTCATTGCAGTGCTCCGAGCAAAGCTGGATAAGAATCGGAAATGAAGAAATTCTATGCTCTATTCTACATATAAATAATGAGACAACAGGGGAGTGTAATAAATTGCTTTTACGTGGAACTATTGTGGACAAAATGGACTGTTTTTGCCTCCTTCCGTGCTGTGACCATTTGTGATTCTGCTTTGGATTTCCAGTATCTGCATTATTTGGTTTTGAGAATGTACAACCCAAACACATTGAGCAGGATGTTAGTTTATTATAATAGCAAGGTTGTTTAAATATTTGACTAGTGATGCAGAAATTAGGGTGAATACCCCAATTCAATGTTTTTAAATAGTTGGGATACGACTGGCCCAAAAATTGGAGCCTTAAATTGAGCAAGCCAATTTGGATGGAATTTGATAGAAGTTAGTCATAGTCATAGAATGGTACAGTGTAGAAACAGGCCCTTTGGCCCAACTTACCCACACCCACCAACATGTCCCTGCTACATTGGTCCCACCTGCCCGCATTTGGTCCATATCCCTCCAAACCTGTCCTATCCATGTACCTGTCGAACTGTTTCTTAAATGTTGGGATAGCCTCTGCCTCTACTACCTCCTCTGGCAGCTTGTTCCATACACCCACCACCCTTTGAGTGAAAAAGGTACCCCTCAGATTCCTATTAAATCTCCCCTTGACCTTATACCTATGCCTTCTGGTCCTCGATTCACCTACTCTGGGCAAAAGAGTCTGTACATCTACCCAATCTATTCCTCTCATGATTTTATACACCTCAATAAGATCACCCAGCATCCTCCTGCGATCCAAGGAATAGAGTTCCAGCCTACTCAACCTCTCCCTATAACTCAGACCCTCTAGCCCAGGCAACATCATTGTAAATCTTCTCTGTACCTTTTCCAGCTTGACAACACATTTCCTAAAGTACAGTGCCCAGAACTGAACATAATACTCTAAATGCCGCCTCACCAATGTCTTATACAACTGCAACATGACCTCCCAATTTCTATACTCAATACTCTAATCGATGAAAACCAATGTGCCAAATGCCTTTTTGACCACCCTATCTACCTGCGACTTGACCTTGAAGGAATCATGCACCCGCACTCCTAGATCCCTCTGCACTACAACACTCCCCAGAGCCCTACCATTCACTGTGTAGATCCTGTCCATGTTAGACTTCCCAAAATGCAACACCTCACATTTCTCTGTATTAAATTTCATTCCCCAAGTTGATTGGGGAGGCTGTTTGTAGTTAAAGGGACATCTTGTAAGTGGGAAGATTTTAAACATGATATTGCAAGAGTTCAGCGTCAGCATGTTCCTGTTAGAGTCACAGGTAAGGCTGACAGGCCTAGGGAACCCTGGATGATGAGAGATATTGAGGCTCTGGTCAAGAAAAAGGAGGCAAGTGTCAGATACAGGGAGCTGGGATTAAATTAAGCTCTTGAGGAGCATAGCGGGTACCAGGTACACCTACAGTCATAGAGACATAGAGTCATACAGCGTAAAAACAGATCCCTCAGCCCAACTTGCCCACGCCGACCAACATGCCCCATCTACACTCGTCCCACCTGCCCATGTTTGGTCCATATCCCTCCAAACTTATTCTAATCATGTACCAGTCCAAATGTTTTTAAAATGTTGTGATAGTACCTGCCTCAATTACCTCCTCTAGCAGCTCGTCACATATACCTATTATGCTTTGTCTAAAAAGGTTGCCCTTCAGGTTCCTATTAAACTGCACCTGCACTCCTCTAGATCCAAAACGGGGGCAAATGGGACTAGCATAGGTGGGCAACTAGGTCGGCATTCATGTCGTATTAGTCCAGGCCTATGACTCTATGAGGCTAGAGTAGATTTTACAACATCCCTGACATGAAAAGATGAAACAAACTATGAAAACTAATTATAACATTTGTAAAGGAAGCTGCCATGCCACAAAAGTAAGGAAATTACTACATTTTTAGCATGTGGGAGTATCATGTTTGATTCCTATTGACAAAGTAATTGTCACCTCTGAGTAAAAAATTAGTTGGAGGTAGAAAAATTAAAGGCTATGGATAAATGATGAAATAGTAATTATCGTCATCTACCCAATGAAAAGCACACCAGACAGAGGTCATGAGAAAGAGAGGACATGAAGTGAGACACAACATCCTGATACATGCAGAGTGAGTCATAAGATTATTGCAGTGCATGAAAGATGCAGCGTGGCCCATTACACATTCACAAAGCTAATATGAGCTGTGTTACTGTCACAACATGAGCTCTCTGACCACTCACTAGTCCGAGAGCTCAGCTTCAGCCACTGCACAATCCGTGGGCTATCACATACTCACTGTGCCACAGAAAATGCTTTAACACACACTGCAAGTGTGGACAATTGAACACTCACAACGTACTGTACAAGTGGCACAATGTGAGCCATAAAATGCAACCAAAGTTATCTATTACAACTCAACCACAATTTAGAGTGTGAGCTATGGTACAATTACAATTTGCAGAGTACAAACCAAAGGCCAAATGAATTTCTTATTGCCTTCTTTGATGGAATTACAATATAGTGGTATTTTTTATTATCTCCCTTCCTTTGCCTTTCTTCTGTTCCGCCTGTTCTTTTCCTGGTATTTGTAAAACATGACCTACTCTCGCTGATTCATCCTACAGCATAATCTCATCAATTCCGAGTAGGCTCCGGGCTCCTCACAAGTGCAAGGACACTCTGATTGATACTGACATAGAGAAATCGCCTTTCAACTCCACTCAGTGTTGCTCACAGCTGGCTGATTCCATTCCACGTTGGCAAGGTCCAACTTTCCATCAAATTTGAGAGAGTAAAACAGTGTTGATACGAATAGGCCAAGGAGCACGTTGATTGCATCTGTATACAAGGTATAATCTGCAAGAGCTGTGGATGAAAAAAAGATCTATCTTAGAACAAAACAAAATAATGCAACGCGAGGATGGTCAGATCCAGGTTTACAAATTAAAGCACAGTTTAGTCTTTATTTGTTCTCCCTTGGCGCTAAATAATGCTACACTAGATGATCAGAATATAAACTGAAGGTCACTGACTGTGAACTTTACTGTTATGGTTATTACTGAAATAAATACCTACACTCAAAGAACATCTATCGGATTCCTTTGAGGACACCCAAAGTACTTTAAAGCCAAAGAACTACCTTTGCGGTTGCTGAACAAATGTAGGAAACACAGCAGTAAATTGGAACACAGCAAGCTCTCATATACTGCAACCAGACAATAGCTCGGTCAACCAGACAATAGCTAGAATGGTTTTAATAATGTTGCTTGGTCTGGGCTACTCCACTGAACTATTTAACCAGTAATCTGAAACTCTCCGAGTACCATTTTCCACGGCAACCAAAAAATGCGAGATTGCAGACTGAAGAAGGGTGTCGACCCGAAACGTTGCCTATTTCCTTCGCTCCATAGATGTTACCTCACCAGTTGAGTTTCTCCAGCATTTTTGTCTACCTAGTTTAGTTTATAGTTTAGTTTAGAGATGCAGTGTGGAAACAGGCCCTTGGGCCCAATGAGTCAGTGCCCACCAGCGATCTCTGCATATTAACACTATCCTACACACGCACACGTGGAACAATTTACATTTTTATGCAAAGCCAATTAACCTACAAACCTGTACATATTTGGAGTGTGGGAGGAAACTGAAGACCACGGAAAAACTCACGTGGTCACGGGATAGAACGTAAAAAATCGGTACAGACAGCACGCATAGTCGGGATCAAACCTGGGTCTCTGGCGCTGCAAGCACTATAGGGCAGCAACTCTACAGCTGCATCTCCGTGCCTACCTGCTGCAGCTTAACAGGCGATAATTATACAATAATTAATAACACGATAAATTAACAGTAAAACTAAGTAACTAGGCCATAATAGTGCAGACAGAAATACAGTGCAACCTGTATGAAGTCCATATTAGATTGGTGCTGAGTTACTCTGTGCTTAGGGTTGTACAATGTAATTCAAGAGCCCAATGGTTGACGGGAAGAAGCTGCCCTTGGATCTGGAGGTCACGGTTCTAGGCTCCTTCTTCCCAATGGTGACAGCAAGAAGAGAGTGTGGCCAGGGTGGTGTGGACCTTTGAAGACATTAGCTGCCTTTTTGAGGCAATGCTTCCTGTTGATCCTTTCAATGGTGGGGAGGGCAATACCTGTGGTGAATATGGCAATGTCCACTGCTTTTGTTCTTGGGCATTCAAGTTTCGGTACCAGGCCATGGTGCAGCCACTCAAGTATGCTCCCTACCGTGAAGAAATTCAACAGGATATTCGGAGATGTTGAATCTCCTCAAACATCTGAGGAAGTAGAGGCATTGATGGGCTTTTGTTCTGATTGCGTCAACATGCTGGGCCCAGGACACCTCTTCAGAGATATGCACGCCCAGGAACTTGAAGCTGTTGACATGTTCTCCACAGCTGTCCCATCAATGAAGGCTCATGGATGCTCAGCTTTTCCTTTCTGAAGTCAACAGCCAGCTCCTTGGTCTTGCCAATGTTGAGAACAAGATTGTTGTTCTGGCACCATTCAATCAGATTATCAATCTCCCTCCCATAGTCTCTCAACATTACGCATTATTTGTCAGTGAATTTAAAGGTGGCATTGGTACTGTGTCTGGCCATTGAGATGGAGAGAGTAGAGCAGGGGACTGAGCGCACACCCTTGAGGTGCTCCTGTGCTAATGGTCTGTGATAAGGTAGTGTTTTTGTCATTAATAGTTTGAGGTGTGCCAGAGGAGGTCAAGGATCCTCAGGGACAGGCAGCATCTATGGAGAAAGAAGTAGAGTTGCCGGATCAATGATCGTCGACCTGAAACATTGATCTAGTTTCACTCCCCATTTCCAAAGTCAAGAGCAAACCCCAACAAAATAAGTCGCCAAACTCACCTGTGACCCTCTCCTTCTAAAAATCAACTTCATAATGAAAGAAAGAAAGAAAGTGCCGGATTAACTCAACAGGGTAGGCAGCATCTCTGGAGAAGAAAAATGAGTGATGTTTTGGGTCGTCACCTATCCTTTTTCTCCAGGGATGGTGTCTGACCTCCTGAGTTACTCCAGCACATTGTGTCTTTCTTTGGTATAAACCAGCGTCTATAGTTGTTTGTTTCTTCACAATGAAAGACATTGATGAGAAACGGGAAGCAGCGGTGGCAGGAGAATAAAGCAAGAGCAATTGATTACAGTAAAAAATAATATAATCACATTGAATAAAAAACATGCTGAAGAAAGAAAGGAGAGCTTACAGAAACAAATAAGTAAAGAAGACTGAACCATTCAAGAATTACTCCTGCTGTGAAAAGACTCATTCTCCTCCCTCCATGTACGAATATCTCCGGAATTCTTTCCAAGAGAGAAAATAAATCCCTTCTTGGTTTCTGAAAGAAAAGCACTCACCTTTCCCCTTATTCTATTCTAAAGAAAGAGATTGAGGTCAGTCATGTTCCATTGAGCTAAATGTAATCTGATTCATTTCTAACCCAATTTTATCTTCTCTTTCCAAACCTGTGGTCAATTTACTTTCATTTTATACAGACTGGTTTAATCGTACTATTGAATGCCACTGTTTCCAATAAGACTAATATTGAATCATTCTCAAGGTTCTTAGTAAATAGATATCCTTATAGAGCTTTTTTTTCCTGTTCGGTCATAAGAAATTCCCGTACATTGACATTGAATGGAAAATGGAGCATTGCCCTAGTACCATGCACTATTAGCTCCATGTTGTAGAGTCACAGAATCTCAGAGAGGTGCAGCACAGAAACTAGGCCTCTGGCCCATCCAGTCCATGCTGACCATCCACCACCCATTTACACTTAACCTATGTTATTCACATTATTTTATTCCTGCCACATTCCCATTGACTTCTCACAGATTCTATTGTTCACCTGGACTGTAGGGAATTTACAGTGACCAATTAACCTTCTACCTGCGCATCTTTGGGATGTGGTTGGACACCAAAGAATCTGGAGGAAACCCAAGAGGCTACAGTGAAAACATATAAATTCCACACAGAGTGCCCAAGGTCAGGATTGAACCTGGCTCTCCATTGTTGTGAGGCAGCGGCTCTACTAAATGCAAAACTATGTTTTCTCAAACTCTTACATACCCACTTCCATCTCACCAATAAATTTCACTCAGACAATCCACGTTGATAGGATTGCAGATACTTTGTACTCTCCATAATCTTAGAAGCCATCATTTTTTAATGGTTTGATGGGCTGCCTTAATTTTTTCTTAACTCTAAGAATGCACAAAGCATAGAACATAGAAAAGGAAAGCACGGGAACAGGTCCCTCATATCACAATGTATGTGCTGAACACAACGCATGAACATAATGCCATGCTCATCGGCCTACACATGGTCCATATCCCTCCAGACCTTGCATAAACATGTGTCGATCCAAAAGCTTTTTAACTGCCACTACTGTATCTGCCTGGCAGCTTGTTCCAGACTCCATCGCACACTGTGTAAAAATCCTGCCCCGCACATCTCCTTTACACTTTGCCCCTCTCATTTAAAGCTTTATACGATACGATACGATACGATATGATACGATAGAACTTCATTCATCCCCGGAGGGAATTTGGCTGCCTACAGTCATAACACACAAGGTACACGAAAACTTGAAATTAAAATTAAATTGAAAGTGAAAAAAAAAGAAAAAGCCAAGCGACTGTTGGCTGGCACAGCGCCTTATCCGGAATGAACAAACGAAAGAAACGCAGACTTATCCCCTGGGCAGAGGATTCTAAAACTAGAGTGCCCCCCCCCCCCCCCCCCACACACACACCAGGTCCCTCTTTGTTCTCCCACTGTCCCTCATGGCCCCAGATCCGGGGCCTCCATTGTTCTTAACGGAGGTCTCCCCACGCCGGGTCCCCAATGTCTTTCCCTCCCCCTCTCACGCTCATCGACCGCTGAGGCGAGGCCCAACCGCCGCTGAGGCTCCTGCTGCCGCTAATGCTCCCGCTGCATCTAGAGAAATCAATTTTCCCATGATGACCAGAAAGGATTCTTGGTTCAGAAATAGTCATTTAGCTTGGTTTAGTTTAGAGATACAGCGTGGAAACACTGAGTCCACATCGTCAAGCGATCCCCGTACACTGTTCTACACATAATTTTATCAAAGCCAATTAACCTGTAAACCTGTACGTCTTTGGAGTATTGGAGGAAACCGGAGCATCCGGAGGAGATCGTACAAACTCCGTACGGACAGCAAATGTGGTCAGGTTCGAACCCGGGTCTCTGGCGCTGTGAGGCAGCAACTCTACCGCTGCGCCACTGTACCACCCTAATATCAAGAACACAAATCAAGGCACAATCTGGTCTCTCTAAAAGTCATACTGAGCAGAAGAAGCACATAATGGGGAGTGGAGAAGACTATTAACATTTCTCAAATAAAAATAAATGTTCAGACACTATTTTGAAAATTTTGTAAATTCAAGAGAATTTTCTCATTGAATTTACTAACAGATTGCAATGAATTCATTTGGGAAAGTAATCTAGGCTCGACCATTTCTTTGAAATAGATAAAAATGAAAAGTGTTGAGAGAATTGCTAATATCACAGCTTGTTACATTCTACAAAATGCTGCTTTGTTCTTTCACTCATACTGTTCAAAGACTTTGCTGATTTTATTCACCATTTGGTGTCATGAGGAAGCAGTGTTTGTAATTGCACAAGTTATATTTTGAGTTTATTTTTTCCCATGCTGTCATTATCTCTGTATTTTCTAACTTCCTGAATGTATTAACCCAGATCATCAATATCCTGCATTCGCTTTCTGCAGGCTTTCACACCAGCCGTTTTGTCTATTTGCCTCTGAATTATTTCATTTCTTTCAATGTATTGATTGAGGGACATACGTTCTAACACATTGTACATCTGTGGCGTTTGTGTTCCAGAAGCTATTAAATTATTAGCTATTAATTATATTAGCTATTAAATTTAGGGGCAGCAAATGGCACAGTGGTAGTTACTGCTTTACAGTGCCAGAGCCCCAGGTTCAATCCTGACTACGGGTGCTGTCCGTACGGAGTTTGCAAGTTCTCCCTCTGACCGCCTGAGCTTTTTCCGAGTGCTCTGGTTTCCTCCCACATGCAGATTTATACCAAAGGCCTGCACGTTTGTAGGTTTAAATGGCTTCTGTAAACTGTTCCTAGTATGTAAGGTAGAACTAGTGTACGGGTGATGGCTGGTCACCACTGACTCAGTGGGCCAAAGGGCCTGTTTCCCAGCTGTATAAAACTAAACTAAAAGGTAGATGCACAGGCAGGATTAACATGACAATGTCCGCATCCTTGTGCGTGTCAACATTATTACCATCAAGTCTCTGCTTTTAACCATTTCCAGCCACGTCCACGGACCTGAAACGTTGGCTAATCTTTGACAGATTCTTCCTGACCTGCTGAGTATTTGCGGCATTTTCTGTTTCTATTCCACTTACCGAAACTTGGTCAACAGCATTCTATCTCATGGCGATTCAAAGGCTCATCTAAACACATTAAATGTTATGATCACCCCTCAGCCCCCTGTGCTGCAAGAAATAAAGTTCTACTCTGTCCAGCCTCTCCCTATAGCTCAGGCCCTCGAGTTCTGGCCTCCAATATTAGCTCCTCATAGCAACCTAAATTTGGGTCCAAATATGTCAACTTGCATTGTATACCATGGGATCTAGCTTTTTCAACCAGTCTCTTATGGTGGATTTTGTCAGCAGCCTTACTGAAGTCCAGGAATGTGATAGCAACCATACTCCTCTCATCTTTCAGATACTTTTTTCCCCTCAATGCCCCTCTAACCCCAGTTACTTATTCTTTCATCCCCAAGTCAAGAGAACTATGTTCTTCCGATTCAGTCTGGGCTGCCCGCCCCGATTGGTCTTAGTCTTTTCTCACCACCAGCTCTTCACACTCCACCCTCCCCTCCCCCCTCCCCACCCCCCATCCCCTACTTTCTGTCTGAAAAACATCCAGACACAAAGCGTCATGTATCCTTTTCCTCCAGAGATGCTGCCTAGCACACTGAGTTAATCCAGCATTTTTTGTCTTTCCCTCGGCTGCCTATAAATTGGTAAATAATTGTCATCTATATATTTTTTTCTCAGAACTAAATCTCCCCAGCCTTGAACAATATCCTTTATATCCTGTCCAGTCCTATCACCTGTTGCAGCAATATATTGACTGGAACTGTGTACTGTGATTCTGGTCTAACTAGCATTTCATACGGTTGAATGGTTACCTGCCTCAGCCATTAAGGGAAGGTATCTCACGTTGATTCTTAACTACACTAGCTACCTTGACCTGCAATCTTCAGGGATCTGTGGGCATGTACCCCAATCCCCTCCATTCCTCCACACTGCTCAGCATCCTATCACTTACAGTGCATTAGTTATCTGGATTGAACATTACTTGCCAATTACTTTTCTGTCTTGCTGACTAGCCCATAAATATCTCCATTCACCCTACAGCTCTTTTTCTTGTGATCAACTGATTTTTTTGTTATCTGCAATTGTTTTGCATCATCTCCTTATTTTGCTGTGTCATTGAAGTATGACACAGACATTAGGAGATATGGCTCAGCAAGAACCCCGCTCCAAACATACTTTGAGTTATGAAACCTTTCAACCAACATGCGTTGTTTCCTGACACTTTTAGGTCTCGTTTTAGAGATGCTCTTGAATTAGGAAGAGTTTTATACCAAATAAACGTTTGAGCACTGGAGTGACCTCCGTGCCAAAAATTCTCTTGAGCAATGGAGGCACAAGGAACTGCAAATGCTGGTTTACCAAAAAAAAAAGGCACGGAGTGTTGGAGGAACTCAGCCGGTCAGGCAGCATCTATGGTAAACCTGGATGAATGACGTTTCGGGTCAGGGCCCTTCTTCAGACACCGGAAAGCAATATCTTTAAAATGTGCCTGGAAATAAGAAATTCACATTCTGCCAAAATTCTGCCGACTCTGCTTGGAGAACTAGAAATAATTATTGTCTCCTTTTCCAAGAAAATATGTTGTTGCTATGAAGCAACTGAAGTGGACTGGTTCCTGGGAGATGGTTCTGTGAGATGAGGAGATTGAGGAGCAGGCTAGACCTGCATCAGAGCCATGGAGTCATATAGCGTGGAAATAGGCCAGTCAGCCACTCTCCTGCCGACCAACATGCCCCAACTTTCTCATGCCAACCAACATGCTCCACCTACTTGCATTGGTCCATATTTCTCTAAACCTATCCTATCCATGTACCTGTCCAAATGTTTTGCAAATGTTTAGAGGTTGGTAGAATGAGGGGTAACCTTAAAAGGCATGAAAGGGTAGAAGAGGGAGTCTTCTAGAAAATGGGATTGCAGTGTCAAAATGACACTGGAATGGCATGGTGGCACAGCGGTAGAGTAGCTGCTTGCAGCACCAGACATCTGGGTGCCATCCCGACTATGGTGCTGTCTGTGTGGAGTTTCGTACAACCTCCTTGTGACCACGCGTGTTTTCTCCGGGTGTTCCGGTTTCCTCTCACACTCTAAAGGCGTACAGGTTTGTAGGTTAATTGGCTTTGGTAGAATTGGTTAAATATGGTTAAATTGTCCCTAGTGCGTAGGATAGTACTAGTGTATGGGTCATCCAAGTCGCCTCAGGCAAGAGGGAACTTGTGATGTTTCAGCGTATATCAGAAAATTAAGTGAACGTAAAGAACAACAGGTTCAAAATTAGCAGTTTAAGAAGGAACTGCAGATGCTGGAAAGTCGAAGGTAGACAAAATGCTGGAGAAACTCAGCGGGTGAGGCAGCATCTATGGAGCAAAGGAAATAGCAACGTTTCGGGTCGAAACCCTTCTTCAGACTTCTGGAAATGTTACCTATTTCCTTCGCTCCATAGGTGCTGCCTCACCTGCTGAGTTTCTCCCTCAAAATTAGTAGCTTCAGCCACAACGTACATCCATCCTTAAAAAGCAAAATTTTAAGTTATAGGTGGTTGGTGTGGTTTGAATAAGGCTTTGACAAGTTAGCATGTTGGCCTTTCACCTGTGTGATTCGGGCTCTGAATTTAGCCAGACTAATGGAATGAAAGTCTGCTCAGTCCAACAGCAATTAGTGGGATACTAACTGAAATGTGCTTAGCAGATTTAGGAATTCTTACTGTCTTAAATTCCAAAGTATAACATTCCTGTAATTTTACTATCTTCAGAGAAACATAGAATAATACAGCAAGGAACGAGATGATTTAGTCACTGAACTGGTGCCAACTATTCCCGCACCCCTGCTCTTTACCCCATTCATGGAGACTATTTTTGTTCAAAATTTCATCCAATTTTCCTGTGAGGTTATTATTGAATCTGCTTCCACCAAGTTTGTTTTGGTAGTTTTTCCCACATCATAGTAATTCACTGTCTAAACGTTACGTTTGTCAAATTCCCTCTGGTACTTAAACCTATGTGTTCTAATTACAGGGTCCCTGCTGTAATATTACTCTCTATTTGCACTATCAAAACCATTCATTACTTTAAGAACCTTTACCAAATTTCCTATTAACCTTTCTATTGTGGACATAACCTAGTTTCTATATTCCCTCCAAGAAACCAAAGCCTTTCAGCCAACCTACCATTGCAAACGCTCCCACCCTTTCTGCTCCAATGGCATCTTCACTGAAACACCGACATAATATTGGTCACAAAACACCACCTGGAGCCTCACCTAAGAAGAGCATCATTTTGTTTATTTTCCCTTTATTTATTTGTTTTATTTATTTATTTGTTTATTTGTTCCGAACAAGTAAAGACATAAATAGGAATAAATAACAACAACAATTAGAAATAGTGAAACAATTGGACATTCCAGGCAATATTTGCAAAGCAATGAAAAGCATAAAGCAAAATTTAAATGTCCAACACTTTTTCTTTACAAGCTCGAAAAGGAGTGAGAAGAAGAATAACTTATTTAATCTCACCACTTTTCCCTAAACCCTTCTTCCATATTTAATAATTAATTAATTAATGATAATAATTATCACCATTATTAATAACATTGCTTATAATAATAAAAACAATAATGATAATGTATCAATAGTAATGTAATATGTAACATAATATACAATATATAATCTACAATAGCTAATTATTCATTTGAGATACAATTTAATCGTAGACGTACCCCAGACAATTTTTAGAGATGCATACAGACATATATATACATACAACTGATAAACACATACATCTATATCTATTTATCTATTCATAGATCTATTTAAAACTATAGATCTATTTATCTATAAAGCTAAGGATGTGATTCAGATTCAGATTCAGATTCAGATTCAGATTCAATTTTAATTGTCATTGTCAGTGTACAGTACAGAGACAACAAAATGCATTTAGCATCTCCCTGGAAGAGCGACACAGCAAATGATTTGAATAAATAATAATAAGTGTCCGGGGGGGGGGGGGGTGATTGGCAGTCACCGAGGTACGTTGTTGAGTAGCGTGACAGCCGCCGGAAAGAAGCTATTCCTGGACCTGCTGGTTCGGCAACGGAGAGACCTGTAGCGCCTCCCGGATGGTAGGAGGGTAAACAGTCCATGGTTGGGGTGAGAGAGGTCCTTGGCAATGCTGAGCGCCCTCCGCAGACAACGCTTGCTTTGGACAGACTCAATGGAGGGGAGCGAGGAACCGGTGATGCGCTGGGCAATTTTCACCACCCTCTGCAATGCCTTCCGGTCGGAGACAGAGCAGTTGCCATACCAAACTGTGATGCAGTTGGTAAGGATGCTCTCGATGGTGCAGCGGTAGAAGTTCACCAGGATCTGAGGAGACAGATGGACCTTCTTCAGTCTCCTCAGGAAGAGGAGACGCTGGTGAGCCTTCTTGATCAGAGTTGAGGTATTGTGGGTCCAAGAGAGGTCGTCGGAGAGGTTGACTCCCAGGAACCTGAAGCTAGAAACACGTTCCACCTCCGTACCGTTAATGTGCATCCCTTTTCAATGTTTTGCCCTGCCATCTTCAATGGTAGCTGAGTTTACCTCAGGTTTCTCTGTTCCTGTATCACATTCTAATTGTAATACTTAATTCATATTGCTTCTCCTAATTGTTCCTATCAATGAATAACAACAATTCCCTACATTAAATGTAAAGAGAAACAGTTAACTTCTCAGGTCGGAGACTCTTCACCAGTTCTGTTTCAACGTTAACTACTTTTCTTTCCATTGATGTTGCCTGACCTGCTGAAAATGTTTCAAGCATTTTCTGTTTGCATTTTCTATTTCCAGCATCTGCAATTTTTCTTTTATTTTTTCCAGTAGTCTGAATGTACATGAATTGAAAGCAATCGAACATGAGTAAGTTGATGAATATACGTTTGTCCAAATACAAATTTCATGCAGAACGTTTACATGATAGCCAGAAAATATCACATAGAGAGACTTGCTTTAGTTTAGTTTAGTTTAGATTAGATTAGTTTAGTTTAGAGATACTGCGAAGAAACAGTCACTTTTGCCCATGGAGGCCGCGCTATCCAGCGATCCCTGTACTCTCGCCCTATTTTACACTTTTACCAAAGCCAATGAACCTACAAAACTGTACGTCTTTGGAGTGTGGGAGGAAACTGGAGCAACTGAAGAAAACCCAAGGGGTCACGGGGAGCACATGAAAAATCAGTACAGACAGAAAATGGATAGGTGACATTTACGATCAGGGCCATTCTTCAGATGGATTGTGTGTGTGTGTGTGTGTGTGGGGGAGGGGGGGGGGGGGGAGAGTGGTAAACAAAACTGGGAGAGAATGGGGCAGATTTAGCATTCGAGGAAAGCCTCTCCCCATAATGACCTCACGTCACCTGGGATTTTCAACATCCTGGTCATGATGTTAATTAGTGATACAGACAGGTCTCTCTACAAAAGAGCAGTCCCCATCAATGCTGCCACTTGATCACAATTGATCACAAAATAGAAGATTTTCATCTCTTGGTAAACACAAAAGCTTTCTCTGAAATATTTAAAAGATTTTGACGGATTATTTGAATAAATTACAGCACTTAAATATTGTGGGCTGCATTTACTCTGATAAGAACCACAATATTAGTTCCCCAAGGGTTGCTGTTTATGATGAGCAAATATCAGAGTGCATTGATGTACGTTAATGTACATTCACTTGCATGCAAATATAATCCACATATTTTACATAAAGCTACATTTAACGGAAAATATCTGAAAACATGGGGAACATTCCCCTTTGCTCCACAAAGATTAGAAGTCTAAATATCTTCTCTATAATAAGTTAACTTCACAATATGTATCCCTCTCCAAATCTTGCATAGTCACAACTTGAGATCTGCAATATCCAAGATTAGTGTTCATTGGCATTGCCAATAGCAGAACTGCCAATGTCCTGATATTACTAATGGCATATTAATTTTTGGTAGTATTTCCCACATCATATGACCAAACCTGCTATCAGTCTAAGTCATTATTTTGAATGTGAGAGGAGTTGATTCCATCTGTGCGTTGCTGTTTTCCATTGTGCATACAGCGTGGGGCCCAGTGATGGATGTGATAGACTTTTCTGCTTGTCATTGTGAATTCATTTGAAGCAGAGTCAGGAGGAGGCATTATTAACACTTGGACTTGAAAATTGTGCCAAATCTGGCAATTCTTGTTTTCCGCCTCAGTGTACTATTTCTATACACTTGTACACTGTGCCTTTTTAAGGCAGTGGTAGATAGATTCTTGATTAGTACAGGTGTCAGAGATTATGGGGAGAAGGCAGGTGAATGGGGATAGGAGGGTGAGATAGATCAGCCATGATTGAATGGCAGAGTAGACTTGATGCGCCGAATGGCCTAATTCTACTCCTATTCTGTATGATCTTATGAGGAGGGAGTCTGAGTAGGAATAGAGGGTCAGTAAGCAGACTGACTGCAGGAGGTGAGTGGGCTGCTGGAGTACCTGCAGCAGCCTGGGGCTCGGCTGGACCAGGCCCCGCTCCAAAAGGCTGAGCAAGTGGACCGGACGTGATCTGCAGCCGCACTGAGCAGCGGAGGACACCAACGGCTACACTCGGCCAGGTCCGACCTTGCAACGTTGCCAGGACAAGGGGCCTTTATGGCCAGGATAATAAACTCTGCACTTACAACACCTGGGCATGAAAATGGTGCCAAATCTGGCAATTTTGGAAACCTTTAGATTTTTTTCTCCCCCAGTGAAAATAGTGTCATTTCCCCAAATAAACTGCATTAATGGGAGATAATTACACATAAATATTGTATATAAGGGTGGCACATTGTAGCAATGTTACAAAATTTTGAGATTTTAAAAATCAAGTCTGCAATTTATCCCATCAGATAAAGCATAAAAAGAAGTTTAATTTGACACCTAATTCACTTTCATATCTTTAGTATTAAGAAAGTTATGGCCATTTTCATACTCGGAAATTAGCACCTTGTTCCCCATTGCTTTTCAATTGACAACTCAAAAGCTGTGATCTGGAACAGTTAAAAGCCCATAACTTTCTTAAAAATTAAGAGAACTCAATGAAATTTTCAGTTATTATAGATTGAAGCATTCTGAAACAAATATGAAACAATCTTACTTAGATGACCTGAAATTAAAGCATATAATTAGTTAGTTATCTAATTGTAGCTAATTACAAAATTCAATGAGTAGATCTAAACATCTATCCGTTTCTTAAGAAAAGATAAACTTTTTTTAAATTGCCTAAGTGTCCAAATAACATTCACACAATAATACACAATATAACATAATTTTTAAATCTAATTTTCATGAATTTCTGGGCCAAATGGAAGGAATTTAGCGTTTGATTCCTGTAAACAAATGGCCATTTAAATCAACTAGGGAGTGGGTTTTAGTAGAATGCTGTGGATTGGAACGTTGCGGTTAGTGGTGAAGTCGGGAGGAAAAATACTGTTTGTTCCTACATTTTTTTGGACCCCATTTCGCAACATGAAAATATTATTAAAGCCTCCCGAAAAACCAACTTTTATATAAAAATAAACTACCTTTTTTTCTCCCCTACGCAAAATCCTTTTGGTTGTCGGCGCTCACGGCTTTTGAAGGTGATTTTTAAATTACTCTAGTTAATAAATAATTTAGAGTAATTTAAAAATACCTTCATTCATGAAATGTCGGAGCGATTTTTCTTCCGCAGCGAAATCGCCCGACATTGAACGATTTTCCCTGCCTGTGGAAAAATGGCACTTTAAGCCCGCCCCCCTCTGAAAGGCGCCAAAGTCGCACACACGGGGAACGGCAGAACTGCAGCGCTGCTCAAGGTAAGTTTTGTAACATACCTACACATTGGCACAGCGGTAGATATGCTGCCTTTCAGTGTCAAAGATGAAAGGGCCTGTGCCACTTAGGCGTCATTTGGGCGTCACGCAGGTGGCGCACGAAGATTTTGACAATCCCAAAATCCTGGGGCGTCGTGCGCGAGACCACGCGTCACTGCCTACGTCACCACATCTCACCACGCACCAAGTGCGCGTAGTGCACGCCATGCACGTCGTGCATCGTGACGCGTAAATGATGTCACGTAAATGACACGCAAATAACGCCCAAGTGGGACAGGCGCTTATGGTTGTATCCTGGCTCTGGGTGCTGTCTGTACAGAGTTTGTACGCTCTCCTGTGACTGTGTGAGTTTCCTCCGGCTTCTATGGACAGCACAATGGTGCAGCAGTATATTTGCTGCCTTACAGCCCCAGAGACCTGGGTTTGATCCTGACTAAGGGTGCTATCGGTACGGAGTTTCTATGTTCTCGCTGTGACTGCAGGGGTTTTCTCCAGTACTCCAGTTTCCTCCCACACTCCAAAAACATATGGGTTTGTAGGTTAATTGGCATAGGTAAAAATTGTAAAATTGTCCATAGTGTGTAGGATTGTGTTAGTGTACAGAGTGATCGCTGGTTGGCGTGGATTATGTGGACCGAAGGGACTGTTTCTGAACTGCATCTCTAAAGTCTGAAGTCTTTCTCACCATAGCGATGTGGTCATGAAACTTGACTGTCATGAGTATAAATCAACTGTCCCCACGATGGCTGGCTACAGCATGCTCACTGTGTACCAATGTGGGCACACTAATGTCATCTCCTCCGCTCACTCTAATCGCCTAAGATCAAAGGGAACTTACTCAAAGGATTTTTTTTCCTCGAGCAAGCATTCTCTACAAGACTCAACTGCGAAACTTAACCTTGTTAATAATTCCTTCAAGGGCTTTAATTGCATTGCTCTGTTACTTTTGCACAACTCATGTACCAAAGGCAAAATACAAAGTGCTCGAGCAACTCAACGGGTCAGGCAACATCTGGGCATAGAATGGACAGAAGACATTTCTAGTTGGGACCTTCCTTCAGACAGATGAGTTCAAGCCAACCTGCTGATTTCTTCCAGCAGTTGCATTTTGCCCAAGATTCTATCATCTGCACCTTCTGGTGTCTCACTCACCAAAGGCCTGTCTACAGTAATTAAACCCAGTCATCTATACTATTACTAAATATCTCAGCTTGACCACTTCCGGTTTGCGGGTTTTTTAATTTGAGCAAAAACGATAACCTATATCGCTAGGATCCTTTCGCCACCTTACTCAGCATTCTCCTCTGCTCCAAGCGCACCATGTTTTGTTCCAATCGGTGAAATATTAGAAAAGTTATGAAGGTTTAAAAAATCATGAGATCAGCAGATTGGTCTTCTCTCCTGTCAGTCACCATGAAGGTAAAGCCCCTTCCAGCACCCACGGAGAATAAATCCCTGGAGGCAGGGCTGAGTCCATGAGCAGCATGAGCCGGGAGCTGTTAAGTTGAACCGGAAGCCTCTGAGTGAAGTTGGAGTGGGACCGGGAGCAACTGCGTGAGGCCGAAAGCTGAAAGTGCGGGTTGAGCAGAGTGCGAGCTGCATCTGCTGCGACCCCCCCATCCCACACTCCCATCCGCTCTCCCCCCCATGCCCCCCCTTCCCCACACCCCCCTTCCCCACATCCCCTTCCCCAAACCCCCCTTCACACACACCCCCTTCCCTCCATCCCCCTCCCCACACTGCCCTTCCCTCCACCCCCTTCCCCCACCCGCCCTTCCCCCACACACCCCCTCCCCCACACACCCCCTCCCCACAACCCCCTCCCCCACAACCCCCTTCCCCACACTTCCCCCTTCACACACACCCCCTCCCCACACCCCCTTCCCTCCACCTCCCCTTCCCCCACCTACCCATTCCCCCACCCCCCTTCCCCCACACCCCCTCCCCATCTCTGGAATATTGCTTTGGGTGAACGGGTTGTGTTGGGGGAACAGGTGAGTGGTGGAATATTGCATTGGAGAATGAGTTGAGTTGGGGGGAACTAGGCCTCCCGTGTGACAGGGACCCAACGGGTCCCACTCAGTCTAGTTAACCAATTAAAAACATGCAAACTCATTAACCACTGTGCCAAAAAAATCAAAGCACACCATAAATTTCCTTGTAGCCTTTAGACATTTGTGGTACAGCGTGGAAACAGACCCTTCGGCCCACTAAGTTCACCCGTACACAAGCAATATCCTACACACTAGAGACAATTTACAATTTACAGAAGCCAATTAACCTACACACCTTCACATTTTTGGGGTGTGGGAGGAAACAAAAGCACCTGGAGAATACCCACGGCATAACAGGGAAAACATACAAACTCTGTACAGTCAGCACCTGTAGTCAGGATCAAACCCGGGTCTCTGGTGCTGCATCACTGTGGCTCATCTTCCAGTTTCTCTGCCATAAATTGCTGAAGGAAGAATGGAACTTTGTATTCTCACATTTCAAGGAGCATGAAGATGTTTTGGTCCTTGAGGTACAAATTCAGCCATGACATAACAACCTGACTCCTGTACTTTTGAGCGAGCCATCGATAGCTTCCTGAGATTCTTGATCCGTAGCAACCACAGTCCACCTTGCTCAACCCTGAAAGGTGTGTAGATATATTCTGGGACCTTGGAATGGGTAGAACAAGGCAGCTGGCTCTAGAAAATGCAATTGGTGCTGCAATTATATTCTTTCCAATAGGACGATTCTAAATAGTTTGAGAAATCGCAACATCTATTAGTATTTCATCTTCATGTCAGCATGACATAAATAGAAAAGATAGACACAAAGTTCTGGAGCAACTCAACAGGTCAGGCAGTATCAAGGATGAACCCATCCTTTTTGTCCAGAGATGCTGCCTGACCTACTGAATTACTCCAACACTTTGCGTCTATCATTGGTTTCAACCAGGATCTGCAGTTCTATGTTTCTGACATCAATGGTCTCAGGAAAGCTCAAGAACTTTGTGTGGGAAGGAACTGCAGATGCTAGTTTACATTCCCTCCCCATCCTAACTCTCCTACAGCTACTGTCTCCACCTCTTCCTTTCACCCCCCCCCCCCCCCCTATCAGTCTGAAGAAGGGTCTCGACACGAAACATCGCCTATTCCTTCTCTCCAGAGATGCTGCCTGTCCCGCCAATATTCTCCAGCATTTTGTGTCTATCTAATCGGAGGAATTTTATATATTTTAAAAAGTGTTAACTATTTAGAGGTTACACAAAAATGCTGGAGAAACTCAGCGGGTGAGACAGCATCTGTGGAGCGAAGGAATAGGCGATGTTTCGGGTTGAGACCCTTCGCAGACTGATGTGGGGGGCTTCAGGAAAAAGAAAGTAAGAGGCAGAGACAGTAGGCTGTGGGAGAGCTGGGAAGGGGAGGGGAAGGAGGGAGAAAGCAAGGACTACCTGAAATTGGAGAAGCCAATGTTCATACCTCTGGGGTGTAAACTACCCAAATGAAACATGAGGTGCTGCTCCTCCAATTTGCGGTGAGACTCACTCTGGCCATGGTGGAAGCCCAGGACAGAAAAGTCAGATTCGGAATGGGAGGGGGAATTGAAGTGTTGAGCAACTGGGAGATTGGTTATTGCGAACTGAGCAGAGGTGTTGGGCGAAGCGATCGCCAAGCCTGCGCTTGGTCTCACCGATGTAGAGCAGTAGACACCTGGAACAGCGGATGCAATAGATGAGGTTGTAGGAGGTGCAGGTGAACCTCTGCCGCACCTGGAAAGACTGCTTGGGTCCTTGGATGGAGTCAAGGGGGGAGGTAAAGTGACAAGTGTAGCATTTCCTGCAGTTGCAAGGGAAAGTACCGGGGAGGGCGTGATTTGGGTGGGAAAGGACGAATTGACCAGGGAGTTATGGAGGGAATGGTCTGTGCGGAAAGCTGATAGGGGAGGAAATGGGAAGATGTGGCCAGTGGTGGGATCCCGTTGGAGGTGGCGAAAATGTCGGAGGATTATCTGTTGTATGTGATGGCTGGTAGGTTGGATGGTGAGGACAAGGGGTACTCTGTCTTTGTTACTAGTGGGGCGACGGGGAGTGAGAGTGGAGCTGCGGGATATAGAGGAGACCCTGGTGAAAGTCTCATCTATAGTCGAAGAGGGGAGCCCCCGTTCCCTAAAGAATGAGGACATCTCCGATGTCCTAGTTTGGAGCACCTCATCCTGGGGGCAGATGCGGCATAGACGGCGGAATTGGGAATCGGGGATAGAGTCCTTACAGGAAGCAGAGTGGAAGAAGTGTAATCCAGATAGCTATGGGAGTCAGTGGGTTTGTACAAGATGTCGGTCAGTAGGCTGTTACCTGCGATGGAGATGGTGAGGTCTAGAAATGGTAGGGAGATGGTGAATTTGAGTGCCGGATGGAAGTTAGTAATGAAATGGATGAAGTCAGTGAGTTCTGCATGGGTGCAGGAGGTAGCACCAATACAGTCGTCAATGTAGCGAAGGTAGAGTTCGGGGATAGGGCCACGGCACGCCTTCAACAAGGACTCTTCAACGTACTCTACAAAGACGTAGGCATAGCTGGGGCCCATGCGCGTGCCCATAGCTACGCCTTGGATTTGGAGGAAATGGGAGGAGTCGAGGGAAAATTTGTTGAGGGTAAGGACCAGGCGGAGGAGAGTATTAGTAGGGGATTGGTTGGTTCTGCGGTCGAGGAAGAAACGGAGGCCTTTAAGACCCTCCTGGTGGGGGATGGAGGTGTAGAGTGACTGGACATCCATAGTGAAGATGAGGGAGTGGGGGCCTGGAAAACTAAAGTCACGGAGGAGACGAAGATCGTGTGAGGTGTCTTGGACATAGGTAGGGAGGGATTTGACCAGGGGGATAGGATGGAGTAGAGGTATGTGGAATTAAGTTTGGTGGGACAAGAACAAGCAGAAACAATGGGTCTGCCAGGTCAGTCAGGTTTGTGAATTTTGTGGAGTTAAATTATTTTGAGGATTTTTTTTAAAATGAAATATCCCAAAAGAGACAAAAGAGATAGTGAAGTTAATTTGCCTTTAGTCTTGTGCATTACTTTTCTGGGAGTATTGAAACTACTGAGGGTGAACAATGAGATAGTGTGTTTAAAATTAACATCAATGTTGCCTTTCATTGACTTGGGAAGAAAGATACATTATCTCACTCTAATAAGTGTTGCTCTTCAACTTGAGCAACGCACAAGATTTATGTTTAAAAGCTTTTTAGTTTTCCATGAAACACTTCACAAGAGAAGTGGAATAATTAACTTGTCTGCTATGGTGCTTTATGCTGAAGTTGAATTATTTTCACTGCGATTAACAAAAAAAGAGCCTGCAAAGGGAGCCAGATCAACTTTAAAATCTTCTCAGTTTAGCAAAACAGAAACTACATTTTGCACCCATTTCTAAAGGCTGAACATTCAGTCCTGGAATGAACGCAGTTTATTTGATTGGGGCTGGGGATGGGGGTGAGTGAGAGGGAAATGGTGGCTCCAACTTTAATCATCAGAGTACTACGAATTCACCAGTGGCCTGCATCACAGTACATCTCATTCAGAGTAACCGCCTATGATTAATGTCTCCACCCTGGCCACAAAGCTAACTTGTTCAACAATCTTCCCAACCAGAGCATCTGTCCAACAAATCTGGAGCACATTAGGGTCTCTCACACCCATCTCTACTCTGCTAAGTTGTGAACTGTGCTGGATCCTGACAGCATAGTAGAAGAGCGAAAAATGTTTTTACCTACACAGGAGCAAACATTTCTTAAGCTGGTTGTGATTTTACAGCCAAGAAACTTAGTGCAATTTATACTGTTCCTTGAATTCCAGAGTGTCAAGCAAGTGAGGGAAAACAAGTAAGACCGCAGATGCTGAAATCTGAAACAAAAACAGAAATGCAGGAAGACCATGCAGCATCAGAGGAAAGATAAACCAATGAATGTTTTGGCTGATATTTGCTGTAATTTTTTATAACCATCTTCACTATCTATGATTCCACCTACTTTAGTGTCATCTGCAAACCTACTAATCATGCCTTGCACATTTTCATCTAAATCATTGCTATTAGCAGCAATGTGCTCAGCACCGATCACTGAGACACACCATTAGTTACAGACCTTCAGTTCGAAAAATAACCCTCCACCGCCATCCTCTGCTTCCTTCCTTGAAGCCGATTCTGTATCCAGGCAAGATAGGCACAAAAATGCAGCGGGACAGGCAGCAACACTGGAGAGAAGGAATGGGTGACGTTTCGGGTCAAGACCTTTCTTCAGACTGGCAGCTAGTTCTCCATGAATGTCATGCGATCTAAACTTCTAGAGCAGCCAATCTTGTCATAGGTCTTGCTGAAGTCTATGTGGATAATGAAATTGTTCTTGGATCTGGTCGTTCGGGCTTTCAAGTTGTTGTATCTTCTGCCCGACGGGAGAGGGGAGAAGAGAAAATGGTCTCACAGGGGTGTGAGTGGTTCTTGATTATGTTGGCTGCTTTCCCAAGACAGAGTGAAGTGTAGACTAACTTTTTCATTGTCCTAACATTGTGACGTGAACTGTGTGCGGGGCTGGATGTTGTTAATCTTGGACTAAATTAATTATGCTGGGCAAGGAGAGGATGTGGATGTCATAACAATTTGGGTGTGAATGTCGACATATTCTTTGCATATAGGAGGGTTATATTTTTTTGTTTTGTTTAGTTTAGAGATACAGCGCGGAAACAATGCCTTCGGCCCACTGGGTCCACAATGACCAGCGATCCCCGCATATTAACGCTATCCTACACCCACTAGGGACATTATTACATTATTATTTTTTTTAAATAAATGTTTTAATTATAAGTAAATACATAATAAAAGCATTTTGTTTGTTGTAGTCATACATTATTAATATTGTTTGTATTAACAATTGTATAATAATTGTACTTCTATATATTTTTTAAATTTTTATATATAGAGGGAAAGAAAAGAAACCAAAAAAATTAAAAGAGAATGGAGTAATCAGCTAATTATGCATCATTGGAGATATGTCCGTGATTATAAAATGTAATTCTTCATCTAACCCTTGATTCGGGTTTCAGTCAGGTTCTCGTGCTGAACTGGTTTGCCCCTTCAAATATTCAATGAATGGGGACCATATTCTAGTAAATAGTTCTTGTTTGTCCATTAAGACAAATCTTAATCTTTCCAAATGTAGGGTCTCCGACATTTCCATAGTCCACATTTTAATTGTGGGGGTTATAGGGCCTTTCCAAAATTTTAATATTATTTTTTCCCAATTATTAAACTATAATCGATAAAGTTTCTTTGGTTTGTTGTAAATAATTGATTTTGTTCTAGTATTCCTAATATTATTAATTTTGAATCGGGGTCCAATTGGGTATTGACAACTTCTGAAATTATCTTAAAAATTTCCGTCCAAAAATTATTAATTTTTATACAACTTATAAATGTGTGCGTTAAGTTAGCCTCTGAGTGTTGACATTTTTCACAGATCGGAGATATGCATGGGAAAATTCCATTTAATTTTGTTTTTGAATAGTGCAATCTATGTAATACTTTAAATTGTATTAAAGAATGTTTAGCATTTAACGAACTGATGTATATATTGTAAGCTTTCGTCCCATATTTCTGGCCTTATTGTTTGGCCTAGTTCATTTTCCCATGATTGCCTATATATTTCCATCATGGGTGCATCATTATCTAATAGAATATTATAAATATAAGATATCAATTTTTCTGTATTAGGGTGTTTATTCATCAAGAATTTCTGTCTTTCTATTTCTATAGTCCTGTGTATTCGATTTAGCATAGTCTCCAATATGTAGGTATTTAAAGTAGTCATTTGAGTGAAGCCCATAAATGTGTTGTAGTTCCTGAAATGAGATGAATGTACCTTTTCTATAGAGATGACCCATCTTTGTAATTCCGTGATTTTTCCATTGTAAAAAACCCTTATCCATCATTGAGGGTTTAAATGTAGCATTAGAAACATAGAAACATAGAAATTAGGTGCAGGAGTAGGCCATTCGGCCCTTCGAGCCTGCACCACCATTCAATATGATCATGGCTGATCAGCCAACTCAGTATCCCGTACCTGCCTTCTCTCCATACCCTCTGATCCCCTTAGTCACAAGGGCCACATCTAACTCCCTCTTAAATATAGCCAGTGAACTGGCCTCAACTACCCTCTGTGGCAGTTCCATTGTTTACAATGGGAAGAGATAGTGGTAAATTATCCAATTTTAGTGTCTTTTTTAATTGTTTCTTTGAATAGGTTTTTTTGCTTAATTTAGTAATAGCAAATAGGATCGACCCAATTTCAAAAGTTAAACAGTCTTCCTTTTCCATTTTTAACCAATCTGGTTGTTGGTCCAGTTCTTCCAACCAAAAATTCATATTTTTAACATTAACTGCCCAAAAATAGAACATAAAATTCAGTAGTGCTAAACCTCCATTTATTTTTGATTTACATAAATGTTTTTTATTTATTCTGTGGTTCTTATAATCCCAGATAAAATTGGTGACTATAGAGTCAACCTTTTTTAAAAAAGTTTTTGGGAGATATATCGGGATTAATTGAAAGAGGTACAATAATTGCAGGAGAAAAATCATTTTTATTGCATTAATTCTACCCAACATTGAGATAGGTAATGTTTTCCAATATAAAATATTCTTATGTAATTTGTTCAATAAAGGCGGAAAGTTAAATTTAAATAAATAAGTATATCTCTTTGTTACATAAATTCCAAGATATTTAAATTTTTCTTTTACTATTTTAAAAGGAAATTGTTGTAATATATGTGGGTTACTTTCCATTATTGGCATGATTTCACTTTTATTCCAATTAATTCTGTATCCTGAAAATGAGCCATATTGAGTTATTAAATTTAATAAGTTTGGGATACTAACTTCAGGTTTTGTAATGTAAATTAATACATCGTCTGCATATAAGGAAATTTTATTCTCAGTATCTTTGGTGTTATACCCTTATATTTCAGGATGGGACCTCACACTTTCTGCTAATGGTTCTATTGTGAGTGCAAATAATAGCGGGATAACGGACATCCTTGTCTACAGCCTCTAGATAAGGTAAATTTAGCTGATAACATTTGATTTGTTGATATTCTAGCTGTTGGATCAGTATATAAAAGTTTTACCCATGTGCTAAACTTCTCGCCCAATTGAAAAAATTTTCATAACCAAAAATAAATAGGGCCATTCCACCTGGTCGAAAGTTTTCTCAGCATCTAACGAAATAATTGCTAGATCTTTGTTAGTACTTCTTTTTGAGTATATAATATCGAATAATCATCTCAGGTTATATGAAGAGTACCGTTTTGGTATAAATCCTGTTTGATCCGGGTGTATTAATTTGTTAATCACTGTGCTTAATATTTGTGCTAGGATTTTAGTTAATATTTTTTGATATGAACCTGGATCATCCAGGTCCTTATCTATTTTTGCTATAAGTGTTATTATAGATTCATTTAGCGTTTCTGGTAATTTCTGTTGGGTATAGATATGTTCGTACAGTGTTTTTAAACGCGGAACAATCAGGTCATAGAATGTTTTATAGAATTCCGAGCCAATGCTATCTGGTCCCGGGGATTTACCGTTTTTTAGAGATCTGATAGACTCTTCAATTTCTTTTACTGTTATTTCAGCGTCTAATAATTCTCTATCTTTCAAATCTAACCCTTTAAGATTGCATTTTTGTAGGAATGCTTCTGTTCCTGTCCGGTGATCTATTGTTTTAGCAGAGTAAAGGTTTTGATAATATTGCAGAAATCTCTCATTAATATCCTTAGGTTGTACTAGTGGTTCTCCTGTTTCTGATTTAATCCTATGAATTGTTTTTTCCCCGTCCAGTTTCCGTAATTGATGAGCCAAGAATTTTTTAGGTTTATCTCCAAATTCAAAATGTAATTGTTTAGTATATTGGTAAAATTTTACAACTTGGTCTGAATATATTTTATTTTATTTATATTTCAATGCTGCAATTTTATTGTGTTTTATCATGGTTGGTGTAGCCGCATTTTCTGTGTCTAATTGTTTTATTTCCCTTTCCAATGCCTGTTGTTTCACCCAATTCTTTTTATTATGAAATGCTTGGGAGGAGATCATCGCTCCTCGAGTAAATGCTTTAAATGTTTCCCATAGTAGGGAGGCAGACGTTTCAGGGTTATCATTGATTTCAAAGAACATATTAATCTGTTTAGTAAGATATTCCTGACATGCTTTTTCCTTTAAAATTTGTGGGTTGAGTCTCCATTGTAACTGTTTCTCCATCCTTCCATTTAATTTAATCATAAATGTTAAGGGAGCATGGTCCGAGATTATAATATTGTGATATTTCAAGTTTATAAGTAAATGGAATAAGCTTAGAGTCCACCAAAAAATAATCTATTCTTAAGTATGTTTTATGTACCGATGAATAAAATGAATATTCTCGTCCGGTTGGGTTTTCTATTCTCCAAACATCCTTGATATTACTAGTATCTATATATGCATTTAATAAGTCACTGGACTGCGATTTTGTTTTCTGTTGTCTTGATGATCTATCTAAATAGGGGTCTAATGTACAATTTAAGTCTCCTCCGATTATTAAATTGTGTTGTGTTAATTCCGGAATTGTATTAAATATTTTCTTAAAAAACAAGGGACTATCAAAATTTGGTCCATAAACATTAATAAGAGTCAGTTTTTGTGCATATAATTCACCTATTAATACAATATATCTACCATCACTGTCCGTTATAGTTGATATATGTTTAAAAGGTATCGCTTTACGGAATAGTATTGCAACACCTCTGGATTTATGTGTGAATAAGGAATAATACGCTTTATAAATCCATTTAGCTTTCAATCTATGCTCTGCATCCTTTTTTAGGTGAGTTTCTTGAAGGAATATTACATCTGTTTTAAGTGCTTTTAAATGTGCTAATACTTTACCTCTCTTGATTGGTTCATTAATACCCTTAAAGTTCCAACTACAAAATGTCTTCACCCCCAATCTTCATATTTGAATCTTGCATCTTTTGTTTAGGGAGGCCTATAAAAGAGCAGATGGTTCAGCTCAACAAGCCCAACATTACACCCGAACATCAGATAGATGAATTTTAAGTCTCGTTGGTCTTTCTCGCATATATATCTCCTTTGATAAAACTTATGACTCCATTCAAACATAAAATTATAATAAAGTATTATATTGAAAAAGTGATCGATTAAGTGGTTAGTAAAGTGAAAAAAGAAAGAAAAAACTAAATCTATGAGGAGTAGTGCAGTTAGTGATAGCCATACTAACATGGCTAGCCATCTATCGACTTCCGTAGCCGATAAAAAAAAACGTAACTAGCTCCATGCTCTCTTTAATTTTACATTTCCATAGCGATATTTTACCGGGGGGGGGGGGGGGGAACATTTTAGGTTCTAAAGTATTCACATTCCATTAGTAAAATATATATATAAAAAACACCAAGCCAATTAATTGGAGTGTGGGAGGAAACCGAAGATCGCGGAGAAAACCCACGCAGGTCACGGGGAGAACGTACAAACTCCATACAGACAGCACCTGTAGTCAGGACTGAGCCCGGGTCTCCAGTGCTGCATTCACTGTAAGTCAGCAACTCTACCGCTACGCCACCGTGACCGACCATTTAGTGATGCATAACTCGCTTTGACTTTTTTTTCCTTCATTTTCAGTGTCTGGACACTGGGTACAAGGCCAGTATGTAGTACCCATCCTGAATTGTCTTTGTAAAAGTGCTGGTGAGTTGCATTTATGAGTGTCCATCATCCTTTGGCTGTTGGGTATTGTAATGTACATAATGGTAACTGTACCTTTAAGAACTGGGTACCAGGCTTGTCTGAAAACCTGTGCTATGTTTCTATCTACATGCCACTGCCGTAATATCTTACAGGCATGCACTTCACTGATTTATACTCAGCAATTATGAGGGGCTGCTGATATATTTCCCCATCAAGGTGGTATGTAAACTGTGAGTGGTTGTCATGCACCTTCTTCTGCCCTTGTCCTTCTTGTTGGTGGAGGTTATGGGTTTGGGAGGTGCTTTTGGAGTAGCAAATAACTGTAGTGCAGTTTAAAGACAGTACTCCCAGCAGTTACTGTGTGCAAGCGGTGCAGAGAATTAATCACTGAAGCAGATTAACTGGACGTTAACACATTGTTGCTGTGGGAGCTTGTAACAGCAGTAGAGTTGTTGCCTTACAACATCAGAGGCCCTAGTTTCGATTCTGACTGCTGGTGCTGTCTGAGGGCAGTTGGCACGTTCTCCCTGTGACTGCGAGTTCCTCCCTGTTCCTCCCACATTCCCAAGGCATGCAAGTTAGCAGATTAATTGATTTCTGTAAATTGGCCCAAAGCGCAGGATAGAATGGGGTGATTGTTGGTCAGCGCGGCCTCAGTGGGCCTACTGGCCAGTTTCCATGCTGTATCTGTAAACTAAACTAAAGTAACCAACCGACTTTGCCAATTGCTGCCTCACAACCATTACGACTCTTCAAAAACTCTTCTTTGGCCATAAATCTTTATTTTGTCAGCACAAAGTATTATGGACGCACATCATTCTGTGCTCTCCACAGCCTCCTTCATCTCAGGTTGCCACAGACCTGTGGGAAGGAAAAACAAACGTCATAAATGGGCAACGTGTTCAATTATCACATGATGTATCACAGGGCAGCACAGTGGTAGAGTTGCTGCCTTACAGCACGAGAGGACCAGTTCAATCCTGACTATGGGTGGTGTCTGTACGGAGTTTGTATGTTCTCCCTGTGACCATGTGGGTTTTCTCCAGGTGCTCCAGTTTCCTCAAACATTGCAATGACGCAAAGGTTTGTAGGTTAATTGTCTTCTATAAATTGTCCCTGGGATGTAGGATAGAACTAGAGTACGGTTGATCGTTAGTCAATGTGGACTCATCTCCTTCCCTCACCATGCAGTTACAAAAGTGTTTTTATTACATATACCCCACAGTATATATGCAAATTGGGGTAGTCAGTGGAAGTGTCTTGAGAGCAGTCAATATTATGGTCGTAGTCCTGCTGAATGTACTATCGTGTATAAATGTATACAAATCTCCAGGGCCTGATCAGATATATCCAAGGGCATTGTGGGTACTAGAGAAGAAATTGCGGGAGCCCTGGTTGAAATTTACAAGTTGTTTTTAAATACAGGTGTCGGAAGACTGGAGACTGGAGGGTGGCAAATGTTGTGCCTCTATTCAAGAAGGACTGCATGTAAAATGCTGGGAACTATAGGCCAGCGAGCTTAACATCTGTAGTTGGAAAGTTACTAGATGGTATTCTGAGAGATAGGATATATATGCATTTAGATGGACAGGGGTTAATTAGGAATAGTCAGCATGGTTTTGTACGTGAGAGGTCATGTCTCACAAATCTGTTTGAGTGTTTTGAAGATGTGTCCAAAAAGGTCGACGAGGCCAGAGCTATAGATATTGTTGAGGGCAGGGTAGAAATATAGATGTTGTACATATGGACCAGCAATGCATTCAACAAGGTTCTGCATGGTAGGCTATTCAGGAAGGTTAGATTGCATGGGATCCAAGGAGAGATAGCTGAATGGATAGAAAATTGGCTTCATGGAAGGAAGCAGAGGATGATGGTGGAAGCTTGCTTCTCGGACGGGAGGTCTGTGACTACTGGTGTGCCTCAGGGCTTGGTGCTGGGCCCGTTACTGTTTGACATCTATAACAATGATTTGGATGAGAACGTACAATGCAAGATCAGTAAGTTTGCAGACGATACCAAAGTGGGTGGTTTTGCAGCTAGTGAAGAAAGTTGTGAAAAATTACAGCAGTATCTTGATCGATTGGCCAGGCAGGCTGAGGAATGGTTGATGGAATTTAATACGGAGAAATGCGAGGTGTTGCATTTTGGGAAGTCTAACATGGGCAGGACCTACACAGTGAAAGGTAGGCCTCTGGAGAGTGTTGTAGAGGGATCAAGGAGCTCATGTGCATGGTTCTTTGAAGGTGGAGTTGCAGGTAGATGGGGGGTCACAAAAGCTTTTGGCACATTGGCCTTCATCAGTCAGAGTATTGAGTATAGAAGTTGGGAGCTCATGTTACAGTTGTATAAGACGTTGGCGAGGCCACATTTAGAGTATTGTGTTCAGTTCTGGGAACGGTGTTATAGGAAAGATGTTGTCAAGCTGGATTTGGTACAAGGAAAGATTCATGAGAATGTTGCCAGAACTATAGTCTGAGCTATAGGGAGAAGTTGAATAGGCTGGGACTCTATTCCTTGGAGCACAGGAGGATGAGGGGTGATCTTATAGAGGTGTATACAATCATGAGAGGAATAAATTGGGTAAATACACAGAGTCTCTTACCCAGAGTAGGTGAATCAAGGACCAGAGAACATAGGTTTACGGTGAAAGGGAAAAGATTTAATAGGAATCTGAGGGGTAACTTTTTCACACAAAGTGTGGTGGGTGTATGGAAGGAGCTGCCAGATGAGGTAGTCAAGGCAGGGATTATCCAAACTTTTAAGAAACAGTTAGACAGGTTTGGAAGTATATGGGCCAAACGCGGGCAAGTGGGACTTGTGTAGCTGGGACATGTTGGCCGGTGTGAGCGAGTTGGGCTGAAGGGCCAACGTTGTAACACTCTGTGACCATACCTCTATGACTCAGGCAAAAAGTATGAAAAGGAGAGAGCATCTTTCTCAGGGTGGGAGATTGCAACCTTCACGTGGTCCGTCCTGTTTCGACTAATGCAATCAACTCGACGTGCACAAACGGAAGATCAAATAGAACAAGTTGTCCAACAACTTTAGGCTGTGCACGCCACATGAAAGAAGAAGAAGTATCTTTCTCCTTAATAATTACTGATTTACTTTTGAAGTGTTGCTTCATGAATAGTAATCACTTATCAGCAAAGATAATAAAGTGTAAAATATGTTGCTCTGTGACAATAATCTCCTCATAACACCCACGGTTTACGACTCGCTTGCCTGAGGGTTGAACCGTTTGTTTAATAAAAACCCAGTCATGTAATAGAAACCGCTATTTCTGTAAAATCTACATTTCTAGGTCATTAAGCACTGGGCAATAAAAGTCAATCTCACGAGCAAAGAATGAGGATTGTAATGCCCTATATTGTATAACTACATATTTTACGAATAAAGTATAATTTGGGCAATAAAGAATTAAGCGTTTTCTTAATAATAGCTGACCTTACCAGCAGCCATTCAATCTCAATAATGAATAGGAAAATGAAAAACCTTGAAAAGTTGTGTCAAACCTGTGGGAAATGGCATGCACTAGAGGTCGCATTTTTTTGAAGACTCAAGATCAGTATAATAGATCTTATGATTGATTGCAGAGCAGCAATCTCATTCAACACCATTGGATGACATTATCTGTTACATGAACAAGTACTTAATAAATTTCATCTAAAGCATTTCAAACCCCTTTACAATTTTAAAGAGCTTTATCTGGCTTTCCTTCAGTCTTTTCCCAGCTTGCTACAAATTGAAGTTTTGGTAATATGTCATTGCAAATCTTCTCCATACTATCTCTGCCAAGTGTACTTTGGAGATACAACATAGAAACAGGCCCTTCGACCTACCGAGTCCCGCCAACCATAGATCACCCCGTGCACTAATTTAGACTTCAGAGATACAGCATGGAAACAGGCCCACCTAGTCTGCGCCGACCAGCGATCATACTGTACACTAGCACTATCCAACATACTAGGAACAATTTGCAATTTACAGAAGCCAATTAACCTGCAAGCTTGCACGTCTTTGGAGTGTGGGAGGAAACCGGAGCACATGGAGAAAACCCATGTGGTCACAGGGAGAACTTACAAACTCCGTACAGACAGCACCCATAGTCAGGATCGAACACGTGTCTCTGGCGTTGTAAGGCAGCAACTCTACCCCAGCGCCATTGTGCAGCCCCGAAAATAGAAAAATAAATGTATTGTAGTTCTATGTTATCCCACTTTCTCATCCATTCCTTTACACACTAGGGGTAATTTATAAAGGCCAATTAGCATACAAACCTGCAGGTTTTTGGGTTGTGGGAGGAAATAAGAGCGCCCAGAGGAAACCCACGCTGAACCAGAGAGAACATACAAACTCCATACAGACGGCACCCGAGATCAGAATCAAACCTAGGTCTCTGACGCTGTGATAGCAGCTCTACCAGCTGTGCCACTGTGCCACCCTTATACCAGGTTGGTAGGTTATTTTAATTCCAAGGGTTTAATAATTGTGTGATAATTTCTCCATCGTTTTTCCTTTATTTTCAACATAGCTAAATGTACCCCATTACCATAATTAAAATATTCTAAAACTCTTTGGTCAATAACACAATTACTTCTGGTGTGTTTGCCTGTGTGATACCCAAGACGAGTAAGAATATAAAGTGCAAGTTCCCTCTGCCTTTCCATGCTTAAGGGGACAAGCTACAATTTCAGGAATGCAATCCAACCCAGGCGGTCACGGTGGCATCGGTAGTTGCGAATGCAGCGCCGAAGAACCGGGTTGGATCCCGATTACAGGTGCTGTCTGTACGGCGTTTGTACGTTCTCGCCATGACCTGCGTGGGATTTCTCCGAGATCTTCAGTTTCCTTCCACATTCCAACGACGTACAGGTTTGTAGGTTAATTGGCTTGGTATAAATGTAAAAATTGTCCCCAGTGGGAGTAGGATAGTGTTAATGTGCGGGGATCGCTGGTCAGCGTGGACCCGGTGGGCCGAAGGGCCTGTTTCCGAGCTGTATCTCAAAACTAAACTAAACAAAAACTACTTGAAAATCCTGTTTTTCTGCATAATGTCGAGGCCATAAATGAAATCCCAATTCCCGTGGTTCCAAGAAGACCTACCTCCTCAAAAACCACTACTAAATGACCACTAAAATGCTCGCCTGAGATAAAATCATAAGGCGATTTGGTTTCAGAAGGTTATACCAGTTGAATTCGAGGACATTTTCTGACAGTGGAAAGAACAAAACTTACTTTGTATCCTGAGGTGTTTGGCATCCAATCCCAAAATGAACAAGTGGCATATTAATAGCAGTCAAAACCTTATGAAGAGAAAACCTTCATCTCTTTTCACTGCTGAGATATAAAGCTTGTTGACTGGTCTGCAGGTGTGTTTATCAGTAGAGCCCTTGCACTGATTTCGCTCTGCAGTTTTGTCTGTACAGGATTCCAGAAACATGAAAGCTGTTCTCTGGGCAAAACATATTATACATAATTCTTTCAATCATCACAACATGTATCGTTTGAAGATATTATTGTAGCAGCTGAAATTGTTTTGAATAGAAATGTATGGAGAAGTCAAGTCGAGTTTATTGTCATATGCACAAGAACGGAGAGGTACAGATACAATGAAAACCTTGCTTGCTGCAGCATCATAAGCACATGGACTCAAACATGCAAAACCATAAATTTGCAAGACCGTAAAAAAAAGACTGCAAAACATACTTTAAAAAATAAATAAGCCTATGGTAATACAAAAGATGTTCTGACATGTTCTCTCATCGAGGTTCATAAATATCACCACAGTCCGTTCGTATTGGTGGAAATGTGTCAGCCTCGATAACAATCAGCACGGGAGCACCTCAAGGCTGCGTGCTCAGCCCCCTGCTGTACTCACTCTATACTCATGACTGCATAGCCGGTCATAGTGCGAACTCCATCGTCAAGTTCGCTGACGATACCACTGTTGTGGGACCTATCACTGATGGAGATGAGTCAGAGTATAGAAGAGAGATTGAGCAACTGTCCATATGGTGCCAGCACAATAACCTGGCCCTCAACACCAGCAAAACCAAGGAACTGATTGTGGACTTTGGAAGGAGTAGGATGGGCACCCACAGTCCCGTTTATATCAACGGGTTGATAGTTGAAAGGGTCAAGAGTTTCAAATTCCTGGGTGTGCACATCTCTGAAGATCTTTCCTGGTCTGAGAACACTAATGCAATTATCAAGAAAGCACATCAGCACATCTACTTCCTGAGAAGATTACGGAGAGTCGGTTTGTCAAGGAGGACTCTCTCTAACTTCTACAGGTGCATAGTAGAGAGCTTGCTGACTGGTTACATCGTGGCTTGGTTCGGCAACTTGAGCATCCTGGAGAGGAAAAGACTTCAAAAAGTAGTAAACACTGCCCAGTCTATCATTGGCTCTGACCTTCCTTCCATCGAGGGGATTTATCGCAGTCGCTGCCTCAAAAAGGCTGGCAGTATCATCAAAGACCCACATCATCCTGGCCACACACTCATCTCTCTGCCACCTTCAGGTAGAAGGTACAGGAGCCTGAAGACTGGAACGACCAGGTTTAGGAATAGCTACTTCCCCACAGCCACCAGGCTATTAAACCTGGCTCGGACAAAAAGATAATCATTAATAACCCATTATCTGTTAACTGTTATTTGCATGTTATCAGTTTATTTATTCATGTGTGTATGTATTTATATAATGATATATGGACACACTGATCTGTTTTGTAGTAAATCCCTTCTATGTTCTGTGAGCCAAAGCAAAGCAAGAATTTCATTGTCCTATCAGGGACACATGACAATAAACTCACTTGAACTTAAACTTGAGGTAAGATAAAGATTGTGCAAGTTAGTTCAAGAACCTAATAATTGTAGGAAAGTAGCTGTTCGTAACTCCCCGTTGGATTGCAACCTTGTCGTGGTTGGGGAGCTTGTGTGCCTCAGTGAACCTTGGAGCTATGCCAGCGGGAGATTCATCTCCTGTTAGGGTCTCCCATGCTGAACAGGTCGAAGGGTAGAGGTGAGATGAAGAACGATCCACTGGTCCTCCAGGTTGGAGGTTGAGCACAGGGCTAACAACCCTGTCTCGTAAAACAAATATGGCACGGAAACAGCAACTGAAGGAATTAACAGGAGTGGAGGACCTTCGTTGTTGCCCTACATGCCAGGAGGCATAATTGCAGTGCTAGCTGTTCGTAAACCAGGACTTCAGGTTTCTGCACATTCTGCCCGATGGTAGTGGCAAAAAGAGGGCATGGCCAGGATGGTGGAGATCCTTGATGGTAGATGTCCCCGTCCTGAAGCATGTAGATGCTTTCGATGATGGGAAGGGCTGTGTCTGTGATGGACTGGACTGAGTCCATGCTCTTTGCAGCGTCTTTTTTTGTTTGTTGGCATTGTCATCAAAAGCCATGATGCAACCAGCCAGGATACTTTCTACATTCTGAAGAAGGATCCCCACCCAAAATGTCATCCTTCAAGTTCCTCCACAGATACTGCCTGAGCAGCTGATTTACTTCAGCACTTTGTGCTTTACTTTCTATAGTTTATCTGCAGAGGTTTGTTAACGTATTTGGTGACTCACCGACTCTCTTCTAAAACTTCTAAAAAAGTAGAAGCACTGACATGCCGTCTTTGCTGGGCGAATATATGTGTTTTGTTTATTATATTGCTTACAGAGTACTATGTTTACATATTCTGTTGCACTGCAATAAGAAATTCATTCGTTTGGGATATAAAACACTTTTGACTCTTGACTCTTGAGATCAATCCCATTCTCTCTGACATATTCTCCATCTACTCCCTCCAAATTCTATCACCCACCTTCTTACTGGGCGTACATTACAGGAACAGTTAATCTACCAACCCTTATCCCTTTAGAAGCGCCGGGATGTAACAAGAGGCACTCTTTTGCTTACACATTCTGCCCCACTCTGACACTGATTATCCTTATCCCCAATTACTATCCTGCACTGTTTTTCCTCTTTTCTCCGTAGCATTGTGTAGTTCCCTTCATCAGACACAATTGCTTCTAACCCACCCCAGCCCCTTATTTAGCGTAACATGATTTATTTGATGCTTATTCACAGAGCGCTACGCAAAGACTTGGACTTCAATGAAACGGTGGCCTTAGTGACAAGAATCACAAAGGTAAAACATAGAAGTATCAAAGCTGAATAACATTGGATGTTATGACCTGTTCATTTAAAATAAGCCATTTACTTTTAAATAAGTTTAGAAGTTGTCAACTGGCACAAAGTATGTCCTTATAGACATCAATTTTCTTCGTCCAATAACACTCGCCACAAAGAAATCCCACTCAACTCTCCAAACTCTGTGCAAACTTTCAAATTAGAAAGATTCGCTGCAGCAGACACTATTGCTGGCCGTCGACAATGTATTGTATTTTGAATTTAATCCCAACCACAGTGAGATTCAATGGGAATGACACAGATACTGACGTCTGTATTTCAGTTTTTGTATGTCAGCATTTCCCGTTAAAACCAATTGTCAACAGTGCTACTGTTGTGCATCTCAAACTCTATAAAAAATTTCCCATGTTCTCTTCAAAATGAAAAACAGTATAAAGGCATATATTCTCATTCATTGCGTTAATACATTTTTTCTTAATCCTAACAATTTTATTGCCTTTATCGCAGTGTGCGATTGCCAGTTCCCGTCAAGTTCCAGATAGATTTCTGCTGTAGACTGCGATGGAACTTCTAATGCACCACTCTGAGCTGGATACCAGCCAAGGCTCCACAGGCAATAGGTCGGTAAGTTGTCCGACAGAATAACAACTTAAGCCTCAGATTTGGAATAATTTTGGAATTTGACAAATTCAATATTGCATCCTCTTCCTAACTTCCTTGTGAAATCACCCAAAAAAAAATCTCAATCTCAACCTCAGCACAAATGCACAGCTAGAATCCCTATCTGACTCACAATCCAATATTTGTCTTCTAAATATTATGCAAAGTGTACAGTTTATGCACAAAGTAACAGTACATGGAAAAGAGATGATGTTTGAAAATGTAAGCATCCCTTTAGAAATAAACTTATCAAAAGGTAGAAAGAAACATTTATGCTGGGCTTTTTGTTTCACGCTTTTACTCATTCTTAACTTTAAAAAAAATCTTTTAATGTGAACACTTCTAGTATATTGATATATATTAGAAATCTTAACGTCTGTTAAAAATGTAAAGCAGAGAATTACAGCACTGATGGCCTGGTATACAGTACAAAATGGTATGGGCAAAATCAGCCTAGGAATATAACATACTGAAGAATCAATATCAGTCTTTAAGAAGGAACTGCATATGCTGGAAAATTGAAGGTATAAAAAAGTGCTGGAGAAACTCAGCGGGTGCAGCAGCATCTATGGAGCGAAGGAAATAGGCAACGTTTTGGGTCGAAACCCATCTTCAGACTCAGAATCAATATCAGTCATGCTGCATTAAGAGCTAACGAATGCACCACGATCTAGTTCCTTAAGGGCCTGTCCCACTTGGGGCGTCATTTGTGCGTCATGCAGGTGGCACGCGAAGAATTTGTGAATCCCAAAGTCCTGGGGCGCCGCAGCGTGCGTCGTGAAGCGTAAATAACGCGCAAATGACGCCCAAGTTGGACAGGCCCTTTACTCTGCAGAGCTACTTAGAACAAAACACATAATTCAACTCCAGTGATCAAAAGAGGTCACAATTTCCTAGGACTAAAAGCAAGATTATTTAAGAACATCTTTTCATTTAGTCAAAGATAATGTTGGAGAATAAATTGAAGCATGCAAATTGTATTTAGTTGCCTTCCATCCTGCATTTTTCAGCAAAATTACCCTCTTTCAACTGAGAGGTTGCTATAGTTTCCTTTGTACATTTAGTTTCTTCAAAAAAATTATTTATTCGTAGATTCGTAAATAATCATAGATTATTTCCCATGGAAAATGACATTTTTGTTCTATGCTTGATGGTAAGAACAGACATACCAGCTGCAACACGTTGGCTGCAAAATTATTGGTTAAATACAGCAGCGATTGAAGTTAGAGTCTATAGTGCATAAAACAGCCTTACTTACTGGAGTAAGCAAACTATTACATAGAACGTGTAGAACGTAGGACATTGCTGCACAGGCCGTTCAGCCCAGTGTCTATGCCGAACATGATGGCAAGTTAAACTAATCTCCTCTGCCCGCACGTGATCCATATCCGTCCATTCCATGCACATCCGTGCGCCTATCCAAAAGTTCGAAAAAGCCACTATTGTATCTGCTTCCAAAACCATCCTAGGCAGCGACCTCCCACCACTCTATGTGTAGTAATCTTGTCCCACGAGTTTAAAATTTATTTTCAACATTCCCTCTCTGACCTTGTCGGTATGCCCTCTTGTTTTTCAACGTTTAAATGTCCAGTCAAAAATCAAAAAAATACCAAACACTGCAAATGTTGGAAATCCAAAATAAATAAGAAATGATGAAATTAAGCGGCAGCCATGGAGAGAAATGCAGAGTTATCTTTTCTAGTTGGCAACCTATCACTGGAGAGAGAAAATATTAGAAATGAAGGATGTTTTAGAGAAGAGAGAAAAATATATATACAAACAAGAACTGTGCAAAACCTTTCCAACATTCTCAGCAGCTACACATACATACTTTGGACTTAGAGATATAACGCGGAAATAGGCATTTCGGCCCACCGACTCCATGCTGACCATTGATCCCGCACAGTAAAGGGCCTGTCCTACTTACGAGAACTTTACAGGCGACTGCCGGCACCCGTCATAGGTCACCAAAATTTTCAACATGTTGAAAGTTCAGCGGCATCCAGAAAGACGCTACGACTCTTTGGAGACCTCTCACGACCATTGGAGACCTCTCACGGCCATACAGGTCGTAGGGTCTCCAAAGGTCGTAGCGCCTTTCTGGACGTCGCTGAATTTTCAACATGTTGAAAATTTTGGCGACCTATGACGTGTGCCGGCAGTCGCCTGTAAAGGTCGCGTAAGTGGGACAGGCCCTTAACACTATCCTACACATACGAGGACAATTTACAATTTTCCCCAAAACCAAATAACCTACAAACCTGTAGATCTTTGGCGTGGAAGGAAACCTGGGCACCTGGAGAAAACCAACGCGGTCACAGGAAGAACGTATAAACTCCCAACAGACAGTACCCATAATCAGGATTGAACCCAGGTCCCTGGCATTGTAAGGCAGCAACACTGCCGCTGTGCCGCCCGAAATGTGACCGGATTGAAAACAAGAGAGGCTAAATGATACAACTGGTGGAGGTGCGATCTGAGAGAGGGGTGTATTTTGCAGCTTATGTGTCTGGGGATGTTATGGGACGAAGATGAATGAAAAATTACACTGCTGGAACAATGTGAAACAAAACACCAGAGTTAATTGAATTCTGAAGTAAAAGAGAATGCTGGAAATACTCATCATGCATTATTTGTGGAGAGAAATGAACTCACCAGCATGAAGAATCAATCTGTGAGGTGCTACAATAAAACAATCCATTTATTTCTATATGTTAAAATACAGCCATCATAAGCATATACAAGTTAATATTAAGAAATGGCAATTGAGCCAAAAGGACAAACCTGTTAACATCACCAACAGACTTCTGGAGCACGTTTAATAGGTTAAAATTATAAATTCTCATTTTGCATTCAGTACATGCTGGTCGATTCTGTTGTTGTCATTTATAGATCCTTTAAATCAATTTTTATTTCAAGACTTGTCTCATTATCGCAGTCTCATTCTGTATCATTGCCCCTTTCATGATAAACAGTATTCTATTCGGACCTTTTTCCTTTCTTTCCAAAGCACCAACTCTGACCCTACTTTGCTCTGCTTTTTTTAGTTGCTCCACTACCAACATGCCTAGTTCCAATAAAAGCTTAGACACAAAGCGCGACAGACGCTGGTTTCCAAAAAAAGACACCAAGCGCTGGAGTAACTCAGCCGGTTCAGGCAGCATTTCTGAAGAAGATTAATAATTTAAAGAGTCTGAAGAAGGATCCCAACCTGAAACGTCACCTATCCATGTCCACCTGATAAGCTGTCTGACCCGCTGAGTTACTACAGCACTTTTTTTCCCCCATAAAATGGATTTAAGAGATAGTTAGATAGAGCTCTAAAGGCTAGTGGAGTCAAGGGATATGGGGAGAAGGCAGGCACGGGTAATTGATAAGGGACGATCAGCCATGATCACAATGAATGGCCTCCTCCTGCACCTATTTTCTATGTTTCCATGTTTCTAAAAACTTGCTGATCTAAAACATTAACTTGAAGATACACACAAAAAGCTAGAGTAACTCAACAGGTCAGGCAGCATCTCTGGAGAAAAGGACTAGTTGACATTTCAGGTCGAGACAGGGCCCTAGTGAGACCACACCTGGAGTATTGTGTGCAGTTTTGGTCTCAAAATTTGAGGAAGGACATTCTTGCTATTGAGGGAGTGCAGCGTAGGTTCACAAGGTTAATTCCTAGGATGGTGGGACTGTCATATGCTGAGAGAACGGAGCGGCTGGGCTTGTATACTCTGGAATTTAGAAGGATGAGAGGGGATCTTATTGAAACATATAAGATTATATGGGGAGAAGGCAGGAACTGATTGTGGATGATCAGCCATGATCACATTGAATGGCGGTGCCTACTCCTGCACCTATTGTCTATTGAGACCCTCTTCAGACCACGGAAAGAGAACTTCTTTAAAGTAGGCATTCCTTGAGGAGATGAATGCAATGTTTGTGACTTTTGATGGCAGAAAGAAAGGAAAGATGTCAACGGTTGAAATATTGAATGCAGTGAGGAATCAAGCGGGACTGCAGATCAAATCAGCTTGGAGCTACAGAATCTAAATGTTAACTGTTTCTCCTTCCATAGATGTTGCTTGATATCAGTATATAAAGGAACTACAGATGCTGGTTTAAACTAAAGATAGACACAAAAAGCTGGAGTAACTCAGCGGGACAGGCAGCATATCTGGAGAGGAGGAATGGGTGACATTTCGGGTCGAGACCCTTCTTCAGACCTTCAATCTTGACCCGAAACGTCACCCATTCCTTCTCTCTGGAGATGCTGCCCATCCTGCTGAGTAACTCCAGCTTCTTGTGCTATCTTCTGTTGCTTGATATTATATGCATTTCCAGCATTTTCTATTTTTATTTAAAATTCTATTAAACACCCTGCATATTACATGGTCCACTTCTCATCTGGCTTCTAAATGTAACGTGCATTGCCATTATTTCTCTGCATACAGTTGGCCACTAAAGCTTTTAGTTATTGAGCAACTAGAGGATTTAAGTATTGTTTCACACCTCATTAAATCAAATTTGATAGATTGTGTGCCGTCGTTAATCTCAATGAATAAACATTTGATAAGACAATTTAGATGGGAACAAAATTTCACACCGTATTAAATTCACTATGTAGTAAAGTGGCAGACTGGTTCTCAGCGATAATTCTCATGTTTAGCACTTTTTTTTCATCTTAAAATAACTTGGCTGTCTCTGCACCTTTTGTGCAGTTTGCAGAAAGTCTCAGCCCAAAACGTCACCTATTCCCTTTCCCCAGGGATGCTGTCTGACCCACTGAGTAACTCCAGTTTTTTGTGTCTATATGCACCTTTTACATTTGATTTTGAGTCCAGTCTAGAGCTTTGGGTAGTGGCACAAGTAGTTGCCATCTACACAGTCATTGTGTCTGCCCATGGATGGAGGTGCCAGTCTCAGTAACAGCACTGATAGACACAATGTGCTGGAGTAACTCAGCGGGCCAGGCAACCTCTCTGGAGAAAAAGGATGTGTGGCATTTCAGACTGAAGAAGGGTCCCGACCTGAAACGTGACCCTTCCTTTTTCTCCAGAGATGCTGCCTGACCCACTCAGTTATTCCAGCACTTTGCGTCTATGTTTGATATAAAACAGAATTTGCAGTTCTTTGTGTCAACATTCTCAGTTCCAGCATGGTGCTTTGTACATAGAAGATATAGGCACAACAGATAAGCAAGTTACTATAATTCTTAAACCTTTTCAATTGCCAGCTAGGCTGCAGTTGGAGTAATGTATCCGTATCTGGCATATCGGGATGATTGCCAATAACTCGGAGAAGGGGCTACGAAGTTTTACTGCAATGATAACAAGCAAGGGGGATTTTACTTGTCCCAAGATTCGTGATTGGACTGATCCAGGATGGGGAGGAATCTGCCTACAGACAGGAAGAGTCACAGCTGGCGTCCTGGTGCCGTAGCAACAACCTAGAGCTCAATGCTCTTAAGACAGTGGAATTGATTGTAGACTTTAGGAGAACTCCCCCTCCCCTCACCCCACTTACCATCAACAACACCACAGTCACATCTATGGAGTATTTTAAGTTCCTGGGAACCATCATCTCCAAGGACCTTAAGTGGGGGGCGACCATCGACTCCACAGTCAAAAAAGCACAACAGAGGATGTACTTCCTACGGCAGCTGAGGAAGCACAATCTGCCACATGCAATGATGGTCCAACTCTACACGGCCATCATAAAGTCTGTTCTCACCTTCTCCATCATGGTCTGGTTTGGCTCAGCTACCAAGCACGACACCTGGAGGCTGCAGCGAATCGTCCAATCAGCAGAAAAAGTTATCGGCTGCAACCTTCCCTCCATTGATGAACTGTACACTGCAAGGGCCAGGAAGCGAGCAGGCAAGATCATCTCTGACCCCTCTCACCCTGGCCACAAACTCTTTGAATCACTTCCCTCTGGAAGGCGACTCCGGACTGTCAAAGCTGCCACAGCCAGACATAAAAAGAGTTTTTATCCACGAGTAGTTACTCTACTCAACAGCCAAAAATCTGTAGCCTCCCTTTGATCTGGTATTTTGTTGGTTCACATGCTTAATCAATGGTGTTTTACCATTAATGTTTTATTATTATTAATGTTTAGTGTTTTCTGAGTCATTCGTAACTGTCACTGTTGTTACTTGTGGGCAGAGCACCAAGACAAATTCCTTGTATGTGAATACTTGGCCAATAAACTTACTTACTTACTTAGTGAGACTGGAAATGAACAGACCCAATTGCATCATTGGCTATCACTTAAAGTCGAGTATGATTGTCCTCCTGGTGGGTCCTTTCCGTGGGTCATGAGATGGTTGAAGAGCTCAACCCTGGAGCCACATATGTTTCTGCAGTGTTGGCATGGATGCGTGGTATTGGGGTGGGAATGGTTGGGACATCTTGGTGGTGTCTCTCCTTATGTCTCCCATGCTTGTGTTTTACAAAGTGTCAGAGGTTTTCTTCATACAACGCATCTCCTTTGTAAATAGTGATCTGCCCTGTGCTAGATCCTCTCAGTTGGTGCGGCTGTCATGGGACTTCTGGAGTTGATCCTGATGTTGTCTTCTGACTTCCATGGGTCACTATCCTGCCAGTAGTTGGGAGTAGAGGATTTGTTTTGGGAGACAGAAGTCGGAAGTCCTGCCAACGTGATCAGTTCTTCTGAATCGGTGTTTATGAAGGTGGTGGTAATGGAGTTCATGTTAGCCTCCTCCAGCACATTGAGATGGATGCATTATGGCAGCACGTGGCACAGTTGTAGAGTTGCTGCCTTACAGTGTCAGAGACCCGGGTTCGATCCTGACTGAAGGTGCTGTTTGTGCAGAGCTTGCACATTCTCCCTGCAACTGGGTGGGATTCCTCCAGGTGCTCCAGTTTCTTCCCACATTCTAAAGGTGCTGTTTTGTAGGTTAATTGCTGGTGATATGATTCGAGGACTCTGAGGTGTCTGTTGTAGATGGTCAAGTCTCAGGTCCCTATAGTAGGGAGGGAAACTGTGCCCCTGTAAAGCAGCGGCACAGTGGTACTACGATAGTGTCACGGCCTCACAGTGCCAGAGACCCTGGGTCGATTCTGGCCTTGGTTGCCGGCTATGTAGAGTTTGCACATTCTCCCTATAACTGCGTGGGTTTCCTCCAGGTGCTCCGGTTTTCTCCCACGTGGTTTGTGGATTAATTGGCTTCTATAAATATTGCCCATAGTGTGGAAGGAGTGGATGAGAATGTGAGATAATATAACAGAACAGGGTATGAGTGGGCGAAAGGCCCTGTTTCCACAGTGTATCTCTAAACTAAACTAATGGCTTTGCAGACCAGTAGCTTGGCCCTCACTTGAGGTCACGGTCTTTAAAGACTCACAAACCTGGCAAAAGTCCCAGTCGAACAGCAGAATCAGGGATACACACAAAATGCTGGAGTAACTCAGCGGGACAGGCAGCATCTCTGGAGAGAAGGAATGGGTAACATTTCGGGTCAAGACCCTTCTTTAGACTGAAAGTCATCGCTGGTGGTGCCGCTCGCAGCAGCCTTGCCAGCGGTCTGTCCGTCATTTCACCCTTTTGTTATTTTTTAGTGTCAAAAGTATGTTTTATAAGGATTCTTAGTCTTTTTTGTGTGGTGGTTGGTGGAGCGGAAGAGGAGAAACCGTTTCCCAGTCACTTCCTGGTCGGAGATGTGTCTTTTTTCCGAGTCACATCTTGGCCCCCCGCTCGCAGCCTACCATCTGGATTGGCATGGCCTTCCCTGCCGGAGACTGGTCAGAGCTTCAGCAGCGGAGCAGCACCGGATTCCATCACGGACATCGGTGTGTGGAGCTCCGGAGTGTTGGGCCTGCTGATTAACATCTTGGAGCTGTGGTCTGCGGAGCTTCCATCCGCAGGACGCGCTTACTTTAACATCGCGGCGTCCTGGGATCCTTTGCCGAGGGTCGGCAGTGATGGAACTCCGTCCAGCTCGGCCTGTGGACTTCGGGAGCCGCGAATTCAAATCTCACTGTACCAATTGGTGCATGTGACAATAAGCGTAACTTGAATTTGCACAAAGTCACGGGAAAGGGAAATGAGAGATATAGACGATGATGTTGAGAGATATAGAACAAATGAATGAAAGATATGCAAAAAAGTAACAATGATAAACAAAACAGGCCATTGTTAGCTGTTCAGGAACTTGGAGACACAAGAAACATAGAAACATAGAAATTAGGTGCAGGAGTAGGCCATTCGGCCCTTCGAGCCTGCACCGCCATTCAATATGATCATGGCTGATCATCCAACTCAGTATCCCGTACCTGCCTTCTCTCCATACCCTCTGATCCCCTTAGCCACAAGGGCCACATCTAACTCCCTCTTAAATATAGCCAATGAACTGGCCTCAACTACCCTCTGTGGCAGAGAGTTCCAGAGACCCACCACTCTCTGTGTGAAAAAATATCTTATCTCGGTCCTAAAGGATTTCCCCCTTATCCTTAAAGCTGTGACCCCTTGTTCTGGACCTCCCCAACATCGGGAACAATCTTCCTGCATCTAGCCTGTCCAACCCCTTAAGAATCTTGTAAGTTTCTATAAGATCCCCTCTCAATCTCCTAAATTCTAGAGTATAAACCGAGTCTATGCAGTCTTTGTTCATAAGACAGTCCTGACATCCCAGGAATCAGTCTGGTGAACCTTCGCTGCACTCCTTCTATGGCAATAATGTCCTTCCTCAGATTTGGAGACCAGAACTGTACGCAATACTCCAGGTGTGGCATCACCAAGACCCTATACAACTGAAGTAGAACCTCCCTGCTCCTATACTCAAATCCTTTTGCTACGAAAGCTAACATACCATTGGCTTTCTTCACTGCCTGCTGTACCTGCATGCCTACTTTCAATGACTGGTGTACCATGACATCCAGGTTGCACTGCATCTCCCCTTTTCCTAATCGGCCACCATTTAGATAGTAGTCGGTTTTCCTATTTTTGCCACCAAAGTGGATAACCTCACATTTATCCACATTATACTGCATCTGCCAAACATTTGCCCACTCACCCAGCCTATCCAAGTCACCTTGCATTCTCCTAGCATCCTCCTCACAGCTAACACTGCCCCCAGCTTAGTGTCATCCGCAAACTTGGAGATATTGCCTTCAATTCCCTCATCCAGATGATTTATGTATATTGTAAATAGCTGGGGTCCCAGCACTGAGCCTTGCGGTACCCCACTAGTCACTGCCTGCCATTGTGAAAACGACCCGTTTACTCCTACTCTTTGCTTCCTGTTTGCCAGCCAGTTCTCTATCCACATCAATACTGAACCCCCAATGCCATATGCTTTAAGTTTATATACTAATCGCTTATGTGAGACCTTGTCGAAAGCCTTCTGGAAGTCCAGATACACCACATCCACTGGTTCTCCCCCATCCACGCTACTAGTTACATCCTCGAAAAATTCCACAAGATTCGTCAGACATGATTTACCTTTTGTAAATCCATGCTGACTTTGTCCAATGATTTCACCACTTTCCAAATGTGCTGCTATCCCATCTTTAATAACTGACTCTAGCAGTTTCCCCACTACCGATGTTAGACTAACTGGTCTGTAATTCCCCATTTTCTCTCTCCCCCCCTTCTTAAAAAGAGGGGTTACGTTTGCTACCCGCCAATCCTCAGGAACTACTCCAGAATCTATAGAGTTTTGAAAGATTATCACTAATGCATCCACTATTTCCGGAGCTACTTCCTTAAGTACTCTGGGATGCAGCCTATCTGGCCCTGGGGATTTATCGACCTTTAATCCATTCAATTTACCCAACACCACTTCCCGACTAACCTGGATTTCACTCAAGTACTCCTTTGACCTGCGGTCCCCTGCTATTTCCGGCAGATTATTTATGTCTTCCTTAGTGAAGACGGAACCAAAGTAGTTATTCAATTGGTCCGCCATATCCTTGTTCCCCATGATCAACTCACCTGTTTCTGACTGCAAGGGACCTACATTTGTTTTAACTAATCTATTTCTCTTCACATATCTATAAAAACTTTTGCAGTCAGTTTTTATGTTCCCTGCCAGTTTTCTTTCATAATCTATTTTTCCTTTCCTAATCAAGCCCTTTGTCCTTCTCTGCTGGTCTCTGAATTTCTCCCAGTCCTCTGGTATGCTGCTTTTTCTGGCTACTTTGTACGCATCATCCTTTGCTTTGATACTATCCCTGATTTCCCTTGTTATCCACGGATGCACTACCTTCCCTGATCTATTCTTTTGCCAAATTGGGATGAACAATTTTTGTAGTTCATCCATGCAGTCTTTAAATGTCTTCCATTGCGTATCCACCGTCAACCCTTTTAGAATTGATTGCCAGTCAATCTTGGCCAATTCACGTCTCATACCCTCAAAGTTACCTTTCCTTAAGTTCAGAACCATTGTTTCTGAATTAACAATGTCACTCTCCATCCTAATGAAGAACTCGACCATATTATGGTCACTCTTGCCCAAGGGGGCACGCACAATAAGACTGCTAACTAACCCTTCCTCATTACTCAATACCCAGTCTAAAATAGCCTGCTCTCTCGTTGGTTCCTCTACATGTTGATTTAGATAACTATCCCTCATACTTTCCAAAAAATCCTCTTCCTCAGCGCCCCTGCCAATTTGATTCACCCAATCTATATGTAGATTGAAGTCACCCATTATAACTGTTTTGCCTTTGTCGCACGCATTTCTAATTTCCTGTTTTATACCATCCCCAACTTCACTACTACTGTTAGGTGGCCTGTACACAACTCCCACTAGCGTTTTCTGCCCCTTAGTGTTTCGCAGCTCTACCCATACCGATTCCACATGCTCCAAGCTAACGTCCTTCCTTTGCATTGCGTTAATCTCCTCTCTAACCAGCAACGCTACCCCACCTCCTTTTCCTTTCTCTCTATCCCTCCTGAATATTGAATATCCCTGGATGTTCAGCTCCCAGCCTTGGTCACCCTGGAGCCATGTCTCCGTGATCCCAACTATATCATACTCATTAATAGCTATCTGCACGTTCAACTCATCCACCTTATTACGAATACTCCTTGCATTGAGACACAAGGCCTTCAGGCTTGTTTTTACAACGCTCTTACCCCTTATACAATTTAGTTGAGAAGTGGCCCTTTTTGATTTTTGCCCTGGTTTTGTCTGCCTGCCACTTTTACTTTTCATCTTGCTCCCTATTGCTTCCACCCTCGTTTTACACCCACCTGCCTCTCTGCTCTTGTACCCATCCCCCTGCCACATTAGTTTAAATCCTCCCCGACAGCACTAGCAAACACTCCCCCAAGGGCATTTGTTCCATTCCAGCCCAGGTGCAGACCGTCCTGTTTGTACTGGTCCCACCTCCCCCAGAAATGGTTCCAGTGCCCTAAAAATTTGAATCCCTCCCCCTTGTACCATTTTTCAAGCCACGTATTCATCTGCAATATCCTCCTATTTCTACTCTGACTGGCCCGTGGTACTGGTAATAATCCAGAGATTATTACCTTTGAGGTCCTACTTTTGAGTTTATTTCCTAGCTCCCTAAATTCACCTTGTAGGACCTCATCCCTTTTTTCCCCTATATCGTTGGTGCCAATATGCACCACGACAACTGGCTGTTCACCCTCCCCCTCCAGAATGTTCTGCAGCCGTTCAGTAACATCCCTGACCTTTGCACCAGGGAGGCAACATACCATCCTGGAGTCTCTTTTGCGGCCGCAGAAACGCCTATCTATTCCCCTGACAATTGAATCCCCTATTACAATAGCCCTTCCCCTCTTTTTTCCCCCATCATGTGCTGCAGAGCCACCCATGGTGCCATGAACTTGGCTGCTGCTGCATTCCCCTGATGAGCCATCTCCCTCAACAGTATCCAAAATGGTAAACCTGTTGAGTAGGGAGATGACTGCAGGGGACTCCTGCACTATCTGCCTACTGCTTTGCTGGCTATTGGCCACCCGCTCCCTTTCTGTCCTCTTACCTTTTACCTGTGGCGTGACCAACTCGCTGTATGTGCTGTCCACGACTTTCTCTGCATCGTGGATGCTCCAGTATGAATCCAGCCGCAGCTCCAATCGTTCAATGCGGTCTGCCAGGAGCTGCAGCTGGACACACTTCCTGCAAATGTAGTCATCAGGGACACCGACCATATCCCTGATCTCCCACATGTTGCAGGCTGAGCAAACCATGGGGCCAATCTCCACTGACATCTTACTCCCAAATTACTCTATTAAATATATATATTTTTTATTTATTTATATATTTTTATTTTTTATTTTTTATTAAACACAAAACTTTATTCTTTGCTATTACATTTTACTTTACTTTTACTTTACCAAAACTTTACTAATAAATACTGAATCCCTAACACCCAGAATCCTTAACTCCCAGAATCCTTAGCACCCAGAATCCTTAAACCTGTAGGCAGAAATGTAAAAATGTAAACCCCGGGTTGCAGCCAATCAGCTGCTTCCTCTGGTCCTCTTCAACCAATCAGAACCTTCCACCAGATTCCCTCACTGGAAGATGGAACGTTGCAGCTGCTGGTCTCACAGCGCAGGTAGCTCCACCCTCTGTCTCCAACGGCTCCCCGGGCCTCTGTGTCAGCAAGCCCCGCGCTAGCTTTATACTCACAGCGCAGGTAGCTCCACCCTCTGTCTCCAACGGCTCCCCGGGCCTCTGTGTCAGCAAGCCCCGCGCTAGCTTTATACTCACAGCGCAGGTAGCTCCACCCTCTGTCTCCAACGGCTCCCCGGGCCTCTGTGTCAGCAAGCCCCGCGCTAGATTTATACTCACAGCAGGTAGCTCCACCCTCTGTCTCCAACGGCTCCCCGGGCCTCTGTGTCAGCAAGCCCCGCGCTAGCTTTATACTCACAGCGCAGGTAGCTCCACCCTCTGTCTCCAACGGCTCCCCGGGCCTCTGTGTCAGCAAGCCCCGCGCTAGCTTTATACTCACAGCGCAGGTAGCTCCACCCTCTGTCTCCAACGGCTCCCCGGGCCTCTGTGTCAGCAAGCCCCGCGCTAGCTTTATACTCACAGCGCAGGTAGCTCCACCCTCTGTCTCCAACGGCTCCCCGGGCCTCTGTGTCAGCAAGCCCCGCGCTAGCTTTATACTCACAGCGCAGGTAGCTCCACCCTCTGTCTCCAACGGCTCCCCGGGCCTCTGTGAAAAGCAAGCCCCGCGCTAGATTTATACTCACAGCAGGTAGCTCCACCCTCTGTCTCCAATGGCTCCCCGGGCCTCTGTGAAAAGCAAGCCCCGCGCTAGCTTTATACTCACAGCGCAGGTAGCTCCACCCTCTGTCTCCAACGGCTCCCCGGGCCTCTGTGTCAGCAAGCCCCGCGCTAGCTTTATACTCACAGCGCAGGTAGCTCCACCCTCTGTCTCCAACGGCTCCCCGGGCCTCTGTGTCAGCAAGCCCCGCGCTAGCTTTATACTCACAGCGCAGGTAGCTCCACCCTCTGTCTCCAACGGCTCCCCGGGCCTCTGTGAAAAGCAAGCCCCGCGCTAGATTTATACTCACAGCAGGTAGCTCCACCCTCTGTCTCCAACGGCTCCCCGGGACTCTGTGAAAAGCAAGCCCCGCGCTAGCTTTATACTCACAGCAGGTAGCTCCACCCTCTGTCTCCAACGGCTCCCCGGGCCTCTGTGAAAAGCAAGCCCCGCGCTAGGTTTATACTCACAGCAGGTAGCTCCACCCTCTGTCTCCAACGGCTCCCCGGGCCGCTGTGAAAAGCAAGCCCCGCGTTAGCTTTATACTCACAGCAGGTAGCTCCACCCTCTGTCTCCAACGGCTCCCCGGGCCTATGTGAAAAGCAAGCCCCGCGCTAGGTTTATACTCACAGCAGGTAGCTCCACCCTCTGTCTCCAACGGCTCCCCGGGCCTCTGTGAAAAGCAAGCCCCGCGCTAGCTTTATACTCACAGCGCAGGTAGCTCCACCCTCTGTCTCCAACGGCTCCCCGGGCCTCTGTGTCAGCAAGCCCCGCGCTAGCTTTATACTCACAGCGCAGGTAGCTCCACCCTCTGTCTCCAACGGCTCCCCGGGCCTCTGTGTCAGCAAGCCCCGCGCTAGCTTTATACTCACAGCGCAGGTAGCTCCACCCTCTGTCTCCAACGGCTCCCCGGGCCTCTGTGAAAAGCAAGCCCCGCGCTAGATTTATACTCACAGCAGGTAGCTCCACCCTCTGTCTCCAACGGCTCCCCGGGACTCTGTGAAAAGCAAGCCCCGCGCTAGCTTTATACTCACAGCAGGTAGCTCCACCCTCTGTCTCCAACGGCTCCCCGGGCCTCTGTGAAAAGCAAGCCCCGCGCTAGGTTTATACTCACAGCAGGTAGCTCCACCCTCTGTCTCCAACGGCTCCCCGGGCCGCTGTGAAAAGCAAGCCCCGCGTTAGCTTTATACTCACAGCAGGTAGCTCCACCCTCTGTCTCCAACGGCTCCCCGGGCCTATGTGAAAAGCAAGCCCCGCGCTAGGTTTATACTCACAGCAGGTAGCTCCACCCTCTGTCTCCAACGGCTCCCCGGGCCTCTCAACTGAAGATGTTGGAATTGTAAGTAAAAGTCAAAGTGCTGGAGTAACTCAGAGGGCGTGGCAATGCGTCTGGAGGGCTGGAGGGAATGGACAGGTGATGTTTCGGGTTAGACTTTAGATTTTAGAGATACAGCGCGGAAACAGGCTCTTCAGCCCACCGAGTCTGCACTGATCCGCGATCACCCTATTAACCTATACACACTAGGGACAATTTGTACAACTTACCAAAGCCAACTAACCTACAAATCTGTACATCTTTGGAACACCCAGGGAAAGATAATTTGTATCTTTAAAATGAGTTGTTAACATACTTGAAACATAAAAACTTGCAATTAGAAAAGATAAAGGAGTATGATTAATAAGGCCTATATTGGTCGGTGCCTTTCACAATCTTGGGATATCCCCAAAGCACTTTACAGTCTATTTATTAAGTTCAGTCACCATTATAATGTGTGAACCACAGCAGCCTGGGTAGCCAGACTGTCCCTAAGATTCTCCCAATGCCATTCTGTGACTGCCCACAAGAGGGTGTGAGGTACTTGGATCAACCAAACCATATGTCTGTCTTAAAGATCAAATTTTGTACAGTAGCGTTTGATAATCCTACTGTAATGGTTATCCAGAGAACTACTGTGGCTTGTCAAACTTTAATTTTCTTAGGAATGACATACAGAAATATAGTTCAAATCAGATTATACATAAACGGCAACTGGTTTATGAATCCCCTTTAAGAAATTAGACTTGTTTTATGGAATGATGCATCAACGTGACTGACTATTACATGGTTATTAATGTAGTTATTCTGTTGTACCAAATTTTAACAGTTGTCCAAAAGACAGCCACTATCAACTCCACAGGGCAATTATACGAGCAAAAATCATCAACACCTAGTCTTGTGAATGCAGCAAAAAACTATAAAATTATACAGTTCAACAATATGCATACACCAACCAGTTATGTTGATCTACCTGATTGAGAGGAAATTAAAATTTAACGATGGCACCATTCTTATATCTTCTCAGACGTGATTCAAAAAGTGTTCAAATTTGTAAAAGGAACGTTAATCCACATCATTTACACCCACTGTAAAAAAAAGACCCACTGATCCCCATGATACACCATTCATTACATTTTGCCAACCAGAAGATCCATTTATGCCTGAACGGCTTCCTGCCAATCTTCTATCCTCGTCAATATGTCACTTGCCACACCATGAGCGTTTATTTCCTGCATTAACCTTTGATGTGGTGCCCGACCAAATGCCCTCAGAAAAATCTGTTACGAAATGTCCAAAGTATCCATGAGATATGTTACTTCTTCAAAGAACTCCAACAAATTGATTAAACCGTTTAGAAAAACACTGGCTCTGCGTGCTTACTTTTAAGTTTCCCAAGTGCCGTGCTATAACATCCTTTTTTGCAGGGAAATAAGAGAACCGTGTTAGCCTTTCCGTGGGAGGAAGCAACGATGGAGGGACTTGTGAGAAATCTTGCAGGAGGCGAGATGGACATCGAATGGCAACAGATCTGATGAGCGGGTGATAAAAACTCAGAGCTGATACCTGCTGTGACAATTCGCCATGTGTTTGCTCCTGCAGGGGCTGGCACTCGGGAGATTTAAAGGCGTCAGTGCTCAGGGTATTGGTGAGCGCTCCGATCGAACAGGGGCGGCTGTGGGAGTGGGGGTGGGGTGGGTGATTGAGAGAAGCCAAAGAGATTTCATGCTTAAAACGTGGAAATTAAAAAGACTCCCAGAGGCAGAGGACTGAAGAGGAGAGAGGGGGGTGGGTGGGGGAACTAACCCGGAGAACGAAAACCCACTAACGCCTGGCTGACAACGCTGAACACTCTGGTGATGGCAGGTTATGTGTATTAAATGCATTTTCGACGCGATATTTTTGATTTACGATGGGTTTATCAGAACATAACTCCATTATAAGTTGAGGAGCACCTGCTAGTAGTAGTCTAATACGGGACAAGAGCGGTCCCATATGGGACAAACCAATTTATCCCAATATACGGGATGTCCCGGCTAATACGGGACAGTTGGCAACCCTATCCCGAGTAGCTCTATAACATAGGACTCTCTGTTTTACAGGCTGTTCCCAGGGAACACATTTGGAGACGAACATCAAGTGCTGCTGGAAGATCATCAATTTGGTGAATGAAGCTCTTTGGTCTACCTGAAACTTGTTGGTCTCTCAATACAGCCAGATGTCCTTCAGGGAATCTTGCCAACTGGCCCATTCCAGACTGCAGGAGTACATGCTGAAGGATGCATTGAAGCTTGGTGCTGCCAACACCAAGGCACTATGGGAGGGGGGTGGAAATGGGGAAACACAGTCTAGGGTGCTTCCGCTGCTGCACATTTAGGGACAGAGTCCCGTGGGGACATCTCTCATAAAAGGGAAGGGATATCACCCCAGGGGACCACATGAGTGGCAATGGTGTTTTGTCCTGGAATAGGTGCAAACACAACTGAGTATGACACTATTGAATGTACAGACAGTGGGAATGCATGAAGAGTTCTTGCAGTTATTTTGTTATGTCTATACTTTTTATTCTGAATAATGTTTATTTTGGGGGGATTATTTTTCCCCATAGCATATGTTTATATCAATGAAAATGTACAAGGCATGATTAATAAGTTTTCAGATTACTCTAAAATGGGTGGTATCGTAGGTAGTGAAGATGGTTATCAGAAATTACAGCAGGATCTCATTCAGCCGACCAAGTGGGCTGAGGAATGGTTAATGGAGTTGAATGCAGATAAGTGCGAAGTGTTGCATTTTGGGAAGTCAAACCAGGTCAGTATCTTCACAGTGAATGGCAACATCCTGGGTAATGTTATAGGGCAGAGGGATCTAGGATTGCAGGTACATATTTCCTTGAAAGGAGCGTCATAGATAGATAGGGTGATCAAAATTTCCTTGAAAGGAGCGTCATAGGTAGATCGGGTGATCAAAAAAAATAATGCTTTTGGAACTTTGGCCTTCATCAGTCAGGGTGTTGAGCGTAGAAGTTGGGATGTTATTCCAGTTGTACAAGACATTGGTGAGATCGCATTTGAAGTATTGTGTTTAGTTGGGCAAAAGGGCCTGTTTCCGTGCTGTGTCATGATGTCTCTATGTTAACCTAACTGGGCTGAATTTTCTTACTATCTCCCTCCCTCCCTTTTTTAATAGACAATAGGTGCAGGAGTAGGACATTCGGCCCTTCGAGCCAGCACCGCCATTCAATGTGATCATGGCTGATCATTCCCAATCAGTACCCCGTTCCTACCTTCTCCCCATCTAGCTCTCCTCTCCATCTCTCCCCACTTCCCTCCTACTCTCTCCCATTCTGTCAACTCATCTACTTCCCTCATCACCTCTCCTCCCCTCTCCTCTCCTGTCATCACCCCTCCTCCCTATAGAGTTGCATTTACTATATTCCAGGGAACCAAATTTAAGGAGGCTCTAACAGCAGCCTGACCTAATAGCACTGTTGACCTGAGTGATACTTCCAAAAGAGCAGTCTTAAAGTGCTTTTCAGGGTCAAGACAAGTTGAGCTTTTGCACGAAGATAGACACAACGTTTTGGAGTAACTCAGCGGGTCAGGCAGCAATCTCTGGTGAAAAGAAATAGGTGATGTTTTGGGTCGGAACCCTTCTTTACACAGTGCTTTTGCTCTACGTTCATATTGCACCAGGTTTGTATACAAAATAACAATCATTTGCAGCAGTGTAAGCCTTGCAGTGTGATTCAATGCAAATAAATAAATGCAGACATGCAAGATTAACAGAAAATAAATCTGTTTATGTTTTCACAAGCTTTCAAGTTTGCAGCGTTAACATGCTGTTTCAAACTCCCATAACGCAGCACCATTTGGATGTTGGTGGCGAGAGACGAGAACATTTTCCAGTTTAGTTGTCTGTTGACACGTGCTCAGAGATATAGTGAAAAATTTGTTCTGCAAGCTATCCAATTAAATCATACCATAAATGAGTCCAATAGATCCTCTTCTGGTAAACCACACACACTATTGGATCTTACTCCTATTGCTGCCAGAACACATTTGTTTAACATTTTGTACAGGTTTTACATAGGATAACACACTTCCCAGTGAACCTGGTCAGTTTAAAGGGAGCAAAATCAGAATGGTTGCTGGAGGAACTCCACGAGTCAGGAAGCATCTGTGGAGGAAAACAAAACGTTTCTGGTCGAGTCACTTCATCTAGACTGAAGAAGGTAGTATAAAAAGAGGTGGGGAGAATGATGGAGTAAGAGTTAGCAAGCGATAGGGTGAATACAGGTGGGGTTAAATGAGGGGGTTAAAAGGAGAGTGGTAAACAAAATGCTGTGAGATTTAGGTTGTACGTTTCAGCTTGTACATCCTTGGGAGTACGTAGATCAAATAATAATAAGTCCGGAATAATCAGTTTGGTATACTAATGAGTGAGCTAGATGTCAACTCAACTCAAACAGAACTCTAAACATTAATAGACCATTATCTGCTTATTTGCACTTTATCTATTTATTTATTAATGTGAGTATATATTTATATAATGGTATATGGACACACTGATCTGTTCTGTATTCATGCCTACTATATTCTGATGTGCTGAAGCAAAGCAAGAATTTCATTGTCCTATCTGGGACACATGACAATAAACTCTCTTGAATACCATCAGGATCTCCCAACATTAGGTTAATGGATTGTTGGCATTTTTACTGTAGTTACACTGATCAAGTGTACCCCCTGCTGGCTATTTCTGACATAACAACTACATATTACAGCAAAGATAGACACAAAAAGCTGGAGTAACTCAGCGGGACAGGCAGCATCTCTGGAGAGAAGGAATGGGTGACGTTTCGGGTCAAGACCCTTCTTCACAGCTCTTTGTGTTTATCTTCAGTTTAAACCAGCATCTGCAGTCCCTTCTTACACATATTACAGCAGCTTGCCCCACAGCATAAATCTGTCCACTGTTAACCTCCAACAATGGAATATCCACACAGCCTGGAAACTGTTCCTTCAGCGGAACCTGTACATGCCAATCGATATGTCCCATCTAGGCTAGTCCCACCTGCCCATGTTTAACCCATATTCATCTCAACCTTTACTGTCCATGTGTCTTTTTAAATATTGTTATAGTACCCGTCTCATCTACATACTTCCTCTGGCAGCTTGTTCCATATATGCATCACATTCTGAGTGAAAGATATTGCCTCATGTACCCATTAAATCTTGCCCCTCTCAGCTTAGACCCATGTCCTCTGGTTCTTGATTCCCCTACTCTGTGCATTTAACAATCTGGCACCTTTAGGGCTGGCATCCTTAGGGAACGGGGATTCTCCTCTTCCATCATAGATGAGGCCCTCACACGTGTCTCCTCGACACCCTGCAGCTCCGCCCTTGCTCGGGAACGGGATCCCACCACAAGTCACATCTTCCCAATTCCACCCCTTTCCACCTTCAGCAGAGACCGTTCCCTCCACAACTCCCCGGTTACCTTATCCCATCCCACACAACCCCTCCCCCGCCAGATACCTGCAAATGAGGAGATGTATCATCTGTCCCTACACCTCCTCCCTTGACTCTGTCCGGGCACCCCGACAGTCCTTTCAGGTTAGGCAGAGGGACCTCCTCCAACTTCATCTACTGTATCCGTTGTTCAAGATGTGGACACTTATACATCAGTGAGACTAAAAAAGGAAAACTGGATGATCGTTTCGCTGAACACCTTCATCAGCAGGGCTCAAAATTAGTGGTTGCCCGGGTGCCAATGACCACCCAAAGTGCCACCTGGCAACCTAAACGCCGACTCATTTTGCCCAGCTTGGCAAGCAAATACTGGTTTATACCGATAGACACAAAAAACTGGAGTAACTCCACGGGTCAAGCAGCATCTCTGGAGAATAGGAACTGACGTTTCGTGTCGACAGCAGCGGCTGTATTCTTCTAGTATCTTTGATTGTGGGGCAAAGACACCAGGTCCGTGGTGACGAAGGGTCGGAACGAATGACGGGCCCAAAACAGTGGCAGCAGCGGCAGCAGTGGCCGCGACAGTGGCTCTACCGCCTCCTCCTCCTGCACCCCGCCCGGCGGAAGGAGACCTCCCTCTCCCTCCCTCCCCCCCTCCTCCCCCTCCCTCCCTCCTCCTGGCCTCGGCGTGCGAGAGGGGTTGTTTTGAAAGCGCAGTTGGTGGATTTGCAGCAGTAGCTTTTGATTTGCAGGCAGCAGCCGCTATCGCCCTGGTAACGGCCGCTGCCTGCAAACCCGTAATGGCGCTTTCAATACAACCCCTCTAGCACGCCGATGCCGGGAGGAGGGAGGGAGGGGGAGAGAGGGAGAGAGGGAGGCGTAGGCCTCCTTCCGCTGACTGAAGCAGCTGCACCTATAGCTATAGGATCTTTCAGCTGCACCGCTCGTCCCCGCACCTACCTGTCAGCTGGCGGAGGAGGGGAGGCGGTGGCGACGAGTTCACAACCACCTCCCCCTTTTGCGGCAGCACTTTGGTGTTGGACAGGGACAGCCAAGGCAGCGGGGCGATGTTGTCCGAGGAGCGCTGACCTTCCTCCCTCCCCACCTCCTCTTCCCTCCCCCCCCCCTCTTTCTCTTTCTCTCTCTCTCTCTCTCTCTCTTGTACGCCCCCCTCCACCCCTCTTATCCTGGCACCCCTCCTCTCCATCCCGCACTGATCCCCATTCCCTCCTCTATTCAGTCCTCACTGACATCCCCAGGGCTCCCCTCCCCATCTACCCCCCACCCCTCCCAATCTATTCAACATCCTATCCACCTCACATTGATTCTCCTGCCACCCCCCCATCCATCCTGCACTAGTCCCCCAATTCATCGTGTACTGACCCCACTTCCCATCCATCCTGCACTTCTCCCCCCCCCCATTCATACTGCACTGATCCACCCATTCATCCCGTACTGACCCACCTTCCATTTACCCTGCACCAAACCCCCCATCCATCCTGTAGTGATCTCCCCATTCATCTTTTACTGAATCTCCATTCATCCTGTACTGATCCCCTCATGCATCCTGTACTGATTCCCTCATTCATCCCGTACTGATCCCCCATTCATCCTATACTAATCACCTCATTCATCCTGTAGTGATCCCACATTCATCCTGCACAGACCCGCCGATCCACACTGTCCTGACCCCCCCCCACCATTCATCCTGTACTGAATCCTCCCATTCATCCTGTGCTGATCCCCCCCCCCCATCCATCCTGTACTGAACACCCATTCAAGAAGAATGGGGGGAACAATCTGAAGAAGGGTCTCAACCCAAAACGTTGCCTAGTTCCTTAGCTCCATAGATGCTGCCTCACCCGCTGAATTTCTCTAGCATTTTTGCCTACCCCCATTCATCCTATACTGATCCCCCCCATTCATCCTGTACTGATCCCCCTCCCCATCCATCCCGTACTGATCCCCCATTCAACACCACTGACATCCCCCGTGCTCTCCCCTCACAATTTTACATTCCCCATCCAACATGTGCTAATTCACCTGACTCAATCCATCCATCCCGCACCGATTCCCTTCTCAACCCCCCCCCCCCCCGCCATCTATGCACTCCGCACTGATTCACACAACCCCTGACCCTACTGTGATTCATGGTCTTCAGAGCGAACATTGACTATGTTTGATAACGGAATGCAATCAAATGTGTTTTAATTCCAAATGTTATTATTTGTTTTGAAACCTTTAAATATATTACCAAAAGAACATTTGCTGCAGTTATGTCCTTTGGCCATCTCTTGTCAGTTAGTGTAATGTTTAACCTGTCCGGTTGGTATAGTCGGTTTTAACAGCTATTATCATACAATGCCTTTAGAACTTTCCTTGCAACCTGTATATTTTGTTATGGATAAATTATGTGGGAAGACAGAGTGTTTCTGTGCCAATAGCAATAACGACCCATGCTATGGCCATGTCATGGTAATTTTCGGTCCTTCACAGAAAACATGCTTGCATCAATCTGTAGTGTGCATGGTCCAGGATTTATTGACACAGGTTGATCATTTGCTGAATAATCCAACCACATTTCTGTTTGGAAGTGGAAAGATCTAATAGAAATTGCATTAATTGCAATATGTAAATAGAGTTGAGATATTGTATTATAATTTTGTGGTCATTGTGGTATATATCATGTCTTGATTGGTGATTATGTTTAGTTTGTGAGTTATTTGAAGCAGAAATAATATGTGAATGTAGTCAAAAGTGCTGGAGAAACTCAGCGGATGCGGCAACATCTATGGAGCGAAGGAAATGTGGGGTGGTGTGGGGGGGGTGGGTGGTGTTGGGGGTGGGGGAAGGGGGGAGGAATGGGGGAGGGGTAAAGGGGGGTGTGTGTGGGGAGGGAGGGGGGTGTGGGGAGGAGGGGGAGGGGGAAGGGAGTGGGGGTGTGGGGAGGAGGGGGAGGGGGAAGGGAGTGTGTGTAGGGAGGAGGGGGAGGGGGAAGGGAGTGTGTGTGGGGAGGAAGGGGAGGGGGAAGGGTGTGGGGTGTGTGTGTGGGGAGGAGGGGGAAGGGGGATACGTGGGGGGGAGGGACTCCACTCAGCGGCCAGCGGACACCGGCCACGGAACCACACAGCACCTCCAGACTCCACACAGCGGCTTACCCGACTCCACACAGCGACTTTCCCGACTCCACACAGTGGCTTTCCCGACTCCACACAGCGGCTTTCCCGACTCCACACAACGGCTTTCCCGACTCCACACAACGGCTTTCCCGACTCCACACAGCGGCTTTCCCGACTCCACTCTTGCGGACTCAATAAGCACGGCTTGTTAACTCAGCCCCGCCTCTGGAGCTTTATTCTCCGGCGGGTGCCGAAAGGGGCGTTACCTTCATGGTGAGTGACAAACGAGAAGACCAATGATGCTGATCTCACGATTTTTTAAACCTTCATAATATTTCACCGATCGGAAGTGGCTTGGAGCAGAGGAGAATGGTGAGTAAGGTGGGGAAAAAACCCTAGCGATATAGGGTAGCGTTTTTGCGCAAATTTAATTACAACACAGACCGGAAGTGGTCAAGATGAGAGTTTTAGTAATTGGATGGATGGATGGATGGATGGGTGGGTGGATGGATGGATGGATGGATGGATGGATGGATGGATGGATGGATGTTTGCTATTCATTGACCTTCTCAGGTCAGCCTTCCACACCTTAATACTGAATGTTCATCCCCAAACCTCTGGACATTGGTCAGGGTGTCTCCAACTGCAACTGTCTTATGGACTTCCTGAGTGGCAGAATGCTGCTTGAACGGCTGCGTAACTCCAGCACTTTGTATCTTTTTGGTAAACAAGCATCTACAGTTCATTGTATAAGTTCATAAGTTATAGGAGCAGAATTAGGCTATTCGGCCCATCAAGTCACGGTGGCGCAGCAGTAGAGTTGCTGCCTTACAGCAAAAGACCAGAGACCCGGGTACAAGGTACAAGTCTGCTCCACCATTCAATCATGGCTGATTTATCTATCTCTCTCAACCCCATTCTCCTGCCTTTGCTCTTTAACTTCTGACACCCACACTAATCAAGAATCTGTCAATCTCTGCCTTAAAAATATCCATTGACTTGACCTCCACAGCATTCTTTGGCAATGAAGTCCACAGATTCACCGCCCTCTGACCAAAGAAATTCCTCCTCATCTCCTTCCTAACGGAACGTCCATTTATTCTGAGGTTATGGCCTCTCCTCCTAGATCCTACCACTAGTGGAAACATCCTCTCCACATCCACTATCCTGGATATTCATTATTTTGTACATTTCAATGAGGGGAGCCCTCATCCTTCTAAACTCCAGCGAGTACAGGCCCGGTGCCGTCAAACGCTCATCATATGTTAACCTACTCATTCCTGGGATCAATCTCATAAGCCTCCTCAAGACCCTCTCCAGCACATCTTTCCTCAGATATGGGGCCCAAAATTGCTTACAATACTCCACAAAAGCAGCCTGGCCAGTGCCCTATAGAGCCTCAGCATTACATAGAAACATAGAAATTTGGTGCAGGAGTAGGCCATTCGGCCCTTCGAGCCTGCACCGCCATTCAATATGATCATTGTTGATCATCCAACTCAGTATCCCGTACCTGCCTTCTCTCCATACCCTCTGATCCCCTTAGCCACAAGGGCCACATCTAACTCCCTCTTAAATATAGCCAATGAACTGGCCTCAACTACCCTCTGTGGCAGAGAGTTCCAGAGACCCACCACTCTCTGTGTGAAAAAAGTCCTTCTCATCTCGGTCCTAAAGGATTTCCCCCTTATCCTTAAGCTGGGACCCCTTGTCCTTGACCTCCCCAACGTCGGGAACAATCTTCCTGCATCTAGCCTGTCCAACCCCTTAAGGGTTACATCGCTGTTTTTACAGTGCATTCAGAAAGTAATCAGACCCCTTCACTTTTTCCACATTTTGTTACGTTGCAGCCTTATTTAAAAATGGATTAAATTCATTTACACACAATACCCCATAATAAAAAAGCGAAAACAGGTGTTTAGAAATTTAAGAATGTAAGAAATAATTGAAATATCACATTTACATAAGTATTCAGACCCTATACGCAGTACTTTGTTGAGGCAACTTTGGCAGCGATTACAGCCTCAAGTCTTCTTGGGTATGACTCGACAAGCTTGGCACACCTGTATTTGTGTAATTTCTCCCATTCTTCTCTGCAGATCCTCTCAAGCTCTGTCAGGTTGGAAGGGGATCGTCGATGCACAGCTATTTTCAGGTACCTCCAGAGATGTTTGATCGGGTTCAAGTCCGGGCTCTGGCTGGGCCACTCAAGGACATTCGCAGACTTGTCACAAAGCCACTCCTGCGTTGTCTTGGCAGTGTGCTTAGGGTCCTTGTCCTGTTGGAAGTTGAATGTCCGCCCCAGTCTGAGGTCCAGAACGTTCTGGACCAGGTATTCCTCAAGGATCTCTCTGAACTTTGCTCCGTTCATCTTTCCCTCTATCCTGACTTGTCTCCCAGTTCCTGCCGCTGAAAAACATCCCCGCAGCATGATGCTGCCACTATCATGCTTCACCGTAGGTATGGTATTGGCCAGGTGATGAACGGTGCCTGGTTTCCTCCAGAAGTGATGCTTGGCATTCAGGCCAAAGAGTTCAATATTGGTTTCATCAGACCAGAGAATGTTTCTCATGCATTTTGGCAAACTCTAAGCGGGCTGTCATGTGTCTTTTACTGAGGAGTGGTTTCCGTCTGGCCACTCTACCATAAAGGCCTGATTGGTGGAATACTACAGATATAGTTGTCCTTCTGGAAGGTTCTCCCATCTCCACAGAGGAACTCTGGAGCTCTGTCAGAGTGATCATCGGGTTCTTAGTCACCTCCCTGACCAAGGCCCTTCTCCCCTGATTGCTCAGTTTGGCTGGGCGGCCAGCTCTATGAAGAGTCCTGGTGGTTCCAAAGTTCTTCCATTTAAGAATGACGGAACCTGCACCTATTGTCCATGTTCCTAATCCTCTGCCATCTCCTTGCACTCCATCAGCACCTTTCCTCCGCAAACCCCACAGCCTGTGCAACCCTGCCACCTTATTCCACCCCTCAACCCATGGCACCACTCTCATTCTATTCCACCACTTCATCCTATGGCACCCTTCATCACCCCATCCTGTGCCATCTCCTCGCACTCTATCTCAGCACCTTCCCTCACCAAACACCCCTCCCACTCTATGCCACTCAACCCTACCACCCAGATTACCCTGCCCATCCTGTGCATGCCCTATCCTTCATTTCCCCCATCCTGTGCATCCTCCCACCCTGATCCCTCATCCCTCCCACTCTATGCCACCCCGCACATCCTGCACCATCACCCCATCCCTCCCATCCTGTGCCACCTCCTCGCATTCTATGGCTCCTTCTCTCCCCTCCAAACCCACTGCCTGTGTCACCCCTCTCATCCTGTGCCACCTCCTTGTACTCTATGACATCTCCTCACTTCGCCAAACCCCATACCCTGTACCACCCAAGTTCACAAGTTTTAGTAGACAGGCCATTCGGCCCATCGTGTCTATGCCGTCATTCAATCATGGCTGATCGCCACCTCCTAATCCCATTTTCCTGCCTTCTCCCCATAACCCTTGACACCCGTTCTGATCAATGATTTGTCTATCTCTGCCTTAAAAATACCCACTGATTTGGCCTCCACAGACCCTCCGTACCATCCTGCCACCTCCTCGCACTATAACAGCTCCTCTCCAAACCCCATAGCCTGTGCCACCCTGCCCCCATGCCAACGCCTCGCACTCTATGGCACTTCTCCTCGCCTCTCCAACCTGCGTCATCGCCTTCTCCTCCCCCCCCCTCCCCCGAACCATGACGTCATCGTGCAGTGACATAGAAACATAGAAAATAGGTGCAGGAGTAGGCCATTCGGCCCTTCGAGCCTGCACCGCCATTCAATGTGATCATGGCTGATCATCCAACTCAGTATCCCGTACCTGCCTTCTCGCCATACCCCCTGATCCCTTTAGCCACAAGGGCCACATCTAACTCCCTCTTAAATGTAACCAATGAACTGGTCTGAACTGCCTTCTGTGGCAGAAAATTCCACAGATTCACCACTCTCTGTGTGAAAAATCTTTTTCTCATCTCGGTCCTGAAAGACTTCCCCCTTGTCCGTGACGCGACCGGCGGGCCGGGCCGGGTCGGGTCGGGTCGGGTCGGGCCGTGACGGCAGCCGGCTGTGACGTAATCGGTCAGTGACGCAGCCGGAGGGCCGGGCCGTGACGTCAGCGGGCTGTGACGCTGCCGGCGCGGGCCGGGTTCTCGCGAGAGGCGGCCGGTGGGGCAGCGGTTGGAGGCAGGAGCCGGCGAGGAACCGGGAGAGGAGGCAGCGAGTGAGCGAGTGTCGCCGCTCCACACCGCACCGCACCCCCAGCGAGAGACAGACAGACAGACAGAGAGGGGGTGGACCACCACCATCACCAGCAACAGGAAGAGGAGAGGGACCCAACAAACAGACATGTCCGAGGCTGAAGAGAAGCCGAGCCCGGGCCCGACCGAAGGCCAGGGAGACGCCGCCAGCTCGCCGCCCGCGGAGGGAGGAGAGACCAAGGTAAGCGGCCGCCACCGGAGCCCCGTGTCTGGCGGGCGGGCGGGCGGGCGTGGAGCAGCCGCTTGGGCTCCGGCTGGACGCCGCCGCCGCCGCCGGTCGGTGGACCCGCAAAGCGCCGGTTACCGGCCGGGACCCGCCGCCGCGGCGTGTTGGTCCCCGCTGGGCCGTTTGAAACGTCCGTGGCGGCGGCGGCGGCGGCGTGGGTCCCCGCCCGCCCGCCTGCCCGCCCAGACAACTTCCTCGTCACCTCTGGTCCTTCCATCCCTGGTACTGGACCACCAGACCATCACTGCCCTTCTTCCCCTTGTCCCCATGGCCACTCACCACCCAGTCTCCCCCATCCTTGGTGCGGGGGGAGAGGGGGAACCACGGTGTCGCCCCCGGATCTCCAAGCGCCGTTGGCGGCGGCGGCGGCAACAGCAGCGCGGACGCGTGCTCCTAACCCGCTCCTTCCCTCCTTTGTTTGAACACCAAGACATTTTACAGCTGTTAGAGATCTACACAAAACTGAGGGGAAATACACAACTGTTAGGGCCACATCTGTGGGAAGAGGTCATTTTTAGAACGAAAACCTTTTGGCAGAACCAAGGAAAAGAGAAGAGAAACTCTTCAATGAGATGGGGAGGGGGTTGATGTGCACTGATAGAGGGAAAGCGGTGTTAATAACCCTGGGGATAAGCTCTGGTCAATGAGTGAGTGGAAGCAGTTGGAGACAGACAAAAGAATCAGTCATTAATGCACCCTGCAGTCTAACACGCTGCTTTTCGTTACTTCCTAGTTCTAATAAACGGCCCTGTTCCCAGATACGAGTCAGAGTACCCATACTACTATGCTCTGTGCACTACCTCCTTGCTTTCATCTCGGCCTCTCCGCGGTTTTTTTTTCTCTTGTGTGCTTTGTTTCCGTGTAACACATTTAGTCTACTTGCCTTAACTACTGCACATATCTAACCTATCCCAAATTCTCACGTATTTATGAGTAATTAGATGATTACGCTTCACGTGCATAACGATGACTAGAAAAACAGGACATTCTCAAGAGATATATTCTCTACTCTTGGCGTGAGAGTAGAAAACCGGACGACCATTTAGTTTCAGATTTATTTGGACTTTGTTTTCATATTTTCAGCCTTTCCATTTATCTCTAATATTCAACTTAATTCCACAGCCTAATCTAACGGGACTCTTTTTAGACCATTTGATTCTCATCACATCTTAAATCTTTTTCTTCTGAGTGTCAATCTCTTTATTTCCAGACCAGGGGAAATGTTATTCACAGGTTCATGCTGCATGATATGGGCTCCACGTCGAACAAGATAACCCATCTAAGCACATCCCTGTGTTTGGCCCATATCCCTCAGCAATTGCTATCGGCATACCTGTCAAATGTCTTTTAAATGTTGTTATAGCACCATGCCCGTGTCACTACCTTCAGCAGTTTACTCCATATACCTGTTACACTCTGGACAAAGTTGCCCCTGTTATTAAATCTTACCTCACTCATCTTAAACCTATGGTGAGGGTGGGGGTGTTGCACGTAAGCTCATCGGGTCAAAGGGCGTGACGCACGGAGCAGCTCAATCCTCTGGATGACGGGCAGCGGACACACAGGGACGAAATCCTGGCAATGTCCCCGTCAGCTGCAGCAGAGTTGGGAACAGTCTGGTCCCTCCGCCCGCCCAGACTCACTGACCGCGCTGCACCGGCACACCGACCTCCGAACCACCACCCCCCCCCCCCCCCCCAAGAAGAAGGGCCCGGGTACTGGCAGCCATAGTAAGTGCTTACCTGACGTTCACCGCGTGTTCTCCAGAAGGCGTTGCGTGGCAACAGTGCGGGTCATGGGTCTTGACCTTGATTGCTGTGCAACCTCCCTATACCATACCTCAGTTCTTGTTTCCCCACCATGGTATAAAGAATCTGTGCATTTGCACTATCTATTGTCCTCATGACAGGCGGAGGAGAGTATTTGTAGACAGGGATTGGTTGGTTCTGCGGTCTACAAATAATCTCCTCCGCCTAGCAGTGGTCGTCCTAACCCTCAACAACTTTTCCGTTGACGACTCTCATTTCTTCCAAAGGCAAGGCGTAGCTATGGGCAAGCGCATGGGCCCCAGCTATGCCTGCCCCTTTGTAGGGTACGTCGAACAATCCTTGTTCGAGGCGTACCGTGGCCCTATCACTGAACTCTACCTCCGCTACATTGGCAACTGCATTGCTGCTGCCTCCTGCACCCATGCAGAACTCACTGACTTCACCCATTTCACCACTAACTTCCATCCGGCACTCAAATTCACCTGGACCATTTCCGACATCTACCTACCGTTTCTAGACCTCACTATTGCCATCGCAGGTAACAGACTACTGACCGACATCCACTACAAACCCACTGACTCGCATGGCTATCTGGACTACACTTCTTCCCACCCTTCTTCCTGTAAGGACTCTATCCTCTACTCCCAATTCCTCTGTCTACGCTGCATCCGCACCCAGGATGAGGTGTTCCACACCAGGGCATCGGAGATGTCCTCATTCTTTAAGGAATGGGGGTTCCCCTCTTCGACTATAGATAAGGCTCTCACCAGGGTCTCTTCTATATCCCGTAGCTCCGCTCTTACTCCCCATCCACCTACTCGTAATAAGGACAGAGTCCCCCTTGTCCTCACCTTCCAACCTACCAGCCATCATATACAACAGATAATCCTCCGACATTTTCGCCACCTCTGGCCACATCTTCTCATCTCCTCCCCTTCCGTCTTTCCGCAGAGACCGCCCCCTCCGTAACTTCCTGGTCAATTCGTCCCTTCCCACCCAAACCACCCCCTCCCCTGGTACTTTCCCTTGCAACCGCACAAAATGCTACACTCATTGCTTTACACCCCCCCCTTACTCATCCAAGCAGTCTTTTCAGGTGAGGCAGAGGTTCACCTGCACCTCCTCCAACCTCATCTATTGCATTCGCTGCTCTAGGTGTCAACTGCTCTACATCGGTGAGACCGAGCGTGGGCTTGGCGATCGCTTCGCCCAACACCTCTGCTCGGTTTGCACTAATCAACCTGATCACCCGGTGGCTCAGCACTTCAACTTCCCCTCCCATTTCGAATCTGACCTTTCAGTCCTGGGTCGCCTCCATGGGCAGAGTGAGCAAATTAGCGAAGCAGCACCTCATATTTCGCTTGGGCAGTTTACACCCCAGTGGTATGAATATTGACTTCTCCAATTACATGTAGTCCTTGCTTTTTCCCTCCTTCCCGTCCCCTTCCCAGCTCTCCTACTGTCCCCGCCTCTTCTTCTTCCCGCCCGCCCCCCCCCCCCCCCAAAAACCGCTCATCAGTCTGAAGAAGGGTCTCGACCAAAAACATCACCTATTGCTTTGCTCCATAGATGCTGCCTCAACCCGCTGAGTTTCTCCAGCATTTTTGTCTATCTTTATATGGGACTGTCTCTTTAAGAACACTGTGGAGGCTAATGAAATTGACACATAATTGAGATTAACATGTAACTATTAAGCAATGCAACAAACAACCTTGTGCCAACGTCACTCCTTTCACCCTGTGTCACTCGTCGACCTCGTGCTGCCTTCTCGCCTCTTCCACCCTGTACCAACTCCTCACACTGTGCCACCCCTCACCCTTTCCACACTGTCCCTCCCCCCACAGCCTATGTGCCGCACCTTCCACTGTGTCACGACCTCATCCCTCCCACCCTCTGTTTCCTCCTCACCCCATCTACCCTGTGCCACCACCCCATTCTATCCCACCACGTAACCCTATCCACCCTTTGCCACCTCACCCCCTCACTTGCACTCTGTGCTCTCTGAACCCCACACCCTGTTACCCTTTCAACCCTCCCACCCTGTGCCACCACTCCCATTCTGTCCCACCACTTCACTCTCTGTAGGGATATCACAAAATTTTGAGATGTTAATCAAGTCTAATTTTATCCCATCAGATAAAGCATACAAAAACCTTTAATTTGATATCTAATTCACTTTCATATCTTCAGTATTAAAAAAAGTTGTGGTCATGTTCATGCTTGGAAATTAGCATCTTGTTACCTATTGTTTTTCCATTAACTTAACACAAAAGCTGTGATTGAGGGCAAGTGCCGTTTACACAGATATGTGTTCAAAATCCACAAACATCCACGCTCAAGATAATCAAAACCATTATGTTTTGCACAATCATGTCAAAATAACATCTAAATTATCTGTATTTTGGGTAATTTATCCATGATCAATATTTTCATACTAATATCTGACTTAAAAACTTCCGCAGTAATTACACATATCGGGGCCAAAATAACTTATTTCGCATCATCAGATTAAAATGAAATTACACCAAAATCTAGATAAGATGTTAAATAAACGTCCTGATCTTGATTCTGTGATTTTGAAGACATTGAAGATGAGCCCGACTTTCAAATCCAGCGATCCAATAGACCAAGAACGTTTTGAAAAAAAACGTGAACAGGTTGATAGATTTCCTCGACATCATAAGCTTGACGTACGAGGAAATCCCTCCCTGGCAAACAATGGAAAAACCTTCATTTTATTCTCCTCCCCCCCCCCTCCCAACAGCCTCTCGTGTGGAACCCACAGGCAGTGGGCAGATCTAGAGCGCCACTGATTGCCGTGATTGTAACGTTACTACTCTATGCCACCCATCATCCCTCCAGTCCTGTGCCGTCTGCTCACGCACTTTGTCAGCACCTTTCGTCCTGTCCCCCTTGGGATATTCTGCAGCCACTGAAACATCCTGGAGTATTAAAAATGAAATGCAAAAGCTGGTTTATGCCAATGATGGACACAAAATACTGGAATAACTCAGCGGGTCAGGAGCATCTCTGGAGAAAATGGATAGGTGATGTTTCAGATTGGGACCCTTCTACACACCTGTCCATTTTTTCCAGAGATGCTGCCTGGCCCGCTGAGTTACTCCAGCATTTTGTGACACCTTCATGGGGTCCCTCTTGTTGCCACAGAATCTCCCATGTGCTCTGCAAACTTTTGGGGATTATGTCACCACAGCTCTATCTGACCCGACCAATGTACCACCGAGCCAGGCCTGATGCCACAAATCTGCCTACCGCTACTGTTCTTTTGAGTTCACATACCCTAACTGCGATCCCGACCGCACTAAGGTTGAAGAAGAGTTGCAAGAAAGCAGACCTCACCGTGTCTTGTCGTCATCCTCTGCTCAGTCCCCTCTCTGACGCCTCACGTGCCAATGTCTGAACATTTACCCTCACAGCACTTCAGCACCTTTCACAGCTTCTCCTTAAACAACTGCTCCCAAATAGCTACTCCGCTCATGTTTATCTTTCTATTATATACCAAGAGGAGCAGTCAATCCCAGTCTCTTAACAGCTGCTTTTTAAATCTCCCACGCTGTTCCTCCTAGATGCTCACTTGAAACTAGCGATCCACAACCTATAGTCAATGCTCTTTATGGATATTAACATTATGTGAGATATATTCATTCTGAATAATGGCTTATTGGTCTTGTGTTTCCTCGTATATCAATCTCCTTGTTCCATGAATCAACCTAGCAATTCTATGCTGTGCTACCTCCAACACATTATTTTTCTTCGGGTATCATTGTGTAAAGGTCAAACACAAAGTTGCAGTTTATCCAATACTGTGCTCTATAAAATGACTTGTAAAATTATCATTCCATTTAGTCAGTGGGGAAAAGCCTGCCCTTGCAGTGAATAGGTGTAAGATTTTATATTGGAATACAAAGATCACCAACCAACAACTGAAAAGCTTATTGATGTCGCACTTTAATGTGAGAGGTGCTTCTGAGTAACATTTTTCATAATGTAGCCAAATTCCAGTTAGGAATGTGACCCATTTATCCTGCTGAAATAATTCTGCTCCACTGAAATAAACACATTGATATCTATTTGTTGTCTTTGCCTATTCATCTGTAAATTAAGAACTATTTTATAATCATCATCTTTACCACTTTCTGGGGGGAATAAAGGGAATAAAACAAACTTGCAAGTTTAGGGTGGCACAGTGGTGCAGCAGTAGAGTTGCTGCCTCACAGTGTCAGTGGCCCAGGTTCGATCCTGACTATGGGTGCTATCCATATGCAGTTTGTACCTTCTCTCTGTGGTCATATGAATTTTGCTCCAGTTTCCTCCCATATTCTAAATATGTGCAGGTTTATAGGTTAATTGGCTTTGGTAAATTGTCCCTCGTGTGTAGGATAAAACTAGTACATGTGTGGTTGTTGGTCAGCGTGGACTCTACATGTTGAAAGCTGTTTCCACACTGTATCTCTAAACCTAATCCTAAACTTCAGGTTTTGGTTGAAGAGGTATGTATAGTGGCTTTTATTGTAGAGCTGCCCATTTACGTTTGTCTTGATACATTCCTAATTTGAAACCATATACGATTTCAAATTTTTTGTGCGTCATCAGCTTTGAGCTGGGGGCAGGGCTATAACTAACCCTGAGGAAAACTAAGACATTTAAATTGTGCATGTAATGAGAATGAGTGAGACCGCATTGAGAAAGAGAGGCAAAATGTTCTCAGGTTATAGATACATACAGTTAGGTCACCGGTTTATAATATTTTAGAAAACCAATGTAAGGATTTGGGTTCAGAAGAGATGCAAGAAACTGAAGATGCTGGAATCTTGAGCAAAACAGTGCTGGAGTAACTCCCCAATAACTCACCACATGGGTGGTCTCTGTAGAGAGAATGGACAATGTTTTCGGTTGGAGCTGAAGATTTGAGTTCATTTCTGAAAGAAGGGAATGTAAAATATCAAGCTAAATTAAAGCTTTCATTCTGAAAAGTCTAATCCCTGCTTATTGCTCTTTTTCAGTATAAACTATTAATTAATTAGATCTGTCGTCTTTTCCTCTTCCTCCACCATAAAGTGAGAACTCATGGAAGTCTTGCCCTGCTGTTCTTCCCTTTTTCAGTTCCAAAACCAAGGATTAGAAATGTAACAAGGCCAGTTGTTGAACCAAGACTATATAGAGTAGAAGAACACATTTAATTTTTTTAAGGTTTATTTTTCTTCAGATTTGAGATGTGCTTAGCTAATATTACGTAAGCACTTTTGCTCAGTACCAAATGGCTTTGCCTCCAAAACATAAATTGGAATGCATTTGTCCTTGAACTTGAACCTATGACCCTACACCTTGGTCCTGCTTCTATAGCTCCTGATATATCTGATATTTGGTTCTGATTAAATAGTTATACACTCTCAGGTCGTTGTTTTCTGTGAACCTAATGACTTCTAATATGTGTTCCCTAGATGCAAAATACTGATATAGCATTTATATTTAAAATGCCAAAACCTGAGATTAAAGAGGAGGATCCTGCCTATGAAGAAAAAATGGTAAGTGTACTAAATGAGATGAAAGAGCTGTACACATATTAACATCTCCTGCTGCAGGTTTCAACATTTTCTGTTAATAAAATTTCAATTTATAATAGATGCTTTTTGAAGTGGTAATTGCTTTGTGTAATAACACACAAATTTGGAAAACATTTGCATTGTGTACTTTAACCCGAATCATTTAACTACTAAATATTAAAATTTCATTGATGCGTTTTTTTTATTACCTCGGGAGATTGATGTATAAAAGTAGAAAGGACTTGCTGCAAGTCTGGGCATTGTGAAATAACACCGTGTACTTAATAGGAGGAATATGCTTGCACTGAAGGTAGTTAAGAGAAAGATGACAAAGTTGGCTCATGGGATTAAGATATTACCTTACAAGGAAATGTTGGGCCCACGTTCATTTTGGAAGAATGAGAAATGATCTAATTGGAGTATAAGATTCTGAATGCACTTGAAAAATGGTTGTTGTTCTTTGTGAGGGAATATATCATTTGAATGTATTAAAGGTTGAGATCCACTTTTTTTGACTATAGGGAAGTTGAGAGTTGAATGGATCCGATGGGAAAACTGAAATGAAACCAACATTAGATAAACCATGATCTCATTGAATAGCAGAACAGGCTTGAGGGCCACTTGGCACTTCTATTGTATTCTGACCAGTCATTCAAAAAGGGTGACACAAAAAGCTGGAGAAACTCAGCGGGTGCAGCAGCATCTAAGGAGTGAAGGAGATAGGCGACGTTTCGGGTCGAGACCCTTCTTCAGACTCCTTAGCTTTTATTTTTCCCATCTGAACAAAGTATATGCAAACAGGCAATTTCACCCCCCCCCCCAGATTTCTGTTTGGTTGTTTGCAGGGGGGGGGGGGGGGGGGGGGGCTGGGGAGTTAAGATCTGAGAAATGTGTATGGGAAGCTACATTGGGTTTAAAAATTATGATTTTTTAATTGTGTTGATTAACTATTTTTCACATAACTTCCATCTTTTTGGATAGTGTATGCAAATTCTGATAGGGTGAATTTTCGTTACCCGAACAGCTATTTTTAAGGGTTTAACTGTACATGCGTTTTCTTGCCTGTTAAAGGATTATATTCTTTTGGCACTTTAAACGTAAAACTTTCAGCTACATTATACATTTAATCTAAAGTCAATTTCAGGTTTTGATAGGTTAGTTCGGTTGGAACGATGTGACCTAGAATGTTGTGTTTAAAATTGGTGGGCATTGTGAATGCATATAGGTTTGTAAACTGATTTTGGCAGTTGTGGCCTCTCATTAGAGGAAGAGTGTAAATCGGTTGGTCATTGTCAGGTAATAAGGAGACATAAGATACTGCAGATGCTGGAATCCTGAGCAAAATTCAAAGCGCTGGAGAAACACTGTACAGGCAGCATCTGGGGAGGGGATGGAGAGGTGACATTTCACATCAGTCTAAAGAAGGGTCTTGTCCTAAAATGTTGCCTGTCCATTCCCTCTCCAGATGCTGCATGGCCTACTGAGTTCCTCCAGCTTTTTGTATTGTTGGGTAATAAGTTTGCTGAACTCACATAATGTAATGTCAGCTGACGTGTGTCAAAACTTGTACCATAAATGATACTGTGACACATATGCTTGTGTCACAACAACAGCAAATATTCTTCTAAGTCTCTGGATAGTCTGATGTGGGCCAGATAGATAAATGTTACAATGCACATTTTAATTGCTGGTATAGAGTGTATGTTTTTACAGTATCACAAAGAGTGAAAATGACTTTTAATTTGCTCTTCAAGTTTGGTGTGTTTAATTTTTTCAGACTATGGTTCAATTAAGACATCTCTAATAATCAATTCATAAGGCATGAGTTATAGGGAGACAGCATAGAAATTATCCCTTCAACCCCAAAGTACATATTGATAACACATGTGAAGTGTGTATGCTATTACTTCCTACCGCTGAAAAGTTGCATGGTGCTTTGATTTACATCATAAAAAATCATACCAAATGAACGCAAATCAGCTTTTAATGTAAAATAATTATTTTCTAAATAATGTAACGTTAGCTGTAATTAAACTGATATGCTGTTCCTAACAAACAAAGTTTTAGTACAGATTAAAGTGGTGTGAATTAAATAATTCAAAACAAAATACTGAATATGATGGAAATCTGGAGTAATAAATTAATTAGATTAGATTAGGTTTTATTATTTGTCATTTGAACCTCAGAGAGGCTCAAACGAAACTCTGTTTCTACAGCCGTACAAACAAAACATACAAACAATTCAATTTACACAAACATCCATCACAGTGAATCTCCTCCTCACTGTGATGGAAGGCAAAGTCTTCTCTCTCCCCTGCACCACTTCTCTCCCGATGTCCAAGCCCCAGGCGGGCGATGTTAAGTCCCACGGCCATTGAGGCTGCGCCTGGCGATGTACGGCCCCGCTCTAGGCCCAAAAGTCACAAATTTCTCGCCCCCGGCGAGCGCTGGAATGTCCCACGGCCATTGAAGCCGCGTCGGGCTACGTACAGCCCCGCTCCGGGTCGATCCAACCCCGCGACACGAGCGGGGGATGTTGCATTGCGGGAGCTCCGGAAAGCGGTCCCGGACCCGGGAGCTCCCGATAGTCCACTGGCAGTAATCTGCAACTGGCCAGGCCAGCCCCACGATGGTAAGTCCACAGCTGCGCAGGCTCAGTGACTGGAGCCCCCAGGTCGTCCCGGTCGGAGGTCGCTCCACGGTGCTAGCCCCAACGACAACGGAGACCCGACAGGGAAAAGGTTGGGTCTCCCATGCATGGAAGAAATTTTTAAAGTTTCCCCCTCCCTCCCCCACCCCCCACATATACACAGTTAGAAACATTTAACTAGACAAAAAAGATAATAAGATTCAATAAGATTCTGATTAAATGTCAGTATACTAAAAGATTAAGTGTAGGAAGGAACTGCAGTTGCTGGTTTAAACTGAACTGCAAGAACCTGGAGTAACACAGCAGGTCAGGCAGCATCTGTGGGGAAAAGGAATGGGTAATGTTTCGGGTTGAGACCCTTCTTCACACTGAAGTAGGGCCTCAATCTGAAACGTTACCTATTTTTCTCCAAGGATGCTTCCTGACCCGCTGTGTTGCTGCACCTTCTTGTGCCTACTAAAATAATAACTCCTGCGTCTCTCACAAGATGCTTTCACTCCTGTTGAGTATCTTCAGCATCTTCTGATTTTTATCTCCAGTTGATTAACATGAATGGTCTTGGTCTTTTTGTTTGGCAGAAAGCCGACAGAGCAAATAGATTTGACTACCTACTGCAACAGACCGAACTCTTTGCCCATTTTATCCAACCCGCTGCACAGAAAACACCAACCTCACCTCTGAAGATGAAACCAGGACGTCCTCGCATAAAGAAAGATGAAAAGCAGACACTGCTATCGGTTGGAGAGTAAGATACATTACCGGCAAAGATTGTTTTTTCTCCTTGCTTTAAAGATGCTTATTCTGTGTCATTCTATCTTATAAAATATTCATCATATTTAAATGGCTTAAGGAAGTGATATTTGATTGAAAATCATGCTAGTAGTATTTCTTGAGGTTCTTGGCCATCAGGTCTTTACAATAAACATCAGAGACTTCGATGCAAAAGAGAGAATTATTAACTATGAAGATCAGACTAAGGCGGAATGTGCAACAGATTCTGTGATTCACCATTGACTCGGTAAAAAAATGGTGGTCAGAGTTAAGTGTAGGAGCATAACCACTGTGAAACCAAGATACTGCTCAGATTGTACAAAAAGCTGGAGAAACTCAGCGGGTGCAGCAGCATCTAAAGTGGCCGTGGAGGAGGCCCAGGACCGAGAGGTCGGATACGCAGTGGGAGGGGGAGTTGAAGTGCTGAGCCACCGGGAGGTCGGGTTGGTTATTGCGGACCGGGTTGGTTATTGTCCACGGCCAGAGTGATCAACACCGCAAGTTGGAGGAACAGCACCTCATATTCCGCTTGGGGAGTCTGCATCCTCTTGGCTTAAACATTGAATTTTCTCAATTCTGTTAACCCAGACTGCCTACCCCCCACCTCTCCCTCAGCCCTCTGGCCCTGACATTCCTTCTCCATCTCCCCCCCCCCCTCCCCAGTCGCACTAGCTTCTCATTTTCACACCACAAACAGCTTACAATGGCCTGCTTCCTTTGTCACCAATACTTTTTTGCATATCTTTCACTCATTGTTCCTTATCTCTCCACATCACTGTTTATATCTCTCGTTTCCCTGATCCCTGACCAGTCTGAAGAAGGGTCTCGACCCGAAACGTCGCCTATCTCCTTCGCTCTTTAGATGCTGCTGCACCCGCTGAGTTTCTCCAGCTTTTTGTGTAACCCTCGATTCTCCAGCATCTGCAGTTCCTTCTTTAACAATACTGCTCAGATTATTGCTTTTAATGGCAGGAGTAGGAATTGTAGATCAAAATGTTTTGGGTCTCAATGCAAATCACTAAAATTAGTGCACTTGTGCAAATATTAAGCAATAGTAAATGGCCTGTCCCATTTGGACGACATAATCCAAGGTCGTGTTGACTCGCCAAAGTAAAATACCTCCTACGACAATGTCTACTACCCCCCTCGACCTCAGTCTTCCACACCTAAGACCAATTATGACTAGCTACGAGTGGAAAATTATCACATGATAAAATTATGTCGTATTTGCATTTTCTTTTCTCGGGCCAGTTACGACCTACCTAGGAGTAAAAAGTATCAATTTTTTCCATGCCAACCTTTATTTTACTCGTGGACATTTTTTATCAGGCTGGAAAAAACGCCATGAGCAAGCGGAGACCACTCAAGAGCATGAGGAAGAGTTACAAAGACCTCCTACAACCTCATGGCGACCATGCTGCGAGTATAAGTCAAGGGCAAACTCGGCAGAGGTCGCCAATTAGGTCGTGAAAGTGGGACAAGGGTTTAACTATTTTAATAATCATTGCTCTATTTGCCTCATCACAATGGGGTTGAAATGCAAATCTGATGAAGCCTTCACTCATACTTCATGAAGTGCAATTATCATGGAGCACTCCATTTTGTGAAATACTATTTCCCTTGTAAGTGGATCCAGTACATGTTTATTAAAATGTTATTAGATGACAAGGACGACTTTGTTCTTTTGAATATGAAGAGTGAAATAATTGAGATGCCCAAAAATTCTTCATTGATATGGGAAGGGAAAGGCTGTAAAACTATTTCCTCAAGTTATTGAGGGATCTAGTACAGACGAACATGATGAGTTGGATCATTTCAGAATGAAAATCTATCTTCACACATGGGATATTGCAAACTTGCAACCCCCTACCCTAAAGGCAGTGCAAATTCCCCAAACTGGAATCGAAGGATTTTTGTTTTAGAGTTAGAGTTCATCTGTTGAGGAATACGGAGCAATGAACATAATGGGAACTAGACCAAAATCTACGTGACAACAGCAATCTTCATAGGTAGACAAAAATGCTGGAGAAACGCAGCGGGTGAGGCAGCATCTATGGAGCGAAGGAAATGGGCGATGTTTCGGGTCGAGACCCTTCTTCAGTCTGCGTTCGGTTTGTCTACCTTCGATTTTCCAGCATCTGCAGTTCCTCCTTAAACAGAGCAATCATCATGTTGACTTTTAAAGTTTTTAATGGCATAACATTCACTAATATGTTATTTGTTATTATTATCTTGTTTAACGTAAAAATATGGTAAATAGAATTTCTCTCCGAAATGGACTCATTTTGTGCTAAAGAATGATGGCAGCAAATCAATCTTATAAAGCCTCATACATGTTGTAAATAACTGCTTTAATTTACATCAAATACATCACTGCACTCTTTAGTCTCCATTGGCTTTAGAAAAGCATGAATATTTGAATAATAACAATTTCAAAATTGCTTGGATTTCAAATTACTCTTGGAGTAATTGCATTAATTGTATTTTTATGTGTAATGCTCCAAATTGTTGCTGAATTTGGCTACAAAGTTACTCATCTCCGTTCTTGAATATAATGTGTGATGTTGGCTATTTTGAGGTGACTAGATTTAACGGGTTTGAACTTGGCAGGAATAGTATTTCACTTTAATCATTAGAATAAGGTGGTGGCGCATTGCACAAAACAATCCACTTTTAATTCTTAGTAATCGTCATCGTCGTACCGAGCAGGAAGAGGATGAAGAACTCTTGTCAGAAAATAGCAAGACAACCAATGTCTGCACAAGGTTTGAAGAATCCCCATCATGTATGTAAAGCCATTTTATTCATTGAACCACACATTTGTTAATTAGCTAAGTTCTCACTACCTTTTTTTCCTTTTACATTTGTATTTTTTGTTCCCCTTACATTTGATTTGGAAAATGTGTTTTTGTTAAAATAGTCAAAACTACATTTTTTAAACATTTGAGGTTGCTTTACTTTACTACTTCTATCCTCCCTTTGCATTTACTTTGACATTATTTACATTCCTTGTTCTGTCAAGGATTACTTTTGTGGCAGTCTGCTAATGGTGTTGAGGCCGTTGACTTGTACCAGCAACTTTGTGACTGATCCCTTTCTGAGCCATGAACATGGATAGTCATTGTGATCATTCAGCTTTCTGAACTTCTCCGCATATTACGATGCAGTGTAACTCAAATATTATTGTATGTCATTATGTAATGATTACTTCGCAAACCAGCCTTTTCTTTACTCTGGCTTCAGTGGCACTATTTGTTCATCTTATGCTCGAGATGTTCAGAAGTTTAAATTGCACCAGTTTATTTTTCATGGAACTCTTGTACCTAGCAAATGGACAAAGTCACCACATTAATATGGGCCATATTTAAATATATTAACCAATAATTGCACAGAGAATAATCAATCAGATTATTCACATAACATTCTTTTGTGTATTCTTTTGGTAAACTTTCCAGATTTAAACCCTAATAACCATTCCTATGATAATATTGCTAACAAAACTCTCAATTCTTTCTCCCTCTCTCTTCCACCACATTTTTTACTATAAATACTTGTCCTGGTGGATGTTTGCATCCTGGAACTATTTGACTCCATATTTTCTCCTTTGTGTTTAATGTTTTATTTGGCTTGCAATGCAGTAGTGTTAGTCTGTGACTATAAATGCACATTTTTTGCATTGAAATTATGTTTAAATGCCTTATCCAAACACTGAGGTCCTGGTATCAACAGATATTAATGGAACTTTTACATTTTGTTCTCCTGGGCTGATAAGGTACTTTCGGTTAAATAGTTGCTGGACATTTGTTTTCAATGGCTGCAGGCTCTGACTGTTTGGAATCTCTTCCACAGATGTGAAGGGAGGGAAGATGCGAGACTATCAGATCCGTGGGCTGAACTGGCTCATTTCTTTATATGAAAATGGCATTAATGGTATCCTAGCAGACGAAATGGTATGAATCTATATTGATTGTGGGCATAAGAAATGTTGATTGTGGGTGTTAAAAGTAAAAATGTTATCTAATTTTGGATATGAGGTAGTATAGAGTAATTGTTATTGGATTGAAAATGTTGAGGCCAGTACTAATGATTCGGATAAGAATATAAAACCTATGCATACATATGAAATAAGAAGTGACCGTGGTACGACAATATGAAAAATACATTTGGTTTGCTATCCTTTTTAGGGAAAGAAAATTTGCAGTCCTTGTGCAATCTGGCTGGTGTTTCTTCAGACATGAAGCAAAGGCACTTCAATGTCTTTTGAAATAACTTGTCAAGACACTGGCTCTTACCAAACTGCTTCGGCAGAGTAGAATAAAGATGCAGTTAACTACCCGCTTTTGATCTCAGCAATGTTAGAGATCAATCCTGATGATTTTAAAATCCACCTAATTAACAATGAGGAACTAGTGCTAAAATTGGGTGAGGTGTACATTAGATGGGTTGAGGTGTAGTAATTGTATTTCTCAGAGAATTTGTTTCCCCATTGAAAATTCTATCTTCACACTGAAAGTACCTTTCAAGATTTCCATGAGGGAAACCAATTCCCAGGTGCGTAAAGGCGCCAAAGCACTTGGATAGTTGATGCTTGCAACTTTCTCCAAAATGTTGTTGTTGCCAAGCCTATTCAAGATTTTGCTTCAGATTTAAATTTTTCATTGAATGTACAGTAAACTCTCATTACGACGGACCTCTTTAGAATGGATTTCTGTTATAGCGAACCGTGTCTATAAAAACACAGCCTGCAGTTACGCTGTGGGAGCATTAAAATTGACGAGCAATTGCTTTGATGAAAACAATAACAAACAGCCTTTAGTGTATTTAGCTAGCAGTAAAAAAACACATTTTTAGCTGTTAAAAAGAACACTGTACCCTCAGCTGGTTAGTGCCTTTGGAAAGAGAAATGGAGTTATGGTTTAAGTTCGATGTCTTTTCATCCTGAAGTCCAGGCGGGCAGTTGGTCATGGGTGTTTCACTTCGAACGGGACAGGGTTTCCTCACTCTACCGACTACAACCTGCATGGCCCAAACTCCCCAATTTGCTCTCAATCTCTGAATGCAGGAATCAGCAGTTGGGGCAGCGGTTATTGCCATTCCCATGCTGCGCTGGCCAAGGTGGTGCCGGGCAGCCTTTTTGGGCCACTGCCCTCTGTGTGATGAGAGATGTTCCACTGGGCTCTCAGTGACGGGGCTCCAGGATTCTGCTGGAGTGATGTCAATGGGGGGGGGGGTTTCTCGATTATATCGGTCATTTGGCAATAACTGTCACCATTTCACACCACCCCAAGGTCCATTATAACGAGGGTTTACTGTATTGAGTGAAAAGGAGCCATGACCTTATTATGAAGTTAAACAAACAAAGTAAGAGCCATGATTTAAACATTGGAAAAGGCTTTAGCAGACCTGCCATGTAGTACGGATTTTCCGTATTTTGTACGGAAATGCGATCAGAATTCAGATGTATGGATTTACTTTGTAAAATACGGATTTTAAACAAATCAGCCCGGCTTCCTGTTTCATCTTGCTGCTTAAAAAATGCAAGGATATAAAAAGTCATACTGTAACTCTAAAAATTATAGCAGATTAAATCTATTAGTATTTTTAAATTTCAAGATCTGGATGATTATTTTTGTAAGCTTTGATGCGCTCCAGGTTTAAACAGCGCTGTCAGTTTAACGCGTGGGAATTTAAACAAACAGCTCTATGGGTTCTGAAAATAGCGCTCCCAGCTGGAGCACTTTACACATAGCGCTATAGCCCAGCGCTATGGGTCACAGACTTAGGGGAGGGAGGGAGAAAAAAAGAAAGAAGAGGAAGAGAGAGGGTGGGAGGAAGAGGGAAGGAAAGAGGGAGGGAGAGGGAGGCCCAATATGGCTTCTACATCATCATCTGGTGCTAAAAGCAGGAAGCAGCCTTTCAAACAGCAGTATACAAAGAGATGGCAATGAATGCACTTTCAAGGAAGGTGTGTAAAAGACATGTCAATTGGTAGCAAAGTTATGCATTCTTGTGCTCTTATACATGGGTTTAACCCACATAAAAAAACACTTTTTTCAAGCAAAATGGCACGCGTAGAAATACTGATTTCCTCAGCAAAATACTGATTTTTCAGGCACTAGAATGCTGAAATGCTCTGACAAAACTTGGCAGCTCTGCTTTAGAGACTGATAATTGTGTGCCTATTTTTCAGATTTGTTATTTCCAATTATGCTTCATTTGACAGGGTCTTGGTAAGACTTTACAAACTATTTCTCTTCTGGGGTACATGAAACATTACAGAAGCATTCCTGGGCCTCATATGGTTCTGGTCCCTAAATCTACACTCCATAACTGGATGCTTGAATTCAACAGATGGATACCAACTCTTCGAGCCATTTGCCTAATTGGTGACAAGGAACAACGGGTAAGAACTATATTTTCTGTACCTGAACATATCAATGTTTAATGCAACATGTGTTAGCCGAGTGTGGTGGTAAATCACTGTGGCCAGCAACACTGGTTTGTCGAATATTACAGCACTGAAAAAGATATTTTGGCCACAATGTCTGTGGTGAAAGTAATGCCAAATTAAACTAATCCCTTCTGCCTCCACATGATCCATGCCCCCCCCCCCCATACCCTGCATATTTGTGTGCCACTCTAAAAGCCTCTTAAACAGCACTATCATAGCCGCTTCCCCAGGCCGTTTGTTTCCATATCCTGATGTATCCTTCATTGTCCACAATGCAACCAACTTTTGTTTTGTCTGCAAACTTATTACAAACTACATTTTTGTCCAAGACAATATATATGGAACACCATTGGTCACGTATCTCTAGCCAGAAAAACAGCCTTTCACTGCAACTCGGACTTCGGAATTCATACTACCAAGTCACCATGGATCCCATGTATCTTGATCTTCTGCATCAGCTTACCAACGAGCACCTTGTCAAGTACCTCACCAAAGTCCACGTGGACAACTTTTTCTGCCCTACCCTCAACATTCACACTTGCCATCTTAAGAAAAACTTAATCTAGTTTGTAAAACAGGACTTACCCAACACAAAGCCAAGTTGATTGTCCTTAATTTGTCCATTCTCTTCTTAATGTGAATAAATCCTCTCCAGTAGCTTCTTTACCTCTTTACCATTGATGTAAACTTCACCATAGTGGTATGCCCCCCCCCTCGGTCATGACTGGCCATGGGTGATGCATCCTAGTTTGCAGGTGATATGTGGTCAGATGCAAACCTAGGCGATGTCATGGAGGACAGGCTGTTGCCCATGCAGCACGTCACCCCTCTCCACATCGCTGATCGATCCAAAGGAACAGCAGGGCCGTTAGAGTTTGGCAGAGCGAGGTTGTAGACAACGACGAACTAGGGGCTCTGACTCCGGATTTTCTTGAGGTTTACTCCAGGAGCCTTTTCCATGACTTGGTATGGCCACAAGGCAGTGGAGGTTTTAAATCAGAGTTTTCCCTCTCCTAGATGGACCACCTTCCCATGCTGACGAGCCCCATCTGCCCGAGACTCATGGGGGCGGGAGCGTCTACCTTCCCGTGTAGGTCTATAGCACCTGCCCACTGCCCGTGCAGGTCTATAGCACCTTCCCATTCTCTTGGTTTAGTTAATTCCCATCTAATTCATTGATATGGATGACAAACAGCAATGGACCCAGTACTGGCCCCTTGAGGCACATCACATGCCTACAATCCAAAAACAAACAACCTTCCACCACCACCCTCTCTGCTTCCTACCATGAAGTAAATTTTGTATACAGTTAGTTGGCTTTCCCTAGATCCTGTGGGATCTGACATGCCAGAGCAGCAATCCATGTGGCAACTATTGCTCATAGTTCTATAATATCAGCTCCTACTGATTTCTGAATTTGTCTGCATTGTTGCTAGATTAAATTTAACTGCTCAATATAGTACAAGTTCTACCTTGATTCGGGTCAGTTGCATAAAATAAACATGAATGATCATTTAAGGAGACAACTTCTTGCTTTGTCAGGCTGCTTTCATCAGAGATGTCCTGCTGCCTGGTGATTGGGATGTTTGTGTGACCTCATATGAAATGCTGATCAGGGAGAAATCCGTTTTCAAGAAGTTTAATTGGAGGTATCTGGTCATAGATGAAGCTCACAGAATCAAAAATGAAAAATCTAAGGTATGTTTTTTTTCTCTTGACTTTCTCTTCATCACATCCACCCCCTTTCCATGTAGTAATCCAAAAGATGATGGTTACAGTTTTGGTAAATCCCTATAAACCCCTTTTTTTAAAACCTTGCCTCATGAGCTTACTGTGATGAGGGAGCTTCTCATGTGTTCAACTCAATGCCTGTCTTGTGCCTTTTTCTAATCTTTTCGATTATCCTGGCAGATCTGGCTTTAATTGCCCCTCTCCCTTGTAAAGTGTTTTGCAAAGCATTCCTTTTTTAATGTCACAAGTTCACAAGTTATGGGAGTAGAATTCGGCCATGGAGTCTACTCCGCCATTCAATCATGGTTGAACTCTGCCACTTCATCCCATTTTCCTGCCTTCTCCCCATAACCCTTGACACCCGTTCTAATCAACTTGTCTATCTCTGCCTTAAAAATATCCACTAAGGCGGCCTCCACAGCCCTCTGTGGCAATGAGTTCCACAGATTAACTACCCTCTGACTAAAGTAGTTCCTCTTCGCCTTTTTAAAAGAGCACCCTTTAATTCTGAGGCTATGACCTCTGGTCCTAGACTCTTCCACCAGTGGAAACATCCTTTTCCACATCCACTCTATGCCTTTCAATATTCTGTAAGTTTTAATGAGGTCCCCCCCCTCAACCTTCTAAACCCCAGCGAGTAGAGGCCCAGTACTATCAAATGCTCATTATATGCTAACCTACTCATTCCTGGAATTATGCTTGTAAACCTCCTCTGGACCCTCTCCAGAGCCAGCACATCCTTCCTCAGATATGGGGCCCAAATTTGCTCGCCGTATTCCAAATGTGGCCTGACCAGTGCATTGTAGGGCATCAGAATTACATATCAATATGATTGGGGTAAATCGCAGATTAAGTATTAAACTACTGTTTCATAATGTCTTTGATATGTCACTGCAGCTGTCTGAAATAGTGAGAGAATTCAAGACGACAAATCGACTGTTGCTCACTGGTACACCTCTTCAGAACAACTTGCACGAACTCTGGGCACTGCTCAACTTCCTTCTCCCTGATGTCTTTAATTCCTCTGCTGTAAGTATTTCAAAGGCCAACAAACAGGGATTTGAACGGTAACCTTTTGTTCAAGTTAAATGGGACGTTCTGTGGTTGAGGAGTGGAATTTTGTCAGACTGTGATGCTTGTATTTTAGAAAAAGTGCATGAAGGAGTTCCATTTAATCACAGCATGCGGTGAGTCGTTTTACCCCATTATATCCATACCAATTCTGTGCAAGAGTATTTCAGCTAATCCAACTGCTCAACCTCTTACCAACAATGCAATTTTAAAAAAACATACTTTTCTAGTTCTATCTTGCTTATCATGATTGAACCTGACTCCATCATTCAATTGACAGTGCAATCCAGATTCTAGCAACACAATGTCCCCTCACATTTTAAATGCTCTGTATTGCCTCTGCCTTTAATTAACCAGCACGTTGAATCTGCCCATCTTGTCCCTTTTCAGCTGCTTGACATAATATGAGCAATTCCGCCACCTTGTGCTACATTGAAAATTACATTAAAGACATTCTGTATGCTATTAAGTTTTGCGTAAACATTCTCAAAACTAGGTAGAAAACTCATGCATGAGGAAAAAATGATAGTTTCCTCCATATAATCTTTTTAGATCTTTACTGTATACATTAACAAATTATCTGGCCTACACTAATTATTCTTCGCTGTGTGATGGCAGCCTAGTATCTTCCCTTTCTGTTCATCTTGGTTTAAATGTGGCATGTGCCATCATTTCACATTTGGGGGTCTTGAATCCAAAACTCTGCTCAATATAGCAATAAGTTGTACTGTAAAAACAATAGTGTAGTGTCATAATGGACATATGGAATCACATGAGGATTACAATGTGCAATGTGGCAATTTGAGGCCCTGTGCAATCCAGCTAGTCCTCTGGCGCAGCTGTAGAGTTGCTGCCTTGCAGCGCCAGAGACCCGGGTTCGGCCTGCTTCTCAGTTTAGTTTAGTTTATTGTCACGTGTACCAAGGTATGGTTAAAGGTTTCTATAATGGTGCTTCTTAGATGGAGAGAATTAAACATATGTTTGGAATGGCACGGTGGCGCAGTGGCAGAATTGCTGCCTCAGCGCCAGAGACCCAGTTTCAATCCTGACTATGGGTGCTGTCTGTACGTTCTCCCGGTGATCACGTGGGTTTTCTCCAAGAGCTCCGGTTTCCTCCCATACTACATAGATGTACAGGATTGTAGGTTATTTGGCTTTGGTAAAATTTTAAATTGTCCCTAGTGTGTGAAGGATAGTGTTAGTGTGCAAGGATTGTTGGTTGGCGCAGACTCGGTGGGCCAAAGGGCCTGTTTCCGTGCTGTATCTTTAAACTAAGCTAGTCCCTCTCTTATACTCTCATTAAGATTTATGCACCACGTCTACTGCATATCCCTCACTGCCTCCTATTTCTAGTCGCAAACTATCAAAGTAAATAAACCAGATTTGCATTTAATAAAGCCACAGTGTACAGTAAACAGCGAGATATCTTGGTGTTCACCATTGGCATCAACAGCCTTCCTCTTCATTTCTTCCTCTCAGTTGTTCTTTATCAGCTGTTTGTGTTGTTAAGCCAAGATAGCTTCAATTTTATCTCCAAAAGATCTTTTGGTTAGCTGTCTGCCTACCTTCGTACACAAACACATTATTTTGAAGGTGGCAGAATATTCCCTGTAATCACTATCATTGTGCAGTTAATGATCCAATCACAAGTTAAAGGGCATCTCAACCACTCCCTTAATTACACAATGTAGTCATGACCGTGGCCAGTTTAGAAGTCCATCTTGTGCTCTTTGATACCAGCTTAATTGACGAGTTTTTTTAACTATCTAAAGGTTATCAACACCAGTCTCTCCCTTTGTTTAATCTTCATTCTAGCTAGTAGGTTGTGCTTATTTTTGCAAAGGAATATGGGCTGCCTGTCAAGAAAGTTCTGTTGAAATACAGGGTTTCAGGTCAGTGGCGCAGCTGGTAAACCTACAGACTCACAGCGCCAGAGATCCAGGTTCGATCCTGTCCTTGGGTACTGACATTATGGTGTTTGCACGTTCTCTATATGACCCTGTCAAGAATAGTATTTCCATATATATTAGGATACGATGCAAAATGTTTGGGACAAAGACCCATCATTTATTTATTTGCCTCTGTACTCTACAATTTGAGATTTGTAATAGAAAAAAAGAAATCACATGTGGTTAAAGTGCACGTTGGCAGATTTTAATAAAGGCCATTTTTATACGTTTTGGTTTCACCATGTAGAAATTACAGCAGTGTTTATAGATAGTCCCTCCATTTCAGGGCACCATAATGTTGGGGACACAGCAATGTCATATAAATGAAAGTAGTCATGTTTAGTATTTTGTTGCGTATCCTTTGCATGCAATAACTGCTTGAAGTCTGTGATTCGTGGACATGTTGCTGGGTGTCTTCTCTGGTGATGCTCTGCCAGGCCTGTATTGCAGCCATCTTTAGCTTGTGCTTGTTTAGGGGGTTAGTCCCCTTCAGTTTTCTCTTCAGCATATAAAAGGCATGCTCAATTGGGTTCAGATCGGATGATTAACTTGGCCACTCAAGAATTGACCATTCTATAGCTTTGAAAAACTCCTTTGTTGCTTTCGCAGTATGTTTGGGATCATTGTCTTGCTGTAGAATGAACTGCTGACCAATGAGTTTTGAGGCATTTGCTTGAACTTGAGCTTTTAGGATGTGTCTATACACTTCAGAATTCATTGTGCTGCTACCATCAGCAGTTGTATCATCAATGAAGATAAGTACCTTCAGCAGCAATACATGCCCAGGCATAACACCCTCACCACTGTATTTCATGGATGAATTGGTATGCTGTGGATACAATTGGGCAGTTCCTTCTCTCCTCCATACTTTGCTCTTGCCATCACTCTGATATGTTAATCTTCATCTCAACTGTCCACAGACCTTTTTCCAGAACTGTGGCTGCTCTTTTAAGTACTTCTTGGCAAACTGTAACCTGGCCATCCTATTTTTGCAGCTATCCAGTGGTTTGCACCTTGCACAGTAGCCTCTGTATTTCTGTTCATGAAGTCTTCTGTGGACAGTGGTTATAGACAATTCCACACCTGACTCCTGAAAAGTGTTTCTGATCTGTCATAGAAACATAGATAATAAGTGCAGGAATAGGCCATTCGGTCCTTTGAGCCTGCACCGCCATTCAATATGACCATGGCTGATCATCCAACTCAGTATCCTGTACCTGCCTTCTCTTCATACCCCCTGATCCCTTTAGCCACAAGGGCCACATCTAACTCCCTCTTAAATATAGCCAATGAACTGGCCTCAACTACCTTCTGTGGCAGAGAATTACACAGATTCACCACTCTCTGTGTGAAAAATGATTTTCTCATCTCGGTCCTAAAAGACTTCCCCCATATCCTTAAACTGTGACCCCTTGTTCTGGACTTCCCCAACATCTGGAACATTCTTCCTGCATCTAGCCTGTCCAACCCCTTAAGAATGTTGTAAGTCTCTATAAGATCCCCCCTCAATCTTCTAAATTCTAGCCAGTACAAGCCAATTCTATCCAGTCTTTCTTCATATGGAAGTCCTGCCATCCCAGGAATCAGTCTGGTGAACTTTCTATGTACTCCCTCTATGGCAAGAATGTCTTTTCTCAGATTAGGAGACCAAAACTACACAATACTCCAGGTGTGCCCTCACCAAGACCCTGTACAACTGCAGTAGAACCTCCCTGCTCTTATACTCAAATCTTTTTGCTATGAATGCTAGCATACCATTCGCTTTCTTCACTGCCCGCTGCACCTGCATGCCTACATTCAATGACTGGTGTACCATGACACCCAGGTGTCGTTGCATCTCCCCTTTTCCTAATTGGCCACCATTCAGATAATAGTCTACTTTCCTTTTTTTTGAATATATTTTTATTAGAGGCCATACATATAACAAATAATATAGCATTTTTTTCCAAATATAGTTGATACATCTTTCCAAAATTATATAAATGTTAACAAAATATATATATTGGCCTAACTTTTTTTTATAGAGTGAAAAAATTATAAAGAAAGAATAGTGAATAATTATAAGAGTATGATAACAGTTGATTAATATAAAGAAGAGAGAGAAGAAAAAAATAAATAAATAAAATGAAATAAACAAAAACAAAAAACAAAAAAAACAAAAAAAAAAATACTTGTGGAAAAGAAAACGGTATACAACTTGTCAATGGAACAATTTCTAATTATAATATATAGAGACAAGTATATAAATCTGATCTTAAACATTTTTGTTTGATCTTTCCACCGGGCACTCATTGAGTTTCAATGCTGAGCCCAGCTACCCCTTCATATAATCAGTGAATGGAGACCATATTTGTTCAAAAATCTCAGGTTTATCCATTAGGATAAATCTAATTCTCTCCAATTGTAATGTCTCCAACATTTCCACTGTCCACATTTTAATTGTCGGGGATAATGATTCCTTCCAAAATTAAACAGTAATCCAGAAAATTTCTTTGATTTACTGTTAAAATTTGAGTTGAATCTAAAACCCCAAATATAATTAATTTTGAGTCGGGGCTTAATGTGATCTTTAAAACTGTGGAAATAATTTTAAAAATCTCAGTCCAATAACTTTTAAGTTTTGTACATATTACAAAACTATGATTTAAATCGGCTTCTATGTGCTGACATTTATCACATAATGGTGATATAGTAGGAAAAATTCTATTTAATTTCTTTTTTGAGTAGTGTAATCTATGTATTACTTTGAATTGTATCAAAGTATGTCTGGCATTTAACGAACAGCGATGAATTCGTTGTAAGCTTTCTTCCCATAAATCTTCTGTTATAGGTAAACCAATTTCATTTTCCCATTTTTGTCGGAATAGTTCCGTTTTTGGCATTTCCCTGTCCAAAAAAACATATATATATATGCTATTAATTTTTCTGTTGTTGGATGCTTGTTAAGTACTTCATCCAGTATACCTGGCTCTCTATTTCTGTAATTTAGCGTATTTAAATAGTCTACTTTCCTGTTTTTGCCACCAAAGTGGATAACCTCGCATTTATCCACATTATACTGCATCTGCCAAACATTTGCCCACTAACCCAACCTATCCTAAACAGCAATAAAAGTTTCCAAAGGTGATGGAAAGTTTAGAGGAAAGACTAGGTGCTGAGAGCTCTCTTGTACCTGCATTAAGGAGGCAATTAAACACACCTGAGCAATTACAAACACCTGTGTACATTATGGTGCTCTGAAATGGAGGGACTATATAAACACTGCTGTAATTGTGGAATACAGAGGCAAATAAATGATGGGTCTTTGTCCCAAACATATGGGGGGCACTGTTCTTAAGGGGTTGGACAAGCTAGATTCTGGAAGATTGTTCCCGATGTTGGGGGAGTCCAGAACAAGGGGTCACAGTCTAAGGATAAGGGGGAATTCCTTTAGGACCGAAATGAGGAAAACATTCTTTACACAGAGAGTGGTGAGTCTCTAGAATTCTCTGCCACAGAAGTTAGTTGAGGCCAGTTCATTGGCTATATTTAAGAGGGCGTTAGATGTGGCACTTGTGGCTAAAGGGATCAGGGGGTATGAAGAGAAGGCAGGTACGGGATACTGAGTTGGATGATCAGCCATGATCACATTGAATGGCGGTGCAGGCTCGAAGGGCCGAATGGCCTACTCCTGCACCTATTTTCTATGTTTCTATGTATGCGTCGTATCCTAATATAGATGAAAATACTATTCTACATGATCAATACTTGTGTTTTTTCATATCAGCCACAACTTGAATTTCTGTATCTTTTCAATGATTTAAATTGCTGAAAATACTTTAACAAGAAGATGCAAATCAAAATTTGATATTCAGCTTTGCAATAGCTTGGCATGTTTTAAGAAGTGCCTGCATGGAGGATTTAAAAATGGAATTTTGGATTAATAATTTACCATGATATTATAGAGCTAACAGCAAATGTGGTCTGTTGCTCTGTTTGACATTCTCTCTTTTTAGGACTTTGACTCGTGGTTTGACACGAATAACTGTTTTGGTGACCAGAAACTAGTTGAACGGTTGCATATGGTAAGTATATCATTTTTATCTGACACTAATGCTATTAATTTAGAGATATAATGGAGATGCACCATAATTTGAAAAAAAGTGTTTACTATTTAATCAAAGTGATTTGAGTAAAAAAAGATTCAAACTAATTTAAGGCAACACCTTTTGAATTAATACATCACTCTTTGTGGTGTATAATGTTGAGGATTTAATATTGACATTGGGTATTTGTTTTATAGGTGTTAAATATGCTTGTTCAATATAAATTGAATTAAAAATTGTAACTTAATAGTTCAAATTTCATGGACACAAAAATGGCAATTTAATTAACCCATTATAAATGGTGATCAGAACATTGCGTGGTGGCACCATTAGATATTTAGAATTATTCTTGGCTGTGGTAATGTGCTCACCTGTTATCAGTACCAACCTGGCATGTACTTAGTATGGTCAAAAAAGCCTTCCCCACTTGAAAGGGATTAGAATGTTTTTTGTGGGATAACTATATGGATAACTATAAACATTCTGATATGCTTATAATGTGTGAGAGAGATTGATTATTTAATTATATCTACACCCAAAACTTGTTTTTGTGGTCAAAGTCAAAAGAGTTTATTGTCATGTGTCCCTGACGGGACACAATGATCCCCCCCCCCCCCCCCTCAGTTTTGGCAATGAGACCCATTAAGTTTGTCTACGGGTCGTCGTTAATTCTGATCTTGAGTCGGTTGCCCATATAGTATGTGTTTAGGTCTGTTGCTTTTCTGGTAGAACTGCTACAAATATGGGATGATAGTCATGTGTTACAAATTGCACAATTTGTTTTCTGTATTATGGGGTGAAGAGGTAAATGGATTTTTATTAGTTTATTTTAAGCCACCTTTCTTGATGTCCATTTTCATGGGTGAAGTGGGGGTTGAACTTGTTCTGCGTTTCTTGGTTTAGCCCGTACTAAAAAATCTTAAACTTGAGGGATTTCTTGGGCTTAATGAGTGTTTCCATCCTTTCTGCCTACTTGTTCTGCTCCTACATTCACCAAGACCAATTATTTCTACCTGAAGTACTGTTGGTGCCTCAAATCGATTATTGCAATGTTCTCCTTGCCACCCACTTTGCACTGTCATAAACCTGAACTTAAAAACTGGAATCTGATTCTCACCTTCAACCAAATCCCAGGCTACTCTTACACCTGGTCCAGAAACATTTAAATAATTCTGTGATTACATTGATGTTTAAGAAGGAACTGCAGACGCTAGAAAATCGAAGGTAGCCAAAAATGCTGGAGAAACTCAGCGGGTGAGGCAGCATCTATGGAGCAATGGAAATGGGCAATGTTTCGGGCCGAAACCCTTCTTCAGACTGATGTGAGGGTTGGGGGGGAAGAAAGGAAGAGGCGGAACCAGTGAGATGGGGGAGAGCTGAGAAGGTGAGTAGAAAGTAAGGACTACCTAAAGTTAGAGAAGTCAACGTTCATACTGCTGGGGTGCAAATTGCCCAAGTGAAATATGAGGTGCTGCTCCTCCAATTTACGGTGGTCTCACTCTGGCCATGGAGAAGGCCCAGGACAGAAAGGTCGCATTCGGAATGGGAAGGGGAGTTGAAGTGCTGAGCCACCGGGAGATCAGGTTGGTTATTGCAAACGGAGCAGAGGTGTTCGGCGAAGTGAACGCCAAGCCTACGCTTGGTCGCACCGATGTAGAGCAGCTGACATCTAGAGCAGTTTACCTCCCCCCTTGACTCCACTCAAGGACCCAAGCAGTCTTTCCAGGTGCGGCAGAGTTCACCTGCACCTCCTCCAACCTCATCTATTGCATCCACTGCTCTAGATGTCTGCTGCTCTACATCGGTAAGACCAAGCGTAGGCTTGGCGATCGCATCGCCGAACTCCTCCACTTGGTTCGCAATAACCAACCGGTGGCTCAGCACTTCAGCTTCCCCTCCCATTCCGAATCCGACCTTTCTGTCCTGGGCCTCCTCCATGGGAAGAGTGAGGAGCAGCACCTCATATTTCGCTTGTGCAGTTTGCACCCTAGCGCCATGAACATTAATTTCTCTAATTTTAGGCAGTCCTTACTTTCTCCTCCCCTTCTCAGCTCTCCCTCAGCCCACTAGCTCCACCTCTTCCTTTATTCTTCCCACCCCCCCTCCCCACCCTCACATCAGAAGGGTTTCAGCCCGAAACCTTGCCTATTTCCTTCGCCCCATAGGTGATTACATTGATCCCTGTTTTAATTATCTCCTGAGATCTCCACACTGTTCCACACTATTCTGTTGCTTGCTCATCCTTGTTATTCATTGCTGCACTGTTTCAACTGCTTATTCCAAGCTCAGGAATTCCCTCTCTAACCCTATGTATCTTTTTTAAGATTTTCTTTAAAAGATGCCTCCTTTATCACTTTTTTTGTAACCTTTAATATTTCTTATTGGTATTTTGTTTAAAGATGTGTCCATCTGGATTTTTTACATTGCACGTGTTTTTCAAGTAACTTTTGAAGAATATACCTAGGCCTGTCTTTTAGCTATTTAACAGAATAAATATTAGTTTGGGGTTTGTTGTGTTTGAAAACCAAGTTATAAATTCTTAAGAATGTGTAATTCTTTCAATGCACTCAAATTTAATTCCAACTAATTGGCATTGCCTGTGGGCACCTTTGTGAACTTGCTCTGCTTTGGATGCTGTGAGCTTGCGATAAAGTAGGTTGTACCTAACATGACTGTTGGAGGTACTTTTGATTTTAATTTGGCTGCGTATGTCCATTTGACTGAATTCGTAACCAGTATCTACTTAAATACCCGGCTTGGTAAAATATTTTTTAAACTTTATTTTCTCTATAGTGTTTAATTTTAGAAATTTTAATTGCTTAATTTTACTTGCCTAAATTGGCACCATCAGTGTGTAAAGAGCATGTATTCTAACCTGAATTAGGTATTGCGACCCTTCCTTCTCCGGCGTATTAAAGCTGAGGTAGAAAAGAGTCTGCCACCAAAAAAGGAAGTCAAAATGTATGTAGGCCTTAGCAAAATGCAACGGGAATGGTGAGTATACAACCTGCAAGTAACCACATTGCATTATGAAGCATGGCATAATTTTTCACAATTCATTTTACATTAATCACGGTCATACAATGCAGAAACGGGCCTTTTGGCCCACCATGCCCTTGCTGACCATCTGTACTAATTCCATTTTCGGGCACTTTGCCTGTTGCCTTCTTGCCTTGGTGATTGAAGTGCTTGTTTTGATACTATATGATTATTGACAGTATTTCTAACTCTGCCACCTCAGGCAATCTGCTCCAGATTCCAGTCAAGCACTGGGTGAAAACGTTCTTCCTTAGATATCCTCCAAATCTTTTATCCTTTACCTTTTCACCCATTTTAGGCACCATTGTTTTGCTGGGATTTCTCACTACTATTCCACCTGTGTTCCTCATAATTTTATATGCCTCGGTCTCCTCGGCTCAAAAGAAACCAAACCTAGCTTCTCCAGTCTCTCATTCACAACTAAAACACTTCATCCCTAGCAGCGTCCTGGCGAAGTTCCTTTGTACTCTCCTCGGGACAATCCTATCAATCCTATAGTGTGACAACTGGAACTGCTCTAGCTGTGGTCTAACCAACATTTTCTATAATTGTACACAACCTTCCTGCTCTTGTATTCTGTGCTCCAACTAAGGCAAGAATCACATATGCTGTCTTCATCTTACCAGTGCTGCCATCTTCACGCATCCTTGGACTTTACACCTAACTCTCTCTGCCCCCCCCAGTACTGCCCAGGATCCAAACATTATATATCATAGCCTATTAGCTCCCCCAAATTGAAAGGCCTCTTGCTCATCGGGGTCATACTAGGAAGGATTAAATTCCATCTGCCATTACTCTGACAATCAGTAAGCAAGCTTGAAACGTATAGATTTATGGTCTCTATCTCAAAAACTGTTCTCCCACTGTTACTCTAACCACTTGCCTGGCTGCATTCCCCCAGATTTTGGTCTAATTTCTCTTTTTCTATTTACACTACCTACATATTTTGTCCCTAAGTCTTTCATTTGAAGGCATTGAGAGCACTTGTGAACTAATGGAATGAATTCAACATTACAAAACTCTGTTGATTTACCCAATGTACTCTGGAATAAAATTGTGATTCCATGCTACAGTGAACTTCCCTGTTTGTGTTTGGTTGCTGCTTAACTCAAACTGACTTCCTTGATCACATGATTCGTTCTCGAAGCAGCAGGCAGGTTTTTCAATGACACATGGATTTGGTCTTTTCCTGGGTGAAGATGATGATTCCAGTTTTTATTAAAGTTATAGATGCTGGGCTCCTTTTCTCTTTATTTTCCAACCTAATCGAAAAGAAAAGTGATATCTGTGCCTAGGTTAGCACAGCTCTCTTGAGACCAAGTATTACTGAGGTCTGCTGAGTTTATACAACATTTGTCCAGTTGTCAATGACCCTTGTAAAGAGGCTCTAACTAGAGTTACCACTGTAAGAATCATCAAAATCATTGGGGTAACAATACAAGGTTGGCACCAACAATCTGATGAGGAATGTGAAGCAACAAGAGGGTGAACGGTCTGAATAAACCCTCAATGTCCCAACCTGCTTTACTACCTATAAAGTTCTGTCAGTATCCGGCCACTGTTGTAATGTGGAGCGTGATAACACGTGGACTAACAGAGATAAATAGTATAGATCCATAGTTAGATAAGCGCATGGAAGAAAGAAAACACTTTTTTTAAGTGTTAAGAAAGAGGGGGTTGGCGTGAAGCCTAATTTCCAGCTTTGAGTCAGATTACCTGTTTTGGTGCAATGAATGTTTATTCAAATGCAGTTGATACTTGTTTTGTTGAGTGGATACCACTTAATGTTTCTTCAAAATTACATGTAGACCCAATAATACACCATGGCAATCTGACCTTTCCATACTTGGCACTTCATGGAATGTACATCCTGTCAAAGAAGGGAGACATTCTGTGCCTTATACACACCGATCTCTTGGTGTGGGTTTCTGTCTTTGGAACTGCTTTTACTACTGCTTCACTGGTATGCGATCCAAGGGTGGCAATGGAACTCTGGTCTTTGTCCTAATTGCATACTCAAACAATTTTAAGTCTCACTCTTCTCTTAAAGAACTATTGGGGGAAAATATCACTTTTCCAAATTTTTAACTGTAATATTTCTTGCAGGTACACTAGGATTTTAATGAAGGATATTGACATCCTTAACTCCTCAGGCAAAATGGACAAAATGCGTCTATTGAACATACTGATGCAGCTGCGCAAGTGTTGCAACCACCCTTATCTGTTTGATGGAGCTGAGCCTGGCCCACCTTATACTACTGATACTCATCTTGTGGTTAACAGTGGAAAGATGGTGGTATTGGACAAACTGCTGCCACGAGTGAAGGACCAAGGTTGGCCGAGGCACTGAGTTTTTATGTTGTGTTTATGATTATTGCCCTTTTAACAGTAATGTAGTGGACTCAAAATCAGACCATAAGTTCTGCAGCAGTTACGAGAGAACTTTTAATGACGTTTTTGTATTTGTGGCGTTCTATAAATAAAGCAGTGCATGTGGGGACAAGATTGTTCCAATATTCTACGGTAAAAGGCATAAAGAAAATAACTACACATCATCAAGAAGTAAATTGATTGAAGTTTTGACGCATATAATTAAGTTCCTGCACTGGATTTTTCATTTAGATTTACCAGGCATTGATAAGAAGAATGCTGACATGTTTCTTGGGAGATTGCTTGCTTTTTGTTCGTGTTATTATCTTAATTGTCCACTGGGTATGCAATAGATTCAAAATATAATCAATAAAGCCAGATTTTGGTGGTTAATAATTGAGGTTGCAGTGTATGACGTAGATGAATGCTAGTTTGATTTGAAATTGTCTTTAATATTAGAATCCTCTTTTACAAAGGGCAGATTCAACTGAAAAGTCAGATACATAGACGTAGACAATAGGTGCAGGAGCACCGCCATTCAATGTGATCATGGCTGTTCTTCCACAATCAGTACCTTGTTCCTGTCTTCTCCCCATACCTCTTGATTCCGCTAGCCGTAAGAGTTCTATCTAACTCTAATGGATCCAGTGAATCGGCCTCCACTGCCTTCTGAGGTTCAGATTCACAACTCGCTGTGTGAAAATGTTTTCCTCATCTCAGTTCAAAATGGCCTACCCCTTATTCTTAAACTGTAGCCCCTGGTTCCGGACTCCCCCCCACAACATCAGGAAACTGGTTCCTGCATCTATCGTGTCCAATCCCTTAATAATTTTATATGTTTCTGTAAGATCCCCTCTTATCAGTTCCAGTGAATACAAGCCCAGTCCCTCCATTCTTTCATCATATGACAGTCCCGCCATCTCGGGAATTAACTTACGCTGCACTCCCTCAATAGCAAGAATGTCATTCATTATTATTATGAGACTAAAACTGCACACAATATTCCAGGTGCAGTCTCACCAGGGTCCAGTACAGCTGCAGAAGGACCTCTTTGCTCCTAGACTCAACACCTTGTTATGAAGGCCAACATACCATTAGCATAAATTTCTTTAAAAATCAAATAATTATAAAGCGAGACGGTTGAACAAAAGTTAAATGGTAGTCTAGCCCACTTATCAAAGCCTAAATTGAAAATTCAGTGAGCAAAACCAAAAGTGCTGGAATAACTGTGGGCCAGGCAGCACCTGTATTGGATATGAATAGGTCATTTTTCAGGTTGGGACCCTTCTTCAGTTCAAATACACACAAATTATAAACTGAGTTGGCAAGGTTAGAGGACAAGTTGACTTAAATTCCTGGCTATTAACAGCATTGGGGGGAAAAAATCTCTTTGTTTTGCACTTCGGGCAATGTGGAGTTTGAAGGAGGTCATATCCATGCAATGTGTACATGGTTAACTTTCACCAGTTTACACTGATGTGCAATATTCATTTTTGTAGGTTCTCGGGTGTTAATTTTCAGCCAAATGACCAGGGTGCTGGATATTTTAGAAGATTACTGTATGTGGAGAAACTATGAGTACTGCAGATTGGATGGGCAGACTCCACACGTGGAGAGACAGGTATATTTTTACTCTCCAAACTTTGTTGTTTTTGTTCAAGTTTCTATTGAAATTATTCAGTGTTATTATCTATAAAGTGGAACCTTGATATAACATGTTTGCCAGAGGACAATGTTTGCATCCACATTATATACGGTGTCCATTTTAAGTGAAACAAATATTTACGTCTTCTTACTTAGGGGCAAGGAAAACCCATGGTACATCCAACAATAGAGATAAAGTGGAATAGGAGGCCCTTCTTCAGACTGCAGTGTTTTACTACAGGCTCGGAGTCATACAGAATGGAAGCAGGCGCAACTTGCCCACAATGACCAACATATCCCATCTACATTAGTCCCACCTGCCTGTGTTTGGCCCATATCCCTCTAAACCTGTCCTATCCAAGTACTTGTCTTAAACCTTGTGATAGTACCTGCCGACTACCTCTGGCAGCTCATTCCATATACCTTTGTGTGAGAAGCTTATCTCTCAGGTTCCTATTAAATACTTTTCGCCCCCTAATCTTTAACCTATCTGGTTATCAATTCCCTTATCATATCTCCCCTATTTTCCCTATCGTTGCTCATCATATTAAGGTTTCATTGTACTAGTACTTGAGACTCTATTTATGGAATTGATACTAATATTTCAAATAGGGAGCTAGAGCATACAATTTGCATCTTGTACTTTTGTAATGAAAACATTGCAAGTCAATTGTAGAAATTGTTCCGCATTCTACTATGCACGTGTGAGACTTGACATTTCTCTCTCATCCCTTCAGGATTCTATCACTGCTTTCAATTCTCCTGGGAGTTCCAAGTTTATCTTCATGTTGAGCACCCGTGCTGGGGGTCTTGGTATTAATTTAGCTACAGCGGATGTAGTAATCCTCTACGACTCTGACTGGAACCCACAGGTTGACCTGCAGGCCATGGTAGGTTACTGAGAAATGATTTTCAAAGAGAAATGGCACAGAACTCACAAATTTAAAAAAAAAAAGTAAATGGGAACCATTTTCTATCTGTTAATTAGAAGCATAATGATATTTGGAAGGTTGGAATGTTTCATATCCTTCCTGCAAAGGTTGGATTGTTAATCGTTAACTGCCGGTCGCTTTTATTTGGAATTTCAAACAATACAATTTTAATAGAGGCAGATCTAGAGATATGTTAAGTTATATGTGCTCAGTGTGAAATAAGATGGAGGATGAATACCTTTAACACTTTTAACACTAATGTGTTTGTGCTTTAACACTCTTCTGTAAGTATTTCAGCTTTTGTGTTATAATGGATGGAGCATGCAATAGCTTCTGGAAATACTGAAATATCAGGCAGCATCCATACAAAGTGCAAAAGCAGTTAACGTTTCTGCTTCACTGTTTGACATTTGTAAGTTATAGTTGCAGTGACACCAAAAAGTAGTTCATGAAACTGGCTCCTGTTAAGTGCTTTGGGATCTAATGCATGAGAAGCATTGGGATTTAAATAACATAGTGGCAATTTGTGAGTCTTAACTTAGTTTTGTGCTACCAACAAAAGGCAACAAAATTATTCAAATGAATGATATTTGAATATGTCTTTCCTGCAATTCTTTTTAAGGATCGAGCTCATAGAATTGGACAATCAAAATGTGTCAAAGTATTCAGATTTATAACGGATAACACTGTAGAAGAAAGAATCGTGGAGCGTGCTGAAATGAAGCTTAGATTGGACTCTATTGTAATTCAGCAAGGTTGGTATTTGTGTGCATTTGGATGGGGGGCTGGACCTTGGACTCGCTTAAAGGTTTAGAGTTTTAAGTTCCAGAGTGGGCGGCAGGGTGGCGCAGATGGGTGGCACGGTGGCGCAGCGATTGATTTGTTGCCGTGCAGCACCAGAGACCCGGGTTCGATCCTGACGATGGGTGCTGTTTGTACGGAGATTGTACGTTCTTCCAGTGACCTTATGAGTTTTCTCCAGGTGCTCAAATTTCCTCCCACATTACAAAGACGTGCAATTTTGTAGGTTCATTGGCATCTGTAAATTGTAAATTGTCCCTAATGTGTAGGATAGTGCTAGTGTACAGCATAATCACTGGTCGGCGCAGACTCTGTGTGCAAAGGGCCTGTTTCTACGCTGTATCTCTAAACTAAACTAAAGCTCAAAGAAATGAATACAGTTTTGTTTTGTATAAATTGTTATACTTCCATCTGGAAAAAGTGTGACATTGATCTCTATTTTTAATGTGTTTCATTAATACACAAACTGCATCCCCATACTATTCCTGGGTTTGTAACTATGGATTAACTACCTTAAGAGAGCTTCGCTGCCCTGCAAGGATTTTTATAATTTTTTTTTTTAGAATAGACTAATACTCTTTTTTTATGGCACAGTTCTAAACAGAGTGAAATTATATAAACTTAAACCAGGGGCCGGCGGCCGAATGCGGCCCGTAACCCAAAATCATCCGGCCCGCAGGTGGATTTTTTTTCCCGTTATCATCCGGCCCGCCGACCGCCCACCCCGAGTGCAGCAGAGCTCTGGCTGGACCACATCCTATGCAAAGCCACTGGCATGGCCAGGCACCTTCTGTGAACACGTTTAAGAAAGAACTGCAGATGCTGGAAAAATCGAAGGTAGACAAAAATGCTGGAGAAACTCAGCGGGTGAGACATGCAAGGGTTGCATGAGGCTGCCTCACCCGCTGAGTTTCCTCAGCCCTTTTATCTACCTGCTGTAAACACGTGATTTGATGCCTGCCATTGGGGGCAGGATAGATGTGGCCCACCATCCACTTACAGGCATGCGTCCCGGCCCCTATGCAGAGCAAGGTTGCTGACCCCTGATTTAGTGACGGTTGTGTGCCCAGAGCTGCATAATATGGTACAGGTAACTTATTACTGCATGTTGTCTACCTGTTGAGCCTTATAGTTCATACCTCTACCTCCCAGCCTGTTCTGTTACGCCAGGTTATACTAATTTTTATAAATGGGTGTCTTAAGCATTCTCTGGTGAATTATGAAATTGTTCTTTCAGGAAGGCTGGTTGATCAGAATCTAAATAAATTGGGTAAAGATGAGATGCTGCAGATGATTCGTCACGGTGCTACCCACGTGTTTGCTTCGAAAGACAGTGACATTACGGATGAAGATGTGGATGCTATATTGGAGAGGGGTGAAAGGAAGGTAAAAACGACATCTTGATGTTGGAATATGGAGTCTCTTATGCCTGTCTTACGCATTTTTTTTAAAAAAAGTATTCCCACAATGGTCTTGAAAGATTATGGTGATTCACTCATGACCATTTAGCTCTGTGTTATTCGTCAAAACAGTTTGAGAAATGTCCTTGTAAGTAGGTGATATATAGAAGTTTAGACGCTGTGTTCTGGGCCACAAGTGAATTTGAGACGTTCATGTTTCTGTAGGTCCCATGTAACCCTGATCTGCCAAACTCCAATCAACTACAGAAAGGAGAGCAGTGCATTTAGCCCATATCCATCCAAACCTTTCCCATCCACATACCTGTTCAAAAGTATTTGTAACTTTGTCATTGTATCCATGACAACAACATCCTCCGGCAGCTCATTACATATACACAAAACCCTCTGCGTGAAGAAATTGTCCTTCGGTTCTCTTTTAAATTTTTCCCCTCTATGCGCTCTAATTCTGGAAGATTTTACCGTGGATTATTGACCATTTATCTTTGCCTGTCATGATTTTGTAAATCTCTATAAGGTCACCCCTCAACCTCCTACATTCCAGTGTAAAAGATTCCAGCCTCCCCATATAATTCGTCCACAAGTGCTGGTAACTGGCTGAATCTTTCCAGCCCATTAAAAAGGAATTTGATCATTCCTGCAAGTGAATGACAAGTCAATGAAAAAAAGATTGCTCCCCACTGCTGCACTAACCTCTGACCATGAAAGCCTGTGAGATAAATATTTGGATTTGCTTCTTATATGCTGCCCCTTTTTCATCTCTTGGAAATAGAGGATTCTGTCGAGCAGTGTATTTATTTGTGATTCATTACTTAAACATTGCCGTCCGTTTTGTTCTGTCATCTTCTACAGACTGCTGAACTCTCAGAAAAGCTTTCAAATATGGGTGAAAGTTCGCTCAGAAACTTCACTGTGGAAACGGAGGTCAGTGTGTACAACTTTGAAGGTGAGGACTACAGGGAGAAGCAAAAGGTGAATCTTGACTTGCTTAACTTTTACATTTTATATTCAGCATAGTAAATAGAACATTTTGCTTAAATAGAAATGTTTTCTCCACAGTTGGCCCTAACTGAATGGATTGAACCCCCTAAACGAGAACGAAAAGCAAACTATGCTGTTGATGCATATTTCAGAGAAGCCCTACGTGTCAGTGAGCCAAAAGCCCCCAAAGTAAGTCTGATATTTGGTGAAATTAGACTCGTTATCTCTGCTGTATTACTAGTTGAGGGACTTCGGTGTGAGAAAATTATAGATATTACAGCTATTAATTGAGATTGGCATTGCATTTTAATGATGTCACTGGTAACATTTTAAGAGGAATTTTTCATTTCTGGTGTAATGGATTAAATTATTCAAAGGGCTAAAGTGATCTCCCATTTCCAATATCAGCACATGTTTTGAATAGGGAAAACAATGCCTGCAAAGATAGTTTAATGCTTCCTTGCTTCTTACAGTATTCTATAATCGGTTTGCTGACCCAAAATGTTCACTAGTTTCCCTTTGCATAGATGCTTGACTGAGTTCTTGTGGCATTTCTGTTTTGTGTTTTATAATGAATCTTGGTTCTGGCTTAAAGAATGCAAGGGTATCTGGGTGCGAAGGGCATAGGTGGGGGAAATCGCTTAACTGCCTGTTGTCCGGGGGGGGGGGGGTGCGTTAGGTTTAATGCCTTTCTGGATTTGGAAAGGGGCAACATTGGGCTTGTATGTTCACAAGTCACTTTTTTTGTACTTGTATAACATTTTTGTGTTTATACTTTTTTATCTTGCCAGGCTCCACGGCCACCAAAGCAGCCTAATATTCAAGATTTCCAATTCTTCCCCCCTCGGCTGTTTGAACTACTAGAGAAAGAAATTCTTTATTATCGAAAAACTATTGGCTACAAGGTACAAACAATCCTTGTCTAGATGATTGTTTATCAATTAATTTGGATGTGAATAGAGTCTCTGTTTTATATTAATGCTATTTAAATTTGCAGTATCCACAGCAAGTGCCAACCTTTAGAAATTAAGAGTGTGTGTTTCATTCAGGTTGACTCCTAGTATTGTTGCTTGCTGCTCCATAAATGGCCACCGTGTGGTGCACAAACTTGGCAGAAAGCGACCAGTCCCCCAGTCACTTAATTTTCCCCGTTTCATCCACCAAACACCTTACTTTGAACGTGCTGATTGTTTATTTGTGATTTATTAATTTAAACCGTTAAATGGCTGCATTATTAAGTAAATAATTTAAAATTTTGAAAATTGAGATTGGAAAATTTTGAGGTCACAGAATTTACTTCCAGGATATTTGCCAGAGAATCATTGGATTAGCTTAGAGTCAAGAGCTGGAGACCGAACATGGTGGGCAAGTGTCTATTCATTGGATAAAGGTTAAAAGTCTACGGGCTGATTTGATTTAATCGGTTTCCATATTTGAAATGAGTAGAATTTATGTCAGTCTTGAATTAGTACGGTGATTCAATTATTATCATTTAGCCCAGTGTCCTTTGTCAAAATAGTTTTAGGAATGTCCTGGTCAGTAGATGATATATAGAAGTTTAGAATTCGTGTTCTGGGCCACAATTAAGAGAATAGGGAGGCACAAAGGCACAGTGGTAGAGTTGCTGCCTTAAAGCACCATTGACTCTGGTTCGATCCCTAGACTCGGGTGCTGTCTGTACAGAGTTTGCACGTTCTCCCTTTGATCGCACTGTAGAGACCAGAGTACAGAGTTTAAGCAGCTGCTGCTCTTAGGCGGTTACTAAACCCACATCTTTGGGACGGCGCAGTGGTAGAGTTGCTGCCTTACAGTGCCAGAGACCAGGGTTAGATTCTGACCACAGGTGCTGTCTGTACGAAGTTTGCACATTTTCCCCAGGTGCTCCGGTTTCCTCCCACACTCCAAAGGTGTATAGGTTTGTGGGCTAATTGGCTGCGGTAAGAATTGTAAATTGTCCCTAGTATGTAGGATTGTGCTAGCGTGCGAGGTGATTGCCGGTCGGCGTCGACCCGGTGAGCCAACGAGCCTGTTTCCATGCTGTATCTCCAAGTGAGCCAGAGGGTAATTAAAAACTTTTATGTTGCTGTAGGTCCCACGTAACCCTGATCTTCCAAACTCCGCTCAAGTACAGAAAGGAGAGCAGTGCAAAATTGACGAGGCCGAACCCCTAAATGACGATGAGCTTGAGGAGAAGGATAAGCTGTTGACACAGGTATGGTTACTGTTTCTGAACATGATGGCATTTCTTATAGGAGACTGTATAGATTTAAGTCAGTCTGAATACATACATCGGGATCTCCCCATACATGCTGAGTGTCCCGCTGAGTATCCCCAGCAGTTTCAGTAGAGAAGGGTCTTGACTTGTAAAAATCACCCATTCCTTCTCTCCAAAGATGCTGCTTGTCCCGCTGAGTTACTCCAGCATTTTGTGACGATCTAGTTTAAACTAGCATGTGCAGTTCCTTCCTCCAGTTTCAGTATTTATTTCATCTTTCCAGTAGCTACTTATGAACACACTAGGGAATGCTCACTCTTTTGGTGGAAAAAAAGGAGCTGCAGATGTTGGTTTATACCAAAGATAGACATAAAATGCTAGAGTAACTCAGCGGGGTCAGGGAATATCACTACGGGGGGGGGGGAGAATGGAAAGGTTCTGCCCTGAACTGCCGCCCATTCCTTTTCTCTAGTCGTGCTGCCTGACTCGCTGAGTTACTCCAGCATTTTGTATCTATCTCTGGTTACAGATAACCTCGTGTAGGGAGTTTACCTGATAGGCTTGATTGTTGGCATAGCGCAGTGTGATCCCATGAGGGATACATTGTGGCAAACTATGAAATTGGTTAACTGACGGTTAATGCAGGAGGGGAGAGTGAAGGAAGGGGAGTGTGTGTAGAAATGACCTAACATGAAATAATTCAACGTTCATACTACTGGGTTTTAAGCTACCGAAGCACAGTGTGAAATACTGTTCCTCCATTTTGCATGTCATAGAATCATAGAAAATAGCTGCAGGAGTAGGCCATTCGGCCCTTCGAGCCTGCACCGCCATTCAATATGATCATGGCTGATCATCCACCTCAGTATCCCGTACCTGCCTTCTGTCCATACCCCCTGATCCCTTTAGCCACAAGGGCCACATCTAACTCCCTCTTAAATATAGCCAATGAACTGGCCTCAACTACTATATTTAAGCCGGAGTTAGATGTGGCCCTTGTGGCTAATGGGGTCAGGAGGTATGGAGAGAAGGCAGGTACAGGATGTGGCCTCACTCTGGCAGTGTAGAAGGCCAAGGTCAGTATGATAAGTGGAATTAAAAAGGTTAGCAACCGGGAGATCCTGTGGGCCTTGGCCGACCAAGCAAAACTGACTCTTTTGGTGTTTGATATAAAAGTGACAGGGAATTACTCGTCAAAAGAAAAGAATGACTATGCCAAAACTGAGGGATTTCACCTTTCTTCCTCTGGTGTCCATTGGAGAAGGATTGAGCATACATTTTCTGTAGAAAACAGAGAACATAGTGATGGCCTTACACTTTGCAGATAGATGCGAGACATTGCCTTGCATGAGAGATACAAATAAAAGATCATGAATATGAGACGCTCAAATCCAACAGGACATTTTCAGACAGTGGAAAGACACTTGTGTGCAACATTAATAACTTTCATTTTATTCAAATAATTTCACATGCTTGAAATCTGTGATAAAAAGCAAATCTCGAAGACATCTTGGCCTTTCGGGCAACCTATGAAGACAAAGACGTGAATTAAAATCATTTGTTTCAGTGGTCATTGTCAGCTTTCTTCCGTGCTAAATTACTTAAACCAAGCACTAAGGAACCGCAGCTTAATAAGATTCTGCTCTTTTTCTGTAAAACACTGGAATCCAGTGTTTCACCATTTGATGGACCCACATTGCTAGTGTTGGTTGATATATTCAGCACTGACATACCATTTTGCCATTTTTAACTGTCTATGTGAATATGTTGTAATATGGAAACAAAGAACAGAAGAATGCAAAATACTGAGTAACTTGGTAGGTCATGCAGCATCCAGGTGAACATGGATAGGTGACACTTCTGGTCGAGACCCTTCTTCCAAAAAAAGTTTGAAGAAGGGTGTCCGCCCGAAATGTCACCAATCTCCCTTTCCCAGATATGCTGCCTGACCTGCTGTGTTACTCCACCTTGTGTCCTTTTATGCTGGGATGTTAGCTACATCCAGGATGTCAATTTTGGCTGAGTGGTATTCTTGCTGCTGAGATGGAAGATCTCAAGTTCAAACTCTACTGTAGAGACCAGAGCAGAGTTTAGGCAGCAGTTCTCAGGAGGTGCCATGATGGTTGCTAAACCCACATCTTTGAGGTGTCATGGTGGAGCAGTGGTAGAATTGCTGCCTTACAGTGCCAGACACCCGGGTTCAATCTTGACTACAGGTGCTGTCTGTACGGAGTTTGTACATTCTCTCCATGACCGCGTGGGTTTTCCCCGTGTGCTCCTGTTTCCTCCCAGGCTCAAAAGACATACAGGTTTGTGGATTTATTGGCTGCAGTAAAGATTGTAAATTATCCCTAGTGTAGGATAGTGCTGGTGTGCGGGGAGTGCTGGGTGGCATGGACTCGGTGGGATGAAGGGCTTGTTTCCATGCTGTATCTGTAAACTAAACATCTGCCATTCATGGTGGATTTAGAAGATCCCAGAACACCAACTGAAATGGAGCACAGGCTATTACTTTGTGTTCTCCTGACCAGTATTTACACTTCAAGCATCGCAAAGAGATCATCTGATCTTTTTCTTTGACGTAAAGATTCTTCAGGCTGTTATCAGGCAATTGAACCATCCTACTAACAACGAGAGCAGTCCTGTGCTACCATCTATCTCATTGGAGACCCTCGGACTATCTTTGATTAGACTTTACTGGACTTTATCTTGCACTAAACATTATTCACGATACTCCCTTTATCGTGCATTTGTACACTGAACGGCTCGATTGTAATCCTGTATAGTATTTTCGCTGACAGGTTAGCACGTTACGAAAGATTTTCTCAGTACCTCGGTCCACGTGACAATAAACTAAACTCAAACTCAGTTGCACGGTGGTCTGGGGTCTCCTGAAGGACAATTTCTTTATGCATATTTCATAATTTACAGTTCTGGGGTTCAAAAGTGTGTCCCATCACTTCACACAGAATCCCCAAAAATTCTTCCCATTTTTAGTTGATCTCTATGACTCGTATATTTTTGCATGCATGTGACACCAAATAAAATACTCTACAGGGCTTTACCAGCTGGACGAAAAGAGACTTTAATCAGTTTATCAAAGCAAATGAGAAGTGGGGCCGTGATGACATTGAAAATATTGCCCGTGAAGTAGAGGGGAAAGTTCCTGAAGAAGTTATTGAATATTCTGGTAAGGTTTTTGACCTGTATTTAACATGTTGCATACATTGTTTTGCAAAGTGTGCACTTTCTTGTAGTTTGTTTTCATTGTTTATGGTTGGATTTTGTTTTTTTGTCTTTCTCAGCTGTGTTCTGGGAGAGGTGTAATGAGCTCCAAGACATTGAAAAAATTATGGCACAAATAGAAAGGGGAGAAGCTAGAATTCAAAGGAGAATTGGCATTAAAAAAGCACTAGACACCAAGGTACGTTCAATACTGTCCCAAATCCCAATGTCTGTTATTGGAGAAAAACGCAGATCTTGTTTGCATCCACTTGTATTTTTATTGTTCTTGATTTCTATTTTTACCAATGGTAATATTTTGTCCTTGTACAGATTGCCCGTTATAAAGCACCTTTCCACCAGTTGAGAATTGCATATGGCACAAATAAAGGGAAGAATTATACTGAAGAGGAGGACAGATTTTTGATCTGCATGCTGCACAAGTTGGGCTTTGACAAAGAAAATGTTTACGACGAGCTTAGACAGTGTATTCGGAACTCTCCACAATTCCGATTTGACTGGTTCCTGAAGTCAAGAACTGCTATGGTAACTGCTTTACAAAGATACTTGGCTTAGATTTTACATGTTAAGACGATAGTTTTTGCCATACTAACGTGGTTATAATCATTTTCGTTTTAAATAAAGCATTGAATAATTAAATTACTTTGGTTCATTGGCACTTCTAGGAGCTCCAAAGGCGGTGTAATACTTTAATCACTCTAATAGAAAGAGAAAACATGGAACTTGAAGAAAAGGAGAAAGCAGAAAGGAAGAAACGTGGACCAAAAACCACATTGGTAATTTTATCCATTATATGTTGCGTATCAATTATAGGGGTGTGTGTGTGTGTCTCTGCCCCTTTGTTGGGTGATGCTTTATTTCTAATGAACACTCTCCTGCCACTGATTCATAGCACTAAATCAGCTTTGGCTACAGTAAGATTATACTAAATGGATTGTTAATTACTATTGATGTTGCACATTCGGCCCTTCGGGCCAGCACTGCCATTCACTGTGATCATGGCTGATCACCCACATGCAGTAACTTTAACTTCAGTATTTTTAACTGACATTCAAAGTTTCGGTGTCATGGTGTTGATTTCTGCGATCCTTTCTGGGTACTGAATATCCTGCATACTATCACCTTCTAACTGCAGCAAATTTGCAGCTGAAACGAAGCTGGGTGGCAATGTGAACTGAGGAGGATGCTATGAGAATGCAGGGTGACTTGGACAGGTTGGGTGAGTGGGCAGATGCATGGCAGATGCAGTTTAAAGTGGATAAATGTGATGTTATCCACTTCGGTAGCAAAAACAGGAAGGCTGATTATTATTTAAATGGTGTCAAGTTGGGAAAAGGGGAAGTACAACAGGATCTGCGGGTCCTTGTTCATCAGTCAATGAAAGTAAGCATGCGGGTACAGCAGGCAGTGAAGAAAGTGAATGGCCTGTTGGCCTTCATAACAGGAGGAGTTGAGTATAGGAGCAAAGAGGTCCTTCTGCAGTTGTATAGGGCCCTAGTGAGACCCCATCTGGAGTATTGTGTGCAGTTTTGGTCCCCTAATTTGAGGAAGGACATTATTGCTATTGAGGGAGTGCAGCGTAGGTTTACAAGGTTAATTCCCGGAATGGCGGGACTGTCATGCTAAGAGAATGGAGCGGCTGGGCTTGTACACTCTGGAGTTTAGATGGATGAGAAGGGATCTTATTGAAACATAAGATTATTAAGGGTTTGGACACGCTGGAGGCAGGAAACATGTTCCTGATGTTGGGGGAGTCCAGAACCAGGGGCCACTGTTTAAGAATAAGGGGTAAGCCAGTTAGAACGGAGATGAGGAAACTATTTTTCACACAGAGTTGTGAGTCTGGGAAATTCTTTACCTCAGAGGGTGGAGGAAGCCGGTTCTCTGGATACTTTCAAGAGAGCTAGTTAGGAATAGTGGAGTTGGGGGTATTGGGGAGAAGGCAGGAATGGGGTACTGATTGTGGATGATCAGCCATGATCACATTGGCTGGCGGTGCTGGCTCAAAGGGCCTACTATTGTCTATTGTTATTTTTGTGACATTTAAACAAATGTAAGGTCATATACTTGGAAACTAATTTGAAGTAATAAGCTGTGTTTTGCCAAACGCTGGCAGGTGTAGGCTTGGCTAAGTTGGGCCGAACTTTATTCTGTGAATAACTGACTCGGAATTCTAATCTTCATTTCAGGCACAGAAACGCAAATCGGATGGAGGACCAGATGGACGTGGCCGAAAAAAGAAGCTAAAGCTTTGAGTTGTCTATGCACATCATGTCTGCATAGTGAATGTATTTCAGTTCTGAGGATGTATAAAGGCTTTGATAGAAATCTCGTATGTGGTATTACAACATCATTCCCACTGTGCTAGTAGGAATTAATGTAGTCTAGAGTTTATTGAATTTTAAACAGCTGTGCTGAATATTTTTTACCATGTAATAAAATGGTTTCCATTCAAATGTATGGGTTATTTCTATACTTGTCAGTTTTATAGTTGAACACAATACAACTTTGTCATGTTTCCAGAGGTGTTGGAGTTTTATTTCATACTTTGGTGGAAAGAACTTGGGTGCTTTGAAACCCAGAGTATTTCTACTTATTGCTTTAATGAAATGGAACTGCCCATGAGGCAGTGGGAAGGCCCAGTTGAATAATTAATCAACTAAAGCTGATTGCATGCCATTTGAACTAGACGCCTGTAGGGTGGGTGCTGTGTACATTATAACGAGGACATGATTTTGAAGAATTGCATCCAAATAAGCCTTCATTGCTGTATTTGCAACCCCACCTTCCTTGCAGGTCTGACTGAGTATGAGTAACATGGTCTGTCTGAAACAATGTTTTAGCAGCAGTAAAATAATCTGCAGAATGTAATAAGCACTTTGGAATTGGCTAGGTCAGGTGTCAAAAAATATTTTGAACATTAATAACACCAGAACCATGGGAGTATGGATAGTTGAAATTGGGGACAAAAGGAAGTGCTGGTTCCGCTGGCATAGTTGATCCTGATCTACTCATTGTGCTCGTGCTTTAATGTAAGCATTCACCCTGATGTCCCTCAAGCAACCTGCCTACTACAGGATGCCCACTACCTTTCCAGTAATGTTGCAGGAATTGGTCTGGATCTTGGGGCAAGGCAGATTACAATACCATTAGGCAGGAACTAGGGAGGGTAGTTTGCAACCAGTTATTGGGTGATGACATGTGGGAGTTGTTTTAAGGGACAAGGATGGCAAGCTAAGGAACCATGGATGATCAATGAGGCTGTAAACATGGTCAGGATGAAACAGGAAGCATATGTCAAGATTAAGAAGGTGTCATCAGATGAGGCTTATGAGGAATATAAAGGAAGTAGGAAAGAGTGATTAGAAGGGTCAGGAAATTTCATTAGTAAGGCGGATTAAGGAAAATCCTTTTTTTTTTAAATGTATTAAAATAAGAGGGTGACAATGGGAGAAGGGTGGACTGCTCAAAGTTCAAGGTGGGAATCTGTGGAGTTGGAGGATGCAGGTGAGGTGCTTAATTAGTATTTTGCATCTGTATTCACTGAGAAGGACTTGGAGGATAGTGATATCAAATCAATTCAATCTTTAATTGTCATTGTGCAGTGTACAGTACAGAGACAACAAAATGCAGTTAACATCTCCCCAGAAGAGCAAACTTAGAATAATGAATGGTAAAAAAAATATATATATATATGTACAAACAGTATCAGTAGTACAATTATACTGGGGGAAGGAGTGTCCGGGGGGGGGGGGGGGGGGGGGGGGTGACTGGCAACCACCAAGGTGCAGAGTTAAGTATTGTAACAGCCGCAGGGAAGAAGCTGTTCCTGAACCTGCTGGTCCGGCAACAGAGGGACCTGTCGTGCCTCCCGGATGGGAGGAGGGTAAACAGTCTGTGGTTGGGGTGAGACCAGTCCTTGACGATGCTGCGCGCCCTTCGCAGACATCGCTTGCTATGGACAGACTCAATGGAGGGGAGTGAGGAACCGGTGATGCGTTGGGCAGTTTTCACCACCCTCTGCAGTGCTTTCCGGTCAGAGACAGAGCAGTTGCCATACCATACAGTAATAGTTGGTAAGGATGCTCTCAATGGTGCAGCAGTAGAAGTTCACCAAAATCTAAGGAGACAGATGGACCCTCTTTAGTCTCCTCATGGAAGTAGAGACGCTGGTGAGCCTTCTTGACCAGTGTAGAGGTATTGTGGGTCCAAGAGAGGTCATCAGAGATGTTGACCCCCAGAAACCTGAAGCTGGAAACACGTTCCACCTCCGTCCAATAAATATGCATGGGGGTGTGCGTGCAGCCCCCAGACCTTCTATAGTCCACAATGAGCTCCTTGGTCTTCTTGGAGTTAAGCGCCAGGTTGTTGTCGACGCACCATGCTGCTAGGAACTGAACCTCCTCCCTATAGGCCAACTCATAGTTGTCGCTGATGAGGCCAATCACCGTTGTATCATCTGCATACTTGATGCTGGTGTTAGAACCATGTTCAGGTGTGCAGTCGTAAGTGAAGAGGGAGTAGAGGAGGGGGCTCAGTACACAGCCCTGTGGAACGCCGGTGTTCAGGGTGAGGGTTGAAGAGGTGTGGTTGTCTAACCTAACAGACTGTGGTCTGTTAGTCAGGAAGTCCAGTATCCAGTTGCAGAGGGAGGGGGTGATGCCCAGGTCGCCGAGTTTGGTGATCAATATTGAGGGGATAATGGTGTTAAATGCTGAGCTAAAGTCAATGAACAGCATTCTCACGTAGGTGTCTCTGTTATCGAGGTGGGAGAGGGCGGAGTGCAGTGCCGTTGAGATGGCATCCTCCGTACTCCTATTCTTACGGTAGGCAAACTGATAGGGGTCCAGTGTGGGAGGTAGGCAGCCTTTGAGGTGTGCCAGGACCAGCTTCTCGAAGCACTTGGTGATTATGGGAGTAAGTGCAACTGGGCGGAGGTCGTTAAGGCTCGCTGCAGTGGAGTGTTTTGGCACCGGCACGATGGAGCTGGTTTTAAGGCACATGGGGACAACTGCTTGGGCAAATGACAGATTGAAGATGTCAGTCCAGACGTCTGTCAGCTATGCAGCACAGGTCCTGAGGACGCGCCCGGGGATGCCGTCAGGGCCAGCAGCCTTACGTGCATTAATCCTACTCAGTGCTAGATACACGTTGTAGGGGGTGAATGTGAGGGGCTGGTGATTAGCAGGGAGCATAGTCTTGATGGCCATCTCTTGGTTGTTCCTGTCAAAGCAGCCATAAAAGTGGTTAAGCTCCTCAAGGAAGGATGAGTCGCTGGATGTGGGGGTGGTGTTGGTGGATCAGAAGTCCGTGATGGCCTGGATGCCTTGCCACATGCGTCGGGGGTCGGAGTTGTTGTTGAAGTGCTCCTCAATCCTAAACTTGTAGCTATGCTTGGCCTTCTTGATGCCCCTCTTCAGGTTAGCCCTGCATGAACTGTAGGCTCGACCATCGCCTGACCTGAAAGCGGTGTCCCGTGCTTTCAGCAGTAGCCTGACCATGTAGAGCATACAAATATGTTGAGGCAGTTTAAGATCGAGGTGCTGCTGAGGCTCTTGAAGAACATTAAGTTTGTTAAGTCTCTGAGGTGTGACAGAATCAATCCTAGGTTGTTGTGAGGAGATTGCAGATGCCTTGATGACGATTTGTTTCTTCTCTAGCCACAGGTGATGTCCTGGAGGACGGCCAATGGTCCTTTGTTTGAGAAAGTAAAGGGACCACAGGGAACTGTAGGTCAGTGAGCCTCATGTCAGTGGTGGGGAAACTATTGGAGGGATTTCTTCAAGATAGGCTTTACTCACATTTGAAAGAGAATGGGCTCATTAGGGATAGCCAGCACTGCTTTGTACATGGCCGATCGTGCCTCACAAACTTGATTTGAGTTATTTGAAGTGGCGACAAATGGGATTGAAGGTGGTAGGGCAAAAAATGTTGTTGACAAGGCCCCTTATGGTAGGCTGATCCAGGCAATTGATGTACAGGATTCAGAACTGGCTTATTCATAGAAGACTCTTGTGATGAAGCCAATATTTTGACTGGAGCCAGAGTGGAGTTCCACAGGAATTTGTGATATATAAATATGACCTAACTATAGATGGGTTGGTAAGTTTGCTGATGGAGGAGTTGCAGACTGTGAGGGAGGTTGTCAGAAGATGTTGCTGAATATAGATCAGCTGTGGTAATGGAGTTTAACACAAGCAAGTGTGAAGTGTTGAATGCAAGGAGTATACAGTTCCTCTGCATCATTAATGTGCAAAGTGATCTTGGGGGTCCAAGTTCATAGCTCATTGAAGGTGAAAGCACAAGTTGCCAAGATGGTAAAGGTGGAAAATGGTATGCTTGCATCATTTGCCAGGGTCAGGAAGTCGGAAGCTGTATAGCACTTTGGTTAGGCCACATTTGCAAAAATACAAGCAGTTCTGGTTGCCCCTTTACAGGAATTACGTGGAAGCTTTGGAGAGGGTGCAGAGGTTTACCAGAATGCTGTGGATAAACTGGGATTGTTTTTTCCAGAATGTCAGAGGTTGAGGGGAGACTAGATAGAAGTGTATTAAAAAAGAGGCATAGATAGGTCAGAACCTTTTATCCACAGGCTGGAAATGTCCAACACTAGAGGGCATAATTATAAGGCGAGAGGGGGAAAAATAAAATAGAAATGTGAGAGGTAGGTTTTTGTTTAGTGTGGGGGGCTGAACTCATTGCTAGATGTGGTGGTGTCATATACGATAGTGGCGTTTAATAAGCTTTTAGATAGGGCTATGGATCACTAGAAGCAGATGAGATCAGTTACGTTAGGCATTATGTTCAGCACAAACAATGTGGGACTAAACTATACGTTATGAATTGCACTTGCTAGAGAGCTCTTAGCAAACGTTTAGTGCACAAACTCCCTTAAATGCTTAAAAATGCCCCAAAACTAATTGCAATCACTCAATCCCACAAGAGGTTGAAGAGTGCAAATTAATCTTTAAATTAATTTTAAAGATGAAGTAAACAAAGCAACTTTTTCACTTAAAGGCAGCTAAATCAGTAAAAGATAAGGCAAGTGGGTTAATAGTTATTCTTAGCAGTAAAGATGTTCCATAAATAGGTCAGATCCACACATAGAAAAGACTTGCCCAACACTTTCAGTTAAAACAGAAATCCCTTTATTCAGCTTAAAGTAATATCCCAATTACAGATTACATAAGATCATTGAAATTAAACACAAACTGTACTTTATCAATTTAGCATTTTAAAAGCAAATGTTACATTCCCTTTTTTGGAAGCAAAAAGTTTCCATTTAAATCATGGGTAATCGAGCTTGAAGGACTTTTAGTACTGTGCATGCACAAGGTAAATGTAACCTGGAGGACAATAGTCTGGCATTGTAGATATTTCGCTAGCTTTAAGAATGATGACACCATTAACAAAATGTTCTTTAGTCCTGTAAAAGCTAGGCACAACACAGCAGTGAGCTTGTGATGAAAAACTAATGACCGCTCCCAAAAGTGACTTGTGCTATAAACAATTCCCAAATTAAATCACAACCGTTAAAAGCATTTTAAGTACAGATAAACTTTACATGTATTATATTAACAAGTAGATCTTGTAACATTGTGGAATTTCATTTTTAATGCAATTATGAATTTAATATTCCCACTAAAACCACTCTTATACTACTCATGCACTCTAAAACCAGTGCTTACAGTTAAGGCGTTTCAAAAGCTCTTGTACAATTGTATGAGGGTCAGTTATTGGTAAAATGAAGTTGGGGAATAGGACACTTTATATTTCAAGCATCTGTATCTGCATCCCACCCGGCATTAAGAACAATAAATCCCTTTATCATCTATCCTAAAGTATTCTGACTGCCTTTCCATTCAAATGGTATTTGCATTTCTTACACCAACCTATCAAGTAGGAAGAGAATAAAATAATTCTCCTTCTGAAATCTAAACATGAAAGATTAATTCCTTTAGTTGCAGCAAAGATCAAAATCCATGGCTCAGGAGTACAAAGAAATTGTATGGATAATGCAACTGAATTTCTCATAAGAAATCAGTAATTGAAAGCCAAAGACAACTAAGACAGAGTGAGATATACACAAAGTGCTGGTTAACAGTGGCAGCATCTTTTGAGAAAAAGTACAGGCGAGCTGATCTGAAAGGTCACCTATCCTTTTTCTCCAGAGCCATTGCCTGACCCGTTGAGTTACTCCAGCACTGTTGTGTCTATCTTTGGTGTAAACCATCATCTGCAGTTCTTTGTTTCTACAATAGAGGGAGATAATCAGTATAAAGCATCGCATTAGGAGAACCTGGTGCACTGTGTGAGCCAGATTATTGATCAAAGTGCTGGGGCAATGCTGCAGGTTTCTCTTAAAGGGGAATAAAAAGAATAATTATACAGGCATGATGAGGACATTTTTTATACATCTGAACACATCATCCCATTTTCCTGCATGTCCAAACTAGAGGTTAAGCATAAATGAACTACATGGTTTATAACGGCACAACTTTTGAAATCAGAAACACTTATAGAACATTACACACAAAATACTGATACTGGCATTATTTCATTAAGGTAAAGGATTAAAACAGTGATTGCTCCTAACATGTAACTGGCAAGAAATGCATTATTGTGCTTGTTTATAATCTCAGGACTGCACATCCAAATGGGTGAACAATAAAGGCATTGTATCACAATGTAACCATCACTGATTGTTGCATTGTGTACATTGGCTCAAAGTCCACAAACTACAGTTTTCAGAATGTTTAAATACGATCTGACAGTACAGCAGACCACAAAAACCCACTGAACGTACTTATGCAACTCAAAACATAACATGCTATTGGTCACAATACATAAAGCAATTAATAAATAACCAGACTGGTTCTGTCCAGGTGAAGTGAATTACATGAGGAACAAAACACTGGTACAGCAAGTAGATCTTCTGTCTCAGCTCCATGGTTTAACACTGACAACTGCTGTCTATGTGTGGAGTTTGCATGTTTCCCTGTGACAACATGAGTCTTACCCTCCACCCCCAGATCTCCAGTTTCCTTCCAGGGTATTTTGGTTATTGTGGAAAATACTGAGGGAATAGGATTGCTTTGGGAGACATTTTGCCCCATCAAGCCTTTGCAGTAAGGAAATATAGAATCGACTGAATGGAATGACTGCAGGCACCCATGCAGGCCTCAGACTATGGTTAGATGGTCAAGCGAATGCTGCAGAAGCCGGTACCTGCATCCTATGGCAACACCATTTCGTTTTGCCGTGTTTTTAGCTGTGCTCAACCTGCTATGTGCTTGTGAGAACTAACAAAGCGTTTCTGTAATCTCCAGGGTCCATTTTGGTTCAAGATCATCCATGATAAACTGACAACTGAAATTCAGGACCAAGCTAACTTCACGTGGTTAAAAAGTGATGATGGGATATTTGAAGTGGCCAATGTTGCAGTATGTCCAGTTGATATACCAGCTAAATAATCTGAACAATAAAATTCAGATACAGGTTGGATTCCAGGGCTTGGAATTCTCCCAAACAGAAAATCAAAGTCTGAATGATTCTGTGGAAACTCATTAGCAATATGCGCTGTTGAACACTTATCAGATCAAACTCTGGCAGTTTTCTTTCTTTCAAACCTTGATTTCACCTAGCTTCAATCAGATCTTGGGTTTAGACAGCTCCCTAACTAGAATGTGTGCTCTACCTCTGACAAATATAGATCTCACAGAGAGGGGAGATTTGTCAACAGTTCACTCAATATTATCCAAGCAGTTTCTACATCAACTGATTGAATTGTCAAAGAAACATCACCAAAGGTATCTGTACATTTCTTGATCTGGTTTCAGTGTAACAATATAAATAGCTTTTGGGAGGCAGCAGTGATAGATCAAACTGGCACAAACTGTAATACATTAGGGACAAAGTCTTCAATGACAATGCTTTCTTGCACACGGAAAATAAATACCTTCAACAGCCCATCATTATTTTGGTCAGGAGCATTTACACCATCTCCTAAAGATGACAACAATCTTCCCAGATGAGCACAATCATTACTGAGGTGAAAAGCATTTTATCTTCCAGTCTTTGAACCTCTCATTCAATCCTCTCAGCACCACCAATTTATGGATAAGTGTATAGATTTAAACCCTGGTGCAAATGTCATCTACAGGCTGATTTCAGAAGGGATGCCGTGGAAGAATGTGCCACAGATGGCCGTGGAGGCCAAGTCAATGGATACTTTTGAGGCAGTGAATGAGATTCATGTTATTAAGGGTGTCAGGGGTTATGGGGCAAAGGCGAGAGTGTGGTGTTGAGATGGAAAGATAGATCAGCCCTGATTAAATGGCGGAGTATACTTGATGTGCTGAATGGCCTAATTCTGCTCCTAAAACTTATAAACTATTAATACAAAACAAGTCCCTTTCTTCACACTCATCAAGATGAACCAACAGCTTTTACAAATCCTTGACAAATGCTTTTCATATTTCATAACAAAAATGTTGACAAGTAAACAGGAATAGGATGTCAGTGATAAATTGTGAGACAGGAAGCTAGAGGTTGCGCAAAGTGTTGCAGGCTAGAACGGTGATAATGCAATATCTTTAGTGCATAACCCTTTGATAAGTCAGCATTTCAGTAGAGTTTTAAATATCACCAATTGATTAAAAAAGTATATACATCCATCTTGTTGTAGCTCTCTACAAAATTGAGACTTTTTTCTAAAATAAGTAGAACAGATGATCAACACAAAACTGATGATCACAGGAAACAGGACAACATTGCTGTACTGGCCATGTGAGAAATTAAGTCGACAAAATTAGCATTCCCGTGTTAACACAAAAAAGCACATCTCATTTATTCACGTTTCTAGAAAAATATACCTTCATTTTATTTATTTGCCCAAAAAAAAATGATTCCAATTAGATTTTCCAAAATATTTTCTTCTTGTATAGAACGTAAGAAATAAAAACCCAGATGGTGGTAGCAAGAAGATTCTGGGCCAAGTGTTCCCCATGTGAACGGTCATTAAACATTTTCCATCGAAAAGGAAAATAGTGTTCAAACACCTCGTGTCCAACATACACCAGAATTGAGTTCATCCCTGCAGAGATTGGAGAAAATGTGATCATCTCTGTTACTTCAAAGCTGCATCTGAGACACTTATCACAGTAACTAATAAGATGGAATCAAAGAGCAACAGGTAGTACAGAGAGAAAAATAACCAGAGTACACAATATAACGTTACAGCAATCAGGGGATTGGCATTAACCAAAAGAGCAACCACACATCTAAGCGATATACAGTGGCCTGCAAAAGTTTTCACACCCCTTGAACTTTTCAACATTTTGTCACGTTACAACCACAAATACTTTTGCACGCCACACTTTTCAGTTTTCTATTTGTAATAAAATTTGGTAACCATGTATCATTTTCCTTCCACTTCACAATTATGCACCACTTTGTGTTGGTCTATCACATAAAATCCCAATAAAATACATTTACGTTTGTGGTTGTAACGTGACAAAATGTGGAAAAGTTCAAGGGGTATGAAAACTTTTGCAAGCCACTGTATGTTTCCCAATGACTTAGGAGTCTGTGAAATAAGCGCTCATGTTGATAAGCCTGAATATTTGCACATTTCTCTATGCCTTTATGACTTTAGAAATACAGCGTGGAAACAGGCCCTTCAGCCCATCGGGTCCGCACTGACCAACAATCACCCTGTGCACTAGCACGATCCTATACTAATCTGGGCTGTGCCCCATTAATCCAGAAAAGTTCTCCTTTAGTTTCCTTCAATTGAGGATGCCCAATTAGCAAGAGAGCATAGGTTTGAGAAGGAGATGGTTTGGAGGGCATCCGAGAGGGAATATTCTCATTATCCCCACCACAAGTATCATCTCTGGTGGGTACAAATAACCAGCCAATAGAAATAAATTTCTAATGAAAATTAAAATTAAACTTACAGATGCTCAATATTTGACATAAAAACAGAAAATACAGAAAATGGCGTAGCAGATCGGCAGCGCCTGCTGTACGAGAAATGTTTCAGGCTCAAAACTATTATCAGAACTGATAAAGTTCTGCTATTATCACTTGTGAAGTGTTTCCAACATTTTGTGTTTTTATTAAAGATATTCTTCTGTTTAAAAACATCAAGGTAATCTGCTGTTTATCCTTTACTGCCAACACATTCTCCTTACAAATAATCCTGCAGATATGTGGGGGTGCTCTCTCCTATTAGTATTGCCATTGGTTTATTATCGCCACATGTACGGAGATAGTGAGAAACATTATTGGTGTTTATCCAGTCAAATCATACCATAAATTATTACGATCAAAGAGCAACGGGTAACATTAAAAAAATCATAATGCATGGTATAGTGTTACAGCATTACAATATTTATAGTGTTACAGCTACGGTTAGCAGATCATGACTACACCCTTAGCTTATGAGGTTTGTTCAGTCATCTGAATCGTCAGCAGGGAAGGAGCTGTGCCTGAATCTGGTGGTATGTGCTTACACGCCTTTGAACCCTCTGGGATATAGAAGATGGGGGAAATGACCAAGATGTGAGTGGGAGCTCATTGATTATGTTTAGGCTGCTTTCTTCAGGTAGGTACACAGGAAGTGTAGATAGAATCGATGGTGGGGGGCTTGGGGAGACTGGTTTGTGCGATGGATGGTACTGCCTCCACAACCCTGTAGTTTCTTGCAGACTTTGGCACACCAGTTGCCAAACCAAGCTGTGATGCATCCCAATATGACGCTTTCCACAGTGCATCTGTAGAAATTGATTAGAGTCGTTGGACTGCTGTCTGCTACTGTACAATAAGTAGCAGCACTTTCAACTCATCACTGGCTCTTTGTACCAACCCAGTTAAAGGATCTGGTCGGCACAGCGGCACAATGGGCAGCACGGTTGTGCAGATGGTAGAGTTGATGCCTCACAGAGACAGAGACCTGGGTTCCATCCTGACCTTGGGCACCATCTGGGTGGAGTTCTGCATGTTCTTCCTGGGTTTTGCTTGGGTTTCCTCTAGGTGCTCCAGTTTCCTCCTACATCCTGGTTTGTTGGTTAATTGACCTCCAAATTGCCCCTAGTAAATTGGGAATGGATGAGAAACTGGGATACCATTGAACTAGTGTGAATGGGTGATCAATGGTCGGGGTGGACTCGGTGGGCTGAAGGACCTGTTTCAATGCTGTATCTCTAAACTAAATTAAATTCTGGGGACCATCTGAGGGGGTCAGAGGTTGCGAGTAGGGTGAAATCAGGTGGGAGTCGAGCAACCAGAAATGTAAAAAGTCAAAATAAAAAATCTGGAATCATGCCATGGTGAGATCTTCCATACCTGGATAGTAAAAGGGAGTTCCAGTCCAGTATTTCTTTATGTCCACCACAGAATAAATCAGCAAGAGAAGCATATAGGCAAAAGAACTTAGTGTTGTAACATAAGAGAAGGACCTGTATGGGGAGGAGAAAAGCAATATTTCTTTATCAGTGGCAAATACAATTACAGAATGTGCATCTTCCCTATGATCACTTATGATGATGATACTTCATTATCACATGTACCTAGATATAGTAAAATTCTTTAATACTGCACATAATACACAAAGTTCACAAAAGAGTCGCCAAGTTTCTGGCGCTGACAAAGTTACAAAAAGTACTCATTAGAGTCATGTTGGTCCCTCTTCATTCTCAGCACTCCGCAGCCGTCTGTGGCAATGAATTCCACAGATTCACCACCCTCTGACTAAAGAAATTCATGCTCATTTCCTTTCTAAAGGTACTTACTTTAATTCTGAGGCTATGCCCTCTGGTCCTGGACTCCCCCACTCGTGAAAACATCCTCTCCACATCCACTCTATCCAGGCCTTTCATTATTCAGCCTTCACAGATTCCAACATTAGACGTGCCGTTACAGTTAATACAAACAAGTTGTCCATCATCCATAAACCAGGTCACGTATGCGGTTAGTGCCAATTCTTGCAGGAGTTTAATGCCCCCCCTCCTCCCCTCCCCCCCCCGTGTTTAATGCAGCAACATACATACCAGAGGTTCTTGTTGACTGGAATGAATCCATGGTCTTTAGAGCATTTTGTAAGGATAGCTGAAATAACACCCTGCAGGCATCAAAGCAGATCACTGTGTTAGATCAACAAGGAACATTTCATTAACCAAATGCCCTCCATGATCTGGTGAAAGGCTTTTTATATTATAAATTTACATACCAGCAGGATGCTCCAAAATAAGAATCTAAGCACAATCTGCTTGTTTTGACCTTTGTAAATAAGAAAAATCTTTCCAGCCTGCAAAGAAAAAACCACGATGAGCTATATCTTTCGATGTTTTTATTAGGCTGTACATATTGTAATAAGGGATGGCGTAGACTGCACACACATCTTTGTACTCAAACAATTGAGTGAATGGTAGGTAACCTTCTTCCATGCATCATCCCTACGTTACAAAATGACCAGTTTAGTTTAGAGATACAGCATGGAAACAGCCCCTTCGGCCAGAGTTCACGCCGAACAGCAATCACCCGTACAAGGGACAATATACAGAATCCAATTCACCTACAAACCTGCATGTATTTGGAGTGTGGAAGGAAACCGGGGCACCCGGAGTAAACCCACGCAGTCACTGGGAGAACATACAAACTCCGTACAAACAGCACCCGTGGTCAGGAGCGTACCCGGGTCTCTGGCACCATAAGGCAGCAACTCTACCCCTGCGTCACTGTGCCACCCCAGTTGAAAGGGAATTCTGGCTGAAACACACTTCTGAATGTCATGTTTTAATGCAAATCTTTATTTCTTTCATAAACCAATGTGCCCAGGTGCCCAGGTGTCGAAAATTATGCCAAGCCATCAAAAATCAAAATTTAATGGTTCTGAAATAATTGTCTAGGAAGTGCACAATCAGGAAGAGACATCAGCAGTGCCTACCCACTAAATTCATCATTGACTAGCAGTCATGAAGAATAAAGTGCATCTAGTCCATCTTCTTCAGACTTTAACATTACAAAAGATGGTTCAGAATCAAGTGGGTACCTCACATCTCGAGACAATTAACTGCTCCTGAATTCCTATTCAAACAACCTCAGTAACCGTTGTAACTTAGAGATTATGCATTACCTGCAGTCCCAGAAATGCCATCACAATGGAATTGATCAGACCCAGCAAGTTCTCTGGATCAAAAGGCACAGTTGTCTTATAAAGTATCTGCAAAAAAAAATGTGGATGGTAATTACAACCTCTAACAAAAATAGTTACAATATTTTTAAAACAGAAGTGGCATCATTCACAGAACAGAATCCTAACATGAAAAGAACAGGCTGGAAATTTTTTTCTCAAAGGTTGGGTCACGTTCAAATGGTTTGTTTACAGCGTTCTGATGCTCCGGACAAAACCACTCCCTCCACAACCATTCTCAGAGTGATTTACGGGACGCCTCTTTATGCACTTGAGATTAATGAAGATTTTTTTTAAAAGAGCCTTTTATCATAGGACTGATACTTCCCCATAAGTTTCAGTTGCAACATAACGAGAGAGAGATGGGGTTGGGCGGAGAAGAGATAAAACAGCAGTGAGAGAGATTTTGCCCCTTCGACATGGATATTTAATTTTTTTTGCAGTTATTAATTTACTTGGAAGATCTTTCCAAACCATTGGCACTCACAAAATGTTATTTGGTTCAATTCCGTGCTATATTTGGAACTATTGAACTGGGCTTCCATTTAATTTAAAAGGTTACTTTATCCTCAGCAGCAAGCATAAATTCCTCCAAACTTTCTTCTTTCGCCCAGTATTTGTAGTCAAGGAATACCCATTTATAGTCACATAAAGTCCCACACTGATCATGTCCAATAACAGACATCTTAACCGCAAGAGTTTTGTAAGTGTCACAAATAATGTAGTCCCTTTCTATCCTATCTATCATGCATCCTACCCAAACAGACATCATGAGGCCAATTATTTTCTGCAAATGTTGCTAAGATTTTGCATGCCTCGGAGATCAAGTTCAATTAAACTACCCATGATGACATCAATTCATTGATGCAAACTCCTCACACTGCGAGTGTGTATCAAGATGTGTATGGATAATTTACTTGACTTAGCGCCTTGTTTTGGTTGGAACAGTATCATTTTTGTGAGATTTGGGGACATCAGCACCCTCTCACATAACATTCTGAACACATTAACCTTGCCTTTTAGAACCAAATATGAGAGTTTATACTGTGCCATTACAGAAAGCAAAGGGAGCTTTCTGATTAATCCCAAAAGCGAAACAAAGCTTTTAGCTTTCTTAAGATACAAAAGAAATGTAAAATTCAGTAGGTTCTTACTGTGCAGGAAGGATGTTGATAAATATGCTTCTCTCCAAAGACCAAACGATCAATGTAACCTGCTGCTCCTCCAGTGCAGTTTGCAAATTGTCCAAAGTCTCCAATCCCTCCAGGACCAAGGTAACCTCTGGCAAGCAACAAATTCCCTTGTTTAGATATAGATTTAACAGGGAGACAGTACTGCTGCACAGCTCCAATTACCCGAGCTTGATCCTGACCTCCTGCATTTACACCTCATGCCCATAAGGGCTTCCCGTGTGCTCTGGCTTTCTGCCCCATTCTAAAGATGCACTGGCTGGGCGCTCGTGTACTGTAAATTACTCCTAATGCACATGGGTGGCAGGAGACTCATAGGAAGGAGTTGAAAATTTCATTGCAATAGTTTACACAATTACCAGCATTTTCTGTTTCTATTATTGCAAGCTAGGTCTTTATTTATTAAGCACTACAATGTGATATAACAAACCATTTACTGTTATGTAATGATTAGACGGGTAAAATGTAATAAATTCAGTGATTGAGAAATAGTGAGCAACATTTGCTTGGATATATTAGTTTAGAGATACAGCGTGGAAACAGGCCCTTCGGTCCACCAAGTCACGCCGACCAGCAATCCCCCAATACTAGCACTATCCTACACACTAGGGAAGCCAGTTAACTACAAATCTGTACATCTTTGGAATGTGGGACGAAACCAGAGTACCCAGAGAAAACTCACGCAGTCACGGGGAAAACGTACAAACTCCGTACAGACAGCATCTGTAGATAGGATCAAACCCACGGTAGTGGCGCTGTAAGGCAGCAGCTCTACAGTTGTGCCACCAGTTCCATTCCAGCGACAATCCATTAATTAACAATATAAGAATAGGTTGCATTCTATGCCCAGAGAGCACGGCAGTGGTCAACGCCCAGATTGCACATGCATGGTTGATGCCCAGAGTTACACCAGCATTTTGGTATAAACCAGCATCTGCAGTTCCTCTCACCACATATACAGGGAGGGGGTTAGTTATGGGGTGGGCGGTGTGTACGAGGGAAGCCAAATATCATGGTCTAGTCTTGGGTCGTCCAGAATGGCAATTATTGACATGAACAAAAGATACACCAATAAATAGTTCCATGAGGGCAGAAACAAAAAACAAGGTTACCAAGCTCTCTCTTACTGTTAAATAGTCCAGTAGCAGGATAATTATGAAAAATATGTTAAATTCCTTTATTATAGCAGTGGATTGTTTCTTAAATAATAGCTTGTTCTTAAGCATAAAGCAGTGATGACCATTCTGCTAAATTAATCAACGTGTGCATGATTCACACTCCTCTTCATCCACCCAAGCCCCTCCCTGATGGCTTACAAATATGGCAACACTGAAGATTTATCTGTGTGCCAGATAAATAATTGATTTACAATGATTTTACATCGGTGGATTTGAACTCACATTCAGCCCTATGGTTGATTAGCCCTGTAGCATATCACTATAGATTGGTTCCATGCACTGGGCCCATTTTTGAGACCAGTGGAATAGAGTACTAGACTCGTTTTATAGACCAGTGGAATATAGTCCTAAATCTATCTTAATGACTGTGGAATAGTCCTCGGCCCATGTTAGAAACAGTGGAATATAGTCCCAGATGCATTTTATAGACCAGTGGAATACAAGTCCTAGATCCATCTTATAGACCATTGGAGTAGTCTTAGATCCATTTTATAGACCAGCCAATTACAGTCCAAGATCCTTCTTATGGACTATGTTGTAGTCCTAGGTCCATCTTAGAGACCAGTGGAATATAATCCTAGACCCATCTTAGAGACAAAGTGAAAGCAGTCCTACTCCTATCATAGAGACCAATGGGATATGGTCATCTTGTTAGTTGGTGAAATCTCACCTAGTGAAGTAGAAATCTGTTATTCCATTGCAGAAAGCAAGTACGTACCGTGGGCAACCTGGTACAGGCAATAGAAAAGTCAAACACAGCCAAACGCACTCCAGTAGCAGGATAACAATCCACTGGGGCCAGTATAGTAAAACGTCCCTGGCTGGAGACCACCAATTGTCCTGTAAAGATTTTTAAATGCTTTAAATTAGCACGGTTATTGCAAGAATGGTTTGTGGCTTTGAAGACTAAGAATCAAGAGCTAAATCCTTAATGGCCCGGTCATTAGCAACCCACACAACAAAAAATTCCAGTTCCAAATAACATTCAAGACATGAGTACGCAAAGACACTGCATAGCCCAGGGCTTCATAAGTTCATAAATAATAGGAGCAGAATTAGGCCATTCGGCCCATCGAGTTTACTCCACCATTCAGTCATAGCTGATCTATCTTTCCCTCTCAACTCCATTCTCCTGCCTTCTCCCCATAACCTTTTACCTTTACCGCTGCACCATTATGGAATAGCAGTGAAGCAGTTGTTCTTTTAAAGAAAACAAACATATTGAAACTTCATGGTTACTTTTTTGCTTGACACAAACACTCCATTTGTGGATTGAAAAACTGAAATCATCATGGGAGGACTTGAACTCACATTCCAGCTGTGTTCTCTAACCTATCACTAAATGACTGTCTCCAGGCACTTGCTACTGCACAGCACCATTATGGATGGCAGAGCACAGCAGAACAGTTACCCAAGTCGCACTAGCTTCTCATTTTCACACTACAAACAGCTTACAATGGCCTGTTTCCTTTATCTTCGATACTTTTTTGCATATCTTTCATTCATTGTTCTTTATCTCTCCACATCACCGTCTATATCTCTCGTTTCCCTGATCCCTAACCAGTCTGAAGAAGGGTCTCGAGCCGAAACGTCGCCTATCTCCTTCGCTCCTTAGATGCTGTTGCACCCGCTGAGTTTCTCCAGCCTTTTGTGTACCCCCAGTTACCCAAACAAAACGGGCAATGAATTTGTATTGGATACTTCATAATGGCTTAAAGAGCCAGACCAACACATTAGAATAGATTCTGTCACCACAATATACTTCAGTAAACTGGTTGGCAGCAATGGAAATGCCGGGATTGAAGGCTAATTCCTGCTCATCAGGCACCTGCTTCCTTAACCAAACTAACAGGACAGGAGCAAGTGCAGCAGCACAAAATAAAAATTAAGTAACCCCCTCCTTCAACAATCTCACCCAATGCCCTCAACAAAGACTCATAGGAGCATTTGCCAATTTCATGGTTCAAAATACCTTGAAGTAAATTAGTCTATTGGAAGCAAGATTGCTTAAAACGTATGCATGCAACAATTGGAATATCTTGTAAGTTGGGAATTGTTCAACAGTTTTAACATTGGTGTCCAACTGATATTCACAATTTAATAAATGTAAACCATCTAACCACTAAACCAATGTAAAGAGATATGCAAAGCTTTTTTTTTACCAAACCAAGACTTTCAGGATAGCCTTTTCCACATAGAACCTCCAGAACAGCAACCACACCGTATGTGAGACCAAGTCTCTGAAGCACGCCGGGGATCCGCAGAGTGTCCCAGGAAACTGCAGGAAGAAAGCAGCACAGAATTAGATCAGCTCTTCAGACTACCTAGTTTGCCCGTTAAGCAGCAAATTTGCCACTGGCATCATTCGACCTGGAACAAGTTCCATATATTCTTAATCAGAATCAGTTTTTATTCGCCAAGTATGTTTTGCAACATACAAAGGATCAGATAAACTATCAAAGACAATACCTTCATGAGGATGTATTTATTTCAAATGTGGCATTTCCATGGTGAGAGTAGATACCCAACTACATTTATATTATTAATAATAGACAAAAGACAATAGCTGCAGGAGTAGGCCATTCATAGTGAACAGCACTGCCATTCACTGTGATCATGGCTGATCATCCACAATCAGTACCCCGTTCCTGCCTTCTCTCCATATCTCCTGACTCAGTTATCTTTAAGAGCTCTATCTAACTCTCTCTTGAAAGCATCCAGAGAATTGGCCGCCACTGCCTTCTGAGGCAGAGAATTACATAGAAACATAGAAATTAGGTGCAGGAGTAGGCCATTCGGCCCTTCGAGCCTGCACCGCCATTCAATATGATCATGTCTGATCATCCAACTCAGTATCCCGTACCTGCCTTCTCTCCATACCCTCTGATCCCCTTAGCCACAAGGGCCACATCTAACTCCCTCTTAAATATAGCCAATGAACTGGCCTCAACTACCCTCTGTGGCAGAGAGTTCCAGAGACCCACCACTCTCTGTGTGAAAAAATTCCTTCTCATCTCGGTCCTAAAGGATTTCCCCCTTATCCTTAAGCTGTGACCCCTTGTCCTGGACCTCCCCAACATCGGGAACAATCTTCCTACATCTAGCCTGTCCAACCCCTTAAGAATCTTGTAAGTTTCTATAAGATCCCCTCTCAATCTCCTAAATTCTAGAGAGTATAAACCGAGTCTATGCAGTCTTTGTTCATAAGACAGTCCTGACATCCCAGGAATCAGTCTGGTGAACCTTCGCTGCACTCCCTCTATGGCAATAATGTCCTTCCTCAGATTTGGAGACCAGAACTGTACGCAATACTCCAGGTGTGGCCTCACCTAGACCCTATACAACTGAAGTAGAACCTCCCTGCTCCTATACTCAAATCCTTTTGCTATGAAAGCTAACATACCATTCGCTTTCTTCACTGCCTGCTGTACCTGCATGCCTACTTTCAATGACTGGTGTACCATGACACCCAGGTCGCGCTGCATCTCCCCTTTTCCTAATCGGCCTCCATTTAGATAATAGTCTGTTTTCCTATTTTTGCCACCAAAGTGGATAACCTCACATTTATCCACATTATACTGCATCTGCCAAACATTTGCCCACTCACCCAGCCTATCCAAGTCACCTTGCAGTCTCCTAGCATCCTCCTCACAGCTAACACTGCCCCCCAGCTTAGTGTCATCCGCAAACTTGGAGATATTGCCTTCAATTCCCTCATCCAGATCATTTATGTATATTGTAAATTGCTGGGGTCCCAGCACTGAGCCTTGCGGTACCCCACTAGTCACTGCCTGCCATTGTGAAAACGACCCGTTTACTCCTACTCTTTGCTTCCTGTTTGCCAGCCAGTCCTCTATCCACATCAATACTGAACCCCCAATGCCGTATGCTTTAAGTTTATATACTAATCTCTTATGTGGGACCTTGTCGAAAGCCTTCTGGAAGTCCAGATACACCACATCCACTGGTTCTCCCCCATCCACGCTACTAGTTACATCCTCGAAAAATTCCACAAGATTCGTCAGACATGATTTACCTTTCGTAAATCCATGCTGACTTTGTCCAATGATTTCACCACTTTCCAAATGTGCTGCTATCCCATCTTTAATAACTGACTCTAGCAGTTTCCCCACTACCGATGTTAGATCCACAACGCTCTGTGTGAAAAAGTTTTTCCTCATCTCCGTTCTAAATGGCTTACCCCTTATTCTAGTTAGCCTTTACTGGCTGGCCAATTTAAAATTCTACCACAAGGTTCAAGGTCAGTTTATTGTCACATGTACCAATTAAGGTACAGTGAAATTCGAATTACCATACAGCCATACTAAAAAAAAGCAACAAGACACACAATTACATAAAAGTTAACATAAACATCCGCCACAGCGGATGCATGCGCTGACATGTAATGTGAATAATCAATGCTCAATATCACACTTGGCACTATAGTCAAGTGGCTACGGTAATGGACTAACAAGCAGTGCTGTGCCACCACCAACTAGAGGTTGAATTTCAAGATGACAGCTTAGAAGTTAAGTTGATGATCAACCTCGTAAACACATCTGGTTTAAAAAAATACAAATCAGAGTAATGATAATCCTGAAATTACCAGATTGTCATAAACACCCATCTGGTTCATTAATGTCCTTCAGTGAAGGACATCACCTTCACTAATTCAAAAAACAAAATCACACTGTTAAACATTCATGCATGTCTCTAAATCAGTACTTACGTGGCCCCTTGCAATAATTTGGGTTGATGATAAAGATGCCGAGTAATATTAGGGCTGCAGTTCTCCAAGCAACTTTAACCAAAAGTTTCCACTTGGAACGGTGAACCTGCAATGCTGAGTTCAGGGATAGTGCAATGGAAGTTCCCATGATAAACACAAACCTGGGACAATAGAAAGCAGGCACATCAATATTGAAAATCAACAATTTATTAGTTTTCATACACATAGATACACTTCCCACTCCTTTCCTTTTGGGGTTGCTCATTTCACATTTCATAGATGCTGTCAAGCCTACTGAATATTGACTCCATTTTCCTTTCACTTTGCTTAATTTATCTTTGAAAAACAACAAGACTACAAAGTTATCAGGGTCCATGGTAATTATATGCAACGTATTCATATTAAAACACAAATTATTTGTGCTATAACATCCAGCCCAATGTCAAAGTAGTATCTACACTACCTGTACACATTATGTTATAGGAGAATAATTAACTTCATATTCATTATTAAACTATCTACATGGTAACAAACACACAAGCTAAACATTTAACCAAGAAACCCAATCCATATGCCACATGAGAATCCAAAATCCCTTTTCACAGTTAAACTATGGGACAACTAAAAAACAGGCATTTAGATGTCAGTATATCATTGGGGTTATCCAATGGGCACCTTCCTTAACAGGTGTTTCATTGAGTTAGCCTCAAAACACCTCAATGTAAATATATCAATTAAATACATCTTCCATATGCACTTCACTTTTTAAGTTTATGCCCATCTATTTGGTAACTTTTACAAAAAGAAAAATGAATTCCATTAAAAAGGATACTGAAACAGCCCTGTTCTTCAACTAATACCAGTCTCCATGAGGACATGGATTAGTGCTTTATTAAAAAGTTACGTCTCTGCATCCAGAGTGGAATTTGAACCATTAGCTCTTTAATTTAGAGAAACCATACTTGAAACTGAATTAACACAATTATTTAATATTAACCATTGAGATAATTATCAACCTAAAACTACAATCTTGTCTATAGCAAAAATAACTAAAAAAAAAAAATCTTACCAAGGAAAAACTAAATCTGCTATTGTTAATCCTGAAAGAAAAGAATTCAGTATTAGCATTACTGATGAAAACTGCACACATAATATTTATAGATTAAGAAACCAAGTGAAAGCCATTTGCCAGTGCAGCACTTTGATGAGTTTACATAAGGCCAGTGAAAGGGCACAACCACTAACTGTAGCAATCATTATCATCAAGCTGTATTTATAAAGTGTGTTCCTTGTACATGCTGGCAGATGTGCGGTTTAAATTGGCATTATGGGTAGCACAGACATCGTGAGCCAAAGGGTCTGTTCCTGCGCTGTATTGTGTTGTTCAATGTTTGACATCCCAAGGTGCTATCTTTAATGACATTGTGTGAGGCACCAAAACACCAGGAAATATAAAGATGACAAAAAGCCTGACTAAACGTAGTCAATGAGTGATACAGTGTGAAAACAGATCCTTCGGCCCAGCTTGCCCACACCAGCCAACACTAGCCCCATTGCAAAAGTCCCAGCCTCAACTACCTCCTCTGGCAGCTTGTTCCACACATCCACCACCCTTTGTGTGAAAAAGGTACATCACACACATCGCCAAAAACAATGTATTCACCGTATGGAAGAACTGGTCAAAGAAACGGTGATGGCAACATGCACTAGAATAGCGATCACAGTCACATGCACATACACACAAAAAGGTCTGACCCACCATTCCAACTTTCATGTTTGAAGAACCAGTATCTCCCACCTCCATAGTTAACAAAGATCATGATCACCAAAGCAAACCTGGGAAAGCATAGAGAAAACTGGTTATATTCTAACCAACAATCCTACCAACAGTTCTGCCTCCCTACCTCGAATCAGGTGAAAAACAAGATCAAACAAGCAAGACGTACAATATGTTAGCTGATTTATAAGCATTAAATCACTGCTTTAATCATTCTGCATTTCTATTTATAACCGGCTCATTGGGATCAGTTGCACAGGAATACTACATTCATACAATTATCTGTTGAGGGATAAAAACATCACAGATGTCAATGGTATGCTGTTGCCAGTCTGTTTCACCGGCCACACAAAGCGCTCAATTGTAGCATAACAGCATCAAATTAAATCTCTTGCTCGAACCTTACACTATACGTTATTCCCTTATCGTGTATCTAAATACTGCAAATGGCTCGACTGTATTGTCTTTCTGCTGACTGCATAGTATACAACAAAAGTTTATCACTGTACCTCGGTACACGTGACAATAAACTAAACTAAATAACCCACCCAAATAACCTAATGCTTTCTTGTATCTTACTTAGATGCAAGTTGTAAGCCATCAGGAATGATACATGGTTAAACAATGTTTTATTCATAAAAAGGGTATCACATAAGGTATATCATAAGTACATGTTTTGTAGGATTAAAATTAGGCTACTCGGCCCATCGTCTACTCTGTCATACAATCATGGTTGATCTATCTTTCCCTCAATCCCATTCTCCGACCTTCTTCCCATAACCCCTGACACCCTTACTAATCAACAATCTGTCACTCTCCGCCTTAAAAATATCCATCATGCCAATTTTCTAGCTGCCAAACATTGAAGGATGCTGAACAATTATACTGGTCAAACTCAGTTTTCATGCACACTCATCTATTGTAAACAATCACAAGACCTGCAGCACCATTGCTTACAGACCACAAATACAACAAGTACACTGGCAAAAACAAGATTCCATTGTGGAATGAATGACAGCAAGTTCTATTGTCACTGCAAGATTATAATAATTGTGTGAGCTTAATGGCACATAAATCTATGTATAGAATATAAAACACAGAAACAAGCCAAGAGGCCAACTAAACAATGTCGGCATTTATGCCCAACACAAATCTCCTCTCATCCTACCAGCCTCATCTCAGCCTTTGAATTTCTTATTCCTTTTTCAATCGCATACTTCCATGTAATTATGTGTCAAATCCTCTATATTGCAGAAGTTCTACATTTCTAAATTACTTCCCATTAAATCCAGGTGTAAAATATCTTGAATTTATTGTCTTTTAATCTTTCACATGGAACTAGTCTCTGTGTATCATGAGGAACACATTCTTAAGGATCTCCAAAAGATCAGTTCATTAGAATCCTCAACCCCAAATCTTCACATGGCTTTGAAATCAGACTGCCAAGATATGAAGCAACTATTCGCACCAAGAATGCAATATTTGAGTTCCCAAAGAACAAGTGAAAAAATTAGATTTATGTGCAAATTTCAGGTAATGCATCCCATACTGGGATGCACATAAATCTAAATACTGGGATGCAACATCTAAATGTTCACCCTTGCCAAAATCCAATAGTCATGGAATTTAGAGACTTTAATATTTTAATTCCAAAACAGATCAGTCATGGATTTATAGGGACTGGGAACCAAAACAAGGAATTCAGACACATAGGTCTTCTTCAGTTATGAATGTCAGGCTTATGGACGTCATATAGAAGCAAAGGAGCATTTGGGAATGCAGCAGGATGGTAGAAAATGTATTTGCCGGCTGGTACATGGAAGCAGGCATCTAATGCCAGGTTCAATGCAGCATGTACACGGGTCTTCTCTCTTCTAACCCCACACCAACAGTCATAAATTCATAAGATATAGGAGCAGTATTAGGCCATTCAGCACATCAAGTTTACTCCGCCATTCAATCATGGCTGATCTATCTTTTCCTCTCAACCCCATTGTCCTGCATTCTCCCCATAACCCCTGACCCCCTTACTAATCAAAAATCTGCCAATATCCGCATTAAAAATATCCATTGACGGCCTGCACAGCCATCTGTAGCAATGAATTCCACAGATTCACCACCCTCTGATTAATGAAACTCCACCTCATCTATTTTCAAAAAGTACGTATTTTTATTCAGAAGCTGCAGCCTCTGGTCAGAGACTCTCCCACAAGTGGAAAATCCTCTCAACATCCACTCTATGCAGGCCTTTCACTATTCAGTAAGTTTCAATGAGGTCCCCCCCTCATCCTTCTAAACTCAATAAGTCCAACTGCAACAACCAGGAGCTGGGCCGAGCCGAGGCAAGCAGAGCTGAGTGGACTCATGCCCTGGGGCCAGCTAGACAGTTTCTCTTCCCCCACCTGCTCATTCTCCCGTCATAAATTCTTTCTTTTTTTTAAATATTTTTTTATTAGAAGTAACCAATTTGCAATGTTTTAAACAGATTTACAAACATCAACTTAATTCAATATTTAAACAAATAACACATTGATAATTATTATCTTCTATTTTTTTGGAAATAAAGATAGAAAGATAGAAAAAGGATAGAGCAGTTATAAATCAATAAAGATGTGATTAAATAATAATTTGATTATATATAAGAAAAAAAGAGAAAGGAAAAAAGGTTAACAAAAAAGTGAAAAAATATTATATATATATATATATATATATAAATGAAAAACAACAAAATATATTGTAAATAAAACTATTACAAATGATAATATCAATAGAGACATGCATATTAATCCTGGTATGAAAATAAATTATTCTTATCAAATCCCGCAGGGTACCCGTCGAGCTGTGATGCCAAGAACAGCTACTTCTCTAAATACTGTATATATGGAGACCATATCTGTTCGAAGGAATTATATTTGTCCAATAGGACAAATCTAATTCTTTCTAAATGTAACGTCTCCAACATCTCTGCTGCCCACATTTTGATTGTGGGGGACAATGTTCCCTTCCAAAATTTCAATATGATTTTTTTCCCTATTATCAAACAGTAATCAAAGAAATTTCTTTGATTTACTGTGTACCAAATTTGAGTCCGGAATTCCAAATATTATTAACTTTGGGTCAGGGTCCAATCTAACTTTAAGAACTTCAGAAATAACTTTAAAAATTTCTGTCCAGTAATAATTCAATTTGGGACATGTAACAAAACTATGTATTAAATTTGCTTCTAAATTCTTACATTTATCACAAATAGAGGAAAGATTGGGAAAGATACTATTTAATTTAGTTTTCGAATAATGTAATCTATATAATACTTTAAATTGTATCAATGTATGTGTGGCATTTAACGAACACCGATGTATTCGTTGTAAACTTTCTTCCCAATTTTCTTTTGTTATAGATAAACCAATTTCGTTTTCCCATGCTTGACGATATGTTTCAGTTATTGGATTCTCCTTATCCAAAATAATATTATATATATATATAAGCTATTAATTTTTCTGTATTTGGGTGCAAGTTAAACAGTTCATCTAATAATCCTGGATCTTTATTTTTATAATCTTGTGTATTGGATTTAATATAATCTCTAATTTGTAAGTATCTAAACAAGTGTTGTGAAGACAATCCATAGATATCTTGTAACTCCTGGAATAAAAGAAATGTTCCTTTTCTATAAAGGTGTTCTATCCTTTTAATTCCTAAATCGTCCCAAAGTCTAAACCCCCCCATCTAATATAGAGGGTTTAAATAATGGGTTATTCGTAATTGGTAGTCTAAGTGAGAGATTATCTAAATGTAAAGTCTTAACTATTTGTTTTCAAATACGTCTATTATTATAAATTATAGGGTTGTCCCTATAAAAATTTTTTTGTACTTCCTTTGGGGCAAAGAGAATCGAGCCTACATTGAAAGGTAAACAGTCTTCCTTTTCCATCTTTAACCACATTGGTTCATGATCCATATTTACCCACCAACAATTCATATTCTTAATCCGGACAGCCCAGAAATAATATAAAAAATTTGGAAGTGCTAATCCTCCATTTATCTTAGATTTACATAAATGTTTTTTACTTATTCTATGATTTTTATAGTCCCAAATAAAACTATTAACAATATTATCTATTTTTTTTAAAAAGGTTTTCGGGAGAAAAAAAGGAATAGCCTGAAACAAATATAACAATTGTGGTAGAAAAAACATCTTTATAGCATTTATTGTACCAATCATAGATATAGGAAGTGTTTTCCAATATAAAATATTTTTTCTAAGTTTATCTAGTAGTTGAGGGTAATTAGATTTAATTAATGAATTATAGGATTTAGTTACATTAATTCCTAAATATTTAAATTTGTCTGTAACTATTTTTAGTGGGTATTGCTGTAATATATTTAAATTTATTCCAGTTATAGGCATAATATCACTTTTGTTCCAATTAATCCTATATCCAGAAAATGTGCCAAATTTAGTTATAACATTAAACAGCTTGGGAATACTAATTTCCGGTTTTGTAATATAAATCAAAACATCATCTGCATATAAAGATATTTTATTAGTTGTTGTGTCAGTATTATAGCCGTATATTTCAGGTTCAGATCTAATTCTTTCCGCCAGAGGCTCTATCACCAAAGCAAATAATAAAGGCGATAACGGACATCCCTGTCTGCATCCCCTAGAGAGCTTAAATTTAGCTGATAGTATTTGATTAGTTAAGATTCTTGCAGTAGGATTCGAATATAGAATTCTTACCCATTTACAAAATCTATCCCCCAATTGAAACTTTTCCATTATATTAAATAAATATAACCATTCCACCTGATCGAATGCCTTTTCTGCATCTAACGATACAACCGCTAATTCCATGTCCCGTACTCTTTTTGAATATATAATATTAAATAAACGTCTAAGATTATGGGATGAATAGCGTTTTGGAATAAAACCTGTTTGATCATAATGTATTAATTTAGAAATCACCAGACTTAATCTCCAAGATAAAACTTTAGTTAATATTTTTTGGTCTGTATTTAGAAGGGCAATCGCTCTATATGATCCTGGATCTTCCAAGTCCTTGTCTGCCTCGTCATAAACTCTTTCTGTATTCTACTTCTTGCGTATGGCGTGCACAGCCAAAAGTTGTAGGCCAACTTGTTCTATTTGATCTAATTTGATTGTGCACACCGGGTTGATTGCATTCATCGAAACAGGGCAGACCACGTGAAGGTTGCAATCTTTCACCCCAACTCTTTCTGTAATCTTTGCCCACAGAGGTTTTCGTTCATTTCCAAATTAATTGAATAGCAGAATTAGCCAGTGGGGTTCAACGGCCTACTCCTGTGATTTTAAGTTGAGAAGTATAATGGCGTCATAAGCTAGACATCGAGCAAGATGGAAGACACCATTTAGTCCTCAATAGAGGCGAGTTTTGAAGTGATGCACAGAGGTCAATGGAAAGGGGAACTAAAACAAGATATTCATACAATTGATTGATTGAAAGATAAAGGTTGGAAACAGGCTCTTCGGCCCACCAAGTCGATGCCGACTACTGATCACCCATTCACACTAGTTCCACGTTATCCCATTTTTGCAATTTACCAAGGCTAATTAATTTATAAAAACCCGCACATCTTCGAGGGTGTGGGAGGAAATCAGGGGACTCTGAGGAAATCCACATGGTTACAGGGACAACATGCAAACTCCACATAGGCGGCACAGCGTCTTTGGGGCTGAGACAGCAGCTGCAACTGCAACTCCACCAACTGCACCACTGTGCCACCCATTGCATCATTGCACTTTTAAAAGTTTAAAATAGCAGCATAACTGTAGCAGGCAAGAGCAGGTGCTACACATCAGGATTATATGAATCTGTGGCAGAAAGCTTTCTTTCAAGCAACATGGAGCACAATAAAGAACTGCTTTTAAAGGTTTCAATCAACTATTTTAGGAAAATAAGTTATGTACTGCATGGCCTATGAAATAGTCTAAAAATGGACTTACCCTCGCAAAGTGTCAAGTGAACGAAGGCGGCGGGAGCCTGCATTATGTCCAGGCACAAGGTTACTTGGACCCGTGCTGTCAGCCGCATGGATTGGTGATCCCAGCTCCTTTGAAACAAAGCATACACACTTTATAATAAAGATGTAATTGTTATAGTGATCAAAGCAAAGAGGAAGAGAAACCATGCTATTTTCATAAACAGATGCTATTTATATGTAGAAAAAGAACACTTCCATACGCCAACAGTCTAAATCAGTCTGCGATGCATCTCCTTACCAGGATGTACAGTCCAAGTTCTGCCCGTTTTCCTCCCCATACCCAACTTTAAGATTAACACTGTGACCAGGACTTAATTATCTTGCTTGTACCTCAATTAACCAGAACTGCACACAACATTGGCATTGTGATCAGACCAGAGGCTTTACAGTTTAACTTCCTCATACTTGTACTCTTATCAGTATGGTTCAACCTCACCTTTGTTCAGCACTAGAAGGGACTTGGACTCAAAATATTAACTCGGTTTCGCTTTTCACTGATTCTGTCTGGCCTGTTTTGTTTCAGAGTGCCAGCATCTGCATCTTTATTGTTAAATGTCATTTACTGATTAGGAATTCAATCTAATATACAATCTCTTTAAATCTTAACCAATGCCATGTATACGATATCCACATGCTGCCCATTTCCTATCTTTATATAATCTTAAATTATTCATTACTTACAGAGTTGATTAACCGCTCCATCTCCACTTGATTTGAAAGGCGAGACAATAGGTTTTTAACCGGACTCAATCTTAAGAAGAAATAAAGCAAAATTCAGCCTTTTCCCATTTCTTTATCCCCAATTGAAAGAACATGGAAGACATCTGTTGTATGCACCAAAGAGTTACATATGAGTTAAGTTACATATTGAGTCTGAAGAAGGGTCTCGACCCGAAACGTCGCCTATCTCCTTCGCTCCTTAGATGCTGCTGCACCCGCTGAGTTTCTCCAGCTTTTTGTGTAACCCTCGATTCTCCAGCATCTGCAGTTCCTTCTTTAACACAGTTACATATGAGAAATGCACTCTACTTTGAAATTCAGTTTAATGTAAGAAAATAAAAAAGTAGTATTCAATGTACATCAGAATTTCTAACCCCAAATATTCCATCATATCAACCTCTTTTATAAATAACTGCTCAATAATTGAGGGAATTGAAGCAACAGTAGGGTTTTTGTTCATCTCCATCTGAGCACCTTCAGTCATAGAAATTGCAGCATTGACAGATAATTCACATTTAACAAGTTAATTATGCTTAATCTAAAATCCCTTCATTCCTCTTCAACCACCCAGTAAACCATTCTGAGAAGTCTGTGTCGATGTCATTTCAGTCCAATACCAGTCATGCATTCCACACCTTCCTTGTCAGAAGCATTTTATCATAACTTTCCCTTCATCTAATGTAGTGCCCTCCATACTGTTTGGGACAAAGACCCGTCATATATTTATTTGCCTCTGTACTCCACAATTTGAGCTTTGTAATAGAGAAAAAAAAATCACATATGATTAGACTGCACATTGTCAGATTTTATTAAAGGGTATTTAAAGGGTCGGTGGGGGCACAGCAAGCCGGCAGCCCTGTCAGCAATGTGTTCGTTTTTTTCAACTTTGTCTGTTTTTAATGTTTCTTTGTGTGTCTTGTGTGGTGGTTGGTGTGGGGAGGTAAAGGGGAAACCGGTTTGGTCACCTCCTCCACGGAGAGGCAACTTTTTCCAGGTCGCCTCCCCCGTGGCCTAACAGCGAGGATCGGCGTGACCTTTCCTGGAGATACGCCCGGGGCTTCTGCGGCGGGCGCAGCACGGACGCTCGGCACAGAGCGGGCGAGCCCTCGCTGGCACTCGCCGGAGGGGAGCGCTCCGTTTCGCTGGCCCGCGACAGCCGGCAGCCTAAAGCTGCGGTCTGCAGAGCTTCAGCTGGCGAGGCGTCCACAGCATTGGATCCCTCGTGGGGGACCCGGGGGAAGAAGAGTTCCAACTGCCGGCCCGCGGCCCACATCTACCGTGGGCGTGGCGGGGACTTACCAACAGGAGCGGGGTCCCTCGCCGGGGATACCTGGAGAGGAGCTCCAGACCGCTGGCCCTGCAGTCTGCGGTGCTTCTGGCTGCGGCGCAAACTTTAAATCTCCAACCGCCGGCCTGCGGCCTACACCAGCCTGAAGCCGCGATCTCCGGTGGGGAGGCACCGATTCAGGACTTGCCTGGACTTTTTTACCTTGTCTGCACATCTGGACGCCTGCAGCGACGGCTGCGGAGTGTGGAGGTCCCGACCACGGGGGGAAATGGAGGACTGGCCAATTTTTGTGCCTTCCACCACAGTAATAAATGCTGTGGTGGATGTGTGTGTAAATTTTTTATTGTGTATTGCGTGTTCTTTATCATTGTACCGTTGCTAGCAATTTCATTTCACTTGCACGTTATGTGCAATGTGACGAATAAAACCGTATTGTATTGTATTTTATACATTTTGGTTTCACTATGTAGAAATTACAGCAGTGTTTATACATAATTCCCCTATTTCAGGGCACCATAATGTTTGTGACACAGCAGTGTCATGTAAATAAAAGTAGTCATGTTTAGTATTTTGTTACATCTCCTTTGCATGGAATGACTGCTTGAAGACTGTGAATCATGTACATCACCAGTTGCTTCTCTGGTGATGCTCTGCCAGGCCTGTATTGCAGCCATCTTTAGCTTATGCTTGTTTAGGGAGCTAGCCCCCTTCAGTTTTCTCTTCGGCATATAAAATACATGCTCAATTGGGTTCAGATTGGGTGATTGACTTGGCCACTCAAGAATTGACCATTTTTTAGGTTTGAAAAACTCCTTTGTTGCTTTAGCAGTACGTTTGGGATCAATCTCTTGCTGTAGAATGAACCACCGGTCAATCAGTTTTGAGGCATTTGTTTGAACTTGAGCAGATAGAATGTGTCCATACACTTCAGAATTCATTATGCTACTGCCATCAGCAGTTGTATCATCAATGAAGATAAGTGAGCTTCAGGATCCATACATGCCCAGGCCATAACACCCCCACCACATGTTTCACAGATGAGGTGGTTTGCTTTGGATCTTGGGCAGTTTCTTCTCTCCTCCATACTTTGCTCTTGCCATCACTTTTTCCATAACTATGGTTGCTCTTTTAAGTACTTCTTGGCAAAATGTAACCCAGTCATCATCTTTTTTGTGGCTAACCAGTGGTTTGCATCTTGCAGTGTAGCCTATGTATTTCTGTTCATGAAGTCTTCTGCAGACAGTGGTTATTGATAAATCCACACCTGACTCCTGAAGAGCGTTTCTGATCTATCTTACAGGTGTTCGGGTTTTTTCTTTATTATAGAGATAATTCTTCTGTGATCAGCTGTGGAGGTCTTCCTTGGCCTGCAAGTCCGTCTGCGATTAGTAAGCTCAACAGTGCTCTCTTTCTTCTCAAATACCCCTCGACCATTTCCGACACTTCCCAACCATTTCTTGACCTCACTATCTCCATCGCAGGTGATAGACTTTTGACCGACATCCACTAAAAACCCACCGACTCCCATGGCTATCTATATTACACTTCTTCCCACCCAGCTTCCTGTAAAAAGTGCTGGAGAAACTCAGCGGATGCGGCAGCATCTATGGAGCGACGGAAATAGGCAACGTTTCAGGCCGAAACCCTTCTTCAGACTGATGGGTTTCGGCCTGAAACATTGCCTATTTCCTTCGCTCCATAGATGCTGCTGCACCCGCTGTGTTTCTCCAGCACTTGTCTACCTTCGATTTTCCAGCATCTGCAGTTCCTTCTTGAACATAATATGTGAATGCTTCATTGAGCATAATTGCGACTGAAAACTACACACTTCATCCGAGCACGTTATCGCACGCGTCATGCAATGACCACCTAAACTGTCATTTGGCAACGCAAAAAACTGTCAAGGTTGCCCAGCTGGCAACAGGGAAAAAAAGTTAAGCGAGAGCCCTGCATCCCCTACTCCCAATTCCTCCGTCTACGCCGCATCTGCTCGCAGGATGAGGTGTTCCACACCAGGGCATCAGAAATGTCCTCATTCATCAGGGAACGGAGGTTCCCCTCCCCTACCATAGATGAGGCATCACCAGGGTCTCTTCTTCTTCTTCTGTCGTGTGTCTTTTAGACCTGCAGCTCCATTGAGGTGAGCCAGGCCAACGTGTCATCGTCCAGACCTTGTTCACCATTCGGTGGCCAGTGTTTGGGGCAACTGGGGCGACTATGTTATCCACTGTCGGTGTTGGGTCCCCACACTCGCAAGAGGCGCTGTCCACGAGGCCCCACCTCTTCATCGGTACTCCATAGCATCCGTAGTTTGGGGAACTCCAAATCTGAGGAAAGACATTCTTGCCATAGAGGGGGTTCAGAGAAGGTTCACCAGACTGATTCCTGGGATGCCGGGACTTTCATATGAAGAAAGACTGGACAGACTCGGCTTGTACTCGCTGGAATTTAGAAGATTGAGGAGGGATCTTATAAAAACTTACAAAATTCTTAAGGGGTTGGACAAGCTAGATGCAGGAAGATTGTTCCCGATGTTGGGGGAGTCCAGAACAAGGGGTCACAGTCTAAGGATAAGGGGGAATTACTTTAGGACCGAGATAAGGAAAACATTCTTTACACAGAGAGTGGTGAGTCTCTGGAATTCTCTGCCACAAAAGGTAGTTGAGGCCAGTTCATTGGCTATATTCAAGAGGGAGTTGGATGTGGCTCTTGTGGCTAAAGGGATCGGGGGCATGCAGAGAAGGCAGGTACGGGATACTGAGTTGGATGGCCTACTCCTGCACCTATTTTTCTATGTTCTATGTTTCTATGTAGGGTCTCTTCATAGGGTCTCTTCAATACCCCTCAACATTGCTCTCTCCCCCCCCCATCCCCCCCACTCGGAACAAGGGCAGAGACCCCCTAGTCCTCACCTTCCACCCCACTAGCCGTCACATAAACAAATAATCCACCGTCATTTTCGCCCGGGCACTTCCCCTTGCAACCGCAAGAGATGCTACATGTGTCGCTTTACCTCCCGCCTCGACTCCATTCATGGACCCAGCAGTCGTTCCTGGCTCCATATACTTCATTTCCTTCGCTCCATAGATGCTGCCGCACCCGCTGAGTTTCTCCAGCATTTTTGTCTACCTTCTCTTTGTTCTTAATGATGTTCCAAACAGTTGATTTTGGTAAGCCTATGGTTTGGCTGATGTTTCTAACATTTTTTTTTCTTGTTTCTCAGTCTCATAATGGCTTCTTTGACTTTCATTGGCATAACTTTGGTTCTCATGTTGATAAACAGCAATAAAAGTTTCCAAAGGTGATGGAAAGACTGGAGGGAAGACTAGGTGCTGAGAGCTCTCTTATACCTGCATTAAGGAGGCAATTAAACACACCTGAACAATTACAATCACCTGTTAAGCCATTTGTCCCAAACATTACGGTGTCCTGAAATGGGGGCGGCTATGTATAAACACAGCTGTAATTTCTACATGGTGAAACCAAAATGTATAAAAATGGCCTTTAATAAAATCTGACAATGGGCACTTTTACCACGTGATTCTTTCTATTACACATCTCAAATTGTGGAGCACAGAGGCAAATAAATAAATGATGGGTCTTTGTCCCAAACATTATGGAGGGCACTGTAAATCAGGTACTCCACCGAATAGATTGGGTAGATGCACAGAGTCTCTTGCCCAGCATAGGGGAAAGCGAGAACCAGAGGGCATAAGTTTAAGGTAAAAGGGGAAAGATTTTCCATGAATCTGAGGGGCAACCTTTTCACACAAAGAGTGGTGAGTGCATAGAACGTGCTGCCAGAGGTCTTGAGGCAGGAACTATTGCAACATTTAAGAAGCAATTAGACAGGTACATAGATAGGATATGTTTAGAGGGATGTGGGCCAAACACAGGCAAGTGGGACTAGTGTGGATGGGACATTTTGGTCGGTGTAGGCATCTTGAGCTGAAGGACCTGTTTCCACACTATATGACCCTATGTATAAATCTGTCTTAATTCATTACTTGGTGGACACAATCTATACCCATTCCTGTAATAAATTTTAGTGCTATCAAAACAGGATTTGAACAAAATTAATCCCTTGGTGGCAGTTAGATATTGATCAAGAGCAAAAAGCCATGGAGGGAAAACTGGAGAGATTTATTATAACATCAAATACATTTTTAGTAGAGAGAAAAGCACTGGAAAAAATGCTACTTTTATAGTTTGGATAAAGATAGTCAAGTGAAGCTCCAACAGGTCAAAACAATAAAAGGATTTTGACATAATAGATTTGAAAAAACCGTAGTCAGCTGGCAGTTAAGTTGGAAATGAAGGTAATCACAGAGAGAAACAGAAGCAGCTAGTAACACATTATGTAAATAGTTATTAAATTTGGAATTTGAATAAATTTGGATTATCCTGGTGTCAGTGAAGGAAGGGGAATCTATTGGAAATGAAAGAACATAAAAGAACATGGAGATGCAGATTGCAGTCAAGTATTCTTCATGCCAGCATTTACAATGTTAGTCACTTAAGAGGAACTTGTTTTACACGATAAACTAAAAAGATTTACAGCTAAAATACTTTATGTGCAGCCATGAGACTAATTGTTGACAGCTGTGACTGCAGTTAACTTTTCTAGACAGCTCTATCGATGCATGCTAAAAATTACATGTTCATTAATTGAGTGATTCTTAAATTATTGCACTTACCCCTGCAAGAATTGTCCTAAACATACAAAAATAGCCAATCCAAGGTAGGCAAGGAATGCATATAAAATTGCTGTGGAATGAACACAAAAAGTTTATTTTATAAAGTCTATATGTCATTATAGCACATTATCAGAAAGTCTGAAAAGTTAAAGCACAAGTAAAAAAACAGAATTTGTGCAAATGGGAATAGTTTACTTAAATATATCCTATAAGATATTGTAATCAGTACTTTGTATATGAATCTTTAACGCACCATATATTCTGCATATAGCTGCATAAAGAAATCTCTCATGAAATCGAAGTACCTTGTTCCAGTTCTCTTGACAAAATACTCTCTAAGACAGTGATTAAAATGCTACTTGTCTCTCTCTGTATATCTGTACTTGTTTCTGCACTTGCGAAAAGCATTAAGCTTCTTGCCTCAGAACGATAGACAATAGACAATAGGTGCAGGAGTAGGCCATTCGGCCCATCGAGCCAACACTGCCATTCAATGAGATCATGGCTGATCATCCCCAATCAGTACCCCGTTCCTGCCTTCTCCCCATATCCCCTGACTCTGTTATTTTTAAGAGCCCTATCTCGCTCTCTTGAAAGCATTCAGAGAACCCGCCTCCACCGCCCTCTGAGGCAGAGAATAGTAAGATTGAACGAGAACTTACCAGTTCGAAGGTTGATCATTATTTCATGAGGAGTCGAAGTGAGGGATTTCGTGAAGAGCCCGCCGGCGCGCATGCTCGACATACTTCAAAGTAGCGGCGTGGAATCACAGAAACCAATCAAGAAATGACTTCACATAGTAAGAATGAAACGACTAAGATTACCAGCTGAAGGTGATTGAGGGTTGGGCGAGGAGGGCACGAAATCCCTCACTTCGACTCCTCATGAAATAATGATCAACCTTCGAACTGGTAAGTTCTCGTTCAATCTTACTATTTCATTTCGGAGTCACGTGAGTGACTTCGTGAAGACTTCAAAGCTTCTGTGATGACACGCCCTGGACCACGTCCATGCTGTCACACCACTACCAGGGATGGATGGGAGGAATAACTTGCTGACTAGTCCATACTGCAAAACAAAGCATATTTATTAACAAACAAATCAAAACCCCTCATTCGGGGACATCTCCACGTTCTTGCCCCGCATCTAGCACGGCTTCTGCGAACTGTAGAGGCGCAGCAACGGGCCGGTTGTAGAACCGCTGGAACACCGTCTCATTAGCCCATCCTGCTGTGGCGAGAATATGGTCCATGGGCACCTCCATGACCCTCGCCGCCGACGTCGATGCAGCCCTGGTGGAATGAGATTTGAACACATTAGTGTCGATACCTGACTTACCCAAGACGACTCGAAGCCACCTGGATATGGTCTGTGTTGTCACTCGATGGTGAAGTCTCTTATGAGTGACAAGCAGGTATCTCTCCATTCCTCTGATGCTTGCCGTCACCTTGACGTAGTAACGGATATGGGAGGCTAAGCATAGCCTAGCATCGGCGGGGTATGCCGGGAACTTCAGCTGCAGCCCTGTGCACCCAGGTCTGTGTTGCTTTAGTAGCTCGTCAACAAAGAAAACTACTTCTGTGGGGGTAGACATCATTCTGTCGACACGTAGTTTGTGGAGTGTCTGTACCCTCTGTGCTGAAGTCAGCGCTAGTAACATCACCAGCTTCATGGTGAGTTTGTCCAGCTGGAGCCCTTCCATGGGGGACCACGTCCTGAGCAGAGTTAAAACGTCCCTGACATCCCAGGTGATATTGTAACGTGGTGTAGGCGGATTCGTATTGAAAATACCCCGCATGAGCCTGGACACTAGCCTGTTGGATCCCACCTCAATATTGAGGTAGAATGATAGAGCGCTCCTGGCGCTGTTGATGGCACTGTAGCTTAAGTGTTCATCATGGTGCAACCCCGCGAGGAATTCCAGGACGTCGGTTATAGTCACGGCATCGTACGTGATGCGAGAGCGGCTGCAGAAGGCTTCCCACTTCCTGATGTGAGAGCGGTATCTTCGCCTTGTAGACTCTCGGCACGACGCCGCAATGGTATCCATGGTCCGGGTAGAAAGGCCGTATTGTTCTAAAGGCCGATTCAGAATCTGCAAGCCAACAAATTTAAATAGCCATGGCAGGGATGTGGCTCCCCTGAAACAGGGTGAGTAACTAATTCTGGGCTACCCTGCAAACGGACCCAAGGTTCACTGAGCGTGTCAAAGACCATCGGATACCACGGCTGTGTAGGCCAGTCGGGTATGATAAGGATGCCCTTGGCACCGTCCATCTGAATTTTACGTAATATCCGACTGATGAGGCAAAACGGGGGGAATGCATAGAAAAAGCAATTCCCCCAGTCTAGCGAGAATGCATCTAACGCTATAGCCCCAGGATCTGGTTCCCACGCGACGTAGGTTGGTACCTGATGGTTCAACCGGGACGCAAAAAGGTCAATGTCCGGTTTCCCAAATTTGGCTGTGATTTTTGCAAAAATTTCAGGATGTAACATCCATTCAATATTATCATTGAACTTGCGTGACCTGGCGTCCACCACAATATTAAGCTCACCTGGCAAATAGGTAGCTGAAATCCAAATGTCTCTTGACACACCAGAGCCAAATTGAATTAGCCAATTTATCACATGAAACTGACCTGGTACCGCCCATGTGGTTTAAATATGCCACCGCTGTGGTATTGTCTATTTGGAGCCGGACATGTGCTCCAATGATCTTGGAACAATATGCACGAAGTCCGTGAAACGCTGCAAGCAGCTCCAAATAGTTGATCCCTTGTGATACCAACATCGTATTCTCAAGGGTATCCCATCGGCCCCCACAACTAGAGAATTGATTCGTAGCTCCCCAGCCATCAGAGCTCGCATCAGTTTGTAAGTATATCATCGGTTTCGCCTCAATAATAGTTTTGAACGATATACTAATGTGGCAAACCCACCATCGTAATTCATCCAATGCTGCAGGCGGCAGCCGCATTGATCGATCATAATGACCAGCATGCCGTCGCAACGCAGCGATCTTGGCTCTCTGCAAGTTTTGATAATGCAGAGGTCCATACCGGGCTGCCGGAAACAAAGCCACAATCTTGCCAATGACAGTAGCTGTGTGACGAATCGATGGTATACGAGTATTAATCAAGTCTGTACACACCTGTGTTACCTCCTCAATTTTGTTAATTGGTATGGTGACTCTCATGCTAATGGAATTCACCTGGAACCCCAGATAATTAATTACCTGGGTGGGGCAGAACTTAGATTTTTCTGGATGAACAATGAACCCAAGCTGTTGGAACAAATTGACCGCAGCTGCCACCCCTTGTTGTGCTAATTTCAAGGTGTGGCCGACAATTAAAATATCATCTAAATAGGCCATAACAATATGATGTCTTTGTCTTAAATAAGCCATAATTGGCTTCACCAATTTAGTAAATAAGCGAGGGGCTGTGGTGAGCCCATTAGGCAACGCCCTATATTGCCACAGCTGATCCATCCAGATAAATTTTAAGAACCTTCTGTAATATTTTTTCATAGGTACGGTATAGTACGCATCCTGTAAATCAATGCATGCCATAAAGCACCCTTGTGAAATCAATGATTTGGCCGTTTCAAACGTGTCCATTTTAAAATGAGTATATGTTACAAAATTATTCAGAGTGGTTAGATCAATAATGACTCTACAGCCTCCATCCTTCTTAGGTCTAGTAAAAATATTGGAAACAAATTCAACGGGCTCATGAACCGTTCTCTTTATGACCCCTTTCTGTTCCAACCTTAAAATTTCCTTATAGCCTACTGACTGTTCCGCAGCCGTTAGTTTGAAAGTACGACCCGGTCTATGCTGAGGTGGAGGGATGTCCCCATTAATAAACTCAATACTATGGCCCTGAATATTCCGTAACACATACTCATCGCTGGTAATGTCACCCCATGCACCCGCAAACAACCGCAAACGCCCACCAACATGTGGAGTTAAACAAAGAGAAAAAAAGAGAACCAGAACGCCTCACCTCTGTGGTTACCGGCGGTCCCTGACACGAGTGGGTGGTCGTGGAGGTGCTGGGTTGGTTTGAGGTCGTGGCGTCCTCATTTTCCACCTCAGCTTCTGCCGAGCCTGTCCTAAAAAAGACCCCTGGGGTTGGGGTGGCTGATATCGGTTTGGAGCTGGAGGGTAATTCCTGGTGGAAGTGCTGACAGACCCTCGTGAACGGCCAAGTGGGGCTTTCGAGCTTGATGGCGTGGGGGCACTGTGAGAGCGCATGAGCCCCACGGTCTTGGCTTGTTCATCCAGCTCTCTGACCCTTTTGGAGAGGTCTTCGCCAAAGAGCTGACGGGGCGGCGGCGGCGGCGGTGGTTTGCACAACCCTGCAAACTTAGGGTTGAGCGCTGGGCGGATGCTGTTTTTGCGAAAGCCGTTTATTTCGTTTTGAGTAGCGCACAGAAGCGCCAGAGCATCCTCCTGGTCCAAATTAAGCTCCTCTCCGTCGACCGACCGCACAAAGGCAGTAATCCCGGCCGTGAGGAGTTTCAGGATCCGCTGAATTTTCAGCTCCTGACGGATAGCCGCACTGATGTTGCCCCATATTGGCGTATTGACCACAGGCACGTTGAGGGAATTGCAGTTTGATGGAGCCTTGTGACGGCTCATGGCTTGTAGTAGGACTTCCTCCTGAAGCTGGTGATTATTTAGGAAGTCCACTGTGGCTGCCAACTTCGTATTGATGGGAAGCCCCAACGAATGAGGGGCTGCAAATTTGGTAGCCACATCGAGGAGGTCCTCCGCCGGTAATTCAGGCGGGGGTGGGATGGGGTCAACCACGGCCTCCTCGTCCTGCTGCTCCAGGCTGGTGTACGAAGCTGGTGATGAAGCCCTGTGCCTGTCGCTGCTGGATGCCTGTTGTTGTTGACCTTGTAGGAGAAGCTCCAGCAGCCGCTCCATCCGGTCAATACGCCCTTCACCCTGAACACTCAGGTGGTCGGAGTCCTCCGGCTCTGAAAATTGGCCGGGGCGCCTGTCATCGGCCCGCACCTCGTCGAGGCCCTGCCGGTGCCGGTAGTTGTCGTCGACAGCCGCCGAGGCGAAACTGCGCGATTCCTGCACGGGCGTGTTCAACCGCCTCCGTTTAGCGGGAGCGGAAGCCGTTGCCTCTATGGACAGATGCGGCATGGTGTCGGCACCAGCCGAAGCCTGGATACCTTGGGCCCGTGCAGGCTTGCCAGCTGCCCACATCGTGGACCTTGCCGACGCATGGTCTCGCCCACCCATCCATGGGGGGCTCGGCGACCGTGACGGGACCCCCAACTGACTCGTCCCGGCGTCGAAAGTTGGGGGGCGACGGCTGGACCTCACAGCTGCCCCGGGTCCCGTCCTGGAACCTGACCGCTCCTTGGCGGCAGGCAGAGCCTTAGCCCCGACAGGGTTAGGCTGCTGGGCTCCTGCCCTTCCCCTTCTCAGAGGGCTGCGTGAAACGGGCCGTGCAGCCACACGGACCCTTCTGCTCGAAGCCGTCAGCAAGCCTGCTGACGACCTGGCTGCCATGGCAGGGTCGTCCTGCTCTGGCGGCACACCACACTCCTCCTCGTCGGACTCCTCCGAGCTGTGGTGTGCGGGCGGGTCCGGACCTGAAAATACAGAGCTCACCGACATCTCCGCCCTCGTTCCGGTCTGTGTTGCCGGTACCCCCGACAACTCTCGCTCCGGAACTGCTGGCCGGCGACTTTTCCCCGATCTCCGGCCTCTCGAACTCCCATCCATGTTCTTGCTGTGAAGCAAACACAACAAGAACCACCAACTTAAGGTAGCATACTTACCTGAGTGGTTCCCTTATGAAGGGCTGGCGAGGAGCACGCTCCTCCGTCAGCCGTCGCAGCAACGCGATACGACGATATATGTCGAGCATGCGCGCCGGCGGGCTCTTCACGAAGTCACTCACGTGACTCCGAAATGAAATTCCACAGACTCACCACTCCTTATTCTTAAACTGTGGCCCCCTGGTTCTGGCCTCCCCCAACAACGGGAACACATTTCCTGCCTCTAGCATGTCCAAACCCTTAACAATCTTATATGTTTCAATTAGATCCCCTCTCATCCTTCTAAACTCCAGAGTGTACAAGCCCAGCTGCTCCATTCTCTCAGCACAAAATAAAAAAACAGCAACACTTCATAATGTACATACGAAGATTGTTGTTGATGGGTTCTTTGTCGATAATGATTTTGTAGGTCACTGATCCATTCGCATCACTCAGGTTGGCCTTTGTCAACCATAAGGAATAGTGTCCAAGCTCACCAAAGCTTTCATGGACCCTGGAAGAAGCATACACAAAGGCAACTAAAATAAGAACTGAACATTCATTATAGATACTCATGCTTCAAAATGATTTTACTCCACTTTTCCAGACTATTTACATCCCAATTGAATTTTTATATTTATTGCACTTTTAATAATGTTACTCTTGTACTTTCATTAATGCCCTTTATTTCTAAATATAAATATTAGTTTTGAAATTAGTTAAAATCTTTCATTAAAGGAATAATCTGTTGTTCCCCTTTACAGCTCTCAGCCCATCTTTTGTTTCTATACTGGTCCTGCCATCTCTTGTTGCCTTGCACCATATATTTTGCCATTTTATGCCTTCCACCCTATAATGTACTTTTCTTTTTATTTTTTGTCCCTTTTCCACCTTCTTTACATTAAAAACTTGCGCCACCTCTAAACTTGCTCCAGTTCAAATAAACGGCAAGCACCGGAAACATTTCAATTTCTCTCTCTACAGATACTCCTTGATCTTTGCAATATTTTCTATTTCTACCCTATACATATTTGTTTAATAACTTAAAAAGCAGAATAAAGAATTGGACAAGCAGAAGAATTTAAGGAATTGAATCAAGGATAAGCTATGACGCTCAGTCTACCTCCATCATTCAGGAGCAGATCTTTGACTGTCCACTTTGCTGCCCAGGTCCCATTCTTGAGTTCCTTGCAATACAAAAATCAATTTGTCTATGATGGAATACCTCAAGCCCTCTAGGGAATTCCAAAGATTCACATTTCTCAGATTTTTTTCCATGCAGAAATCATGACCTGGAATTCTGTGCCTCAAAGGGGATTCAATAGCGACTTTCAATTCAAATTGGACAGATAGTTCAGGGAGAAAAAATAACACAGATGCACAAAGAAATATGGGAACAGACAAGATTGTACACAGTGGATTTGAAATGACCAATGTTGAATCAAATCTAGTCTAAGAAATATGATCCCGGTTCTAAATGATTGGCACTTTAACCAGAAACATCCTGAGCACCAAACTGCATCCTCCAACCCCTCCAAAGTTATAGATATCGAAGCTAAAGGAAGCAAGCTTTCAGCTTCTAACCTGTCAAACCCTCCAAAACAAAAACAGGATAGGCCATTTGGTTTCTCTTGCCCACATCCTTGTTGATCTTTAATAGCAACACTTTCTTGCACTGAACCAAGAGCTCAATCCTCTTAACATCATAAAAATATTTGATTCTTGCCCGTTTCATTGCTCCTAACTTTCAGTTGAACACTCAGAACTAGACCAGATCAAGAATTTGCACAACCGAGGCAGACCAATCATGCCAATGTAAACAAGAGCCGTTCTTAAATGTGCTATTCACACGCCAATTATATTAAGCCTATCCTCTTAACATGGATAACTTACTGAAATGGGGCATCATGCATTGACTTGAACCCAAGTGTTTAGTTAGAACATAAGCCCTACTGCACATAATCAGGTGGCCAGGCTGTACTCAACAAAATTAATTCACCAACATTTATGCATGGACTGATAAATGGAAAATAATATTCACACTAGGGCTGGGCCAAGCAATGATCAACTCTAACCTGTAACATCTATCCTTGATATTCAATGGAATGACCATTCCCAAATTCCTCTCAGCAAGATCCTGAGAATCCTAGTGACCAGAAACTCAACTGGACCAACAAGATAAGCCTTGTTGCTCCAAGCAGGATGGTTGGGCAATCTGCAGAGAGCTACTCACCTTCGTACACCACGGCCTATCCATCTGAAGCAAGAATACTTGCTACTTGCCTGGATGAGTGCAGCATCAATTAATTTCAATAGGTTTGAACCATCCAAAGCAAAGTAACCCACTGGATCGGCACTACCTAAAATACTCATGTTCATAAGTTACAGGAGCTGAATTAGGCCATTCAGCTCATTATGTCTACTCCACCATTCAATTATAACCATATAACAATTACAGCACGGAAACAGGCCTTCTCGGCCCTTCCAGTCCGTGCCGACCATTCATTTTCCCCTAGTCCCATCTACCTGCACTCAGACCATACCCCTCCATTCCCTTCCCGTCCATTTTCCTATCCACTTTACTTTTAATGTATCTTTCCCTATCAACCCCATTCTCCTGCTTTCTCCTCATAACCCAACACATTTACGAATACAAAATATGTCAATCTCCACCTTAAAAATATCCATTGACTTGGCCTCCACAGCCCTCTGTGACAATGACATCCACAGATTCACCACCATCTGAAATTCCTCCTCATCTCGCTTCCAAAGGTACATTCTTTTATTCTGAGGCTTAAGCCTCTGGTTCTAGACTATCCCACAAGTGGGGGCATCTCCACATTCACTCTATCCTGGCCTTTCACTATTCAAAAAGTTTCGATGAGATCCCCTGCTCATGTAGAAGCCAAGAAGTATACCATCTACAAAATGTACTGTAATTATTTTTCATGACTAGTCCAACAGTTCATTATTGACATCAAACAGGCCAAGGGCAGTAGCTATATATGAACACTATTGCCAGCATATATCCTGACAACTTACACGCCTTCCTGACTTGGACATTTACCAGACCTTCACCGTCAATGCCTAAATCTTGCAACTTCCTCCCAAGTAACTGTGGGAGAACCTTCATTAGAAGGAATGCACTGGTTTAAGCACTAACACCTTCTCATAGACAATAAGAATGTGCAATAATTGCTGGCCTTACCAACACCACCCAGATCCTAAAAGTTAATTTAAAACTAACCTGCACACCTCAACTGTCATGTTCAGCTGTATTGTGATTGGATGTTTGGTGCTAATGGCAAACGTTGAATTCCCTGGTTGTTTTTGTTGATGTTCTCCAAGTTTCTCTGAAGGCACCTTACCAAGGTTCTGAAACTTGCACTGAGAAACAAAAAAAAAGGCAAGTAAAACAGTTTAAGTTGTGGATTGAAGGGTCTGTTCCTTTGCTGGATTGTTCTATGTTTCAGGACAGATGACCAGAGGTTCGGGAAGAGTTTGGTTTAAAGAAATATAGTTTCAGAGGAAACGTTGATAGATGTGCAGAGATGGAGAATTTTGAGAAAAATAAACTCCAAAGCTTAGGACTTCGAATTCGGAATGGCATAGCAACAACATTCAGAAATAAACAAGTAATCAGAGGTAGGGAAGGAAAACCTGGATATTTATAGGACATGCAGAAATCACTGACCCAGAATATGCTGGTAAATACCAGCTAATCTAGCATTGAAGTGCCAATAGATAGATTGAATCAAAGTAGTAAACAGATATTAGAGTCCAGCAGCAGAGTTCAATCTAAGTGAGATTTTCAAAAGCTTTACACCACAAAAAATGGGCTTTCAAATTCTGCACCATTGTAGCCGATGCATAAACTATGACAACACCTTTCTATGGGGTTATAAGGCTGCCGAAGAGAATGAAAAAGTAAAAGTTAAGCTTTTGTTTTAGAAAAATAGAAGTTTTGTGGGTTTTTTTTTTTAAAGCCTTTACAACAATTGTTAAAATGTTTTAATTGTTCAGTTTTACTGAGTTGTGAATGTTTATGAATGTTCAGTGGCCTATGGATGCCTCCTCATCATTCAGACATTGCTGTTGTATCAATGAAGCAAGTCCCCCATATCAGGACCAGGAAACTTGGTCACCATCTGTGGTGCATATGGAAGAATGATCAGCCTCAAAAAAATTAACAAGAGCCAGATCACGACTTCAAAAATGTTACAAGATACAAGATAACATTTATTTGTCACATGTGCCAGATGGCAAAGTGAAATGTGATCACCATACAATAAAAATAAACACAACACATGATAGAATTCAACATAAAAACATCCCCACACAGCAGAATCAATGTTTCCCACTGTGAGGGACGGCACCAAAGTCAGTCTCTTCCTCTAATGTTCCCCAATGTTCACCCGTGGTCGGGACCTCCCGGAGCCCTCTACAGACACCGCTACGGGCGGCCCGATGTTCAGCCCCGCTCGCCGGGGTGATGCAAGTCCGACGTCGGGGCTGTTTAAGAAAGAACTGCAGATACTGGAAAAATCGAAGGTAGACAAAAATGCTGGAGAGACTCAGCAGGTGAATGGGCGATGTTTCGGGTCGAAACCCTTCCTCAGTCTGTGGGGTTGGCGCCTGCCCTCCAAGATCTTGAACCATATGCTCTCCAGGTGCTTCATACCTGCCTGGAGACCCTCAGCAGCTGCTTCCCACATGTCAATGCCAATGTTAAAACGTTTCATCTTTCTTTTAATCGTATCCTTGTACCAAACCATGGGATTTCCTCTTGGTCTCCATGCGTTGGCGACCTCCCCGTACACACATCTTTGGGGTGCACCATGTTCCATCCTGTGTACATGTCCAAGCCAGCAGTATGGTACTTTATTTGTCATATGTACCGCGGTACAGTGAAATGCATTTTGTATACAATTCAGTACAAGTATCACTATACATAAGCACTTAGATACATCTTAGATAAGCATCTCAAATTCAATAAAAGTGAATAGCAGTAGTATACTGAGACAGTATACAGAGTTGACAGTTTGGCACCATTTTCAAGTCCCAGTTGCTGTAAGTGCGGGGTTCTTGGTCTGGCCATGAAGGCCCGTTGTCCTGACGGCTTTGCAGGGTTGGCCTGGGCAGGCATGGCGTCCTCTGCCACTGCACGCCACGTGTGGTCCACGTGCTCATCCACTTGGAGCAGTGCCCGGTACAGCCCAGCCCCAGGCTGTTGCAGGGCTCCAGGCCACCCGCTCCACTGTCGAGGCAGTGCACGGCCTCCCTCAGATGGTCTGCGTACCGGCCTTCCTTCCACCTTCTTCCACTTTAAGCTGGCGAGCTGGGCCTTCCAGGTGGGTTCCCAGTCCATGGCACAGGTCTTCTGTCCACGGCGGGTGAGCTAGTCCTTGCAGGCGGGTTCCGGTCCGCAAGTCGGGCCTACTAGGTGGGTCCTCTGTCCACGGCAGTCGACTCACTGGTCTTCTGTCTGCAACTTCTCATGGGGAAACTGTCCGATGTAGCACCATCCTAATGGCACTGTACCATGCATATTCTCACAGAGAACTGAATGAGGTTTAGAAGATGTGGTGGGCATCCAATCTTCTCCAGTACCTGGTAGAAGTCACGTCTCCTGACAGAATGAAAAGCTTTCATAAGATCCATAAAGGCGATGTATAATGGAGTTTGCTGCTCTCTGTATTTTTCTAGGATTTGACGGAGGGGGAAGATCATTTCTATTGTGCCTACCTCCGCAGAAACTGCCAGGGTATATCTGGTCAGTGAGTCTGTGAAGTATTTGCAGGATCACTCGTAGTTGTTGCAATCGCTGCAATCTCCCTTGTTCTTTTACATGGTTCAGTGTATTTTAAGTTATGTCTAATTATTTTAACATTAGATTAAATACAGTTGGAGGATAGCATGTTGTGGAGCATAAAATCAACTATATACATATATTTGTAGTAGCATTACTAAATCTATATTGTTGCCATCTTTAAATACAGCAATTAACCACATTTTTTAAAAAATCATCAAGTAACACTTTACCTTTACGATTATATAAATGTACTTCAGCAGAAACTTGAAACCTTGTAAAACAACAGTATGAAACTCACCCAAAAGCAGAAACTGCACACACATGCACAGAAATTTAAAAATTGGAACAAAAATAAAGTTCTCTACTAAATACTGATTCATAACATTAGCCACAACTAGTCCTTTACTAGAGGTCTCATCCATCTTTATTACAGTGGCATCTTGTCACCCTCAATAGTTTAGTTCTGTTATGGCAAAAGAGCTCTGTGGAGAGTACACTGATAAAACCAGATGCAACTTAACATATTTCACACTTACCTGGTAACAGTGATCTGACAGCCAGGAGACGGTGAGTTCATTGGACAATTCATTATAAACACTTAAAACTGCTTGGTCCATCTCAAGTTTATGATGCTTTCCGTCGGGCAACTCTGTCATGACACAAAATAATACTCAAAAACAAATATGAAAGCACAAAAGTAACCAAGCAAGTACAGCTCTTACAAGGCAAAAATAACTCTGCTTTTCACCATGAAAATTTAGAAAACTGCAGAAGCTGAATATCTGAAATAGAGAATTAAAACAATTGCAATTGGGGAATATTAAAGTGATTTTAATCACAATGATGATAAATATAATGGGAAAGCATGTTGAAATTAGCTATCTTTCCTGTCAGCAACTGTCAATGTCAGGAATGAACAGCTAAAGAATTATGATGCATTTTTAATCAAACAGTTTTTAGCTGGGTGAACAATGGATGGAAGTGAAGGTGCTCCTGGCTATTGCTTTAGGGCAGCCAACAGATCTGTCAGCACACTCGTAAACACATGTGGCATGCATCCTGCTCACAAACCATGTGCTTCAGGACTCATTATTACTCATTCTGTTGTTAGGTCAGACAACTCACCCACTCTTAGCTTGGAGATACAGCATAGAAACATGCCCTTCGGCCCACTGTCCATGCCTACCATCGATCACCCACTCACACTAGTTCTATCTTATCCTACCTTCATATCCACCCCAACACCATGGACAATTTACAGAGGCCAATTAACTTACAAACCCGCATGTCTTTGGATGGGAGGAAACCAGAGCACCCTTTGGGATGAGAGATAACCAGAACACCCGAAGGAAACCCACACGATCACAGGGAGAAAGTGCAAACTTCATACAGACAGCACATGTGGTCAGGATCGAACCCTTGTCTCTGACGCTACGAGGCAACAGCTCTACCAGCTGCGACACTGTGCTGCCCAATTGAATTCACTCCTGTCTATAAGCACTCAAATGTGTAGCCAAATAGTACCTCAGACCGGACCAATTACAGCGACATTCATTGCCCAACAGTTGACTAAACATCAATAAATTAAAAAATCAATAGATGCCTTTTACACCCTCCCCCACTTTCTAAAGAAGGAAGCCAGCAGTTGATTTATGTAGAGCAAGATGACAGAGCCAGCAATGAAAACACAAGTCATACTGAGATTCTGGATACAAGACACACTGAGATCTGGACAGAATTAGTCTTGGCGCCATTCAATGCCCAACAGGTGACTAAACAAGGCTGAAGAAGGGTCTCGACCAGAAACGTCGCCTATCTCCTTCGCTCCTTAGATGCTGCTGCACCCGCTGAGTTTCTCCAGCCTTTTGTGTACCCAGGTGACTAAACATCAAGGAGGAACTTAGCAGATCAAAGAGCATCTGTGAAGGGAAAAGGACAGTCGACCATTCTCCAGTCCAAGGTGGATCCTTACCCAAAACAGCATCTGTCCAAGTCACTCAACAAATGCTGCCTGGCCTTTAAGTTATTCCATTACTTTGCATTTTATTCAAGATTGCAGTATCTGCAGTCTGTCTGCAGAGGGTCTGCTAGTTCTCACTCACAGCACAATTCTTCTTCAATGATATGGCATGCAGGGGCACTATATCCATGTTCATTCCCTCTCAACAGAGGCTTCCTTCTCCACCTTCCATAAATCCTCCCATGACACACAAAGCTGTTCCAGAATGCCCAACCACTCCCTCCCACTCCCACCCCCCACAAACCCCGGCATGTACTCCCTCATGATCGACCATGATCCGATTGAATGGGAGTGCTGGCTCGAAGGGCCGAATGGCCGACCCCCTGCACCTTTTTTTCTTCCCCGGAGGGTGGAGGGCAGGGAAGATACAGGAGACCGGGGGAAAGGGTGTCCATTGTTTCTCCATATCCCCCCCCCCCGCATCTTCCAAAAGCCCCCCCCCTGCATCTCCCATAGAGCCCCCTCTGCATCTCCCTAGAGCCCACCCCCCTCTGCATCTCCCAGAGCCCCACCCTGCACCTCCCTAGAGCCCACCCTGCATCTCCCCAGTCTGAAGAAGGGATTCGGCCCGGATCGTTACCTATCTCCTTCGCTCCATAGATGCTGCTGCACCCGCTGAGTTTCTCCAGCATTTTGTGTAAATTCTCCCCAGGGGCTCCCTGCTTCAGACCCTCCCCACGGAGCCGCTGCATTACCCACATGATCCTCCACACCCCCTGGACCTCCGCCACCCTCCGCAGCTCCTTCACCTGCCGCCGCCGTGCCAGCCCGCGGGTCCACGCCGCCCACCACCAACACCGACAGGGCGACCATCAGCGCGGCCACTAGGCCCAGGCTCAAGCCGGCCGGCTCCATCAGCTCTCCCGCCTTGGCCCGGTTGCTCGGAAGCCGTCCTAGCGCTCCACTCGATCGCTGTAAACCGGACTCGTCGCCCCGGGGCCGCCGCTGCTGCCGCCTCTCCTGTTCCTCAGCCGCCCGGCGCTCTCGGCCCAGCATCCGCCGCCACTTCCCCTTCCACTTCCACTTCCGGCGTTGGGTGGCTGGCGAAGAGGGCGGGGCTCGCGGCTGTCACTCAGCAAGAGGGGCGGGGCTCATGGTGGTCACTCGGCGGGAGGGGCGGGGCTAGCGACTGTCATCGCGGAAGTAGAGGGCGGGGCTTGTGACGGTCAATCAGCATGAGGGCGTGGCTTGTGACGCTCGCGGCAATCACAGCGGGGGCGGGGCTTCAACTGTGTCGAGTGATGGTCCCGGGCAGAAGCGGGGCACCCGGGTGGGCGGGGCCTCTGACGGAACCAACCAATTGGCGCGGGGGGTGGGCGGGGCTTAGGGCAGGGGCGGGGCTGCGGCAAAACAGAGCCGATCAATCAGCGGGAGGGAAAACAAGGACAGTCGTTGTGGTCGTTGTCTGGCGGTACAAGGAACTGCAGATGCGGATTGACCAAAAGTGACGAAGTGCTGGAGTACCTCGAGTAAGGAAGCATCTGTGAAGCATGATCATGATCAGATAATGTTTCAGGTCATAGAGTGATACATTGTGGAAACAGGCCCTGCGGCCCAACTTGCCCACACCGACCAACATGTCCCAGCTACACCAGTCCCACCTGCCCGCGTTTGGTCCATATCCCTCCAAACCTGTCATATCCATGTGCCTGTCTAACTGTTTCTTAAATATTGGAATAGTCTCAGCCTCAACTACCTCCTCTGACAGACACAAAATACTGGAGTAACTCAGCAGGACAGGCAGCTTCTCTGGATAGAAGGAATGGGTGATGTTTCGGGTCGAGACTTCTTCTGAATCAGACTCTTCTTCAGACGTCAGGGGAAGGGGCAAGACAGAGATGGAATGAAGTCGGAGACAGCAAGACCTGTGGGAGAACTGGGAAGGGGAAGGGAAAGCAAGAGCTATTTGAAGTTAGATAAGTCAGTGTTCATATCGCTGGGGTTTAAGCAACCCAAGGGAAATATGAGGTGCTGCTCCTCCAATTTGCGCTGGGCCTCACACTGACAATGGAAGAGGCCCAGGACAGAAAGGTCAGATAGGGAATGAGAGGGGGTTAAAGAGCTGAGCAACCGAGCGATCAGGTAGGTTTAGGTGAACTGGGCGGAGGTTTTCAGCTGAACAATCGCTGAGCCTGCACTTGGTTTCACCGATGTACTGGAGTCGACACCTGGAACAGCAGATACCTCTCTCTCCAACCCTCCCCCTTCCAGTTCTCCCACCAGTCTTACTGTCTCCAACTACATTTTATCTCTGTCCCTCCCATTCCCCTGAGCCCACCATGCATCTCCCCAGTCTGAAGAAGGGTCTCGACCCGAAACGTCACCGGTTCCTTCTCCCCAGAGATGTTGCCTGTCCCGCTGAGTTACTCCAGCATTTTGTGTTTACCTTCGATTTAACCAGCGTCTGCAGATCTTTCCCACACATACTGCCTCTGGCAGCTTGTTCCATACACCCACCACCCTTTGTGTGAAAATGTTACCCCTCAGATTCCTATTACATTTTTTCCCCTTCAGCTTGAACCTATGTCCTCTGGTCCTCGATTCCCCTCTCTGAGCAAGAGACTCTGTGCATCTACCCGATTTATTCCACTCATAATTTTATACATGTCTATAGGATCACTCCTCATCCTCCTGTGCTCCAAGGAATAGAGCCCCAGCCAACCCAACCTCTCCCTATAGCTCAGACCCTCTAGTCCTAGCAACAACCTCGTAAATCTACTCTGAACCCTTTCAAGGTTGACAATATCTTTCCTATAACATGGTGCCCAGAAACCCTTCGGAACCCTTCTTCAGATTTTTACATTGTACATAAATTATACATTATAATACATATTCATACATTAGAAATTATACATGATCATTTCTAAACAGAGGGAGAATGTGCAACAAATTAAAAGGAAAAACAAGTCCAAAAGTTGAGCAAGAGGTGGTCCGTGTTGTTCTGTTGTCGAGGTAGGATTAGGATTGTGCAAGTTGGTTTAAGAACCTGATAGTTGGAGGAATGTAGCTCTTCCTGAACCTGGAGATGTGGGATTTCAGGCTTTTGTACATCTTGCCCGGTGGTAGCAGTGATAAAGAGGACATAGTTCAGATGCTAGGGATCCGCAATATTAGATGCCGCCTTCTTGATGCTTTCAATGGAAGGGAGGGCGGTGCCCATGATGGACCGGACTGAGTCCACCACTCTCTACAACTTCTTATATTCCTGTGCATTCAAATTGCCTAATAGGCCCTTAATGCAACCAGACAGGTCACTTTATATAGTACATAGAAATCTGGGCCAAGGAAGAACAGAAAGGGAAGGACTTTAACTTTATTTTGCCTTCCATCACAGTGAGGAATGTGTAGGAGTCACTGTGATGGATGTTTATGTTAAAATGTGTTTTTTGAGTCTGTTGCTTTTTTAAATTATATGACTGACCTGGCCAGTGAAATTTCACTACACCAATTGGTGTATGTGACAATAAATGAACCTTATGAGAATTTTGTGACATCCAAATCTGTTTAAACTTCTCAGAAAGTACAACCATTGGTGCACCTTCTTCATGATTATTTCAAGGTGCTGTGCGCAGGACACTACCAATCCACCAATTAAAACTGGTGGGTGATCTCCCAACTCCCCCCTTCCAAAGTTAACAATTTGTTCCTTGGTCTAGTTGATGTTGGGTGAGAGGTTGTTGTTGTGGCACCACTCAAACCAGATGTTCCATTATGGTGGCACGGTGAAGCAGCGGTAGATACTGCCTTACAGCGCCAGAGACCCGGGTTTGAACCTGACTGCGGGCACTGTCTGTACAGAGTCCTCATGAATGTGTGGGTTTCCCCAGGGTGCTCCAGTTTCATCCCATATTCCAAGGACATACAGGTTTGTAGGTTAATTGGCTTCGGTAAAGACTGTAAATTGGCCTTAGTGTGTAGGATAGTGCTAGTGTACAGGCATCGCTGGTCACAAGTTCACAAGTTGTAGGAGTAGAATTAGGCCATTGAGTCTACACCACCATTCAATCATGGCTGATCTCTGCCACCTATTCCCATTTTCCTGCCTTCTCCCCACAACCCTTGACAAGCGATCTAATCAAGAACTTGTCTATCTCTGCCTTAAAAATATCCACTGACTTGGCCTCCACAGCTCTCTGTGGTAATAAGTTCCACAGATTAACTACTGTCTGACTAAAGATCGCTGGTCGGCAGGGACTCAGTGGGCCAAATAGTCTGTTTCCGTGCTATATCTTAAAACTAAACTCTCTGCAGAATGCTGACCTTATCACCAAGCATCAACCAGATGTTCTATGCAGTACACTGACTCATTACCTGCGACCGATCACAGTGGTATCATTGGTGAATTTAATGATAGCATTGGAACTATGCTTCATCGCACAGTCCAGAGTATAAAAAGAGCAGACGGATAAGCTCACAAACTTAAGGTGCATCAATGTTGATTATGAATGAGGAGGAGATACGGTTAGCAATCTGCACTGAATTAGGGCAAAGATCCAGTTACAAAAGGATGTAGAGGCCCCGGTCTTGGAGATTGGTTTTGAGTTTGGAGTGAATGGTATTGCTAAAGTCAATGAAGAGCAGCCTGATGTGTGTGTTCCTGTTACCCAGTTGGTCCACAGCAGAGTGGAGAGTCAGTGAGATAGCATCCAGGGCATTTGTTAGGCAGGAGTTGATTTTCACAGTAACCAACTTTTTGAAGCAGCTCATTGCGGCGGATGTGATGAAGTGGGGCAGTGACTCAATGACTACCATCTGGTAGCCAGTGGAAACATCATCCCTGCATCTACCTTCTGAAGCCTCGTAAAAATGTTGTATGTTACAATGAATTTACTTCTCAGTTTAGTGTAGAGATACAGCGTGAAAACGGGGCCTTCAGCCCATCGACTCCACGCCGACCACCAATCCCCGTACACTAGTTCTATCCATTCTAGATGGCAACTGGACAATTTACACTAGGGACAATTTACCAAAGCCAATTAACCTACAAAACTGTACATCTTTGGAGCGTAGTAGAAAACCTGAGCACCTGGATAAAACACACACGGTCACGGAGTGAACGTACAAACTCCGCACAGACAGCATCTGTAGTCAGGTTCGATCCCGGGTCTCTAGCACTATAAGGCAGCAACTCGACCGAGGTTCCACCATGCTACCCTCAGATCTAGAGAGTTCTAGGCCCAAAATGCTTAATCTCTCCTTAGTACAATGTTCCCACCCTGGAAAGCAGTCTGGTGAATCTCTATTGTACTACCTCCATGCAAAGAATATTATTCCTTCCACATCATCCCTTTGCTGTGGAAAATAGTTTATCTTTACTGTACCATCAACAGTGTAGGATAATTAATAGTTTGAACGTAATGTAAAGGCATGGGAGGAATGGGCTGTTGGTCACAGAAGGGGAAATACCATAATGAGAAGCAGAGTGGAAATAACAATGGTTATTGTTGAGAAATACCAGCAGATGAGTCACAGGATGTGGCAACACCAGGGAGAGATTGATTAGAGAGAATGTATTTGGCTGTTGTTGTCCAGGGGAGAGGGTTAGCAATGGGAAGGAGAGAAGGCTCACAGGGTAACAATACACAAATATGCAAGGAGGGCAAGGATGAGAAGAATCATGGTTCATGGGTATGTTGTGGAATACTGTGAGAGTGATATTCCTGGGCATGGCAACAATGGGGAATGGTCCGAGTGAAAAGGGCCGTAGGGTCACAGCATGCAAACAGGCCCTTTGGCCCATCGCATCCCTGCTGTTCAATCATCATTGAGGTTTTTGTTTAAGATAATTATTGTTTACGTGCAAACAAATCAGATATACCATACATAGATAAAATCAGTTCACAAGATACAGTTAGTACAGGACATCACGGTGGCACAGCGGTAGAGTTGCTGCCTTACAGCGCTAGAGTTCCGGGTTCGATCCTGACCACGGGTTCTGTCTGTGCAGAGCTTGTATGTTCTCCCTGTGATTGTGTGGGTTTTCTCCAGGTGCTCCAGTTTCCTCCCACACTCCAAAGATGTACAGGTTTGTAGGTTAATTGGCTTGGTATAAATGTAAATTATCCCATGTGTGTGAAGGGTAATGTCACTGTACGGGGATTGCTGGTTGGTGCGGAGTTGGTGGGCCAAAGGGCCTGCTTCCATGCCGTATCTCTAAATCAAAATTGAATACAATAGTTTGAGCTACAGGGAGAGGCTGCTCAAGCTAGTTCTGTATATATTTGGAGTGCTGGAGGCCGAGGGTGTTCTTATGGATAGATATGCATAAGATCTTGATGGCAATAAATAGGGTGAATACTCGGAGTAAGGGAATCGAGTTTAAAATGAGAATGGAAAGATTTAATAGGAACCTGAGGGCCACATTTTCACACAGATGGTGGGTATATGGAATGAGCTGCCAGAGGAGGCAGTTGGGGCAGGTATTATAACAGGACATGGATTGGATACATGCATAGGAAATGTTTAGAGGGATATGGGCCAAATGCAAATAGATGGGGCTAATGTAGTTGGGGCATTTTGGTCAGCATGGGCAAGTTGGATCGACAGACCTGTTTCTCTGCTGTTTGACTCGGAGACAAATCATAGTAGAGAAAACAGTAGGGTCTGAAGAAGGGTCTCGACCTGAAACGTCACCCATTCCTTCTCTCTAGAGATGCTGCCTGTCCTGCTGAGTTACTCCAGCTTTTTGTGCCTATCTTCAGTAGGAGACATGGTGGCTTCTTCTGTGGATAAGATTAAGTCTTATCCATAGTCTATCTGCACACAGCCAAGAAGATGTTGGTTTGTGTCAAAAATTGCTCTATTTTTGCACTGACTGACTGAGCCGGCTTATTTTGGAGGAATTTTATATGTGAATTACAACACCCTGCAAGAGTAGAATCACATCATTTATTATAACTCGTGTAACATCTCAGTGCGAATACCAAACAGCTCCGACTCCTGTGTCAGTGAATTGTAAACAGCTTTGTACGTCTGCACAACAGTCAGCATTGATGGTCGAAGCTGGGGCTTATGTCTCTTGCAGTCCTGATGCAACTGGAACAAGTGAAGCCTGACCACGTCGCTTCCTTCGACCTGGCCCAGCAGAAAGTCCGTAACATCCGGAACCTTCCAAATATCTGTTTTCTCATCGTATGGAGGCATGAGGTGATCAGAAAATGGAACCGTGTTGCCGAATGGCCAAAGCTGCTCCGGAGCAACAAAGTCACCCTGGAGCTGACGGTGGCCACATTTTACTAAAACCCCGGCACTTCGATTCACCAGTGGGAGAGCGTCCAGGTCATTGGCCAACACGTGCAGGTCTGTCGTCAACAAATACTGGGACAAGGTCTTTATCAGGTCATTGGAATCGCACATAACACGGGGACCCAATGGGCTGTTGTGCAGATAACGCAGAAACCTTGCGTATTCAAGAGCCAACTGGAATCGAACTTCCCAAGTATTAAAGTCACCCTGCCCCTCCTGCTCCAGCACTGAATCAACATTGGCGAGCGATCCAAAAGGATGATACTCTGTGAGGATAGTGGGATCCTCTTCACAGAATCCCAGCAGTTTAACCACGTGTGCACTCTGCAAGCCCTTTAGCATCTCCAGTCCATGAAAGAAGTCGTCGCTGAATTTAGAGGCAGCAAGTCGAGAGAGAACCACTCTGTTTCCCTTCCAGTGCCCAAGGAAAACCTGCAGATTAAACAAAGACATATTATTTAGCAATTTAATTAGAAGCCGCACTCGATCCCACAAGACATGAGAGTGCACAACCAGGCTATCGTCGTCCACGACGGGCCCCCACCAATTAGAGATATCAATTGCTCCAGGAAAGCTGCTATGTCATGGGTTAACCATCTACCTTCTTCAAATCCTTCCATCCCATTCCTGTTCCCTGTCTCTGGTAGTTCCCTCACTTCCTTGGTCCCAGCATTCATCTTTCTGCGGTTACACAAAAAGCTGGAGAAACTCAGCGGGTGCAGCAGCATCTAAGGAGCGAAGGAGATAGGCGACGTTTCGGGTCGAGACCTTTCTTCAGTGGGAAGAAGGGTCTCGACCCGAAACGTTGCCTATCTCCTTCGCTCCTTGGATGCTGCTGCACCCGCTGAGTTTCTCCAGCTTTTTGTGTAACCCTCGATTCTCCAGCATCTGCAGTTCCTTCTTTAACAATTCATCTTTCTGCCTTCAGTCATCTTGGCACTAAGCTCTCAACCTTCATCTCTGCACATTACTGTCACTCTCTGACTCTTTAAAGCAAACTCCTTCAACCTACCACCTTGACCAAGTATTTGATCACTCGTAATACCTCTTACTGTGGTTTCGTGTCAATGATTTTGTCCAATTGCTGACTTGTAAATTGCTTCAGGCTACATTAAATGCTCTGTATAAATTATAGCTCTTAACATGCTCACCTAAATGGATTAGTCGGCTACTGATCAAATCAACCAAATCAGCTGTAATCACCCTTCATTGTCTGCCATGAATTGGAGCAACAAAATAATTAATGAATAAGTTTATTGGCCAAGTATTCACATACAAGGAATTTGCCTTGGTGCTCCGCCCACAAGTGACAACATGACATACAGTGACAGTTAAGAATGATACATAAAACATTAAACAATAATAAAACATTATTGATTAAACATGTGCATTAAATAAAATACCAGAGCAAAATGAGGCTACAGATTTTTGGTTATTGAGTAGAACTACGACCCGCGGGGAAAAAAAGCTGTTTTTTTGTATGGCTGTGGCAGCTTTGACAGTCCGGAGTCGCCTTCCATGAGACTGCACAACCAAAACAACCAAAATCTCCTAAAAAAACAATTTTTGTTCATTTCCTCTTTAACACAAGTCTTTCGACATGAGAGGCAAGAAATTGCAAACGCTGGAAACTCAGTGGGTCAGGCAGATTCTGTGGGGGAAATGGACAGTTGATGTTTTGAGTCAGAACTTTTCTTCTTGACCTTTCATCATTGAGGAAGGATCTCAAGCCAAAATGTCAACTACCATTGCCCTCCGCAGATGCTGCTTGACCACTGAGCTTCTTTTGCAACTCCTCTTTGTCATGCCTTTTTTGTCATCTATATTACTAAAAGTCTGATCTTGACCACATCCTGTTGTTCTGTATATTGATTTTAGAAAAACGCTGCCACTTATGGCTGTGTTTTTTGGCCATCTTACTCAGAGTCCCCTTCCGCTGCGCAGGACAAGAGGATTTTTCCCATTGATGAAAAATAAAAGAGTTATTAGTGTTTTAAAAATGTTGAGATCCTCTCTCCTGAAGGCCACGCCCCTTCTGGAGGGACTATAAAACCCAGAGGTGTTGAGTGCCTCAGTCAGTCTCTGCAAGATGGGGGAGCGAGAGGGTCACGTCTCTCAGCCTGAGCTGTGAATAATACTGAACACATGTCTACTAAACTGTGAGTGGTTTTACTGACCTGTCAGTGCCCTTAATGTGGTTTGAAAATATAGTTTGGAAATGCTAAAGCTGTGCTGCCTTTGGTTTGGAAATGCCAAAGCTATGTTGCCTTTGGTTTGGAAATGCTAAAGCTGTGTTGCTTATGGTTTGGAAATGCTAAAGCTGTGTTGCCTTTGGTTTGGAAATGCTTAAGCTGTGTTGCCTTTGGTTTGGAAATGCTAAATCTGTGTTGCCTTTGGTTTGGAAATGCTAAATCTGTGTTGCCTTTGGTTTGGAAATGCTAAAGCTGTGTTGCCTTTGGTTTGGAAATGCTAAAGCTGTGTTGCCTTTGGTTTGGAAATGCTAAAGCTGTGTTGCTTAATTAAAGTTGCCTAATTAAAGTTGCCTTACCTAATTAAAGTTGCTTTGCCTAATTAAAGTTGCCTTGCCTAATTAAAGTTGCCTTGCCTAATTAAAGTTGCCTTCTGTATAATTAAAAGTCGAATCTTCACCACTTCCTGTTTGCGCTTTATATTGATTTTAGAAAAAATGCTACCACATGCGGCTGTTATTTTTGGCCATCTTACCCAGAGTCCCCCTCCACTCATCAGGTGCCGAGGACTTTAACCATCGATGAAAAATAAAAGAGTTATTAGTGTTTTTAAAAAGTTGAAATTCTCTCTCCTGTCAATCACGCCATGAAGGCCACGCCCCTTCTGGTGGGAGGGGGAGGGACTATAAAACCCAGAAGTGTGGGCATGGCTCCGTCTCTGCAAGATGGAGGAGGTAGAGGTTACGACTCGCTGTCTTTAGTGTCCTTGCACCCTGCTTGAAATGGTATGAAACTGCACTTGAATTTGGTGGCCTTGCACCCTGCTTGAAACGGAATTTCAAGGAATAGCCATGAGTGAACTGCCAGCCCACTAGCCGTGAGTGAGTGAACTGCCAACACAACAGGCTTGAGTGACTGAGCCGCCAGCCCAAGAATCCATTCGGCCCACAATATCCATACTAGCCCTCTGGAAACTGGTCCCTTCAGCCCACAACACCCATACTAGCGCTTCCCGCTCCCCTCACCCCCCCCCCCCCCCCCACAAATGAAATAAGGAAGTGCAGATGCTGGTTTACAAAAAAGAACACAAAGTTTTGGGGTAATTGGCAGCATCTCTGGAGAACATGGATAGGTGACGTTTTGGGTTGGGACCCTTCTTCAGACTGATGAAACAGTAATTGTTGGGATCACACCAGACTAGCAACAATCCAGAGTCCGTGTCTGAAGAAGGGTCCCGACCCGAAACTTTGCCTATCTGTTTCCTCCACAAATGCTGCTGAGTTACCCCACCACTTGGTGTTTTACTCAAAAAAAAAAGCCAGAACCAGCTTACTCTGTCTAACTAGATGCTTATGTTCTCAGGAACCACCTCCATTCTTTTTTCATTTATGTTATGTCTTTCAATTTCCCCCATTTATGCATCTCCCTGCCACCTCATAAACACCACATGCTAGGATATTCCATATCCCAAGTAAAGATATGTCCAAACAAAGCCCACTTGTGTGAATAAATCATCCATCTGTACGGGTGAATTGAACAAATTGGTACAAAATTCAAGAAACTGGAAATTCTCCAATTTACATTTACATTCAGTTGAATGAAACAAGAATTGGCCTCTCCCAGTTAGAGGGCATCACATTAACAAAACATGCCAGCAGTCTATTTTCCCCATTCATTAGCATACCGAATACAAAAAGGTGGATAATACAAAAAATATATTTAAAACAAAATTCTATCATTTCTGCTAAGGTTGAACTTGGGTTGCCAAATTCCTTTGAACACAATCCCTCCGAGTGCTAATAAACCAAAGGTTGGTCTATTTAAGAAAAATAAAGACTAGCATTGCATGGTCCTTGCATGCTATCAGGGTGTGCCAGCATGCCTGACAGTCTTTCAGGCAATTATGTTTTTTATGTTCCACACTGTAGGAAATTATACAACCTATTTACTGATAAATGGCAGGCAATCAGTTTTAATACATTTTGAAGATTTGAACTATTGTTTCAGAGAGATCACAGGATATTTTGCTAAAATATAATCTTGTGTCACTGAATATTTAGTACCTTGAACAGTACATCACAGAACAGGCCCTTTGGCCCACAATGACTGTGCCGAACATGATGCCACATTAATCTAATCTCTTCTTCCTGCAAATGATCGCTATCTCTCCATTTCCTTCATATCCATTTGGCAATCTAAAAGCCTCTTAAATGCCACCATTGGATCTGCCTCCACCACCACACCTGGCAGCATGTTCCAGGCATCCACTAGTCTCTGTGTAAAAAATGTTCCAGGCATTCACTAGTCTCTTGCCCCACTCATCCTCTTTAAATATTGGCCTCTCATCTTAAAGCGATACCCTCTAGTTTTTGACATTTCCATTCAGTGAAAAAAAATGTTCTGATTGTTTAGCCTTTCTATGCTTTTCATAACTTTCTGTACTTCTACATGTCTTCCCTCAACCTCTGACATTCCAAAGTAAGCAATCCAAGTTTATGCAATCTCTCTTTATCGCTAATACTCTGTAATCCAGGCAACATTCTGGCAAACCTCTTATGCAACCTCTCCATAGCCTCCACATCCTTCCCATAATAGAGCAACCAGAGGCAGCAGCAACTTGGGCCCAGAACTACGTTTGATGTTTCAGTTTGCCATGAAGGGAATGGTGCTGTGTCACCTGTGTAGTTGTTTAGATGACACATTAAAATAAACCCTGATACTTATTTCTTACCAATCACCACCAAAGCTTATTCCCCACTCATTAATGCATCCTCTCAGAAGAACCCAATTAAAAATATTGTCCATTTCCCTCCACAGATGCTGCCTGAGTCACTGAGTTCCTCAAGCAGTTTGTCCTTTGCATCGCTTATAGTAATTTTTTGTGAGATTAAAATTGGTCAGGATATAGAGATAATGAACAGAGATAATGAATCAGACTACTGACTGACATCTACTATAAACCCACTGCCTGCCATAGCTTTATTGACTACACTTCTTCCCACCCTGCTTCCTCTGCTCCCAATTCCTTCATCTATGTCGCATCTGCACCCAGGATGAGGTGTTCCATACCAGGGCATCAGAAATGTCCTAATTCATTAGGGAACGGGGGTTCCCTCTTCTATTATAGATGAGGCTCTCACCAGAGGCTCCTCTATATCCCGCAGCTCTGCTCTTACTCCCCATCCCCCTACTCGTAACAAGGACAGAGTCCCCCTTGTCCTCGCCTTCCACCCCATACAACATATAATCCGCCGACATTTTCGCCACCTCCAATGGGATCCCACCACTGGCCACATCTTCCCATCTCCTCTAATTTCTGCTTTCCGCAGAGACCGTTCCCTACATAATTCCCTGGTCAACTTGTCCTTCCTACCCAAATCACCCCCTCCCCGGGTACTTTCCCTTGCAACCACAGGAAATGCTACACTTTACCTCCCCCCGCGACTCCATCCAAGGACCCAATCAGTCTTTCCAGGTGAGGCAGAGGTTCACCTGCACCTTCTCCAACCTCATTGACTGCATCCGCTGTTCCAGGTGTCAACATCTGTACATCGGCGACACTAAGCGCAGGCTCGGCAATCACTTCACCCAATACATCCTCCGCTCAGTTCGTAATAACCAACCTGATCTCCCGGTTGCTCAGCACTTCAACTCCCCCTCCCGTTCCCAATCTGACCTTTCTGTCCTGGGTCTCCTCCATTGCCAGAGTGAGGCCCAGCGCAAATTGGAGGAACAACACCTCATATTTGGGTAGTTTACACAATGAACATTGACTTCTCTAATTTTAGATAGCCCTTGCTTTCTCCCTCCTTCCACTCCCCCTTCCCAGCTCTCCCACAAAGCCTGCTGTCTCTGCCTCTTCCTTTATTTTTCCCACCTGCCCCCCCCCCCCCCCCCCCCCGACATCAGTCTGAAGAAGAGTCTCAACCTGAAATGTCGCCTATTCCTTCTATCCATAGATGCTACCTCACCCGCTGAGTTTCTCCAGCATTTTTTGTCTACCCAATGAATAAGGGTCTGAAGAAGGGTCTCGACCCGAAACGTCACCTATTCCTTCGCTCCATAGATGCTGCCTCACCTGCTGAGTAGCTCCAGCATTTTTATCTACCTAATGAATCAGTCCGGTCTCATTCCAACATAGGTACACATGAGTGGGGAGATTTATTTTACATGCAGAGAGTGGTGGGTGCCTGGAACGCTCTGCCAGGGGCGGTGGTGGAGATAGACACTGCAGTGGCATTTAAGAGACCTTTGGATAGGCACATGGATATGCAGGAAAGGGAGGGATATGGATCACATGCAGGTAGAGAAGATTTGTATAACTTGGCATCATGTTCGGCACAGATATTGTGGGTCAAAGGGCCTCACACAATGCTGTACTATTCTATGCTTTATGTTTTTAAAGCGCCACTTTGATCTCTTTTACATAAACCTGTGAGCATATGAGGCCTTGGTTTAACATTTCATTGGCAGAATGGTATTCTCTTAGGACTATTTATATATCAGTCTGAATTATGTCTTGATCTAACACCATTAGTAAATTAAATTACATTCATAAGCCCTTGTGCTTTCAACAACAGTATGGTTTTCTGTTGCTGCATTTTCAAAGAGAGAGAGGTTATTGTGTAGTGGTGAACACTGGGCTGCCAGCAAGTATGTGTGGGGAGATTTTTGTGGGGGATTATGAGGAACAGCATTCATGCAGCTTTGCTTTTATCTTACTATAATGTCTTTACTGTTTTTTATTTTTCTTTCATATTCAGTGGCACAAGGTTCAATTTTGATGCAAAGTGCTAGAGTAATTCAGTGGGTCAGGCAGCATCTCTGGAGAACTTGGATAGGTGATATTTGTCCTCCAAAGATCCATGTTCTCCAGAGATGCCGCCTGGCCCGCTGAGTTACTCCAGCACTTTGTGTCATTTTTTGTAAAGCAGCATCTGCGATTCCTTCTTTCTTAATTTTGGCACATTCTCCAGTGCTCTCTGCAAGGAACAATAGTTTAATCCCTCTCAATTTAGAGTCAATGTATTCCTCTTTACATGCTCCACTCATTTGTCCCTGAAATATTGCAAAAGGTCAAAATAAGGGTCAAATTCCCGACGGGAATTCGTTGACCGACTCAGCCGTGACTGGGTGAATGATGAGTTGGCCCGAGTGCAGGACTGCACACAAAGCCCAGCCAGCGTGCCAGCTGAGGGGTTTTGGTCCAGCACCCTATCCAACTCATGAAGCGATGATCGGCCATGAGAAGGATGGGTGGTGGTGTCGTCGGTAAGCGAAGGTCGGACAGCTGTCCGGGCTGCCGACCGACGGGGCCACGGGCGAGGCGTTGCTGCTGCACTCCATGGGCTGCACTACGTCGGGAAGGGTGAGGCGGGCCGGACGCGGCGTTTCAACTTGACAGTCCCCTCGACCCAAGTAGTAGCAGTCAAATACGGGACAAGGACGGTCCTGAATGGGACAAACCAATTTAGCCCAATATTCGGGATGTCCCGGCTAATACGGGACAGTTGGCAACCCTAGCTTGTAATCATCTTTAACATTTCAGAGCGGCACGATGGCACACAGGTAGAGTTCCTGCCTTACAGCGCCAGAGACCCAGGTTCAACCCTGACTACCTGTGCTGACTGTATAGAGTTTGTATGTTCTCCCTGTGACCTGTTTGTTTTTTCTCCGGGGATTCTGGTTTCCTGCCACATTCCAAAGACGTACAGGTTTGTATGTTCTCCCCGTGACCTGTGTGGGTTTTCTCTGGATGTGCCGGTTTCCTCCCACATTCCAAAAACATACAGGTTTGTAGGCTAATTGGCTTGGTAAAATTGTAAATTGTCCCTAGTGTGTTGGGTAGAGTTAGAGTGCGGGGATCACTGGTCAGCATGGACTCAGTGGGGAGAAGGGCCCGTTTCCACGCTGTATCTCTAAAATAAAGTAAACTAAACAAGAGATTGGCCTGTGTCACCTGTGCAGCCTTTCAGATGAATCATTAAAAGATAGGCCGGGGTGGGAGATTGCAACCTTCACGTGGTCCACCCTGTTTCGACGAATGCAATCAACCTGGCGTGCACAATCAAGTAAGATCAAATAGAACAAGTTGTCCTACAACTTTAGGCTGTGCACGCCATACGCAAGAAGAAGAAGATTAAAAGATAGGCTGATCATTGTCACCCAACACCACCAAAACATATTCCCACTCAGTATTGCATTGCACTGTGTATAATTTTGCTGCACTATTGCAATTTTCCCATTACAATAATAGACGCATTTTTAAATTAATTATCTTTGGGTCATCATCAGATTGTGAAAGGCTTTTTATAAAGGCAAGTCCTTATTTCTAAACCAATCACAAAAGCTAAATGTTCCACTCCGCAAAACAACAGTTCACCAAAATTGAAAACAAAAAGGATTAAAGCTGATGTAAGTGAAGAGGAATTAAGCATCAAAGAAATATAGTGATCCCACCTGCTTGACAGCGCCTTGTCCAATTGGCTCAATCACAGCAACTTCGCTCTGTATCATTTCACAAGATAACCAGGGCATGCAATCCTTCATTCCTTCCAGCCTGAAATACCCAGATGGACAGGAGTCTGATTTGCTGTCTACTGGTCTCTTCAACCAATCCAACGCATCTAGAAGTTCATTTCTGAAGATCGTGGTGACTGTGAGGATGACAGCAATAAGAGGTACAAGGGTCAAGGTCACCCTCTGCCGCATCGAAGAGCCTTGATTACCAGAGGTTGTCACCTGCATCTTCAATATTCCTGCAGAAAGGTTCACAATTCAAAAGGTTGGACTTCTTAACTCTGAGCTCAAGGCTGATGTTGAATTGGTGGTGAGTCAGCTATTTGGCTGCAGGGTTGAGGAGCGCAAGGTGAATCATGACTCAAGACTCAACATGTTCTCACATGGAGAAGTCAATGTTTTGTGGTGTGAGTCACTCCACTTTACCTATTCCTGAGATAGACACAAAATGCTGGAGTAACAGGTGGCATCTCTGGAGACAAGGAACGGGTGACGTTTCGGGTCGAGATCCTTCTTCAGACCTATTCCTGAACCTAAACAAAAAAGTTTTTTATGTAATCAGGATTTCAATGAAACCCAACATCCTCCAGTTCAACATCAGTGATGCAAGGGTTAGGATTAGGGTTGGCAACTCTATTTACATGTATTTCTTCAAATGTTATCACATTGTCTCTGTACAAAGTCTCTCCAATTTCAAACTAATAAACAAAACTATTCAAGGAAAAAGAAAGCATTTTCCTTTGATTGTTCTTTAGCTGCTTATAAAGTGTTAGATTTTTTGTTAATTCCAGAGGATTTATTTCTAGACAATTTTATTTCACCATAACTTTCTTGCCCCCAGTTCACAGAGCGATGGGTTCAAGTTTCAGGATGATACTCTTGGGCAAGGAAGGGATTATCGAGGTGTCTTCTTTTGGATAATACATTAAATCATGCTTGATCTATCTTGTCAGGTTGATGTAAACGATTTTGTGACACTACTTTGAAGAAAAGCAAGACCTCGTGAATAAATATTACAGAACATATGATTATCTGATCATATTGTGTAATCTGGCAGCTTTTACATATCCCGCAATTATTGCATTTACTGTGTTTAATCGAGTGCAGAGTATTGTCCAACATCTTCAAATGTGCTCTGAAAGGACAAGTCTTTGTTTTCACGCCGAGAGAAATAGCAACCTTGATGTTGGGCTTGTGTCCACAGGGATGTCCAGAGTTCAGAGGCTGTCTTTCCGGCTGGGGTGGTGGGTTGCTGAGGGCGGTAAAGGGTCAGAGACTGGAGATCTGAAGTTGAATCATGGCTCCATTCAAATTGATTCCGATCTGAGTGAGAACAGGGTAGATGGGATTTAAAGTAGAAAACGTCAGCTCATACTTCACTATACGACACGGAAAAGCAGTGGTTTTCAAAAATCGACAGACCGACAGAATGCTGATATTCAGTGGTGTCCTCATGCAATGGACACTTAACCCTAACTAATGAAGCATGCAATTAGTAAGGGAAATTGAGGCAACATTAGATAATTTTACAATTATGTGAGACCGCAGCTGGAATAGTGTGCATAATTTTGATCACCTCAGCTAAAATGAAATATATTTGACATAAAGCGACCGCAGCGAAGATTCACCAGCATTGTGGCTCTGGTGTGGAGGGAGAGATTGAACAGACTAGCCTGATCTGACGTTCTCTCGTGTGTCGCTCGTTGCAATGTTTCACTGGGCAGAACCAGGGGTGGATGTTTCACCCTTGTCGAGGAGTCTAGAACCTGGGAGGGGGGTGGTCAGTGTCAGAATGAGGACAAGGCCATTTAGGACTGAGATGATAGAACAAATGTCTTCGCGGAGAGGGCAGTGAGTTCTCTACCGCCGAAGATGCGGAGGCTCAGTCAACCAGTTCACCGTTTCTGGACATTGTGGGAATCAAGCGACAGGGGGACAGTGCAGGAACATGGAGCTGATAGATCAGTCGTGATCTGGATAAATGGCGGAGCAAGGTCGAAGAACAAGATGGCCTACTCCTGATACTTCTATGTTAAATGGGACGAAGCGGAGACGGCTCAACCCTGCCCTGCAGCCCGGACAGTCTACGGGCAAAGCGCCCCAACCCCAGCACAGCCCGGGCCCGCCACAGCAATTACCCGCCGAGCAAACACTGACCTGCTCTTGGTCTTGGTCCTGCCCCTTCACCGCCCCCCTGCTTGGCCGCTTCCAGATTCAGCGCGATTCTGTGAGCAGCTGCCGCTCAGCGGCTCCGACTGCGGCCGCGGCCACGGCCTACCGGAGACGTAATCACAGAGAGAGGGAGAGGCGGTGTCACAGCGAAAGAAACAAAGTAAATCTCTACAGCTGCATGCAGTCCCGGAGAATGTGACAGATAGAGGCAGGAGAGAGAGAAAGAGAGAGAAGCAGTGCCATAGAGCACAGGAAAATGTGAGCAAGGCAGGCAGTGTCAGAGACCGGCACTCTCACAGAGCAGATATGCAGAGGTAGAGAGAGAATGTGATAGGGAAGCGGGCAGTATCACAGGCGAGAATGGGAGAGAGGCAGGCGGTGTCAGAAAGAGGGAGAATGTGACAGAGAGAGAGAGAGAGAGAGAAAGAGAGAGAACGTAAGAGGCATGCAGTATCCGAAAGTATGTGACACAGAAGCTGGCAGTGTCAGAGAAAGAAATGAATGTGACAGGCAAACGGAGTGAAAGCGAGAGAATGTGAGAGAGGCATGCTGTATCTCACAGAATGTGAGAGAGTGAATGAATGAATGAATGAGTGACAGAGAGAGAATGCGAGAGGCAGGCAGCCAGGGAGGGAGAGATACACCCAGACAGTAACACACAGTCCCGAAGAACGAGACAGAGAGATAAACTCAGCAGCAAAATATAGACAGGTCCAGAGGAGTAAGAGATAGATAAAGCCATGCGGCATTCACAGAGACAATGTCATAGAAAGAAACCCAGAAACGGACTCAACACATAGAGCAGCATACCCACTCGTGCAATCATTATATTGGAAGACGACAGGAAAATGTAAAATGAAATGTAGAGAAATAATAGGTTCAGTGAATGAAATCATTGGTGCAGAGTAAGAGTACTGCCTATCGTAAGTTATCAATCAGCATTAAACCATTGAAGCACCAAGTACATTCACCCCATCGGGCCCTTCTCCTCTGTTTTTTGGCCTACAAATAATTATTTTCCAATTCTGTACCAATTTCCCTTTAAAAGTACCTGTTGAAAGGAAATTGGATGTATCACTGAAAGCAGGAATTTGAAGATTATGAGGAAAAGCAGTGGGACTACATTGATAGAACAGCGGTTTCCAACACCCAATACCTTTGTTGTAATGTGACTTTAAACTTTTGTTAGTAGAGTGACCCAAGTTCAATTTTGACCTCCCTACTATCTACATGGAGTTTGCATGTTCTCCAGGTGACTGTGAGCTTGCTCCAGTTTCCTCCCACATCCCAAGGAAGTGTGGTTTGGTAGGTTCAACTTTTTTTCTCGTTTATTTTATGGAGTTATGCAGAGTATCGTGTTTACATATTCTGTTGTGCTGCTGTAAGCAATAATATCATTGTTCTATCTGGGACATATGACAATGCAACACTATTGTCTCTTGTAAATGGTCACTGTAAGTTGCTCCAATGTGGAGCTGAGTTGATAGAAATGTTGGGAGAATGGGATTAGTGTAACTACATGTTTGATGGTTGGTGCAAACATAGTGGGCTGAAGGGTTTGTTAACATGCTGTATGACCCCAGATGTAAGTGCCTATGGATCATTTATTGCTTTTCCCATTATTGCTTAAAATGGTCATGTTTATCAATGTTTATAAGCTTTCTATCTAAAATATTTTCTCATATCTTGATTTAATTTAAAAAGCATCTTGATTCACCAATATCTTAAAACTCTCAAATTTCATGTTGGACTGAAGTAGAAACATAGAAAATAAGTGCAGGGGTAGGCCATATGGCCCTATGAGCCAGCACCACCATTCAATATGACCATGGCTGATCATTCAGAATCAGTACCCCGTTCCTGCCTTCTCCCCATATTCCCTGACTCCGCTTATCTAGCTCTCTCTTGAAAGTATCCAGAGAACCAGCCTCCACTGCCCTCTGAGGCAGAAAATTCCACAGACTCACAACTCTGTGTGTGAAAAAGTGTCTCCTCATCTCTGTTCTAAATGACTTACCCCTTATTCTTAAACTGTGGCCCCTGGGTCTGGACTCCCCCAACATCGGAAACATGTTTTCTCCCCATTTTCCTTGTTTCAGTTAGACCTGAGAGCTATATCGACAGTAACACTCTCTTGAATATATCCAGTAAATTAGTCTCCACTGCCTTCTGTGGCAGAGAATTCCACAGATCCACAACTCTCTAGCTGAAAAAGTTTTTTCTCATCTCAGTTGTAAATGACCTACCCCTTAATCGTAATCTGTGACCCCTGGTTCTGGACTCCCACCAACATTGGGAACATTTTTCCTGCATCTAGCCTGTCAAATCCTTTAAGGATTCTATATGTTTCTATAAGATCCCCTCTCAACCTAAATTCTAATGAATATAAGTCCAGTCGATTCATTCTTTCATAATTTATCGGTCCCACCATCCCGGGAATTAACCTGGTGAACCTACGCTGCACTCCCTCAATAGCAAGAATGTCCTTCCTCAAATTAGGGGACCAAAACTGCACGCAATACTCCAGGTGCTGTGTACAACTCCTTGCTTCTATATTCAAATCCTCGCTATGAAGGCCAACATGCCATTTCCTTTCTTCACTGCCTGCTATACCTGCTTACACTCAGTGACTGATGGACAAGGACACCTAGGTCTTGTTGCACCTCCCCTGTTCCTAATCTGACACCATTCAGATAATAATCTGCCTTCTTATTCTTGCCACCAAAGTGGATAATCTCACATTTACAATCCACATTATACTGCTTCTGCCATGCATCTGCCCACTCACCCAACCTATCCAAGTCACCCTGCAGCCTCATAGCATCCTCTTCGCAGCTCACACTGCCACCCAGCTTTGTGTCATCTGCAAACTTGGAGATGTTACATTTAATTGGTTTATAATGTAAATAACTCTTCTCTGTGGATTGTCACCATGTCGTGGTGGAGAAGCTTGTGTGGTCCTGAGATCCTGAGAACGATGCCGTCTAGAGCTATGCTCCTGGTAGGGTCACGCATGGTGGTAAGGTCGAGGGGGAGGTCTCTGACAAAGAGCAATCCAACCAAGACCTCAATGGTGGAACAGGCAGAGGATGATGGCTGACTTTAGTGGAGCGTCACAACAGCTTGGAAGGCAGATGAAGGCTGCAGCAAAAAAGGGCCCCTGATCGTCTTGGACCATGCCACTGGATCCTGACAAGGATCTGTCAAGGACCATGTGGTGGCTGTCTGTGCACCAGTCTCCCCATGTTAAACAAAGTCACGCACAGGCGTCCTCCGAGAGAGGACAGTCATACTCATTTCGAGTGATCGCCGATGATGATTGTGAATAACTGGGGTCCCAGCACTGAGCCTTGCGGCACCCCACTAGTCACTGCCTGCCATTCTGAAAAGGACCCTTAATTCCTACTGTTTAAGAAGGAACTGCAGATGCTGGAAAATCGAAGGTAGACAAAAATTGTGGAGAATCTCACTGGGTGAGGCAGCATCTATGGTGTGAAGGAAAAAGGCTACGTTTCGGGACGGAACGTTACCTATTTCCTTTGCTCCATAGATGCTGCCTAACCCGCGGAGTTTCTACAGCATTTTTGTCTACCATTAATTCCTACTCTTTGCTTCCTGTCTGCCAATCAGTTCTCTATCCATGTCAATACCCTACCCCCAATACCATGTGCTCTAATTTTGCACACTAATCTCTTCTGTTGTCAAAGGCTTTTTGAAAGTCCAGATACACCACACCCACTGGCTCTCCCTTATCTATTCTACTTGTTACATCCTCAAATAATTCCAAATTAGTCAAGCATGATTTGCCCTTCATAAATCCATGCTGACTTTGACCGATTCTGTCACTGCTTTCCGAATGCGTTGTTATTACATCTTTAATAATCGATTCAAGCATCTTCCCCACTATCGATGTCAGGCTAACTGGTCTATAATTAAGTTTTCCCTCTCCCTCCTTTCTTAAAAAGTGGGTTACATTAGCTACCTTCCAGTCCACAGGAACTGATCCAGAGTCTATAGAACACTGGAAAATGACCACCAATGCATCCACGATTTCTCGGGCCACCTCCTTGAGTACTCTGGGATGCAGACCATCAGGCCCAAGGGATTTATCTGCCTTCAGTCCTAACAGTTTACCCAACACCATTTCATGACTAATGTGAATTTCATTCAGTTCCTCCGTTACGCTAGATCCTCGGTCACCTAGTATTTCTGGGAGATTATTTGAGTCTTCCTTAGTGACGACAGAACAAAAGTACTTGTTTAACTGATCTGCCATTTCCTTGTTTCCCATTATAAATTCACCTGTTTCTGACTGTAATGGGCCTACATTTATCTTCACTGTGTTACCAGTCCCTGTTTCAGTGTTGTACGAGTCGACTGGTTGAGTCATTCTTCATTTCTGTTACTTCTGCCAACTCCACTTCATTTCAAGAACTCTTTATTCTGCAAACTTTGGCCTTTTGGTTACCATTCAGTGGGTGTGGCTTTCACCATAGAGATTTCATTTTCTCGAATTCACTCCCTAAAACTCTCAAGTCCCTCTATTCCTTCAAGATTCCTGTAATAAAGCAGGCCTTTGAACAAATTTAACATTCTTCTTAAGATTTTGGTATTTTGACTGAGCATCCATTTCTGCATGATTGTACCTCTGCAACTTGCTTTGAGGTATTTTGCTCCATCAAGCACACTATATCAAAAATCATGTTTTAAAGAAAATAAATGTATTTGAGAACAAGTCTAAAAACGCAAAATGAAAATTAACGTATGGGTTATTAATGCATAAAACCAGTACTAAATTTTAAATGAACAAGAGAAAAAAAAGCTTCCATTGGTTTTTATTTCCAACAAATAAACTATAATAGTGGCACTGCAGCTTTGATAGTAAATCTGCATTTATGGCAACTAAAAAAAAAGTAACATCTTAAATTAATTCAGATATCTAACTCTCCCTCCCTATTCTGTCCCCATGTGAGTAAAACTGAGTTAGTTTCAATGGCATTCACATGAATCATATTTTTGTAAGTATGCATTCAAGGTCAACAAGGGAGATTTAGGTTTACTTCTAGTGTAGCATCAAATAATATATACACATACAAAGTTATGGTTTTATACATTTACATAAATAAGTGCGATGTGTTGACGTTAACAGAAAATGACTGATCACATATTTTTTTCCCCTGCATACTAAGGAATATCATACAGCCTTTAGTTATCACTACATTCCTGGAGAGAGTCTTCACTTCCCATAGGCGCAGATTCTTGTTGAATCACACCATGCTTGGCTCTCAAGCGTCTTGCAAAGTACCTCCAGTATTCTTGCCGTATTGTATCTTGTTTCATAGCCAGTTGCTCACACAGCTGAATGAAATTGAAAACCAATTGATTAGAAACAAAATTGTATCCATTAGTTTCCTCCAATCTTTGGAATTTAAAAATACTGAATCTGCCCTAATTCTTTTCAATAACTTTTCACGTCACTTTTAACACAGAAAAAAAAATGTCAAAGTACTTGCCAAGAGGAAAAAACTGACATTAAACCAAAAGAAGAATGACAAGGTAGATTATAAACTCATCTGGTTGGCTCATGACACCCTTCCTTAACTGGTTTATATATGACTCCTGTTTCAAAGCGATTGCCTTCTTAAAGTGATCTAGCAGGATTATGAGGGGCCCATTTAGGGTAAATAGTGAGCGTTGATCGCGCCAGCACTGACTGCCCTACAAATAAATAAAAACTGCACAAATTCAATAAATTATATTTTCATCTATTGATCTGAGCTACAATTAACAGCAGGAAACATCATAGAAAAGAGGATAACTAAAGGGCAGCACATTGCTCCTAAACATCTTCCTCGTTTTGCCCTTCTTCCCACCTGAGAAAACAGATGAGCAAGGGAGATATTCAACCATGGATGCAGGGACCAGAATAAGAATAAGACGTGCCCCTATCATCACAAGACAAGAGGTTGGGAAATCTGATTGAAAGGGGGTTAGGTGGTATAATTATAAAGGGTCACAAAAGCAATAAAGAAAATGTACACTCCAAACCCTCCATTAAACTAAAGTATAGGTCTGAAGAATGGTCTCGATTAAAAACGTCACCCATTCCTTCTCTCCAGAGATGCTGCCAGTCCCGCTAAGTTACTCCAGCTTTTTGTGTCTATCTTCGGTCCATATTCAAATACGTAATTCAAATAATGTTTTTGCAGGAAATCTTTGCAGATCGAATGACCATCACACAGAATCAACTGCTAAGTAGACCGCGAAACAATAGACAATAGGAGCAGGAGTAGGACATTCGGCCTTCGAGCCAGCACCTCCATTCAATGTGATCATGGCTGATCATCCACAATCAGTACCCCGTTCCTGCCTTCTCCCCATATCCGCTATCTTTAAGAGCTCTATCAAGCTCTCTCTTTAAAGTATCCAGAGGACCGGCCTCTACCGCCCTCTGAGAATTCCACAGACTCACTTAAAAAGTGTTTCCTCATCTCCGTTCTAAATGCCTTACCCCTTATTCTTAAGCTGTGGCCCCTGGTTCTGCACTCCCCCAACATCGGGAACATGTTTTCTGCCTCTAGCGTGTCCAAACCCTTAATAATCTTATATGTTTCAATAAGATCCCCTCTCGTCCTAAATTCATATATCCTGGATTAATTTTACAGCTGGAAGCTATGATGGAAGAGTCTTGCGAAAGGCTGAAATGAAATAGACTGAAATTTATAGCATGTGAGTTTACCTTGTAATCAGAGATTGTCTAGTAATACATTAGTTTCTGTCCCACACTGACATTAAACATGACAACACCTGTGATCAAGAAACTGACCTCCAGTGCTTTGTTTAAAGTTCCTTCCTTCTCTTCACAGTTGTTCTCCAAGAAGTCTTCATACATGTCAATTAGGAAAGCAATCAAGTAGGGGGAACTAGGTTTCTCCATCAACTGTAAAATCTGCTGCAATAGGTTGGGATACTTGGAGAGACTCTGATCCTGTAGAATTCTTGAAGAGGAGAGTTATGAGATAATATTTGTTTTAAACAAAATCCCACGTCATTGTAAAATTAAACTGCACTCATGGGATACCTCAAAATGTTCTTCATTACCTAAACAACTTATATCAACTCGCAATATGGTTATAGAAAGAAACAGAAATTTAACAGGAGATTCAAACTAGAAACAACTTCCAATTCTAGGGAGGTGAATTCAAAACTAAATTATAGAAAAATAATTTCAGTGAGCAAGTCAAACAAGATGCAGAAGCCGATGGTACTAATCAATCCACATAATTTAAACTAATTTCTCTCAAAATATAATATTTTGGGGTACATAAATATATCAATGCATGATATTGCTGAGGCTTATCTAACAGCAGAATACTTCAGCATCCTCTCCCAGACCAATAACCCAGCATAAGAGATGGTTATATTGAATTCCATTACAATGGTGATATCATTTTAATGCCCAACATCTACCAGTCAAAGCACTCTCCTCAAAGTTTGCATTGAACAAAAAATAGGGGAAAGAAATGCTTTTTTTCCTTGGACAAAAATATAACTGCCACTGACTAGTTGGAATTCCTGGCCTATGACCAAACAAAATGAAGCAGGATCCAAGGCAACAATAGAATCCTGAAGTCTCTTTAGGAAGAGCATTAAATAGGATCCTACTAAATAGACGGAAGGAACCCGCTTCCTTCTTGGACGCTGCTCTATTTTGAATGGTCATAGGCCAGGGATTCCAACTAGTCAGTGACAATGTTACATTTTCTTCCAAGGAGCCTTGAAGCATTTCTTTCCATCAGAGGTTCATGTAGAATGCAAATAAGTAGAGCACACCACACCCCATACTACCTACCCGTGCAAACACCACTTGTCCAATTATGACACGTGTTTGCAGATTTCACATAAAACTCTTCAAATACCTCAGAACCCGCACAACTGGTGGGTCATCCACAAGCCAAAGTGACTACCAAAGAGGAAGGAGGATGGCGTGTGATAGCCTGTGATTCCCAAAGCTCCTTATTACTGGAGTTATTACTATCACTTCATATCTTGGCCTGTTGTGGATCAATAACTATTATCAAAATTTTCTGTTGGTCTTTATCTAAATATTTCTGTGTTACTTTCAAGGCCACCTCTATCCTAATCAAATGTAAAAGTTAAAAATTACTCAAAACACAGATACCTCTGGACTTGTAACTAGTTTAAATTTTGATTTAATAAGGCGTGATTCTGTAAAACAAGAAATTATTCATTACCCTTTCAAGTAATTCCATGCACTTTCATTATGAGGAGCCCTTTTGATCATCTTCAGAGTATATCTGTAGAGTAATACATAATATTGTTAGAGATGGCTTCATTTGTACAGTAGTACATTATGTTAGAGATCAGGTAGGTGAGCGATCAGGGCCTCATTTACATGCAGGAGTTCAATGACCCATTAATGTGTAACAAAAAATCATGCGTGCAACTAATAACATTGTTAGAACCGTTGGCAAAAATAGATTTTTAATATAAACCAAGTGTGGAGCCGCTGGGTCCCCATCCCCCAACGGAACATCCCACCACTCACCCATAGCCCCCAACTGACGGGTTCCCGTTGTGAAGCCACGACAACCCTCCCCAACTGCGCAGGCGCAGCTGGCAAGTAGGAGCGCGACTACCAGGTTTATTAAAGTTTAAAAAGTAAATAACTTTAAAAATATAACATCAATCTGAACGAAACTTGCTACTGCACACCGCAGGACAATGGTGAGTAAGGTGGGCCTAAAATTGCAGCGCTGTCATGCACCGTTTTGGCTGTATTTCGGGAACAAACAAAATGAAACGTTTTAGTAATAGACAGAAGATAGATAATGCTGCTTATTAGCCGAAAAATACAAAGGTTCTATTTAAAATGGATAGTTCATTGGGGCCTTTTAACAAACAAAAGAGAATGCATTCAATCATTATCCCATGACTGATTTTCTAGTATTTGTATTGTTGTGTGGCAGATTACAGAAGTGGCTTCCTTGATAAATAGTTTAAATATATTTTAGTTATGCTCACATCTTTTGGCATTCATTATTATTCATTATCAATTAACGCAGGTGTCTTTTCCCCCTAGTGATAGGTGTAATTCACAATATCTCCAGTATTTACAAGGAGAAAGAGCTTAATTATATTAATAAGGAATTAAATCTGAGTGGACCGATTACAAGACACTTTCAGTGTCCAAATAATTTTTCTTTTTTTAATACACTGAAAGAGCGAGTTGAAAATAATTCAGTTATACAATTAAATATATGTCACAATCTCATCTAGCAACAGGGAATTATTCTGCCCACAGGTTAGCACACTAAACTTCCATAGCTGCCGAAGAGAGGTGCAACAGACGAGACAGCTTCAATCTTAAACATGAGACCTCCGGAGCACCCAGAGGAAACCCACGCTATCACAGGGAGAACGTGCAAACTCCACACAGACAGCACCCATGGTCAGGATTCAGCATGGGTCTTTAGTGCTGTGAGACAGTAGCTCAACCAGCTACACTACTGTCCTTTAAATCATTGTTGGGTGTATGCCAAGTAGATTGCCACTGTAGTGGATTATGTCCATCACTAGAAGGAAGGAACAAATTGTCTTAAGAGATCATGGCTCAAAAATAATTAATCAACTTCTTAGTTCTTTAGGGTGTAACAATTACTACATAAAGTCCAGTTCCTTCTGCATAAAGGAAGGCTTTAAGACATTGGAAATAACCTGTTCTATCACTTTTTTGATGCTTACTGCAATGACATCCAAACAATAGGCATGCAGCAGTGTGATATTCTTAGCTAAACACCTCCCAAACTGCATGGAGAAACCTCGATTAATTAACTTTAAATAGGGATAACTGAAATAAGTGGAGGAAGACTAACTCGACTTCATGACCAAGCACTGCCACATCGTCAAAGCCAGTGGTGTTTGAGATGACAAAGAATCGCTGGTTCCACGCAGAGTTGTTTCGCACATCCTCTTCCAGCAGTTGATCCACATACTCTAGTTCATTGTCCCAAAGGTTGAACTCCTGTCAAGCACACAAAGTTACAAAAATCACCACTAATCAGAGCGTGAACACCAACCTACATACCAAGCAATGTAAAATAAATGAATAGATCTCGGCTTTGCTGCCAGCAACCACAGCTTTATGCCTAGCTTTCTCTCTGATGTTGAAGTGCTGAGGCTAGCAATTGCGGGCACCATCTCAGCAGCGTGTTTTAGAATCATGAATACAAGAACATTGCAGCGGTCATGGGACACACCGAGTATATTAGTACAGAATCATACGCACCAATGCATGTTCTTCTTGTGTAACATTATAACTTTATGGCCAACTATTGCACTCTGATACCAAGCAGGATATGGATGTTCTGATTTCTACCTTTCCTCCAAAAAACCTTACAAAAAAAATGAAATAACTTCTCATGATCTAGGTACTTCTGGTAAGGCCAGCAATAACTGCCCATCTCTAACTGCCCTTGAACCAATTTGTTAGGACATTTCAGAAGACACAGGAGCCAAATACACTAATGGGTGTGGAATCACATAGATAGAATAAGGTTGGAAGATTTCCTCTGAAGGCACTGGTGAAATAGACAAGATTTAATGAAAATACAAGTTTTGTAATCATGATTACTAACAACGTTAGTAAAATTCTAGATTATTATGCCTTTAATTTCCTTGTCTTCCATGTTGGGATTTCAAATGGGGTCTCTGGATTGTTCATTATTTTTTGCATTTGCCATTCAAATTTCCAGCATCCACAAATATTTGCTTTTTACCTTAATCACCCACTGTCTGTGTTGCCAGGCGTGGTAGTTTTTTGCATCTTGTTCAAGGATCCCAGAAATAAATCCTAGTTCCTGCGAGGAGTCTTTTAGCCATTCTACAATTTTCTGCCTGTGATACCTAGGAACCAAAGGATGCAAAAACGTATTTTTATTTTCTCAGTTAAATCATCTGGTTTTATAAAACTGTAAGCAACTGTGACTTTATATACCAAACTTGATAATTCTTTGGTTGGTCCTCAATAATTTCAGAAATATAAGCCAATTCTTCATTGAGGTCCTTTTTCAAAGACTGTAACACCACTCTGCGGAAATGCCTGTGAGCAAGATGAAAAACAAAATCAAATCACAGGTCAGATGGAAAATAAAATGCATTAAATGGTGCAGGCATTTTACCTCCTCACGTCTGTTCAACTATTCCATTGGAACATGACTTGTCTGCACTTCAATTCCATTTATCAGTGTTTAATCCATATCTCTGATGCATTTTACCAACAAAATCTATCAAATCTCATTACGAGTCCTCAAATTGATTTGGAGTACAGCCTCGGGCTTTAGTGGGACAATGAGGTCCAGATATGGCAATACAGCATTAAGACACACTTCACAAAGTTACTTTCAAAATGCAATCACCATTATAAGTAGGTTTTTCATTTTCGCACAACAGAATCGCAGTGACTGAGATGTATAAGAGACATATAATTGGCTTTTACTGGTTTTGCTGGAAAAATGAACATTGGTATAGGAAATGTCACAAACACCCCCTGATGATTTGAGATCTTTAGACCTCAGTCTCCAGATCAACTCAGCACCCTAACATGTCTCAGTACCATGCTGAACTATCATATTGGAGGTGTTCAAAAAACACTGGATTGAAACTTAGTCTATCTGACTAAGAAGGTCATGTATCAGCACGGGACTGGACAAGAACATACTCATTCTTTCCGACACAAACCATCCCTTTCCCACGTACTTTCCCCTGCATCCGCAAAAGATGCAACACCTGCCCCTATACCCTCATCCCAGGCATGTGCCGCGAGTAATTACTCAGGGTAGGCACTCAGTCCGCTTTAAAAGAAAATATAAACCGCGCATGCGCAGATTGTTCGCCCCGTTAAATAAATAAATAAATAAATAAAACTGTGACATTTTAATTTGCCCAAGGCTTGCTAGTCCTAGACCAATTGGGGGAACAGTTCCTTTCACAACGTGTGGAGAGTCTGTACCAGGGGTAAAGTTGTGGAGTGGGCACGAGTGTTGAGAAGGAGGGTGTCGGGGATACTGCCAGTAACTCACTCACTCACCGCTACCGCAGCTCTCCGGGCGCGAAGCCACGCACTGTAGCTGGGGATAGAAGCAGCTCGGGGAGTAGCCACCGGGACCCGACAGCTGAACTGGCCGCCACTTCAGCGCCTTCTGCCAGCCCGCTCACCTTTGGCAGTGCTCTCCATCGGAACACCTGTCACCTGCCGTTCACCGACTTCACTCATGTCAGCGGCTTCCTGCAAATCCTTAAATTCCCACAGCCGAGTAACCTCAATCGCGCTGTTGGAATTTAAGGACATGAGTGAGGCCAGCGAGCGGCAGGCGAGAGGTTTTTAGATGGAGAGCTGCCAGAGGTGAGTGGGGACCGTCAGAAGGAGCTAAGGTGGAGGCTGGTTCCGCTGTCCGGCCCGGCGGCCGCTCAGCCACCCGAGCTGCTTCTCTCTCTCTCTCCCCCCCCCCCCCCCAGCCTCAATGCGGTGTCAGTGCACGCCCCCGTGCAAGGAGCGTAGCAAGTGGCATTATCCCAATCCCCTCATTCATAAAATTCTTGCCCTCCCTGCAACTTTACCCCGGGCCAGACTCCCCAAACGCTGTGAAAGGAGCTCTCCCCCCACCCCCACACCCCGGGAAATTCAGTATTTAAAAACATAAACACAAAATGTACTTACCACATTATTGGTACACAATTCTTCTCTCTTTGTTACCTAACATACACTTAAAATATTGACAATCCATATTTGAAAACCCCGCCAAGAAACTTGCACTGCGCTTGCGCAGTAGACTGATGCGCAGTGCTGCAAAGGCAGAATTGCTGCTGCCTTCAGCCCCGCTTAAAACTGACGGCTTCAGGCAGCGCTGACGGCACGTGGGCTGCACGGAGCTTCCCGTGTTACAAGCACTGCGGATGAAAGGGGTAAAGTTGCGGGGAGGGCAAGAATTATGCCTACCTAAGAGATCGATCTCTCACATAGGCATAATTCTCCCATGCCTTTATTATTTATATTTAGTTATTACTATGTTATAATTTTAGTCAGGGTAGGCAGTGCCTACCTTGCCTACCCTGACGGCACGTGCCTGCCTCATCCCCATCCACAGGCCCTAGCATTGCTTCCAGGTGAGACAGAGGTTCACATGCACCTCCTCTGCCCTCATCAACTGCCTCTTCTACATCTGATGTTCCTGATGTAGTCTCATGCTCGGCGGTGAGACCAAGCGTAGACTCAGCAACCGTTCCGCCGAACATCCACTCAATCTGCCACGGCCTAGGGGATCTCCCGGTTGCTAACCATGTTAGCTCCTCTCCACACTCCCATACCAATCTTTCTATCCTGGGCCTCCTCCGATGACAGTGAGGCCTCACAGAAAATGGAAAAACAAAACCTTATATTCCACTTAGGTCGCTTACAACCCAATGGAATGAACATCAAATTTCAGGTAACATTCCAATTTAGGTAACTACAACCGCCCCTCTCCCTCCTTCCCCAACTCCCCCCGTCCCTTATGCCCCACCTGAACTTGCACCTATTTCTCCTCCCTTCTCTTCCATCTACATTCCTTCCTCTAGGTTCATAATTTGCAACTCTTAAGTCCTTTTGTTGTACACCTTCTGTCTTTTCATCTCTAGCCTTTGTCCACCATCTGCCTAGTTAAAAAAAAAAAATCCCTCACTTGTATCAGGTACCTATTACTTGCCAGGCTTTGTCCTGCTCCCCCCCCCCTTCCAGATTTCTTAGCACCCCCCCCCCCCCCACCACCACACCATCAGTATGAAGAAGGGTCCCGACCTGAAAAGTCTCTCAGGATGTTCTCCGGATATGCTGGCTGACCCGTTGAGTTGCTCCAGTATAGCGTCTTTTTTTTACAAGGAACAAAATAGTGGGACCATATTTATTTTGTTCTTGTTTAACAAATTTGAGTCTGAGCAAGGGTCACAACTCGAAACATCGCCTATCCATGTTGTCCAGTGATACTGCCTGCCCTCCTGAGTTACTCCAGCACTTTGTGTCCTTTTGTGTATGAGCCAGCATCTGCAGTTCCTTATTTCTACGAGTTAAATTGATGCCAGGCAGAACAAACATTTATAAAGAGGCAAGAATCTCATGTTTTCCCTCATCTGCACAATAGGGGAATTTAATATTTAAAAGACCAGAACAGGAGAAAATACTAGTTTCCACATGAAGCTGGGATTTAAAATAAACACACAGCAGAGAGAAAATCATGTTGACATTTCAGAGAGGATGCAAAGTAAAGCAAGAGTTGTCTCAATGTAGATGTGTCAGGATAAAGAATAAAGAAATACAACCAAAGAAATGCAGACAATGCTTAAAGAGACATGGAAAGCAGTGGGAGGGAACTTCAATGAGTATAAAAAATAACAAATAATAGTTAGGTTAAACACAAAATTGTGTCAAGCGAAGGTCATTGGAAAAGAGAAATGTGAACTGCAGATCTGGAGTAACTCAGCGGGACAGGCAGCATCTCTGGAGAGAAGGAACGGGTGACGGTTCAAGACCTTTCTTCAGACTAGAAAAGATCCGGGATGTAATTGTGAACTTATAAAAGGTAAACTCATCATTGAAATAGGAAAGACGTCTTTATTTTAAAAGATTATTACTCAAAACGCACTTAAACATTTTCTGCTCACATTAAAACTATACCCTCTGGTTTTTCATACCACAACATGGGGAATTTTTTCCAATGTGCATGTCTCATATAATTTGATACATCTCTACCATGTTAGCCCTCAGTCTTTTACACTCAAGTGAAAGCCTATCCAATTTTACCAATAATTAAAGTACCCCAACCCAAATATAATCCTGGTGACTTTCTAATTCCCTTGCTCTAGTGCAATCACATCCATGATTGAATATATGGATGTTTTTTCCTGGAGCAGAGGAGATTAAAGGATGACCTGACCGAGGTATATTAAATTATGAGCGGTAAATAAGAGTAGAATGTTTTTCCAGTGGTGGGATTGTCAACAACCACGGGATTAAGATGAAAAGTAGGAGTTTTAAAAAGGCTTGGAAGGGGAATGTGATTGGAATCTGGTATGCGCTTCCAAAGGAGGTGGTGATGCCGGATACTCCACAATATTTAAGAAAAATCTAGACATGCTTTTGAACTGCCACAGTATAGATGGCTTTGGACTTGGAGGGTAAAAGGGATTAGTAAATATTGTTACATGGGTTGACGAGGACTAAGTGAATGAAGAGCCCGAAGAGTTTTATGACCAGTATTATTAAATGGAATTTGTAACAGGCACACCACAAACTCCGCTCTACCATTTTTCCACAATTCATAGGTTGCATTGACAACATTGCTTTCTTCTGCTAATCTCTAGTCAATATGACAAAAACACCAATCTTATGGGAATTTTTATCCCTTCTACCAAATCATCATAAGAAAGGAAATTTCAGTACAATAATAGAGGCCCTTAAAGACTGCAATAGTTCAAGATGGAAGCATACCGTCACCTTCTCAAGAGAACAAAGACAAGTTAAATAAAACACTTGGAATGTTAGCATCCCAAGAGCAAATCAAAAGATTAGCAATGACAAAACATAAATGGAAGTATTATCAGCTGGGTTGAGATAAAGCAGATATTGAGATAATATCAATATAGATCAAGAACAAAGCAACCTGACAAACACAATGTAACAACCTTAGCAATCCAGAGAAATGCTATCTGAACAAAATGCGTTCAGAGGCAATTATAAGGCAAAATAACATTTTCACATGCCTATTACAGCATCACCACTGTTAACTGCTACATTTCAAAATTTCTAGTAACAGGGACAATAAAGTGCTTTGATCTTAAAAGACAAGTGCTTTGATCTTAGCATCTCAAGAGCAAATCAAAAGACGTATCCGAACATATTCTCCTTTATCTTAATAAATCTAAAAGGGGAATAAATTAATTCAAAGGCTAAAATGAAGAGATCGATGTTCATTTCTCAACTATGCTACTTTAACAAAATAAAATCAACCTATCATAAAAGCAGTTCATCAGTTAAGTAATGATTTAAAAATTACAAATAAAAGACACACATGCCAGAATAACTCTTTGGAGAACATGAATAGGTGACGTTTCAGGTCAGAACCCTCTTCCTTGTTTCTAAAATATAAAAATCAAAACAGCTCACATCCGACTGGTTAAGATTACTAGAACTTTTGCTGTTATTTTTCCACAAAGAGCAAGATTTAACTATTTGAATTGCCTTACCATACTGTGTAATTCGCAGCATTGAGCTCTATTGCATCTGTTGTCAGACTGAGCGCCCGTTCACTCCTTTCATCAAGCTTTAGTACAGCCCTGAAGTAGTCATATACATCTTTAACTGGAAGGGGAAAAAAGCAGTTCAGAAAGTTGGAATTCACAGCTCGCGTGCAACCCAATTACCAATAACTGAATTTATCCAGAATTAGAAAAAAACATTGCACACATTTTCAAAAGCAATTTTTAAGCAACAATTCTGAGCATTTCACTCTTAGTTATTTGTTTGTTTCTATATTATTAATTATTTTACAATCTAGGAGTCACAGGCAAGACCAGTGTCATGCCTACCTGCCTGAGGGTTGTGATGTGTTTCCTTCTTGAACAACCCAAGTCCTCTTGGTGAAACTATTACAAGTATTCCCTCTGTGCTGATGGATATGGCATTCTAGAATTTGCAATGATGAAATAAATAATGATCTGTTTCCAAAACAGAATGGTGTGCGACTTGGAGGAGAATTTGCAAGGGGTGATTATTCTCATGCACCTGCTGTTCCTTGACCTTGAGGCTGGTTTGGGACCTGATATCAGAGCAACCTGAGTGATTAGCTGCTCTGTATTTTGTAAACAGTGCACACTGCAGCCACCACGAGTCAAAAGAGAAGGAAATTAACACTTAGGTTGTAAACCGGTGGATGTAATTTTTCATTAATGATTAGAACGTTGTATGATTTTATCAAATTTTCTAATAGTTTAAAATCCAATCTTTGGAAAAAAGGCCATAACGACCTGTAATGGCAGCAATAACCTATTCACAATAATGTTCTTAAATGTGGGAAAGAAACTCCCCATGTCCTTTAGAAAATGGAAAAACATAAATGATAAACCCAAGGGAAGAGTTAAGATGGATGACTAAAAGCTTGTTTAAAGAGATGCTCTTTAAAAGGAGTATTAATTAAATGAAAAAAAAGCTGTAAAGATATATGGAAGTAACTCTAGAATGCAAAACTGATGCTGATGAATGCACAATCAAATTGGGGTCTGTGTGGGTGACATTACAGTCAGCATGGAGCTGGTGGGCCGAAATGCCTGTTCACATGCTATGGCTCAAAAACTGAGTGAAACATTTGGGTGTGGGATATATGGAAGGATAATACTACAAAGGGATTTATGTACATGAACTTTAATTTAATGTATTTGTGGACTGAAAAAGGAGAACTGGAGCGATGACCAACAGGACTTGATATCAGTTACAATTTGGGCAAGTATGTTTTGACGCACAATAAAGGACCAGAACTTCCTGATGCCATCAAATTCAGAATTAATTAATCCACAGAGCTACTTTTATCCCGAATTAAATACTTACAGTTCTCAGAATAAGCTATCTGAACAACTGGATGAGGCCCATCATCCTGTGGGACAGGCTTAATATCCGCCCATTCCTTCCGGTCTCTGGAGAAAGGATGACATTTCATTAATGTAATATATACATTAGGACACATTCAAACTAGCAGTCTAATAGAAAGTATTTATGACTGATAATACCTGCCTTAAGGAATCACACACAAGCTTTGCAAAGAATAGCAACAAGTTTCTCATATATTGGGAATCTAACAGTCCTACACCATCCTGTACATGATACCTGCATGGATATTGCCTGGTAGAACTCATTGGATTCTAAAAATTGTACTAGTCAGGATAGATTTGGTTCCTGCACACTGAGGCAATGGAATATCCTATTGAAACTTCACACATCACAAATTCAAAAGTTGTACGGTTGTTAATCCAAAAGTGGATCAACAAAAACAATACTTATATAACAGTGACGCAGAGACTGATTGCTTTTGTCAATCTGCTTTCCAAATGAATCGGAGATACATCCACTGTGCCGTGGATTCATGGCACTCGGCCTGAACTCGCTGGAGTTTAGAAGGACGAGGGGGGATCTCATAGCACCTTACCATATAGTGAAAGACCTGGATAGAGTGGATGTTTCCACTAGTGGGAGAGTCTAGGACCAGAGGCCATAGCCTCAGAATAAAAGAACGTACATTTAGAAAGATGTGGAATTTCTTTAGTCATACGGTGGTGAATCTGGAATTAATTGTGACAGAAGGCTGTGGAGGCCAAGTCAGTGGATATTTTTAAGGCAGGAATTAATAGATTCTTGATTGGTACAGGTGCCAGGGCTTATGGGAAGAAGGCAGGAGTGTGGGGTTGAGAGGGAAAGAACATGGATAATGACATTTTGGGTTGGGATCCTTCTTCAGACTGATCATGTCACCTAATCCAGGAACCAATCTTCACTCCAGTCAGGCAGAAAGTACTGGAGACATTCATCAATTCAAGCAGCATCTCTGGAGAACATTGACAGGTGACACTTCAGATTGGCACCCTTCTTCTGACAGATTCCATATTCAGACCCAGTTTTGTCCTAACCCAAAACATGTTCTCTGAGGATGCTGCCTGACCCGCTGAATTACTCCAGCACTTTGTGACTTTGTTTTCAATTTAAAAGATGATTTGATAAATTGATCATGCCACAAAGATCAGCTATTTTTTTCAGACCAGCATGTTTTACAGGCAATGGAAAACCCCCAAACCCTACCAAATAGCAAACTGTTGGTTGGAGACTAATCAAGCCAGGCAAGATCTATGGAGGGAAATTGATAGATGATGTTTCAGGGCAGTCTTTTAGATTCAAGCGTCTTGTATCTTGTATCTCATGCCCGACCAAACAACGGAACAAACGCTATCTTGCCTCGCCATTGACCCATTCACCCCTGGGCTTCTATGCTCCACTGTTCCTCAGAGACAACTACATTTGGCAGAGTTCCTCTCATAACTCGTATAGACCCCAAACTATTGCACATTGAGCGTTAAGAGTAAATATGGGCGAAATATACAAACACTTCCTTCGATGGAGGCACTAGAGGAGGTCACAGAGTGGCTAAAAGTCCCATTTCCGACATTTCCCTACCATTCCTTGACCTCACCATCTCTATTGCAGGTGATACACTCCTGACTGACATCCACTACAAACCAACTGACTCCCACATCTACCTGGACTACTCTTCCTCCCACCCTGCTTCCTGTAAGGACTCCATCCCCTATTCCCAATTCCTCCGTCTACGCCGCATCTGCTCCCAGGATGACGTGTTCCACACCAGGTCATCGCAAATGTCCTCGTTCTTCAGAGAACGGGGTTTCCCCTCCCCCACTATAGATGAGGCTCGCACCAGGGTCTCCTCCATACCCCGCAACACTGCCCTCTCTCCCCATTCCCCCACTCACAACAAGGGCCGAGTCCCCCTGGTCCTCACCTTTCACCCCACCAGCCAGCGCATACAACATAGTCCTCCGCCAGTTTCGTCACCTCCAACGTGACCCCTCCACTCGCCACATCTTCCCATCTCCCCCCCGTCTGCCTTCCGCAAAGACCGCTCCCTCCGCAACTCCCTCGTCAATTCTTCCCTTCCCTCCCGCTCCACTCCTTCCCCGGGCACTTTCCCTTGCAACCGCAAGAGATGCTACACTTGTCCCTTCACCTCCCCCATCCACTCCTTTCAGGGACCCAAGCAGTCATTCCAAGTCCGACAGAGGTTCACCTGCACCTCCTCCAACCTCATCTACTGCATCCGTTGCTCCAGATGCCAGCTGATCTACATCGGTGAGACGAAGCGGAGGCTGGGCGATCGTTTCGCCGAACACCTCCGCTCGGTCCGCAATAACCAACCCGACCTCCTGGTGGCTCAGCACTTCAACTCCCCCTCCCACTCCGTATCCGACCTCTCGGTCCTGGGCCTCCTCCACGGCCAGAGTGATCAACACCGCAAGTTGTAGGAACAGCACCTCATATTCCGCTTGGGGAGTCTGCATCCTCTGGGCTTAAACATTGAATTTTCTCAATTCTGTTAACCCAGACTGCCCCCTCCCCTCCCCTCCCCACCTCTCCCTCAGCCCTCGGGCCCTGACATTCCTTCTCCATCTCCCCCCCCACCCCAGTCGCACTAGCTTCTCATTTTCACACCACAAACAGCTTACAATGGCCTGCTTCCTTTGTCACCAATACTTTTTCGCATATCTTTCACTCATTGTTCCTTATCTCTCCACATCACTGTTTATATCTCTCGTTTCCCTGATCCCTGACCAGTCTGAAGAAGGGTCTCGACCCGAAACGTCGCCTATCTCCTTCGCTCCTTAGATGCTGCTGCACCCGCTGAGTTTCTCCAGCTTTTTGTGTAACCCTCGATTCTCCAGCATCTGCAGTTCCTTCTTTAACACAAAAGTCTGGGAATGTTTTTTAAGGTACAACTCCAACCAGAAAAGAGCGGCAACCGGGCAACATGATCCGAGCCGGACTCCATCTCCTTGGCCCGGCCTGGCCCGGCCCAATGATCCCGCCCCAGGGTCCCGGCCCCGGCCTCACCCTCACCCATCCTGCCCCATGTCCCTGGTCCATTCCCCGGCCCATGTACCTCCTCCCAGCCCCAACCCAACCCACGCTCCAGCTCCAGCACCGGCACCCGACCCCCACCGTCCCACCCACCTGTAGAAGGCGAAGCTCTCGCTTCTCCTGCCGCCGCCGCCGCCGCCGCCGCCATCCGAGTCCCCGGAGGCGCGCCGCACCCCCTCCGGCTTCGGCTCCTCCGCTTCGGGCGGCGTCTCGTCCCCGGCCGTGTTGTGGAGCAGCCGCTGGGCCAGGCCGCCCGCCGGGGCTGGAGCTGGGGCTGGGGCTGGAGCTGATGCCGGGGATGGCGATGGTGTGGGTGCGGGTCCCGCCGCCTCTCCGCAGGCCGCGCGCTCGCCCATCGCTCGCCGCCTCCCTCCCTCCCTCCCGGGGACGTCACTTCCCGCGTTCCCCGGCAATGGTCGCCGGGGCCGGATCCGGGCCGGGATCAGTATTTGGACCAGGAGCAGGACAAGGATCAGTATCAGGAACAGGCCGAGATCACAGTCCTCATCGCATCGCGCTCCGGAATCCAGCCCGCCATGGGCAATACATCCTTCCCTGTCCCGGAGAAAGCCACCATACCTGGACCTGCACCCGGAGACCCCACTTAACTGGATCTAGATCTGGACCTGGATGTGGTGTCTCTCTACATTTAGTTTAAAGACCCATCTTAACTGGATCTGGGCCTAGAGCTGGACTTGGACATGGTATCTCTCCACAGTTGGGGTTGGAAATCTCCAAAACTGGATCTGGTCTTCGATCTGGAGCTAGGCATAGATTTCCCTCCACAATTGGTTGGATGGTACTTTGTGAGGCCAACTTTGAGGGTATGAGACAGGAACTTGCTCAGGTTGATTGGAGTAGAATTGTTTGAAGGTAAAGGAACAACAGTAAAGTGGGATATTTAAAAAAATGTGCTGACAAGAATCCAGGGCATGCATGTTCTTATAGAGTGATGGGTAAGGCAGGTCAGCATAATGAAGCTTGGATGACTTGGGGAAATAGAGGCTCTGGTCAAGAGAAAGAAGGAGGCATGGGCAGGTATAAGCAGCTAGGATCAAGTGTATCCCTGGAGGAGTTTTAGGAACTAAGGAGTAAGCTAAAAAGGAAGGTTACACAAAAAGCTGGAGAAACTCAGCGGGTGCAGCAGCATCTAAGGAGCAAAGGAGATAGGCGACGTTTCAGGTCGAGACCCTTCTTCAGGAAATTGGGAGATAGCTCTGGCAGGTAGCATTAAGGATAATCCTGAGATTTTATTTACATAGAGGGAAAAAGAGAGAGGGAGTGGTACACCTGAGGAGTCAAAGCTGCCAACACTGCATGAGCCACAGGAGATGGGCAAGGACCACAAATAATATTTTTACCGTGGAGCAAGACATGACGACGGGAACTTGGGGCAGTCAATGGAAATGTCTTTGAAACATATAAGATTGTTAAGGGCTTGGACACGCTAGAGGCAGTAAACATGTTCCCGATGTTGGGGGAGTCCAGAATCAGGGGCCGCAGTTTAAGAATAAGGAGTAAGCCATTTAGAACGGAGACGAAGAAACACTTTTTCTCACATAGAAACATAGAAAATAGGTGCAGGATTAGGCCCGTCGAGCCTGCACCGCCATTCAATATGATCATAGCTGATCATCCAACTCAGTATCCTGTACCTGCCTTCTCTCCATACCCCCTGATCCCTCTTGCCACAAGGGCCACATCTAACTCCATCTTAAATATAGCCAATGAACTGGCCTCAACTACCTACTGTGGCAGAGTGGTGAGTCTGTGGAATTCTCTGCCTCAGAGGGCGGTGGAGGCAGGTTCTCTGGATGCTTTCAAGAGAGAGCTAGATAGCGCTCTTAAAAATAGTGGAGTCAGGGGATATGGGGAGAAGGCAGGAACGGGGTACTGATTGGGGATGATCAGCCATGATCACATTGTAAGGTGGTGCTGGCTCGAAGGGCCAAATGGCCTACTCCTGCACCTATTGTCTATTGTCTTGAGAACAGTCGGTATTACAGTTGAAGAGGTGCTGAAGGTCCTGATTTGTATGAAGGTAGATAAATCTGAGCCTGATCAGATATATCCGAGGACACTATGGGAAGCTAGAGAGGAAATTGCAGGTGCCCTGGCTGAGATTTACAAGTCGTCTTTAAAAACAGGTGAGGTGCCGGAAGAGTGGAGGGTGGCAAATGTTCTATTCAAGAAGAGCTGCAGGGAAAAGCCAGGGAACTACAGGCCAGTGAGCCTAACATCTGTGGTCGGAAAGTTACTGGAGAGTATTCAATGGGATAAGATTTGCATGCATTTTGATGAACAAGTACTGATTAGGGATAGTCTGCATGGGTTTGTACATGGGAGATCTCACAAATCTGAATGTGTTTTTTTAGGATTTGACTGGAAAGATTGATGAGGGAAGAGCTGTATATGTATACATGGATTTTAGCAAAGCATTCGACAAACTTCTGCATGGTAGTCTGCTCTTTAAGGTTAGATTGCATGGGATCCAAGGAGAGATAGGTAAATGGATAGAAAATTGGCTTCATGGAAGGAAGTAGAGGGTGATGGTGGAATGATGATTTTCGGACTGAAGGCCTGTGACTCACTGGACCCATTGCTGTTTTTCATCTATATCAATGGCATGATTATCAAATGTGCAGATGACACAAAAGTGGCTGGTAATTTAGATAGTGAAGATTATTATCAAAAATTGCAGCAGAATTATGATCGCATGGGCAGGTGGACTGAGGAATGACTGATGGAATTTAATACAGAGAAATGTGAGGTGTTACATTTTGGGAAGTCGAACATGGGCAGGACCAACACAGTGATGGAAGGGCTCTGGAGAGTGATGTAGTGCAGAGGGATCTAGGAGTGCAGGTACATAATTCCTTGAAAGTGGTGTCACGGGTAGATAGGGTGGTCAAAAATGCTTTAGCCACTTTGGCCTTCATCAGTCAGAGTATGGAGTGTAGAAATTGGGAGGTGATTTTGCAGTTATATAAGACATTGATAAGGTCGCATTTACAGTATTGTGTTCAGTGTTGGGCACTATGTTCTAGGAAAGATGTTGTCAAACTAGAAAGGATGAAGGGTGCATAGAAGATTCATGAGGATATTGCCAGGACTCGAGGGCCTGAGCTATAGGGAGAGGTTTAGAGGCTATGACTATTATTTGGAGCACAGGAGGATGGGGGTGATTTAACAGAGATGTACAAAATCATGAGACGAATAGATCAGGTAGGCACAGAGTCTCTTGCCCAGAGTAGGGGTATCGAAAACCAGAGGATACAGGTTTAAGGTGAGGGGGAGAGATTTAATAGGAAACTAAAAAGTAACTTTTTCTCACAAGGAGTGGTGGGTATATGGAACGAGTTGCCAGAAGAGATAGTTCAGGCAGGTACTATCGCAACATTGAAGAAACATTTAGACAGGTACAAGGATAGGATAGGTTTAAAGGGATATGGCCCAAATGCAGACAGATGAGACCAGAGTAATGGGACATATTGGTCTGTGTGGGCAGGTTGGGCTAAAGGGCCTGTTTCCACGCTGTTTGACTCTATGTCTCTCAATGACATGAGTACATTCAAGCCATACACAAGTACAACATATAGTGCAAAGAAAAAAATCAGAGTACAGAATATAGTTATACCTCATTATAGCATTACAGTTACTGGGAAAGTGCATATTTGAATCAATAACAAGGTTTTAAAGTTAAGAAAGATAAAAATGGGAAGATTAAATATAGCAGGGAAACGGGAAATTGGTAAATGTATTCACAGACTTTCTTCCTCCTAATGCTAGAAGAACATATTTTCTTGTCTGCATCATTATTTGATGAACCAGCTTACTCTTAAATGCTTTTATTGACATTGTCAACTCTGGTAGCGCCCCATATTCTTATCACACATTCGGTAAAGAATTTCCTGTTGGATTTATTTGCAATTATCTTACTAATCTCTCCAGATTTTTGTGCAACATTTTATGGCAATCTGACCATTAATAAATTCTATAGCCATACCATTCACAATATTTGACATACAAAATAGATAACTACCAGGTATGCAGGAAGTATAGAGATGATGGAAATCTGAAATAAAACCAGAAAATGCTGGAAACGTTTTCTGTGCTGTGAATACTTGGCTAATAAACTTAGTCATTCATATCTTGAAACATTGATTAATAGAGTGATACAGCAGGGAGACAGGCCCTTCAGCCCAACTTGCACACGCCGACCAAAATACCCTATCTACACTTATCCCACCTGCATGCATTTGCCCCCATCCCACTAAACCTGTCATATCTACCCGTCTAAATGTTTCTTAAACATTGTGATTGTACCTGCTTCAACTACCTCCTCTGGCAGCTCGTTTTGTACACCCACCAACTCGTGTAAAAAAAGTCACCCCTCAGGTTCCTATTAAATCGTTCCCTCCTTACCTTAAACCTATGTCCTCTGGTTCTGGATTCCCTTACTCTGGGTAAAAGACTGTGTATTTACACTATCTATTCCTCTCATGATCTTACAGTATACACCTCTATAAGACCTGCTCGCATCATCCTATGCTTCAAGGAATAAATCTCAGCCTGCTCTTTGAATTTGACAATTTCATATCGCCGTACTTTCTTGTTTGTGTCAGACCCAAACAGTTCTAATGTAATGTGTAGGAAGGAACTGCAGATGCTTGTTTGCACCAAAGATAGACACAAAATGCTGGAGTAACTCAGCGGGTCAGGCAGCAGCTCTGGAGAAAATAAATAAGTGAATCTCTGAACAGACAATAAGTGCAGGAGAAGGCCATGTGGCCCTTCAAGCCAGCACCGCCGTTCAATGTGATCATGGCTGATGGGAGGGAGGACCTGAAGCAAATCCACATTAGTCAGAAAATTGTGTTAGGTAAATTGTTGGGACTGAAGGCAGATAAATCCCCGGGGGCCTAATAGTCTGCATCCCAGAGTACTCAAGGACGTGGCCCTAGACATCATGGATGCATTGGTGATCATTTTCCAATGTTCTATAGACTCTGGATCAGTTCCTGTGGACTGGAGGGTAGCCAATGTAACTACACTTTTTAAGAAATGAGGAAGAGAGAAAACAGGTAATTATAGACCAGTTAGTCTTATGTCGGTAATGGGGAAGATGCTGGAGTTGATTATTAAAGATGCTAAAGCAGCGCATTTAGAAAGCAGTGACAGGATCAGTCAAAGCCAGCATGGATTTATGAAGGGATATCATGCTTGACTAATCTTTTGGAATGTTTTGAGTATATAACAAGTAGAATGGACAAGGGAGAGCCAGTGGGTATGGTGTATCTGGACTTTCACAAAGCCTTTGACAAAGTCCCACACAAGAGATTAGTGTGCAAAAAGAGAGCACATGGTATTGAGGGAAGGGTATTGACACGGATAGGGAACTGATTGGCAGACATGAAGCAAAGAGTAGGAATTAACTGGTCCTTTTCAGTAGAGCTGGCAGTGTCCTGTGGGATGCCGCAATGCTCGCTGCTGGGACCCCAGTTGTTTACAATATATACTAGGCTTAGTGGGACCTGTTGGGTCCCAGCATCACATGGGGGGGCTGATCCCCCAACGCAATATTCCACCTCTCCACCAATTCCAATATTGGTGGCCAGTTGGGGGGGGGGGGGGGGGAGCTTTCTGGAGTCGCTATTATGGGTGTTGTGGGCTGAAGGGACTGGTTTCCAGTGGGCTAGAATGGACATTGTGGGCCGAATGAATTCTTGGGCTGGCGGCTAAGTCACTCAAGTCTGTTGTGCTGGCAGCTCACACACGGCTGGTGGGAGGCAGTTGACTCACGGCTATTCCTTGAAATTCCATTTCAAGCAGGGTGCAAGGCCACCAAATTTAAGTGCAGTTTCTTACCACTTCAAGCAGGGTGCAAGGCCACCAAAGACAGTGAGTTGTGACCTCTCCCTCCATGAGAGAGACTGAGCCATGCCCACATTGCCAGGTTTTATAGTCCCTCCCACCAGAAGGGGTGTGGCCTTCATGGCGTGATTGACAGGAGAGAATCTCAACATTTTTAAAACACTAATAACTCTTTTATTTTTCATCGATGGGATAAATCCTTGGCACCTGATAAGCGGAGGGGGACTCTGAGTAAGATGGCCAAAAATCACAGCCGTACATGGTAGCATTTTTTCTAAAATCAATATAAAGCGCAAGAGGTCAAGATTAGACTTTTAATTATATAGAAGGCAAGGCAACTTTAATTAGGCAAGGCAACTTTAGCATTTCCAAATCAAAGGCAACATAGCTTTAGCATTTCCAAACCAAAGGCAACACAGCTTTAGCATTTCAAAATTATATTTTCAAACCACATTAATGGCACTGACATGTCAGCAAAACCACTCACAGTTTAGTAGACATGTGTTCAGTGTTATTCACAGCTCAGACTGAAAGACATGCCCTCTCGCTCCCCCATCTTGCAGACTGACTGAGGCACTCAACAATTCCGGGTTTTATAGTCCCTCCGGAAGGAGCGTGGCCTTCAGGAGAGAGAATCACAACATTTTCTAAACACTAATAGCTCTTTTATTTCTTATCGATGGGAAAAATCCTCTTGTCATGAGCAGCAGAGGGGAACTCTGAGTCAAAGATGGCCAAAAATCACAGCCGTTTTTTTCTAAAATCAATACACAGAACAACAGGAAGTGGTCAAGATCAGACTTTTAATAAAATAGATTAACAATTTAGATGAGGGAATTAAATGTAACATCTTTAAGTTTGTGGATGACACAAAGTTGGGTGGCAGTGTGAGCTGTGAGGAGGAAGCCATGAGGCTGCAGGGTGACTTGGATAAATGGGTGAGTGAGCAGAAGCATGTGAGATGCAGTACAATGTGGATAAATGTGAGGTTATCCACTTTGGTGGTAAGAACAGGAAGGCAGATTATTATCTGAATGGTGTCAGGTTAGGAGAAGGGGAGGTGCAATGAGACCTAGGTGTGCTTGTGCATCAGTCACTGAAAGTAAGCATGCAGTTACAGCAGGCAGTGAGGAAAGCCAATGGCATGTTGGCCTTCATTGCGAGATGATTTGAGTTTAGGAGCAAGGAGGTCCTACTGCAGTTGTACAGGGCCCTAGTGAGACCGCACCTGGAGTATTGTGTGCAATTTTGGTCTCCTAATTTGAGGAAGGACATTATTGCTATTGAGGGAGTGGAGCGTAGGTTCACCAGGTTAATTCCCGGGATGGCGAAACTTACCTATGATGAAAGAATGGGTCGACTGGGCTTGTATTCACTGGAATTTAGAAGGATGAGAGGGATCTTATAGAGACATATAAAATTCTTAGAAGATTGGACAAGGTAGATGCAGGAAAAATGTTGCCGATGTTGGGGGAGTCCAGAACCAGGAGTCACAGTTTAAGAAAAAGGGGTAGGCCTAAGATGAGGAAAAACTTTTTACCCAGAGAGTTGTGAATCCGTGGAATTCTCTGCCACAGAACGCAGTGGAGGCCATTTCACTGGATGGTTAGATTTAACTCTTAAGGCTAAGGGAATCAAGGGATATAGGGAAATAGCAAAAATATGGTACTGATTTTGGATGATCAGCCACGATTGAATGGTGGTGTTAATCCTGTCTAAATTGGAGCAGTCAGGACATTAAAATTGAGTAAAGGCTTGTCACTTTGGTCAAGTTAAATGTGCCTTTTGCAGAACTGGGACAAGCTGCTGAATGGTGCCAGTTTGTCTGTGGCCTAGATAAGAGCTGCAGGGAAAGAATGGGACATCTGCAGAATCTTACAATAGGGTGTAAGTTGCATGGAACTGATTGGGTCAATGCAAACCAGATATACATAGTGTAAATAATGTTGCAAAGCCTTATTTGGATAGGTATTGATTGGTTAAGATGTTGAGCTTTGTCGGGTTGTCTGAATCCCAGGGCACATGTTGCATAATTCATCTCTGTTAATTTACATCTAGAAGCTTTGTCAGATACATTGTATTAGTTACTGTGTTATTGGGTTAGGGAACTGTCTATCATGTACTGTGTTGATTGATATGTGTTATTGGACTGTATAGAGACCACCGCCATGTGGTTCGGCCCCTCAATGTTCGGGGACCTATAAAAGGTAGCTCCCATGATGTCCGGTGTCGATCTTCTGGAAAAACGGTTGGGACTGCATGACCTTTTGGAGTGTCTCTGCTTGCACGAGACTAGAAAGGCTTGGCCAAGCAGATACAAGGATCGAACCCGAGGTGGTTAGATATTGTAGAGGGGAATTTGTGTTGTGTTATCCAAAATAAAGTTTAGTTGCTCAAGTGCTTGATTCAGTATTTTATTGACTGAGACTAGACTGGGGGGGGGAGCTTAGAACGAGCTATTTACAACGGTGCTGGCTCTAAGGGCCGTATGGCCTACTCCTGCACCTTTTTTCTGTTTTCTACTTTAACTGAAATATGACCTCAGTTATCTCTCCCCACAAATGCTAACTAATCTCAGTATTCCAGTTTTCCATTTTAATTTCGTTTAGAGATACAATGCAAAAACAAGCCAGTCGGCCACCGAGTCCGGCCGACCAGCGATCCCCATACACTAGCACTATCCCACACACTAGGGATAATTTACAAACTTCACAGAAGTTACAAACCTATACATCTTTGGAATGTATGAGGATACCGGAGCACCCGGGGAAAACTCACGCGGTCACGGGGAGAATGTAGAAACTCTGTGTAGACAGCACCTGTAGTCAGGATCGAACCCGGGTCTCTGGTGCTGTATGATAGCAACTCTACTGCTGCGCCGCCATGATGCCCTGAATTTCCTTTCAGATTTCTCGCATTTACTGCGTTCTGCATCTCACGGTCCCACCATAATGTTTATTTGGTTCTCTATATCTCGCTCAGTCATCTTGTTCTTTTAACACTCCTCTGGACTGATCAGCCATGGTTAGCTGGATGACACTGAAAACAATTGAATTTCTTAATCTCCATCCTGCAACACACTTTCTGTTATCCACTCGGGGCGCTCTGCAAGTTAAAGCACAATTATATTCATACTTTTTCAGTAGTGATGAGCTGTCCTTTTACCTAGGACAGCATTTATTTCTGCAATGCAGATGGTCCAAAACAGAGGTTATGTCTTGGCATGAAGAAATTCGATCTAGATTTTTTTCAAGTTCAAAGGTACAATGGTTTGTAACATCATTCTCACGTGTAGCATGGTTCAGTAAAAGGATAAGGGCTGATGTTACTGAAACATGTGAGATCTGAAAGAGTAGACTTGATGGGACAAGGTGTTTTCTCTAGTTGAAGAATCTTGAACGAGGGAGCACAGTTACAAGATTAGGGGGTGATCATTTGAAAGTGAGGAGTGCAGAAACTTTTTCTTCCAGACAGTGATTAAGCCATGGAATTTCATAGCCATGGAAGCTATTTCATTTGAAGACATTTAAAGAGGAAATAGATGCATTTTCGAAAGTTCTGGGATTTAAAGAACAATGGGGAATTGGCACCAAAGAAAAGAGGTGTGGAGCAGATCAGAATGATCAAGTGACTTGTAGGGTAAGCTTGTTTAGCCTCCTTGTGCTCTTATTTCCTTATAGAGACATACAACATGGAAACAGGCCCATTAGCCCAACTTGCCCACAACAACTAATGTACCCCACCTACACTTGTCCCACCTGCCTGCGGTCCATATCCCTCTAAACCTATCCTATCCATGTAGCTGTCTAAATGTTTCTTAAACATTGTGCCTCAACTACCTCCTCCGGCAGCTCTTTCCATACATCTACCACTCTTTGTGTAAAAAAAGTTGCCCTTCAGGTTCAAATGAAATCTTTCCCTCCTCACCTTAAACCCATGTCCATTGGTTCTCGATTCCTTACTCTGGGTAAAAGACTCTGCATTTACCCTATCAATTTCTCTCATGATTTTGTACACCTCTATAAGATCACCCTTTATCCTCCTGCGCTCCAAGGAATAAAGTCCTAGCTTATTCTTATGTTCTTATGTCATTGATCTGTTTACTCTTCTCTCTCCACAGAGATTATCTAATCTGAGTATCTCCAGCATTTTCTGTTTTTACTTCAGATTTACAGGTCTGCAATTTTATTTTATTATTCAATCTTGACAGTGTGCTTGTGGAGATAATTACAGCGGAAAGAAATGTGGCATTGTATCAAGAAGCGTTGATTCTCTTCATTCTATCGCCCTCAGCCGAGAATGTTTCCTTTATAAATGACAAATTTGTTGATTAATCAATGATGGAAAACAAATGTCAAGCCTGACAAGTTTAAATTAATCATGATCAAATGGCAATAAATTGCATGCTTCATTCATTCTCGTAATGGTACTATCATAAGCCATGATTTAATTACCCCCTTCTCTAATCCCTTTGCTGTGCATTTTCCCCATATTCTTGAGGTATTCATCAAATTGTAAATTAAATGTTATAAGTACCAAGACTGGAAGCAATTCTCGGTAAAGGATTCCATTATGTTATAGATTTTTTGCACAATGGGAGAGTGTAGAACCAGAAGCCACAGCCTCAGAATTAAAGGATGTACAGGTACATCCGAAATGATGAGGAGGATTGTCTTTAGGTAGAGGGTGGTGAATCTGTGGAATTCATTGCTACAGATGGCTGCGGAGGCCATCTTTGGGTACTTTTAAATCAGAGATTTATATTGTTAAGATGGAGATTGACAGATTCGTGATTAGTAAGGGTGTCAAAGGTTACCGGGGGGGGGGGGACGGAAGACAGGGGAATGGGGTTAAGAAGTAAAAATAGATAAGCCATTATTGAATAGCGAAGTCGACTCATAGGGCTAAATGGCCTGTTTCTGCTCCTATGCCCTTCAGTCTTATAAAATAAAATTTCTAATCCAAACTGGGGTTGCAATAAATATTTAAATAACCACTATATTACACCTGTATGGAGGCATTGAGTTCCCAGAAAACTATTGGAATCATGATTTTCCATGATGCCAAACCTTTTTTCCTGTTGAATGTTATGTGGATATGCATTCCTACAGAATGTTTTAAGTCAACAGTAATGCCCCTACAAGCTTTAAGGTGAAGGGAAGAAGATTTAATAGGAATCTGAGGGGTGACTTTTTATGAGGATGTTGCCAGGACTCGAGGGTCTGAGCTATAGGCAGAGGTTGAGTAGGCTGGGACTCTTTCCTTGGAGCACAGGAGGATGTGTGCTGATCTTATACAGGTGTATGATCATGAGAGGAATAGATCTGGTTGATGCACATAGTCTCTTGCCCAGAGTAGTCGAATCGAGGACCAGAGGACATGCTATTAGTTTAAGGTGAAGGCGAAAAGATTTAATAGGAAGCTGAGGGGTAACGTTTTCACACAAAGGGTGGTGGATGTATGGAACAAACTGGCAGAGGAGGTAATTGAGGCAAGAATTATCCTAACATTTAAGAAACAGATAGGTACATGGATAGGACAGGTTCGGAGGGATATGAACCAAACGTGGGCAGGTTGGACTAGTATAGCTGGGACATGTTGGCCGGTGTGGGCAAGTTGGACTGAAGGGCCTGTTTCCACACTATATCATTCTATGACTTCTAGTGTGCAGTGGACTCCGTGGATTGTCACCTTGTCATGGTGGAGAAGCTTGTGTGGACCTGAAATCCTGAGAGCAATGCTGTCTAGAGCTATGCTCCTGATAGGGCCACCCATTGCGGTACGGCTGACAGGGAGGTCTCTGACAAAGAGCAATCCAATGAAGACCTCAACAGTAGTACAGGCGGAAGATGGTGACTGACCTTCGTGGAGCATCACCACAACTGGGAAAGTGGATGAAGGCTGCAGCAGAAAAGGGTTTCCAGTCGTCTTAAGACTCCATGCCACTGGATCCTGACCCAGATCTGTCAAGGACCATGGGGTGGCTGTTTGTGTACCAGTCTCCCCACGTTAAGCAAAGCCACGCACAGGTGTCATCCATATAGGGAATAGCACCCTGGAGACACCCCTGGTCAGACATGACCGAAGGGGGCCTAAGAAGAAGAAGGAGAAGTGTGCAGTCTTTTAGCAAAGGTATTCTGATTGTGTTGTAGGCGGAAGTGAAATAATTATTGTTTTAATTAACTAGAAATTGATTTTGCATTGTTCGATATAGTATAATTGTACAAATATGAATGGAAGGGGTTTGCTTTATCAGTTTACAAAGCAAATTCCTTAAGTGACCTCCCGTTATGCACCAGCAGCCTGTGATCATTGTTCTCGGTAAACTAGTTCTGTTAGTGATATCTTATTCAAGGTAAAATACATTGGTGATGGAGACCTGAAAGTGACCCATTTATTCTTGCTCTCTGTATTCTTTCCATTAACCAATTCTCAAACTATATATTACCCCAATCCTGTGGTCAGTAAATATCTTTAATACCCTCTTGTGTGGCACCGTATCAAAAGTGTTTTGAATGCCTAAATGCACATATAAGAGTTTCAAAACATAATGTTACTTTGAATTTACTCTCTTTCCTGTTAATTATCATGTTCATTATCACTTTATTGCTTTCCATCACAGTGGAGAATGGGGAGAAGCTGCTGTGGTGGATGTTTATGTCAATTTTTTATGTAGTTGTGTGTCTTTGGTATGACTGCATGGCAAACCAAATTCCTCATATGTTGCAAAACATACTTGGCTAATAAATTACAATTATGATTATGTACCCGGATTCTTTCTCATAACTCTGAATCCAGCTATCAGCCTTGCTTTGCTTTATCTCTTGGGCTTGTCAGACCAAAAACTGTCCGTCCCAACTCAAAATGCCAGCTGTCAAAGTTCTCCAGAGATACTGCCTGACCTGAGGTAAGAGGTAAATATCTTCAGGTTTGGTGGCTCAGTTATAAATGTCTATATAAAGTAAACCTTATTTAAAATAGCTCTTGCAAAACAAGAAATTCAATTCCATGGATTGACTGATTTTCATCTCAAACTGGAGGCAAAATTAATTAAGATGTGGTAGAACATCACAACACACCTTTGCTCTCTTGACTTGAGTGCACACAATACAATTTCCAAAATAAATGTTCTCAAAATTAATATTAAGGTAATGTTTCTGCATCCCACTGTTGCTGAAACTAATCCCGTAAAATGAGAAGGTAGGCTCATTCAAGAAAATAGTATGATAATGAAAGATAACCTGTTGAAAATGTGGAATTAGAAGGATAAACAGTTTTTTCCAGCTCACCTTTCATGAGATGATTACGATCTTCTCCCAGTCATTTTTCTTTTGTAATCACTGTGCACGGGTTTGTAATTAGCATGCACTTCTTACGTTCATAAGTGCACATTATCTTCACATTTCACATGAGCCTCTTCATCGTTTAGTTTAGGCCAGGAAACTGACTCTTCGACCCAGCGGGTACATGCCGACCACCGATGCCCATACACTACACTATCCTACACACTAGGAACAACTTACAACCTTTACCAATGCCAATTAACCTACAAACCTGTCCGTCTTTGGAGTGTGGGAGAAAACCGAAGCACCCAATGAAAACCCTCGTGATTACATGGAGAACATACAAACTCTGTACACCCAGAACCCTTAGTCAGGATCGAACCCAGGTAGTCAGAATCTTATCCAGGTCTCTGGCGCTGTAAGGCAGCAAACTCTACCGCTGTGTCACCGTGCCACTCCTAACCTCATCAACAATATCTTCTAATCTTATGACCCTCATATACTTATCTAACCAATATTTGTTAGTGTCAATAACAACAAGTGCTGTATTTGATAGTTTTCTAGACATCCTAATAAAATAGTTTCTCCTGAATTTTGATGTTGTTTATAAAAATGACACAGAGTGCTAGAGTAACTCAGCAGGTCAGGCAGCGTCTCTGGAGGACATGTTTCGGGTCAGGACCTTTCTTCAGACCCAAACAATGCCTATTCACTCCAGCACTCTATTTTTGAAGACCAGCATCTGCAGAGTCTTGTGTCTAGATTTATAATGGTACGTGGGCAGAAATATCTTCTGTTTGACTGCAGTAGTAATCATTTATTATATTATTGATTATTATCTCAATATTTTTAATAACATTAAAACATACTGTGCCTCAGTGTAATCTACTATTCTTACATCCTTGTACTCAAGTATGATTCCGTTTATGTATAGTATGAATTTTACAGAGCTGCATGGAAAAAAGGAATTTCACTGTACCTATGTACATGTGCCAATAAAGTACCATTGAACCAATTCATTACTGTAACATTTGCCTCAAGTCACCTCTATTTCTATTTTTTTATTGGAAAAGAACCACAATATTCATTTTTATATACATTGTTAATAAAGTAAACATATTTTAACTTTTGGCTTTTTATTCATAAATTGAAAACCAATGACTAAACCAACAAAATAGTTCTGCAAAAAATATTGCCCATCCTTTTTTCAAAACATGACAATAAATTACAGTCATAGAAACATAGAAAATAGGTGAGGGAGGAAGCAATTTGTTCCTTCGAGCCTGCACTCATTGTGATCATGGCTGATCATCCACAAAGTAACCCGTGCCTGCCTTCTCACCATATCCCTCGATTCTGCTAGCCCCTAAAGCTCTAACTAACTATCTTTGAAATTCATCCAGTGAATTGGCCTTTAATAAAATGCTAGTAATAAAAAAGACCAGGAAATTTCTCCAGATTATTAAGAAGATTGCATCACACCAAATATATTAATTCTCTAGGAGTAATTCACAAGTGACAGAACTAATATTGAGCCTGCTCCTAACATGATCCCGAACCCCACAACAACCATTTAAAAATATATATATACAGTACTTTGATTTTCCTTCAATGGAACAGATTAAAATGGACATTGGTGTTTCATTGTCCTGTGTCTGCTATCGACAGTGATCAATGGCAGCTCACAGCTGAGGTTCAAAAGATAAAAACATAAATTACATGAAATATTCAACAGATCAGGCAGCATCTATAGGGGAAGAAACATAATTCACTTATTATCAGAATGATCATCCAATTGAAACAATAACTCTGTGTTTTCTCTGTGTAGATGCTGCCTGACCTATTGAGTATTTCCAGTACTTTCTGTATGCATCTCACTTTTCTAGTATAACAGGTTTCTTTGATTTTCAGAAAAACTGAATGTTCTGCAATTGTCTTAGAGGAAACTTTAAAACTTTGGCACTGAGGCACTGGAGGCAAAATGGAATAGCTCACTGTAATGGAATAGCTAACAAAAAAAAAAGATTAAAAATTGGGTTATTGCTTTGGAAATGCAAAAATGCACCAGATTCTTAGACCACTATGAGTTTCCCCAATTTTACTTAAAATGTTTGAAAACTGAAAACCAAAAATTATATAATTTAGATAGAATTGACAGATTCTATGAAACTGTAGAATTATAGATTTATAGAATTGACAGATTCTATGACAGCTTTGAAACTGGCCCTATGACCCAGACCAACCATCGGTCCACCCGTTCACACTAGTACTACGTTAGCCCATTTTCTCAACCGCACACCAGGAGCACTTTACAGAGGCTATTTAACCTATGAACCTGTATGTCTTTAGAATGTTGGTGGAAATCATAGCATACGGAGTAAACCCATGTGGTCGCAGGGAGAACGTGCAAACTCCACACTGACAGCACCTGTGTTTACGATCGAGCTCATGTCTCTGGCACTTTGAGGTGGTGGCTCTCCCAGCTGTGCTGTTGTGTTAAGACTTTAAAAACAATGTACAAGACTAACTACCCAAAAATCTAAATGCACCTGAAAATCTAAATACCCATTTGAATGTTAACATAAACATTTTGGAAACTCGATAAAAATACAATGTTTTAAGTAAAAATACTATTTTAAAACTAAGGACCCATTTAAAACTATTTACTTTATATAGAAGGAACACATATTGGAAGGTCTTACAGCCATTCCTTTCAAAGCAATGGAAAAAGACCCCAAAATGAAACAGAGAAATGGGAGGTGTGCTTCATCAGCAACTCCATGTCCACTTGCATTTCCCCACAATACCTGGGACATCCTCATTCTTAAGAATGTAGCCTGATCAGCACAGTCCACATGAAAATGTTACTTGTCATTTGAATCGGCATTGATAATAAATCCTTGACAAGTATACAACTGCTGATGGTATAAACCTGATAGAAAAACAGAAAACACTGGACACAACGAAAGGTCCGAAGAAAGGTCCTGACCCGAAATGTCACCTCTCCATGTCCTGCAGGCATGCTGCCCGACCCATTGAGTTACTCCATTTTGTGTCTTTCGCTGGAAACAAACAACTGGTCAGGCAATATCTGCAGAGAGAGAAAGGGAGTGAACATTTCAGTTGGAATAATCCTTCATTAGAACCACTGAAGGGTCATGGGCCCATAACATTAATTCTGTTTCTCTCTCCACAGATGATGCTAAATATCACTAGCAGTTACCGTTATAAAATCCTTGTTTTGTTTTTTTAATTACACATTTTGCAAATTCCATGAGGTATTGTATAATTTAGTGAACCATGGGAACACGTCAAAGCCAATGCTTTTTGTGCCATTGCGTTGATGTTGTTTCATAGACATGCAGGTGCATTGGCATCTTGAGCCACATAGAATGCATATGAATGTGCAGGGACAATGATTGGATGTCCTGCCGGTAGTGCTTCCCCCTTGATAACAGGCAAGGTCTTGTGATCCACCATCTTGAGTAGTTGGCCATTGAGTTTAACGGACCTGTAAAAGAGACAGAACCTTGAGTATCTCAACTAGAACCAAGTTCTGGTCATCAATCTGAAACATCAGTCTGGGTTCTCTCTCCACAGATGCTGCCTGACCTGCTGAGTAGTTCCAGTATTCTGTGTTTAATGAAACCCTCATTTTTTAAAATTTCCCTTATTTATCAAATTTGAGATGAGAGGGGAAGGATCTAATGAGAACCTGAACATTTCCATACAGAGGCGGGTGGGTATATGCAACGAGCTGTGAGAGGAGATAGTTGAGGCAGGTACAATAACACTTAAAATGTATTTGGACAGATACATGGTTAGAAGGATAAAGGTTTAGAAGGATATGGTTCAAAATCAAGGGCAGGTGGGACTAGCATAGATGGGGCATCTTGACAGCATGGACGAGTTGGGCTGAGGGGCCTGTTTCCATGCTGTATCACTCTAAAAATTGTTTGCACATCAATATAGCATTTACCCAATGGCCAACATTTCTAGCTCCTTAACTTTCCTCAAGCTTCTGCACACCAGATATCCCACATGGAATGTCAAACCAGTTCAAACCTATGACCATCCCAACAAGTTCAACCACCAAACCTTTCATTTTGCTGGAGAAAACACAAAGTTTCTAATGTAACTCAAAGGGCCAGGCAGCATCTCTGGATAACATGAATAGCTGATGTTTTGGGTTGGGACCTTTCTTCAGACACTTTTCATTTTGCTGGAGTCTGACACAAATCTCGGCACTGACTCTCCATATCCTGGAAACACATGCGGGTACTTCATTCTTGGCCCTTCAGGAATTGACATCCAAGAACATAAAGCCATTAACGTGAGGAGGAGGAGGAGGAGGAGGAGGAGGAGGAGGAGGAGTAGACCATACCACCCCTCAAGCCATTGAAAGGGTCATGATCGATATATTCTTTGCCTCTTTTCTAACTGTTCTTCATAAACCTCAATTGTCCAAAAGCCTTGAATATGTTTCATTGACTGAGCCTTCACAGTCTGGGACACAGAATTACAAAGACTCATGTCCTCGTGAGAGACAAACTCCTCACTGCCATTCCAAATGGGCAACTTATTTTGTTACAATGCCCACTGATCCCAGTTTGTCCCCAGAAAGGGCAAGGTACCAGCTTCCACCCTGTCATGCTGCTCGGGAACATGAAACATAGAGAAACATGAGATGCTGTCCCTTCAATTTGTGTGTGGCCTCTCTCTGACAGTACAGGAGGAGCAGAACAGAAAGGTCGGTATGGGAATGAGAAGGGGAGTTATAATATTTGGCCACCGGGAGATCGCGTAGGCCAAGGGGAACTGAGCATCAGTGTTCAGCAAACGATTGCCAGGTCCTACACCCTACCTACACCCTTATCTCAACAATTGTTCTCCGACTCTACGTCAATGTTCAGGCCTGGAATATCTGCCACAATCAGTAGAAGGAACAAAGAACTCCAGATGCTGGTTTATACCAAAGAGAGACACAAAGTGCTGGAGTACCTCAGCAGGTCTGGCAGCATTTCTGGAGAAAAAGGATAAGTGATGTTTGGGGTTGGGACCATTCTTCAGACTGAAAGTAAGGGATGAAGGGAGAGAGTGGGGAAGAGCAGGAGATGAGAAAAGGCCAGAACCAATCAGGCCAGCCACAATTGACCTCAGACAGAGTGGTGCCCTGGTAGGTCCATTGTTGTCTCGGGAAGGTGTGATCTCAAGAGGGATACAATGTGGTGAACTGTGAAACTGGTAAAACCACTAGGGTGGGGGAAGGGGGCAAGGAGGGAAGTGGGAGAGGAGAGGAATGTAGGTAGAACTTACTTAAAATTAGAGAATTCAACGATCATAACATTGGAGGGCCACTCGCAAATTGGAGGAACAGCACTTCATATTTCTCTTGGGGAGCTTACAACCCAGCATTATGAATGTTGAATTCTCCAATTTTAAATAACTTCTACCCACACTCCCTTTCTCCACCTTAGTGGTTTTCCCAGTTTCCCAGTTCACCACATTGCATCGCTCATGAGATCACATCTTCCCTGGCTAACACTGGACCTACCAGGGCACCACCCTGGCTGATTGGTCCTGGTTTTTTCTCGCCTCCAGCTCTTCTGTCCTTTTGTCAATGATCTCACCTTTGACTCTGTAACGAGTTGAAGCCTAAGCTACTCAACTATTCCTCATGAGGCAACTCCAGCTTGCCAGGGATCAAACTAATGAATCTTCTCGGAACTGTTGCTAGCGCACTTATCATCTCCGCCCTCAGATACCAGCCCTATGGAATATTTTCTCAGTCGAGTGGTGGAGACACTTCCAGAGTCAAAACAGACATCCAGGCTGTTATCTTAAAAAAGCAATAATTTGCGTCCTGCCTTGGCAGCTTTTGTAAAGAGAAAGCTAAACATTTTCTACACCTATTTTGCACTAGTATTGGGGTTATTAATTTATTGTTTTTTTTTATTATTATATATTATCTATGTGTTATATGCTTCCATGCCTGTTATGGATCAGCCATGATTGAATGACAGACTTGTTGGGCTGAATAGCCTAATTCTGCTCTTAGAACTTATGAACTTACGAACATGCTGTCCCAAGTAAGCATGTCAGTGTTCCACTGTCCGTACATATGACAATTAAACACTCTTCACTCTTGACCTTTAATAAATAAAATTATTGCAGCTGAAAAGTACTTTAAAATGTCTTAAGTGTACAAAAGCTGATGTGTCAGCTACAACTCTTTGCTACAAGTGGTGACTATACTGAGAGAGGGAGTGGAGGCAGCAGAAATTGTCGCAGTAGATATGATCTGCTGTTTGATTTTACTTTTGTATCGATCTGTTTAAAAACCTGTGGAAAGTGGGAGAGCAGCAAGAACTGTAAAACAATGCACCAGACATTCAAATATAAATACGAAGTGTGGATATTCCAGTCACTGTTACAGTGGAAAGAAAAACAAGGTTTCTTACTGTGAATGTAATCCTTCCTCGCTGTCACCAGGTTGCAGCAAGAACTGAATAATGTTATTGAACGGGTCGAACAGAAGGATCTCCTTGTCTTGTGTGCTCAAGTTTAAAGCAAACATTGTCACAGCTCCCTTCCGATAGATTTCGCTGAAAGTGGACAAAGATACATTGAATTCGTATGTTGGACACAGTGGAAATTGCAGATGCTAAAATCGAGAGCAAAAAAACAATCTGAGGGGTGATCTTATAGAGGTGCACAAGAGGGATAGATAGTGTAAAATCACAGAGTCTTTTACCAGGAGTAGGGGAATCAAGAACCGGGGGACATAGGTTTAAGGTCAGCTGGGGGGGGGGGGGGAGTGGGGAGAAATTGAGTAGGAGCCCGAGGGGAAACTTTTTTATAATAAAGGATAGTTGGTGTATGGAATGAGCAGCCAGATGAGGTAGTTGAGGCAGGTACTATCGCAAAGTTTAAAAAACATTTGGACAGGTACATGGATAAGACAAGTTTAGAGGGATAAGGGCCAGACGCAGGCATGTTGTACTAGTGTAGATGGGGCATGAACGGCGTGAGTAAATTGGGCCGAAGGGTCTATCTTCACACTGTTGTACGACTCTATGAATCAATATGCGAGGAACTTGGTGGATCGAGCGACATCATTGCAAAGAATTGGACAACCAATTTTTTGGGTTGGGACCCTTCATCTGGAAAATCCCAGCCTAGGCACCACGTTTTCAGGGGGGACTTCCGGGGAGGATTTCAAGTGCACTCTCGTGATTTTGTCTGGATTAATGGAGGCGCTGGACCATCAGTTGCCGGAAAATTGGTGGTGGACCTGTGGTATTATCTGCTTTTAATCAGGTAGTGGTGACAGCCAACTCCTATACACTTTGCTAATGACTTGCTTCCAACATTTCATTTGCATTAGTGTATTGGAGATTGCTTCCACCAACCTCCCATCCCACTGAGCCACAGACTCCATGGTTCTCAGACAGCAGCAATAATTAAATGAAGAAACATTCTCAGGCCCGATCTTTGACACAGCCGCACACCCACTCAAAAAAAACTGCAACTCTGCTGTATTTTTACCCATCCTGGAAACAAAGTTGTGAAATGGCAGTGTCAAAAACCACTTCGTTTTTGCGTCATTTACAAATGCAGCTGAGTAATGCTGAAATGAAATTTCACACTTAAAACAAATCCAAATGAAAAACAAACCACTTAATTATGAATTGGGTCAGCATTTGCAGGTTTACATTCTTAGAATTAAATTAAAAATATTACAATGGTTTTGTCAAACAAATACCAACAGTACATGGGTTAGAAAGCTGGCAATGAGAAAGCAATTAAATTTCAAGATTTAGTTAATGAGAATGTCTCTATTTCTAAATGGTGCAAATAACCCAGTTTTGTTTAGTTTAGTTCAGAGATACAGAATGGAAACAGGCCCTTCAGCCCACCGAGCATGCTGACCACTAACCCGTTCACACTAGTTCTGTATTATCTCACTTCCACATTCACTCCCTATACACCAGGAGCAATTTACAGAAGCCAATTAACCTACAAACCTGCACATCTTTGGAATGTGGGAAGAAACCGGAGCACCCGGATTAACCCACTTGGTCACAGGGATAAGGTGCAATCTCCGCACAGACACCGCCTGTAGTCAGGATTGAAACCGGGTCTCTGGCGCTGTGAGGCAGCAACTCTACCACTGTGCCACTAATTAGATTTATGCAAACCTATACACCTACCTTCTGTGATGGTGGCAAATTATTAGTATGGTAAACTGCTTTTGCTTATCAGTTCCTCAGGTGTACTGCAGACAAATTGCTTTCAGTTTTTTAATGTAAATATATAACATTGAAATTCAAACAAAATGCAACTTTTGACTGAAAGATTTCTGCATTGCCTGTTCTAAATATTTTCCCCTAGATCCCTGCAGCACCTGAATGATATACTTGGTCTTGACTCTTCAGTTGTAAAGACACTGGATATACTTCAGTATCATTTGTCGTCAATTTAACAGTACAGCTAATTTTTCAATCGCAGATTTGTATAGAAGATCCCTGGCAAGCATTCTCACAAGTGGTTTGGTCAGTATTTATCCTTTAATCAACATCTAAATAGAAACAAGACAATAGAAACAAGGAACTGCAGATGCAGATTTTTTTTTTAAAGACACAAAGTGCTGGAGCAACTCAACGGGTCAGGCAGCATCCCTGGAGAACATGGATAGGGTCAGGACCCTTCTTCAGATTTAGTTTTGCAAACCAGCATCTGTTTCTACCTAAACAGTAAACATTGCTGTATGTAGTTTGGCAGCCAAAATTTCTCACACCACATGGACACACTTCAAACATATAATGACTTTTAAAGTGTCCAGTTAGCTCAAGTGTGTTCTTTCTCGTGACAAGTCAGTTCTTCATAATTTTCTTCTAGCAACCTCATAATTAAATAGATGGAAATGAAACCTGGTGATGAAGGCCTTGAACTTCACAGTGGCAACACACCAAACATTTAACATGGTCATTGAAATCTATCTTCTCAATACCCAAAATATCCAAGACCAGTAGAATTGTGTTCAGACTCGTTCATTACCTAGTGGGGTTGGTACAATGCATGTACACGCGCAGGATTCCCTCATTTCCTTTATCACTGTGTGCTACAGACACATTCAGCACCTTAGTGCCTACCAGTTGTTTATAAATTAGGGACAGCCAGTAATCCTGCGAAAAGAATAAATAAGGATTTTACTTACGCCATTGTCATGAATTTATGATTATGATATGGGCTCTAAAATGTAACATTTTGGGTTAAATCAGAGGTAAGATGTACAATCTTCAATGTAACAGCAGTAGTAAGCATTTAACATTATAATCAAATTCCATTCTTTCAATATCCACCAAGAATCGCGTTGGACAACAAAATCAAGTAAGTGGAGACACAAAGCACTATAGATACTAGGATCTCGAGAAAAATGCAATGTTTTGGAGCAGTGTCATGGAGTCATAGAATCATACAGCACGGAAATAGGTCCTTCAGTCCAACTTGTCCACGCTGACCACCATGCCCCATCTACACTAGTCCCACCTGCCTGTTTTTGGCCCATATCCCTCTAAACTACCCCATCCATGTACCTGTCTAAATGTTTCTTAACGCTGCGATAGCACCTGCCTCAACTACCTTCTTCGGCAGCTTGTTCCATACACCCCCCACCCTTTGTGTAAATTCCTCTCATGTTCCCATTAAAACCTCACCTATGTCCTCTGGTTCACAATTCCTCAACTCTCGACAATAGACAGTGTGTTTACCAAATCTATTCCTCTCATGATTTTGTACACCTCGATAAGATCAGCCCTCATCCTCGTGCGCTCCAAGGAATAGAGTCCTAGCCTGTCCAACTTTTCCCTATAGCTCAGATCCTCGAATCCTGGCAACATCCTGATAAATCTTCTCTGAACTCTTTCAAGCTTGACAACGTCTTTCCTATAACATGGTGACCATAACTGATCACAATACTCTAAATATGGCCTCGCCAATATCTTATACAACTGTAACAGGAGTTCCAAACTTCTATACTCAATACTCTGACTCATACTCTGAGTAAGTCATAAGGCCATAAGGTGTGTTGGAAAGAACTGCAGATGCTGGTTTAAATCAAAGGTAGACACAAAATGCTGAAGTAACTCAGTGGGACAGGCAGCCTCGCTGGAGAAAAGGAATGGGCAACATTTCGGGAAACTTCGCCCAATTCTTCTCTTCAGAGATGCTGCCTGTCCTGGTGAGTTACTCCAGCATTTGGTGTCTACCATAAGGTCACAAGGAATAAGAGTAGAATTAGGCAATTCAGCCCATCAAGTCTACTCCACCATTCAATCATAGCTGATCTATCTCTCCCTCCTAACCCCATTCTCCTGCCTTCTCCCCACAACCTTTGACACCTGTATTAATCAAGAATACATCCATCTCTGCCTTAAAAATATCCACTGACTTGGCCTCCACAGCCTTCTGTGGCATAGAATTCCACAGATTCACCACCCTCTGATGAAATAAATTTCTCCTCATCTCCTTCCTAAAAGAACGTCCTTTAAATCTGAGGAAATGGCCGCTGGTCCCACTAGTTGAAACATCCTCTCCACATCCACTCTATCCAAGTCTTTCACTATTCTAGAGTTCAAGTCCAGGCGATTTTACAACCTTTTTCAGTGAGGTAATGCAACCTCTTCATTAAGTACTGAACCATACGTACAGGCAAAGGGTCAAGGCTCCAGTCCACCAGCTGGTAGTAGGCAGCACCAACCAAAACCTGTCTGATGACAACGTCAATGCCCATTTTAGCAGACAGCCCAAGTTTGTCCAACCACCTGTAAAATAATGAAGATTAGATAAGAACCCACATCTGCCTCGGAAAGATATCTCTTTGATAATTCAGCCAACATTCAGAAGCGTGAACAAACCAGGACACTTTGCAGAGCCCCATTCATCTAGATTTTTGCATTGAGTGCCAATCTTTGCAGAGTCCTTCCTTACTTGATGCCTTCGCTGTCCTGAAGAAAAGCTCTGCCATATTTCATAAGGCTGTTGAGATCAAGACCATCATGTGATTGGAGGTCAAGCCCTTCAAACCTTCTGTTTACCAAAGGTATAACTGCTACTTCAGCCTGTCTCCTTTGAGAAAACCACAAGAGCAGAAGTTTAGTTTTGTATTGCCATGTGTACCTCTGGTCCCGCGTGGAAACATCCACTAGTGGGACCCGAGTCACCCATTCCTTCTCTCCAGAGATGTTGCCTGTCCCACTGAGTTACTCCAGCATTTTGTGTCTACCATAAGGTCACAAGGAATAGGAGTAGAATTAGACCATTCGGCCCATCAACTCTACTCCACCATTCAATCATGGCTGATCTCTTTCCCTCCTAACCCCATTCTCCTGCCTTCTCCCCATAACCTCCAACACCTGTACTAATTAAGAATCCAGTATACAGCGAGAAGCTTTTGTTTACATGCTAGTCAAAAAAATAGACAAAAACATGAATACAGTCAAGCCATCCACAATGCAAAGATAAAGGATAAAAGGTGCAACATTTAGAGCAAAGATATAAAAAATTAAGTCCAATAAAGTCAATTTAAAATAAGTTTAAAGGGCTTCAATGTGGTGGACGGGAGGTCTGGCTGATGAGAGGATGTTTCAGTTGCCCGATCACTGCTGGGATGAAACTATTCCTGAATCTGGCAATGTATGTTTTTAAACTTCTTTCTCTCCTGCCTGATGGGAGAGGGGGGAAGAGGAAGTGACCAGGTTGAGACTGGTCCTTGGTTATGCTGGTGGCCATAGTTTAGTTTAGAGATAAAGCTTGGTAACACCCACAGACAAGTTCAGTCCGACACACGAGGGACAATTTACAGAGGGTACAAACCTGCACATCTTTGGAATGTGGGAGGAAACCCGAGCACCCGGAGGAAGCCCATGGGAGATCCCAGGGAGAACGTACAAACTCTGCAAAGACAGTACTCCGTCAGAATCGAACTATTTTCACCGGCATTGAAGGGCAGCAACTTTGCCGTTGTGCCACTGAGCCTAGGAATTAGTTTGCAAAATCCTATTGAACTTAATTCTATCACAATTCACTTTCAAAGTGTGAGAGAGATGGCAAATGTAGTATAGATTTAGAATGGTGAATGTGATGTAGTAGGTTTTTACTTTACATAGTTTGCCATCAAGACATTTTTAATGCAATTTCCAAAATAAGAATTTTGCAACTGTTTCTTGAAACTGAAGGGGTGCAAAAACTATTTAACTATCCTACTTTACCTAAAGGACAAAAACAAAAAAAACAAGTCTAAAACTATTAACTATAATAAGGCAATGAAATGAGATTCAAGTTGAATATTTGGAGTCAACATCATTTGAAATTAGACACAAAATGCTGGAGTAACTCAGCGGGTCAGGCGGCATCTTTGAAGAAAAGGTATAGATGACGTTTCGGGTTAAAACCCTTCTTCAGACTGAAGAACGGTCATGACCCGAAATGTCACCTTTTCCTTTTCTCCAGAGATGCTGCCTGACCTGCTGAGTTACTCCCAGCATCTTGTGTCTAGCTTTAGTGTGAACCAGCATCTGCAGTCCCTTCCTACAACATTTCGGGCAACACAGTGGCGCAACTGCCTTACAGCACTTGCAGCACCGGAGAGCTGGGTTAGATTCCAACTACGGGCGCTGTCTGTACTTTATCCCCATGAACACTTCCTCCAAGAACTTTGGTTTCCTTCTACACTCCAAAGACGTTAATTGGTTTGGTATAAAAATAAATAATCCCTAGTGTGCGGACTCAGTGGGCCGAAGTGCCTGTTTCCACACTGTATCTCTAAACTAATCATTTGAAATTAGTTCCTTTATTGGTTAGATCTGCGCAATGCTGATCAAGGGGATGAAAGACTACTGGCCGTCACTCCTCAATTCATTTAATTTAGGCTTTGGGGATTGAAGAAGTGAGAGAAGTGACTGTCACGCATAAGACATGCGCTTGTGGCAAGGAGGAAATAACAGACAACATCATCTGATGGTGGATGCTATGAAACTGAGCAGATTGCATTATTTGGATGATAGAAAAGTGTCACAGTGTTACGAATAACACCCAGGAAATTAACAATGTACTTTGCAAGACAACAAATGCTTTCTACTCACATAAAACCAGCTATGAATTTATTTGATAAATCAGGAGCTCCTCCTCCAAATGCTGAACTGGTCTCACCCAACCAAACCTTCTTACCAGGAACTGTTTTAGCCACAACCTATGGTAAGAGAAAGGGTTCAGCAAAATTATGAATAGCTAAGCTAAACTGCCTTAAATCAGAATTGGGCAAAATGCATGAATCATCTCAAGACCTGAAATATCAGAAGCTGATAAATTTAAGCGAATTTATAAATCGCAGGGAAACTAACATTATTGCCAGAGCAAGATGTTTCATGCAATCTTCCATAATTGTGAATGTCCGTGCATTCAATCCACAAAGATATTTCCTCTGTTCATTGTGCCACAGGAGATCATGAAGTAGGCTGCGCGGTGGGAGTATCCCGACAAGCCAAGGCCAAGCTCACCAGCAGGCCCGTCTTGCCCATCAAGGATGGAGGGCACGCACGGCAGACCCAGCTCACCCACCACGGGCTACAAACCCATCCCAGAGCCACGGGCATCGCCGGGACCCGTGCCTCCGAGATCGAGGAGGGACCCACAAGCAACTGCCGAGAGCGAGGTACACCGTCAAGAATGAGCGTCAAGAGCAAGGTGGACCTTCATGAGCGAGGAGGACCGTGGTGGGCGAGATGGACTGTCAGGAACGTAGGAAGACCTGGCGGCAGGACAGGTTCACCGCTGTGAGCAGAAGATAAGTCTGTTCGATGAATTCTATGTAACTTTATCAATGCCAGAAACCTGGCGACTCTTGTGTACTGTTGTATGCAAAACAAAGCATTTCACTGTACCTAGCTACATGTGATAATAAAGTATCATTGAAGTATGTGGGTCATGGAAATGCCCTAGAGGCGAGTTGGAGTTGTCAGGACCCTGAGTGAGTTGGATCATGGTTGTTATCAGTTGAGGAAGTGGTGGCACCAAGGCCAAGACATTAGTGTTGTGAATGGACTGGTGAACATGGTGCCTGGTAGAGAGCCTGGTGGAGATCTACAACACTCAAGTGTACACTTAACTAAAAAAGAGAACTATAGGACTTCACAAGCTCGGATCTGCTCGTGGAAGTGTGTACACAGTGAAAGCCTGCTTCAGCAGGAGTGCTATGTGCCTGCAGGAACCTTACATGGGTGAATGTATTTGCCAAAGTAGTATCAAAAAGGTGTGGTATGATTCCCGATGCCACTAAGCATGCCCTTGTGCTTTTATACATTAGAGCATCATTATGAAGGATCCAGGAGCAACTTGACAACAACCCAGTAAACTCCCAGTTTTCTCACAAGATGTTATCACATAGTGTAAATGAATGGGAGAACATTTCAAGACCACACTAATTATCTAGTGATATTTCTAAACCTATCTATACACAGTGTGAATTGGAGACACTAATACTTGGGAAGCAATGAGTACTCTCATCGAGTTTAATATAATCTAGCATTCAGTAATACCAGAGATGAGAGCCCACTTCTAACTAACTATGTATGTTGTTACGTGCAGGGCCTTAGCATAATTTTGACAAAAATCTTTCAACCTAATATATCTCACCTGCATATCATGCTGCATCAGCAAAGTAGCCAACATAATAAAAGACTTGTCCACACAGTCACTCTTTCATCTCCATGCTCTTGTCGGCAGAAGGTACAGAAGCTTGAAAGCCTGAGCATCACCAGACTCAGGAGCAGCTTTTCCCCCTCTGTAATAGGGCTTCTGAATGGTTCGTCCAGAACCAAGGTACTGTCCAATTCATCTCTACCCCATTTCGAATATTGGACTTTGTCGATGTACAATGCTGAGAACTATAGTCTGCACTCGGTACCTTTCCCTTTCCCTCTACGTTGACTTGATTGTATTTATGCAGAAGTCGGCAACCTTTTCTGCCAAGGGGGCAGGACATACCTGCCGGCGGCTTTGCGCAGGATGTGGTACAGCCAAATCACCTTCCAGATACCGGAGGTAGAAAAAAAATGCTGGAGAAACTCACTCCAGCATTTTTTTCTACCTTCGATTTTTCTAGCATCTGCTGTTCTTTCTTAAACATTCCAGGCACCGGAGATGATGGAGGTCTGTGGGCCGGATGATTGAGGGGAAAAAATACACCTACGGGCGTGATGATTTTGGGTTATGGGCCGGATTCGGCCCGAGGGCCGCAGGTTGCCAACCCCTGATGTATAGTATATCTGATCTGAGTGGATAGGGTGCAAAATAAAGCTTTTCACTCATGTGATGTTAAAAAACCTATATCTAAATATTAACTCTTTTCTCTTTCCACAGATGCTGCCTGACCTGCTGAGTGTTTCCAACATTTTCTGGTTTTATTTCATATTTTCAGCTTCAGCAATATTTTTTCTAATGTTCAGTCAACATATTCTTGGGTTCCACTGCGTAATTGTGCATACAATTGGTGAAAACATACAGCAAATGTAATAAACACAAAATGCTGGAGTAACTCAGCGGGATAGGCAGCATCTCTGGATAGAAGGAATGAGTGACGTTTTGGGTGGAGACCCTTCAGTCTGAAGTAGGTCAGAGATGCTGCCAGTCCTGCCGAATCACTCCAGTATTTTGTGTCTATCTTCGGTGTAAACCAGCATCTGCAATTCCTTCCTACACAGCAAGTGGAATGATATTTACTTACTGTTTTGCAGCTGCAGATTACACAATCAGTTTACCTTAGTAACTTCTGCCCAATTGTAGGCAAATGAATTTCTGTGTACTGATGCCTTAACATGAATGTTTAACTTACCTTAAAAATTTGTTTAATTTTCCACACAAGACTATCCAACACCTTGGGGCTCAGGAATTCCTCAGGTGTTGCATTCCTCCCATTCACATAATAACTGGAAACAAATAATTACTTTACTGAAACTATGTACAATTCAGAGGGGGCATGTTACTGAATGCATGTCTCCACATAGAGAAAGAGGTTGAACAAGAATAGGCTTAATTGCTCTCAAATTAAGGAATGAAAATAGAGGAGGTGGATGCAAACTGGTTTCCTTCCCCAGGTCTTAGCTTCTGGTAATCTGCCAACTTCCAGGAGGCAATGACATTTTGCAAGAAATAATTGTAACAATCTCTTCAAGAATTACAGCGGATCTCGATCAGCTGGACAAGCGCACCAAGGGATGGATAATGGAATTTAATTTAGATTAGTGTGAGGTGTTGCTTTTTGGGACGCTGAAGCAGGGCAGGACCTTCATAGTGAATGGTAGGGTCCTGGGGAATGTTGTGGAGCAGAAGGAGCGAGGAGTACAAGTGCAATCTGAAGGAGGCTCTCGAACCGAAACGTCACCCATTCCTTCTCTCCGGAGATGCTGCCTGTCCCGCTGAGTTACTCCAGCTTTTTACTCTATCTTTGGTTTAAACCAGCATCTGCAGTTCCTTCCTACACATTACAACTACATTATCCCCTAAAAGTGGCCACACAGTGGGCAGGGTGTTGAAGACGGCTTTTGGCATGCTGACCTCCATCAGTCATGGAATTAAGTATACAAGTTGGCACAATATGTTACAGATTTAGTTTAGTTTAATTTAGTTTAGTTTAATTTAGTTTAGTATAATTTAGTTTAGCTTAGTTTTGTTTGGTTTATTTTTGTAACGTGTAGCGAGGAACAGTGAAAAGCTTTTGTTTGCACGCTATCCAGTTGGAGAAAAGCTATACATGAATACAATCAAGCCATCCATAGCGCACAGATAAAAGATAAAGGGTACAATATTCAGTGCAAGATATAACAAAGAAGTCGGATAAAGTCTGATTAAAGATAGTTCAAAGATCTCCAAAGCAGTAGATGGAACGTCAGGACTGCACTCTAGCTGTTAGTTTCAGTTTCCTGATGACAACTGGGAAGAAAGTGTATGCACTAGACATTTGTGAGGTCACACCTGGAGTATTGTGTCCGGTTTTGGTCACCTTGCAACAGGAAAGTGATGGGTGATCGATGGTCGGTGTGGACTCGATGGGCTCAAGGGCCTTCTTCCACACTGTATTTCTAAACTAAAACTATACACAAGAATATGACTATTTAATAGTAATCTAAGGGGCAACTTTGGCCCTCCTTAGATATATAACTGCCCTGAATCAACAAGTTCAAATGCTCAAAGAAATCCTACATGGGGCGTTTTTAACCGGACATTCGTGATCTGTATCAAGGTCAATGTTAGGAAATCCATTGAGTGTTGAGTTGATATTTTGTGTAACTGCCTATTATTTTAAGAGGGAACATCTAAGGTAGTCACTGCCATAAAGCCATATAGCATGGAAACAGGCCCTTGGGCCCACTTTGCTCATGCCACCCAAGATGCCCATCTAGTCTCGTCCCACCTGCCCATGTTTGCCCCATATCTCGCTAAACGTTCCTGTCAATGCAGCTGTCCATGTGCCAGTTCAATGAACTATACATCCATTAATCCCTTTGCTTTTCCTACATCTTGCAATACCCAAGCTGCATCATTGGGAATAAATGAGTACTCACTGGTGCCACGTGACTGCATCAAGAACCTCCCCTCCAGTCTGAAGAAACCTAGGATTAGTAGGGAAGAATGTCTGATATTATTAGAAATATGATTAGAACAATGTTGTGATTAAAATAAGAAATCATGGAATATAGAGCAAGTGTGGACCGAAGAGATGAACTAGAATGCAAATTGTTCAAGCAATTACAGTTTAAATTGACAAATAACAAAGTGTGTATTTGAAATTTGCCTGCAGGGGCTGAAGGGGATGGGACATAGTTAAGTGCCATTCTCCATGCACATGGCAAACACATGATGGGAGGTGGAGCGATAACATGGGGGGAACCCAAGTCACCCAATACCATGCGAGGCATAAAATGTAGTTGGGTTGCACACCATTTAGAAGTGCACTGAGTCTACAGCTCAGGAAGAGACTATTTCATGTTCATGGGACATAGGAGCAGAATTTAGCCCATCAAGTCTACACCATTCAATCATGGCTGATCTATCATTTCCTCTCAACCCCATTCGCCTGCCTTCTTCCCATAACCTTTGACACCCTCACTAATCAAGTACCTGTCTATCTCAACTTTAAAAATATCCTAAGACTTTGCTATCACAACTGTCTGTGGCAGTGAATTCCACAGATTCGCCACCCTCTGGCTCAATAAATTCCTCCTCATCTCCTTTCTAAAGGAATTATATCCTTTTATTCTGTGCTCTCTGGTCCGAGATTCTCCCCCATCAGTGGAAACATCCTCTCCACATCCACACTACCCAGGCCTTTCATTATATGGTATGAAAACACCTAGGAGGGGTTGGGGTTGGGTTGGGTTGGGGTGGGGGGAAATTGGGAATTGGCATTGGGCAATTTTGGTGATTGGAATTCACAACTGTCAGCAAGGCACATCTCCTTGGGAACTGGAGAAGTCACCTACGGCCAGAATGTCGTGCTCTACGTGGGGACAGGACGCTTGCAAAGCCAGCGGCAAGCTCACCCTTTCAGCATGGTCACAATCCGACGTCTCCGAGGTTGCCCAATGTCAGGCCCGTACAGCTTTGTGTGGTTGAATGTCTTGAATGTGTGCAGCAGACTGTACAGCTGCTGGAAGTCCTTTCCAAGCTGGGTGCCTGGAACCTTTATACCCACTTTGTGTCTGAAACTGTTGGGTTCTGCGAACATGAGATGAAGAAGGAGAAAATGAACACTGGATGATAATATTACACATTGCCCACATGACTGATGCTCCCTCTTAAATACCTGCTCACAAACAGTAATAATCTGTGTCATAGATTCATGGAGTCATACAGCGTGGAAACAGGCCCTTTGGCCCACCTTACCCATGCCGACCATCATGCTTCATCTACACTAGTCCCACCTACCTGCATTTGGCCCATAACCCTCTAAACCTATCTTATCCATGTACCCATCTAAATGTTTCTTAAATGCATATCTCCACACGCCTAACTTGCTTTAGAATTTCGGACAATGAACTAAGGATGTAAAACCACAAGACTGTTAGATACAGGAGCCGAATTAGGTCATTCAGACAATCGAGTCTATTCCGACATTTAATCATGGCTGATCTATTTTTCCTTCTCAATCCCATTCTCCTGCCATCTCCCCGTAACCTTTGACACACTTCCTAATCAAGTACCTATCAATCTCTGCCTTAAAAATACCCTATGTCTTGGCCTCCACAGCCATCTGTGGCAATGAATTCCACAGATTCATCACCCTCCATCTAAAGAAATTTCTCCTCATCTCTATTTTGAAGCTACGTCCTTTTATTCTGAGGCGATGCCCTCTGGTTTAGACACTTCCATTACTGGATACATCCTTTCCACATCCACTGTTGGGATGTTACTGAGAACCTTTTTGTAGTTCAGCTCTGGATTTACTTTGTACATAAATGCAAAGTGCTTAGTAATGATGGGAGCAGCTGCGTTGACCCCGAGCAGCAGTAAGGAGCTCATTCAAATGAGAGTTTATGGTAGCAAGTCTTTCATTGTTTCAATCGAAATGGAGGCACGGGCTTATGTGATGAGGAGCACAGAAACAGGATTTTCAGCAAAATGAGTCCACACCAACCATTAAGCACCTATTTACACTACCCCCATTCTTTTATTCTCCCCTACATTCCTATCAGCTTCCCCCAGATGCTACATGGTGGCACAGTGGCACAGCTGGTAGAGCCACCACCTCACTGTGGTAGGGACCCAGGCACAATGCCAACTGTGTTGTACGACCCTACATGCTCGGGGCAGCTTACTATGGCCAATTAACCTGCTAACCTGCATAATTTTGGATGTGACAGGAAGCCAAAGCACCTGGGGGAAACCTAATCGATCACAGGGAGAACGTGCAAACTCCACACACAGAAAGCACTTGGTCTCGACCCGAAATGTCACCCATTCCTTCTCCTGCCGCAAACATTAGATGACATTACACGGACCACAAAGTAGACTGCTGATGAAAACTACTTACAGCCAAGAGTCCCATTATTTATAAAAGGGGATATTCATTTAATCAGCCAAATATAATGTGCGGGGACTAGCGATCCCCGCACATTAACACTACCCTACACACACACACACACTAGAGACATTAACACCAAGCCAATCAACCTACAAACCTGTACGTTTTTGGAGTGTGGGAAGAAACCGAAGATCTCGGAGAAAACCCACGCAAGTCACAGGGAGAACGTACAAACTCTGTGCAGACAAACACCCATAGTCAGGAACTAAGCCGGGTCTCTGGCACTGTAAGGCAGCAGCTCTGCCGCTATGCCACCTTATTGAAATACATTTTTAATTACTTTGTTCACTGTTTCCCACCATAATTCAGCATTATCTTACCATTGCCAAGTTCCCAGGACATGTTATATTGTTTTGATGCACAGTACTGAAGGAGCTTTTGAGCATTTGAACTGTCCCACACATGATCTTTCCTCAATAAGGCATTAAGACCAAATATCAAATGAAGCCCAGAGCAATGTGCAAAAGTGTACAGGATGTCCAAGGATTCTCCTGTGATGAGATAAAATGGTCAGTTGTGTGGCTCATTAGATACATATTGTAAACACACACACAGGGACGCGCACACACCACTCACATGTACACACATGCGTGGACACACCCACACTCACACATACACATTGGGACACACTCACACGGGGATATGCTCAAGGTCACGTATATACACAAACATGCGGGACACACACACACACCAATGCATGCACTTACACATATGCACAAACATGCGGATGGATGAATGGACAGACACACACGCACACCTGCACCCACAACCCCCCCCTCCCCCAAACACACACATACCACTATCAATTTTGAAAACTGATACGTTCTATTTCGGGGTTTAAAAAAAATGTCCCCCACTAAGATTAAAAGTTTAAGGAAATTAATAATGAAAGTGATCATATTATTTCTAGATATGGTGGAAAATCTACCTGTTACCTGTGATAGTAGTGTTCTGTATGTCCTTGTTGAATTCATTTTTCAGCAGGTGGGGTGCTTGCATCCTCCAAATATCCACCAGAATATTTTCCAGTTTTAAAGGAAGAAGACTTAGACAGTCATCTATGAGGAGAAATGGTTGTGGGCTTTGAGACAAATGATGTGATTCACAATATCGACAGTAGGTTACAGATGGATAATCCACCCTAATTCATCAGTAGAGATCAGAATTCTATTTTTAATTGTAGTTGATGGAATAATAGCCCTTGATATTAATCTTTCTCATGTGGGTTGGAGAGAGTTGGGGGCAGGGAATGGATAAAAATGTAAAATTCAGCTAACATAGTGCTGCAGCAATTGATGCTGTTTTTACAGTGGCGGACACCTGCCTGTCGAGGTGGATGATGTATAAATGTGAAAATCAGACCTACATTAGAAAATGGAGATTCAAGGTCATATTAGTAAGTTTGTTTTATTTTAAATATATAATCCAATTCACTGTTTAATATCACTGTACTCATACCATCAGCATGAAAACAGGTCCTCAGGATAGCAATAAAGAACGTTTTGCAATTACACTGACTACTCAACATATCACACAGTATGACCGCAATCCTACTTTTCACAAATGCCGAGCAAAGAATGAGAACAAAAGTGAGGATAGGTTGTAGTACTCAGTTGAAAGATGGGAGATTTTAAATCTTTTACCCTGAAGCCTTCTTAGGTATGAACTGAAATATTAACAGAAACTAAGTCTTTGACTCCAAGTATCCTCATCAACAACATTTTACCTTATAACAACCATATCATGAGTCTGAAGGGTCTAGACCCAAAACGTCACCTATTCCTTTTCTCCAGAGATGCTGCCTGACCCACTGGGTTCGCACTTTGAGTCATTTTTGTATAACCAGCATCTGCGGTTTCTTGTTTCTCTTTATACTTTACAGACAATGAAATACTTTTGAAAAATGTATTGTAATAATATTATAATGTAAAATGCTTAGCAGCCAATCGACGGGGGAGGGAATCGATGGGGGAGGGAAGGCTGGTTTGTGTGATGGGCAGGGCTACATCCACAATTCTCTGTTGTTTCTTGCGGTCTTGGGCATACCAGTTGCCAACCAACATGCCTATAGGATGCTTTCAAAAAGAGTGGGTGTTATATACTACTGGAGAGACAGTTGACGGCACGGAAAGACGGCACCCGGGAAAGGATAGGTTTGCACCCCAGTATTCATGAGAAAGACACCCAATAAAGCTACGGAAAGGCCTAATGAACTACCATGGCCTAAAAATCCAGCAGGCGAGAATGAAATGCTCGCAGAAGGCCTTGAACCTGGTGAGACGCAGGAGGAGCCCGGCCAGGACCCACCCCACAGAGCCCATTCCCTCCACGCACTAGAGTCTCCCAACCCCTGCAGAGTCGTTTTTTAGATGGCTAATCTGTGGGTGGTTGCTGCTGGGACGCAAGCTGGGGCCTGATCAACCCCGGCTGGGTCGCCTGGGCGAGGGCGTCTGATGTTGTGAGACCCGAAACACCCGATGACCCCAGATCACATCATGAGCATGCGTCCCAGCGGGTCTGGAAGATGTATATTTTTCACAGTGCAACTGACATTGAATCTTTGAATAGTTTCCCCAAAGAAACACAAACATGTGTTTCTGAATACAATGTATTTTTTAGTATCTGCTACCTTGATCCCTTTGTGCGCTCCATCTTCTCTGTGACACAGCAGAGTTGGAGAGGAACAAATAAATTTAAATTTTAAAACATTGGGACTTAAATGATAGGAACAATTTTCAGACACCCACACTCCAGACATAAAATAATTGTTGCAAGTATGTCAAGAGCAGACATTCCATGCAAATTACATGCATTTTGAATAACCCTCAACATTACAGCACAAATGATATAGACCTCTCATCTATAGTTGCGTTGGCTGTTTTTGCCAACTGCGGCAAGCAGATCTTAGCGGCAGGATATCCTGTAATTTTTAACTAATGAACACCACTTATTTAAATTATGATTTGCAGTTTGTGAAACTTGAGAGGCACTGCAATTATAGTAAATAGGCGTTAATCATGTGTTTAGATATTTTGCAATCTCTGCCGCAACTGGCAGAGTACAGAACTGTTGCCACATCCCCCCCCCCCCCCCCCGGCTGTGAAATCTCCTCATGAAGTGCCTACTTTGAAAAAGTTCTCTTCCTCTCCCTGACAGTTTTGTGAGACCCTCTCTTACCCACCCACCCCCACCCTCACCCCTCCACCCACCCCCCCCCCCCCACCCTCACCCCTCCACCCACCCCACCACAATCTCATTTATTCATGTTCTCCAGAGATGCTGCCTGACCTGACGAGTTACTCCAGCTCTTGGTGTTATTTAGTGGGCAGCATAGCCTGCTGCAAACAATCACCCTGTAAAAGGCTTTTCTACCTTCCCGTCGTTGTGCTTCTCACTGTAGATTTGGACCTTTCTCCTATTCTGACAGCTCATCTACATTCACTAATATCCTCATGAGTTGTTGTTTCTGTTGTTTCTGTTTTGATTCCATTTCTTCCAAGGCCTCAATCACAACATTTTCAAAGCTGGACTTGCTCAGAACAAGATCACTGGTCTTAATAATACTGCAATCAAAAATAATGTTTATGTGGGTTTGTAGAGCGAGCTGGGTGTTTACCTTGTGATTTTGGAGACATGCAGCTGTTTTCATGTGATGAATATGGCCGACCATTTTGTTCAAATAGAATAAAGTCAGCTCCAGTTCCACCAAATCTCAGGTAACCAGGTGACAGGGCTTTTGCTAAAGTGATTAGTTTCTGTGATCTAGATATGGAAACACACTGTATTATAAAAATAAAGAGGCATTTCCACTCCACCCAAAGTGATCTCAGGTCCACACCTACATAGCATCAAAATAAAATACTGCGGTAGTTTAGTTTAGAGGTACCACATGGCGACAGGCCCATTGGCCAACCAGGTTCATGCTGACTATTGATCACCCATTCACGCTAGTTCATAAGTTTATAGGAGAAGAATTAGGCCATTCGGCCCATCAAGTTACTCTGCCATTCAAACATGGCTGATCTATCCTTCCCTCTCAATCCCCTTCTCCTGCCTTCTACCCATAACTATTTCTATGTTATCCCACTTTCTCATCCACTCCCTGCACACTAGGGGCAATTTGCAGAGGCCAATTAACCTACAAAGCCAAACGACTTTGGGAGGAGGGAGGAAACAAGAGCACCCACAGGAAACCCATGTGGTCACAGAGAGAATGTGCAAACTCCACACATTCGCCACCTGAGGTCAGGATCGAACCTTGGTCTCTGGTGCTGGTAGTTATATTGTTCAACATTTGTGTTCCCTTTATTACTCCATGAATTAAAGTTACATAACAGGATTGAGTGTGGAGGGGGTTAGTGAAGAGTGGAGGGATCCCTTTTTTTTAAAGAAATGTGAAAAGCACACAACTAACAAGGACATCATTTAATGATTATCAACAAACACAGGTAGAGAACAAAGATGGCCAGAGGATCGTGATGCTATTTATATACCATGCAGTTTCTTTAATCATATAAATTATTGTTAACATAGGAACATGAACATTTGGTTAACAGGGTAGGAAGAATAGAAGTGGGCAGGGACTCCAAAGGCAAAACTGTTTTATTTTGCTTGTTGGTTCCGATTCTAAAGCATCATGGGATAATGTCTATATCGGTGTCATATACATGCAAATTAATGAGCAGTGAGGCAATTTGAATTTTAGTCAAAACATTGGGTTACTTAATAAACACCTATGAGAATTAAATGAACAAAAAAAACCTTTGTGCAGCATTAATCACGTCTTCCAAAGAGCCTTACGCCCATGGAGTGCTGAACAAGGGAAAGGCCTGAAGAAGGGTCTCGACCTGAAACATCACCTATTTCTTTTCTCCAGGGATGCTGCCTGACTCGTTGCATTACTCCAACATTCCATGTCTATCTTCAGTGTAAACCAGCATCTGCAGTTCCTTCCTATACAAGGAAATGGCCTGCTTATTATCACAATGCAAAACCTCATGAGCCACAATGAGAGGAACTCAGTGGGTCAGTTCACATCTGGGGATGAAATGGACAACATTCCAACTAATGGACAGAAAAGGGGTTGGGACCATTCTCCAGACTGATTGGAGTGGGGCAGAGAACTCTGGAAAAAGAGGTGGGCCCATACAAAGCCTGGCAAGTGATGCAGGTGGAGGTTACTTGGCAGAAGGGTGGAGTACATAAGTAAGATATTATATTTCTGACCAGGAGGACTGTCTTTTCCCCACCTGTTAATGCAGCACTCATAGAGTCATACAGCGCAGAAACAGGCCCTTCAGCCCTACTTGCCCACGGCAACGAACATGCCCCATCTACAAGACTCCCACCTGCCTGTGTTTGGTCCATATCCCTCTAAATCTATCCTATCCATGTACTTGTCTAAATGCTTCTTAAATGTTACAATAGTATCTGCCTCAGTTATCTCCTCCAGCAGCTCGTTCCAATTAAATCTTTCCCCCCTCACCTCAAAACTTTGTCCTCCGGTTCTCAATTCCCCTGCTCTGGGCAAGAGACTCCACATTTCCCCCCGATCTATTCCTCGGACCCTCAGTAATGAAGAGCAAAGAGTGCAATGATATCATGAGACATATTGGATTTCTTATAGTAGACAAAATGTTGGAGAAACTCAGCGGGTGAGGCAGCATATATGGAGCGAAGGAATAAGTAACATTTCGGGTCGAGACCCTTCTTAAGACTGATGTGGGAGCGGGAAGAAGAAAGGAAGAGGCGGAGACAGTCGGCTGTGGGAGAGCTGGGAAGGGGAAGGGAAGGAGGGAGAAAGCAAGGACTGCCTGAAATTGGAGCAGTCAATGTTCATACCGCTGGGGTGTAAACTACCCAAGTGAAATATGAGGTGACGCTCCTCCAATTTGTGGTGGGACTCATTCTGGCCATAGTGAAGGCCCAGGACAGAAAGGTTGGATTCGGAATGGCAGGGGGAGTTGAAGTGCTGGGCCACCGGGAGATCAGGTGGTTAATGCGAACTGAGCGGAGGTGTTGGGCGAAGTGATCTCCAAGCCTGCGCTTGGCCTCACCGATGTAGAGCAGTTGACACATAGAACAGCGGATGCAATAGATGAGGTTAGAGGAGGAGCAGGTGAACCTCTGCCTCACCTGGATAGACTGCTTGGGTCCTTGAATGGAGTCGAGGTGGGAGGTACAGCAACAAGTGTGGTATTTGCTGCAGTTGCAAGGGAAAGTACCAGGGGAGGGGGTGGTTTGGGTGGCTAAGGACGAATTGACAAAGGAATTATGGAGGGAGCGGTCTCTGCAGAAAGCTGAAGATGTGGCCAGTGGTGGGATCCTGTTGGAGGTGGCGAAAATGTCGGAGGATTATCTGTTGTATGTGACGCCTCGTAGGGTAGAAGGTGAGGACAAGGGGGACTCTGTCCTTGTTACGAGTGGGGGGATGGGAAGTGAGAACGGAGCAACGGGATATAGAGGAGACCCTGGTGAGAGCCTCATCAATAGTCAAAGAGGGGAATCCCCGTTCCCTAAAGAATCAGGACATCTCCGATGTCCTGGTTTGGAACACCTCATCCTGGGTGCAGATGCGGCGTAGATGGTGGAATTGGGAGTAGGGTGTAGAGTCATTATAGGAAGCAGGGTGGGAAGAAGTGTAGTCAGATAGCCATGTCCTGGACCTCTTCCGTGGCCAGAGAGAGTCCCACCACAAATTGGAGGAGCAGCTCCTCATATTTCATTTGGGTAGTTTACACCCCAGTGATATGAACATTGACTTCTCCAATTTCAGGCAGTCCTTGCTTCCTCCCTCCTTCCCCGCTCTCCCACAGCCTACTGTCTCCGCCTCTTCCTTTCTTATTCCTCCCACCCCCCCCCCCCCCCCCATCAGTCTGAAGAAGGGTCTCGAACCGAAACTGCACCTATTCCTTCGCTCCATAGATGCTGCCTCACCCGCTGAATTTCTCCAGCTTTTTGTCTACCTTCGATTTTTCCAGCATCTGCAGTTCTTTCTTGAACATTTCGTCAGAATCAAGTCAAGTTTATTCGTCACATACTTCGTTAATCCTTACAGTATTAATTTAGCAAGTCACTTCCCTGTTTTGTATACAACAGGATAAAGGAGAAATTAGACTGGCTTTCTCTGATAAAAATAGGGAATTCCGGAATAGATAAAACGTATTTATGTGGAGGAAGAGAACGGAATGAAAGGGAATATATGTATATATATTGCATTAAGAAGAAATACACACACACACACATATATATATATAGCATTAAGAAGGGATATATATATTGCGTTAATAAGGTAAAAGTGCAAAAAAGAATGTCCCTTCCATACGGCAAATTTTGTTTCCTCGGCAACTCTTTGTTGGAATGGCAACATTAAAACGTAGCCGATACCTCCAGTCTGACGCTGCAGTCTCGGCTTCAGCCAATGTTTCCCACGACCCCCGAACACCTACCGGAGTAAATCCAGGCCCTTTTGCCGGAGGAGAGAGGCGTCCAGAGCCACCGACAGGAACCGAGGGCTGACAGTGCGCAAGGAGCGGGCGAGCTCGGCTTTAAATTGCACCGGCTCGGGTCCCGTTCCGGAGTCCGGGGTAAAGACGAGGAACCCGGCCGCCAGAACGCACCACTGCAGCCAGAGAAGCAGCGACAGCCGGGAAGTCATGCTCCGTCCTAGAGCCGCGACCGAGCGTCGGAGACCGGCCACTGGATGAGCCGAGTAAGCGCTCCGTCTCTTCCCCGTTCCCCCTTCTCTCTCCGCCTCTCGCCGTCTCACTCTCTCGCGTCTCTGGGCGCCTTCTGTCCCTTGCTCCCTCCTTCTTGGAACCCTTTTAAACTGTAAAATACCCAATCACGTTTCTATCCACCCAGTGGAGAGGCAGGCACATGTGAGGCGGAAGCACGGCGCCACTTTCAGAAACTTCAGAAAGTTTTAAATGAAGACCAAGTTCTGTCAGGCGGGTGGGCGAGTCGGTGCAAGTTCTTCGTTGTCTCTTTCTCCACCCACGGATCTGTTGTCACCTGATTATCGAGGCAAAAAGCCAGCAGTGACACCGACGTTCTGGACTTTAGTCAATGACTCACTAATTGAAAGATACAGCAGGAAAACGGGCACAGGGTCCACGCCGACCATCAATCACCCGTTCACACTCGGGTGACCAGAAACATCACCCATCCGTTTTCTCCAGAGATGCTGCCTGACCCGCTGAGTTACTCCAGCACTTTGTGTCTGTCTTCCGCACAAAACCAGCATCTACAGTTCCTTCCTACACACCAGTTCTATGTTATCCCACGTTCTCATCCACTCCTTACACACCGGGGCAATTTACAGAAGGCGTTTCACTACAGCCTGCGTGGCCTTTGAGATGTGGGAGGAAACCGGAGCACCGGGTGAAAGCCCACGCGGTCAAAGGGAGAACGTGCAAACTCAACACAGACAGTATCCGAGGTCAGATTGGAACCCGGGTCCAGACTCCTAGGCTGCGGATTAGTAAATCTCCCTCCACTGCGTGCGACCCCCCCCCCCCCCCCGGAATTCCTCCAGCAGTTTGGAGGAAGAGGGAACTGCAGGTGCTGGAATCCTGGCAAAAATACAAAGTGTTGGAGGAACTTAGCTGGTCAAGCAGCATCGACGGGGAGAATAGACAGAAGTTTCAGGTCGGGACTCCAGATCTGAAGAAGGGTTCTGACCCGAAATGGCGCTTATCCATTCCCTCCACAGATGCCGCCTGGTCCGCTGAGTTTCAGGGATCATTTGAAACAAACAATAATAAAAACAATGCCTCAAGTCCATGTAGTTCGGAGCTTAATTAGAGATTGTAGTGTTTAATAGGTTAATAGTTGTTGAGAAGTTTTCGAGGATGTTTGTTCAGCCTGAGTAAAGGCAGTTCCTCTGGCTGTTTGATCGTCCTGTTTCTGACAGCAGTGGAGGCAGTTTCCCTGGCTGTTTTGGAGAACTGAGAAGCTGGTATCCAACGGATTACTTCAGGAGTCTCAGTGCATTGCAGTTTTACCATGAAGGGCAACCATCGAGGCAACGTTGCTTATTGTTGGCCAGGAACGTTTCCGAGTTACGATTGAACAACTTCTGATTAGCAAAAGCCAAATTAACGCTACTTTAAAAAGGCATTTAGCAAATCTCCTTTGCTGTTGATTATGTAGACCATTGAACAATTCATATTTCTGTACCACCATGCGAGGCTTCTAGCACTTACCCACACAATGGTTACCCAGAACAACCAGATCTACCATCCCACTTCTGACACCATATAAATAAGCAATTTACAAACTCTAAGAGTGTTCAACACATTTTAATGATAGCACAAGGTATTAAATACATCCTCAAGTACTGGCTACATTCTTCTAGTGAACCGTACCCAGGAAGGGGAGGGCGTTATGATTGATGTTGACTAGGCGGGGTTAATGGTACTGAGGTAACTATGTTATTGGTTGCATGCAAAACCATCTACATCCTTCCCCTTCGAAAATTAAAAAAAACAGACCGTTGTACGTGGAGCAGGCAGAAACACGGTCTCGAATATATTTGGCCATTCCAGGCCAGTAGAATTGGCACTGAGCGTGGGCGAGTGTTGCATCGAACCCGGGGTGTCCGCTGTGGGCTGCGCAGTAGTAAGAATCGAACAGGGAGGACGGGACCACCACTTTATGTCCCTTAACGATAATGCCATTCTGGAGCACCAGTTCGTCACGGACCAGGAAGAAAGGCTGTGTTTCGGACGGCGCAGCGGAGCGCTTTGTTGGCCACCCTGATTTAATCACAGACGCAAGCCGCTGCAAGACTGGATCAGCAGCGGTGTGCTCGGCCAAAAGCTGCAGCTGCTTGGTGGGAATAAAATTGACGTCCAGTACGAGCAAGTCCTCTGTTTCGTAGGGGTGGCGAACACAGGAGGCCCGCGGGGCGCGCGATAAGGTGTCCGCAATGTGCATCTCGGTGCCTTTCTTGTAGACGACGTCGAAATCAAAGCGCTGGAGCTGCAGCATCATACGCTGCAGCCTGGCAGGGGCAGCGTGAATCGGCTTGTTCAGGATTGTCACCAGTGGCTGGTGGTCGGTTTCGACTGTAAATCTGCTGCCAAACAGGAAGTCTCTGAACTTGGAGCAGGCAAACACCACCGCGAGCAGCTCCTTCTCGATTTGAGCGTACCGCTGCTCGGTGTCTAATGTCCAGAACAACCAGATCTACCATCCCACTTCTGACACCATGTAAATAAGCAATTTACAAACTCTAAGAGTGTTCAACACATTTTAATGATAGCACAAGGTATTACATACATCCTCAAGTACTGGCTACATTCTTCTAGTGAACCGTACCCAGGAAGGGGAGGGCGTTATGATTGATGTTGACTAGGCGGGGTTAATGGTACTGAGGTAACTATGTTATTGGTTGCATGCAAAACCATCTACAGTTACAATGATACTTTATTGTAATAAAATAAGTATATAGGTAGATTGGTGGAATTACCTTTGGTACCAGTGACAGTAGCCAATTAAACTTAAATCACACACCACCAAGAAGCAGGAGACGTGGATTTAATGAGAGGGGAAAAATTAATAGTAGCTCGAGGGACAACTTTTTCAAACGGGGTGGTGAGTATAAGGAACAAGCTGCCAGAGGAGGCACTTGAGGAAAGTGCTATAACTACATTTTAAAGACATTTGGACAGACACATAGATAGGAAAGGTTTAGAGGGATATGAGGCAAGCGCGGGCAGTTGAGACTAGGGTAGATGGGCATTTAGGTCGGCATGGGCAAGTTGGGCCGTAGGGCGAGTGAGTTTGGCTTTAGTTTGCACCGAAACGGGCCGCCGCCCAGCGTCCGGTGCAAAGAAAGGTGCAGAGCCCGGCCACCAAGGCTCAGCCGGGTAAGCAGCGGCTTATGATTTGCTCTCAGACCCTGGACCCGGCGCCGGCTGCCAGGTGAGCGCTCCCTCTCTCTCCCCCTCCACCCCGTCCTTTCTTCCGAAGATAGACACAAAATGCTGAAGTAACTCAGCGGGACAGGCAGCATCTCAGGAGAGAAGGATGAGTAACGTTTCAGGTCGAGACCCTTCTTCAGTCCTTTCTTCCAGCAGATCTCTTTCCCGGCTCGCTTCAGCTCTCCTTGACTTGCAATGCCCCCTTTCGGCGGCTCTGTTGCATTCTCCCCTTCGCTCCGTGAACCTTTGTATAAACCAAAAATACTAGAGACCTTTGGTATAAATTATGGAAGATCCAGTTTCAATCCATCGTGAAGGGGATCACAATTCCCAGGTGGGAGCTCACTTCCGCTTCCAAAAATGCTTTCCCCGTTTCCTTATCCTCCTCCGGGTCTGTTATCTCCTAATTACTGTGGCTAAAGCTCGCTCTTCAATGTTCCGAGACTGGTAAGACACTTGAGAGACAAGTCAATCGCTTGGTCGGCTCTGCTCTTTTGTACGTGATGTTCCCACAGAAATGTCACATCGTGATCAAAGTGTAGAAGGTAGTCAAACTCAAGTCTTTTGTATGGTTGAGAGACTTGGACGGTCTACAGAAAACACATCAAATAGCTTAATTGTTTCCATATGAGATCTAAAGTCACCCATGGGCATCAAATGACAGGAACAAACTTTGGGACAGGGCCGTATTTCTGAAGGTACAGTTGGGCTGGATAGGCCACATAATCTGTGCTGGCAACTTTCGTATTCCAGCTCTTTTACTGGATTCTTGGTTGGTGCCACTGGAATTAGAGGCATCCAAGGAAGACTCCAGGAGACAGCCTCAAACACAGTGGCATTCCTGCAAGGGAGCTGCAAAGCATAGAAGCCAGGACAGAACTGTCCGCTATGCTTTGATCAACAGGATCGCTATCAACTTTGAAGAAAGCCAACAGGACCAAGTCACCAGAGCCTGAGTACACTGGAAGGTCTCAGCAACACCACAGCGATTTTACCTTGTCCCCACTGTGTGCCTCCAGGTCCAGTTACCAACAAGAACTGCACCACTGACATCTAACTCGATGGTCAACAGATGATTGTGGCAAAACGCCAACAGCAACACTAACTCTCTGTGCTCCAATGAATGACTCATTGATGCGGTTTCCAGCAGCCCAGAGCGAAAGAACATCACAATCCTTTGCACGCATTTGACAAACGGAAGAAAAAAAATTAGTTGCCTAACTCGGATCGAGAAACGACAGCAAATAATTTTATTTTGAAAGTATGTGGCAAAAGTAGATTGTGGAGGGGTAGAGGAAATAATGTAGGATGTTATCATAAAGCAATGTCTCTCTGAAGGCAGTTTTGGAGAACTGAGAAAAGGGTTGCAAAACAGATTGCTTTAGGAGTATTGCATTGCAGAGTTAACTGTGGATTTCCAAGTACCCAATTAATAATTGCTCTGACATGCCAACCACAACCTGAAGATACAAATTAGTTAAAGCATATTAAAATTACTTTAAAACAAATCTACTAAATATCAATGAGCATGGATTAAAACAAATAGGTTGATACACTTTTATTCTTGTATAGTATCCAGACCACTGAATTATTCATATTTTAGTATTGGAACACATTCAGCCCACGTCTGTCAGTTCGTCAATAATTTCATCAATTCTTTTCCCGACACACCTACCTGTGATCTATTACTTCTCGTGTCTATTAAGTCAATCACTCACCCACCGCTCACCATTACTCCGAATTACTTACAGTCGCCAATAGGCTTGCGATATTCATGTTCCCGACTGTAGGAATAAACTCTTACTACACAGTATTATGGGACTTGCATTTATAAGTTTGGTGCAAGTCTGTGGAAACTTATTTGGTTATTTAGTGTATAACTATGGAGTTATTTTGTGTAGTGATGAGAAGCAGGTCCTGGAAAGGCAAGATGGGTTGGATGGGCGGGCGGTCGAGAGTGTTTTATTGTCATATGTCCCAGATAGAATAATGAAATTCTTACTTGCTGCAGCACAACAGAATATACTAGACTAAGTGGGACCCGTTGGGTCCCAGCATCACACGGGAGGGCTGGTTCCCCAACGCAATATTCCACCTCTCCACCAATTCCAATATTGATGGCCAGTGGGGGGTGGGGGGGGGGCTTTCTTGAGCGCTAGTATGGGTGTTGTGGGCTGAAGGGACTGGTTTCCAGAGGGTTAGTATGAACATTGTGGGCCGAATGGATTCTTGGGCTGGCGGCTCAATCACTCAAGCCTGTTGTGCTGGCAGCTCACTCACTCACGGCTGGTGGGCTGGCAGTTGACTCATGGCTATTCCTTGAAATTCCATTTCAAGCAGGGTGCAAAGCCACCAAATTCATGTGCAGTTTCTTACCACTTCAAGCAGGGTGCAAGGCCACCAAATTCAAGTGCAGTTTCATACCATTTCAAGCAGGGTGCAAGCCCACTAAAGTCAGCGAGTCGTGACCTCCCCCTCCTCCATCTTGCAGAGACTGAGCCACACCCACACTTCTGGGTGTTATAGTCTCTCCCCCCCCTCCCAGCAGAAGGGGTGTGGCCTTCATGGCGGGATTGACAGGAGAGAGAATCTCAACATATTTAAAAAACCCATATAACTCTTTTATTTTTCATCGATGGGAAAAATCCACAACACCTGATGAGCGGAGTGGGACTCTGAGTAAGATGGCCAAAAATCATATGTTGTAGCGTTTTTTTCTGAAATCAATATAAAGCGCAAACAGGAAATGGTCAAGATTAGACTTTTAATTATATAGAAGGCAAGGCAACTTTAATTAGGCGAAGCAACTTTAGTTAGGCGAGGCAACTTTAGTTAGGCAAGGCAACTTTAGTTAGGCAAGGCAACTTTAGTTAGGCAAGGCAACTTTAGTTAGGCAACACAACTTTAGCATTTCCAAACCAAATGCGACATAGCTTTAGCATTTCCAAACCAAAGGCAATACAGCTTTAGCATTTCCAAACCAAAGGCAACACAGCTTTAGCATTTTCAAACTATATTTTCTAACCACATTAAGGGCACTGACAGGTCAGTAAAACCATGCACAGTTTAGTAGACATGCGTTCAGTGTTATTCACAGCTCAGACAGAGACGTGACCCTCTCACTCCCCCATCTTGAAGAGACTGACTGAGGCATTCAACATGTCCGGGTTTTATAGTCCCTCCGGTAGGGGCGTGGCATTCAGGAGAGCGAATCTCAACATTTTTTAAACACTAATAACTCTTTTATTTTTCATCAATGGGAAAAATCCTCTTGTCCTGCACAGCGGAGGGGGACCCGAGTAAGATGGCCAAAAATCACAGCTGTAAGTGGCAGCGTTGTTTTTCTAACAGGAAGTGGTCAAGATCAGCTTTTAGTAATATAGATAAACATAGTATACTGTAAACAATATGATAAAGAGAAAAAGTTCAGTGTGTAAAATATATATACCTACACACACTCAAAAAAACAAACAATAGTAGTGTAATAATAATGTCCATTGTAGTTCAGAGCTTATTTGAGGTTGTAGTGTTTAATAGCCTGATAGCTGCAGGGAAGAAGCTGTTACTGGAGTGCCCGTGGACAGCGCGTAGTCCCTCTCGAACACACCCGGGCACGGACATAATGCCAGAAAAGGGTCAGGCAGCCGGCTCCGGCAGAGCACTCTTTTTGTTTTAAGAATCAAAAATATTTGTTAAAATATTGAAATATATACAGTATATAAAACAAAACAGAACCCACCACCATAATACACGACAAACTATTATACAACTGTTACAATCCTTGTCGAGGATGCATTCAACCCCCCAGCGGTACTGGAAATCCCCCAGGGCGCCCGTGGTACAGCACCTAGTCCCTCTCCAACACTACCCAGGCACGGACGTAACGTCGGAAAAAAGGAAGGCAGCAGGCTCGGGCAGAGCCTTCTTCCACCTGGCGCCGTAACTCGCGGATGGCCAGCTTGGCCAGGCCTGGTAACCAGCTTTCTTTGTCATCAAAAATATTTATTCAAATATTAAAATATATACAGTACAGTAAAAAACAACAGAACCCACCACCATAATACACGACAAAGTGTACACTATTATACAACTATTTGACACTCCTTGACAATTATACATTCAATCCCCCGCTGTGCCCAGCGGTCCTGGAAATAGACAATAGGTGCAGGAGTAGGCCATTCGGCCTTTCGATTCAATGTGATCATGGCTGATCATCCCCAATCAGTACCCAGTTCCTGCCTTCTCCCCATATCCCCTGACTCCGTTATTTTTGAGAGCCCTGTCTAGCTCCCTCTTGAAAGCATCCAGAAAATCCCCCAGGGCGCCCGTGGACAGCGTTTAGTCCCTCTAACACCACCAGGGCTCGGAAGTAACCCCGGAAAAAGTGGCAGGCAGCCGGCTCGGGCAGATTGTTAACCAGCTTGGAGGGGATGATGGTATTGAACGCTGAGCTGTGGTCTATAAACAACAGCCAGGCTTAAGTGTTTTTATTGTCCAAGTGGTCCAGTGCGGAGTGGGGAGCCAGTGAGATCGCATCTTCTGTTGACCTGTTGTTATGGTAGGCAAACTGTAATGGGTCGGGGTTCTTGTTTTGGTAGGAGTTGATATGCACCATAACCAACCTCTCAAAGCACTTCATCATCACAGATGTTAGTGCCACTGGTCAATAGTCATTGAGGCACGTCACCTTACTCTTCATGAGCACCAGTATTATTGATCCCCTCTTAAAGCAGGTGGGAACCTCAGACCTCAGTAATGGGGTTGACAATGTCTGCAAAAACTTCAGCCAGTTGGGCTGCACAGATTTTGAGAACTCGACCGGGTATACCATCAGGTCCAGGCGCTTTCCGAGGGTTCACCCCCCTGAAGGATCTTCTGATGTCGGCCTCTGAGACTATGACTGTAATACCACCAGGGCATTTGGGGGCTTGGGGAGGCAAATCAGTGTTCCCCCTATCAAAGCGTGCGTAGAACGCATTGAGCTCGTCAGGGAGTGATGCTTCACTGTCGCTTGAGCTGCCTCCTGGTTTCGCCTTGTTGGAGGTGATGGCATTCAAACCCTGCCACAGGTGACGAACATCCACCCCATCCTCCAGCTTTTAGCGGAGGTCCCTGTTGATGACCTTGTCAAGGTCGTATCTGGACTTCTTATAGACCGCTGTGCCACCAGACCGGAATACCCAGGATCTGGTCCTCAGAATAATGTGGATCTCCCGGTTCATCCAAGGCTTCTGGTTATGAAACACTCGGAAGGTTTTTGAAGTGGTGCGAGTGGGGGTACCCAGACGTGGCGTCGAAGGACGAGAAGCCGAAGCAAAGAAGTGGAAGCTAAATAACTGAATAGAAACGCAGCCGAAACACCAAATAACGGAAAGCGTATGAAGCCGAAACGCCAACTAACCGAGTGGGTGGAACGCCTAAAAGCCAACTAACCGAAAGGCTGCGTCGCCTAAATACAAACTCACCGAATGGCCACTCTGTCGAAACGCCATCTACCTGAAAGGCTTTGTCGCTTACAAGCCAACGAACTGAATGTCGTTCAACAGAAAAGTCAAATAATAGACATGATGTTGCCGGGGCACGAGACTTGTCAGCGATTGGTCCAGACCCCCCATGTCCATCACATCACTGGTCGGTGGAGACGGGAGGATGGGGGTCATTTTCCCACATAAGCCATAGGTGACTGGGCACTCTGAACCCAAGCACCAAGTTGCAAGTGGCCGAAGGTGCGCATCCCCACTCTCCCACGGCCGCCCTTTCGGGTAGGTGGCATTTCAGCAGAGAGGACATTCGTTTTTTTTGCTTTTAGGCAACGCAGCCTTTCGGTTAGTTATCTTTCAGGCATCCCGACCTTTCGGTTAGTTGGCGTTTCGGCTTCGTTCCCATTCGGTTATTTGGCCTCCATTTCTTTGCTTCGGCTTCTCGTCCTTCGACGCCACGTCCGCACACGGCAAATGGGAACTTCATAGAGGGCAGCATGTGGGGAGATTGGGAGGAATACAAATTAAAGGAGCAGTTTGTTGTGTGAGCAGCAAAATACATGAGATGAGATGTTGAGGGCAACAAGAATTAGGGTGGAAGGTGAATGTGCTCCACTGGAGAAAGGATTTCATTTGATTTTTTTTGAACGGATGAAGCTACCACAAAAGCAATGTTGACTAATCTATTGCCATAATTTCCATTTTCCCATTTCCTTTAATTTACTTGATCATTTCTGAAAGTTGGTTCATATCTTTATTGATGAAGTTAAATTAATTTTGCATTACCTTCTGTGCATATTAAAATGCATTCATCCTCCCTGTAAATAGGAAGACATGAGAAAATGCAGGTGCTAGAATCTTGAGCAAAGGACAGTGCTGGAGAAACTGAAGTGGGTCAGGCAGCATTTGTGGAGGGAATATCTGAAGAAGGGTCCCGGCCCAAAACGTCGCCTGTTCATTCCATCCTCAGATGCTGCCTGACCCACTGAGGTTTCTTCAGCACTCTTTTTTTGCAGTAAATAGGAAGGCTGCTTGAACCGATGAACCAGATATGTTGGAACATGACACCTTTGTCTAAGTACACTTGATCGCAGATTCATCTGTTTTAATATTGCATCACGTGTACTTTCTCCCTTGGTACCACACTCCCCAAGACAACTCACAAAAACATCTCAAAGAGCAATAATAGAAAAGTATAATATTTTATTCCTCTGGCTTATATGTACATTGATAGAAAGAGTATACATGCGGAAGTTTAAATAATGGCACAATTTTTTAGCTACCTCAACAGTCTTTCTACACTAACTATATACATTGTAGTTTACTGAGATTGTTTATGTGCACTAAGACAACCATTCTACCATGTCTCGCAATGTAATAACATAACCTAAACCCCAACTAAGTTCTATAACATGTTGCAGTTATAATCATGTATGGTACAGACCATATTTTTGACGCCAAGTTGTTGCAGACTGGTAATGTGATGGCAAGGCCCACAAGATATTTATCTTACGGTATGTCAGTGGGCAGTCTCACTAGCTCTTCAACTTCTTCGAGTAGAGCTTCGGCTTTTTCATTCAGCAGCATCTATAAACAAGAAACAAGAGTAACATTAAAAATAAGAGCATAAAAAGCTGGATACATGGGCCTGTTGTATTTTGTAAAGAGATATTGTCAGACTTGATGTTTGTCCTGCACTTTTTATACCACATAGTGGTGACTCGTGACAGTTCTTGATGATCTTCATTCTTACCTCACACAGTGTGGAAATGCTGGTGGCTGGCTATTTTGTAATTGCACTTACACAATCTGACAGATGTAACTGGAAATACAAAAGCTACAGTTCAGAAAATCTTGTATGTGAATAAGTTGTGCATGGATGCAAATTTGAAAAAAAAATAATTTGGGATGAAAGTCAAATTGGAGGGAAGTCAAGTGCACAATGTTGTTGGTGACTGGGGTCGCATGTAGATGAAACAATGTATGGATGGTAATGTCTTTTCCTAATTAATTAATTGAATTATTCATTTACAGGATGTTGGAATTGCTGGCAAGACCCGATTCATAGATTTAGACAGCAAGGAAACTTCCCAAGGCCCAATTTGTCCATGCCAACCATCATGTCTATCCACACTAATCCTATTTGTCTACGTTTGGTCCATATCCCTGTAAACTTTCCTATCTATGTGTCTGTTCAAATGTATTTTAAACTTTATAATTGAATCTGCCACCTCCTCTGACAGCTAATTCTGTATACCTGCCAAGCTTTGCATGGGAAAAATTTGCCTCTCAAATCCATTTACATTTTTCCTCTCTCAACTTGTGACTTCAAGTTTTAGATCTTCTCCCCTGGTTAAACAAAATATACTCTATGCCTTTCAATTTTATAAACTACTTATTGTGTCACTCCTCAGCCTCTTTTATTTCAGGGAAAACAGTCCCAGCCTGACTAATTGCTCCGTTTAACTCAAGCCCTCTGGTCCAGGCAATATTCCTATATATCTCCTTTGCACCATATTGAACGGAATCATATTCTTCTTATAGTGTAGCAACCAGAACCAATCGCAATACTCCAAGTGCAGCCTAACCAATGAATATATACAACAGTGAACAGTCCCAACTCTTATTATCAATGCCCTAGATGAAGAAGCCAAGTGTAGCATATCTCTGTCCGTGTCATCACTTTCAAGGAACTATGTGGAAACAAAGAACTGCAGATGCTGGTTAATACACAAAAGGACACAAAGGTCAGAGGGTCAGGCAGCATCTCTGGAGAACTAAGTACTTATACCGCAAAGGTCTTCCATGTTCAAATACACACACCAAGCTCCAACATTTACTGTATTTGGCCTGGCCTGGTTAAACATCCCAAAAAGGATCAATACATACTTGCCTGAGTTACTTTCCATCAACCATTCCCCTGCCCACTTTCCCAGTTGGTCTGGATCCTATTGTAACCTTAAAAAATCACCTTCACTGTCCACTGTGCCACCAACCTTGATGGCATATGCAGACTTGCTAATCATGCCACCTACATACTCATCCAAATCATTAACAAATATAATGAAAAATAAAAGACCCAGCATCAATCTCTGTGGCACACTACCGTTACAGGTCTCCAATGCTGTGGCACACTACCGTTACAGGTCTCCAATGTGAAATGCAAGCCTCCATTACTACGCGGTGCCTCTTACCACCAAGCCAATTTTGTATCCAATTTGTTATCTCACCCGGGATCTCATGTATTCTAACCTTGTGGACCAGCCTATTGTGCAAGAACCTGCCAAAGATCTTGCTATAAGATAGACACAACAAGCTGGAGGAACTCAGCAGGACAGGCAGCATCTCTGAAGAGAAGGAATGAGTGACCCGAAACGTCACCCATTCCTTCTCTCCAGGGATGCTGCCTGTTCCGCTGAGTTACTCCAGCTTTTTGTGTCTGTCTTCGGTTTAAACAAGCATCTGCAGTTCCTTCTTACACAAAGATCTTGCTTTAGTCCATCTCAACAACATCCATACCTCTGCCTTTGTCAATCCTCTTTGTGCCCTTCTCAAAAAAAGCTCAATTAAATTTGTGAGACATGATCTCCCACAAACAAAGCCATGCCGACTATCCCTAATCAGTCATTCCTTCGAAAAAATCAATTAGATCCTGTCCTGCAGAAACTCTTCCAGTAACATTTTCAAACACTGATGCAAGTTCACGGGCAGTAGTTCCCAACTTGTCCTTATAAGACTTCTTAAATATCTGCCAAGGATACCTCAATACCCCCTTTTGCCCTCCTAATTTCCTTAAGTGCACTCCTACATCCCATATACTCAAGGGACTCGCTTCATCTCAGTTGCTGTGATCCCCCAATCCTGCCATCCTTGCCCTTCACTCTAACAGAAACATGCTGGCCCTGAACTCCACTTAAAACCCTCCCATTTACCATATATTACACATTCCTAATTTTTTCTGGGTTAAGTTGATGGACTGCCTTCTTGAGCCATTTTAGTCTTTCTGGTGGAGACATTGCCGCAGTGCTGTTGGGTAGGAAGGTCCAAGATTTAGATCCAATAACAATGATAAATGAGTGAATGAGGTGGTCTTTGTATTTAATTTACAGAAATTTATGATTTTCATGGCTATCTTTTTTTGGCACATATTCATTAGAGTTTTTTGAGTTATTGATTTAAGTAACTGAATTTAAATTCCCCATTCACCATGTTGGATTTGAACTCATCTTTCCGAATTATGTCCAGTCTGGATACAAATCCAGGAATATAACCATTATTTTACCCCACCTCTCATACTCATTTTATACAATATTTTATTATAGTAAGATTTTATGATCAACATACATCTGCAGCCTACAGCTAAAGCTCACGTTGATTTAATAATATGTATAAATCAGCTGCTGTATGCAAGTAATGGTCACCTTCATCTTTGAGAACCAGGTGCAGGAAATGAAATTATTTAATTTCATGGTTACTCATTTCTGGGATGAAGAAAGAAATTGGAAATAACATTTCCACTTGCAACACTGTCCTACATAAACAGAAATAGCCTGTGTCTAAATGTGGGCAACTGGTGCCTTATAACCTAAACACATCTATTAGAGAGAGCTGTGTCCACATAGCTTATAGAATAGTACAGCACTAGAACAGGCCCTTTGGCTCACCATGTTTGTGCCAAACATGATGCCAAGACCACAACTTATCTACCTGCACACAACCCGTATCCCCCCCCATTCCCTGAACATCCATATGACTATCCAAAAGTCGTTTAAATGTCACTAACATATCTGCTTTAACCACCACTCTGGCAGCGCATTCCAGGCGCTCACCATATCTGTGTAAAAAAAACGTACATGTCTTACAATTCATTTACTAAATCATCACAAGTATTTCAAAAAAGATGTTGCAAATCAAATTGCTTTATAACTAATGAAAGAAGAATGACTGCAATATGGAAAATAACAGGAATATATAAAACCGTGATGCAATGCAAACTTGACCTCATCTGCTGAATAATTAGCAGTCTTATTCTTAAACAGATCCTACTGATTTACATTATCATTGTAGTCTAAACACTGTTTAAGCCAGTAGTAAAAACAGAACAAGCTGTAAACTCTGACAAAGCATCTTTGGAAAGATCTTTGGAAAGCATCTTTGGAAAGAAAAACATAGATACATAGACAATAGGTGCAGGAGTAGGTCATTCGGTCCTTTGAGCCAGCACCACCATTCAATGTGATCATGGCTGATCATCCACAATCAGTACCCCGTTCCTGCCTTCTCCCCATATCCCTTGATTCCGCTAGCCCTAGGAGCTCTATCTAACACTCTTTTGAATGCATCCAATGAATCGTCCTCCACTGCCTTCTGAGGCAGCAAATTCCACAAATTCATAACTCTCTGGATGAAAACAATTTTCCTCATCTCAGTTCTAAATGGCCTACCCCTTATTTTTAACTGTAGTCTCTGGTTCCGGACACCCCCAACAGAGAGAACATGTTTCATGCATCTAGTGTGTCTAATCCCTTAATAATTTTATATATTTCTATAAGATCCCATCTCATCCTTCTAAATTCCAGTGAATATAAGCCCAGTCACTCCATTCTTTCATTATATGACAGTCCTGCCATCCCTGGAATTAACCTCGTGAACTGAAGCTGCACACCCTCAATAGCATGAATGTCCTTCTCAAATTTGGAGACCAAAACTGCACACAATACTCCAGGTGTGGTCTCACAAGGGCCCTGTACAACTGCAGAATGACCTCTTTGCTCCTATACTCAACTCCTCTCGTTATGAAGGCCAACATGCCAATAAACATGCCATGCTTACTTTCAGTGACTGATGTACAAGGACTCGTTGTACTTCTCCTTTTCCTAACCTGACACGATTCAGATAATAATCTGCCTTCCTGTTCTTGCCACCGAAGTGGAGAACCTCACATTTATCCACATTATACTGCATCTACCATGCATCCGCCCACTCACCCAACCAGGCGAAGTCACCCTGCATCCTCATAGCATCCTCTTCACAGTTCACACTGCCACCCAGCTTCGTGTCATCTGCAAATTTTCTAATGTTACTTTTAATTCCTTCATCTAAATCATTAATGTATATTGTAAGATGTGGCCCTTGTGGCTAAAGGGATCAGGGGGTATGGAGAGAAGGCAGGTACAGGATATTGAGTTGGATGATCAGCCATGATCATATTGAATGGTGGTGCAGGCTCGAAGGGCCGAATAGCCTACTCCTGTACCTATTTGCTATGTTTCTATGTAAATAGCTGTGGTCCCAGCACCGAGCCTTGCGGCACCCCACTAGTCACTGCCTGCCGTTCTGAAAGGGACCCGTTAATCCCTCTTTATTTCCTGCCTGCCAACCAATTTTCTATCCATGTCAATACTCTACCCCCAATAACATGTGCTCTAATTTTGCCCACTAATCTCCTGTGTGGGCCCTTATCAAAGGCTTTCTAAAAGTCCAGGTACGCTACATCCACTGGCTCTCCCTTGTCCATTTTACTTGTCACATCCTCAAAAACATCCAGAAGATTAGTCAAGCATGATTTCCCCAAAGTAAGTCCAAGCTGATGGACCGATCCTGTCACTACTATCCAAATGCACCGCTATTACATCTTTAATAATTGACTCCAGCATCTTCCCCAACACCGATGTCAGGCTAACTGGTCCCTGCGTTCTCTCTCCCTCTCTCTCCTTTCTTAAAAAGTAACATAACATTAGCAACCCTCCAATCCACTGGAACTGATCCAGAATCTATAGAACATTGGAAAATAATCACCAATGCGTCCACGATTTCTAGAGCCACCTCCTTGAGTACCCTGGGATGCAGACCTTCAGGCCCTGGTGATTTATCAGTCTTCAGTCCCATCAGTCTACCCAACATAATCTCCTAACTAATGTGAATTTCTTTCAGTCCGTCCATTACCCTGGATCACCTGTCCCCTAGTACATCCGGGAGATTGTTTGTGTCTTCTTTAGTTTCAGGTTCAAGAGTTTGACGAAGGGTTTTGACCCAAAACATTAACTGGTTTTCTTTCCACAGATGCTGCCTGACCCTCCGAGCATTCCCCGTTTTATTTCAGGTTTCCAACACTGCCGTTTTTTAAAATTTCCACATAAAGCCAGTAAATGGTACTTACTTTAGCAGAGGAAACTATTTGAACAGCCTGACGTCTGGACAGGTGCTCAATTGATTTGACTAACATCTCAGGGATTGCATTAGCCAGATATGATAAAGATCTATAGCCAGCATTGTATAACTGTCGAGCACGAGCCTGAAAACCAAAACAGTACACACAGAGCCTTAAACATTGTTGACACATTGGTAAAACTGAATGCCTATCAGAAATACACTAAAGTTCACAAAGGACTGTCAAATTTAGTTATGAATACAAACTTGCAGACAATCAACTAAAAAAGTTCAAATTTTCAAATGTTGGAAAATGTCTAATTAATATCTGGAAAAGATAAATCAATGTTTTCAATGCAACACAATTAAACTTTGTAAAACTATCAGAGTCCACAGAAATGTGTTGATTTGAAATAATATTTTGTTTTTGATTTTATTATTCTAATTCAGCTAACCTTCCATTATTTTAAAACACTGCTAAACTGATACCCTTGGGATTTTGGTGTACTATTTTACAGTTTACTCAGTAGTATAATTTTCCTGTGAACTCGGCGAGTTTAAAGGGAACAGGAACTTTGGGCCTGGCTTTGCTTGCAAATCTACCTGCCCTCCATAATGTTTGGGACAAAGACCTATCATTTATTTATTTGCCTCTGCATAGTGCACAACTATGTATAAACACTGCTGTAATTTCTACATGGTGAAACCAAAATGTATAAAAATGGCCTTTATTAAAATCTGACAATGTGCAGTTTAACCACATTTGATTTTTTCTATTACAAATCTCAAATGGTTAGGAACATACAGGACACTGTATGTTCCTAACCCTCACATTGGCTTCACCTGCATACCTGGTCCACAACTCAGACCCTGGTTAACACTGGGTAAACAGCTTGGGTCGCACACTCCACTTTCACGCTGGACTCCCGGTTGACGATCCAGACTAATGGCATATTATCAGATTTTTACTGTACATCCCCATATGTAGATAAGTTAAATTGTCATAGGAGCAGAAGTAAGCCATTTGGCCCATCGAGTCTACTCCACCTTTCAATCATGGCTGATCTATCTTTCCCTCTCTGAATCCCATTCTCCTGCCTTTTCCCTTCATAACCCTTGGCATCCTTTCTAATCAAGATTCTGTCAATGTCGGTCATGTTGGACAGTACAGACAAGCCTCTGGCCGATTATACACACACATGCTGTTTAAAGCAATGATGAGCAGCGTGGAAAGTTTACACTGTGCGTGTTTACTGCGATAAACCCTCCAAAGATTTTCTAAAACCTCATCCCGCAGACAGAGTAAACTTTCTCTTCAAGGACTGCATGTTCCTTCAGTACATCCAAATGCTCAAAATCGTGTCTTGTTCCTATACCTAACTGTTACGTTTGTAGAGATAAAAATTAAATTACAAACCTCTCGGACTCCAGATACTTCCATAAGAGGAATAAGTTCTGGTTTCACACAATAAGACAGTTTCTGAGTGAGGTCTGTAAATAGTGCACGATATGCCCAGAATTCTTCTAATTCCTATTGGCAAAAAGAGGATCAACGGTGAAACGTTTAAACATTCAGCAGTGCACATCAAGGAAAAACCCCAAATGAATGAAATTATATATTGATTATCTATTATTCCAACAGTGCTGCTTTGGATTAAGCAAATTACATGACAGCAACTGCTTTGTGTTGTTTCTCAAATAGATTCTAAAAAAACCATGTCAGTTAACAATAAATGTACCACACGACCTAGGAATAGGAGTGGGCCATGCAACAGCTCAGTGGTGCTGCAGGTAATACAGATTTCTTAAGTTACATGAATCTGGCGTCAATCCTGACCTCAGGTGCTGTGCTGTGGAGCTGCATGTTCTCCTTGTTTTTTTTAAGACATACAGCATGGAAATAGACCCTTCTTCTCACCGTCCATGTGACTATCGATCACTAGCTCACACTAATTCTATGTTATCCCATTGTCGCATTCACTCCATGCACACTATAGACAATAGGTGCAGGAGTAGGCTATTCGGCCCTTTGAGCCAGCACCGCCATTCAATGTGATCATGGATGATCATCCACAATCAGTACCCTGTTCTCCCCATATCCCCTGACTCCGCTATCTTTAAGCCCTATCTAGCCCTCTCTTGAAAATATCCAGAGAACCGGCCTCCACCACCCTCCGAGGCAGAGAATTCCACAGACTCACAACTCTCTGTGTGAAAGAGTGTTTCCTCATCTCTGTTCTAAATGGCTTACCCCTTATTCTTATACTGTGGCCCCTGGTTCTGGACTCCCCCAAAATCGGGAACATCGGGAACACTACGGGCAATCTAAAGAGGCAAATTAACCAACTAACCCACACGTCTTTGACATTTGTGAGAAAATTAGAGCACCCAGAAGAAATCTATGGAGTCAAAAGGAGAATGTGCAAACCCACACAGACAGCACCCGAGGTCAGGATTGAACCCGAGTCTCTGGTGCTGTGAGGCAACAACTCTATCAGCTGCGCTACCTGTGACAGCATTGATTTCCACTGTGCACACCTAATTTGAGGAAGGACATCCTTGCTATTGAAGTTCTAGGGGCTAGCGGAATCAGGGAATATTGGTAGTAGGCAGGCATGGGTAACTGATTGTGGATGATCAGCCATGATCACAATGAATGGCGGTACAGGCTCAAAAGGGCCAAATGGCCTCTTCCTGCACCTATTTTCTATTTATTTTTCTATTTCGAACACCGGTTTCTTCCTACATTTCAAAGCCATGCTTCTTTAAATTAGTTTACTACTGTAAATTACCCCAAATAGGTGGGTGTTGTTGGAAGAATTGTGGGCTAGGGGTTCAGTTGGGGAGGAGGGGGTTAATAAATATTTGGGGAAACTAGGCTAAGGAAATATGTAAGTACATGACTGGTTTATGGATTAAAATGGAAAACCTTGTTCTGACTCAGATGGTCAAATATAGGCATTGCTTAAACACAAAAACGAAGCAAAGATGGTGCCCAAGTCAGGTGACTCTCTGCGTGCTGGTCCCAGAAGCGGACCTGCAATCATTTATTACAATCACTCCACTATTTTAAACCTCTACCCCAACAGCAGCATTTCTATCTGTACACTACTCGATCGTAATCATGTAGTCTTTCCACTGACTGAATAGCTCGCAACTTAATCACTATCTCTTTTGATTATAGACCTATTCTTTCACTTCTTTACTTTCTAAAAAAAACAGAAGCTTATATAAATCATTTCGTAATATTTGTATAATTTTTGAAACAAGTTAAATGTGTATTTGAAAAACTGTTATATTGTTGGTAATATGCATTGCTTCTAATAAAAATATATATTTTTTAAATGAATAGCACACAACATAAAGCTTTTCACTGTATACGTGACAATAAACAAAACAAACTTAAAATGAAAAACAGTCCTGTCAAGATAACATGAAAGTTTATTGTGTTTAAATAAGCTGAATAAAATTTTATTTGCAAATAGCTTTGGAACTGGCTTATCAGTGAAAAAAAAATGCTCATTATATTATGGAAAGTTTACAATTACAGGACAAAACTGCACCAACATTATTAAAGTTTGACAAATACCTCGCAGAAATGCAGGACACTGGAGGAGAAAGCTGCTGTTGAACTCAACAAATTCTGCGTAAAGCCGCGGGGCAAGTTAAACTTCTGCGCCACAGACCACATGTTCATCTCTTTGAAGAGGGAATAAAGGACCAAGGACATGTAGAACCGTTTTACGACAAGCCCATTTACAGTCTAAAGAAATTAAAATGTGTATGAATATTTGCAATATTATTAAGTGACCTCCCACTTTTTGATAAGCTTCATCGACAAACATACATTATCATAATGTAAAGACACAACAGGGGCAAAATAGGTGTAAGAAACACATTCCACAATGAACAAGATTTTGGGTATTATTGCATCGTCATCAAAAACTCAATTCTGATATGAAACTTCAATTAAAAGGACGAGACTGGTTAAAACGGGGCAAATTCTGGATTTATTTTACAAACAATGTACAGTATATAGGTATGTTACAATACCTACCTTTAGCAGCGCTATTCTGCCGCTCCCTGTGTGCGCGACTTTGGCGCCTTTCAGAGGGGGGCGGGTTTAAAATGCCGATTTTTTTCTAGGCAGTCCAAGTCGATCAATGTCGGGTGATTTCATCGTTAAAGGGAAATCGCTCCAATATTTCATTCATAAAGGTATTTTTAAACTACGCTAGATTATTTATTAACTAGAGTAGTTTAAAAATCATCTTCTAAAGCTCTGGACAGTGACAGTGGACCGGACCTAAGGTAGGCGATAAAAGAAGCTACAGTTTATTTTTACATAAAAACTTGGTTTTTAGGAAGGCTTTAATCATATTTTTATGTTGCGAAAAGGGGACAAAAAAAAGTGTGAACCGGCTGAATTTTTCATACTGACTTCACCGCAAACCGCAACGTTCTAATCCACCGCATTCCACTAAAACCCACTCGCTAGTTGATTTAAATGGCCATTAATTTACAAGCATTAAACACTAAATTCCTTCCATTTGGCCCAGAAATTCATTAAAATTAGATTTAAAAATTATGTTATATTGTGGATTATTGTGTGAATGTTATTTGGACACTTAGGCAATTTAAAAAAAGTTTATCTTTTCTTAAGAAATGGATAGATGTTTAGATCTACTCATTGAATTTTGTAATTAGCTACAATTAGATAACTAACTAATTATATGCTTTAATTACAGGTCATCCAAGTAAGATTGTTTCATATTTGTTTCAGAATGCTTCAATCTATAATAACTGAAAATTTCATTGAGTTCTCTTAATTTTTAAGAAAGTTATGGGATTTTAACTGTTCAGGATCACAGCTTTTGAGTTTAGTCAATTGAAAGGCAATGGGGAACAAGATGCTAATTTCTGAGTATGAAAATGGTCATAACTTTCTTAATACTGAAGATATGAAAGTGAATTAGGTGTCAAATTAAACTTCTTTTCGTGCTTTATCTGATGGGATAAATTGCAGACTTGATTTTTTAAATCTCAAAATTTTGTAACATTGCTACAGTATAGGAACAATATTAAGCATTCCAACTGATTCAATTCTAATGTTTTTATGTTCATGGTCAACAACACAGATTTCTTACAAATAAGGAAAGACAAGAGATCCTGTCATTGCAGATCTTGGTGGTGTTTCAGAAAAGATCAATGAGATATTTTTACTCTTGGCCCATGTGACACTGATTTCATGCACCATCCTAATCAGTTAAGAATATCAAACCTATTGGGGCTGTTATTTTCTAGAGGCACTGATATTTTAGCTGGGATGTTTTTGTTGCCTTTTTGGCCAAATAGAATTGGACTGGCATAATGGTATCTACCTTTGCTTAGTTTTCAAATGCTGAAGAAATCTTAATAATATCCCCCCATTGGAAGTCGAATTTCTGGAGAAATGTATTAGTTAAGATACATTTGATGGCCTTGGAATTTTCTATTTAATTTTCCAGAATCATACTGCTGAATGTGGAAGGACTGGAGCCATTTATATCACACAATTTTTTTATATAAAGGAGAAATTATGTCCTTTAATAATTGTTACTGAAGAACTACACATGCTACAAGCGTTTCACATCAATAGAGGCGTTGAAATAAGTTAGTTGAGAGAGAAATGGTAGCTTCACTTTGAAAATATGTTCTGAGTTTTGAGAGATCTATCCATCTAGATCTCATTGCAATATAGTACACAAAACAATGGTTTCAATTGATGTCTGCAACCTTCCTGCCAATTGATAGGGGAAATATCCAAATAATAAAATTGAAATTGAATAATGTTAATGATCTGGATGAGGGAATTGAATGCAACATCTCCAAGTTTGCGGATGACACGAAGCTGGGGGGCAGTGTTAGCAATGAGGAGGATGCTAGGAGGCTGCAAGGTGACTTGGATAGGTTGGGCGAGTGGGCAAATGCATGGCAGATGTAGTCTAATGGGGATAAATGTGAGGTTATCCACTTTGGCAGCAAAAACAGGAGGGTAGACTATTATCTGAACTGGTGGCCGATTAGGAAAAGGGGGAGATGCAACGAGACCTGGGTGTCATGGTACACCAGTCATTGAAAGTAGGCATGCAGGTACAGCAGGCTGTGAAAAAAGCGAATGGTATGTTGGCATTCATAGCAAAAGGATTTGAGTACAAGAGCAGGGAGGTTTTACTGCAGTTGTACAGGGTCTTGGTGAGCTCACACCTGGAGTATTGCATACAGTTTTGGTCTCCTAATCTGAGGAAAGACTTTCTTGCCATGGCTAAATCGATCAGGGAGAGAAGGCAGGTACACAACACTGAGTTGGATGATCAGCCATGATCATATTGAATGGTGGTGCAGGCTCGAAGGGCCGAATGGCCTACTCCTGCACCTATTTTCTATGAGTCTATGAAGTGGTCTGATTTCAAGAGAAGAATGGTACCAAGAAGTAGGACCATAGCTGTAGATATATCCCCTTACCCAAGAGCTCAACGCGTTCTACACAAGCTTTGATAAAGAGAACACTTATGTGCCTTCACAAGCCCCCATATGCCCTGATGGTATTACAGTCACAGAGGTCGATGTCAGAAGATCCTTCGGGGGGGGAGGGGTGAATCCTCGGAAAGTACCTGGACCTGATGATATACCCGGTTGAGTTCTCAAACTATGTGCAAACCAACTGGCAGGAGTTTTTGTGGACATTTTCAACCTCTCACTACTGAGGTCTGAGGTTCCCTCCTGCTTTAAGAGGGCATCAATAATATCGGTGCCCAAGAAGAGTAAGGTGACATGCCTCAATGACTAATGACCAGTGGCACTAACGTCCGTGGTGATGAAGTGCGAAAAAGAGGTTGGTTATGACGCATATCAACTCCTACCTCAACAAGAACCTCGACCCACTACAGTTTGCCTACCGTCACAATAGGTCAACGGAGGATGCGATCTCAGTGGCTCTCTACTCTGCACTGGACTACTTGGAGAATATAAACACTTACGTCAGGCTGTTGTTTATTGACTACAGCTTGGCGTTCAATGCCATCATCCCCTCCAAGCTGGTTATGTGGGGAAGTGTGGTGATTTGCAGTTCCCGTCCAGATACAGAACTAAATGATTTAAACATCTTTTTGGCGGATTTCGGAGGCGGCACAGCGATACATTTAAACATTCTTGTGTATAGCTGCGACTGTGCAAGACTTGTTTTAAAGCTTCTGCTTGTGTTCAGGACTGTGTGTAGTTTTATCAGCTTTCTGCCCTGCTCCCACAACTGTGGCTGGCAATCTGCCAGGAACTGCTGCGCGCCAGAAAAGGGGAGTAAATCTTTCTGGAATTTTACACCTTCATCCAGACCCCCCCCCCACTGCCTCGTTGGTGCTGAGTGGGCCGGTCTGGCTTTCGTGTGGTGTGGGAGGATTTCTGCACCGTCTCGACATCTTTCTGCGGCCTTGGAGTTGACAAAGCCTCCTTTCTCTCGGAGGGAGAATGTTTCCAACATCAAAGACTGCAGGCAAGTCCCTTTCGTTGCTGGAGAAGCAGAGGAACAGCTGGGATTGTCTGTGAAGGTCAGCAGCTCGCCGGGAATCGCAGGAGAGCTGAGATAGCCGGGCGAAGAGGTGGTGATGCAGCAGTTTTGTGGGGGAGCTGCCATTATCAATGTCCGAGGCAACATCACTCGCTCCCTCCCTGGAACTGTTCCATATTCAAGATTCAAGAGAGTTCATTGTCAGGTGTCCCAGATAGGACAATTAAATTCTTGCTTTGCTTCAGCACAACAGAATATGGTAGGCATGAAAACAGAACAGATCAGTGTGTCCATATACCATTATATAAATATATACACACATTAATAAATAAACAGATAAAGTGCAAATAAACAGATAATGGGCTATTATTGTTCAGAATTTTGTTTGAGTTGAGTTGGGGCCAGTGGCAGAGGGGCCTTCCCCAGATGTACCTGGGTATTCAAGACCATCGACAGTGGGGGTGACTATCCCTCCCCCAGTTGGGCCCAGAGTGGGCTCTGGTGCATCTGACTCAGGGAGTCCCTCTGGAGCTAGGTCCTGAGGGAGAGAAGGGCTGATTTCTCCAACCCCCTCCCCGCCTACAGTCTCTACCTTCAGAGGCATGCTCTGCGCCTCGTCCTGGGTGGGTTGCTCCTGGGCTTCCTCGGGTGCCTGATGCGGGACTCCCCAACAGAAATCTCCCCGTTCCATATCACCCGAGTGGTCCCATCGCCACCCTCCCCAGAATACCCTCCAGAACAACGGGGTCCAAAACAGAGGGCGGGAGTCTTCCTCCATCACAGTACTCCCTTCCCCCCCGGAGGATTACTGTTCATCCCCCTTCCGCGTCTCCCTGGAGAGATTCCTCCTCTTTTTCGATGGGGAGGAGCTCACAGACTATGGGGTCACCTGAGCAACCTTCCTCTGTAGCACCCCCTCCTCCCGCTCGATCCCGTTGGATAATGGGGCTTGCAGACTCCCTGCTGAAGCAGCCGCCTGAGCATAGCTCCTGGAAGGCCCCGGCTCCCCAGAACACTCACCCGGCATGGCCTCAGGCACAACAATGAAACAAACTCCAAAACATAAATGACTGTCAAAATACAGATACTAACAGTCAAAAGTGGCGCGAAGCCAGTGTCCAAACACAAATACTGATGCAATTATAAAGAATGCACATGAAGTGCAAATAACAGATAATGGGTTATTAATGTTCAAAATTTTGTCCGAGCCAGGTTTAATAGCCTGATGGCTGTGGGGAAGCAGCTATTCCTGAACCTGGTCGTTGCAGTCTTCAGGCTCCTGTACCTTCTACCTGAAGGTAGCAGGGAGATGAGTGTGTGGCCAGGATGGTGTGGGTCTTTGATGATACTGCCAGCCTTTTTGAGGCAACGACTGCGATAAATCCCCTTGATGGAAGGGAGGTCAGAGCTGATGATGGACTGGGCAGTGTTTACTACTTTTTGTTGTCTTTTCCTCTCCAGGGCGCTCAAGTTGCCGAACCAAGCCACGATGCAACCGGTCAGCATGCTCTCTACTGTGTACCTGTAGAAGTTACAGAGAGTCGTCCTTGACAAATTGACTCTCCGTAATCTTCTCAGGAATTAGAGGTGCTGATGTGCTTTCTTGATAATTGCATCAGTGTTCTCGGACCAAGAACACCTCAATGTACTTCACTACAGCCACTGCTTACAGGGCCTTAAGGTAGAAATATGTAATGAGCCTGTTATTTCGTCCAAAAAAGGATGTGAGAAATCTTCTTTCAAACATTCAAATATATATTTCTTCATATACGAATTTACAAAGTATAATGACTTCTTGATCCGGTTGAAATCTCACCTTCTTAACTGCTTGGCCAGATGCCTTCTTTGTAAGGAAGCTCTCTGGTACACCCACCGCGGCAAAGACATTTTGTTCAATTACATCCAACTGGTGAAACTGGATTAGAATAAAACATTTAATAAAAATTATTATTCGGCAAATTCTGCACAGTGAACACATTTAAATATTTCTCTGGTCTCTGCATAAAATAAATAAAAACATACTCTAAAGCTGTTGTAATTGACCTAATTAACATAACATGGATGAAAGTGCACATGGCATGAGGAGGACTGAGTGTTTACGCAATGGAAGACATTTAAAGACTGCATGGATGAACTACAAAAATTGTTCATCCCAATTTGGCAAAAGAATAGATCAGGGAAGGTAGTGCATCCGTGGATAACAAGGGAAATCAGGGATAGTATCAAAGCAAAGGATGATGCGTACAAAGTTGCCAGAAAAAGCAGCATACCAGAGGACTGGGAGAAATTCAGAGACCAGCAGAGAAGGACAAAGGGCTTGATTAGGAAAGGAAAAATAGATTATGAAAGAAAACTGGCAGAGAACATAAAAACTGACTGCAAAAGTTTTTATAGATATGTGAAGAGAAAGAGATTAGTTAAAACAAATGTAGGTCCCTTGCAGTCAGAAACAGGTGAGTTGATCATGGGGAACAAGGATATGGCGGACCAATTGAATAACTACTTTGGTTCCGTCTTCACTAAGGAAGACATAAATAATCTGCCGGAAATAGCAGGGGACCGCAGGTCAAAGGAGTACTTGAGTGAAATCCAGGTCAGTCGGGAAGTGGTGTTGGGTAAATTGAATGGATTAAAGGCCGATAAATCCCCAGGGCCAGATAGGCTGCATCCCAGAGTACTTAAGGAAGTAGCTCCGGAAATAGTGGATGCATTAGTGATAATCTTTCAAAACTCTTTAGATTCTGGAGTAGTTCCTGAGGATTGGCGGGTAGCAAACGTAACCCCTCTTTTTAAGAAGGGGGGGGGAAGAGAGAAAACGGGGAATTACAGACCAGTTAGTCTAACATCGGTAGTGGGGAAACTGCTAGAGTCAGTTATTAAAGATGGGATAGCAGCACATTTGGAAAGTGGTGAAATCATTGGACAAAGTCAGCATGGATTTATGAAAGGTAAATCATGTCTGACGAATCTTGTGGAATTTTTCGAGGATGTAACTAGTAGCGTGGATGGGGGAGAACCAGTGGATGTGCTGTATCTGGACTTCCAGAAGGCTTTCGACAAGGTCCCACATAAGCGATTAGTATATAAACTTAAAGCATATGGCATTGGGGATTCAGTATTGATGTGGATAGAGAACTGGCTGGCAAACAGGAAGCAAAGAGTAGGAGTTAACGGGTCGTTTTCACAATGGCAGGCAGTGACTAGTGGGGTACCTCAAGGCTCAGTGCTGGGACCCCAGCTATTTACAATATACATAAATGATCTGGATGAGGGAATTGAAGGCAATATCTCCAAGTTTGCGGATGACACTAAGCTGGGTGGCAGTGTTAGCTGTGAGGAGGATGCTAGGAGAATGCAAGGTGACTTGGATAGGCTGGGTGAGTGGGCAAATGTTTGGCAGATGCAGTATAATGTGGATAAATGTGAGGTTATCCACTTTGGTGGCAAAAATAGGAAAACCGACTACTATCTAAATGGTGGCCGATTAGGAAAAGGGGAGATGCAGCGCGACCTGGGTGTCATGGTACACCAGTCATTGAAAGTAGGCATGCAGGTACAGCAGGCAGTGAAGAAAGCCAATGGTATGTTAGCTTTCATAGCAAAAGGATTTGAGTATAGGAGCAGGGAGGTTCTACTTCAGTTGTATAGGGTCTTGGTGAGGCCACACCTGGAGTATTGCGTACAGTTCTGGTCTCCAAATCTGAGGAAGGACATTATTGCCATAGAGGGAGTGCAGCGAAGGTTCACCAGACTGATTCCTGGGATGTCAGGACTGTCTTATGAACAAAGACTGCATAGACTCGGTTTATACTCTCTAGAATTTAGGAGATTGAGAGGGGATCTTATAGAAACTTACAAGATTCTTATGGGGTTGGACAGGCTAGATGCAGGAAGATTGTTCCCGATGTTGGGGAGGTCCAGGACAAGGGGTCACAGCTTAAGGATAAGGGGGAAATCCTTTAGGACCGAGATGAGAAGGAATTTTTTCACACAGAGAGTGGTGGGTCTCTGGAACTCTCTGCCACAGAGGGTAGTTGAGGCCAGTTCATTGGATATATTTAAGAGGGAGTTAGATGTGGCCCTTGTGGCTAAGGGGATTAGAGGGTATGGAGAGAAGGCAGGTACGGGATACTGAGTTGGATGATCAGCCATGATCATATTGAATGGCGGTGCAGGCTCGAAGGGCCAAATGGCCTATTCCTGCACCTAATTTCTATGTTTCTATGTACGAATCTTGTTAGTTCTAACAATTTCAGTAGTAAGTTTGTATATAATAGTTATGACCTCAACCGTATGTTTCAGATGTTAGTCACAGACATGTACATATTGATCATTCCGTATGGACTAAAAGGGTGAGAGGGTTTCTCCTTGATGTGCTATATTCCATGTGCTGATAATCTTCCCTTCAGCTTCCCTTTCGCAATGATATTTCTCCCATATTTCACATGGTCAGACATGGGGCCGTTTCTCAGGATTGCACATAATTTGGTTCAATGCACAAGTCCTCAGAAGCTGAAGCAGTCTATGCCTGCATGCAGCAAGATCAAGGTAATGTATATTCAAGGCGGAGATGAATAGACATTTTAATGTCAAGGTAATCAAGAAGTAAGGGGAGAGAATAGGAACATTGAGTTGATGGCAACAAGGGATCAGCTATGATCTTATCTAATGGCAGTGCGGGCTCAAGGACCAACAGGCCTACTGTCGTTTCATATTAATAATTTATTTTCTTTTGGCCCCATCGAAGTTGCAAACCAAATCTCGTTGCACTTATGTGTAATGATAATAAAAGATATTATTATCATTATTATTATATATTCTTATTCAGATATGAGCTGATAGGTGGCAAGTAACATTAGCTCTTTTTCACAAGGGCAATTCCGCATGGGCAATAAATGCGGGGGTTTGTTAATGATGCCCAGTCTCAGAAAATAAATTATTTAATAACATTGAGTTTCAAAGTGAGTTCCAGGATAACAAGCCAGTGATGACAAAGGAATAGCAACGTAAACCTACAGAATTCAGCAGGCGCGCCAACAGGTTATAATATTCTGAGATGTGTGCTGTATATTATTGGAAAAGTTCACAAGGGAAAGAGAAACAAAAACAGCGTAATTACGGCACTAAATTTGATATTGTACACCGAACATTTTTGAATTTCTTTACAATGGACCGGGACATTACAGGATCAAGACTAACCTTACTCTGAATCTATATATATATTAAACTTGGAATAAACTGGAAAATTGGTTCAGGCCACAGCTGCAGTATTATGGGTCTGTCACACTTAAGCGATTTTTTTAGGCGACTACAGACGACTGCTGCAAAATTTTCAACAAAAAACATTGACGTATTTTCATAGGTTGACGTAGGTGTTGTCGTAGGTTGTCGCCAGGTGTCGTAGGTGAATTCCATTTAAACTCGTCCCTGGCAGTTGCCTAAAGATCGCCTAAGTGGGACAGGCCCATTAGTTGTTCACTGAGCCTCCCTCCCGTGCATGAGCACAGACCTATTTAGATTCATTTTTCTGAATGTTCACCACAAAAGTATTGTTCTTTGCACATTACTTGATGGCGATATTGAAGGATAGTCAAAATCGATAGGAATGGCAGGTATTTCTGGCAATAATCCAGAAGATGCAGGATCATTTCATTCCAAAGAGGAAGAAAGATTCTAATGGGAGTAAAAGGCGACCGTGGCTGACAAATGAAGTCAAGGATAGTATAAAAATAAAAGACGTATAACATACCAAAGATGAGCGGGAAGCCAGAAGATTGGGAAACTTTTAAAGATCAACAGGAGGTAATTAAAAAGGCAAAGATGAAGTATGAAGGTAAACTAGCCACGAATATAAAGGAGGATAGTAAAAGCTTCTTTACGTATGTGAAGAGGATAAAAATAGTTAAGACAAATGTGGGTCCCTTGAAGACAGAAACAGGCTTTATTATGGGGAACAAGGAAATGGCAGACAAGTTGAACGGGTACTTTGGTTCTGTCTTCACTAAGGAGGACACAAACAATCTCCCAGATGTACGAGGGGACAGAGGATCTAGGGTGACGGAGGAACTGAAGGAAATTCGCATTAGTCAGGAAATGGTGTTGGGAAGACTGATGGGACTGAAGGCTGATAAATCACCAGGGCCTGATGGTCTGCATCCCAGAGTACTCAAGGAGGTGGTTCTAGAAATTGTGGATGCATTGGTGATCATTGTCCAATGTTCTATAGAATTCTGGATCAGTTCCTGTGGATTGGAGGGTAGCTAATGTTATCCAACTTTTCAAAAAAGGAGGGAGAAAGAAAGCAGGGAATTATAGACCAGTTAGCCTGGTGGGGAAGATGTTGGAGTCAATGCAAGGCTCGGTGCTAGGACCACAGCTATTTACAATATACATTAATGATTTAGATGAAGGATTTAAAAGTAACATTAGCAAATTTGCAGATGACACAAAGCTGAGTGTCAGTGTGAACTGTGAAGAGGATGCTATGAGGATGCAGGGTGACTTGCACAGGTTGGGCAAATGGGCAGATGCATGGCAGAACAGTATAATGTGGATAAATAATAAATAAATAATAATAAACACTTTATTGATCCCCTCAGGGAAATTCAGTCCAGAAGCCCCCAACCAACAAACACACTCATTCAAAATGAAAGCAGACAGAAAATACATAATACAATGTGGACACTACCTGAGAGCAATAAATACTTCAAAAGACCTTAAAAATTAAAAATGCAAAAATGCATCCCCCTACAGCCTAGCGGTCCGAATGATAAAATCTAATGGCTGCAGGGGTGAAGGATCTCCTGAACCACTCCGTTCTACAGCGCAGGGAGAGGAGCCAGTTGTTGTTCCGAGTGCTCTTTTGACTCTCCAGAATTACATGGAGGGGATGCCCGGGGTTTTTCAGGAGGTTGTGCGAGGTTATGTGAGGTTATGTGAGATTAATATCTGAATGGTGTCAGGTTAGGAAAAGGGGAAGTACAACGAGACCTGGGTGTCCTACTAGTAAGCATGCAGGTACAACAGGCAGTGAAGAAAGCTAAGGGCATGATGGCCTTCATAACGAGTGGAGTTGAGTATAGGAGCAAAGAGGTCTTTCTGCAATTGTACAGGGCCCTGGTGAGACCACACCTGGAGTATTGTGTGCAGTTTTGGTCTCCTAATTTGAGGAAGGACATTCTTGCTATTGAGGGTGTGCAGTGTAAGTTCATGAGGTTAATCCCCGGGATGGCGGGACAGTCATATGATGAAAGAATGGAGCGACTGGGCTTGTATTCACTGGAATTTAGGATGAGAGGGGATCTTATAGAAACATATAAAATTAGTAAGGAATTGGACACGCTCGTTGTAGGAAATGTTCCCGATGTTAGGGGAGACCAGAACCAGTGGCCACAGTTTAAGAATAAGGGGTAGGCCATTTAGGGCTGAGATGAGGAAAACAATTTTCACACAGTTGTGAATTTGTGGAATTCTCTGCCTCAGAAGGGAGTGGAGGCCGATTCATTGGATGCATTCAAAAGAGAAGTAGATAGAACTCTTGCTGCTAGCGGAATCAAGGGGTATGGGGAGGAGGCAGGAATGGGGTACTGATTGTGAATGATCAGCCATGATCACATTGAATGGCGGTGCTGGCTCGAAGGGCCGAATGGCCTACTACTGCACCTATTGTCTATGTATCTATGAATAGAATAGAATGACTTTTATTGGTTTGGTTTGAACAAAATTGCATTTCTACAGTCTTAACATTACAAAAAAAAAGACCCACACTTAACACAAACATCCATCACAGTGAATCTCCAACACCTCCTCATTGTGATGGAAGGCAAAAGTCTTACCACTTCCCTTTGTTCTTTGGAAAGTACAGAGTGTGGATAAGAAAATATTGTTTCATTGAATTCTGTTGAAATTGAAATGTATAGCATGGAAACATGCCCTTCAGCTCACCATGTCTATGCCGACCATTGGTCACCTGTTCACACTAATTCTATGTTTCCCAATTTCACATTCACCCGCCTCACGAGGTGCAATTTACTGAGGCCAATTAACTTACAAACCCGCACGTTTTGGGGATATGGGAGGAGACAGGAGCATCCGGAGGAAACCTATGCAGTCACAGGGAGAACGTACAAACTCCACACAGACAGCACCCCAGATCAGGATCGAATCTGGGTCTCTGGCGCTTTGAGAGAGCAACTCTACAAGCTGTGCCACGACTAAAGAATACGTTCAATTTTGGCCTACGAATACAAGTTAAACACTAATGCAGACACTGTGGCAAATCGCCATACCAGACCTTACCTGTCTAAAGTAAATCATCCAGTCTGGAGTACAATGGGAAACCATATCATACGGCGTTACCAAGTAGATTAAATGAAGGTAGTTATCAAGCACCAATCCCTCCAAACTTTTCTTCAAATCCATGTTCAAAGTATCGCAGTAATCCAAGTCCACTGATGCTGGAAGGAAATCAATAAATATTGGTGAACCTATTCACTAATATGATTCAATCACCTACAACTATCTAGTCCATTCTGACATAGTAAGTAATCTGCCTGGTGGGATGTCCATAAGTGGCAGCTTACGGACATGAAGAACCAACTTCAGCCGTCTGCAGGGGAACAAAGGTGGACGGGCGAGGAGAGGCCCACAACAGCCTGGGGCTTGCCTGGGACAGGTACTGCTCATAATAACAAGAGCCTGGACTTTGAAAGTGGCGCCGACACATGGCGCCTCTTGCATGTGCGATCAGTAGACTATTTCTGTACACTTGCTAATCGAGGATCGGGGTATGGCAATACTCTTCTGGAGTGTTTGTATGAAAATTAATTTTGTGTTAACATTTCACACATGACAATAAAAGAGCCATTGACCTTCACAAGAGAGTTCACTACATTTCAACTATTATTAGAAAAATCACATACTCTTTGTGAAACGAGAAGTCAGCAGATGAATACAAGCCCCAGCTCACCTTTGTAGGTAGCATGACCCAGCTTTGTGACTTCTAATTGACAACACATCTCTTCACCTTCGCTACTCCTCAACATTCTGCCCTTTATTAAACCTTTTTCCATCAATAGTTGAAGAGCTTGTTCCATGACCTCCAAGAAGCTTTTTTCGTTGAAGTGGTGTTGCTGCTGCACACCAAGTAAAGTGCCATCCATGAACTCAACAATTTTATCAAGTGTCTGGGCAACCTGCAGTGGAAAAATAATACACATATAAATAAAAGGTAAACCCAAGCTAACACTTTCTCCAAAGCTGATAAACAGTATTCATAATAGGTGTTTGTGTAACTAACTAATGTAATGCACCAAAGTATTTCTCTTGCTCCCTCACAACGACTCCTTTACATTAAAAGGAATAGAGATGCCATGAGGAAGTGTAGACTGGAGTAAAAAATGGAAAATAGCAGCGTGCAGGAATTGCGAACATTGCAGTGCTTACACAGGGAAATGATGGCAATTCCACTCGGCACTGCTGCTGCTCAAACACTTGATAGCTTCAATATGAATCTCGAGGCAACAATAGTTGATGACTATATTATTTCCCACAAGTCAATCTTAACTGTCAGTTGATAATTTGTAACGATTGCAGAATCATTCAGCACACATTTTATTTCATTGAGTAAACTGCTCAATCAACTGTTGCAGTGACAGCTGTTCTGTGAAAAACCAGCGTTGAGAAGATAATTAAAACACTCACAAAGGCTTAAAAGTGCATTTGTTGGATATTTCTCATGATCTTAGAAGTGAAATTGATATAATCATAATAAAAAGATTAACACCTCTGCTAAATAGCAGAGCTAGAACTGTGGATATATATAATGTGTACACATGGAGTAAACACGGCACAAGTCGCTTTGTATTATCGCATTTTACTAGTTATAATCCATCAGTTTCATTAACTATTAGACTTTTATGGTATGTTATTATATACCTTTAGCCCAATTAGGGATAACAGCAGATCTTTAATTCCCTTTTCACTGCTATGTATAAGATTGCTATAACAACACTCCATTGGTTTACTTATTAAGTCAGCAACCTGTAGACAAAGATGCAAAAACATAATTTTAATCTGATCAGTATAGAACTGCATACATAATATATATAAGGTGTCGACATCTGTGATGCTCACAAAGAATTCCTGATTCCCACCTGTCAGAGGCTGCTTGCAGAAGAGGACGCAAGTAAAATGGCAAGTTCCACATTGGAATTGTAAGCCAAGGTCTGCTACGACCTACTGGATCTCCCGGTTGGTCCCCTTCCCGTACTGACCTTTCTCTCGTGGCGGGCCTCCTCCATTGCCAGAGTAAGATAACGTGCAAACTGGAGGAACAGCACCTCATATTCTGCTTGGGTAGCTTAAAACTCAACAGTATGAACACTGAATTCCACAATTTTAGGTAACCTCTAACAACCTTCCCCCTCCCCTTTCTTCTCACACCCTCCTGGACAAGCACCTATTTTTTCTCGCCCCCTCCACTGATTCCTTCCTTTGGCTTCACAATTCACAACTCTTCAATCCTTTCCCCTCACATCTTCTATTTTAATCTCTGGCCTTTGTCCAACTATCTACCTATCAAAACCCTCCCTCGCCTGCGTTCATCTATCACCTGTCAAGCTTTGTCCTATCTCTCCTCTCTCCCAGATGTCTTACCCTCTGCTGTCTGATCCACTGAGTTACTGCAACACTTTGTGTCTGCTTTGGATCTTACCAGCTCTTACCAGCATGAAACATGCTTTTTTCCTTCACTTTTCCTTCAAATTGCACAGGTTATACACGGGACAGTGGTGGGGTTAAAGAGGAGGGGAAGTAACTTTATTGATTAAGGAGAACATTATGGTAGGAGTCCTTATTTTTTGGATTATTTCCCCAAATAGTCAATAGGAATGAGAGTAAGAAATATACCAGGAGATTGCAAGACAAACAGGGCGGGGATATCTTTTATTTTGAAAGTAAATACAATATTCCTGATTGTGATCAAAAAAAGAAATATTACAGGCTGTTCTATTTATCCTATAAGGATAAATTGAGTTTTTATAGATGTCCACAGGTTGATTTTGTCTATAAATCAGAAAATACACATAAAAAAGAGAAAGCACTGGATATGGTAACCATAACTCCATAGTACTGCAATGAATGACACCAATAGCATGCAAGCCTGATAAGAAAGAGCAGTTACCAAAAACAGAGAGAAAGTGAAAAGAAGATAATCCAGTCATTCATAAGAATGAATGTTTGTACGTGCATCAGACTTTTGAATTTAGTAATATCTTGGGAGCTTGCCCATATGTTGGGGTGATCAAAGTCGAGCATCTGGAAACTAGAGATGGTCTGTACTTTACTTTTCAAGTATAAGCCCTTGAGATATAGAATTAATATTTGTGCCTAATTTTCTACATGTGACCAAGCTCTCAGCAATTTGGGTGGATAGGAACCTAAATCCTATTGTTACTGCCAACTCCAACTAGATTAACATTCAGCAACTGTTTGTCTTTTCTCAGATTCAAAATGGATAGTTCTCATTATTTTCTTACTGAAGTCCAGCTGCAACAGTTCTACCAATTACCTTCACCCTTTTCACTTGGAAAACCTCCTGTGACACTTGATGGGATATTAATACTTGTTTCATCTGCCATTATTGAAAACATGCACTATCAGAGAACAAATGTTTAATCTCTGTTCATTTCCCAACCAATTACTAGCCATTTCTGCACATTGACAATTTGAGAAGACAGAGACAATGTATTGTATTCATGGACAGTGTGGCACACACACACACACACCCCCCCCCCCCCCCCCCCCCTTTTGAACATAGCTATAGATGTGAAATAATACGCTGCACCATAATTAATCCCATTGAGTTCTGAGGAAAAGTCCAGCATTTAAGAAATAAGACATTTTACTGTAATCAATGACGTTACCAGCTTCTTATCCTGCTCCTGCGTTATCAGAATGCTCTCTCCTTCTGTGTCAATACCAGCTCGTCCAGCTCTACCAACCATTTGTTTGTACTGATTTCTCTTCAGGAAATCCTTGGCAACATAAGGAGATCTCAGGATAACCCTAGGAGGTTAAAAACAAATAGCGAGGCATGTAAAATCTGAAAAAAAATAGAGTATTAGAAATACGTCGAATCAACGGAAATCCAACTATAACTTTTTCAAAACTAGCTGATTCTCCTGAACAACACCAAACATAGGGTTAAGGTGAGGAGGGAAAGATTTAATAGGAACCCAAGGTAACATTTTCACAGAAAGGGCAGTGGGTGTATGGAACGAATTGCCAGAGGAGGTAGTTGAGGCAGATACTATCGCAAAGTTTAAGAAATATTTAGACAGGTACCAGGATAGACTCAAAAAGTTGGAGTAACTCAGCGGGACAGGCAGCTTCTCTGGCGTGAAGAAATGGGTGACGTTTCGGGTCGAGACCCTTCTTCAGATAGGACAGGTTTAAAGGGATATGGGCCAAACATAGGTAGGTGGGACTAGTGTAGATGAGACATGTTGGTGTAGGCAATTTGGGCCGAAGGGTCTGTATAACTCTATGATTCTATCTGGTAGGTTTATGTTTCACAGCCCATTGGTTCGCTCTTCGCCAACCTCTGGCAATGACCACATAGTCTGCTGGAGAAGCTTAGTGGATCGAACAGAATCTGAGGACGAAAATGGATTGTCAACGTTTCAAGTCCAGATCCATCCATTGGACTAAGAGTAGAGGGGGAGATGGGCAATATAAAGATGTGAGGAAGGGGCATGGGGCAAAAGCTGGTAAGTGATAGCTGAATTTAGACAAGGAGGAGTTGATTGGCAGATGGAGTCAATTAGGAGAGGGATGGGTGACAATAGTGACGAGGCTGGCAGGTGATCGGTTGAGGCAAGGGGCTGCAGATGATGGAATCTGATAGGAGAGGAAGGTGAATCATGGGACCAAATAAGCGAGGAAGGGGACCCAGCAGGAGTAGTGAGTGGTTGATAACCAGATGGAGTGTGTGGGGGATGGGAAAGAAACTGGATCGTAGGGGGGCTGGAGGTGGGTGATGGGTCCCGGAAAGTCAGGTACGGGTGAGTGGACCTGGACAGTTCAGAAGGGAGAAGGTACAGAAGGGAGAGCAGGTTACCTGAAATTGGAGAAATTAATGTTCATGCCATTAGATTGTAAACTACCCAGGAGGTATCTGAAGTGTTGTTCAATGCTTGTGTTAAAGACAAAATCCACTATTTTTCCTCCAAAACATGGAGATTCAGTTATGAATGATGTAGCAGTTGAACAAGGCTGATGATTTTTATTAGTTCAATAGAAAAGTGTACACGTAGTAACAGAACAAGGAGTTTCAGTACCTGATATAGCAATGATGTGACCCCATCACTGAAATGTATGGGATTTAACATCCAAAATCTCATCCATGGTGGGCAAGAACACTGGCAATGTCCATGGGACATATTAAGGGATTTCTTAATTAAAATCTTTTTTTTTTTAGGAGCCTGCAAATATTTTTATTTGCAAACTAGGTAATCCTCCCACACTGTCCATTATTAACCAGCAATCATGCTGGCAAGATGAGATCTCACTTAATATTCTCTTATATCCTGCTTTGCAGGGCTCTCCAATGCTGATTATAGCACATGAACAAATCCCTGATAAATTCACAGAAATGTTTCTTTGCAACGTAACTATTTCCTCATTAGTGGCAGGCTGCTTAGATTGCCAGCCAGGTTTAGTTTCTTCAAGAAACTCCACTTTACTCATGTAAATAATAGTTGACAGTTTGAATATGTTGTGTTACAGTTTCACAGCGATAACTATCCAACATTACAATCAATGAAGCTGAAAATAATGTTTGTTACAATTCATCAACTACATTGGGATACAATGTGAAAGGAACATGAATTTTGGCTAAACTTAAATACAAAATGCTGAAGTAACTCAGCACGCCTGCAACATTTCTGGAGGAAATGGATAGGTAACTTTCGGGTCGGGACCCTTCATCAATCCCAATCCAAAATGTCATGTAGCAGTTTCTCGAGAGATGCTGCCTGTGTGTTACACCAGCATTTTTTTTTTGCTATCTTTGGTATAAACAAACATCTACAGTTATTTTATTACATAATGTATTAGGCTAATATTTCTGGCCAATAAAATCTCATTAAACAATGAGAAATCCCTCCTGAAACTCCTTAAAGTTTGTTTAAAACAATGGTAGCAGTCGATTATTTCAAGGTTAAAGTGGTAAAGAACTGATGAAGTCTCAGTGTCCAGTCTTCATAATAAATAGATTTGGTGCATTATCAAACCATTTGAGGACTGGTCATTGATTTAAAACATTCTCCAGAATGCTGCTTCATATGCTATGTATTTCCAGCAGATTTTCTTTCCATTTACTTGTTTTGTTTATGTTAAAATGCATTTTGTGCGTTTTGTTGCATTTTAATGGTATGACTGGTATAATCAAATTTATTGTATTTTGCAAACCATACTTGGCTAAATAAAGTATGATCATGATAACTTTATTCATACGAATCTGCAAGCATGTTGTCAGGCTCTTCTTAAAATGGCCCTAATGAGTCTCCAAGTTTTCTTTGATATAACGAATCTCCTTCCTGGCTCATATTTGGATGTCTGGAGTACATGGAGTCAAGGGTTCTGGGGAGAACGCAGGAGAATGGGGTTAGGAGGTAGATCAGCCATGATTGAATGCCAGAGTAGATATGATGGGCTGAATGGTCTACTTCTGCTCCTATCAATTATGACCTTATGTGGTGTTGATATGGAGAATTTGCACTGACGAATTTAGAATTGATTCGTTGAATGAAGAACACGATCTGTAATTTGGTCTTATGCTATAATAATTCATATATACTGTGCATTAAAATAAAGTTTTCAGGGTAAAAACATTGAACAGTCGTCATATCATTGTATAAAATTCACCTTGTATATAAACTAATTTAAAAGAAATACCAAGAGTAACTCTAAACTTATTCCAAGTAATTTTTAACATTTCCTTATCCTCCAGTCATTGATCGTAATACCAGTAAGCAACTATCTGTTTTGATTGAAGATAGACACAAAATGCTGGAGTTACTCAGCGGGTCAGTCAGCATCTCAGGAGAAAAGGAATAGGTGACGTTTGGGTCAAGACCTTTCATCAGACCAATTTTTGTCTGCATCAGTCTATTTTGATTTGCATGCACTCAGCTGACTGATTATAAGTTTACCCTTCTTATGAAGTTCTTAAACAGCGAGTCAACTAAGATGAAAGAAAAGCAATGAACGAGAAACACACAATAACACAAAACTTTACAGCCGATCAAACGGACCTTTTCTCCAATGGTATAGTAATGATTTGGCACTAACCTCCGAGCTGGTAAGTTAACACCAGCAGCAAGTGTTGATGTACAAGTTAGCAAGCAGAGTATTCCTTCAGAGTAGGCCTGCTCTATAACCTTTCTTTCATCATTTGTCAACCCGCTATGATGGTATGCTAATCCATAAGGCACGGTTCCACGTAAAACAGGGCATATCACACCATTTCCGATGTCTTTCAATTCCGCAATAAGAGCACACTTTTCTTTCGCCTTTACAGAAAGGAATGACCTGGAGAAAAGAATATAAATGAGAGGATTCACAAAATCAGCACGGATTAATAAAATGTTTGATTTAGTATAGAATTTATATATTTAAGGCAGAGAGATATATTCTTGGTTAGTATAGGTGTCAGGGATTATGGAGAAGGCAGGAAAATGAGGTTAAGAGTGGAAGATAGATCACCCATGATTGAATGGTGGAATAGACTTGATGGGCCTAATAGCCTAAATCTGCTCTGATCACATGAACCTATTAGCAAATACGCAAGTCGTAACATGGAAACAACCTTTTTGTGGTTCAACCATGTCCCCATTACCAAGTAAATCTAGTCTTATTTACACCTACCCCAGTTCCAATAACCCTTTCTTTTTATTGTGTGATTCAATCTAACTTTGGAACATTCAGTGTCCCTATCATAAACAATAGCCAATGTGATAGATTGCATAGCTCCACAACTCTTGGTGTAAAGATTATTTTTATTATGATTGATCCAATGCCATCTTGGGCCTCTATTTTTTGCCTATTGTCATTAGTGAGGATTCTGGTTACCATTTAACATTCTCCATGTTGGAGTAAGTGACATCATTATTATTACTACATTCAGGCAATAAATATATATGTTGACACCAGAGCTACTACAAAATGATTTCCTTCCCAAATGGAATCTAGAGAGAAGCAACGTGAAAACCGTTATTACAATCGACTGTTGAATCAGATTAGATTCCTAAAGAAAATTTAGCTATGCTGAACTCAATTATTAATAATCTACTCACACATGTGGTTGCTTGAAAATGCAACAAATGAAATTCCAAAATGTGAATGTGCAGTAATTGTGTGCATACTTGCTTAAATACTTGCAGAGCATCTTGCTCACATTTTCACAATTCTTTTTAGTCGGACAGAACAAAAGACAGGAGTGTTGTGGGATAATTTCAGTCACAAGTGCAATTAGATGATCTGGATCAATCTTCTTCATATCACTTGAATACTATGAGAACGAACAAAATTTTAAAAATCACAACCAGTCTCCACAATAACAATACATTCCAATAAATATCACAAATATCACAAATTTAGAATGTTTTAACAAATTAGTAGGAATACAGAAATAATCCCATTGTTGTATCTAAACAGAAGTATATTGGCAATTTGAACTGCAATTAGTTGTAATTAATCTGGGGCAAAGCGGAATCTCCGGATTGCCGCAATGCTCAGGCAAGGGGACGTTGGAACACATCCTGAGCTGCTGCCCAAAGGCTCTTGGGCAGGGCCGGTACACCTGGCATCATGACTAGGTTCTTAAACCCATTGCAGAAGCCATCACCATGGGAATCAGGAGCTGCAGACGAGCAAGGCCCACCACCCAGATAATCACCTTCGTGAAGGCCGGAGTGCAGCTGGAACTGACAGTGCCGTGGGAGGACCGTCTGGAGGAGGCCCACGAGAGAAAGATGACCAAGTACGAAGAGCTGGTCATAGACTGCCATAAGCAGGGCTGGAAGGCAAGGTGTCTGCCCATCGAGGTTGGCTACAGGGGTTTTGCAGGGCAGTCGCTCTACAAAGCCTTGAGTGCACTGGGCATCAACGGAATGCAGGAGAGAAGAGGTCCATGGGGAGGAGCGAATGCCACCTGAACACAAGTCTGATCAACCACAGCTGGGTCGCCTGGGCGAGGGGGTCTGATGTTGAAAGGCCCGAAACACCCAATGACCCCAGGTTACATCGCTGATGATGGGTTCAGGAGCATGAATAAATTTATTTTTATCAAAATAAGCTTGGCCATCTGGCACTTGGAAAAAATAATAATTTTGTATTATAATGTACCTTGTAGTTCAACAGGCGAGCAAATGTAAAACCATCTTCTGATTTGTTGTTCACTTCATAAATACTATCTTGAATTTTAACATATTCTTTTAACTGGATCTAAAAAATAAAAAAAATTGTAGTTAAGTTTAACAAACTAAATAAACACAGCCAAACACAATAAAACCTCCTGGGCACCAACACTTTGTACATGATTTAACCTGCAATAACACCATTGTTTTCTTTATCACCTTCATCTCCAAATGTGAAGTCAGCATTAATTAGAAAATGTATACCGTTGTTTGATTGGCATTGCTTAATATCATTTCATCAGAGATGGCACAGTGGCGCAGCGGTAAAGTTGCAGCCTTACAGCGCCAGTGATCCGGGTTTGATCCTAACTACAGAGACTGTCTCTACAGAGCTTGTACATTCTCCCCATGACCGCGTGGGTTTTCTCCGCGTGTTACAGTTTCCTCCCACGCTCCGAAGATGTACATATTTATAAGTTAATTGGCTTTGGTAAAATTGTAAATTGTCCCTCGTGTGTAGGAATGTGTTAGTGTATGGGGTGATCAGTGTGGAATCTGTGGGATGAATGGCCTGTTTCTGGGCTGCATCTCTAAAGTCTAACAGTCGAAGAACTCTACAGGTAGCCAACAGAGGAAGGTTTCATCCCTTCATTAGCGAGACCCACACCCTGTGCAACATAAGTCTTTTACTGACAACATTGTGATAAAAAGTGAATGCAGCATCTTGGCATCTGATGCTAGTCAATGCAAACCCTTAAACGAATAATATTTTCTAAACGAACAACCGTGTGATATTTTAATCATAACACTTCTAAAGGATTTTTAGTTGTATATAATAACAATAAATGCCATAATTCACAAAATCCTCAACCTAGTGAAAAGACATCCCATTTTCCTAATTACAAAGCTTACCTGGACTTTCATTACAAGTGAATTATCACTGGAATATTCTTAAAACAAATCTCAGGATGACTGCTGTTAGATCCACACTGTTATGAAACAAGACCATTAATTCAAGGTTGCCAATTACTGTCTAATTTCTCTTACCTTTGTCAGGTTAATGAATCAGTAAATCCTGGGCATCAGGTAATGGCAGACAAAATATGGAGTGGCTGGGATTCCTCATTTAACAAATTTTAAATAGCAGACGAAACACCAGGGAACAAAGTGCATCTCATATTGAAATGGAGAAAGAAGTAACTGCAGATGCTGGTTTTTAAAAAAAAGACACAAGCTGCTGGAGTAACTCAGCGAGCCTGGAGATCATGGATTCTGACGTTTCCAGCCGAGATGAATCCCGACCTGAATCGTCAACTACCCATGTTCTCCAGAGATGCTGCCTGCCCTGCTGAGTTACTCCAGCACTTTGCATGTTATTTTTTCATGTTCAAATGGCTCTTTAGTCAGAAAATGCAAAATTGTCCTTTTATATGTTAGCAAAAACCAAAATGCTAAATTCTAATTTTCCTGCTAACCTGATATTACAAATTAAGTTACGTATTGCATTAATTGCCACCCAAAAAAATGTTATATGATTATACAAGCTATTCCCACGATACAATGGATGTTGTTCAAATGTTTTTTTTCCCCTATGCTCATTTCTTTCACTCCAATTTTCTTCTTTTGTTTGCTTTGAATAGATTTAGGGATACTCCAAATAAACAATATCTGCAAATTTACCTATTTTAGGGTCCAATTTTCTCCACTAATGTTTATTCTGCTTTTGTTGTTGAAACTGGATTTCAGATTGGTTAAACGTCTCAAGTGAATGAAACTGGTATCCATTATCTGTTTTGATTTTGTGTTCTTGTGGGTAAGATTTATCAGGAATACAAATTCCTTACATAATAAGTATGCAAAATGACAAATTAAATTACAACTTTGAACAGAATCCCTTTATAGCTCAGTATAAACCCGCATATCTACTTAAATCATTAATTTGGAATCAAAAACAGAAAAGTGAAGTGGATTGCACTCACAGGTCGAAAGTTGCTGGTATAATGTTCTGCTTTCAGAAAGTGCTGCAAATCGCTAACATTATTCAAAGTTGCACTCATTCCAATGATTTGTGTGGTTTCTGGAAATGGAAATAAAATAAAATGTTAAATGTCAAACATGCGTGCAGCCATTTATTTGGAATTGGGCAAACTAACTTATCCAGTAAAATTGTTATTTATTTATATTTAAGCTTGCTCTGATGATTAATGTTGATAATGGATAACTCAATATGGACATGGAGTCTTTCTGAAGACTTCCTTGCACCAACTGCTTGATTTAAAGAGTTATTTCAATGTTTAAAATAACCAAGTTTTTCAATATCACTTTCAAACCAATTATTTACAGCAAAAAAACCCAAATTATTTTATTACCAATAAAAAATAATCTGGGATGTGCACATTGAGCTAATAATTATTTTATTCCAAACCATCAACCAATTATTAAAATGGCTCGTGGATATTTTTAAATTTATACTTAAATTTATTATTACAATACTCAATGCATGGCAGAAGCTATGCTTTTCATCATCCGTTAGGCTCAGATGTCAGTTGAATTATTGCTTCACTCATCTAATTTACAATAAGGCATACTCCCTCTGTCAAAAACATTTGTGTCACTAGTTTAAGTTGTTGTCAATATAGATTAATAACAGAACTCAAGTACAGCCTCTATTTGGTAGCTTATCAACCATGTAGAATGCTTCATTATGTAAAACCAGAGTAGAGACTATATTTAGTTTATCCTTTTTTAATTCTGGGCATCTATCCATCACTTTTTCATACGTAAACCAGGTCACGTAATAATGTAAAACACAAACTTTAAATCATCTATTAGTTATGAGAGTCGGGTTGGCCAATGATGGGTTGTTGCTGTATGACTATTAGTGAGAAAAAAAAATCTAATATATATTTCATATCACAGAGGAAATTTATAGCGAATGCAAGAGAGTTTTGAAAAACAGTAGGACAATGCTTCCCCATTTTTTTCCACAGCATTGAATTATCTACATTACATATTCTGTTGGTGGCTGCTTCAACAAATCTTGGTCAGGTTAACTGCATAAATGTCTTCTTATCACATTCTTGAACCAAACTGAGAAACAGTTCAGCATGTGCTGCTTGTGACAGTGATCTGTATCCACTTCTATGTTTAGCAAATTACTTGGCATCTCATAAAGAACTGAACAATTAACAAAACACAAACTGTTGTTAAAATGTTACTCACTGCTTGTGTAGAGGATTTTAGACAAGGCCATTTCCAGGACTGCTCCACGATTCCCTTCACCAAGCATATGCAGCTAAGATAGAACAGAAAAAGCCCATGGATAACTAAGTGCGCATTTATTTAGTTTGATTAACTTAGAAAGGTGCAACATTTGACATTCTCACACAAGCCATTTAAGAAGGGACAAAACATTCCTATCGTGCATTTGTGAGGATAAAAGCAAGATGCAAATAACTGAATGCTTCCGTTTTGAGAATTGTCTAAAAGAAGGAAATGATGGTAATAATGGGAACAATGGGAAGTGGGGGGGGGAGATTATTTGAAACAGTCTCACCCAATAAAATGCATGCCTGCTGGTGGATGGGCATTATTCAATACTTTATGAAGATAATGTACCATTAACAATGTTACTGAATAAGGCAGATTGACTTAGCCATAATTTTTAGGTATTTACATGACAAGCTGTTATCAAAATAGAAGTTTCAACAGGAAGAATGATAATCTTGTCACAGGGTAGATTAGGGGAGTGGCAATGGAAAGAAAATGGAGCAACTCTTTAGAGGGAATTTGTTAAATTACTACATTTAAATTATGATTATTTAAACATACTTAAAACGTTTCTAATTGTACCCGATTTTCAGATGTTTTTAGAGATTGTGGAAAAGACGTTTAACAGCACAAGCTATCAAAATGTAATGCAGCTTGTGGTGGAACTTATCCATGGCAGCCAAACGGCTCATAACATCCTGCTGGCCTCATTACTGTACCTTCTATAAGTGAACCATTGTGAACAACTCATTAGCAAATCACAATGAATAAAGTTCCTTTGGTTGTTTTTCAACCCCCTCTCTCTCCAACTGTCCTGATTAATTTATCAACCATTTGCTTTATGAAAAGCATCTCACGATGGTGACCCCAGCCTCACCCCCATCAGAACAATTCCCTTGTACTATCCACCCTCCCTGCAACTTGATACCAATTTATTTTCTTACATTTCCAGTTCTGATGGGAGGTCTTTGGCCTGAAACATTAATGGAGATGTTATCTGATTTTGAGTGTTACCACCCTTTATTGGTCTTATTTCAGGCTTTTGAAATGCTACCAGGGTCATTTATTGAATCAGGCTTAGTTTCCGCTACCTATGAATCTGGTTGCCATTCATGGCCTGTGGCAGTCACAGAATGGCTGTAGGTTGTGAGCTGCACAGTTGCAGTAGCACTACAGGCATTGTCCAAGATATGGATTATGTGCAGGCAGATATGCTTAGTTTAATTTGGCATCATGGTCAGCACAGTCATCGTGGGCTGAAGGGCCAGTCCCTGCGGTGTACCATACTGTTTTATGTCTGTGTAGTATGAATAAGAACCCACAGTAAATTCATTCAAGCTAGGAAACACCAGTAAGTTGGAGATTATTTTGCTTCGTCCACTTTACTTCCATACAAGCACAATAGAACAGATTTTGCTCTTGTCATGATGACAGAACATTAAGTATCCACATCATAATTGCCAAACTACTCAGTGTAATGGGGAAAGCCCAGTCTCTGTTTATGATCCAATGCAATAAGCGAGTTCGGTATTTCGACTGCGCATGTCCAGGTCATAGGCAAGGCAAGGCAAGTTTATTTATATAGCACCATTCATACAAGCTGCAATTCATAGTGCTTTACAAAAGAAACAAGAGAATAACATAGTTTAAAAACATTGCAGAACCACAATACAACACAGGACAACAAAATAGCCAATAAGCCAATTGCATGAATAGTAAAACAAAATCACTAAAATATTAAGGCGATTTTAAAAGCACATAAAAAGGTTAAAACAAGAAGATTAAAATTACCCGCATGTAGGGTCATGAAAAAGCTACATCAAACAATAGTGTCTTTAGGCCTAACTTAAATGTGGTTACAGACTGTGCACATCTCAGGTGTTCAGGGAGCCTGTTCTACAGGTGTGGAGCATAGAAACTGAATGCTGCTTCAACCCTTTTTGTTCTCACCCTGGGAACATGGAGTAAACCTGTCCCCGAAGACCTGAGGAGTCTAGGTGCCTCATAAACAACAAGAAGGTCAGAGATGTATTTTGGACCCAGACCATTCAGAGCCTTGTATGCCAGTAGCAGAATTTTAAAATCTATCCTTTTACACACAGGGAGCCAGTGCAAAGATTTAAGGACAGGTGTAATGTGGTCCATTTTCTTGGTGTTGGTTAAGACTCTGGCAGCGACATTCTGGATAAGCTGCAGTTGTTTAATTTTACTGAGACCTGTAAAGATACTATTACAATAATCTAACCTACTGAAGATATATGCATGAACACGTTTTTCAGTGTCTTCTTTGGACAGAAATCCCTTGATTCTTGCAATGTTTTTTAGATGGTAGTAGGCAGATTTGGTAATGGTCTTTATATAGCTGTTAAAATTCAAATCCGAGTCTATAACTACACCAAGGTATCTGGCTTTGTCTGTGGTTTTCAATGTAATTGAGTCAAGTTGAGCACTTATCTCTAGCATTTTTTTGGGGCCAAGGACAATAATTTCTGTCGTATTTGCATTGAGCTGGAGGAAATTCTGGTTCATCCACTCATTAATTCGTTTGACACACTGACTCAGTGAGTGTAGGGGACTATGGTCATGCGGTGACACTGTGATATAAAGTTGTGTGTCATCGGCATAAGTATGGTAGGATATGTTAAAATACTCTATGATCTGAGCTAGGGGGAGCATGTAAATATTAAACAAGATGGGTCCAAGAATGGAGCCCTGGGGAACCCCGCATGTGAGTTTTGTATGTTCTGATTTATAATTACCAAGGGAAACAAAATAATCCCGATCTTTCAAGTAGGATTTGAACCAGTCCAGCACAGAACCAGAGAGTCCTACCCATTTCTCCAGTCTGTCAAGTAGTATGTTATGGTCCACCGTATCAAAAGCAGCACTGAGATCTAGAAGTACCAAAACTGAAGCTTTTGATGCATCACTGTTTAGATGTATGTCGTTTAGGACCTTAGTAAGTGCAGTCTCAGTGCTGTGATGTGGCTGAAATCCCGACTGGAAAACATTAAAAATATTGTTTTGGATCATAAAGCTGTAAATCTGTTTATAAACTACCCTTTCAATGATCTTTGCCAGAAATGCTAAATTAGATATGGGCCTGTAGCTGCTCATAGCTGAGGCACCCAGATTAGGCTTCTTCAATAGGGGCTTGATCACTGCAGTTTTTAAGGCTTTGGGAAAATGCCCCAATCGAAGGGAAGAGTTTACTATGTTCAGCACTTCTGGTGCAACACTGTTAAAAATATTTTTTTAAAAGCTTGTGGGCATCAGATCAAGACAGCAGGTAGTGGACTTTAGCTGTTGAACAATTTCAGTCAGGGATGCACAGTCTAAAAGTTCAAAATGTTGTAGATTCATTAGTGAATCTGGAGGCATAAGTGACAAAGCCATGTTCCCTGGGGTGGTGCTACACATTGTTTGTCTTATCTTCAGAATTTTATCAGTGAAGGAATCTGCAAAGTCATTACACGACTTGCTGGACAGGAGCTCAGTAGGGAGTGATGACGAGGGGTTTGTCAGTCTATCGACAACGGCAAATAATGTGCGGGAATTATTATTTTTGTTAATAACCTCTGAGAAAAAGGACTGCCTTGCCCCTTTCAATTCCTGATTATAGATACGGAGGCTGTCCTTGTAGATGTCGTAGTGGACCTGTAGTTTGGTTTTTCGCCACCTACGTTCGGCCTGTCTACACTTTGTTCTTTGGGATCTCACTGCTGTAGCATTTCTCCATGGTGACTTTTTCCTTCCAGATAAAACCTTGGTCTTTAGTGGTGCAATAGCATCAATAAGAGTCGTAACATTGGAGCTGAAACCATCCACAAGGTCATCGACAGAGGCCGAGGGTAGAGTTGGTGATGGTGTAAAGGCCTGAGTGAACAATGCGCCGGTGTTTTCATTGATACAGCGCCTTTTGATCACCTCTGGTTCTTTTCTGATACTGCTAGCACAGGTTGTCGTTTTAAAAAATACACAGTGGTGATCAGAAAGAGCAACATCAGTCAGCATAACATCAGAAATGTCGAGACCCTTTGAAATAATCAGATCCAATATATGCCCCCTATTGTGAGTCGGCTCTGTTACGTGCTGATACAGTCCAAAATTGTCCAGAATGTTCAGGTGCTCTTTTGCACCTCCATCCTCAGCATTAACTATGTGAATATTAAAATCACCCGTTAAGACCACACAATCAAAATCAATGCATACGATGGACAGTAATTTGGCAATCTCATCAAAAAACTGTGCATCATATTTTGGTGGCCTGTAAATAGTTAAAAGTATTGTTCGCTGGGGAGAACTCAGCTGAACAGCGACATATTCAAAGGAGTTGAAATTACCACAAGACATTTTCTTGCATTGTAAAGTCTCCTTATATAAAATGGCAACTCCGCCTCCTTTTCTGTGCATTCTGACTTCATTCATAAAAATAAAACCAGGAGGTGCTGATTCAATCAAAACTGTGTCGTTATTATTTATACTTAACCATGTTTCTGTTAAAAAAATAAAATCAAGATTGTAACACGCCTTAAACATTCTCGGCAGCTGTGGGGCTCTGTTGTGTGCAGACCTGCGTTTTGTCCGTGGTCGGGGTCACCGGTGCTGCGGACGCTGTTGAGTTGCTGCTGGCACGTCCCTGTTCCCTCTCGGGTGTCCCGTCCCTGTCCAGGGGTGTTCGGGGTGGCCGGGCAGTGGTGGCCCCGGACTTGCAGCTGGTTTCAGGTCAGCTCTGCCTGTCCAGCCGGGTTGACCAGCAGCCCTGGACTGGCGGGGCGCAGGCCTGGAGCGGTGGTCGCCACGGACTTGCAGCCGGCGCGGGGGGGGGGGGGCGCTGGCTTCGGCTTGGGTCTGCGCCGGGGACCGTCGGCTGCGCTTCTCGCATGGCTGTCGGTTGGCCCCCTTGTTGCCGGTGGGGACCAAGTTCCGGTCGGGGATGCACACGGGATGCTGCGGTGGCTAGGCGGGTCAGGGAACATCTCTGGAGATGGGTCTCGACCCGAAACGTCACCCATTCCTTTTCTCCGGGGATACTGTCTGTTCCGTTTAGTTGCTGCATTGTATTTTGTGTGTCCCCGTTGATAGCTGGTGCTGGGTGGGGTTGGCCGGCAGCCACTAGGTGGGGTGGGGGGTGTGGCTGGCGGTCCACAGCCCGTCTGGGAGAGGGTTTCTCAGGAGTTACAGCGGGGTTGGGCTAGAGTTGGCGATTCTTCTCCCCGCTGGCTGCTGTCCCGTCGGTCCGGAGCTGTTGATTGGCCCAGCGGGACAGGAAGAGTTGAGCTGAGGTTGGCGCCTTTCTGCGCTGGCTGTGGGGTTGGGGGCTGCTGCTCCGGGCTGGTGTCCCGTCGGTCCAGATGTCTCCGGATGGGGATGGGACACTCGGGGGGAGGGACGGGGGTGCTCCAGTGGCGGTTGGGCGTCAGGGACCCGGGTTCGATCCTGGCTGCGGATGGGGGTCTGTGTGCATGCAGCTGCCGAGAATGTCTCTCTGCCGGTCCAGTCCCCCCCCCTTTTTGTTTTTCTTTTATAGCGAGTGACCTTTGACAAATTCCATGATCCCTTGCGTTTTTTTGAATACTGAACTCGCTTATTCCTGGGGTTGTGGTGTTTACAGCCTTCTCTAATGTATTCAAAATAAATTACTTTAAATTATATGTTATTTCAACTAATGTCACTCTAAAATACCCAGAAAATTATTTGCTTTCGTGAAATGAAAATGGCATGAATTTTAAATAACATGTTCAGAATTATTGTTTAGTTATAGAATCCCATCATTTAAAGTACATTGTGATTCCTTTATGAATACATCAAAATACCAGAAATTGTCTACAGTTGTTTAAGAAAAGCCCCACAACCAATTATTTTGGTTCATCTCCTCTCTGAATTATTTGTTTCAATCTGTCAATTTTCAAACGATTAGTTTAAAAAAAAAACTTTGCTTTTGACACATGGTAGACTACAAGAATATGTTTAAAGCGATAGACAACTTGGCCAGCCTGAAGACATTACAACTGCTGAACTCTATTACTCATTGATAATTAAACACTCTTGACTTGATTATGAACGGAATACCCAACAGCAACAAACTATTAGAGGCTATTAGATCATTGTGGGAAGCCATCCCCAAAACTCGCAGCAATCAGAGCACCAAAACTGGCCCTTCATCCCAGAGTTTGCACTGACCATCAAACACCCATTCAGGCTAACCCTACACTCGGCCCATTGTATTCTCCCCACTTTACTGTCATCCCCACAGATTCAACCTTCACTGCATGGCCAATTTATAGCATTCAATTAACTTGTTAATCTTTCTAATTTTGGGATGTGGGAGGAAACTGGAACAATCACATGGATAATGCATAAACTTTGAACAATCCCATCACTAGAGCCGTGAAGCAGCAATCCAATTATCTGTGCCACAATTAGTGTTTGTACACATTCAGCAACATGGGTTCATTTGTGACTTCCAGTGCTGGTGTAGAGTTCACACATTTTCCCCATATGTGTGCTCCCCCTACTGATGCTCCGATTTTTTCAGACATTCCAAAGGGATTCGTTAATTGGCCATTGTAAATTGCTCTTTGTTTGTAAATCAATTGTAGAATCCTGGAGAGTTGATGGAAATGAGAGCAGAATTTTTTTTTTTTTTTTAATGGGATATGTGTAGATGGCAGCTTGATGATCAGTGTGGACAGTGCCATACAGTCATAAGGCCTATTTCCATATCTTATGACTTTTTCACTGCATAAAGAGCATTTCCTTGTCACGGATTGTAAATTCTACACTAATAAATCTGAGTCATACAATGCCAAGCCTAAAAAAAAACTTTATCCGAAAGAGCGGAAGTGCATAAACATTTGCACAATCCATGTGCAACTGTACAGCAAAGTAACTCAATACAGCGGTTACAAGAAAATGAGATAGACACAAAGTGCTGGAGTTACTCAGCTTGTCACTCCTGCTGAGTTATTCCAGTACTTTGTGTCTATCTTTCGTATAAACCAGCATCTTTCAATTAAACCAGTATTCTTTGTTTCTACATGAAAATGAGGCATGACTAGGCTATTTGACAAATTGAGCCATACCACCATTCAATAAGATCATAGCTGATTTGTCTTCTTGTTACAATTCCGACCCCTTATTTTCAGAGTGTTACTTCTGATTCTAAGACCACAAGCCTGGAGAAACATTATCTCTTCGTTTACTTCATCAATCCTTGTAATAATTTTCTATATTTCATCTTTTCATTGTTCTAAACTTGAGAGGAAAGCCCCAGCCAGCTAAATTTGTCGTCATTGCCCATGACAAAAAACAATCTGTTTTTCACTGCACTATAGCAAGTTCATCATTTCTTAAATTGGGAAACCAAACCTATAAATAAAATATTTCTGGTCTCATCTCATCAGGATGATGACACCAGAATCCAACAGCACGGAAACAGGCCCTTCGGTCCAACTCATCTATACCAACCAAGATGCCCCATTAAAGCTAATCGCATTTACCCGTGTTTGGCCCATATGCCTTAAATCTTTCCTATCAGTGTACTTGTCCAAGTGTCTTTTAAATAGTATTTGGCTCAACTACCTCCACTGGCAGTTCCTTCCATTGACCCACCACCCTCTGACTGAAAAAGTTGCCCTTCAGTTTCCTATTAATTCTTGCCCCTATGTCCTCCGGTTTTTGATTTGCTTACCCTAAGTAAAATACATTGTGCCTTCACCCTATCTATCCCCCCACCCCTCATGACTTTATACACTTCTATATCATGACTCCTCTACCTCCTTTGCTCCAAGGTGTAAAGTTCTAACCTGTCCAACCTCTCCCTATAGCTCAGGTCGTCAAGTCCTGGTAACATCCTCGTAAATCTTCTCTGCACTCTTTTGAGCTTAATGAAAACATGTTTTTATTCTTGCCAGTATTATTAATCTTATGGAATGATAACAAGTTGACCATGTGAATAAGATTAGATGATTATGATTATGTCAGATTCTCCTTTTTAGCTAACTTTCTAAGCTAAAAATGTAACAAGGGAACTTGAATTGTAATTAACATTACTTTGTAATGGAAAAGAACAATGAGCTACATTTTTACTGGAAAGTACTTGTCAAAACGAGGAATTGTATAGTTATCCATTGTTGCTAATCGACCCAAGGCAAGAGGTAACAAAATTTCAAAGCAAACCTCCTTGTGGTTGGATACGATTTTTAGCAGGTTTCTTCATCCACCTAACAAGAAGCCTACTTAAAAATCCTCTAAAATGAATGACGTCAGGACATTCCTAGTTGCACTGTTTCCCTGTGAAGAGTAAAATTGGCCATGCAACCTTTCTAAGGAGTGCAACTGAAATTGAGTTATGAACGGATAACTGAGTCTGCACTACCCCCTCCATTCTACAAGGCTGCGCCATTACACTGCTATTTTGTTTCACTTTTGGATCCTTCCTTTGGGAACATTTGGTTATACACAGCAGCTGTCAATCAGTATACATACCTCATCAACCACAACAAGTCCCAAACTATTAATCCTTTCTGTTTCTATGAGGGAATTCACTAAACTGTGGGCCTTCTCAATGGTGGCAATATAGAGAGAATTCTTCTTGCGATGCTTGAATGGTGGGAACCTGCCTTTGCTTCCAGCATACTCTTCCACTAAGAAATTGCATTCTATTCCAAAAGCCGATAGATCTCGTACCTAAAGGAAACAAAAAATATTACAAATTGCTGCTTTTCATTCAAAAGGTTATTAAAACCAGTATGCTTTCCCCAATTCTCCTTCATCCAGGTTACACGAGTACATGGGTTTAGTTGTCCACAGACAGGTTTAAGATTATTAGTCGCTGAACACATCTCTCCGATATGCCCAAAATGCTTGGGGGAGCTCAGTGCTTGGACAATCAAAACTTGCATTTAAACTAGAGTTTATGCATTGGGGCACCAACATAAGAATGCGCTTATCCACAGTTCTCAAATGTATTTGTTTTGGTGACTGTAACACTCCAACTATCACGTAAAGAGGTTATGAAGAGGAATTTTGAAATAGGCGTGCTTTTGCATACCAGCCATAATATTTTTAGCAATATGGTTATGTGACAGGTCACACTGACTTATTCTGGTGTGCACTTACTTGCATTGATCAGGGAATTTTGGTATTATTTGCACACATTTGGAGAATTGTGTTCAGTGTTGGTCATCCTGCTATAGGAAGGATGGTGTTAAACTAGAAAGTGTGCAGAGATGATTTATGGGGGCATTGTCAGGGCCTGAGCTATAGGCAGTTGGTCAGGCGAGAACTTTATTCCTCAAAGTACAGGAGGCTGATGGCTGATCTTACAGAGGTATGTAAGATAAGGGGAATAGATGGGGCAAATGCACAGTCTTTTACTCAGAATAGGGGAATCCAGAACCAGAGGACATAGGTTTAAAGTGAGAAGAGAAAAAAATAATAGGAATGTACAATATATTATTCATAATCACACAAGAACATGCACAATGCAAATTTGCTGATCAACAATTTTAATATAAATCTTTAGTATTTTAAATACAAGTAATTTCTTCCTCAATAAATATTTTGAACAGTAAAATGTACTTTGGTAACAACATCTGGACCAGTCTCTTTAAGAGAATATCCATTGGCTTGCATGCAATAGACTGTTTTTTAGTTAAACTTATTCAGCACAATTGATTAAAAGAATGCATTATTCATACATCCACCACAAAATGAATGGATTCCTTAATAACCAATCGCCTAATATATTAATCTGTGGTAATTTTATTGCAGCATTAAAAATAACATAGTAAATCTGTTAACAGATTTCCTCACCTTCTCCTGGACAATAGCCACATATGGCAAAATAAACAGTGCATCTCTTTTCCTACACAGTATCTCTTGCATGATCAAAATCTCAGCGACCAATGTCTTCCCGCCACTTGTTGGCAGTGAATAAATAAGATTTTTTCTTTCTTGCACACAGCTTAACGTCAGACAAACATGTTGCCACTCTGTGAAGTTTAACACAAAACAATTGAATTTTTCACCAAAAGTAATAACTGATGCAATTAGAAAATATTAACAATAGCATTAAATCTAGCTTCTATTCTTCCTAAGGAAAATGACTTCCAGCTGCACAAATTGTATAAGTTCATTCTTGTTAAAGATAATGTCATAAATAAATTTGCAAAATTAGCAATGGAAATAACATTTTCCAAAATATTCTGAGATACTTCTGACGATAAAGCACAATGTTAAGGAAGAATGTAAAATCACAGAACTGCAGGTGCTGGTTTACCAAGGAAAGTCACAAAATGCTGGATCAGACAGCAGTGGAGGAAAGCATGAAAAAAAGGTGTCATTTCTGGATGGAACCCTTTTCAGACGCATAGTATGGGTGGGAGAAAGAAAGCTAAAAGAATGGAGGGGAAATATATGCCACGTTGAGGAAGGCGACAATGAAATACCACTATTAAGTGTATTTTAATATAAAATGCTGAAATGGTACCATCCAGTAATATGTAACTTTGTAAGCACCCTTCATGCATACTTGGCAAGGTATGCAAGCAAAGAATTTCACTGTGATTTGTCACATGTGTCAATAAAGTTTTCATTCATTCATTCCTGTTTTTTAATCCCATTTACAAATGTCACATGTTTACAAACTTAAAAACACCAGGAAAGAAATAATTGCTGAGTGAATGACTGCTGTTAAAATTAAAATATTTATTGGTAAATATTTATTTAACAGCTACCAATAAATATTTATTGGTGGGAATTTCATTACATGACTAACATTGTTCCTAATGAACTGAAAACAAAAAATTGGAAATGAATTCACTGGAGTAATGAATCTATCAAGTTCAGGCTAAGTGGACAAAATATTCCCATTTTTTAAAGTATAAGCAGACTTTAATGTATTAATTGCTCTTGAAGCAATGACTGAAAGACAACCATGTACTTTCAGCTGACTGGTTAGCATGCAACACAAACAGTTCACTGTTTCACTAGCAAAAGTCCATATAGGCACTGTCTACTGCCCTGCTCTACTGCTCTTGCTGATTTCTTCAAAAACTATTAGAATTGTGAGACATGATTTCCCAAGCATAAAGCCATGCCGACTATTCCTAATCAGATTAGCGTTTGTGCACATGCATTTTCTATTTCATCATACTATCCTTAACATTCAAACTTTTTTCCACTTTATCTTTACCGTAAAGCTCTTTGATGCCTTTCAACAGGAAAATCAAATCCTTAACTTTGCTTGGAAGTCCGTAAAATGGCCCCATATCAATGTCCGATATGGCTTGAATAGTTTTCATTGCAACATTAATTTCCTCAGATAGGACAAGCTCCTTCAATTGTTTGCTTCTTGATGAGTGTGGTATTGGTGAATTAGCATTTTCAGTCATTGCATTTTTAATCTGATCTTTAAGGCTGAGCCTCTTGTGTGTTCCAGAACTTGTAGTCTTTGAATGGTTGTGAACATTAAGACATTGCATTGTATTATTCAAAACTGAAGGACTGCCAGAAAGGTTATTGACAAAGCAGTTGAATGACAAGATGTCTTCTGGTTCTAACTCTTTGCTTTCATGTTTTACCAGTGGAGAATTAAATCCCTCCATTAGTGCAAGTTGTGAGTTTGGTAATTCATCTGCTTCAGCAGGCATCTCTGACAAAGTTTTAGAACAAAATTGTTCACTTGCAATATTACTTTGACTTGTACAGGAATCTTTAAGCAATTCAGCATCCTCTGTGAGAAGTTTGTGCATTTTAGTCTCATTCTGTAAATCAAGTGTGTCAGCTTCTTCCCTTTCATTTCTCTTTGGGCTTGAAGTGCAAACAGAATGTTTTTTTTCACCATCTTCAAATTGTGCCCTTAACCAGCTGTCATCTCCAAAGCTGTCATAGTCCCCAAAGAGATCCTCTTGACTATCACATTCAACCTGAAATAACACAACACCGCATTACAATTTCCTAATTAAAAAGCACACCAAATAATTAAAAAAAAACAAGTGCCAAGCTTAGACATTAAAAAACACTGGTGATTCCAAACCAAAATGAATCTGTGGAATTTCATTGGGTATTTTTTAAAGTGGAGATTGATAAATTCTTCACTAGTAAGAGTGTCAAAGGTTATGGGGAGAAGACAGAGAATGGGGTTGAGAGGGAAAAGTACATCAGTCATGATTGAATGGCAGAATAGACTCAATGGGGCAAATGGCCTAATTCTGCCCTAGGTCTTATGAACTTGTAACATTTTGGGTATGTTATATTTTCATTGGCAATTGCATTATTATTGAGAACAGGGAAAGGAGAATAAAAAACTTTCTGTTCAATATTACTATTTGATTGAGAAGATATTTTTTTTAAAACATCAGTGATCAATGAATGTAAATAGGGCTACACCATCACAGACTGCTCGTGTTTTTTGATTCATCAGTAACTGTTGCATGAATTGTGTGGTCAGTGGCAAAGCAACATGGCCCACTGCTGCCTCAAGGATTTAGCAATTTAAAATTAGAATTTTACATTGCTTGATCTCTACCACTGACCACCCGCAATCCTAAAATATCCCTCTCATGTCCATCAAGTAAGCTAAGTTGTGAACACAGCAAAGTATTATCTCACCAAGTAAAATTATGGTCAAGTAAAATGCACTATGTTAACCAATATGTGCAAACATTTTCAGTGCACAAAATAAAGATTGGAGCATGCAGATGAGATTTAAATCAAAATATTAAAGTAAAAATAAAACATAATTGCTTAAAAAAAATCAGATCCTTTTAATTAACTGAGGAAACCGTATTAGATTTTGGATTGTCAGTATGGGTCAGTAACCAGATAAAAACTTATATTCGTGCAACAAGGTGTTACCTTTTTTATGGCTTTTTATTACAGCAACAAAGATCCTCAGTATCTGAATTTCAGTGACATAGATGGAATTATTATGTATTATTATTATTATACCCTACACAATATTGCCTTGACACTAAGGGCCTTATGGCAGCATCATCTGGATTTCCACATTTGGCTGCACTAATATGCTTGTGTTACTGTCAGTTTTGCTATTTTAGATTAATGGACGATGGTAGTTTTTATTCGAATTAAAGTTAATGGAGTCACCAATCAGGAAGAGTATAATGGTTGACTGATACCAATGGTAACTTGCTAGCTCCAAGAACCAAAAGGTTATTTCCTCTCCTTTTGCCTGCCTGATCTTCCACCATATTATTCCATTATAAATTAACATTCTGACAAATGAAATTTGTTTTGCTGCAGTGGTATATCCTATTATGCTCTAAAAGGATACTCATCAATCCAAGTTTATGCAGGATGCACTCCTTTTAAATGTAGCACAATGAACTTGATAATGGAAATATAAAAAAACAATGGAAGACTTTGAAATCAGAACTGATTATGTCTGTGTGCTCTGCTTGAATTAATGCCACCTTATAATCGTACTTCAACAAAAACATACTTTTGATTCCACCCCGTGAATGTTTATCCCATGCCATAAAAAAAGAGTGAATCGGAACCCAGTTTTTGAAGAAAGAAAAAATCATGCTAACAGTTCATGATTACTCATTTTACATAATATTTAAATGTGAGAATTTCACTCCTCCTTCTTTGCACACAATGAAAGTTAACTATAATAAAAAATCAGTGTGATTTGGTTTTAGAATTAGTTGTTAGTTTTCTAAAAGCATCGTGATGGAAGGGAAGAGATAATAACTATATAGAAAAGCTAGGTTAATTGTCGTGCTGAATATATATCATCTTACAGATATGGAGGTGGTCGTGGGAGAGTTCCCTGATAACTTAATTGGATTTTACCAGTGCTTTTTAAAAGTAAAATGGGCACAGTTGTTTTTTTAATACAAGTGCAGGCCCATAAATATACAGGGATCCAATGCAGAAACAGATGTGCGGGCCAATTTAATTTTACACAGAGGATGTAATGTGCTGGAATGTTCTGCCGGGGGTGGTGGTGGAGACAGATACGATTGTGGCATTTAAGAGCCTTTTGGATGGGATAGAAATAGAAGAATATGGATTATGTGCAGGCAGATAAGAGTTGGTCTTGGCATCATGTTCGCCAATTACATTGTGGGCCGAGGGGCCTGTTCCTGTGGACACACATCTTTAAATTTAAGTTTAATAAAAGGTACATCACATCTCTATGTGTTGTAAGCAACCAAGTAAACTCAGTTCAATGGTTCATTTTTCTAAACTCCATGGAAGTGGCTTCCCAATTTTTCTGTACAATTTTCTGTCACATGGGGTCGGCACAGTATGCAGCAGTAGAGACGCTGCTTTACAGTGCCAGACACCCTGGTTCGATTCTGGCTACGGTACTGTTTGTACAGAGTTTGTATGTTCTCCGAGACCACGTGGGTTTTCTCTGGGTGCTCCGGGTTCCGCACACATGCCAAAGATTTTCAGGTTTGTCAGTTAATTAGCTCCTGTAAATTGATCCTAGTGTGTAGGATTAAACTAGTGTACGAGTGCTTGCTGATTGGTGCACTCAGTGGGTCAAAAGGTCTGTATCCACACTGTATCTCTAAACTGAAACTAAAGCAACATTTTCTGTTCGTATTTTTGTATATCTTTGCCAATCTGGTTAATCAAATTCAATCTTGTACGTTTTTATGTGCATTGGTACTTTTTAATTTAAATCTTGGCAGTTTGTTGCATCCTCTATATGATGCAAGAAAATTTAACCATGCAACAGTTCTTCAGCTCATGTAGTCTACATTGCATCTCCTCAGTCCAATTAGCCATTTCCCCAAAAACTATTCTCTCTCTCACATGCTCATCAACTCTTCCTGGCCACTCAAGCTAGGGATAATTCACACCAGCCATTAATTCACCAATCATCTCATCTTTGGAATGTGGAGCAACCCTGTGAAAACTTGTAAACTCATGTAGCCAGCACAGGCAAAAATAATCAAATCCATGTCACTGGAACAGTGAGGTTGCAGCAATAACTGTTGTCATTATATCACCCAACCTTCATTCTTATTGCCTCCCTCTATTTAATATTAAGAATATTATTGATAACAATAGCTCATCACGAAATATATAAATGCAACGGAATTTCGTTTGGAATTGCATATATCGATGTATTTCTAAATGACAATAAAATTTGTTTGATTGATTTGATTGATATAAATCCAACTCTCGTACATATGGCAAATCACTGTAGTTTGCAGTAGTACCTGGTCCATATGATCCATAGGTACTGATGCAGCAGATTGTATCTCCTCCTTCTCTCCCAGCAACGTTATTTCATAAACACTCGTGTGGTTATTGTTCTTTCTCTTGCTTGGTGGAGTCTCAACAGTCCTCCTAACTTCCCTAACTCGCTTTCGGATACAATCCCATTGATTAACATCCTCGCTCTCCTCAGCCTGGTCCAAATCCATTTTAAGGCGTAGGTAGTCACATCACTGTAATTCTGCTCCTTGGTATGCCATGGGGCGTGGCTAAAGTCCACCTTATTCTGTAGCATTACTCCAGAAAACCCAACGTTGAATTTTTACTCAACTAGTCAACTATAAAACCACTTCAATGAGACTCATGTAAAATCACAACTCAATATCCAGATCATAACAGATAAAATCATACATATATCTCACGTGCGCAATCACGCTCCATTACACTATTAAGCTGCACAGATCGTCAAGCACTTTGACTATACCATTAACCTGCACAGTTCAACCGCCACCATACTATTCGTCCGGGGTTCATCCGGCACTGTGATGATAATTCGCACAGATATGAGATCATCATGCACTACAGTGCTAACCCACACGGATCCCCACCCACAAATACTGTTAACATACACAGATCACCATGCACTGCACTATTATCCCGCTCAGTTCACCCTCGACTACACTGTTCACCCTCCCTTGTGATTTCCCCCAAAGATCCATCTCCCACCCGCTGCGCAGCGAAACACCATCGTCACTTCCGGGAGTTAACCTCCGCTCCCGCACGCGCGCGCGCCCCAGTCTCAGCGCGTGACCGACTGGCCGTTGGACTTTGGCCGTTGACGAGGCTGGCAGCTCGCGCGTCGCCAGTGCGTGGGAAAGCGGAGACTTGAAGCGAAGACCGTAGAGCGCAGCATGTGATCTTTCACTTGAAAGGTCTTGCGCATGCGTGAGCGGACGTATTTCCGGGATAGTGCGCATGCGTGGCCTTGCCGCTGGGTCGGACAGCGGCGATGCAGCGGGCACTCAGGGCATGGAAACCAGGTACAGCTCCCTGTATTGTCTCGTCTCGTCTACCGAGGGACAGTGAAGAGCTTTTGTCGTGTGCTAACCCGTCAAGGGAAAGACAATACATGGTTACAATCGAGCCGTCCACAATGTAAAGATACATGATAAAGGAATAACGATTAGTGCAAGATAAAGCCAGTAAAGTCTGGTGAAGGATAGTCCGAGGGTCACCAATGAGGTAGATAGTAGTTCAGGACTGCTCTCTAGTTGTGGTGGGATGATTCAGTTGCCTGGTAACAGTTGGGAAGAAGCTGTCCCTGAATTTGGAGTTGTGTGTTTTCACACTTCTATACCTGTTGCCTGGTGGGAGAGGGGAGAAGAGAGAGTGGCCTGGGTGAGACTCGCCCTTGTCTATGCTGCTGGCCTTGCCGAGGCAGCGTGAGATGTTAGATGGAGGTAATGGAAGGGAGGTTGGTTTGCGTGATGATCTGGGCTGATTCCACAATTAAACACGGAGTTTGTACATTCTCCCCATGACCTGCGTGGGTTTTCTCCGAGACCTTCCGTTTCTTCCCACACTCCAAAGATGTATAGGTAAAAATTGTCCCTTGTGTAGGGTAGTGTTAACATGTGGGGATCACTGGTTGGTGGGTCGAAGGGCCCGTTTCCAAGCTATATTTCTATACTAAACTAAGACTGGTAGCAGGGAGGCTCCCGGATCACTGCGTAAACAACGAGGCACTTAATGGTTTAAGTTGTTAGGATTGCAGTTATTGCAAAACATTTATTAAATTAAGTCTGAAGAAGGGTTTTGGCCCGAAACGTTGCCTATTTCCTTCGCTCCGTAGATGCTGCTGCACCCGCTGAGTTTCTCCAGCATTTTTGTCTACCTTCGATTTTCCAACATCTGTAGTTCCTTCTTAAACATTAATTAAATTATGATGTACAGCCCTAGCCAAATTGTGAAGCTACTCCTGTCGTTACTCCAGCACTTTGTTTTTTTGTAAACCAGCATCTGTAGTTCATTATGTCTGGTGACGCTTTGAGGCTGCAGGTTTCAGAGAGTCAAACAATGTAGGAGTTGCTGAGGTGGTTTAATGATGTGGTAATGGGGTTGAGGGACATGAAAGTGATGATTCTGGTAGACAGGATGGTGAAGATGGTGTTTGTCATCATTGCCTTCTTCATTGGTCAGTACATTTAATGTTGGTCAGTACATGGCCAAGACATTGGAAAGGTCATATTTCTGGTCACCCTGCTTTTGAAAGGATGTTGTTCAATTGGAAAATATACAAATATAGATTTATGAAAATGTTAACAAGTGGCTTGATAAGTGGGTACATCTTTCCCCAGAGCATTTGAGGGTGATCTGTGTGGGTTAACAGTGTAGTGCATGTGATGTGTGTGGGTGCCCTCTCATATTTGAATTTTCCATCCTAGGAAACAGATTTAGACTGGCCACCCATCGATGCCTATCATCGATAAAATGTTTGCAAAGTGTTCTTTGTTATTAAGTAAGCATTTTGGTATCAACTTGTGTTGGATTTATTGCAGACATTGTTTCGAAGTATCTTCACAGATGGGATGTAAAAGTGACACTTTGAATTAATTTACAAAAGTATTTGCAATCTAAGAGTCCTCAAAGAACAACTGAAAGCTGACCTGCATTCCAGATTTTCAATTGTTTGTTTTTCAGTGTACTGGCAAAGGGGAGTCAGCACTCAGCAGATTCCAAGCACTTCTGATATGGTAAGAAAAATAATCTGAAACGAGGTTGAAAATATAAAAGCTGCAGGTGCCAGAAATCTAAAATAAAAATAAAATAGTGGAAGCACTCAGCAAGTTGGAGCAGCATCTCTGGTAGGAGAAACAGTTAGTGCTCCAAACTTGACAAAGGATCTCAGACCTGAAGTGTTAACTCTTTCTTTTTTCATGGATGCAACTTATCCTGCAGTTTTTTTTCTGTATTGTCAATCTCTATATATGTACCTGATGTGAGGTGATCTGCTGTACTTTTAGATCTGTGGTTTCATTATGACATGCATTTTCCTAGTGGCACTCAAAGAATACACAAATTTTACCAGGATATTAAAATGTTTACCCCTGCCCATTAATCCCTTCTTAATTTTGCCCAATGCAATCTCTAAACCGTTCCAGTCCAGTCTTTCAGTCCACTGGTCTCGCTGTTTGTTGGGCGCTGGATTTCTACATACCCCCACCTTCACAATCCTTCTCTTACTAGATTCTTCATACTAAACATTCGTCATTATTTTTTTTAATTGTCATTAACCAATCTTTTGGTTGATGTCCATTCCTTAAAGAAAGATGTGTCATCTTAACCTTCTGTACATTTACCATTCATCTAAGTGTGTTGAAGATTTAATGTCATGAAAATGCCTGCATGCAGTAAACATAAAATGAAAAATGCAAACCTTTTTGTACATTTTCATCTTAACACAATTGATATGGATAACATGGTTTTGATTGTATATAGTAATTGAAGTGTTAGTTGGGCATTAATGTTTCAAGTACTCAAATAGTTTGCATTTTCTTATAGCCGATAAAGTTAGAAAATCCTTTCAAAGAACCTCCCAAGAAGTGCATTTTGTGTGGCGTTTCAGTGAATTACAAGAACGTACAGGTTTGTCCATACTAATCATTACAAGCTGGGGAAGATTTTAATTAAATTAATTGTGGGAGGAAACATATGGTCACAGGCTATATGATAGGGCATTGAAGAATGGTTTTGCCATGGTAATTATGTGTATTAACATTCCATCACTCTAGGTAAATGCCACTATTTTACTGTATGTGAATAAAATAATTATCGTGTAGAGCAGCAGTTTATGATTGCGCTACCCAATGACCTTAGTACAGTCGCTCATTTACAATATTCACAACACTAGAGATAAAAGCTAAATTAAATGAATGGCTGTTATGGAAAAGAATGCTATGTTGGGGTGCATCTCATCTCTTTTTTAATTGAAGATTCAAGTCATTCACTCTTAGCATATTAGAATCCTTGTGGCCTTTTATCTGACTTATGAAATACATTCTGGTTGGAAAATTTGTAAAACTAGTGGGCTGAATTGTGTGAATAGTGATGCAGAAATTATGTAGTCTCATCATTGGGCCAACATTTAGACAGATCTTGCGGGCTTTTGACCGTAGACATACTGTTATTAGTTTGTTGTAGTGCTGCTTCATCTATAGGCAAATCATTATTAAGTGTGTTTGAATTAGAAGGAATGATGCAAAGGAACAGGAGATAAAGCCAGCCAGTGATACTGAAAAAATGTGATTCCATTGTAAAATCTAATTTTCAGACCCAGATGGGTTTAGCAACATTTGTAAGGGTTCATATTGTTAAAATTTGTTTGCCCTCAAAATGCGTAAAAAAGGATTTGTTTGATGCACTGTATATAAATAGAGCAAACTTAACATTCTAAAGTTAGTTATTGGTAGGACATTGTTGTGGCCTATGGAGTTGCTGCATAATTCAGACTGAAAACTCTGGTTTATGCATTTTAAGTATGTATGTCTGCATTCTCGAAATTACAATCACTCCATGTTCTTCATGAAATCAGGACTCTTAAATCAAAAATACGGGTGTCTCAGTGATGTTTAGGTAAAGGAACCATATTTGCTTTTGTATTTCCTGGCTTGAACGTACATGAACACATACACTTAGCTGGTTTTGATTGGTCTGAAGTCATGTTTAGATAGCACATTGTATCAATACAAGAAACACAAGCTAAATGCCAGGGTATGTGGTTTTGGCCACATAATATATTAGTTCAAAATATTTGGAGTATTTCTTGATATCTTTCTTCACAAACATTTACGTTAGAGTGATGGCTTTCAAAATTACATAGCAACTCTCTAATATTGTTAACTTGTGTTTAAAATTGTGCTGTTATGCCGTTAGAATTACTATTGTTATGGCCATGTTGTGAATCCACTTCTGTTGCTTGTGATATGCTGTTGCCTTTGTGTCAGGAATTAAAATCATATCAACAACATGGGCTTTCCAGCTGTCAACACTATTTTAGAGACTAAAAGGTTCAGTTTATATTTCTTGGAGGTTTGTTGCTGAGTGGATACTGAGGGGAAGAACACCTTTTCTATTGTTCATTAAAATATTTCCAAGTTGTATGTTTAATTTAGTTCGGAGATACAGCATGGAAACATACCCTTCGGCCCACCGGGTACACACGACCTGCGATCACCCCGTACACTAACACTGTCCGACACACTGGGGACAGTTTACAATCTTTACCAAAGCTAATTAACCTACAAAACTGAACGCCTTTGGAGTGTGGGAGGAAACCAGAAACCCCACGCTGTCACGGGGAGAATGTGCAAACTCTGTACAGATGGCACCCGTAATCAGGATCGCACCCGGGCCTCTGGCGCTCTAAGGCAGCAACTCCACCGCTATGCCGTCCCAATGTGAAGCAGGGCATCTGAAAAAATCAAGTTTCTTTGTTCATCCTTAATGTGCCTTGATATTTGTAGCAAGTATTCGAAGCAAACCAAAGTTTTATGAAACTAATTAGCTGGAGAAACCTGAAGACTTATCTTCTTAATACCTCATTTGCTTTTGAACTGAAATATAGAATACATATTTTAACTTGGTGAATGTACTCTGACTAACATCCAATTCAATTTTCCTTTCATTCTCTTTTTTTTTTAATCAAGCTGTTGTCCCAGTTCATATCTCCGTACACAGGTCGTATTTTTGGCAGGCATATAACTGGTAAGACTCTTTGATTTTCAACTCTTTCTAATTCCAAGCAGACGATTTTGCATTTTCGTATTGGTACACTTGGCCCATGTGTATATTTTTCAAGTGGGGAGAAGGTGTACAGTTTACATAATTTGAATAATAATGCAATGTAATGTTTAAACTTTTCACTTCAGTCAAAATATAATGTCAATTTTTGAGGCCTGAATTGTTAATAGTGAATTGGCTTTTACAGGCTTATTTTGCTAAAAGTGATTGATTGAAAGATACAGTAGGGAAACCGACCCTTTGGCCCAACAAGCCCACACCCACCTTTTCACACTACTTCTGTTATCCCACTTTCGCATCTCTACCACTGCGCTGCCCTAATTACAATTGATTGTGAGAAATCTTCCATGCAATTGCATATACCAAATCAAAATGGGTAACTGCACAATCAAATGTGGAGAGGGGGATACAGGCAATGGTTACAGCCATTTGGGTTACGGAAATTCTCCCTCATAGAATTCACAATTTACTACCCAAAATTTTAAGGTACAGAATAAAATTCGCTCCCAAGAGACTTTGTGTGGAAAGAGTAGTAATTTCAACTCATTTCTTGACGCATGCAGATGATGTGGTTTTGTGTTCTGGAAACTCGCCTGTTTCCTGGGAATACAACTCCCAGTAATCTGTGGGTTACCTGAAAAGATATGGATATGAATGAGACGAGGAGTGAGAAGGGAGAAAAGAAAGGTAGAAGAAAAATAACTATTTGCTCTATGGAAAGTACTGATGTAATAGGGCACATTTAGCATTAAGGTCACAGAGACCATACCTAGAAATTAACTTGTTATAAAATATACAGAACAGTATGCAGTAATTGGAGGGTTACACAAAAAGCTGGAGAAACTCAGCGGGTGCAGCAGCATCTAAGGAGCGAAGGAGATAGGCGACGTTTCGGGTCGAGACCCTTCTTCAGACTGGTCAGGGATCAGGGAAACGAGAGACATAGACAGTGATGTGGAGAGATAAAGAACAATGAATGAAAGATATGCAAAAAAGTATTGATGATAAAGGAAACAGGCCATTGTAAGCTGTTTGTGGCGTGAAAATGAGAAGGTAGTGCGACTGGTGTGGGGGGGGGGGGGGGGAGAGGGAGAAGGAATGTCAGGGCCCGAGGGCTGAGGGAGAGGTGGGGAGGGGGCAGTCTAGGTTAACAGAATTGAGAAAATTCAATGTTTAAGCCCAGAGGATGCAGACTCCCCAAGCGGAATATGAGGTGCTGTTCCTCCAACTTGCGGTGTTGCTCACTCTGGCCGTGGAGGAGGCCCAGGACCGAGAGGTTGGATACAGAATGGAGGGGGAGTTGAAGTGCTGAGCCACCGGGAGGTCGGGTTGGTTATTGCGGACCGAGCTGAGGTGTTCGGCGAAACGATCGCCCAGCCTCCGCTTGGTCTCACCGATGTAGATCAGCTGGCATCTGGAGCAACGGATGCAGTAGATGAGGTTGGAGGAGGTGCAGGTGAACCTCTGTTGGACTTGGAATGACTGCTTGGGTCCTTGAAAGGAGTGGATGGGGGAGGTGAAGGGACAAGTGTAGCATCTCTTGCGGTTGCAAGGGAAAGTGCCCGGGGAAGGAGTGGAGCGGGAGGGAAGGGAAGAATTGACAAGGGAGTTGCGGAGGGAGCGGTCTTTGCGGAAGGCAGACGGGGGGGGGGGGAGATGGGAAGATGTGGCGAGTGGAGGGGTCACGTTGGAGGTGGCGAAACTGGCGGAGGACTATCTGTTGTATGCGCTGGCTGGTGGGGTGAAAGGTTAGGACCAGGGGGACTCTGCCCTTGTTGTGAGTGGGGGAATGGGGAGAGAGGGCAGTGTTGCGGGGTATGGAGGAGACCCTGGTGCTAGCCTCATCTATAGTGGGGGAGGGGATACCCCATTCTCTGAAGAACGAGGACATTTGTGATGACAAATGGCCTGTTTCCTTTATCATCAATACTTTTTTGCATATCTTTCATTCATTGTTCTTTATCTCTCCACATCACTGTCTATATCTCTCGTTTCCCTGATCCTTGACCAGTCTGAAGAAGGGTCTCGACCCAAAACGTCGCCTATCTCCTTCACTCCTTAGATGCTGCTGCACCCGCTGAGTTTCTCCAGCTTTTTGTGTAACCCTCGATTCTCCAGCATCTGCAGTTCCTTCTTTAACAGGCAGTAATTGGAAGCCAGCTTTACACTTCAGCATCTAACCTCAAAACTGTACTAATGGAGTAACATATTAATCTGCTAAGACAATAGTTTTCACTACACACTTGTGAGGACATCCAGTTTGAGATATATATCCATACCTGTCAATTATAATTTGTTGGATAAGTTGTAATTAGTGATCTAGTCCTCCTTCAGAGAAAATGAAGCTTGTATCGAGCCTTAAATCAATATAATTATCTTCTAGGATTGTGTGGAAAGAAACAAAAGGAAATTTCTAAGAGCATCAAAAAAGCTCAACGGATGGGTATGTATATATTTTTCTAATATATTCTCAAGTTGAAAACCAAAATGGCCGATTCACCAAATGCATTGTGTCCAAATTACATTGGAGCAGAACAACCTGTGTTAGAATAATCTAGCGGGAAACAAAAAAATGAAGAGCATCTGTAGATATGTAAAAAGGAAAACATTAGCAAAAGTTGATGAGTACCTTAAAGACAAAAACATGAAAAAATATAATGGGGGAATAGCAGAGAATTTAAGTTCATTCATCTTAAAGCTCGAAACTCAAAATCTTTGAACAGAGAAATCAGAGTAAAAGACCTATATTTGCCTTTTAAATATTTCCTTATTCACATGTTCTAATGATATTTTATCCTGCTAGGCGTTATTTTTCATTCATTATTTTGGCTTCATTACAGGATTTATGTCAGTCATGCTAAAGGACCCTGCTTTCATAAAGGATCCAAACATTTGTGATTACAAGATATGGGAATAATCAATAATCTGTTTAATGGTATAATGTTTCTCAATTATATTTCAATCAATAAAGTAAATTAAATTGTAATAAATTTGTTGTTTATATTTGTACAAATAAACTTTCATTATAAAAGAGTGCGTGAAAATGTTTTGTTAAAATTTATATTGATATTTCCGTATATGTTGTTGCATCTTAATAACTTGGATTTGCAATTCTGAGGTGAAAGTGTTTGCTGCAAATGCACTGAACCCTAAAGCAACTTGCAGAATAGCTATGAAGAGTTAACCATAAACTCCAGAGGTTGCTGTCAGTGATTTCCTGCTCCTTCAGAAATCAGAAACTTGTGAAGAAGTTTACTTATAATCCATATATAAGAAACTGCGGATGCTGGAAATACAGGCAAAACACAAAGTGCTGGAAGAACTCAGCGGGTCAGGCAGCATCTGTGGAGATCATGGATAGGTGACACTTTCCATTTAAAAAAAATTGTTATTGTCAGTCCCTCACTTCATTCAGGATTTCATTTTCCATCCCTTTCCACCCCTCTCTCTCTCCCCCCTACCCCCCCCCCTTTCCCCAACCCCTCCACCTTTCCCCTCATCCCCTCTCCACCCTCGTCCCCATCCCCTCCACTTCTCCCCCGCCCCTCTCACATCCCCTTCCCCCCCCTCCCCACTATCCTCTGCCCCTTCTCCCTTCCCTCCCTCTCCCCAATCTCTCCCTCATCTCCCCTCTTCCTCCTCCCCCTCTCCCCTCTCACCCCACCCCGTGTGTGTGTGCGTGTTGAGGGGACAGGGCCAACGGGGCCCCCCCTTGGTCTAGTATATTAAAAAAAAAACTAAAGCATTTACACAGCTTTTATTAAAAGCAACCAGGTAACAGAGTAGAAGGCAGCCAGGATTGGGTTAAATGGATTGAAATCACCATCAGGTGCAGAGTTAATGCATGTTGTAAAATCTGCCAAGAAAGAAAGTTGTCCGAAGTCTTGAGGTTCGTCACTTATTTAGCTCAAAATATTTTTCTACATTTAACAAATCGATGTAACCCTTAATAAAAATGTCCACGGCAGATTTCTAATTGTTGCAGAGTGGTGCTGCTGGTAGAGCTGCTGCCTCAGCACCAGACATCGATCCTGACCTCGGGTGCTGTTCGTGCCGAGTTTGCATATTCTTCCTGTGATGGCATGGGTTTCCTCTGGGTCCTCCAGCTTCCTCCCACGTCCCAAAAACATGCAGGCGTGTAGGTTCTGTAGGAAGGAACTGCAGATGGTGGTTTCCACCTGAAGATAAGACATAAAATGCTGGAGTAACTCAGCGGGTCTGGCAGCATATCTGGAGAAAATCTGGATTCCTTTTCTCCAGAGATGCTGCCTGACCCGCTGAGTTACTCCAGCATTTTGTGTCCATTTGATTCTATATATTCCACTTAGTATGTAAGGAGTGGATGCAAAAGTGGGATCGATGGGTGGCCCTAAGGCCCATTTCCATGCTGTTAATTTGAATTCAATGCCTATAGGCAAGAAAGTAAATGTTTTGGGGTAATTTATCATTGCTCTATTCACAATGGCTGTCGAATAGTTTTCAATTTAGGAATTCCTACATTTTCAGTAGCCACCCTCGATCTAGAATTCAGACCTTATTCTTTCTAAAATTAAAGCTGTCTTGCAGCCAATGAGTAAGCTATGATTGTAGTAGACAATTAGTCTTACACTTGCCATTGAGAGCAAGGCTGTAATTTTTAGTGTTTGTAATAAGATAAAATGTAACATAGCACTAATTTATCTTGTTTATAATTTATAATATTCAATATAAAACTTTATCTTTAAATTGTGTATGGACTAATCTACTTAGAGGTACTATAGCCAATTATATGCATTAGTGAGCATTAAACAGTATGTCTCCAAGCAGAAATATGGACATAAATCTTGGTGCTGGCTCGAAGGGCCTACTCCTGCACCTATTGTCTATTGTCACTATCAAGTATATTTTGATAGAAGGATTTACTTTAACTGTTAAGGCTAAGGAGAAGTGGTGCTTAATGTTGTGGCATGTTTAACCACAGTAACATTTATTTGAGCACAAGGTGCCTGCTTCATCAGAAAGGCTATGCCTGATCTATGTCAACTAGTCCATTGAGTGTTGTAAGATGACAGTTTAAAAAAATGCAAGCAGTCTGGTGGAAATAAACAAATTGATCACGTAAATAGTTAAATACAAATAAGAATATAAATGTTTAATTTTTGTGAAGATTGTGCACGGTTTTTTTTTTGCATTAGGTTTTTTGAACATTTACAGGAAGGCACATCAATGGCATATTATACATTTCACTTGAGCAACAGGGCAAACAAATAGGGTTGTTGGAAAGCCCAATGTGAACCTGCGATTGTTTTGATTTTATCTTTTCACATTTTTTGCATAGTTGGGGATCAATTAGGGTTTGCTCATCATTCATAAAGAAGCATAGCAGACAATTAAGTGAGTTTTAAGGAATGTTTGAAGGTTGGCAGAGCTAGTAGACATAATATTTTGCAGCAAGAGTTCAATCCTGTACATGTGTTTGCACACTCTCCCATTGACCACAGGGATTAATTGGCATTGTAAATTGCCGTGTGTGTTGGTGAATGATGGTGTTGATGCGAATCTACCAGATCGAGTAGGTCTTAGTGGAGTGAATGTGTGTTTGGTGAAACAGTTGCCTGGAATATGCTTGGTTTTGCACTGTAAAATAAGCCACATCAGCAACACTGAATACAGTAGACAAACTTGGTGGAAGTGCACATGAAACTTTCTCGCCATGGAAAGACAGCTGGAGCCCCTGGATGGATGTGGGGAGTAGGTACGGGGACAGCTGTTACATATCCTGCGGTTGCAGGATAAAGTAACTGCAGAGGGGGTGGTTTGAATGGGTAGGTATGAGTGAACCAAGGAGTTGTGGAGGAAACGGTCTCTGGAAAGGAATGGGAAGATGCGGCTAGGGGATCATGTTGAAGGTACCAGAAATGTCAGAATATTATGTGTTGGATGCAGAGGCTTGTGGGATGAAAGGCAAGGACCAGGGGGACTAATCAGGAAACTTGGGAAAGCTAATAGCGAAGTGTTTATGATCCAAGGGACATGAAGTGGATTATTCTTCCAGGCCTTATCAAATATCTCGAAGGTCACAGAGGTTCTAGAATAAAAATTGCAGGAGACCTGACTGAGATAAATGAATCATCAGTTATAGCTGAGGTGCCAGAACACTGGAGGATGGTTAATGTTGTGCTTCTCTTTAAGGACTGTATAGAAGAACCTAACATCTGTGGTAGGTTTTGTACATGGGAGATTGTCTCACAAATTTGATTTGAATTTTTTGAAGAATCATCCAAGGAGGCTGAACAGAGCAGGGCCGCTAACAGAATCCGTATGGACTTCCGGATAAGGTTCTGTGCCTTAGGGTTCAGAGCTGGGCCCCATTGTTGTTTGTCATCTACATCAATGACATGGATGAGAATGTACAAGACATGATCAGTAAGTGCGATGATGACAGTAAAATAAGTGGTATTGTTGAGAGTGAAGATGTTTTCAAGAATTATAGTGGCATCTTGATCATCTAAGCAAGAGGGATAAGGAATGGCTAATGAAGTTTCATTCAGAAAAGCGATGGTATTGCATTTTGGTACGTGAAGACCTTCAGTGAATGGTAGGGCTCCACATGGCGTGTACTAGAGGAGTGGGATCTTGGAGCACAAGTTCCTTGAAAGTGACATCACAGGTCAATAGGCTGTTGAAAAAGACTTGGTATACTAGCCTTCATCTGAGAGTTGAGTGTAGAAATTGGGACGTTATGTACAAGTTGAACAGAACGTTGATGAGGCCGCAATTGGAGTACGTGTTCAGTTTTGGTCATCCTGGAATAGGAAAGATGTAATTGCACTGGAACGGGTGCAGAGAAGGTTTAAGAGGATGTTGCCAGGACTTGGCCTGAGTTATAGGGCTGCTTTATTGCTTGGAGCGCAGGATGCTGAGGGGTGATCTTATAAAGGTGTATAAAATCATGAGGGGAATGGATAGGTTAATACAGACTATTTTTCCTAGATTAGGGGAGACAAAAAATACAAGGGCATAGTTTTATGATGAGAGGGAAAAAGATTTAATGAGAACCTGAGGGGCAACTTTTCCACGTGGAGGGCAGTGGGAAAATGGAATGTGCCACCAGGATTTAGTATAGGCAGGTACAATAATGACATTTAAAATACATTTGGACAGGTACATGGATAGGAATGGTTTCAAAGAATGTGGGCCAAACGTGATTAAATGGGACTATATTTGATGGTGCATCTTGATCGGCATAAATGAGTTGGGCCTAAGGGCCCGTTTCTGTGCTGTACAAGTCTATGACTCCATCTGAATGTCAATTTCCACATCTGCGCTTCTTTGATTTGATGCTTTGTCACATTCAGACTTGGCTGGCTGCAACAAAACTCCAAGATTATTCCTCTTAGTGTCTCACCACCTATAAAATTCAATTGCCTCAAACTAACGCATTATCTTACGTGATACAAGAACCCGTTCTTTGATCACACCTGTGCACATTGACATAATAACATTACTGCAATAATACATTGAATTTACAAAGTATCAACCTCGTATCCAACCCCTTCATGGCTTTAAGTGCTTCTTATCTCTAACTTATTCCAATACTTTCACCAAGAATTTTGCAATCCTCCTTTATAACGAGAGTAATCGAATATAGGAGCAAAGAGGTCTTTCTGCAATTGTACAGAGCCATAGTGAGACCACACCTAGAGTATTGTGTGCAGTTTTGGTCCCCTAATTTGAGGAAGGACATTTTTGCTATTGAGGGAGTGCAGCGTAGGTTTACAAGGTTAATTCCTAGGATGGCGGGACTGTCATATGCTGAGAGAATGGAGCAGCAGGGCTTGTACACTGGAGTTTAGAAGGATGAGAGGGCATCTCATTGAAACATATAAGATTGTTAAGGGTTTGGACACGCTAGAGGCAGGAAACATGTTCCCGATGATGGAGGAGTCCAGAAACAGGGACCACAGTTTAAGAATAAGGAGTAACCATTTAGAACGGAGACGAGGAAACACTTTTTCTCACATAGAATGGTGAGTCTGTGGAATTCTCTGCCTCGGAGGGCGGTGGAGGCAGGTTCTCTCGATGCTTTCAAGAGAGAGCTAGATAGGGCTCTTAAAAATAGCGGAGTCAGGGCTTATGGGGAGAAGGCAGAAACGGGGTACTGATTGGGGATGATCAGCCATGAACACATTGAATGGCGGTGCTGGTTCAAAGGGCCGAATGACTCCTGCACCTATTGTCTATTTTCCAGTTCTGTCTCTTTAGTTTAGATACAGCATCATCCATTCACATTTAGTTCACAAAAGTTATCCCACTTTTGCATTCAATCCCTACACACGAGGGGCAATTTACAGAAGCCAATTAACTTACAAACCCACATATCTTTGGGATTTGGGACGAAACGGGAGCACTCAGAATATATCCACGTGGTTACAGGAAGAAAGTGCAAACTTCACACAGACAGCACCTGAGGTCAGAATCAAACCTGGTTCTCTGGGGTTGTGAGGAAGCGGCTCTACCAACTGTGCAATTGTGCCTCCCTAAACAAACCTTTCATTTGCCATACCACTGTTGGTTAAGTCTTCAACCATCGACATTTAATCTCTAAAATTCCCTCAGTCTTCACTGTTGAAATGTGCCTTCTAATTACCCCATTAATTTAGTTTTTTTTAAAAACCATATTCTTTCTGGCTTGGTTTCGATTTTTATTTGGTTAATGTCCTTTGGATGAATTACAAGTTTCACTTTGAACTAAATGTTCATGAACTTCAGAACATCAGCAGCTATTCTGACTGTCTTTGAAAAGGTTTTGCCAAATCAGTATTAAATGAAGCCCCGTTTTTTATAATGAATTAACCTGAGATAACATTATTTATTACAAATAAGCATAATTTCATTTCATACAATATAAATTAGGTTTCCATATATCTGTTGACTTTTTCCAAACTGTAACTTGGTTTGCAACATGAAATTTAACAATTTCTACTATTGTCTTGTGTCTCTCCACTGCTTGCACATGTAGAATTTACCTGCTTCAGATGATCACCTGGCTGTTCCATTTTATGGGCTTACTGAGGAGGTTTATCTTAGTTACTTGGAGTGCACAACACCAACTGGGTGTTGAAGTGTGGGGACCAAAAAAGCAGAAAAACTCTTCAAAAGTTAAGAACCGGAGAGATTTAATCTCTGTAGGCACTAATCATGAAAAAACAGTACTGTATTTCTCAATCTTTCATCAATGCACTGATTCTGCAAAACATTAAAATTCTTATTAATGCCTCCAGTATTAGATGTCAGACATCTCAAACAAGATGAAGTCACCATGATGTAAACAGCAAACATGCCTTCCCTGCCACCCAAAACGCAGCATGCTTTTCAATTATAGCATCCTTTTCAAAATGTACGGACAAAGATTTGGCACTTGGTTTTTTTGGGAGTAAAAATGGCTTAACAATTTTCAGCCCAGGAATGTTCAAAATGTTGGTGACGCTACATCGTTTATGTAATCATCTACTTCATCTTCATTCTCTGATTCAGTGTGCATGATCATCAATTCAGTTTCACTGTCCTCGCTGTCTCTATTTGCTGCCCTTCTGGCCCGTGACCAAACTGCTTTCCGTTTTTTACTCCAGCTGGGTTGATCGTGGCGGTTTGTTGCCTTCCGTTTACACGTGATCCCAGAGGCATTCGCCCTCTCTGCAGCTGATGCGTGGATCTTGTTTAATGAGACCTGAGTGTCCTTTAAGTTCAATTGATCAACTTTACTGTGACAATGAACTGGTAGAAGCTGACCGCTTCTTGTAATTGTCGTGGACTGTAAAAGATTTGAGTGTGGAAAGGCCTTCTTCAAAGCCTCCGCTAAGTCTATGTTTTTTTCTGTATTGTCAGACTTCCATTCCTCTTCTACAGTTAAAAACAAGGTAGAAAGTTACAATGTACAATGTTTCTGGAGATATAGAGAACTAACAAATACATAAAGTCCCACTAATAAAAATATTTTCAAAAATTGTTCCAAACTGGGCTTTTCAAAATGGTAATACAAAATTAGAAATCAAAAATTAAATTACCCAAGATAATCTCTCATGACAAACTGGGTGTAACGTCACACCAAAGGTGCCCAATTAGATCATGACATGCTGGCACAATCTGATTTCTATTTAAAATAAAATATTTCTATCTGTATTACGTATACATTATACATTGGTATGTAAAAACATGTTATAATTATGCTAGTGCCTTTTAAAGCAGATGAATATAATTAGTGGCAGATTTCTGACCGATCTTTCGGTCATGGGTTGCTTACATTGCCAGAGTGAGGCCACATGCAAACCGGGGGCTCAGCACCTCATATTCCACTTGGGCAGCTTACAACCCAAAGGTATGAACATCGAATTATCCAGTTTTAGGAAACACCAACCCCCCACTTCCCTATGCCCTATTCGGGGGCATACCCATTTCTTCTACTATCCCTTAACGTAGATATTAAGTAGCCTGCCATTACTTAGACATGAAAAGGGGCCATTTCAGGAAGGTGCTAGGAATGGCATTGAGCATGATTCCACTTATCCAATTGATAAGGTGAAAGATAAGGATAGTTTCCACACTAACACCAAACCAGTATCTGTGGTTATCGCCATGATACCAAATTAAATGTCTGAACTTGAATTGTCTACCTTTTGACATTTCCTGTGCCTGCACGTAATTCATAACCCTCTATTTCCTGCATATTCATGTTCTATACAAGAGCCTCTTAAACACCACTATCCTATCTGCTTCAACCATTACACCTGGCAGTATGTTCCAGGCACCACCACCCTTCTCTGTATACAACCTGCCCATATCTCCTTTAATCTCCTCCTTCCCCTCTGACCTTAAGGTCTTTGAAATTTCCACACTGGGAAACAGGTTCCGAATGTCCACCCTACTATGCCTCTCAATTTTATATACTTCGATCATGTCTTCCCTCAACCTCCCCTTATAGTTAATACCCTCCGATCCAGGCAGCATCCTGGTAAACCTCTTCTGTACTCTCTCCCCAACCTTCATGCTGGAAGTATTTTGGCAGATATAGTCAGGAAAGAAATAGAACCAGGGTCGAGGTTTTCGGGTCGAGAACCTTAATCAAAAATGAAAGGCACCGTTTTTTCTCTCCTTGACTTGCTGATTGTTCCAAGCTTTTCCAGATATTGTTTTGGCTATTGGACATGTCCTGTGAATATCCCATGAGGATAGTTAATATCTTCATAGATGGCCTTCATGGTTGTTGGTGCAAGTACAATCATTGTCTTTTTTAGCTTTTAAGATTTCTTTGAAATGTTTGAAATGCATAAACTCTTTGAAATGTTTGTACTCAGATTATGAATGTTATCATGAGTTATTATCAAGTAATGCAACCTCTTCTACAATAACATGTTGAAATATTAGTTCCTGATCCTGGATCTTCATTCCAAATTCAACTCAAGGCCATTAATTTAGTTCATTAAATTTACTCTAGGTCTAAGGTAAAGAAATATTGGTGTCCTGTTATAAAGGCATTTATGCAAGTACTGTTTTACGAAAATAATTACTGATCGCAGAAGAGGTTCATACCTTGAATCACTGTGCACAACCTTTTCTTCTCTGATACCTTGTCCCTCAGTCCGCGTACATCAGCAAGTAAACATTCCACTGACCGTTCACTCTCCTGTACCTTTAAGCAAGTGTTCTGTGACCAGGTGAGATTTAAGTAATAAAAATAAGAAACTTATTAAATACATACATTGAAAGTCTTGGAATGAAATGCATTCTATTCCAAAAAGAATATTTCAACGTCTTGCTTCGACAATTATACCCTATAAACATAGTGGACCTTCGCACGAGTAATGAAGATACTGGCACCAGAGTCTTTGCCTCCAAATGCTACATAATGCACTTTGTGTTTGATGCTGCCAGACCCATTGAGTTACTCCAGCACTTCAGTATTAACCAGCATCCACAGTTCCTTCCGACACACTTTGTTTGCTCCACTGCAAAATCTCCTCAATGTATGCCTACTTTGAAAAAGTTCTCTTTTCGATAGGAGTTCTGCGAAACCCTCTTTCAATGCTCCCACTCTGTGCTTCCTACTGCTCTCTGGCTCCACCACCACGTTTTAACCCAAACTGGCTACCAACCCCACTGCCCCCAACTCAATGAGTTCTGCGTCAGCCATGACGTAGAGGTTTTCCCTGCTTTGTTCTGGCCTTTTCTTACCTCCAGTTCCCTCTTCCCCCTACTTTCAGTATGAAGAATGGTCCCGACCCAAAATGTCACCCACCATTTTTCTCCAGAGATGCTGCCTGACTTGTTAATCCAGCATTTTGTGTCTCTTCTAGGTCTTCCACTCCCACTGGTATAGTCTTTCAATGGCACATTTCTGCTTCCAAGTCGTGAAACCTAGAGGCAGAGTTGAACCTCAAACTATCATAGAAATAAATATTCATCTTTAAATGGAGCAAGTATGCATCATTTTGTTGTAATCAGAGGGACTGATATGAATCGGGGCCTCATAAGAATGAAGGGCTGCCCCGGTAACGATAGATGGGCAGTGTGGGAGCAGGAAAGTAGCCGGAACTTTTATTGATCTTATGATTAACAAAAAAGTCACATCTGTGGAAAAAAAATCGAATTAAATGTTTTATGCAAACAATTTCTATTGGCACAGGAGGTTTGGCACAGCACTAACAGACGTAAGAGAAGCAGATTTGTGAAAGGTTGATTATGTGAAAGTTGCACATTAATGCGGCTAACATGGAGTAACTTCTGGGAGAAAAGTCATGAAGTGGGCCGATATATTCAATGGAAAAATTGAACAAACAGATCGAGGCAAAAAGAAAATTGCAGATGCCGGAAATCTGAAATAAAAATAAAACTTGATATACTCAGCAGATCTCGCAAATAAGTGGAGAAAGCAGAGTTAATATTTCAAGTGAATGACCTTTCATCAGTAGACCCAAGATCTCCCAGAAGGCCTATCATGCCAGACCTTTTAAAGATTATCTACTTAGTCATTACCTCTCTGATCTTTCACCACAGCATGTGCTTTATCTTTCCAATTAAAAAAAAAAAATTATAATTGAATGTACATTAACTTTTTACAGAATACATTATCGACCATAACTCATAGTGTTAGAACTACCTCCTGCTGCCCTTGGTTCTTGTTGCAGCTTCTTCCCAATATGCAAGTGAAAAATAATGGGAGGACTTCTAACATGCAGATGCAACCCAAGGCACTTTTTGAGTTGATAACTTTTCCCTTTCAGGTGACCTGATCAGGTGACAAGCAGAAAACAGAATCATTGATTTGTTCGGTACAGAAATGGGCCCTTATGGTCCACCTCATCATTGCCAATCATGATGCCTATCTACACAAATCCTATTTCACTGCATTAGACCTGTATCCTTTTACACCTGTCCTATCCAAGAACCTGTACAGATGCCTGGTAAACTTTGTATCTGCCTCTACCATCTTCTCCGGCAACTTGTTTCTTGTGTGTGTGAAAAAATACCCTTGGATCTCCTTCAAATTTTCAGTGCATACTCTGTGGGCTGAAGGGCCTGTTTCAGCACTGTATCTTCAAACTAAACAAAAATCTGCAGTTTCTTGGGCCATTCAATGTGTTTATACGCTAATACTCATGTCCGATGAGATGTACCGACCTTCAAAAGTTTTCCTTCGCTATGACAGCCAGCTTGCAGCTTTGAAGTACTGAAGTATTTTTTTTTTTTAATTATCAGCTTTCTTAGTGGAATACTTGATAGCCTGTTTCTAGAACTGGCAAACAGTCACAATATCTTTAAGCACATTACCCTCCACCAGCCCTCATATCTAATGTAACATCTTATCTTGTATTCTTTCTCTCTCCAAACACAATTTTTTTTCCACACCAACAGTACGGGTAGTGGTGAGTACCCAATGTATATTCATCATATTATCACGGGGGGGGGTGAGGGGGCACAAGTGCCCAGCCCCTCAAAGTTTTATCCTTTTAAAATCCTAACAGAATTGCTAGTAATGCATCTTAATGATTTGCAGTCTGTATGCATTAAAACAAAAAGGACATTAGTGACAAATAGTCCACTATGTTTTGACAGTGTATATCATCTTTTTAATAGATCCAAGACTTGATTTTGGCTGATATGGATAACAGGATTGCCAGAAATGTGAGATGGAAGAGCTCACGTCAGGCGACAGGTGGAAGAGAATACTAGTCCCAGTGCAATTCCCTATGTTCTCACTTAGTTCCGTGGCAGAGCCATCTCCTGTTTTAACAGCGAACATGAGAAGTGCATGGCACAACTTCACTTGGCAGATTGGCCGCCAGTCTGTGACAATATCTACACAGTCTTTAACCTCACAATATAACAGAATCCTTGTGTTTTCTTTGGATATCCACTTTTTATTGGATTTGATAATTGATGTTATGAACCCAGGAACAGTGTACCACAAACCCTTGCCTTTGACTTACTGCAACATATACTTAGATGGTACTTCCTCTCACTATTTTTTCCACTTTACCGGAATTTAGGGGGGAGACCTGATAGAAGTATATAAAGTTATGAGCAACATAGAAATGGTAGACAGTCAGAATGTCAAAGACTAGAGGGAATAGCTTTAATGTGAGAAGGGCAAAGTTTAAAGGATATGTGTGGACAAGTATTTTTTATTTTTTTTACACAGAGAATGGTGGGTGCCAGGAGCGTGCTGCTAGGGGTGGTGGAGGCAAATGCAACAGATGCATTTATTGCATAGGGAATGGAGGGATATGAATCATGTTTGGCAGTTGAGATTAATTTATTTTGGTATCATATTTAGCAGGTATTGTGGTCCATGTGCTGTACTGTTCTATGCTTTCCCTGAATCCTGAAGCAGTTAGCTCTTTTATGGGATATGAATCCAAGGATTTTAGTTCCCGTCATTGCTTTACCTCAATTGTGCCTGGCTAGGTTGCTCAGTCCAAAGCATTCATTGAAATCTTACCCCATTCCTCTCAGTTGCTATCAAACAAAAGCTGAAACAATTTCTCCTCCTGTACAGGCCAGGTGTAGCACTGCAATCACGGATGCAATTGGCATTAGCTAACCTAACCTAACTCAGTTATATCCAGGAATTTCCTAATCAGTCCACCAAACAGCAACATTTAGAAGAAGGGTACTGAGACAAAATCAGAGCCAGGATTTTGAGAAAAGCACTTATTGCAAATAATAGAAACGAGGAACGTGTCCAAAAAGAAGTAAATGTTAGATCAATTAAAGTCAGAGGTAAACCTTTGTTAGCCCTGGAATCGCTGATAGTAGTGATATCAAAGAAAGAGCAATTACGGTGCCCTCCATAATGTTTGGGACAAAGGCACATCATTTATTTATTTACCTCTGTACTCCACAATTTAAGATTTGTAATTGAAAAAATCACATGTGATCAAAGTCCACGTTGTCAGATTTTAATAAAGTACCCCACCACTCGCCACATCTTCCCATCTCCCCCCCATCTGCCTTTCGCAAAGACCGCTCCCTCCGCAACTCCCTTGTCAATTCTTCCCTTCCCTCCCGCTCCACCCCTTCCCCGGGCACTTTCTCTTGCAACCGCAGGAGATGCTACACTTGTCGTTTTACCTCCCCCCTCCACTCAAGGACCCAAGCAGTCGTTCCAGGTCCGACAGAGGTTCACCTGCACCTCCTCCAATCTCATCTATTGCATCCTCTGCTCTAGATGTCAACTGATCTATATCGGTGAGACCAAGCGGAGGCTTGCCGATCGTTTGCCAAACACCTCCGCTCGGTCCGCAATAACCAAACCGACCTCCCGGTGGCTCAGCACTTCAACTCCCCCTCCCATTCCGTATCGGACCTCACTGTCCTGGGCCTCCTCCACGGCCAGAGTGAGCAACACCGCAAATTGGAGGAACAGCACCTCATATTCCGCTTGGGGAGTCTGCATCCTCTTGGCTTGAACATTGAATTCTCTCAATTCTGTTAACCCTTGCTGTCTCCTCCCCTTCCTACCTCTACCTCACCCCTCGGGCTCCTCCTTTTTCCTTTCTTCCCCCGCCTCCCCCCACCCCCCATCAGTCTGAAGAAGGGTTTCGGCCCGAAACGTTGCCTATCTCCTTCGCTCCATAGATGCTGCTGCACCCGCTGAGTTTTTCCTGCATTTTGTTTACCCGCCATTTTTATACATTTTGGTTTCACCATGTAGAAATGAGAGTAGTGTTTATACACAGTTTCCCCATTTCAGGGCACCATAATGTTTGGGACTTAGCAATGTCATGTAAATGAAAGTAGTCATGTTTAGTATTTTGTTGCATATCCTTTGCATGCAATGACTGCTTGAAGTCTACAATTCATGGACATTTCACCAGTTGCAGCCATCTTCAGCTTATGCTTGTTTTGGGAGCTAGTCCCCGTCTGTTTTCTCTTCAGCATATAAAAGGCATGCTCAATTGGGTTCAGATCGGGTGATTGACTTGGCCACTCAAGAATTGACCATTTTTTAGCTTTGAAAAACTGTTTAACTCGCAGAATGTTTGGGATCATTGTCTTGCTATAGAATGAACCGCTGGCCATGAGTTTTGAGGCATTTGTTGAGCAGATAGGAAGTGTCTATACACTTCAGAATTCATTATGCTACTACCATCAGCAGTTGTATCATCAATGAAGATAAGTGAGCCAGTACCTTCAGCAGCCATACATGCCCAGGCCATTAACACCCCCACCACTGTGTTTCACAGATGAGGTGGTATGCTTTGGATCTTGGGCAGTTCCTTCTCTTCTCCATACTTTGCTCTTGCCAGCACTCTGATATAAGTTAATCTTCATCTCTGTCCACAACACCCTTTCCCAGAACTGTGGTTGCTCTTTTAAGTACTTCTTGGCAAACTGTAACCTAGCCATCCTATTTTTGCTGCTAACCAGTGATTTGCACCTTGCAGTGTAGCCTCTTTATTTCTGTTCATTAAGTCTTCAGCGGACAGTGGTCATTGACAATTCCACACATGACTCCTGAAGAGTGTTTCTGATCTGTTGAACAGGTGTTTGAGGATTTGTCTCTATTATAGAGAGAATTCTTCTGTCATCAGCTGTGGAGGTCTTCCTTGGCCTGCCAGTCCCTTTGCGATTAGTAAGCTCACCAGTGCTTTCTTTCTTCTTAATGATGTTTCAAAAAGTTAATTTTAGTAAGCCTAAGGTTTGGCTGATGTCTCTAACAGTTTTATTCTTGTTTCTCATTCTCATAATGGCTTATTTGACTTTCATTGACATATCTTTGGTCCTCATGTTGATAAACAGCAATAAAGGTTTCCAAAGGTGATGTAAAGGCTGGAGGAAAGACTAGGTGATGAGAGCTCTCTTATACCTGCATTGAGGCAATTAAACACACCTGAGCAATTGCAAACACCCGTGAAGCCCTGTGTCCCAAAAATTATGGTGACCTACATGGTGAAACCAAAATGTATAAAAATGGCCTTTATCAAAATCTGACATTGTGCACTTTAATCACGGGATTATTTCTATTACAAATCTCAAATTGTGGAGTAGAGGCAAATAAATAAATGATGGGTCTTTGCCCAAACATTATAGAGGGCACTGTAAAATAGAAACAATAACTAAGACATAGATCAATTACATTCCCAATGAATGGTGGAATATACTGAAGAAAATAGATATGTATAGGAAAGAACTGAAGATGCTAGTTTAAACTGAAGATGGACACAAAATGTCAGAGTCATTTTGTCGAACTCAGTGGGTCAGACAGCATCTCTGGATAAAATGACTAGGCAACGTTTCAGGATGATACCCTTCTTCAGAGCCATCCTTCATTTAGGTCTCTCCAATTCCTTGTTTGTACTAATGTTTGAATCATAGTCGTAACAACTTCCTTCGACAACGTGAAAGAGGTCACTCTTATCCTACTATTTTTCTTGAAATAGAAGCAATGGTGATTTAAAAGATTGCAAAGGAGATCATTTATTCAGCTGTTCTCTGGTATTAAGATTACACTTCCAATCTCCAAATAATTAATATGAATACCAAGAGATTAGTAATGCCTTGTTAATCCTACACAAACTTCAAATAATTCCATCTCAAATTATGAAAAAATTGGCAAAACTCATGCGTTAACAATTTACAGGCAGATTTTAAGACATTGAATCAGTCAGAATGTTGCTAAACAATAACCAAGGAAAAAGTCTATTATTAGAGTGAAATGCAAAATGCCAATATCAGAAGAATAGATTTGAACAAATTTAAGATATACATTCCAGTTACCTTCAGTTCCTCTTGCAGTGTATTATACATGCATTTAATTCTCTTAACCTCTTTTAAGGATCCTTCCTGTTCAAAAAATGCGTGTCTGAGGAGTTAAAAAAAATTACATTAATGTATGCTCTTTTCAGTTATCTTATTCATCTTTTAACTTCCATTTTACAATTAAATTTATACGGTAAGTTGAGTCTTTTACTTCAGAAAGAAGGATCTTAGAACAAATAGCATTACTTGCTCGGGAAATGCTTTCACCAATCTAAGTATCTGACATCTGTATTATTTAGGTCTACCTCAGTCATTGTCCCAAGCTTATTAACTGATAACTTTCACGAAAATGTCATTAATTGTAATAATTATGACCCAAACAATAATTTTACTGCCCAATATTCAACTATGTGTTTGGTTGAGCCTGGGGCTATGCTTTAACTAAGACTTGAGTATGTTATCACCACTCTTTAGCTCACTGAAGGTCAACTCTTCCATCTTCCAGAAGAGACACTGAAGAGTAACTGTATTTTATGTGTATTATTAACCTACATACAATGTTTATTTCCAATGAATATTGAAAGAATACATTGCCAGTGAATTCAAATCGATTTCCAAATGTAACATGATATCGAAGAAATAGTATTTAATATGGCTCCCGTTTCACTTTATAAATCACTATTCATTGCATTAATTTCTTTGGGAAAATCACTTGCCTTGCTCAATAAATGGAAGACATTTTAATATTCTGAGTATGTTTTTACAGTGCACCAATACAATCAATTATTTGAAACTGATTTGGGTTATGGGAAATGGATATTAACCATTGTTTGCTCCCAGTTTATGATTGTAATTCAGATTTGAAAACATTGATCAAAACCTTGTGTACTAAATTTAAATCAATAAGAGCATCTTAATGCATATTAGCCTGTATCTCTCCTAAACCAAAAAGGAAAATGCTCAAAACGCCACGTCTATTAAATCATCTGGAATCTTGAACCAACAGACAACTAATGTTAACATCAACCATTATTAATTTCTTGAACAATCCAATAAACCATATGCATGAAATCATTCCACTAATCAATACCAATGTCTATTGTAATGTATCAATTTAACAATGTATTGCAACAAACCATTTATTACATGGAAACAAATTATCCACTATCCTGTCTATCCACATGTCGATCAAGAGAAATCATAGTAGGATATATTGTTTAAGAAAGAGCTGCAGATGCTGGAAAAATCGAAGGTAGATAAAACTGCTGGAGAAACTCAGCGGGTGAGGCAGCATCTATGGAGCGAAGGAAAAGGTGACGTTTCGGTTCGAGACCCTTCTTCAGACAGTAGGATATACATCATCTCTGCATAAGTTTTCCTCATATGTCATATTATATTGCTTTGTTCAATGTGTAATATTTTCATTATCATCTTCGTTCCCATGTTATTGATTGGCAATAACATGGGCTGATCGCAAAGAATGTCGGTGCTGGCTCGAAGGGCCGAATGACCTCCTCCTGCACCTATTTTCTATGTTTTTATGTTTGGGACATTGCTTAATGATATAAAATTAGGGACTCGCTTATCCAGCAGTTCAGTTTTATGAAAGGTTTTTACAATATTTGAGAAATAACTGTCTTTGTATGTGTTAAGTTACTTTAATTGTGTATAACGTTTCTCCTGTATGTATCCTCAATGCAGGAGATAGAATTTAATTTCTCGAGTATGGGTTACCACATTTATTTTCTGTAAATGTAACACTGCATTACTGTTATGTCGTAAAAAACACGTAAATAGGATGAGAGCTACTCTGTTCCTTAGACTTACTCCACTAGTCATCAAAATCTTCAACTACAACCTTATATTCCTGCACAATTCCCATATTCTATGATTATTTTAATATTCAGAACTACTGTTTTGAACACATGATCATTTTCTCATTTCCTTTTACTTGTCTGCTCCTTATTGTAACTCCTAATTCTAAACTCGTTAGACAAGGGAATCTTCCTCCCCAAATCTACACCGTCAAGCCCTTTAATGAATCTTGCATGCTTCAGTGAGGCCATTTGTTTAAAATCTAGAGAGTAGAAGACTAGCCTACTCAATCTATCCTTGCAGACGACACAGCCAACCATCCCAGGAATCAATCTGATTTATCTTTGCTGCACTCTTTCTATTTAAGTATATCTTTTGTGTAAAGAACCAAACTTCTGCATAATATTCCAGATGCGGTTTTATCATGGCACTATACAAATATACTTAGACTTCTTAATTATTTTACACAATTCCTGTTGCAATAAAGGCCAATGTGCTATTTTCTTTCCTAACATCTTGCTGCACCTGTTTGTTCCCTGCGATTTTTGCACAAGAACAACCAGTTTCCTTTAAGTCATCTGAAGTAGAGCCGCGACACAAAACGTCGCCTATCCATGTTCTCCAGAGATGCTGCCTGGCCCAGAGTTAACTCCGTATTTTGTGTTTTTACTTCACATTTGCCATGTTGCTACTCATCACTTAACTTGTCCATATTCACACGGACCTGCATTCTACCCTCATTACTACTCAAGTTCTCAGTTTTGTGTCATCAGCCATCATTGTGGCACCGCGGCCTCACAGTGCTAGAGAACCGGGTTTGAACCTGACTATGGGTGCCGCTTGTATGGAGTTTTTACGTCCGCTCCTTGACCTGCTTGGGGTCCTCTCCGTGACCTGCTTGGGTTTTCTCTGGGTGGTCCGGTTTCCTTCCACACTCCAAAGATGTACAGCTTTTTATAGGTTAATTGGCTTCAGTAAAATGGTAAATTGTCCATGTGTGTGTAGGATAGTGTTAGTGTGTGGCGGGAATCACTGGTCAGCGCGGACTCGGTGGGCCAAAGGGCCTGTTTCCACTCTGTATCTCTAAGCTAAACTAAACTTAGCCACCTTACTTTTTCCAGCAATTTTGAAAGACATACATATGTTTAATAATTAAAAACAATCTACAGTAAAGGTATTTGTTTGTTTGCTTGCTTCTGGCCTTTTGTGAAAAGTATGAGAAGCTTTAGTTTTTCAATGAACTTCTACAATACAAGTATATTCGAGCTGCTACACTACTACCTATGAATGATGACTTGGCTGCAAGGCTAAAATTACTGTAGACATATAGGAACATCTGAAACACTGAACACTGAACTGTCGCAAACATTTAATAATATAGAAGTATTATACATTTTGGGAGAAAAAAAGTCTTCAAATAACGAGAGAATGAAAGGAGACAAAATATGCTGGAGTAACTCAGCGGGAGAGGTATTGTTTAGAGCAGGGGTCGGCAGCCTTGTTCTGCATAGGGGCCAGGATGGCGGGCCACATCTATCGCCATAGTTAATAAATGGAGGTAATAATAATACATACTAACGTAATTAGTAATTAGCAATCATACATACTAACTAGTGTGACACTTGGTGTTGTTTTTCGCATAAGTTTTCACGTGTCTTTCAATTAGTTTTCTGCAGTTCCCATATCCCTCGCGTCCCCGGGACTGGCTGCAGTTCCCAGGCCGGCTTGCGTCCCCGGGACTGGCTGCAGTTCCCAGGTCGCGAAAACTAATTGAAAAAAAATATGCCGGATGATTTCGGGTTATGGCCCGGATCCGGCCCATGGGCCATACGTTGTCAACCCCTGGTTTAGAGGGTCCTGGAGAAGCATTGTACAAGAATTACCAAAAGATAATGTGAAGGTGCAGCATGCATTTGGGGAGGAAACAGTATAGAAGGATTTGAATAGGAAATGCATATTACTGCAACTTTCCAGGACCCTGATGATTTAGCACCTGAAATATTATCCCCAGGTGTGGTCCTGTGATCTCCGTACCTAATGAGGTACCTCCCTCCCTATCTGGTCTCTTTATTTAAAGAAGGATATGCTGGCAAAAGAGGAAGTGCAATGTAGGGGCACTAGAACAATTCCACGGATGGGGAATTGTCCCAGGAGGAGCAACTAAACTGATAAATTAGAAAATTTAGAAGGCTTGGAAAGAAGAGAATTTGGAAGAATGAAAGTTTATCCCATTGAAATGCACAATAGCTTTGTATCCTGTCAGGGATAGTCAAGATAAAAAGGAAACAGTACATGCTCCCAGTTTGGGGTATGAACAAACAAGGCTTTCAGAAATGAAGGAGGTCATCAACTTGCAAGCATTCACTCGGTTCCTCTCTCCACAGATTCTGCCTGACTTGCTGAACATTATCAGCATATTTATTTTATGTCAATTTTCCAGCACTGCAGGGTTTTGCTTTCCAATATTCAAATCCAAGATAAATGGATGCAAGAGATATGCAAGAATGTAGTATCATGGTGCGAGATCATATGTGGTGCAAAACAGACATAAGAATGGAATGGGCCTCTCCTACTGATATATAGCCAGAGTCATACGGCAAGGAAACATGCCTTTTGGCCTTAATTGCCACTGCTAACCAAAATGCCTCATCTATGCTATCCCACTTGCCCATGTTTGACCCATTTCCATCTAAACCTTTCCTATCCATGTACCTGTTCAAATGTCATTTTAATGTTGTTATTGTACATAGCTCAACTACCCACTCTTGCAGCTCGTTCCACATACCCACCACCGTCAGTGTGTAAATTTGCCCCTCAAGTTTTTGTTAAATATTTCCCTTCTCACCTTCATCTGATGTCCTTTGGTTCTTGATTCCCCTACTCTGGGTGAAAGACTCTGCATTTACACTATCCATTTCTCTCATGATCTTATTCACCTCTACAAGATCATCCCTTATGCTCCCACATTCCAAGGAATAAAATCCTAGCCGAATAAAAACCTCTCCCTATAGTTCAGGCCCTCAAGTTCTGGCAACATCCTTGTGAATCTTCTCTTAACGACAGTCTTCCAAGAGCAGGGTGACCACAATGGAACATAATACTCTTAATGTGTGTGGCCTCACCAATGCCTTGTACATTGTAACATTATGAGTATAGAAAAAAAATACATTAAAGATGTTGCTATAATTTTGAAAATACCTTAAATTAAACAAGTTTGCACATGAAGGGACAAATTAGGAGGAGCAGTAGGTTACGATCTTCAAGTGGCTGACTAACTCAGCATTTCCACCTGCTTTTAGTAATATGAAATATTTACCACGGTGTCACTTTCCATTTTATTTAAACCTGCCATGTTTCAACGTTTCAAAACCCCAAAGTTATTTAGTAAATCCAAATCTTTAAAATGTCTGAATGAGCTATATCCAGCAGATGGCAGCAATACGATTTCAGGTTCATCAATGGCACACCGTGTAGCAAAAACCTATCCACCCATAAGCAAATATACTTGATGTGCATTTCAGTCAAAAATGGCTCTCGGTGCAGTACATACCAAATCAGACAGGTACAGAATTAATTCTCATTAGCAAGCGGAAAGGCCCCTGCGTCTCTCCATTCCCCTCCCACTCCAAAACAAAGGCTGATACTGGTCACAGTCCACTGTGTCAGATCCAGTTAATGCAACAAAGCAAAGGAAGGCCAGCTGAGTTTTCTACCTGTGTTTCTTCATTGCTCGACAATAGCCCTCGGCACTACTGGGTCCAGAAAATGCTTTATAGTCTTGCTGTTCAGACATTCCTAGATTTGTCACAGATATGGGTATGGGCTGAACAAAACTACAATTGGGAGAAGAAAGATAAACATTAGCTTTGAACATTTTTGGAAAAAGGACTAGAAAAAAAAAATTGTTCACATTATAATGCTCAGGCTCAGGCAGTAGCTGACAATATTGTTTAAAGAAACGTGGCATGGCTCACCTTTCTTGTGGGTTAAATAGCGTATACTCCAGATTGTGTGTGGAGCCATTCTCTCTGCTTAACTTGGTTGTAAGGAGAAAGAACACCAGCTGTTGGGTTTTCAGGTGCTTCTGCAGGGTCCTGTGAAGGAGACGTTCTCGGAATGTCATGGTCTGATTTGTGTTACGTCTGAACTTATACCAACCAATAACATTCTAAGGGGGAGAAAGTACAAGTAGATTTAGATCTAGATCCAGGTTAAAAGAAAAGCGGGGCAGTGGGGGAGAGCAACATCACTTAAAATTTCAGCAAGTAAACCATTAATATCAAGACTGTGCCATATCTACTCATTATCAAGCAGTTAACTGACTGTATCCAACTTATCTAAAAGATAACCCCCTCACAAATATGCACATTAACATACATATCACACAACATGATTCAACAGATCACAAGTCAAACTAATCACAATTTATCACTATGATCTTGTTTCTTATAAACAGAGTTTACTACGGGGTTATTACGAAATGCTTACTAAAAGGTCCTTGAATGGTCCCTACCCTTCCTTTGCCGATGTTCTTATTTTTAATGTATGTATAAAATGTCTTTATTCCATGACATGCTGAAGAATTGAGGCGTTGGAGAATCATGGAAGAATAATATCTTCCTTTCTTTTTGTGATATGCATTCTTTTCACACCTGGTCTTTGTTTGCACAGATTACTGAGTATATCAGATTGTTCCTCAGAACCCATTTAGCCTTCGACTAGTGGAAGTCCAGCGGCAAAATGTCATAGAACTGGTATCCACTACTGTAAACTCAAACAGCCAACTCAGAATTTTGGACATTATGCTCCAGTATCAGCACTTGGCAAACATTTGAATAACTGATGGGCCCTTTTTGGGATCATACATTTGCTCGAAAATGAATCTAGCTTTAACATTATCTTTGTTTAAATCAGAACACTGAAGCTTGCCACTGGCAGTAAATTAAGACATTAAACTTTTCATTTTATATTGCAATAAATACACTTCTGGGCAAATTCCCAATCTCAGATGCCCAGGTAATAAATTACTATGAATTAAAATAAAATGTTTCAAGCACAAAGTATAGGCTAAGCTGAACATTGAACAGGCTTGTTCACCAAAATCAGCTGACATTTAAAAATCAAACATCATCTGAACATAGACATGGTAGAAGTGGCGGCGCTGCCAGGCAGCTGCGGCTCGCCCGCAGTCCATCTGTTTTTTCTTTTCTTTTAGTTTTCTTGTGTCTGTTTTAGTTAAATTTTAGTTTATTAGGCTGTGTATGTGTGTGTGGGGGGGAGAAACAAGGTTTTAGTCTCTCCCTTCGGGGGGATGCGACTTTTCTTGTCGTGTCCCCCGTCACCGTCTCCATCTGTGCTGAGGCCTAATGGCAGAGCTGGCGGCCTCGGAGCTGTGGTGGTGTTCTGGCGGCGGCCCGGCTTCAGAGCTGTAGCGGTGTTCCGGCGGCAACCCGGCTTCAGAGCTGTGATGTTCCAGCGTTCCAGCGGCGACTCGGCTTCAGAGCTGTGGTGGCGTTCCAGCGGCGGCGGCGGACCCGGCTTCAGAGCTGTGGGTGTGGCGTTCCCGCAGCGGGCCCGGCTTCAGAGCTGTGGCGTTCCAGCGGCGACCCAGCTTCAGAGCTGTAGGTGCAGCGGACCAGCGTTCCGGCAGCGGACCCGGCTTCAGAGCTGTGGCGGGGTTCCGGCGACTGCGGTGGCAACAGCCCGGCTTCGGAGGCTCGGCTGTGGGCCTAGTGGATAACAACATCGGAGGCCTGGATCACCTCAGCGCAGAGGGAGAGCAAGGAGGGAAGAAGACAAAGACTTTAAGACTTTTGCCTTCCACCAGTGAGGAGGTGCCTGGTGAACTCACTGTGGTGGATGTTAAATATGTGTTTATTGTGTGTTTTGTTTTTTATTATATGTATGACAATGGAATTTCGTTCAGACCGACAGGTCTGAATGATAATAAAGGATACTTTTGACTTTTTTTACATCTTTTTTTTTTGGCACCTGGCCAATGCACTTTAAATGTTTTCCCAAAAACTGCTAGAAAACAAGATAGTTAAAAGGAAGGTAGCACATGTAAATTAAAGATACCAACATATAAAGAACTTTATACACACCTAAACAAATTGATATTGTTGAGTGATTAAAACACCATTTAAAAATATTCAAATGTAATGATAATTAATCACTGGCACCGCAGTTTTTCTTAATCTGGATAAGACAGTGATACTGGTGCATTCTCATTCTTAGACCTGACCCGTCAATTTAAGGCCAACAAACAAGCTCAAGATTCAAAACCAAGCAAGGAGTTGAACTGGTTCATTTAACCTTTCGCGAGTTATGACATCCAACAGTGTATTCAATGTCATAAATTAACCTACCTGATACCATCTGCCACCAAGCCACAAACTCCTGTCAACAGTTCACCAAGCTCGAAAGACAGCATAAAGCATTTGCAAAATTCAGCCATGCATTTAAAATAATGAGCATTTCACAAACACAGTTTATGGTGCACAAATAAATTAGTGCTATTGTCAATGGGTACCTTCATCAATATGATGTGCATATCCATGCACTTCTTCATCGAGGCACACTTGTTTATTTTTAAAAAGCAGCACAAACTACAGAGCAACTAAATTACATTAATAAATATACATGTTGGATGAATTGTGCAAGCCTTCAGTCTGAATCTTATGAAGGATGCTTGAGCTATGAAATTAGAACACCCCTGCTGAAGTGTGCCAAGTGCCTATCTACAATATATGTGACAGTCAACTGATGAGGTGAATGTTTGAGTACACTCTCAATATTTTATATAATTACAGAAATAAGCAAATTCAATGATAAACAGTATTGCTAAAGAGCAATCTAGTTAAACTAGTTGCACATTTTGTTTAATTTCTTTTAGTTTTAATTTTTAGAAACAGGCCTTGCGGCCCACCAAGTCCACACTGATCATCAATCACCTGTTCAAACTAGTCCTGTTATCCCATTTTCTCATCCACTCCATACACATTAAGGGCAATTTTATAGAGGCCAATTAACCTACAAACCTGCACATCTTGGAATTATTATTTTTTTTAAAGCTAGCCAGATACAACAAATTACGCAAACAAACATAGACCATATATTCCTAAGCTAAGTGAACCTGGTCATTTCAAGCTCAGACAGGTAACAAAAATTTGTCTTGCACCACGTTTTGTAAAAAAGATAAATGATAACATCTTTATCTCGTGCTCTATCTGAAATTGTGCCCACAACCTTGCGTTAATATATAACTAAGTGGGATTTTAGAAGTCATGATTATTGTTGCTACATCAAAACCATGTAGAGGTAGTCAGTGTTGGTCTAAATATCCATAGGACCCCATCATCCGCAATTACTTTAGTAGCTTGCATCAATGTTATACTAAATTAAAAGTTAAATTAGAATATTATATGACTTTTCCCACCCAAATTTCATCCTAAAAGACTTATTTCATCTGCAGAATTATCAGAAAATTCTATAAAAATGTGACAAAATACACAATATATAATCCAACATGAATCATTTAAAGGCCAGTCACTTGTAACTTTTCATTTGTTTGCTGTTGACAATACCTTTTCCTGATTTATCAATATTTTCTGCAATGCTGTCGTGTCCACTTCACCAGCAGCATTGTAAAAACTGTAAAAGACAGACAGGACATTAGAAACATGATTTTAATTCACAAAGTGCTATAAATCTTGGCTCCTGCTTTCTAACTGTGATTTTATATCGTATTTTGGCAGCATGCCCTCACTTACAATGTTGGGACAGTATATTTTATAATCCACTACTTTCCGTAATGACAGAATTGGCACACCAATGTGATTATGTAACACCCATTAGTGTGCAAACAGATCTTCATACCGGCAGGCTAAAGTAATTTAGTAAGTGGGTAAATAGTTGGATTAACAAAGAATTGGACCATTGGGATACAGGTCACACATGCACCTACATAACATTTCTTGAAATTTTGTCTATTACTCATATTTTCCATTGTCAAGATTCAGTAACACATTTTAATTCAGATGATGGTTTTAGAAGGTTGTACCGAGGCCTTCTCTAAAACCTTTGTTAACCTTATTACCACAGGAGGTAGCATAGTTCATGTTGAACAGGCCCACTTTTAAATCATTTACAATAAATATAGCTGGACATTCAATTTTCTCTATCTGTCAACACAAATATTGTAACTTTGTGGTAATGGAACTGGATCGAAAACCTAAAGAAAAGTTCAAATCCACCATGGAAATCTATAAAACCGAATTCAGTAAACTTAACACTAAACAATCAAAGCTCTCAGATTGCTGCAAAAAACTCAACGTTCACTAATATCCTGTCAATCCAACACATCTATACGAGACTCATTCACAAGTAATGTAACTAGGAATATTTTTAAAAATAGTATCCCCATAGTCTCCCATGCCTGCTCTGCTAAGAGAATGCAGGGTGTTGAGAGGAGGATGCTATGAGAATGCAGTGTGACTTGAACAGGTTGGGTGAGTGGGCAGATGCATGGCAGATGCAGTTTAATGTGGATAAATGTGAGGTTATCCACTTTGGTAGCAAAAACAGGAAAGCAGATTATTATCTAAACGGTGTCAAATTGGGAAAAGGGGAAGTACAACGGGATTTGAGGGTCCTTGTTCATCAGTCAATGAAAGTAAGCATGCAGGTACAACAGGCAGTGAAGAAAGCGAATGGCATGTTGGCCTTCATAACAAGAGGAGTTGAGTACAGGAGCAAAGAGGCACTTCTGCAGTTGTACAGGTTCCTAGTGAGACCACACCTGGAGTATTGTGTGCAGTTTTGGTCTCCAAATTTGAAGAAGGACATTCTTGCTATTGAGGGAGTGCAGCATAGGGTAACAAGGTTAATTCCCAGGATGGCGGGACAGTCATATGCTGAGAGAATGGAGCAGCTGGGCTTGTATACCCTGGAGTTTAGAAGGGTGAGAGGGGATCTTATTGAAACATATAAGATTATTACGGGTTTGGTCACGCTAGAGGCAGGAAACATGTTCCCGATGTTGGGGTAGTCCAGAACCAGGGGCCACGGTTTAAGAATAAGGGGTAAGCCATTTAGAATGGAGATGAGGAAACATTTTTTCACATAGAGTTGCAAGTCTGTGGACAACGGTTCTCTGGATGCTTTCAAGAGCTGAATCGGGCTGTTAAAGATACTGGAGTCAGGGGATATGGGGAGAAGGCAGGAAGGTATTCAAGCTTTCCTCTCAGTAACATTTACTTATCAAGTATCCAGCTACCTCTGCTTTAAAATATTAAAAACTCTGTAAATCATAAAGAAGGGTTCAAAAGATTCAAAATTGGAGAAAATTTTTAAAAATTGCCTCATTCCTGATTGTGGATGATCAGCCATGATCACATTGAATGGTTCGAAGGGCCGAATGGCCTACTCCTGCACCTATTGTCTATTGTCTATTCAATTAGATCTTATCTTGGCCCAATTTCCATTTTCTTACCTGTTCTCCACAATTCTTGCGTACCTTATCAATATTAAGCTAACTTAATTCTCTCAAGGGCAACAAGGATGCACAAAGAACATTACCCTGACCTTTCAAGAGGAAATATAGTGTTTTTAAAAGCTATTTCATCTAAAGTAACAGTACAAAAGGAATGCACGAAGCACTTTCCTATCTTTTTTCCCCACTCTCCCAAATTGCTCTAACATTTAATCCTAATAACAACATCAATCTTGGAAAGTCACCATGTGGATAAGACCAACACTATCGTGCATCCCATTAAAGCTCCAAGCTTTGTTCAATAGTAAACTGATCCCTATTATATGTTCTCTGTCCAAGTTACATTATCGCAGAACTGAAACTGTACAAATTAGAAACATTCCCGTAATTCAGGATTTTCTGTTTCAGGGCACGGCGATGCATTCAAGTAACGAGAAGTTTCCAAAATACTGTATTCATTTCAACCAAGAAGCACAAGTACTCTCCACAGACTCAGTCTGAAACTGCAAACAAACTGGAACATAAAGCGAAGTGCGAGTAGAGTATCCATTAACCTTTATATATGAATCAAGTGAAAACTGACTGAGCAATTCCCACCAGAATCAAGAGATGTAAAACTCTTAGGAGTGAGAGTAGCTATCAACTGAGCTCACGTACCTGAATAGCCTGTAACATGGAATATGTTTCTGTATATCTAGAGGGGAAAAATACACATCAAGGTTCAGAGGGGGATAATAAATTTCACATGTAATACCAACTTCCAGGAGGGAAATTGTACATAAAGATCAGGAGGGATTCATGTTTTAATTTATAAAATTGCTTCCTTTACCCTTTAAAGGCCATTCACAGTTATAGTCTGAGGGAGCTCAATTAATACCAGAAAATGACAAGTTATAGAATACTCTCAGGCGTCTTTGTTACTCTTCAAAATCTTTTCCTTGACAAAAACATTGGGATTAATTAAATGAAGACTTTGACACTGGATAAATATGCACAAATGTTCATATCATGGAAGGTTTTGCCTTTAACCATTGTTTATTCACGGAAGTAAAATAAGCCATCTCATCTAAACCAAGCAATAACATGAAAAAGGCACCTCAAATGCTTATGGCTAAATGGAAAACATTGATATGGCAAGGAATTCTGTAGAACACCCACTAACAATAAAATACCTTGAATTTTATAAGAACATACATATAGACAAACATACAAATTAAGAATAGCAGTAAACCGCTCAAACCTACCCCATCATTTCATAAAAGGTAGACAAAAATGTTGAAACTCAGTGGGCGAGACAGTATCTATGGAGCGAAGGAATAGGTGGCGTTTCAGAAGAAGGGTCTCCAGCATTTTAGTCTACCTTCGATTTTTTCCAGCACCTACAGTTCCTTCTTAACCATCATTTAATAAGATCACCAGTCTTTGTTGAACCCCTCTCTGCATTCAAGCTTTCCTCTCAGTAACATTTCACCTACTTACTTATCAAGTATCCAGCTACCTCTGCTTTCAAATATTAAAAACTCTGTAAATCACAAGGAAGGGTTCAAAAGATTCAAAATCAGAGAAATTATTTTTAAAAATTGCCGCATCTCCATCTTGGATCCTCCCACAAGAGGAAACGTCCTCTCTACATTCACCCTGAAAATACATCTTAAGATGTTATTTGTTTCAATCAATTTCCCCTTTAATCTTCTCCATTCAAATTAAGAGTTTAAATGGGTTTTTTTTTTAAAGTTTATTTTGATTACAATATCCATTAAAAGATATGTTCTTCAGAGGTACAAGGCTCAGAAATGTAATACTTTTAGCAAAATAATCTAATTGAGATCAAGATTTTCATAATTTGACGTTCTTCTTGAGAACCATAACAGTAGGCCTGCAATTGATTTAGAGCAAACAAATATAATACCAGCATAAAGAAATGCCAGTTTATTTTTGGCTCTCCAATAAGTGTGGTTCCTAAAACTTTGTCAAAACCCATCTCTAGGTTTTCATCAATGTGAAATATCATCAACACATTGGCACAGCAATAGAGCTGCTGCCTCACAGCGCCAGACACCAGAGTTTAACGCTAACCACAGATGCTGTCTGTGCAGAGTTTGTATTTTCTACCTGTGACCACATGGGTTTTCCCCGGGTGCTCCGGTTTCCTCGCACGTGTCAAAGGTTTGTAGATTAATTGGCTTTTGTAAATTGCCCTTTGTGTGTAAGATGCGAAAAAGAGATAACACGAACAAGTGTACGGATGATCACTGGTTGGTGTGGACTTGGTGGGCTGAAGGTCCCCTTTCCCGTTTCCAATAAACAAAATAAATTGGTGTGGCTGCTGGAACTCCTCACACGTACCCCATCACAAGTACTGACTTCTCCACCATCGAATGGATCTATACGAGGTGCTGCCTCAAAAAGGCATCCAGCATCATCAAAGACTCACCACCGTGGCTACACTCTCATTTCATTCCTGCCATCAAGAAGACAGTATAGGAGTCTGAAAACCATGACCTCCACATTCAGAAACAGCTTCTCATCAATAACCATCAGGTTCTTGACCACTGCAAACAACTAAATTATGCACTATGAGCAGTCTTGGTTGCACTGGAGAGTTTGGAATTTCAATGTTACGTTTTCAATATATATGATAATTAAACATACTTGACTCTTGATCTGCCTTTACTCCAACCAAAGCTCACTAAACTTTAATTGTCTCCCAGGCTGGCAACATCTCAAATTCCTCATGTACTACCAAGGAACTGCGGGTGCTGGTTAATACGCAAAGGACACAAGGATACGCTGGAGTTAATCAGCAGGTCATGCTGTATCTCTGAGTAATATGGAATAATGATGTTTTGGGTCAAGAGGTCATCTAACCATGTTCTCCGGAGATGCAACCTGATCAGCTGAGTTACTGCAACACTTTGTGTCCTTTTGTAAAATTTTTCATCCTCGGTTTCAAATTCTCCCCATGGCCTCCCACTATTCCTGATCCCTCCAAGATCAAGTCTTTCTCCAATTCTAAACTCTTGCTTATCCCCAGTTTATAGTTTTCCACCTCTGGCATCGTTCCAAGCCCAAGATTATGGGATTTGATCTTTATTACTCTATCTGCCTTTAAATTCTTGTTAATTTTTTTTAGCTTCTATTATATCTCCTAATATCTTCATTAGCGCAATCTTGAACCTGTCCTTGGATGACTCTAGACATTGAACTGCATGTAGATGCTGTCACTCAGGCACTATAATAGCTCATAGATGACAACACAAATACAGCAACAGTGTTATAGCATTTGTAGGCTTTGTACAGCTGCCTAGCCAAGGTCAACTAATGCAAGAAAGACCAACAATTGATATGGCTATTTATGGCAAAATACTGCACGCACACAAATACATTAGGGATTAGGGATATTAGGGATATTTAATTGTGGAATTAATTTCATAGTCATGTGGTTATTTTTCTTTACAATGGACTCATCAAAAGTACACTCACACTCATTACATTTAACACATTCCAATTCCGTTATACCTCTGGTAGAAATGTACTATTATTAAATTAAAAAACAAAATTTATTCACACTCATATTAAAATGTAAATAAGCCCCGATGTAGGGTTTACAAACTTACTGAATGAAATATCTTACCTATAGTATTTTCAACCTCAATGTCATCCATCTGAAAATCAGTAATACTATATTTTGCTTCTGATTTGATTTCACCAACAAGAAACCCCTCCTGTCAAAGGAAAACAGAACATGGATTTTATTAGTTTTCCAATATGCTATATCCTTGTTTCATTGTTAGCATATGTTATTAAAGACGAAAGAGACTGTGCAAGCAATATGACCATGTTGGTATTCTGGAGAACTATACAGATGGATATTCTACATGCACATGGCCTTTAAAACATCCTACTTAACACCTTTCACCAAGTTGCGTTTTCTGATGATCCTGAAGTACCAAACACGTCCAATCAATCAAAATGTATTGTGCAAGTACTTTTGGTAGATTGGGGGCTCATTCTTAACTACAATCTTAATTCCATGCATTTTAATTACTTTAATTTAACAAACTTACACTAAAGATTGACACAAAATGCTGGAGTAACTCAGCGGGTCAGGCAGCATTGTGGGTAGAAGGAATGGGTGACATTTCGGGTCGAGACCCTTCTTTAGACTGAGAGTCAGGGGAGAGGCAAACTTGAGATATGGAAGGGTACAATGCGAGAGATGGTCTTGCAGAACTCTCATCGGAGAGAGAACTTTTTCAAAGTAGGCATACCTCGAGGAGATTTACGCAGTGGAGCAGACAAAATGTGTAGGAAGGTACCTCATCGATTTCAAAGTTCTTAGACCACTAACATTGCTGCAGGCTAATTTTTACTGGATGCTTGGTGACCATTGTTCTATTGCCCTAAATAATGTCCTAATCAATACGTAATCTTTAAACAATGCCTTTAGAGAAAAAACAAAACATGTCTCTATATATTGCCTCTCACAACCTTAAGATGACCCAAAGTGCATAATAACTTAATTGTACTGTCTAACAATTAGCACCATATACTCTATATGGACATATGGGATAGAGGGCCATGATATGGTGGCAAAAGTAATCTTTGAAACCCTTTCAGTTATATTTCATCCATTAATAACTGATAGCTCTGTTTTATCCTCATCAAGCAAGCTAAAACACACATTCCCTTAAACAAAATGTAATAAAAAATAAAACTGCAGATGCTGGTTTATCCCAAAGATATGCACAAAATGATGAGCAACGCAGAGGGTGAGGCAGCATCTCTGGAGAACATGGATAAGTGACACTTCAGGTTGGGACCCTTCTTTAGACTGATTGCAGTACCTTTACTATGAAAAGCAAGATATCTCCAATGGTATCCCCAGCTCCAATTCATTGCATCCAAACTCATAAAGGCATGGTTGTTTTCACACAATTTGCCTGCCTTTTGCAGTGTGTAGTGTCATCAGGAAGATAAATTTAGGCTTAGATAGCTGAAGCATGGTCACCAACGTTCGGCAATTCAAATTGAGGAGTGTACAAAGTCAGGATAAAAGTTCTAGTGAAGATTATGCTGTGCTCTAGCAATTTCTTGGAATATTTTGGGGTTGGAAAAGGTTGGAGATAATGAATGCCTCATCTCTGAAATGCCAAATTGTTACTTTAATAAAAAACTCAGGACCCTTAGTTCAGGCACGTGCCGTGAGTAATTACTCAGGGTAGGCAGTCAGCCGGCATTCCAAAAAAAAATCTTAAAACCGTGCAAGCGCAGATTGTTCTCTACGTAAAAATTAAAAAATAAGTAACAATTCAATTTTCCCAAGGGTTCTAAATCTCCTTCATTTTTTAATTACTGAATGGGTGGGGGACGGAGGATGCAGGCAGGTGGAGAGATGGTGGGAAAAACGGGAGCACACCGGGACGTTGAATCAGTTGTCATCTTATGGAATGACAATACTAATTCAAGGGTCCAATTGGAGGGGGAGTTCCTTTCACAGCGTGTGCGGAGCCTGCGGCAGGGGTTAAATATGCTTGAATGCAGAAGCTTTGAGAAGGAGGGGGACAGAGATCATATCAAACTCACTCACCGCTGCCGCAGCGCTCCGGGCAGAACTGGCCGCCACTTCCGGGCATAGAAGCAGCTCGGGTGCGAGCGGCCGCCGGGACCCAACACCGGCGCCTTCTGATCACCTCTGGCAGTGCTCTTCGTCTGAAAATCTCTCACCTGCCGTTCGCCGGCTTCGCTCATGTCAACCGCGTCCGACAAATCCTTAAATTCCCACGGCCAAGTAACCTCGACTGGACCCGTGAACGCGCTGTCGGAATTTAAAGATGTGTGGGAAACCGGCCGGCGAGCGGCAGGTGAGAGATGTTCAGACGGAGAGCACTGCCAGAGGTGAGTGGGGACCAGCAGAAGGGGCTGAAGTGGCAGGGTCCCGGCGGCCACTCGCAGTCACCCGAGCTGCTTCCTTCCGCGGAAGTGGCGGCCAGTTCTGCTGTCCGTGCCCGGAGTGCTGCGGCAGCCACCCGAGCTAATTCATTCCCCCGCCACAATAAAACCATATGGCAATACAGCACGGGAACAGGCCATCTCGGCCCTTTTAGTCCGTGCCGAACACTTACTCTCACCTAGTCCCATCTCACCTGCACTCAGACCGGAGAGTGGCAAGTGGGTTACTGACCCCAATCCCCTCCTTCACAACGCCAGACTGCCCAAACACTGTGAACGGAGCTCTCCCCCCACCCCGGGAACTACAGTATTTAAAAACATAAAGCACAAAGAAATGCACTTACCACATTATTGGTACATTAAGTCCATTCTTCACTCTTTGTTTGCTAAGATACTATTAAAATAATGGCAATCCATATTTGAAAATCCCGTCAAGAAACTCGCGATGCGCATGCGCAGAATGATGATGCGCATGCGCAGTGCTGCAAAAGGCAGAATTTCTGCTGCCTTCAGCTTCCATTGAAACTGACGGCTTCAGGCAGCGCTGACGGCACGGGGGCTGCACAGAGCTTCCCGTGTCACAAGCGCTGCGGATGAAAGGCACGGAGAATTATGCCTACCTAAGAGATCGATCTCTTAGACAGGCATAATTCTCCCATGCCTTTACTATTTATATTAAATAATTTCCATTTCATAATTTCAGTCAAGGTAGGCAGTGCCTACCTTGCCTACCCTGACGGCACGTGCCTGCCTTAGTTCTAGATTTACCTACAGGAGGAAACATCTTTGCCACATGCACCTTATCAATACCTCTCAAGATCTAGTATGTTTGAATGAATTCCCTTGCACTTCAGCAGATACAAATCAAGCTCATCTCGACCTTCCTCGTGAGATAACCTGCCTCTTCATGCACAGCATAATCTTCACTAAACTGCTTCTCCTCCAGAACAGCTATCTCACTAGCACTTATTTTAAAACCCAATGCTGTCCTCTGTCAGGACAGAGCCAGAGCTCCAACAATGTCCTCAGTGCCACTGCCCTAAAGATTGTAATTCTCCTTTGTTCTTCCCCTCCTTCCAGCTCCCAATTTACAGCTATTTGTGAGATGTTAATCGCATTCCCTATGGTGAAGGCTGATGCAGAATACCTGTTAAATACCTCCCTTCTATAAAATCAAAGTGCATTTTTTTGGAGGGAGAAATCTAAAGATGCTTTGATTTTATGTTGCTGAATGGCTGTATCATGCAGATTCATAGTCATACAGAGCGGAAACAGGCCCTTTGCCAAAATCGTCCGATCCAACCAAAATGCCCCATCTAAGCTACTCCCATTTACCCACATTTGGCTTATGCCCCTCCAAATCATTCCTACCCAGGTACTTGTCCATGTGTTTTGTAAATGCTGTTATAGCATCTGCTGCATCTACCTCCTCTGGAAGCTCATTCCATATACCTTCTGCCTCATCTAATTTTTCCTTCTTTATTTAACTTTTTGTCAATATACTGTCCCATTTACTGACCAGCCACCTTTCTCTCTGAAAATGTGTACTTTAAGTTATATACTGTGCCAGTTCTGGTTTAACACTGGTTCTGATGACACAGATCTACTGATTAACTAGTTGAGGTATTGTTGGACAATGGCCAAAGAAAGACAGTGTGCAGAATGGTAATTGTTGATCAAGTTGGGACACAAGCAAAGCTTTAGTCTAAGTTTGCTACGGTGCAAAATGGGGGAACAATGGGAAAGTGTGTTGGAATTATCAAGCCTCGGGATGGTAAAAGCAGAAGTGAAAAGAGGAAACATTAGATCCAAGGGTAGATGAGTTATTGGGTGATGGTGTGGATTTGTAATTGAAACTTTAATCCTGGGTCAAACGTGACAGTAAAGATGCAGTTTCATTCTATTCCAGACAGTTATGAGGTCAATGATCCAAGAATTATTGGCAGGCCATGAAAAAAAAATGGCTTCAGTTTTGCAAAAACCTAGAGAAAGTTGCTGCTCATACATTACTGAGTATTAGACCAAGTGTAACAAAGAAATAATAAAGCTATCGGACCAATGCTCAACAGGGCATAGCTACAAATCTGTTTCAGCTTGGGAAGCAACATTTAGGTAGTGGAGGATTTGATGAAAGTTGCAACTTCTTTCAAATGCCACATTTGCTCTGGTTTGTCAGACATGGGTATCCTAATGTCAACAGCTACTTTAAAAAAACCTCCTAAGTCCACCTGGAATGTTTTTGCATTGTAGATTGTTATGAACAATGGTTTGAAATCTATTTTGCTGAAATGGAGCAACAGGTTTTCTTGTTTCAGATTTGGGTTCCCCAACAGTTCAGTCATCAGATTTCAGGCTGACTGTCAATTACAACAATCAGATTTGCAGTTTTGTTTTCCTTAAGAAATCATTCAGTGACTTCAGCTCTGTGGACTTCTTCATTGTGTTCAAATTTCCCAAGAGTAATGAAAATGTCAGAATACCTATCCTTTGCCTTCTGGACAGTCACACGTTCTCATTCTGGGGCTTTTAACTCTTAACTCTTCGATCTTTTACAAGCTATCTTTCAATTTGAATTCAAGACTTTTAGCTAGTCCTTCAAATAAAATAAACTAGTCTGTTATCAAGTTTCTAAGGTAACTTAGCCAAAGCAAATTGCAATATTGTCTGGGCAAACATTATCAGATTTGTGGAGTAGTCTACAAGGCTATGTGATCTAACTATTGAACAGTCTGCCATGGACCGTAAGTGTACCTTAAAATCTCATTGATATGACTGTTCTTGTTTTTAAACTGTGTATAAATTGAAAATTCCTACACTATCATCTTCCATACTATGTGCATTTGTCTGGGGTATTTGTGTTGTAACTGTCTTCCATCTGCAATTTTTGCTGACCTTTGTTCAAAAGTCTTTTGTTTCCCAATTTGCATAAAGATATTGAAACAAGGAACTGCAGATGCTGGTTTACATAAAAAGACACAAAGTGCTGGATTAACTCAGCTGATCAGGTAACATCTCTGGAGAACACGGTGGGTGACCTTTCAAAGTGTATATGTAACTGATGCAACGTAATGAATTTTGGAATAATTTTCACGTTAATCAATTGCCGTGCTTTATCAATTCCTGCATGTAAACAACTTTTAGCTGTAAAGCAAAATAAATTAAATTTCTTTCAAATCCTCAATAATTAAAGAAAATTATTTGTACAAGAATTCGGGACTCATCTTCTGAATGAAGAAGGTTCCCGATTTGAAAAATCACCTATCCATATTCTCCAGGGATACAGCCTAACCCGCTTAGATACTGCAGCATGTTTTAATTTTTTTACATAAAGATATAATTTGTCCTACTTTTGTGCACAAGAAACTTGGATGTCCAAAATTTGCAAACATTAGAGTGCTTTGGAAATTAGAAATGGATTTCCTTGACTGACATGGAAGCGTTTTAGAAGAACATTGGATAGACAGCTGATTGTGACAGACCATCATCTCAAAGCACCACAGAGGTTCCTTGGTATTGTTTATCACCCAGTACCTTTTTAGTTTTGTTTCGATACAGCATGAAAACAGACCTTCAGCCCACCAAATCCGCACCGATCATAGATCACCCGTTCACACTAGCTCTATGTTATCCCACTTTCGCACCCATTCCCGAGACACCGTCCTATTTTACAGTCCATTTGGCCTACAAACCCACATGTCTTTGGGATGTGGGAGGAAACCCATGAGGTTACAGGAAGAACATGCAAACTCCATACAGACAGCACCCAAGGTCAGGATTGAATCTGGAACACTGAGTCTGTGAGGTAGCAGCTCTACCAGCTGCACCACCTAGCTCCATTGCAGTTGTTAAGCAACCGGCTGTACTACAAGCAAGGTCTCAGATGCCGAGCAATTTTGATTTAATTCTCCCAGTTGGAGAATTGAGGCTAAATGCATTCTATCCAAGATTTTTACCAATTAGGCAGTCAGTGAACTACAAGACAATTATCAAAAGTTTTCCCAATCTATTTGTGTGTTTCATATTTTTAATGGTCTGTAACGTCAAGTGATTGAAGCCTGCAGTAATCCTTCAATTTTTGAACCACTACAATATCTCAAACTGCTTGAGAACAATCCACCTGCTGCCTTCAATCGAATTTTGTCGGCAGGGTTGCTTTCTTCCTTTCCCTGATGCTCCGATTGTAAACCACAGCGCAACTATATTGGCAAGAAAGATGTCTCTGTCTTTTCCATAATGGATGCTACAGGCACCTTGCTATCAGGATCTAAACTTCCCATGTGGGAATGAGACTGCCAAAAAGTGGTGATACCTGCCCAGTCCATCAAGGGTAATGATCTCCCCACTATCGGAGGGATTTACAGGAGTCGCATCTTCAGAGGCCTACATCACCCTGGCCACACTCTCATTTCACTCCTACCAGCGGGAAGAAGACATAAGAGCTTGGAAACTGTAATGACCAGTTTTAGGAACAGATTCTTCCTTAGAGCTATCAGGCTATTAAACACCACAGCCTCCAAATAAGCTCTGAACTACATAGACTTGGGGCCATTGTTTTTGTTTTTTTGCACTATTATTGTTGGTTTGTTTCACGTGTATGTATGTATGTTTGTATGTATGTGTATGTATACTGTGAGAAAGCAAACTCAATGCTAGCATTTATTTCAAGAGGGCTTGTGTACAAAAACAGGGACGTAACGTTGAGGCTCTGTAAGGTGGTAAGTGGTCAGGCCACATTTGGAATATTGTGAGCAATTTTGTGCACCATATCTGAGGAGGGATGTGCTGGCTCTGGAGAGGGTCCAGAGGAGGTTTACAAGAATGACCCCCGGAATGAGTAGGTTAACCTACGATGAGCGTTTGTCAGCACTGAGCCTGTGCTCGCTGGAGTTTAGAAGGATGAAGGAGCTAATTGAAACATGCAGAATAGTGAAAGGCTTTGACAGAGTGGATGTGGAGAGGATGTTTCCACTTGTGGGAGAGTCTAGGACTAGAGGTCATAGCCTCAGAATTAAAGGAGGGTATTTTAGGAAGGAGATGAGGAGAAATGTATTTAGTCAGAGGGTGGTGAATCTGTGCAAATTATTTGCCACAGAAGGCTGTGGAGGTGAAGTAGGTATGTTACAAAACTAACCTTGAGCAGCGCTGCAGTTCTGCCGCTCCCCGTGTGCGTGACTTTGGCGCCTTTCAGAGGGGGGCGGGCTTAAAGTGACGTTTTTCTGCAGACTGGGCAAATCAAGTCAGACTGATCAATCAACGTCGGACAATTTTGTTGCGGAAGAAAAATCGCTCCGACATTTCATTAATGAAGGTATTTTTAAATTACGCTAGATTATTTATTATCTAGAGTAATTTAAAAATCACCTTCAAAAGCCGTGAGCGCCAATAACGGGAAGGATTTTGCGTAGGGAAGAAAAAAAGGTACACAGTTTATTTTTATATTAAAAGTTGGTTTTTATGGAGGCTTTAATAATATTTTCATGTTGCGAAATGGGTCCAAAAAAATGTATGAACCGGCTGTATTTTTCATACCGACTTCACAGCAAACCGCAACTTTCCAATCCACCGCATTCCAGTAAAACCCACTCGCTAGTTGATTTAAATGGCCATTAATTTACAGGTATTAAACACTAAATTCATTCCATTTGCCCAGAAATTCATGAAAATGAGATTTAAAAATTATGTTATATTGTGGATTATTGTGTGAATGTTATTTGGACACAGGCAATTAAAAAAAAGTTTATCTTTTCTTAAGAAATGGATAGATGTTTAGATCTACTCATTGAATTTTGTAATTAGCTACAATTAGATAGCTAACTAATTATATGCTTTAATTTCAGGTCATCCAAGTAAGATTGTTTCATATTTGTTTCGGAATGCTTCAATCTATAATAACTGAAAATTTCATTGAGTTCTCTTAATTTTTAACAAAGATGGGCTTTTAACGGTTCTAGATCACAGCTTTTGAGTTAAGTCAATTGAAAGGCAATGGGGAACAAGATGCTAATTTCCGAGTATGAAAATGGTCATAACTTTCTTAATACTGAAGATATGAAAGTGAATTAGGTGTCAAATTAAACTTCTTTTTATGCTTTATCTGATGGGATAAATTGCAGACTTGATTTTTAAAATCTCAAAATTTTGTAACATTGCTAGGTGAAGTCAGTGAATATTTTTAAGGCAGAGATAGATTCTTGATTAGTACAGGTGTCAGAGGTTATGGAGAGAAGGCAGGAGAATGGGGTTAGGAGGGAGATGTATATCAGCCATGATTGAATGGTGTAGACTCAATGGGCCAAATGGCCTAATTCTCCTCCTATTCCTTATGACCTAATACTGAACTTTTCATTAATTTGCTGAGTACTATGTTTACGTATTTTGTTGTGCTGCTGCATGTTAGAATGTCATTGTTCTGTTTGGGACATACATCACTAAAACATTATTGATTCTGGACCATCGTTTATCTTCTCCACAAAAATGCAACTTCCCACAACTTATTTCTCACTGGCCTGCATGATTAATGGTTCCTTGTACAACGTACCAACTTCCTGATGTGTGTTGACACAAACTCCCTCTCCCTCCAGCATCAATATAGTCTGTGCCTCAAATGCATAGTGCTGCCAATCAAAGTCTGTACTTTTGACTCCTAAATACTGACCCACACTTCTCCAAAGGCATGATTGCATAGAATACACTATGCTGGGCACCACACACACTGCAGTCAAATCTGTTGTAACTGTAATATTCTCAGTCTGTTGTGATGTGCCAGCACCAGGCACATTAAAGTTTGGCAAATATACCAGGTCCACATATGGTGTGCCCAGTCTGCGCAGAAAAACAAAACAAATACCACACAAAACCATCATATACACTCATAAACAAATACCAAGAAACTCATATACACCACAAATTAACCATTCACATATACTATTTGTCTTCAGTCCCATCGGTCCACTAGTGGCAAGCTCTCTGCCATTTACATGAATGGATCAGAATTCTCCCTGTCAGCTTATTAACCCAAAACCTATAACAATATGCCAAATGCGCGGTTTAGATAGATGGATGGCTAAGTTAGATGGCTAATGCTAATTGCATTATACATGTCAAGTGTAAAGGATTAGCTAAAAGGAGGCTGGGTTAAAAAAAGATGGTATGAGACTGGTGGGAGAGGGAAGAGTACGAGAGATGCTGTGAGGAGGTGGAGTTGGAAGGGTCTCCATTGTCACAAGAGGAACCTATGAGGAATGGGATGGGAGAGAAGTATTTAGAAGTGAGTGGGAAAAGAAAATGAAAGGGGTAAGGCGGAGGAGGGGTTAGAGACTATAGAGGGTGGAGATGGGAGGGAGGAAAACCCCAGGGAGGGGATTTCTAAAAGACCCATAGGAGGTGAGGCGCTGAGGATGGAAACTGAACTCTGAAAGGTTCCTCCCAGGAGGGCAGGTTTTGGGGGGGGGGGGGCTACTATCCTGCAGTAATAAGATGACAGGGATGGACCCCGTGGGGTGAGATTCAAGGGCGATCCCCAGGGGAGCAGGATGGGGAAGGGATAGACTCTCAGAGGAGGTGGGATGGGGAAGGTATGGACCCTGGGAGAAGTGGGATGGCGAGAGGGAGCAGATTCTCAGGGGGAGCGGGGGTGGCTGAGGGGAGGATACGAGCCCTCTGAGAGGTGGGATGGGGGAAGCAGATCCTCAGTGGGAGCAGGATGGGGGGTGGTGGGGGGTTGGAAGAGTGGAGAGGGGAAGAGATGTACCCTCAGAGTATAGACAACAGACCATAGGTGCAGGAGTAGGCCATTCGGCCCTTCAAGCCAGCACCGCCATTCATGGTTGATCATCCACAACTAGTGCCCCATTCCAGCCTAGTGGGATGGGGAGAGGATGCACCCTCGGACAAGTGGGGTGGGGGCGGAATGGAGGGGATGAACGGTCAGACGAGTGGCATTGGGAATGGGTTCAGATCCCCAGGGGAACGGGATGGGGGGGGGGGCAGGGGATAGATCCCCCAGTGGAGCAGGATGGAGCGGGACAGGATGGGAAGTGGGAATGTGGAGGAGATGGACGCCCAGACAAGTGGGATGGAGGGGACGGAGCCGGGGAAGATACCGGAGACACGGCGATGCAGGGGGAGGGTCCACCGGGCACTGCCCGGCCCCCGCTACTCTACTCACCGCGTCCGAGTCGGCGTTGGCGAGCTGGAAGGCGAGGGATCCGAACACGAAGCCGGACACCGAGGCCCCGGACACCACGCCGCCGCCACCGCCGCGGGCCGCCTCCTCCTCCTCCTCCGCCATGGCCGCCCCTCACCGCGGGGACGAGCGCGGCAATGGCCGCCCCGCCACCGCCGACGTGCGCGCTCCACATGCGGCGGCGGAGGCGCGCACGTACAAGCGCGCTCCCGGGACTCACTGTGGGGGGGGTGGGGGGTGGGGGGGGAGGGGGAGGGGGAGGGAAACATAGACAACTAGGTGCGGGAGTTGGCCATTCTTGCCAATACCGCCATTCAAGATGATGATGGCTGATCATCTAAAATCAGTATCCCGTTCCTGCTTTTTCTCCATATCGCTTGATTCATTTAGCCCCAAGAGGGGAAAGGAGAGAGGGGGGGGGGGAAGGAGGGGGGAGGGGAAAGGAGGGGGGAAGGGAAGGGGAAGGAGGGGGAAAGGAGGGGGAAGGAGGGGGAAAGGAGAGAGGGGGGGGAAAGGAGGGGGGAGGGGAAAGGAGGGGGGAAGGGAAGGGGAAGGAGGGGGAAAGGAGGGGGAAGGAGGGGGAAAGGAGGGGGGAAGGAGAGTGGGGGGCAGTGGAAGGGGTAAATGGGGGCAGGGGAAGGAGGGGGGGGAGAAGGAGAGAGAGGGTGTCCGGGGTTATTGGGAGAAGGGTTGAGAGAGAAAGATGGAGCAACCATGAAAGACCAGTCTGAAGAAGTGTCTTGACCCGAAACGTCGCCTATCTCCTTCGCTACTTAGATGCTGCTGCACCCGCTGAGTTTCTCCAGCTTTTTGTGTAACCCTCGATTCTCCAGCATCTGCAGTTCCTTCTTTAACACTTTGTCTACTCCACTGCGATATCTCCTCAAGGTATGCCTACTTTGAAGAAGTCCTCCTCCTCCCTACGAAGATAGCAGTCTGAAGAAGGGTCTCGACCCGAAACGTCGCCTATCTCCTTCGCCTACTTAGATGCTGCTGCACCCGCTGAGTTTCTCCAGCTTTTTGTGTAACCCCCGAGGAACCATGATTGATTGGCAGAGTAGACTTGATGGGCTGAATGTCCGAATTCTTCTCCTATCACATGAACTTGACACCGGAGCAACTGCCTCTAAACCCGGTGTAACTGGCACCTGCATTAGTCATTAGTTCGTAATACAGGGCACATAAATAAAATATTGCACATCTCTAATTGGTGATGAGTCAAGTTCTTGAACTGCTGCATTCCTTCTGGTGGAGACATTTCCACAATACAATTGAGTGGATGATAAAGGAACAGTGATACATTTCCAAGCAGAATGACAGAACATATAGAACATACTGTAGAACAGTACAGCACAAGAACAGGTCTTTCACGCCACAATGTCTGTACCAAACATAATGCCAAGGTCAACTCTTCCCCCCAGATGGAACAAGGATCAAGTTTCCCTGGTCCACAGTTCTTTGTTTCTCCAACTCTTTTCTGTCCGTACATAATCTATATCCTTCCATTCCCTGCATTTCCAAATACAGATCTAAAAGTCCCTGAAATGCCACTATCGGATCTGCCTCAACCACCACTCCTGGCAGCACGTTTCAGGCACTCACCACCTTCTGTGTGAAAAAACTTGCCTTGCACACCTCTTTTAAACTTTACCCCTCTCACCTTAAAGCTTTGCCCTTTCATATTTGAATTTTCCATCCTGGGAAAAAAGTTCTGATTGTCTACCTTATCTATGTCTCTCATAATTGTATATACTTCTAGATATGAAACTAGGAATCTTCCATGTGTCTGAAGTTTTTTTACTATGTCCCATGGACTGTGTAATCTTGTAATTTGGGTTTTAGAGTGCTGCTCGTGTAGTCACGTGATAGGAGCAGAATTGGGCCAGTCGACCCACCAAGTTTACTCTGCCATTCAATCATGGCTGATCTATCTCTCCTAATCCCATTCTCCTGCCTTCTCCCCATATCCCCCGACACCCGTACTAATCAAGAATCTATCTTTCTCTGACTTAAAAATATCGATTGACGGCCTCTACAGCCTTCCGTAGCAAAGAATTCCACAGATTCGCCACCCACTAAAGAAATTCCTCCTCATCTCCTTCCTAAAGGAACGTTCTTTAATTCTAAGGCTATGACTAGTCCTAGACTCTCCAACTATTGGAAACATCCTCTCCACATCCATAGCCTTTCACTATTCTGTACGTTTCAATGAGGTCCTCTTCATTCTTCTGAACTCCAGCGAGCATAGGCCCAGTGCCGTCAAACGCTCATCATATGTTAACCCGCTCATTCCTGGGATCATTCTTGTAAACATCCACTTGACCCTCTCCAGAGCCAGAACATCCCTGGATATATAGTCTTGGTGATTGACTGCATGGCACTGTGTGGATGGTACACACTTCATTCATCGAGCACTGGATGGAATCGATTTTAAGGATGAAGGTGGGATACCACTCAAGCGAGCTACTTTGTCCTAGGCAAGTGGAGATATCTGATCTGGTGGAAAACCTATAGGGTGTCAGGGGAGAGACAATCCCCACAGCATATCCAGCATGTGATATACACATACAGCCACAATAATTATGTGGTTGGTCTATGTTAATTTTTGGTCGTTGGTCACCTGAAGCTGGTGGTACTGTGATTGAATGTCAGGTGTGGGTAGTTAGATTCTCTCTTATTGGAGGTGGTTATGGCCTTAGTGTGGAGCGTTTGATTCATTTGCACCGTTGTGGTGGATTGTTTCACTGGCTGAGCAGTTGCAAGTGGAATTGAACTTTGTGCAATGGTTAGCAAATGTTCCCACTTCTGACTTCATGATGGTTGGGGAGGTCACTGTTAAAACATCTGAAGATGGCTGGTCTGACACATTGGCCCGAGGAGCTCCTGCAGTGTGGTGTCCTGAGGCTGAGATGATTGAGTGCCAGCAGTGGACATCCACTTTGTTAGTTTGAGGCACTGGTCCAATTATTGGCACGTTTCCCCTTGATGCCGCTGATGTCAATTGATACACCTCTGATATCAGGGACAGTAACTCTCACCTCCGATTAGTTTAGCTTAATTTAGTTTTATTTAGTGATACAGCATGAAGGCAGACCCCTTGGCCCACCGAGTCCGCGACCACATTCACCCATACATTAGTTCTATCCTACACACTAGAAACCATTTACAGGAGCCAATTAACCTACAGGTCTTTGGAATGTGGGAGCAAACTTGAGGACCCAGAGGAAACCCATGCGATCTCTGGGAGGACATGCAAACCACCACACAGACAGCATTCAAGGTCAGGATTGAACCCAGGTCACTGGCATTACTAGATGTGCCACAAGGAAATATGAAATATGAAACCAGGACAGTGCAATATAATTTGGGATTCCCTCTCAGCATTTACATAGTTAAAATCCCTAATTTGCAACCTGAGAAAGGAAAACTGTTCCCAATGATACCTCAGCAAACACCCTCCCCATTTATAGACACAAAATGGTGAGGTAACTCAACGGGACAAGCAGCATCTCTGGAGAGAAGGAATGGGTGACGTTTCACATCGAGACCCTGAGATGCTGCCTGTCCCGCTGAATTACTTCTGCTTTTTGTGTCTATTTTTGGTTTAAACCAGCATCTGCAGTCATTTCCTACACCCTCCCCATTTAGTTATCTCTGGGAAGAAGGGCTTTTGTTATGTTTTGCCCGGGCTCTCTGTACATAATGTCTTCTAATTGCAGATCTCTCAGATTAAAATTTGTAAAATGTTTTCCATGTAAACTGCAGTGTTAACTTTCCGACATTGTGTGCATGCTTTTCCATCCAGGAGGAACATATTTCTAACTAATTATTAGTGTTTACCATCAATGAGCAGAGTTTGGAACAAGAATGAACAAAAATACTCCAAGATAAAAGAAAATACATAAAAGGAAGAATAGAAATTGCTGAGCTTTTTAAATATGCAGATTTTAATAATGAAGGTGTCTAGTTGAATACAGTAGTGTGTGAAGAATTTGATTTTTTTAATTTAAGTTTGCAAAAGAGAATGTATTGTGTTATTATATCTTTCAGTTGAGGTCTACAATAGTCCACAATAGTCCACTAATACTGAGTGCATCAAGCAAAACACCTCTTATAAGCGGCAATAGTCTTAACCATATAACAATTACAGCACGGAAACAGGCCTTCTCGGCCCTTCCAGTCCGTGCCGACCATTTATTTTCCCCTAGTCCCATCTACCTGCACTCAGACCATACTCCTCCATTCCCTTCCCGTCCATATACCTATCCACTTTACTTTTAAATTTTAAAATCGATCCTGCCTTCACCACTTCTGCAGGAAGATCATTCCACACAGCCACCACTCTCTGAGTAAAGATGTTCCCCCTCATGTTACTCCTAAACTTCTGTCCCTTAATTCTCATGTCATGCCCTCTTGTTTGAATCTTTCCTACCCTCAATGGGAAAAGCTTATCCACGTCAACTCTGTCTATCCCTTTCATCATTTTAAAGACCTCAATCAAGTCCCCCCTTAACCTTCTGCACTCCAAAGAATAAAGACCTAACTTGTTCAACCTTTCTCTGTAACCTAGTTGCTGGAACCCAGGCACCATTCTAGTAAATCTCCTCTGTACTCTCTCTATTTTGTTGACATCCTTCCTATAATTAGGCGACCAAAATTGTACACCATACTCCAGAATTGGTCTTACCAATGCCTTGTGCAATTTTAACATTACTTCCCTACTTCTATATTCAATCGTATTGCAGGCATAGTACAACCAATGAAGTTAAAGACGCTCTTAAAGTTGTGACAAACCACCATTATCACAATTGCACTTCCATTCTCAGCTAACAGCCAAAAACACCCTCTTCAGAAAAAAAAACATAAAACAAATTTACACTGGATTGATTACACAGATTATACAGAATGATTACACAGATTAACTGTGGATTTTAAAATGTCAATGAGAATGTGGTTATGTTTCCAGAAAATTACACATGATGCATATTTAATAACACGTAAACACTATAAGGAATCATCACAAATTAACTCACGAATCACATTCACTAATTTACTATATATGAAACCTTAACACATCATTATATTTGCTTTGCTTTTATCTCTTTAAGGCCTCCGACTCTTGCTTGGAACTTTGCAGTTGTTTCCATAAGTCTACAGACTCTTTCCACAACTAGTTCAACTCCAACCACATTTGGTTCATGCCTTTCACGAGTTTGATAAGAATATTTCCCCTAATCAATTTCTATACATTGCACTGGAACATGAATCTTAAAGTGTTATTGTTTGAACAAATATTTAGTGGAATATACATAACCCAATGATGCCAAGAATAAACCGAGCCCACATTACACCCTGATCATCTTCGGAAGGCAAGCATTCTCAGTCAGTAGGAACTACCTTTACAACCAAACGCCTGCTCCTCTGTGTCTAGTGGTTATTTCTGATCCACCCAATCTTCTCAGCCTCTCTCTGTGCTGTAACATAAACAGGACATTGGAAGGAATCAGTGGGTCAAGCAACATGTTGACTTGAGCCCTGCATCAGGACTGAAAGGGAAGTGAAAGATTGCCAGGAGTAGCCTTCTGAGGGAAGGAGGGATGGATGGGACACAAGCTGCCAGGTGATAGGATGAAGCAGTTTGTGAGGGGCTGATAGGTAGGTGGAACCTGTTGGAGGGGGTGTACAAAGGGAGAAAAAAAACGGGGTAGACAGGTGAGTGCGGTAGAGCAATACCATGGATGTAGATGATCTGAATTACAAAGATTAAATGTAACACTATTAACATTGGGGTATGTTAGGGATTATGCAGTATAATAATAAGATTAAACAAGAACTTACCAGTTTGAAGTTTGATCCTTATTTTATGAGGAGTTACGATGAGGGATTTTGTGAAGACCCCGCCAGCACGCATGCGCGACATTCTTCAAAGCAGCAGTGTGAAATCACAGATAGCAGAACTGACTGGAGTTAGTAAGATTAAGAGAAACCCATATACCAGTTGATCTTATGAAAGAGGGTTGGGAGCGGAGGGCACAAAATCCCTCATCGTAACTCCTCATAAAATAAGGATCAAACTTCAAACTGGTAAGTTCTCGTTTAATCTTACTATTTTACTTCGGAGTCACGTGAGTGACTTCGTGAAGAGTTCAAAGCTCTGTGATTTCATGCCCTGGACCATGTCCATGCTCACACACTGCCGTAATAACTGACGGAGGAAGTGTGTTAACGTATTTCAGACTTGTAACAGAGCTGAAAACAATAACGTATTCATTAATACAAACAAAAACCCCGGAGTTCGGAAACCGTTCAGGGAACAGAACTTAAAACAGTATCTGCAAATGTCGCAGGAGTGGCCATAGGTTTATTATAAACCCGTTGAGACGTGCCTCCATTGGCCCAGCCCACTGTTGCGAAGACATGGTCCATGGGTACCTCCATGGTCCTCGCCGCTGATGTGGACGCAGCCCTGGTAGAATGAGATTTGAAGATATCAGTGTCTACCCCTGCTGCATCCAACACCACCCTGAGCCACCTGGAAATTGTCTGCACAGTTACCCTATGACGTGGGCTTTTAAAACTGATGAATAGACCTGTTTCCATTCTCCTTATATTTTGGGTGACATTAATATAATGTTGGAGATGGGTGGCTACACAGAGGCGTACATCAATGGGATATGCATGGAATTCCAATTTAAGACCGGTTGTACCAGGTCTATGGTGTTTAAGTAATTCATCAATGAAAAAAGTTACCTTGGTAGGGGTCGAGACCATCCTGTCCAGTTTTAGTTTGTGGAGGGTCTGGACCCGCTGAACTGTTATAAGTGCCATTAGCATCACCACTTTGTAGGTGAGTTTAGCCAGTGGGAGTTCCGAAACTGGTGACCTGAGTAGGGACAACACTACCCCAATATCCCAGGTCATATTGTATCATGGTCTAGGAGGGTTAGAATTGAAAATACCCCTCATGAGTTTCGACACCAACTGGTGGGATCCTACTCCGATAGTGAGGTAGGACAACAATGCGCTTCTGGCACTATTGATGACACAAAATACCAAAGGCCCTCATCATAGTGAAGGCCTGCGAGGAATTACAGCACATCTGTGATGGTGGCAGAGTCGTAGGTGATATTAGTCCTGGAACAGAAGGCCTCCCATTTCCTTACATGGGTAAGGTACTGCTACCTCGTGGACTCTCTGCACGATGCCGTGATGATATCCATGGTCCTGTTCGACAGCCCGAATTCCAGCAAAGGTCTCTTCAGAACCTGCAAGCTAACAGGTTCAGATGACCATGGCGGATGACGGATGACTCTCCCCTGATATGGGATGTGTCAGTAGGTTCGGACATTTAGGAACCTGCACCCATGGTTCCTTCACCATGTTGAGGACCACCGGGAACCATGGCTGTGTGGGCCAGTTGGGTATTATCAGAATCCCTGATGCAGAATCTAGCTGGATTTTCCGCAATACCCGACTGATGAGGCAGAAAGGGGGAAATGCATAGAAGAACAATTTTCCCCAATGTAGCGCGAACGCATCCATCGCTACTCCCCCAGGATCTGGTTCCCACGAGACATATGTTGGTATCTGATGGTTCAACCTGGATGCAAAGAGGTCGATATTTGGTGTTCCATACTTAGCTATAATATTAGCAAATATTTGGGGGTTCAACATCCACTCGGTGTTGTCATTGAATACTCGTGACCTGGTGTCCGCCACTGTATTAAGTTTACCCGGAAGGTATGTAGCTGAGATCCAAATATTTCTTTCAATGCACCAGTGCCAAATTATGTTTGCCAATTCATCGCAAGATATCGACTTGATACCACCCATTTGTTTTAAATATGCCACCACTGTGGTATTGTCTATATGTAGACAGACATGCTTCTGTCTTTTGTTCTTGGGTTGCTGTGGTGCTGGGGTGTGGGGTTGACGCATTTTTCAGGCTGGTCCCTGTGGGCCTTGGCCTAAAAAAGGCCTCTGATGATAAGGCACGACCTTTGGGTTTGCTCCCATCACTCTATCGGGTTGAACCCGGGCCTGTTAGATGTTGCATATGGATGCTGCCGACGATACGCTGGAGGTCTGCCAGAGGAAGGTGGTTTTATCAAACCTACTGCTTTAGCTTCCTCGTCTAGGTCTTTCACGTGTTTGGGCAGGTCATCACCAAACAACTGTCTTGGTGGTGGCGTAGCGGTGGCCTTACACAAACCTGCAAATTTGAGGTTGAGTGTAGGACGGATAGAGCTTTTCCGAAAGCAATTGATCTCATATTGCGTATTGCAGAGCAGGGCTAGTGCATCCTGCTGCCCTTCCGTCATGTCCATACCGTTGACTGACCTGGCAAACGCAGTGATGCCTGAGGTTAGTAGTTTTAGGATTTTTTGAATGTTTAATTCCTGTGCCCTTATCCCAGGGCTGATGTTTCCCCATATGGGTGTGTTCACGGGTGGGACGTTCAGCGACTGAAGCGGTGGAGAGTCGGTGCCTGTCGCTCCTGCGGGGCTACATGACTTCCTGGTAGATCTGCCACGTGTCTGTCTCGACTGCGGCGGTGTGGGGTCAGTGCCTGCCGCTCCTACGGGCTACTCGACTTGTGTTTAGTTTTGCCACCGGTCCGCAATCTAGTAAACTGAAGTGGTGGAGAGTTGGTGCCAGCCGCTCCAACGGGGCTACACGACATTTGTGCGGTTATGCCACTGGTCCGCCCTCTTGAGAACTGATGCGGTGGTGAGTCGGGGTGTGCCCTTAAACTAGGTATGTTACCTTTAGTGGCGCTGCAGTTCTACCACTCCCCGTGTGCGTGTCTTAGGCGCCTTTCAGAGGGGGGCGGGTTTAAAATGCCGTTTTTCCACAGACAGTCCAAATCGATCAATCTCAGGCGATTTCGTCGCTAAAGAGAAATTGCTCCGACATTTGTTTTATGAAGGTATTTTTAAACTACACTAGATCATTTATTAGCTAGAGTAGTTTAAAGATCATTTTCTACAGCGGAACGGACCTAACGTAGGCGATAAAAGAAGGTACACAGTTTATTTTTACATAAAAACATGCTTCTTAGGAAGCTTTTAATCAAATTTTCATCATGCGAAAAGCGGACAAAAAAAAACCGAACCGGCTGTATTTTTTCCTGCCGACTGTGGGTTAAATTCACCGCAAACCGCAACGTTCCAATCCACCGCATTCCACTAAAACCCACTCGCAGGTTGATTTAAATGGCCATTAATTTACGGGAATTAAACACTAAATTCGCTCAATTTGGCCTATAAATTCATGAAAATGAGATTTAAAAATTATGTTATATTGTGGATTATTGTGTGAATGTTATTTGGAAACTTATGCAATTTAAAAATGTTTATCATTTCTTAAGAAATGGATAAATGTTTAGATCTAGTAATTGAATTTTATAATTAGCTACAATTAGGTAACTAACTAATTATATGCTTTAATTTCAGGTCATCCAAGTAAGATTGTTTCATATTTGTTTCAGAATGCTTCAATCTATAATAACTGAAAATTTCATTGAGTTCTATTAATTTTTAAGAAAGTTATAGGCTTTTGACTGTCCTAGATCACAGCTTTTGAGTTAAGAATGGAAAGGCAATGGGGAACAAGATGCTAATTTCCGAGTATGAAAATGGCCATAACTTTTTTAATACTGAAGATATGAAAGTGAATTAGGTGTCAAATCAAACCTCTTTTTATGCTTTATCTGATGAGATAAATTGCAGACTTGATTTTTTAAATCTCAAAATTTTATAACATTGCTACTTAAACCGGGCCCCGTCTTCTGCACTTTTTTGCCACTGGTCTGTTTTCGTATCCTGATCCCGCATGGTCCTACCGGCAGTATGCAGCTCCCTCGACTGCTGCGGTGGAGAGTCAGGTCCCGACTGAGCGGGGTTCCCCGACTTCTGCACTGTCTTCCCGGCCCAAGGTACGGGTGCTGCCAGAAAAATCAACGATCAGCTCTGGAATGTTGGCTGCCGACCTCATTCCGAAATCCCGCGGCCTTCAATGGCATGCTTGAAAGCAGCCTTCTTTTTGCTCCTTCTCTGCATTACGAAGTTTCTGTAAGGGATTTAAACAATACAGAAATCCAACCAATTCAAGGTTAGTACAACTTACCTGTTGGTCCTATTTCCGTCAGGTTTGGCCCCTGGTGGAGCAGCGTTCCCCCCAGCCAGACGTTGCGTAATGCGATTCCCTTCTTCAGAGTCAGCCTAGACCTGACTCCTTATGCTCCCCTGCGAAGAGGGTGAGCATTTGGCAGCCCTGTAAAGGGTACTGCCATGGGTTTACTCGGAGAGCCATGGTGACCAGACACCTGCTGGAGTGTGCCATGTTGGAGGTAGTGCTCCCCACCTGCTCATGCGGGAATATAGACTGCCCCAAACGGCAAGTCTGTGAGCCCGGACCCCGCCAGTTCAGCGGGTTTGCCCACTTCCAGGCGTTGTGCCGCCTGCGTTTGAGTCGGGACCCCGACTCTGCCTCGGAGCTCCTGCTCTGCCTTCACTCGCCCGACTTCGGGGCTGCCGCTCTACCGTCGCTACCTGTGAACGGCGAGTCTGTGAGTCTAGACCCTACCAGGTCAACGGGCTGCCCGACTTCCGGGTCTGTGGAGAAGTTCTCCTGCGGTCCACAGTCAGTCTCTCGAGGTGGCCCATTGGTGGGGTACTCTGTCCCACAGAGTCCCTGAAAAAAAAAAAGAAGAAAAAAACCTGACCTCAGGTTAGTAGTTTCTTACCTGCAGGTCCGTTACGGTGGAGGAGCGACCCTCCTCCCTGCCTGTCGCTTCGCATGCTGTCGACGATATGTTGCGCATGCGTGCTGGCGGGGTCTTCACGAAATCACTCACGTGACTCCGAAGTAAAATTATGTGATTGGCATTAATACAATGAGAAATGGTTTAAAAAGTCAAAACCTAATTGTAAACAGTAATCAGTTTGAAATTAAAAGGACAGTTTAGCAAAGTAACAGTACTACCCACAGGGATGGGCTGGGCTGGAGTGGAAGATTGCAACCTTCACGTGGTCCGCCCTATTTCGACAAATGCAATCAACTCGACGTGCACAAACAGAAGATCAAATAGAACAAGTTGTCCAACAACTTTGGTCTGTGCACGCCGCACAAAAGAAGAAGGGATGGGCTGCTCAAGTATATGATTTATAAACTGGAGCCTTTTGTTTAGTTTATTATTGTCATATGTACTGAGGTACAGTGAAGGGGTGGAAGATTGCAACCTTCATGTGGTCTGCCCTGTTTTGACTAATGCAATCAACTTGACGTGCACAAACGGAAGATCAAATAGAACAAGTTGTCCAACAACTTTAGGCTGTGCACGCCACACGAAAGAAGAAGAAGAAGAAGAAGAAGAAGGTACAGTGAAAAGTTTCTTTTGTAATGCTATCCAGTCAAAGAAAAGATTACACCTGATTACAATCAAACCATCCACAGTGTACTGATAAAGGATAAAGGGTACACCATTCCAGCATTAGCAGGCTCGTTTGTTTCTGTGCTGCCTTGTGCTTGGGCTTCCAATTGTCTCTCCACAAGCTTCTTCTCTTTTCTACCTTCCTTTTGGACTCTGTTCTTTCCCTCTTATTGCTGTGGCTTCACCTCAGCCAGGAATAACAGTAGTACAGTAGTACCTCTTGCCTTGGTCAATCCCCATTGTACTTGGGACATAGCGGCAACATTTTGGCTGCTTTAGTGTTGGCAAAGGGGTCTCATTTGGCTGTGTGACTCTAAAGTTAATTTTATGAAAATGTGCTTTCATTCTGCAATTTATACACCCCAGCTGTAATTTTTGGTATCTACGAAACAAGAGTTTCATAGATACCAAAAATGCCAGGCTCTGTAAACTGTTGCAGGTTTGCTATACAGTAAACCTTTGTTGTAATGGACTATATATGGGGGTGGGGGAGAAAGGTGTTATCATAATACCTAACCTGGTATTTGAATTGGATAAGCATTTGAAAAAGATAACTACGGCTGCTGGTTAATACAAAAGGACACAAGGTGGTGGAGTAACTCAGCATGTCAGGCAACATGTCTGGAGAACGTGGATAGTCGGTGTTTCGTGTTGAGATACTTCTTCTGACTCTCGGTCTGGTACTGGGCCTGGAATCCAGGCAGGTTGACGGCTGCAATCTGTTGGAGGCCAAGTGAGAGATGAGAATTAACAGAGTCCATGGTTGTGACCTGCAGCTGGCTGAAATATAGTGGTCAGTGCATTTGGTGGATTTTGTGGTGACATCCTTGGTGGCATAAGCCTAGTTCTTTGCGGTCCATGGCAAAGGTAGTCCATGACTCAGAAATGCACAGGATCACTGGAGACATGATCTTTGTGAACCATTCTTGGGTATTCTTTTTGATGAAACAAGATGTGGAATATGAGAAGAGTGCATTCCAAGCTATTGGTCAGGAGGAGAACTCCACACAGCAATCATGAAACCACACTGCATTCCAAGCGCATCACTGTTATCACTGTGGTGAAATTGGACATTTGGCAACAGAAGCTCACAGAGAGCAGCTGCCCACAGTTGCTCAGAGGCAAGGAAGTATGACCACAAAATACAGCCACAGAAGTCGGGGAGACACAGTCATTCAATTACAGCTGCATTACTGCTCCTGAGACCCTGGTTCAATGCTAACCTCTTGTACCGTGATTGCCCCTGTGGCCGTATGGGTTTCTTGAGTTTCCTGCTATATTCCAAAGACATGGGGGATGGGGAATTGACCACTGTAAAATACCCCCAATGTGTTTGTGGGTGATAGATTCTGGGTGTGGGGCGAACAAAAATGGGATTACAGAGGCTCTAGTGTTTAGGGTGTTTGTTGGTTGGAGTGCACTTTGAGGGCCAAGGGGTCACATCTACGCTGTTTTACTTTAGTTCCTTTGAATACAGTCAAACCTAACAATGATATTGAGGAACGAATAACAATATGACAATTCTTTGGCCATGGCAGCGAGTTGGAGGTAAGGGACAGCTATTCATCACTGGAAATTTACAGAGGTTAGAGGAAGTGAGGGAAACTGGTTGCACATCGAGAACTGAACAACTGGTCATATGCTGAGGGTGAGGCCAAACAGCCCCAGGAGATTGATATAATATGAACAACAGCAGCCAAGTGCAGAAAGCAGTAGGGAAACAATGTGGAAATAGTGGCGAATGTAAAACAGTTGGCAATTCTCCAACACCAGTGGAAGTCAATGCTCAAATTATGGTGAAGGGAACATTTTAGTCAAACTATAGATACAATGCAAGTTAACCAATCAGCTGTGAGCCCTTTACTGATCAGTTACATTGTGAGTTTGGAAAAGGTTTGAACACATTATATACTAGAAAACTTGGTGCAAGATCTATAGAAGCCTCCTTGGAAAAAGTACATTATCCCGTGGACTTATAGGAATACTTGGCACACTAGCTCCAAGTGAAAAATGAGCATTCAGGATGATATTGAGAACCGCAGATGGATTCATAGGGAGCATGGAGTCTCAATTTAAAGAGAGGAAGGTGCACATCGCTTGCAAACTACGTCCATCCCATCAAGCATCTGCTGCCTCTCCTACAGTTTCATATTCACTGCAATGTTACAAACCAGGAAAAACAGCTGAGAGAGACCACATTTGGAACATTTCTGCAGTATCATATTTAAAGTTTAGGCCACTAAGTAAACTAAACAAACCATGATTTATGATACGATATAACTTTATTTATCCCAGGAGGGAAATTGATCTGCCAACAGTCATAAAACCATAAAATAAATGAAACATGAAATTGAAGTGACGAGTGGAAAGGATTGAGGATGTGCAAAGATTGGGGAGGGGTGGGGGGGAGGGGAGTCAGTCTCAATCTACTCCACGACAGAAGGGGGAGGAGTTGTAAAGTTTGATAGCCACAAGGAAGAAGGATCTCCTGTGGCGTTCTATCCTGCATCTTGGTGGAACCAGTCTGTTGCTGAAGGTACTCCTCAGGTTGACCAGTGTGTCATGGAGGGGGTGGTCTGCATTGTCCGGAATGCTCTGCAGTTTGAGGAGCATCCTCCCCTCCAAGACCATTGATATTGATAAATGCAGCATGGTCCAATGATATGCAGACATTGCTCATTGTTGCTGGAGTCTGCCAATTCTGCTCAAATGTCAACCACTTTTTGCCTCGCATTGGGCCATTCTACACCGCAAACTGCTTTATTCAGCACTGCAAATGTACAATTATATTGAAAGGGGAACAACATTTAGTTCAGAATTGTGTAAACAACCAAGAAAAAGGAAGTCTGGCTTAAAGGTACACTGCAATCAGCTAGAATTAAAATGGATTTGAACAGTAAAAAACTACAATTACCTTCAACAGATTCTGCCTTGATACAGAAATATTAGAAATGTCAGAAACGTACTGGGGGCAGTGCAGATGAAGGACCATCCAGCATTCACAAATATGTAAGAGATGTGGGGATGGCTGGGATGTTGCAAATCCAAATTGTCTTTTGCGTCACAATGGGCTCTGTGACAACGAGAACACTGTCATTCACTCTAACAATGGCACATAGTTCCAATGAATGTGGCTTGATTCATTCAATAAACAGATATGAGGTTTGTCTTCAATGCATATGCATTGAGTATATTATTTCCACCTTTTTGTATCATTGCCATGAAGATAAACACCAATGAAATAAGTAAAGGTGAAATATCAAGTGAAGGTATGTGCATGAATTCACAGTAAAACAGGTTGATTTCTCAACAGCAATTCTAGTTCCCCATCTAACTGACAATTCTGCTATTTCTGTAAGGGTATCAGTGTTTTTTGGTACAAAAGGCACACGGAGAAATCCAAGAGACTAAAAAATGACTGCCAAGCAAAAGATAAATTACTCTTCATCTCACATTTCTCAATGTTGGTTATATGTCTTGAAAGTTTTAATGACTCTTCAGAGCTGAAAGTAATATTCTTGAACATTAATATTTCTAAATAGCTCTTGAGAACGATCTTATATAATTCAATTCTAGCATGGAACTGTCACTGGTGTCACTGGTCTTAGTTATCCTGTTTCTATTTGAGTGAGTGGTAGTAAGCTACCATCTTGAACTCTTCAGTCTGTCTGTTGAAGATACCATGTGGTGACGTTCCAGGAATTTAAATTAATATTGATGATGAAACAGATATATTTCCAGATCAGGATGGTTTGTGTAAGATGTGATTGATCTTGGAGTTCCAATGTGTTCCATTGTCCTTCTTGGTGGCAAAGCTTGTTGGTTTCCAATGTGCTGCTGATGAATCCAAGGTCAACACAGAGCCAACCTTGTTGCATTGATAGTGAAGTGAATAATTAAGTTAACAGATGAGTTAGGATCAATTAGTTTCCTTTCTTTTAAATTATCTCCTCCAATACTGAAGCACACATTAATACCCACACATAAAATAACATAGATAACACAGAGGCATAGGCTGATAAGTGGTGTTATATCTGTGTTGCACACACCAGGCTTTGACAATCAATGGTATTACCATAACTGAGCATTCAACTTTAGCAAGCTTAGATCACAATCGACTAGGACCAAACTGGACTCACTACTTAAGTAAAGTGGCTGGAAGGCCAGGTCAGCCTATGAGTTTTCTACATTGTGATCCTCAGCTTCTGACTTCACAAAGTTTTTCCATCAATTAGAGGGCACAATATGAGAGTGTGAATTCTTATCTTTCATTTCACTGACTGAATGCAGACCCAGCACCCGCACCACTCATGGTGTTCAACCATCCAGGACAAAGCAACTTACTTGGTTGACATCTCATCCCTGAGAATTTGCTCCCTCCGCTACTGTGGTTGAAACATGCACTATCTTCAAAATGTATTGCAGCAACTACCCAACGCTTCTTTGACAGATGAACCTGCAATCATAGCATGCAATTTTGGAGTAGAAAGCCAACGGGGAACAAGTGAATGCCATCTTCTATGTGAGACAGCAGCCTGTACTCTGGATCTATACTTCCAAGGGAAATTAGGAGCTGGCATTCAAAAGAGAGTTAAGGGCCTGTCCTACAAGCATGCAACTCCATGCGATGAGCACGACCTAACGTGGTCGCTTGAGCCGTCCGGTGTCGCGGGGCCGGTCCCACTTCGATCGCCGGAGCCGTGTGGAATTGTGTGGAGTTCGTCCCGACATTGCGCGGGGCTCCAAAAAACTGACTATGTTCAAAAATTCCGGGCGGCAATGGTTTGTCGGCTCGCAGTCGCCTCGACGCATTACACACCGCCTCGACATCGTGCCTCCGTGAACCTATCTGTAGGTTCCTCCGTGACCCTCTATGTGTGTGGCTCCGTGGCCCTCTGTGTGTGGGTCTCTGTGCCCCTCTCTGTCCTGGCGAACTTACCTTAAGACTTCGCTCCAAGTTCGCCTCACTTTGCGCCGCGTTGCGCCACTCACCCGACCTCCGCGCGGCCCTCGCTGCCGGTTTGGTCGCGCTTGCTGCATGCAGGCGCATGATGGTGGGAATGGCCCTGTACAGGGGATCACCCGACCTCCGCGCGGCCCCCGCTTCTAGTTTGATCGCGCTCATCGCATGGAGTCGGATGCTGGTAGGACAGGCCCTTAAGATGGAGCTCTTAGGACTAGCGGAATCAAGGGGTATTGGGAGAAGGCAGGAACGGGATACTGATTGTGGATGATCACATTGAATGGTGGTGCTGGCTCGAAGGGCCGAATTGCCTACTCTTGCACCTATTGTTTATGTATCTATGTAAATGATTATCTTCCCAGTGAAAAGCGAAAAGTGAAGAAATGTAATTTGATTTTTTGAACATTCTGTTTTGAAATGTCTCTTCAGATTTGTTTTTCATTGTGAGACAGGGAAACATAATTAATATTTAGTCATGTTTCATCAGGGCAGGATTTTGCCTTTATTTGGCATCTTGTCAGACCAGATTCTGAGAAATAGAAAAACACGTTTGATGGTGTTGGAAGGAGAAATAAAATGTTGGCAAGGCATCTTGGTGCCGCCAGAGGATCTCTGTTTAATACTTTAAAGACTTGTTCCCCGTGACATTACAGCACTCCCTCCACAACACATTGTGATATGATTTTACTTTAAATTAACTGTAGACGAATCTAAATGTAGCGCTCGTCACACTGCATTGTGATAAGTATAGATATATCAAAATACAAGGTACAATCAACCCAACATTTTCAAAATCATGGCTACAACATGTTTATTTTCTCTCTCTAAAACGACGCATTAAACATTGTAAACAAAGACTTTAAAACTCCCCTTTCGTCCCAGGTTACATTGACTAAGCCGCTAGGATAAAATTTGGACGGTTTGGTAAATTAATTCTCGGATCTGCGAGAGTGTAAACAAAATTCGCAGGAAAACAAAACTCAGGGGAACAGAACGGGGGGGTTGCAAAGCACCGAGAAAACCCAACGGATACTGGCTGCAACGAGCAAGGGTGCGTCCGTCCCGAAGGACGGTTCACTCGCACTAGGTTCCCCGAACCCAACCCTCACCCGGCTGCCGCCGAGCCGCCTTGTGTCGCGGCGGGAGGGACGGGAAACAACCGAGCTGGGAGTTCCGGATGGGCGGGGTAAGAAGCGGATGAACTCTGGACTCGAGCAAACTCGGAGTAGAGTTATAATGTAATCAAAACGACCCGCAGTAGGAGTGAACGGGAGGAGGTGAGTTGGTAGGGGTTGGAATAGAAACAGGACTAAGTCCAGAGCGTGGGGCAAGACCAACACTGGATCCAGAGTGAGAAGTAGAAGTAAGAGCAAAACATGAGCCAGAGTCACAGCCAGAGCCGAAGCTCGCCTTTGTGCGACCTGGTGTTGGGCTCTTGTGCCTTTTACGTTGGATAGTGTTGGCCATTTATCCGTGGCAACCACTAGCCAAGGACCTTGGGCAGGCAGTCCCACCGTGCTGTATCTGCCAGTGTTGCTGTGAGAGTCGACGAGTGGTAGATACCCTCTCTCACACTGGTGATGTGAGGTGGGATATCAGTAATCCACCCTCCTCACTTAGCTGGGCTGGTAGTCCACACTCCCCACCGATGAGAGTGAGACCCGTACTCCTTAAAATATTTGACCAAGATTTAGATCCAATCCTAGTTTTAGTTGTTACTCAACACCAGATGAGGTTTGATACTGGTGAGTTGGGATATTTTGCTCCATGGAAGGTGCTGTACAGTTGCGAGTCTGCAGACATGTCTGGAACGTTAAACCTGTTTCATTTGTGTGTGCAGGAATGTGACCTATTGCTGGTGGTCTGCAACTTGCCTTTAACTTGTGCGATCATCGAGGCAGGGCATCTGCACACCCTGGCAGCAGGGAGCGGCTGTCCATGGAGGAGTTTTGGGGACTTGCATTGAAGGTGCTGTCAATGTGGCTCATCCTAGGGATCACTCTCATTATGCTGCCTGCCATGTTTGGTGTTTCATTGGGAATAACAGAGATTTATATGAAGATTCTGGTCAAGACACTTGAGGTAAGTTTTGTTTGATACAAAGTACTTAGAAGATCACTTTTAGTTTAGTGTATTGTCACATTTGCCGAGGTACAGTGAAAAACTTTTGTTGCGTGCTAATCAGTCAGCGGAAAGACAGTACATGATCATCAAAACATTGAAGGAGATTTAGTTCTTTATGCCTGCTGATCTACGACCTAACTCTATAGACCCAAATTTGCCCCATATACTTTGATGCCTTTTCATTAACAAAGTCCGTTAATTCACAAGTTCACATGTTATAGGGGTAGAATTAGGCCATTCGACTCACCGAGACTACTCTGCCATTCAATCATGGCTGATCTCAGCCTTCTAATCCCATTTTCCTCCGTTCTCCCCATAACCCTTGACACCGTTCTAATCAAGAATTTGTCATTCTATATAGTGCCGGCCTCCACAGCCCTCTGTGCCAATGAGTTCTACAGATTAACTACTCCCTGACTAAAGAAGTTCCTCCTCACCTCTTTTCGAAAAGAAACATAGAAGCATAGAACATAGAAAATAGGTGCAGGAGTAGGCCATTCGGCCCTTCGAGCCTGCACCGCCATTCAATATGATCATGGCTGATCATCCAACTCAGTATCCTGTACCTGCCTTCTCTCCATACCCTCTGATCCCTTTAGCCACAAGGGCCACATCTAATTCAAGAATTAAAGAGTGCCCTTTAATTCTGAGGCTATGACCTCTGGTCCTAGACTCTCCCACCAGTGGAAACATCCTTTCCACATCCAATCTATCTATGCCTTTCATTGTTCTGTAAGTTTCAATGAAGTCCCCCCTCAAACTTCTAAACTCCAGCAAGTAGAGGCCCAGTGCTGTCAAACACTCATCTTATGCTACCCCACTCATTCCTGGGATCATTCTTGTAAACCTCTGAACCGTCTACAGAGCCAGCACATCCCTCCTCAGATATGGGGCCCATATCTCACCACAACTATTTAATCTCACCTTTACTATTTACAATTGACCTAGCCATTTATAGAGTAGAAATATATAATCTAAAACCAAATTCCCTAATTCTGGACTCCCTAAGAAAATAATTCCCCTCTGCATATTCAGTTCACTTTGTTAAATACCAGGTGATACGATCCCAGTTTGTGTAATTATTCATAATTCAACCAAAGGTAAATTTACGCTGCACATCCCCAGACCAATGTGATCCTTTTTGCGGTGATGAATAAAATGATCTGCTGTGTATATACTGCTTAATAAAGGTTCTGGGTAGCTGTAACATTAAAAATAAAAGACATTTAAAAGACATTTAGAGGCATGGATATGAGAAGTTTAGAGGGATGGGTCAAATGCAGGCAGGTGGGACAAGTAGTGATGGGCCATCCTAGTTGGCAAGGACAAGTTGCGCCGAAGGGCCTTTTTCCGTGCTGTATGACTGGATGAGGTTAGAGGAGGTGCACATAAACCTCTGCCTCACCTGGAAGGACTTTGATCTGATAATCACTTTGTTGTGTTTGCAGATTTCAAGGTTGATGGCGAAAGTTCTCTTAACCGCCTTGAGTCAAGAAAGTGTCAGTCAGTCAGGCTTCTCACTACTGGTCAACACCTGGCCATGCGTATGGATGTTGGCTGATAACTAATCCGTGCTATGATGTTATGCCGCCCTCCTTTCAATTTGACTTGGTTATTCCTTCACTCAATATGTTAACCCTCCCACCTCCCACCTTCCATCACATCCTTCCTCGTACTGCTGTATTCCTTTTGATGTTTAGTGAATAGGTAGACCAAAAGAGAAGAAAAATGTGGGAAAGCATGTTGCAACAAGCTGGTTGATGTGATTCTACATTTGTCTCTTCTTGTTCCATCTGTTTGGGCTATATTCCCATTTTAGTTATTTTAGTTTAGAGATACAGCTCAGAAACAGGCCCACCGACTATGCGCCGACCAGCGATCCCTGCACACTCACACTTTCTTATACACACTAGCGACAATTGACAATTATATCAAGCCAATTAACCTGCAAACCTTTGGCGTGTGGGGGAAACCGGAGAAAACCCACACGGTCTAACTCTTTACAGATAAGTACCCGAAGTCAGGATCGAACCCGGTTCCCTGGCACAGTAATGGGGCGGTCCCACTGTATGAGCTAATTCAAGAACTCTCCCGAGTTAAAAAAAATAAATCAAACTCATGGTAAGCACGTAGAATGTACGTAGCGGGTACATCGGAGCTCGGGACGTCTCTTAGCGGCTTGTAACGCTAATGGCAGGTACTCGGCAAACGCGGTAAGCTCGTGAAGACTCGTGAAGATTTTTTAACATGTTGAAAAATGTCTACGAGAGCCCCGAGTACTTATGAGCGGCTATTACCGTAATTCTCTGAGTTCGAATCAGGGGAAACTCGGGAGAACTCTTGAATTAGCTTGTACAGTGGGACAGCCCCATTAGGCAGCAACATATTCTTATTTCTATTCACTTCAAATAAAAATCTTTCCAGAGTAGCTATTTATTTCAGAGCCTCCTAGAACACTAGTGGATACTGAGATATGGTTTAAGCTTTGTCTGTTGTTTTTCATAAAATTAAATTTCAATCTCTCAGGTGTTTTGAATACACAGGGGAAAAGACTTTGATAAATCTTGCTGTACTTTTTTTTCTTGACTTATTTGGCAGCTCATTTTAACCTTTCATTGCAGGAACAGAGCTAGGGGCTGCTAAACAAATCATTTAACCACTACCTAATCACATCTAGTAGATCCATTTGTTATGAGAGAGCAGTAAGGAAGTGGGTTGCAATTATTTGAGTGATATTTGGTAATGCAATGACTCAGATTGAGTTAAACTGTAGATTGCTTTGTGTTAAAGTCCAATAAAGCACTGAAGTTGCAATATAGTTCATTATGTGGCACAAATTAGAACAGAATATAGAACAGTACAGCACACGAACAGGACATTTACCCTATAATATCTGTGTTGAACATGATGCTAAGACCATCTACATAATCCATATCCCTTCACTCACTACATATCCATATGCCTATCGCAAAGCCTCTTATTTTCCACTATCATATCTACAGATATGTCAACCACCAACCCTGACAGTGGGTTCCAGCCCCAGGCACTCATCACCATCTGTGTAAAACAAACGTTGCCTTGCACAACTCCTTTAAACATTGCCCCTCTCACCTTAAAGCCATGCCGTTTAGTGTCCAATAATTTTTTTTATGTTGATGTTGGTGCTTTAAAACTTCAAAAGAAAGCTACAACAAGATAAAAAGGCAAATTGGAGAATGTATAGATCCTATAACACAAGCAAACATGCCATTCCCAACTAACATTCACCATCCAAATGCAAACACCAACTCTCCTATTCCTATCAGACACAAGCAAAACTCATATGTCACCCACTCCACTCCTCTCACACATCCATTCATTCCCATTTCTCCACGCTTGCCTGCCATCTAATCACTACACTGACACGCTTCCCAACCCCTCTCAGTCACTTCTGGAACTGGTGTAAGGAAAAACATTTGTAGCCGATTGGCCTGTCGTAAAGATGTGACACAAAGTGCTAGAGTAACTGAGCGGGTCAGGGATCATGCTTAGGGAACATGGATAGGTGACATTTTGCGTCGGGACCCTTCTTGGAGAACCTTGTCCAGGGACGCTGCCTGATCTGCTGAGTTACTCCAGCACATGGTGTGTCTCAATTTTAGTCAATTAGCATCTATAGTTCCTTGTCTCTACATTGTGAAGATGTAGTTGGGATTTGCGCTTTGGGGTGGGAATCATGCAAGCATAGTGTGGTATGGGAATGTCTTGCTGCAATCTGAGGGACTGGAGACTGATGGACTTGTTCTGATCTAAATGCTGTTTGCATCTTTTTAGTGGGCCACTCGGAAAATCCAGAAGAAAGCCCAGGAGAAGCCAGGTCATCCCTTCTCTCCATCCAACGGTGAGTATTATTTTCACTCTTCTGTGCCTTTGATGGCAGGGTGGCAAAAAGGGCACAAAATACAGAGTTTTAGGATAACTTTTTTAAAACCCTAATTTTCTAATAAAGTGTCCTTTATTTGACCCATATCTCTTTGTCTCACCTTTTCGATATATCCTTCAACAAGGATGAAAAGTGCATGAAACATCAATATCTTGGGTCCGTTGTATACACTTGTCAACCACCCTGTGAAAATGGAAGATTTTTTATCTTTGAATGTCCTTGGAAGGTTTAAAGGTTTGAGGAACAGCCTTGGGAAGTGTCAGTTTTAAAACGAAAGACTAATATATGAGGTGGATTCATAGGGAGTGTTAGCGATGCAGCGGAGGAGTGGTGGAGGACACCAAAGGCCACGTTTGGCCAGGTTGACCCTGCAAAGCCACCAGGACAGCTGCTTCTTCGTGGTCAGGTCATTAACCCTGCACTTACACACAGGGACCTCAAAATGACGCCAAAACTAGCGAATTTGTATATTAACTCTGCGTACTACTATTATACACTTGTACTATGATGCATTATCTAGGATGTATCCAAGCACTTATGTATAGTGATACTTGTACTGAACTGTATACAGAAATGAATTTCACCATACCTCCGTACATGTGACTAATAAAGTACTATTGAACCATTGAAAAGTGAAGTGCATTTATTTTGTGCAATATTGCAAAGTTATCTCCATGTTAGGAATAAATCTCGGTGAATGGAAATTGTCTTCCCCTGGCCCTGTTCATATTTTTATGTGTAATTTAGACCACCAGTAGTAGCATTGAAGTATATACCATGTCGGTGCGTTTGTGTTTCAGGCAGTGGATCTCTCTAGCTTTGTAGTACCACACAGGTTAGGCAATGTAGACCATACTTCCAGTTGACAAGCTGGGACCCAGATCGGCTGAAAGTAGATACAATTAAATTTTCTTCTTTAGTGCCTGGTAAGAAGCTTTCAGTGTCTCCCGAGCCATTTGTGCCATCTTACTTCCAATTCAATAGTACCGGTGAAGTGATACTAATGTGTCTCACTTTAGTGGTGCATCATCGGCATGCACCGAGCCAAGGAGGAAACTCCAAGTACAAATCGACTTAAATTGTGCCTTGAACTGCCAGATAGGTTTGTATTCAGTTTTCTACATGGTTAGTTTAGTTTATTATTGTCACATGCACCAAAGTACATGGAAAAGCTTTTGTTTGCTTGCTATCCAGTCAGAGAAAAGACTACACCTGAATACAATCAAGCCGTGCACAGATAAAGGTTAAAGGGTAGAGCGTTTGGTGCAAAGATATAACATTGAAGTCTGATAAAGTCCGATTAAAGATAGTTCACTGAGGATGCGTCCCAGCGCATCTAGAAGATGTATCTTTCACACTGGAGTCTGGCTCAGCCAGTGATACCTAGGAGTAGACTGGGTGACAACCAAGAATACTTTGGTGACTAATGGAGAGACAGTTGACGGCAGGGAAAGACGGCACCCGGGAGAGGCTGGGTTAGCACCCCAGTCTGTGTCTTTTGTGAGAAAGACATCCAACAATCGCTACAGAAAGGCCTAATGAAAAATACCCCAGGAAATCCCGAGAGGGGGGGGAGGATGAGATCTCCAATAGGACGGACCAAAGGTTATTGACCCTCGCAAACGAACTGACTACGATTATAAGATGCATTTGCGGAAAGCTGTGTAAGAACCACCGTGGCCTAAAAATCCATCAGGCAAGAATGAAATGCTCGGAGAAGGAGAAAGAGGTGTAGCGCACAGGCCTTGAACCTGGTGAGACGCAGGAGGAGCCCGGCCAGGACTCACCCCACAGAGCCCAGTCCCTCCATGCACTAGAGTCTCCCAACCCCTGCAGAGTAGTTCCACAGCAATGGATTGAGTGGCCCCCAGCCAGCAACCGGAATGAATGGCTGCAGTTTGACAAAGACATGACCAACATCATTCAAGCCACAGCCAAAGGCGATGTAGATTGCCGACTCCAAACAATGACTGCCATCATAGTCAGTTATGCTTCGGAAAGATTCGGCCATTGCGAGAAAGGTATCACCAAGCCCACCACCTACACCATGAACCGCAGGGCCACCAAAATACATCAGCTGCGGCTGGAGCTTCGAACCCTCATAAACCAGTACAATAAATTTACCGAAGAGGAGAAGCAAGCCTTGGCTGAACTATGAAACATCCTAAGGAAAAGGCGTATGACCCTCCACAGAGCAGAGTGGAAGAGGAAGAGAGAGAGCTAGGAAGCGAGCTGCGCTCATTTCCAATCCCTTTGGCTTTACCAGGCGATTACTTGGGGACAAACTCAGTGGCCGCCTCATGTGCTCAACAGGTGAAGTAAATCACTTCCTCCATGACACCCTGAGTGATCTAATGAGGGAACTGGAGCTCGAACCCAACAAAGCTCTCATCAGCCCAGCCCCCCCAACAACAGAGTTCAATCTGAGGGAGCCGAGTCTGAAGGTGGTTGAGGAGATCATCAAGGCGGCATGCTCAGCCTCTGCTCCAGGCCCTAGTGGCGTACCATACATAGTGTATAAGCGCTGCCCAGAGCTCCTTCTACACCTATGGAAGATCTTGAAGGTGGTATGGCGAAGGGGGAGAGTTGCTGACCCATGGAGGTGCGCTGAGGGAGTTTGGATCCCGAAAGAGGAAAACTCAAAGAACATCAATCAGTTTCGGTCAATCTCGCTGCTGAGCTTCGAAGGGAAGGTGTTTTTTCAGCATTGTCTCCCGAAGATTAACTGAGTTTCTCCTCAAAAACAGCTACATCGACCCCTCAGTGCAGAAGGGTGGGATTCCGAGGGTTCTCGGCTGCTTGGAGCATACTGGAGTAGTCACGCAGCTCATTAGAGAAGCCCATGAAAACAGAGGCGACCTAGTTGTTCTGTGGTTGGACCTCGCCAATGCCTATGGGTCCACACCGCACAAACTGGTTGAGCTTGCACTACACCGACACCATGTTCCCAGCAAGATCAAGGACCTGGTCCTGGATTATTACCATAATTTCAGGCTGAGGGTGACTTCTGGGTCAGAAACATCAGACTGGCATCGGCTTGGAAAAGGAATAATTACGGGATGCACCATTTCTGTTATTCTTTTTGCTCTTGCCATGAACATGGTGGCCAAGTCAGCCGAGGTGGAATGCAGAGGCCCCCTAACCAAGTCTGGTGTGCGACAGCCCCCAATTAGAGCTTTTATGGACGACCTTACCATCACCACAACATCGGTCCTCAGAAGTAGGTGGATCCTACAAGGTCTTGAGAAACTTATCACCTGGGCAAGGATGAGTTTCAAGCCAACAAAGTCAAGGTCCATGGTGCTGAAGAAGGGGAAGGTGACTGACAGATTCCACTTCTTCCTATCCGGAACTGCCATTCCCTCCATCACTGAGCAACCTGTCAAGAGCTTGGGGAAGGTTTTTGACGCACCTCTGAAAGACTCCGCCGCCATTCAAAAGTCCATCAACGACCTTGAAGCCTGGCTCACCAAAGTCGACAAGTCAGGTCTGCCAGGCAGATTCAAGGCCTGGATCTATCAGCATTCCATCCTGCCCCGAGTCCTGTGGCCTCTGCTGGTTTATGCTGTTCCATTGACCACAGTTGAGTTGCTCGAAAGGAAGATCAGCGGCTTTCTCTGCAGGTGGCTTGGCCTTCCCCGCAGCCTCAACAGTGCTGCACTGTATGGGATGAGTAACATCTTGCAGCTCCCATTCAGTGGCCTCACGGAAGAGTTTATGGTGGCGCGAACAAGAGAGGCACTGCAGTACAGGGACTCCAGGGACCAGAAGGTGTGATTGGCTGGCATCGAGGTGAGAACAGGGAGGAAATGGAGGGCGGCGAAAGCAGTGGAGGTGGCAGAGTCACGCCTAAGGCAAAAGGCATTGGTGGGAGTCATGGCAACTGGCAGAGCGGGTTTGGGATACTTCCCTAAGACACCGGTTGGCAAGGCCCAGGGCAAGGAGAGACACCATCTAATCCAGGAAGAGGTCCAAGCAGGTGTGGAGGAAGAGCCTGTGAGCAGGACGGTGGGGCTCAGGCAGCAGGGAGCGTGGACAAGGTGGGAGAGCATACTGTAGCGCAGGATTACCTGGTCAAACTTCATGCAGGCAGACTTCCAGCGCGTCCGGTTCCTTGTCCAAGCTGTCTACGATGCCCTACCAAGCCCAGCAAACCTCCACGTCTGAGGCAAGAGCGAGACACCTTCCTGCCCACTTTGCTCTGGAAGAGGATCATTAGAACATCTCCTCAGCAGCTGCCCAAAGTCTCTTGGGGAAGGTTGCTATCGGTGGCGCCATGACCAGGTGCTCAAGGTGGTTGCTGAGAGCATAGCCACTGTCATCGGTAACAGCAAACACCATCATGGCCCAAAGAAATCAATCACTTTTGTCAAAGCTGGAGAGAAGCCCGTACCACAACCAAAAGCAAGGACGGGCCTCCTCTACACAGCCACTGACTGGCAGCTGCACGTCGATCTGGGCAAACAGCTGAAATTTCCACAGCACATCACAGCAACATCGCTCCGGCCAGACATGATCATCACCTCCGAAGTGACAAAACAGCTGATCATTCTGGAACTGACAGTGCCCTGGGAAGAGCGTATTGAAGAGGCTAATGAGAGGAAGCGCGCAAAGTACCAGGAACTGGTGGGGATATGCCAGGACAGAGGCTGGAAGACATACTATGAGCCCATAGAGGTGGGCTGTAGAGGCTTTGCAGGATGCTCACTCTGCAAAGTCCTCAACCAGTTGGGCATTACGGGGCTGGCAAAGAAGAGGGCCATTCAATCCACAAGTGAAGCCGCAGAGAAAGCCACTAGGTGGCTTTGGATTAAGAGGGCTGATCCGTGGGCGGTTGCTGCTGGGACGCAAGTCGGGGCTTGATCAACCCCGGCTGGGTCGCCTTGGCAAGGGTGTCTGATGTTGTGAGACCTGAAATACCCGATGACCACAGGTCACATCACTGAGGATGCGTCCCAGCGCATCTAGAAGATGTATCTTTCACACTCACAAAGTTCTCCATTGAGGTAGATGGGAGGTCAGGATTGTTTGGTTATGTGATAACAGCTGAAAGGAAACGCCCCAGAATCTGGAGGCATTTTCAAACCTCTGTTCCTCTTGCCTAATGGGAGAGGGGACAAGCCGGAGTGGCCGAGGTGACACTCATCGTTGATTATGCCGGCGGCCTTGTTGAGGCAGTGTGAAGTGTATATGGAGTCAATGGAAGTCAGATTGATTTGTGTGATGATCTGGACCATGCCCACAACTCTCTGCAATTTCTTGCAGTTGTGGATGGAGCCATTACCAAACCATGCTGTGATGCATCCCTTTAAAATGCTGACTATGGCACCTCTGTAGAAGTTGATGAGGCGTGTTGGCAACATGCCAAACTTCCTAAGCCTTCTAAGAATGTTACTGCTCAATCATGGGAATTTTGCATTGCCAGCAAAGAGTGACCTTAAAGAGTGTATGTAGTTTTACAGAACATTGACTAATGGGATGATTTCTGCTCCATGTATCACACAGGAAATATTTTCAAAACCAGTATAATTGAAAGGAAGTAGAAATAATTCTGTTCCTGTTTGCCACTGCAAAAATCTACCACACCTCCTTGACTGGTAGTTCTTGAATAAGTATTAGAATCATAATGTGGCATCAATTTTATCTTGTGCAAGACAGCACCTTGCTAGTTAATCTATCATCCGCACTTCTTCCTTCGATTATAAATAAGTGCTGTCTTGATTGCATCTTTGTCTTTCATAAGCAGGACAGAACCCTTCTATGTCTTTTAAGCATTTTCAGAGACATGTTGTACATTGGTGTCCTTTCTTTCTGAGCTTGTTCGTTTTTCCTAGGAGATTGTTACAGTGTAGGAGGAACAACAGGATCAGCCAGTTTCACAAGCAATGGATGAGCAGAGTGCAGAGCCATTCACAAGCCTTTAATTCAATCGAGTTAGTGCTGTGAGCTATTCTCTGAGCTGTTGCTAGTGAGGGTGCCCCATGCCAAGTGGACAAGTGACTGAAGACCATGAGCTCAGATTTTATCAATGCATTTGAGAGTTTGAATGTGAAAAGAAATGAGGGCAACCATAAAGCTAATGGGCAAATCTAAAGGGCCTGTCCCACTTAGGCGACTCTTTAGGCGACTGCCAGGGACTAGTTTTAATGGAATTCACCTACGACACCAAAATAGTTGCCACTGTCATGTTAAAATTTTGCACTAGTCGCCAAAAAATCGCCTATGTGGGACAGGCACTTAACTGATTCATTGCTGTGCTTCAGGGAAGGAAATCTAGCCTGATCCAGCTCACACAGCACTCCAGCTCAACAGCATATAACTGCCACCCCAATCCCCAGATTAACCATCCGTTCCTCGACCACCACCTCTGGCAGCGTGTTCAAAATACTCGCCACATCTCTCTGGAAAAGCTACCCCCCAGGTTCCCATTAGAACTTTCCCCTCTCACCTTACACCTATATCGTCTGGTTTTTGGTTGCCCTACCCCGGGAAAATGTAACTGTCATTGAGTTTGAGGAGCATACAACATGGGCTAATACTTCATAGGTTAATACTTAAGGCTAATGCATTCCACTCCCCTTCCCAGTGTTTGGGCAAATACATTTTCATGATGCAAATGTAACTTCTCTGGTGCTTCCCATTGCATTTATTGCCTTCTCACACTTGTTCTCTTTGTTGCCTTTCCTCCCACCTCTCTTTAGTATGCAAACATATTTGACCTGGGGCTCTGATTATTTTCAATTGCATTTTATCAGAGTACAATAATATTCTTTGTTGTCTTCCAGAAATTATTGAGAAATGTGACAAAGTCTCGCTGGAGGAAGAGATCACGGAACTGAGACGATATTCAAATAGAAACCGGGCAGTTCCTGAGGGGGACTTTGACCTCTCTGATGTGTTCTACTTCTCGAAGAAGGGATTTGAGGCCATTATGGAGGATGAAGTGACCACTCGCTTCAGCTCAGAAGAGTTAGTCTTGTGGAACCTGTTAACGAGAACCAACAGGAACTTTCAGCATATCAGCGTCCGACTGACCATACTCTGGGGTGTGGGAGTTGCGTTTCGATATGGGGTCCTCCTGCCTCTGCGGTAAGTGCAAAGGAAACTAGTCAGCAGTATGAACATTGACTTCTCCAATTTCAGGTAGTCCTTGCTTCCTCCTCCCCTTCCGAGTTCTCCCTCAGCCCACCTTCCCTGCCTCTTCCTTTCTTCTTCCCGCCCCCACCCCCCACCCCCTCCCTCACATCAGTCTGCAGAAGGGTCTCGACCCGAAACGTTGCCTATTTCCTTCGCTCCATAGATGCTACCTGCTGAGTTTCTCCAGCATTTTTGTCTACCTTCGATTTTCCAGCATCTGCAGTTCCTTCTTAAACATACCCCTTATTCTTAAACTATGACCCCTGGTTCTGGACTCCCCCAACTTCGGGAACACTTTTCCTACATCTACCCGGTTCAATCCTCTAAGAATTTTATACGTTTAAAAAAAATCCCCTCTCATCCTTCTAAATTCCACGAATACAAGCCCAGTCGACCCATTCTTTCATCATATGTCAGTACCGCCATCCCGGGAATTAACCTGGTGAACCTACTCTGTACTCACTCGATAGCAATAAGGTCCTTCCTCAAATTAGGAGACCAAAATTGGACACAATATTCCAGGTGTGGTCTCACTAGGAACCTGTACAACTGCAGTAGGACCTCCTTGCTCCTAAACTCAAATCCTCTCGCAATGAAGGCCAACATGCCATTAGCTTTCTTCACCGCTTGCTGCACCTGCATGCTTACTTTCAGTGACTGATGCACAAGCATACCCAGGTCTCGTTGCACCTCCCCTTCTCCTAATCTGACACCATTCAGATAATAATCTGCCTTCCTGTTCTTGCCACCAAATTGGATAACCTCACATTTATCCACATTGTACTGCATCTGCCATGCTTCTGCCCGCCTACCCAACCTATCCAAGTCGCCCTGCAGCCTCATAGCATCCTCCTCGCAGCTCACACTGCCACCCAGTTTTGTGTCATCCACAAATTTAGAGATGTTACATTTACTTCCCTCATTTAAATCGTTAATATATATTGTAAACAACTGGGGTCCCAGCACCAAGCCTTGCGGCATCCCACTAGTCACTGCCTGCCATTCTGAAAAGAACCTGTTAATTCCTACTCTTTGTTTCCTGTCTGCCAACCAGTTCTTTATCCATGTCAATACCCTACCACCAATTCCATGTGCTCTAATTTTGCACACTAATCTCTTGTGTGGGACCTTGTCAAAGGCTTTTTGAAAGTCCAGATACACCACATACATTGGCTCTCCCTTATCCATTCCACTTGTTACATCCTCAAAAAATTCCAAAAGATTAGTCAAGCATGATTTCCCCTTCATAAATCCATGCTGACTTTGACCGATCCCGTCACTGCTTTCCAAGTGCGCTGCTATAAGATCTTTAATAATCGACTCAAGCATCTTCCCCACTACCGATATGAGGCTAACTGGTCTATATTTCTCTTTTCTCTCTTCCTCCTTTCTTAAAAAGTGTAGTTACATTGGCTACCCTCCATTCCACAGGAATTGATCCAGAGTTGAGAGAACATTGAAAAATGATCACCAATGCATCCACGATTTCTAGGGCCACCTCCAAGAGTACTCTGAGATGCAGACTATCAGTCCCTGGGGATTTATCTGCCTTCAGTCCCGACAATTTACCTAACACCATTTTCTGACTAATGTGGATTCTCTTCAGTTCCTCCCTCCCACTAGATCCTCGGTCCCCCAGTATTTCCGGGAGATTGTTTACGTCTTCCTTAGTGAAGACAGAACCAAAATGCTCGTTTAACTGCTCTGCCATTTCTTTGTTTCCCAATATACGTTTGCCTGTCTCTGACTGTAAGGGAACTACATTCGTCTTCACTAATCTGTTCCTTTTTAAATACCTAAATAAACTTTTACAGTCAGTTTTTATATTCCCCGCATGCTTTCTTTCATGCTTTTTTTCTTCCCCCTCTTGATTAACCCCTTTGTCCTCCTCTGTTGATTTCTAAGTTTCTCCTAGTCCTCTGGTTTGCCGCTTCTTCTGGCCAATTTATATGCCTCTTTCTTGGCTTGAACACTATCCTTGATTTCCCTCGTCAGCCACGGTTGAGCCGCCTTCCCCATTTTATTTTTTCGCCATCAGCGATGAACATTTTCTGGAGTTCATCCATGAGGTCTTTAAACCTTTGCCATTGGATCTTCACTGTCAACCCTTTAAGTTTTATTTGCCAGTCTGTCCTAACCAATTCCTGTCTCATACCTGCAAAGTCTCCTTTATTCAAGTGCAGGACCCTAGTCTATGAATTAACTGTGACACTCTCCATCCTAATGCAAAATTCCACCATATTATGGTCACTGTTGCCCAAGGGGCTCTGCACAACAAGACGCTAACTAATCCTTCCTCATTGCACAATACCCAGTCTAGGATGGCCTGCCCTCTAGTTGGTTCCTCTACATATTGGTTTAAAAAAACATCCCATATACATTCCAGGGAATCTTCCTCCTCATCACTGTTGCCAATTTGGTTGGCCCAATCTATATGTAGAATAAAATCACCAATGATAACCGCTGTACCTTTGCTACTTCCCAAAATACAACACCTCACACTTATCTGAGTTAAATTCCATTTGGTCCAGAAAAGTAATTAAAAGGAGCCACCTGTTAAAGGGGTATGTCATTAAGCTGAACAAAAATGTTTGGATTTGAATAAAAATGTTTGCAATCCAGAAATGTTGCAGGTTTTTACATTCTGCATTCTTTCTGCATTTATTGTCACATGTGCAAAACACAGTGAAATTATTTTGTGATTTGCCAGATTTGGCGCCATTTCCAAAGTCCAGTCCGAGCGCTAGGTCTTATGGAGCAGCACCTGATCCAGGCGAGCCCCAGGCTGTGCTGGGCCTCCAGCTGTCATGTTCGTCTGGATCATTTGTGATTGCATTCAGTCACATATAACTAGAGCCAGGATTTTGCCATAAATGCCATGTGCCTTTTCATGCCTTTTTTAATGATTTTACCAAGATAATGCCCTTTTCACGATCTAGTGCCTAAATCAGCCTCTTTTTGCCGTTTTGCTAAAAGGTCGCGCTATTTTCTCTAGTTGTACCGTGATTACAATGACGTTTTCTATGTTAACATGTTAGTATTAGTGTTATTATTAATGTGTTAACACAGTATAAATTACAAGAAAATTTCCACCACCGGGGGCGCCACCGTCAGTCGTTCAGTCATTCGTGCTGCTGCCCGCTGGTTCAGTCTTCTCCAAAATCTATTTATTGCTTCCAATTTTGCAAACTTCCCACAAGCTACCACCTCCCTTGAGAAACGTGGCGAAACATTAAGTGAATAATTTGCAGGTTTTTAACAAAGTAACTGACGATATTCGTAGTTCCTGGCGATGTAGGTAAAGACATACAAGGAAAATGTGAGAGAGTGATTTTAGCTAACAAAGATCTTGAAGAAATACAACACATACCTAAAGTTCTCAAAGGTAGTTGTAATGCACAAGACATCGACATGAATATAGAGTCTGTAGCTTGTTTTGGGTATGCACCAGTGACGTCAGCTGAAAGAAAATTTTCACAACTGAAGCATATTCAGATAATTTGAAAAAAATGCTAGTAATTATGTGCAACCAGGCAACTTTGGTCATTTAATATAGTATACCTTTATATTATCATTTTTAACCATATCGTGCTGGTGGAATTACATGCCTATTTATGTCTTTTTTTTGTCAATAAATGCCTTTTTTGTGCCTTTTTTCTAATGTTATTATGCCTTTTTGCCTCCCTATTTCAGAGTTTTTTCGTGACTAAAAATCCTGGCTCTACATATAACACATTGGCAGTCATACTTTCTGCTTTCTGTTGATATCCATCATCAGCCTTGATTTTGCACCTTTGTCATAACATTTAAGTCTTGTTTATTTTGCTCTTTGACTTGGGCTGTCTTGGATGTCCCTCTTGTTTAGCATATATTTCTCTTGCTTGCCTTTCACCAGTGGTGACAAGCTGATAATCACAGCTAACCTCCATAATGTCATGCCATGTTGTACGAGGAGAGAAACAAAGAATTGCATTCCTCTTAACTACCCCCCCCCCCCGATAACCTCTGACATCCTTACTAATCAAGAATCTGTCAATCTCTGTTTTATAAATACCCATTGCCTTGGCATTCACAGCTGTCTGTGGCAATGGATTCCACAGATTCACTAAAGAAATCCCTCCTCATCTCCTTTCTAAACGTATGTCCTTTATTCTGAGGTTGTGCCCTCTGGTCCTACACTCTCCCACCAGTGAAAACATCCTCTCCACATCCACTCTATCCATGCCTTTCACTATTTGGTAAGTTTCAATGAAGTCACCCCTCATCCTTCCAAACTTCAGTAAGTTAAGGTTTAGTGCCGCCAAACGCTCATCATACGTTATTGTATACTCATCATAGATATCATCCTATTACTAACACACTTTGTTCTGCCTCTCCCATTTTCCAGCGTTCTTCTTTCCCTCCCCCACCTCCCCCAACAATCTGTTTGAAGAAAGGTCTTGACCGGAATTGTCACCTATCCACATTCTCCAGAGATGCTGCTGAGTTGCTCCAGCATTTGTGTCCCTTTGTGTATTAACCAGCATCTGCAGTTCTTTGTCACAGAATCTGGCCATTTGCCCCAGGTGATCAGTGGAGACGTTAACTTTCCACAGGAGCAACCTTCCATCCTTTTTCCTCTCACCCTTTCACCTCATCCTTCTAATTCTTTATTTCCACTGCAGCTCTCTAACTTTGATTAAACGTACCTATTTTTAGCCAAAATATGCCTTTTGATAGCAACTCTCTTTCTCTTGAAGTTTCTCCTCAATATCCTATTATTTAATTGTTGTTCCCAAATTAGTTGTTCCAGATTGACAAATGGTAATTGCCTCATTACAATCGAGCCGTCCATAGTGTACAGATACAGGATAAAAGGAATAACATTTAGTGCAAGATAAAGTCCAGGAAAGTACAATTAAATATAGTCCGAGGGTCTCCAATGAGGTAGACAGTAGCTCAGGACTGCTCTCTAGTTGTTGGCAGGAAGACGCTGATCCTGAATCTGGAGGTGTGGGTTTTCACACTTCTGTACCTCTTGTCTGATGGGAGAGGGGAGAAGAGGGAGTGGCCAGGGTGTGGCCTGACACAAACATTACATGTTACAAATTGTGTATGGGGGATGGTACATAATTGCCTGCTCACCAATCATCTGCCCAATGCTGTTGTTTCCGCAGTTTCAAGCAGAAAGTATGACTATCTGTGATAGACGGAAAATGCTGGAGTAACTATCAGTGTGTTTTTATAGAGAGAGAAAGTGACATAGGTCATTGGTGACTGACTGCAGTCCTCTAAAGCTGCAATGTTTCTTGATTGCAAACTTCTTAATTCAGATCCAATTTGTTCCGGGGACAGACACACAACCATAAACACGCTAAGCTCTTTTTATGATTATTCCATAGCACTCCTGTCTGGCCTGATGGGAAATCAATTACAAACACCGAGTTCTGCCAGTAAAGCTACTAAAATAATGCTTCTGGAGTTGCCTATAAATTTCTTAAAAATGTCTAGGAAAATAGCGATCAATTTTGGGAATTATAAAAACAGGCCTGGGTGATCCAAGTGCAGAAAGGCACTAATTTAAGTAAATGGGAGAGGTGCATTAATGTAAACATTTGATCAGAGTCCACATTGTTATCTATTTCTAATGCACCATAACATTCCAGATTTATCAGTATAGTCAAAAGTCAAACAAAGTCAAACAAACTTCATTGTCATTTAGAAATACATCGATATATGCAGTTCCAAACGAAATTCCGTTGCATTTGGCTCCCTGTGCAACACGATAATTAACAGAAGGATAAACATGGATAAAATGGATAAAAAGGATAAAAGGATAAATAGACACTAGTGGCAGCCCATTACATGGCATTCAGGAGTCTGATGGCTCGTGGGAAGAAGCTGTTGCAGAACCTTGATGTTCTGCTCCTTATGCTGCGATATCTTTTGCCCAAGGGCAGCAGAGTGAACAGTCTGTGATGGAGATGTGTGGGGTCTTTTATAATACTGCTGGCCTTAGACACGCAACGTTTGGTCGCAATATCCCCGATTGAGGGGAGAGAGGTCCCAATGATTTTTTCTGCTGTCCTCACCACTCTCTGCACGGACTTCCAGTCGGAGGCTTTACAGTCCCCAAGCCAGACAGAGATACAGCTGGTCAAAATACTCTCTATGGTGCCCCTGTAGAAAGCGGTGAGGATGGGATGGGGGAGGTGAGCTCTTCTCATCCGGCGCAGAAAGTGCAACCGCTGCTGCGCTCTCTTAACTCTTGATGAGATATTATTTGACCAGGTCAGACTGTTAGTGATCTGCACCCCCAGGAACTTAGTGCTACTGACCACCTCCACATCGCTGTCATTGATGTGAAGTGGTATGGGACTGCCAGTTTTTCCTGAAGTCGACGATGACCTCCTTTGTTTTTTCGACATTCAGGATCAGGTTGTTCGTATTGCACCAGTCCACCAGTTGTTTTACCTCCTCCCTCTAAGCCAGCTCATTGTCGTCCCTGATGAGGCCCACCACGGTATGTTTTACTGGTTGGGTATGTTTTGTAATGCCGTTTATGTCTGTTGAATTAATGAATTATGCCGTTATATCTGTCAGAGTTAGAAAGTTACTGAATTCTGTACAACAGTCAGTGAGTTCTGAGATGGAATGGGAAGCTGTATGTTTGTCTCCCTTAAGTTTTTTTCAAATGAGCCAATGCTTCCAAACAAATTTCAAAAGTAGTGTCCTGACTCAAAATGTATCTGTCCATTCCCTCCACAGATGCTCCCTGACCCACTGAGTTCCTCCGGCTCTTTTTGCTTTGAATAATGTCCAGGTATATGGTCAATCTAGCAGTCATAAGATGATTGGATCTCTTGATTAGTTAGTGTCATCCTTGCCTGTCTGATATTGAGAATGTCCCTTGCTTTTAGAGTAGGAGTTGTGGGATTTGTGAGGGGGTTTACTGTATTAAGATACTCTTTCTTCACTTTGTTTCTGCTTGTCTCGGATCAGTATTTGGATGTAATTCACTCCAAGTACTCATACCTGTTTTCCCCAAGGTGGAGAAAATGCTGGAGTAACTCAGGCAGCATCTCTGGAAAGAAGGAATGGGTGACGTTTCGAGTCAAAACCTTTCTTCAGACTGATGTCAGGGGAGTGGGCAGGACAAAGATAGAATGTAGTCAGAGACAGTAAGACTCGTGGGAGAACTGGGAATGGGGAGTGGATAGAGAGGAAAAGCAAGGGCTATTTGAAGTTAAACCTGCCTTTATTCAGCCATTACTTCTGAATGGACTGGAAATGTTGCCATATTAATTGGACCATGATTTCAGACCAACTATGGTCTCCATGCAGTTTTTTGATTAGATGGTGTAATTTGAATGTATCCTTTAAAGAATTTTGCATAAGAAAAATTTGATCATGAGCAGAAACTCATGTGGAGAGTGGTGGCGCCTAACGGCAGCGGCTCGACTGCAGTCCGTCTGTCTTTAAAAAAAAATTTGTCTTGTTAAATGTATGTTTTTGATTCAACTTTTTATTATTTTTTAGCTGTGTATATGTGGGGGGTGGGTGGGGGAAACCGTTTAATCTCTTCCTTGTACGGGGACCCGACTTTTTCCCTGTCGGGTCTCCGATGTCGTTAGGCCTAACATCATGGAGCCGGTGGCGGCCTCCAACCGGGATCAACCTGAGGGCTCCAATCGCAGAGCCTGCGGACTAGCCATTGCGGAGCTGGCCGACTTCCGAACGGGGAGAGCTGTGGTGGCGCGCGGCTGCAACCCGACTTCGGAGCTTCGGAGGCACCGGCCGCAGGCCCGGCGGACAGGAACATCGGGAGCTCCAGGTCCCTGGTGGGAGACCCCTTTTCGGAGCTCCCGCAACGGCAACTTCAATCGCCGGAATCGCGGGGTTTAAAGGACTCGGAGCGGGGCCTAAGATCGCCCGCCGCGGCTTAAACAGCCGTGGAACTTAACATCGCCTGCCGGGGGCTTTAACATCGGGAGCCCCAGTCGCCTTGACGCTGCAGTTGGACTGCTGGACCGCGGGGGAAGAACAAAGGGAAGAGATAAGAATTTTGCCTTCCATCACAGTGAGGAGGTGTTGGAGATTCACTGTGATGGATGTTTGTGTAAATTGTGTTAGGTGTGGGTCTTGTTTTTTTTTTGTAATGTTAAGACTGTAGAAATGCAATTTTGTTCAAACCAAGCTGTTTGAATGAAAATAAAAAGCATTCTATTCTATGCTATCCTATTCTATTCTATGTTTCTATCCACTATATACTTCCATTCTCAGACTTTATAAACTGGTACCTAGCCACGTTCTTGCCACTATTTTCCAATTAGTTGCCAGGTGTCAGACTTATAAAATCTTACTCTTGTGATAACTAACAACAACTTGCATGTATGTAATACCTTTATAATGTTGTAAAACTGTTGTAAAAGCTGATCGTGTTTATAGCACGCAGATGATATTTAGCTTGTTTTCGGAACGCAGTCTGCTTATACTCTCTAATTTCTCTTCCCGGTCTAGATTGGTTTCTGATAGTCTGTCCATAATTCGTGCAAATATCAAAATCTAATTGGCACGCAAATGCATTTTCAAAATGTGGTTTGTCAAGGCTGTACAGCAAAGAGGCTGAAGTGGTTTAGTTAAAGTGATTACAGTGGCCAACATTTATGACTCACAGTTTGTTTACACCACTGAACGTAGAGTAAAGGGAGCACCACATACAGCCTGCAGTATAACTTTGATTCACTTGATGCTTTGAGCTGATTAACATAACACAATGTGAAGGAAGGGACTTGAACCGAAACATCACCATTTGAAGAAGCATTCTGACCTGAATCGTCACCTATTCCTTTTCTCCAGAAATGTTGCCTGAGTTACTCCAGCATTTTGTGTCTTTCTAACACAGCATAATACCTGTGCATCAATTTAACTTTATCCCAGAAATCTACAATACTCTTCAAGCCAGTGTTAGTCTAAAACTGAACTTGCAGTGTAAGTTGTCCAATAGTGTTTTATTTCTAGAATTTTGCAAAAGACAAATTTAATCATTAGCAGAAGCTATGTGTCTATTCATTGTTTTCTGATGTGATTATATGCTGCACTGAAGTGAGTTACAGCTCAACAAGACCTTCCAAACTCTTCTCTCCCACAGGATCACTTTGGGCCTGATTGGCATCAGTTGGTTGGTGATCGGAACCAGTTTAGTGGGACAGCTGCCACATAGCAGGTAAAAAAAAACTGTTGTATGGCTGCATGCAATTTTGGCAGTCTTAGCTTAAAGATGTTTCTGCTGCATGCTCTTTAGACTTTAGGGATATAACACGGAAAGCGTTCCTTCGGCCCACTGAGGCCCAACCCCACCGATTAGCACTATCGTACTCACTAGGGACACTACAAGTTTACTGAAGCCAATTAACCTATAAACCTGTACATGGAGTGTGGAGGAAACCAGAGCGCCGGGGGAAACCCACGCAATCATGGGGAGAATGTGCAAACTCCGTACAGATTGAACCCTGGTCTCTGACGCTGTAAGGCAGCAACTCTACTGCTGCACCACTGTGCTGCTATATTCTACCCTACCTATCCTCACCTCACCCACTAGCTTGAGGTACTGAGGGCAGTTGTAGTATTGTAAGAGCTGCTAATTAACGATGGTTAATAGAGTTGCTGCCTTACAGCAAATGCAGCGACGGAGACCCGGGTTCGATCCCAATTACGGGTACTGTCTGTACTGTCTGTACTGAGTCCCACACTCCAAAGAGGTACAGGTTTGTAGGTTAATTGGCTTGGTAAATGTAAAAATTGTCCCTAGTGTGTGTAGGATAGTGTTAATGTGCGGGGATCATTAGTCAGCGACGACCCGGAGGGCCGAAGGGCCTGTTTCCACGCTGTATTTCTAAACTAAACTACCAGAAGTAAGATGCATTGAACCTGAAACTTCTTTTGTGTAAGACTATTTTACTAATACAAATGCTTGGAATTATCAATGCTGCCTGGCTCTGTGACATAAAGTAATGTTCTCTGTGTATCTCAGTCACACTCCCTTAGAGAAACTGCAGGCTCCACAGTCAGAGAAACAAAACATGAGGCATGGAATGGAAGAGATGGAAGGACAAAGTTAGTGAGATTTTGGGATATCTGGTTAAAGTTTAGCACATGAGTTTTTGCCATGTCGCAATGTCAGTTGCAAGTTTGCAGACCTAATCTTTAGTCCATCTGAATAGACAATAGGTGCAGGGGTAGGCCATTCAGCCCTTCGAGCCAGCATTGCCATTCAATGTGATCATGGCTGATCAGTGCCCAATCAGTACCCCGTTCCTGCCTTCTCCCCATATCCCCTGACTCCACTACCTTTAAGAGCCCTATCTAGCTCTCTCTTGAAAGTATCCAGAGAACCAGCCTCCACCGCCCTCCGAGGCAGAGAATTCCACAGACTCATAACTCTCTGTGAGAAAAAGTGTTTCCTCGTCTCCGTTCTAAATGGCTTACCCCTTATTCTTAAACTGTGGCCCCTGGCTCTGGACTTCCCCAACATCGGGAACATGTTTCCTGCCTCTAGCGTATCCAAACCCTTAACAATCGTATATGTTTCAATAAGATCCCCTCTCATACTTCTAAATTCCAGAGTGTACAAGCCCAGCCGCTCCATTCTCTCAGCATATGACAGTCCTGCCATCCTGGGAATTAACCTTGTAAACCTACGCTGCACTCCCTCAATAACAAGAATGTCCTTCCTCAAACTAGGGGACCAAAACTGCACACAATACTCCAGGTGTGGTCTCACTAGGGCCCTGTACAACTGCAGAAGGACCTCTTTGCTCCTATACTCGAATTCATGTTATAAAGGCCAGCATGCCATTCAATTTCTTCACTGCCTGCTGTACCTGCATGCTTACTTTCATAGACTGATGAACAAGGACCCCCAGATCCCGTTGTACTTCCCCTTTTCTCAACTTGACGCAATTTAGATAGTAATCTGCCTTCCTGTTTTTTATATCAAAGTGGATAACCTCACATTTATCCACATTAAACTTCATCTGCCATGCATCTGCCCACTCCCCCAACCTGTCCAAGTCACCCTGCATTTTCATAGCATCCTCCTCACAGTTCACACTGCCACCCAGCTTTGTGTCATCTGCAAATTTGCTAATGTTACTTTGAATCCCTTCATCCAAATCATTGATGTATATTGTAAATAGCTGCGGTCCCAGCACTGACCCTTGCGGTACCCCACTAGTCACTGCCTGCCATTCTGAAATGGACCCGCTGATCCCTACTCTGTTTCCTGTCAGCCAACCAATTTTTCTATCCATGTCAGCACTCTACCCCCAATACCATGTGTCCTAATTTTGCCCACTAATCTCCTATGTGGGACCTTATCAAATGCTTTCTGAAAGTCCATGTACACTACATCCACTGGCTCTCCATTGTCCATTTTCCTAGTTACATCCTCAAAAAATTCCAGAAGATTAGTCAAGCATGATTTTCCCTTCGTAAATCCATGCTGACTTGGACCGATCCTGTTAATGCTATCCAAATGTGCCGCTATTTCATCTTTTATAATTGACTCCAGCACCTTCGCCACCACCTATGTCAGGCTAACTGGTCTATAATTCCCTGTTTTCTCTCTCCCGCCTTTCTTAAACAGTGGGATAACATTAGCTACCGTCCAATCCACAGGAACTGATCCTGAGTCTATAGAACATTGGGAAATTATCACCAATTCATCCACGATTTCTAGAGCCACCTCCTTAAGTACCCTGGGATGCAGACAATCAGGCCCTGGGGATTTATCAGTCTTGTCCCATCAGTCTACCCAACACCATTTCCTGCCTAATGTGGATTTCCTTCAGTTCCTCCGTCAGCCCAGATCCTCTGACCACTACTATATCAGGAAGATAAGGACTGGAGATAACCTTGTTGGTTACTGTAAGATGCGAGCACAAATTGGCTGAAGGGAACTGAGGTATTTTGATAGGGTTGGATGAAAACAGCAACTAATACAGTTTGCAGCCAACAGGCCACATTTAATGCATTTGTGTGGGAAGGAGTAATTGAAGCAGGCTGCAGTGTTTGGCTTTGATTAGCACAAATTGCTTAGGTTCACAGACTATAACTGTGTGACTGCGGGGCAGCACAGTGACGCAGCGGCAGATTGGATTGATTGTACCTTGTATTTTAATACTTAGTACAATGCAGTGTGAAGAGAGCGCTACATTGAATAAAACACTTTTTTTATTTGTCCACCATTCCTTTACAGCCTAGCGACATGTGTCCTCTGACCTTTCTGACTCATAGTAACACGTGATACATTTAATTATGATGGCAGTTACCATGGCAAGCATATTTTCACAAACTAGTTTATTGTATTGGGAATTTGTTTGATACGATCATTTGCTAAAGTAAAAAAAAACTCTTCTGCATTTGAATTGAAAGCAAGGCGTGTCTTCTATTACTTACAGTGTGAAGATGTGGCTCAGTGAACTTGTTCACTTGATGTGCTATAGGATATGTGCGAGGGGACTGTCTGCAACAATCCACTACCACAACAAGTAAGTCTAAAGTAATCAAAAGTGCAATTTTATAAATTTGTATGTATGTATATTTGTATGTATATTTGTATGTATATGTGTGTGCATACAGCGTGGAAACAGGCCCATTGACCCAATTTGCCTACACCAACCAACATGTCACATGTACACTGATCCCACCTGCGTGCATTTAGCCCCTATCCCTCTAAACCTGTCCTATCCATGTACCTGTCTAAATGTTTCTTAAACGTTGTGATAGTACCTGGCTCAACTACCTCACACCCACCACCTTTTGTGTAAAAATATTACCCCTGAGGTTCCTATTAAATCTTTTCCCCCTCACCTTGAACCTATATCCTCTTTAACCAATTAAAAGACTTAGAAGAGCAGAGCAGTTTTATCTCAGAAGAAATGGCCATTCAACACAATAATTTTATGCTCAGTCATTTTGACAACAACCTAATTTCAATACAAAATTGACTTTCTAACAGGGAAATTGTCTAGAATCATTGAACAAACATGAGCTTATTTTTAAGCTCTGTGACCTGGCTTTGAAGACAGACCACAGGCCCCATGGCCAACCATTTTTATACCAAACATGATGCAAAGATAAACTAATTTTATGCCTGCACATGATCCCTCCATTCCATGCATGTCCAGGTAATTATCTAAAAGTCTCTTAAACATTACTATCATAAATGCCTCCAGGCATCTACCACCTTCAGTGTATAAGATAAAACTTGCCTGCACATCTACTTTCAACTTTGCCTTTCTCACCTTAAGCAATGTCCGCTAGCCATTGACATTCCACTAAGGGAAACATGTTTTCACTATCTATATCCATGTTTAGACTTGGGACCAAGTTAGAAATGGGAAGGTCAGATTGGGTCTCAATCTGTTGGGCTTCATCAATTCAGAGTCATGTTGGTGTAAACCACACTTCACTGATGGTGTTGCACCTTGAGGATCTTTCACCTGACTACTGATTGCATTATGCAAAATTAAAACAACTTCAACCTTCACACCTTCATATAACGTTCACATCTTCAAATAAATGTCTGACATTTCCACGCTGGGAGAAAAAAATTCTCACTGTCTACGCCAATACTGTAGTTCTCCTATTCTTACATGGTTCTCCCAGGGAGTATTTTTTTCATACATAGTTAGAAGAGGGCTAATCTGGTGGACGCAAAAGAGACCTGGCCTGGATAAATGGCAATCAAACTTTGGCAGTATAACCTTGGACTGAACAGTGGACTGTAGGAATGGTTAAATGTGTAAAGCTTTGATCATTAAGGGCAGCACAGTGGCACAGTGGTAGAGTTGCTGCCAGAGTCCCACGTTCAATCCTGACTACGGGTGCTGTCTGTATGAGCTTGCATGTTCTCCCTGTGACCGCGTCGGTTTTCTCTGGGTGCTCCTGTTTCCTCCCACACTCCAAAGATGTACAGGATTGTAATTGGCTTCCATGAGTTGTAAATTCTCCCTAGTGTGCAGGATAGTGCCAATGTACAGGGTGATCACAGGTCGGCCTGTACTCAGTGGGCCCAAGGGCCTGTTTCCATGCTGTATCTCCAAAGTCTAAATTTCAGGGATCGTTAGAAAGCATTTGAAAAAAACAATGCATTGGGAATTGAAAGCTTCATGAAGACCTTGAAGAAGCTTGCAAGAATGATTCCAAAAATGAAATATTTATCTTTAAGGGGAAGTTTGAAGAAGCTGAGCTGCTCTCTGTGGAGGGGAAATAATTCAAAAGGTGATAGTGATGCTCAAATTAACATTTGATTAAAGTCAGCAGAGGGGGCACCCTTGGGGGCACAAGAGACTGAAGATGCTGGAATATTGAGCAAAACACAATGAGCTAGAGGAGCAGCATATCGGGCGGGAATGGACAGATGATGTTTTCAGGTTTGGAGGACACGGGTAATTGGCAAAATTAACTAAAAATGACACGAGGGCAAACATTTTTATGGAGTAAATTGTTGGTGTCTTGGATCCCTAACAAAGAAATGGTGGCAATATCTGTGAAATCGGCTGAGCTTGTTTGTTTGTTTTCTTTTCTCCCCCCAGTGGAACTGGAGGTCATGCCACACCGTCCTATCTGAGACAATCACTCCTCCTCTTTCACTGCAGTTTAGTGAGCTGAAATGTTAATTCTTCCTAGTTCTTATATAGTTCATTCTTCCTAGTTTATAAATTCATAAGTCATAGGAACAGAGTTATGCCATTCATCCCATCAAGTCTACTCCACCATTCAATTATGGCTGATCTATCTTTCCCTCGCAAATCCATTCTTCTGCCTTTTCCCCATAACCCCTGACACCCATACAAATCAAGAATCTTTCAATCTCCACCTTCAAAATACGCAATGACTTGGCCCGCACAGCCGTCTGTGGCAAAGAGTTCTACAGATTCTCCACCTTCTGGCTAAAAAAAATCCTCCTCATCTCCTTTCTAAAGGTACGTCCTTTTATTCTGAGGCTTTACCCTTTGGTCCTAGACACTCCCATGAGTGGAAACATCCTATGGATGTGGCCTGACCTGCTAAGCATTTACAGCAAATTCTGTTTTTATTTGTGCAAATATATAAACTTTAGTGTAGAGGAGCAGTAATATAATAAATTCATGATGAATTTGCATGATTAACAATATTGTGATGAACTAACTATTTTTGTTAGATATTTTGACTATGTATTGTGCAGTGTCAATTCTACAAAAATATTTATTAAATTGAAAGATTTTGAAATTTAATTGGATGCAAAATTCAGACAAGGACCTCGGCATCAGATAGGCACAATGGCACTCTTGTTTCTCAGTACAGAGTGTGGGTTTATTCAGACTGTGTAGAATGGTGCACATGCACTGATGTTTAGTAAATCACCACAGTAGGTGTGTACAATTTGATATTTGTCTGATTTATAAATGCTAGGAGAGAATGCAGGTATTTCAAAAGATCTTTTAGTGGGAATAGGTTCACGGGGATTTTTTAAAACATAATTGAGACCCAAGGAATATTCTGAGGATTCCAAAAATGGTGAAAGATATTGGAGTCATTAAGTGCTGAAAGCCCGTGTTGACTTCAGATAAGAAGACCTGAGGCTAAATTGCTAACAGTTTTCTGCATGTCCACACCATCAACCTGCAAGTGAAAATCAAAAACTGCAGATTCTGGACAGAACATGCTGGAGCACTTGAAAGGTCATATTCCACCTGGGTAGTCTACAATTCAATGGATTTTCCATTTTCAGGTAACCTGCTCCCATTCTGATTTTTTTTCTCTCATCTTCTGACTACCCAGGTCCGCTCCTTCAGTTCACTATCCCCCAGTTTCTTCCCCCTTCCCCATCGATTCCATCTGCCTATCATCCACACATTCATCCCACTGGGTTTTCTTTCCTCGTTGTTCCCATCTGCCCATCCTGCCTCCCTTATTCGGTTCTATGCTTCACTTTCCTTTCCTATCAAATTCCATTATCTCAAGCCATTTTTTTTTTGCCACCACCTTCTTAACTTCTGCTGCTACTTCCATCCTCCCCTCACCCACCTTTAGTTTAGTTTAGAGTAGCAATGTTACAAAATTTTGAGATTTTAAAAATCAAGTCTGCAATTTATCCCATCAGATAAAGCATAAAAAGAAATTTAATTTGACACCTAATTCACTTTCATATCTTCACTATTAAGAAAGTTATGGCCATTTTCATACTCGGAAATTAGCATCTTGTTCCCCATTGCCTTTCAATTGACTTAACTCAAAAGCTGTGATCTGGATCAGTTAAATGCCCATAACTTTCTTAAAAATTAATAGAACTCAATGAAATTTTCACTTATTATAGATTGAAGCATTCTGAAATAAATATGAAACAATCGTACTTGGATGACCTGAAATTAAAGCATATAATTAGTTAGTTATCTAATTGTAGCTAATTACAAAATTCAATGAGTAGATCTAAACATCTATCCATTTCTTAAGAAAAGATAAACTTTTTTTAAATTGCCTAAGTGTCCAAATAACATTCACACAATAATCCACAATATAACATAATTTTTAAATCTCATTTTCATGAATTTCTGGGCCAAATGGAAGGAATTTAGTGTTTGATTCCTGTAAATTAATGGCCATTTAAATGAACTAGCGAGTGGGTTTTAGTGGAATGCGGTGGATTGGAACGTTGCGGTTAGCGGTGAAGTCGGGAGGAAAAATACTGTTTGTTCATACATTTTTTTTGGACCCCATTTCGCAACATGAAAATATTATTAAAGCCTCCCGAAAAAACAACTTTTAATATAAAAATAAACTACCTTTTTTTCTCCCCTACGCAAAATCCTTCCGGTTGTTGGTTCTCACGGCTTTTGAAGGTGATTTTTAAATTACTCTAGTTAACAAATAATTTAGAGTAATTTAAAAATACCTTCATTCATGAAATGTCGGAGCGATTTTTCTTCCGCAACGAAATCGCCCGACATTCATCGATTTTTCCTGCCTGAGGAAAAACGGCACTTTAAGCCCGCCTCCCTCTGAAAGGCGCCAAAGTCGCGCACACGGGGAGCGGCAGAACTGCAGCGCAAGATAATGTTTTGCAACATACCTATTTAGAGATACAGAGTGGAAACAGGCCCTTCAGCGCACCGAGTGCATGCCGACCATCGATCACCCGTGCACCAGTTCCATGTTATCCCACTTTTGCAACGCTCCCTACATACTTGGGGCAATTTACCAAAGACAATTAACCTCCAAACCTGCATGTCTTTGGAATGGGGATGAAAACTGAGCACCTGGAGAAAACCCACGTGGTGACAAGGAGAAGGTACAAACTCCGCATGGACTGAACTCATAATCAAGATTGAACCAGGGTCTCTGGCGCTGTGAAGCTGTACTGCTGAGCCACTGTGCCGCACCTAACTCCATTCGCCAATAAACACCTCCTGGTTCTGCTCTACTCTGTCCCCTCACCTATGCACACCTACTGTCTTCCCTCTGCTCTTTAAGTCCAGATGAAGGTCCTGACCAGAATTGTCCATTGCCCTCTACAGATGCTGCCTCACCTGCAGAGTTTCTCCAGCAACTGTTTTTTTAAATATTCTACTCAGAAGGCCGAGAAGTATTTACGGAAAGAGAAATATCTTTTTGTCAGAAAGGTCGTTGATCTGAAGCACAAATCACTTTTTTTCTACAGATGCTTCCCAACCTACTGAGTACTTCCAATATTTTCTGCTTCCATTTACAACTTGAACTGGTATCGCATGATCAATGTTAATAAAGTGCCTCAAGGTACTTCACATGAATTTGGCACTGAGTCACAAGATGAGTTATTAGGAGATATGACAGTAAGACTGGTCAAATAGGTTTTATGTAATCTTCATCTATACTGCACACTGCCTTGGCAAGGCCAACAGCATAATCTAGGACGAGTTTCATCCCAGTCACTCCCTTTTCTCCCTTTTCTCATCAGGGAAGGGGTTCAGAAGTGTGAAAACACACACCTCCAGCTTCAGGGATAGTTTCTTCCCAGCTGTTATCAGGCAGCTCAACCATCTTATCAACAAGTAGAGAGTGGTCCTGAGCTACTATCAACCTCACTGGAGACCCTCAGACTATCTTTAATTGTACTTTACCTTGCACTAAACCTTATTCCCATTATCAGTATCTGTAGACTATGGGTGGCTCAATTGTGATCATGTATTGTCTTTCTGCTGACTCTTTAGCATGCAACAAAAACTGTTCACAGTATCTCGATACGTGACAATAAACTAAACTAAACCATGGAAGAAATAGACAGACCTGAAAGTATGAGGTTCAAAGGTTATTTATTGGTCACATACACCAATTGGTGTAGTGAAATGCTTCTTGCCAAAAACAAATATGAAGAAATATCGTGGGATGGGGTAAATTTCTAAGGCTGAAGGTGTTTGCAGAGATCAGATGAGGTGCAGTTATAGATGGATATGAAAATAAGGTTGAGGATCTTTTTAAAGTTGTGGTATTGCTACAATGTGAGATGATATCGGTCAGGCATCATGGGTGAAAAACCATGTGAGTTAGTTGCAGGTGGTAAGTGAACCTCAGTTGCAGATGATGATGCAATGTGTGAAATGGTCAAGGCAACACTGCAAAAGTCAAGTCCAGAGTTAACAAAGACTTGGGTGAATATTATAACAACAAATACATTGAGGAATGGGTAGACAGATCACTACTCTACTCCGACCTCGCGAGATAACCACATATGAGGTGTTTGCGCAGTAATCAACCAGAACCAGAACAAGACATAACCTGGTTGTGGCCCAGTCACTTGATATCAAATTAGCAAAGCACATGTTAATATTGTACTTTAATTTTAAGTAAAATATTACTTAATTTTGTACTTAATCACAATATTTTATTTTAAATAAATAACAAACATGTACAATATATTGTTTTGGTTGTGCGCCTACATTGGATTGTGTTGACTTCTTTAATATAACGAGTTCAATTCCTGTTTACACACATGTGGTAGGTGTAAAGATTGGTATCATTTCAGTAGAGGAAGTAAGTTAACTCTTAGATTGTCTGAAGGAAATGCTTGAGTAATATTTCCTTTCAGCTCATCTGCAAAAACTGCAATGATTTCCGTACCGGCAACATTATATTGAAATTGAGGAAATCCATTTGTATAAGTTATTTTACTGTCTTTGTGTTACAAATCTAATGAATTACAATTAGTGATATAATTGGCAATTGTAGTGAAATAATTTGCAAATGCTGATGTACTGACTCGGAAATGAAACCATCCATAATAGGATATAATAATTCAAATTTGGTGGTGAAGTAATTACCACCATTTCAGTAATGATTCAAAGAGAATGATAGCAATTATTTTATTATTAAAACCAAAGCTGTTAAAATGTACATTTGCACTCTATTCCCCATTCAATTTTAATACCTTTTCTTTTCAGTACACTCCGCATTGACTCATGAACATTAATTTTCATCTGGAGCGAACGTAGTTTCTAAATTTCCAATTAAAAAATTGTTTCTAAAACTATTTGTGACTTTTCCCACCCCCAGTAACTATTGGACAACCAAAAAAAAAAACAAATGTAAAGTTTAACTTGGCCACTTCCCAGTAAATTTCTTCAGTGATTCCTGCAACTTGCCTGTTCAATGATTATACAGTTACAGAGCTCTCTGACCTCTTAGTTTTCCAATATATAATTATGGGCAAACAGTGTTGATACCTTGTGGTCAGCAGTCTTCTGCTGCACATTGCATAGTCAATTTTTGATAGGAATAGCCATATAGGCCTGAACATTAATGTGGATTCTGGGCAACGGTTTTCACTTTCCTGTAGAACCTTTGGAGAGAATGGTTAATTTGCTTTTAGAAAATATTTAGATTTAAGCTTTTTTTTTGTATTTTTCTTATCGTAGTAATCTAAACTTAAATTATGCATCTGCATTTATTTGAACTGGTTTGAACATTTAAAAATCTTAGAGAGTTCGTGGATAGGAAATGTTTAGAGGGATATGGGCCAAATGAGAAGCAAATGGGACCAGCTTAGATCGGGCATCTTGGATGGCATGGACAAATGAGCCAAAGGGCCTGTTTCCATGCTGTACGACTCCATGACTCTATGGTTTATATTTTTGCACAATTTCAAATAGTATTGGGGCTGTCAGACTTCACGGGGAGTGGGAAATTCTAACATGCTACAAATATTGTGTGTAGTTTGGGAAGAAATGCATCCAGAAGAACTAACATCTGGAAATTAGATTATAATGGAAAGCAGCAACTACTGACGTTTCAAAAATATGAATGTGATATGAATATTGCGGTATGACTTGATTTCTCTAACCTCAAGTGACCTTTGCTTTCCGTCTCTCTCCATTCCTCTCCCACCCTAGTTCTCTGACTAGTTTCACTGTCCTTCCTGATTAATCTAACTGATTGTATGCTTCATTGTTACCTTCCCCATAGCTAACAATGAACCATTCTACATTTCCTTGAACATCATCTGCTTTGATATATGTCGTTTTCCCACTTTACCCTTCCATATCGCTAGTCTCCCTCTCCCTTGACTCTCAATCTGAAGAAGGGTCTTGACCCGAAACGTCACCCATTCCTTCTCTCCAGTGATGCTGCCTGACCTGCTGATTTACTCTATTTTATGTGTATGGTATAAGCCAAGTTGTACCAGCTTCAAAGTCGTTTTGTTGAGTCTCATTGTCTATTCTTCTTTTCACATAGGTCACAGCTTACAATGGCCTGTTTCCTTTATCATTGTTACGTTTTTGCATATCTTCCATTTATTTGTTCTATATCTCTTCTATATATCCGTCTATATCTCTCGTTTCTCTTTCCCCTGACTCTCAGTCTGAAGAAGGTCTTGACCCGAGACGTCACCTATTCCTTTTCTCCAGAGAAGCTGTCTGACTTGCTGAGTTACTCAGGTTTTTGCGCCCATCTGCAGTTCCTTCCTACACAAAATATGAATGTGTGTCTGCTGATTAGTTAATTGGCTAGATATCAGATATGGCTATTTAGACTAACTGGAGGTAATGCCCAGAGCAGTCTATGTTTCCTTACTTATTTTGTGTAAGCAATTTTTGAACTGAATTACGTAAAACACAACAGTTATTTCATTCCATCATGATTTAATAATGTAAAATTCTTCCAAATCAAGTGCTGCACATTGTGAAATGTGTGGGTTTAATCTGGGCTTCATTTTCCTTTTTAACTTGGTTTTCTTCACTAGTTCTGTTCAGTAGAAGTAAGAAAACCTACCTTTTAAAAAAGAAAACACAGATTTTTATGTGCACTGATTTACTCGTAAATTGCTGATTAGTCTGGAAGATTATTCCAGGATTTCATCATATCGTTTTGGCTTGGACATTTTTGGCCTTGCTGACTGTCTACTATGATTTCTTGGCTCTTGATGAGGTAGGAAATATCTAGTCACAGTTTTGGGCAACTTGGATGGAGGGAAAGTTTGATGGGCCAGCAGGTGTTTCTCTGCATGTTATTCCCAAGAGTTTGTACTTTACTTCCCAAGCTTGCTGTCAGCCAGTTTAGTTTTACATCCACAGTTTTTAGTTTACGTTTACGTTTTAATTAACGTTTTGTTGTTCAGCATGGAAACGGGACCTTCGGCCACCGAGTCCACGTTGATCATCGGTTGCTTGTACACTATTTCTGACTTCCACTGTTAACTCCTTTAGGATTCATTTTTTGTTGTATACCCCTTAAATCGTAATAATTAAATAATGATTTAATAATAATTTAACCAATAATTTAATGGTGCTTTAAATTACCACCATTAAGAATGCTTTTAATTACTGCAGCAACTCCTGTTTGGCTTTTGTGGAACAAGTTCCTAATTCGATACTAGCTCCAGCTGTGCATCAGTGTAAAAAGAAAGAATAGGTTTAATACTCGTGAGTGCATGAATGAACAGTGTGGGTGTCAGCTTCTGCACATGCACCGTCACTTAGGGTTTCTTTGTCTTTCTATGGAAGATGAGCTGCTTTGCACTGTTCTGTGAAAGTGGAATAAGAAGGCAATTCATGAGGTGACATAAACTGATATGTAACCAGTTTCAAAATGGGCAGCCTGGGAGTTAAAATTACTCTGGACAATGTGACATAACTTGGAACCCAACCTGCAATTTTTGAGAGTCTTTATTTAATGCACGTTTATTGGCCTTGTTAGGGTAGGAGAAACTGATACATTGCAGGTGCTGGTGTTTTTGACTGTTAATGAAGGGAGACGTTAATCCATAATTTGTAATTGCAGGGAAAACAAACCAAAGAGAGGAGGTATTTGTGTTGCAAACCACACGTCACCAATAGATGTTGTCATACTGGCCAATGATGGAGGCTATGCGATGGTGAGAAGACTAATTCTTGTAATAAGCTAATCAATTGGAATCCATTCACTCATGATTTAAAAATAAAGGTATATTGGGAAGCTTTGCACTAATGAATTACTTTTTGAAGTTACTATTAAAACACAAAGTACTTGTGCTATTACATCAGGAGAAGCGCTCAACCAAGAAAACCAAGCCAAATGCCAAAGTTGTATGTAAACTGCTTATACACACATATGCTATAGGACAATAACTAGCTCTATATGCAATAGTAAACTATCTACATGTTAACAAGCACATACAAACTGATTGTGTAGATGCCTATATCATTGGGGTATATCATTGGGGTTATCAAGTGGGCACCTCCCTTCACTGGTGTTTTGTTGAGTTAGGCCCACGACACCTCGGGAAGGCTCAACAGTTAGTTCTTTTATATTTTGTAATTGTTGATAATGATTTTCTTTCTGTGTTAAGATAGTAATGTTGAAAATTAATTTAGCTATGAAAGATTATAGGGCAGCACAGTGGCGCAGCAGTAGATTTGATGTCTTACAGCGCCAGGGACCCTGGTTTGATCCTGCCTTACGGGTGCAGTCAGTACGCAGTTTGTATGTTCTCCTCGTGACTGCATGGGTTTTCCCTGAGTGCTCCGGTTTTCTTCGACAATCCGAAAACATACTTGTTTTTAGGTTGATTGGTTTAGGCAAAAATTGTAAATTGTCCCCAGTGTGTAGAATAGTGTCAGTGTACAGGGATCACTGGTCAGCATAGATTCGGTGGGCTGAAGGGCCTGTTTCTGCTCTGTATCTCTAAACGAAACTAAAACTAAACTAAACTATTATTTGTTACATTTCTGAACAGGTTGGGCAGGTGCATGGAGGACTCATGGGAATTATTCAGAGATCCATGGTCAAGGCCTGTCCACATATCTGGTTTGAAAGGTTGGAAATGAAAGATCGCCATCTTGTGTTGAAAAGGTCAGATATAGTCAGTGTTACCTTCAATGTTGTTTCTAATTTTCCTGTATTTGCATTCAGCAGAGAAGTATGTGGAAAACTGGGACAATAGCAATGAGTTGCTTTGAAACTATTGATTAATTACTTGTTTACCAAATGTTGATCCAATGTTGCAGAATGTATGTTGGTATGGTATAAATTGTTAGTTGCAACCTTGATTTTTTAGCTCTTATGTTGCACTTTCTGCATTAGCTTTATAAGGTTACTACTTTGGGTATTGGCTATGGCCTAATGGGTTATCTTGGTCAGATGCTTGGGGTTTGAAGTCCCACCACAGAGCAAATGAAAGCTGAAATAAAAGCAGAAAATATTCAGCAAGTCAAACAGCATCCATGGAGAGAAGACTCATTGTACATGCAGCAGCACAACAAGTCTCTGCAAGTGCTGTTGGTTGGGTACGAAAAGGTTTACAATTACCCAAATTTGTGTCAGGCTTGAATTAGTTATGGTTAGGATTTAATGTTATGCCTGAGCTGGACTCTATATTACAGGTGCATGTACAAAATGAGGAACCTATAAAAAATATCACTAAAATCTATTGTGCCATTAAATTAAGTCATGGCTGCTCTATATCTCAACACCAAAAACACGATTTGGATCAGCATCAAAAAAACTATCAATGGTTAGTTGGGCCTTGACTGTTTTTTGGGAAAAATATTCCAGATTACTCTGTCTGTGAGAGATTCCCTGGCAACACCCCGAAATGGCTTCTATTTAATTTTGTACTCGCACTGTCGCGCAATCCAATTATACTTTTTCTGCCCTCCCACTCTATGGCCTTAAACATCACAGCCGGGCTCTTTCTAAACCAGAAAGAAGCCCAGTCCCTGCTAAACCTCATGACAGAGTCTTGTTAGCTTAGTCTCTGCTTTGGAAAATCCCTTTTCTGAAAACTAAGCAAGGCTTGGTGCGGTGGTGTTCCTTTTCCTGTTTCTTCTATTTCATTGAGTCTTCCTTTTGTTCTCCATTTGGCTCTTTGTGCCTTTTCCACCTCAGAGGTGATCTTGCTTACTTGCAGAACTCCCAGGCCTTTCAACATGGTTGCCAAGAGCCAGGATTCCCCTGGACATAGAAACATAGAAAGTAGGTGCAGGAGTAGGCCATTCGACCCTTCAAGCCAGCACCGCTATTCAATATAATCATGGCTGATCATCCATGATTATATCCAAAATCAGCATCCCGTTCCTGCTTTTCCCCCATATCCCTCGATTCCGTTACCCCCTATTGTAACAGGATTATTTTAGGTAATCATGAGTACACCTTCTCCCTATTGCTTCAGCATATTGTAACAGTGCCTCAACTCCCACAATTTATCGAAATAAGAAACTGCAGATGCTAGTTTACAAAAAAAGACCCAAAGCTCTGGAGTAACTCAGTGGGTCAAGCAGCATCCCTAAGGAACCTGATGCTTCAGATTGAAGAAGGGTCCCGACCTGAAACCTCACCTATCCATGTTCCCCAGGAATGCTGCCTGACCCGCTGAGTTACTCCGTCACTTTGTGTCTGACAGATTGTCATCCATTCAGTTATGTTCTTCACCTTCAGGAGGTATATGGAGCCTTTTATGAGTGATGATAGTGGTTGAGGAAGATGAATTGGGGTTGCTTAAATGTCCTTGACATTCATGAATATTTGCACATTTAATCGTAAGAGTGAAAGGGCATCATTTCAAAAGCTTGGGTTGTTTCTGTCTCTCCAAACAGTTTCTTTAGGTTGGTGATATCTGTTGAATTATGAGTGCTACATAAGGCAATTAGTTACATTGCATGGTAGAATCAGAATTTGTTTCCTCGAGACAATGAATAATTCACATTCGCATCCCATAAGTAGCAGAAGACCTGAATGCAGATTAGCCAAACAGTTTGATCAGTATTACAACCTCCCGATCCTCAAAGGACTATTGAAGATCGCCTTCCTATGTATGATGATCCTTCTCTTCTCCTCACAGACTAGGCGATCATGTTGCAGATAAAACAAAACTGCCAATTTTAATATTTCCAGAAGGTAAGGACAATTTTACCATTTGTTTCTTCTTTGCAGTCAGGGTGCTATCTAAAAATTACAATTTACGTTATTAAAACAAAAAGTTTCTACAAAAGAAATATGTGTACTCTTGGATGTACTACAGAAATAAAATTGCACTCTCGGTCAAATTATTTTTCAAAATTGTTGATGACCAGGGAATTAGACCCATTCTTGGAGTCCAAGCGCTGATGCCACCTGAGTGATTCTGTGTTGAACTTGATTCAGTATCCAAATAAAAAAAATATACCAATGCATTAATGAAGCAATCTGAATGCAAATACAGCTGATATTGGAAATTGAAATAAAAGTAGAAAATAGTTGGGTTTTTTAAAACTCAGCAGGTCAAGCGGCATTTGTGGAGAGAGAACCAGAGTTGTGTTTTAGATTAATAGCCTTTCAACTGAACTGTTTAATTTAGTTTTTAGAGATACAGTGTGGAAACATGACCTTCTGCCCACAGAGTTCACGCTGACCAATAGATCACCCATACACTAGTTCTATCCTGCAAACCAGGGACAATTTATTGAAGCCAATTTACCTATAGGCGTGCACGTCTTTGGAGTGTGAGAGTTAACTGGAGCACCCGAAGAAAACCCACGTGGTCCCAGGGAGAACATACAAACTCCGTACAGACAGCACCCATAGTCAGGATCGAACCCAGGTCTCTGGTGCTGTGAGGTAGCAACTCTACCATTACGCTAGCATTGTGCTGCAGAGGAAGTTAAAAAATTACGCAACTTTTAAGTTGAAAAAAAAGGGGAGGACAAAGGACAAAGGACATTTATTATCACATACACCAAATAGTGTAGTAAAATTTGTCTTGCCAATGCAGCACACCAATAAAGATAATACATAACATTAGAGAGTTTAACAACATATATTAAAACATCTCCCCACAATGGTTCCCACTGTGGGGGAAGGCAGCAAAGTCCAGTCCAATCCCCTGTTCACCCATAGTCGGGCCTATTATGGCCTCCGCAGCCAGTCCGATGTTTTCAGGCCCCTTTGCCGGAAAGCTGGAACTCTGGCATCGGGTCAACACTCCTCAGCGGCTTGGAAATGTCTGGAGCAGCCGCCTGCTCCCCATGGCTCCCGCGGTCCTCAGGCCTCGCTGGTTTGGAGCGCCAACTCTGGCGATGTCGAATCCCAGGCTCCGTGGTGTTTTAAATCCAGCGCCGCCCGTGGCTGGACGCCCGCAGCCACAGCTCCGCGATGTTGGGAGTCGGCGGCCACAGCACTCCAGAGCCCGCCGCACGGTAAGGCATCGCCTGTTCCGTGCTGGTGTCCCAGCGCTGTGTCGCCGGCGAAGCTGCAGTCCCGGCCGGTCCCGATAGGAAAACGCCGCTCCAGACCGATGGTAGCCCGCACAGAGGGGGGGGGGGGGGGAAGATGCAGCTCGGAGGGAAGCTGCCTCTCCGACCAGGTAGGGACTAGGAAATACAGTTTCCCCCTTCCCCTCCCCCACCCCACACATAAAAGACTAAAAGACTCCACAATCGAACACTTTAACTCACTAAAAAAAAGGGTGAGTTTTTTAGTGAGTTTTCAACGGCGCCCCCCCTAGGGACAGGAAGATTAACAAGAAGGATGTCTAGGCAGAGATCAGTAGAGATTGAGTGATGCAAGTGATGAAGGAGCTGAGTGAAAATTTTCTATCCTGCTCCTAATCTGATATCTGTCTATGGCCCCTACACTTTTAGAATGAAGCTCGGTATTAGCTCAAAGTACAGCTTCTCATCTTTTCACTCGGCACTTTACAGCCGTCAGAAGTCAACATCAAATTCAACGTTCTAATTTTTCACAGTTCTCCTATTGGCCATAAATCTGTAAGGTAAACTCTGTTTCTATCTCCAGATACACATTGGTTACTTCCACCATTTTCTGTTTTTTATTTGAGTTAATGAAGTAATTTAGCATTACTTACTTGTGTTGAGATGGTAACTTGTATTTGTAGTGATATGATCTTGTAACATCAGGGTAATATTGGATGTTGAATGATCTGAGGTTCCACTGAAGACCAAGTTGAGTAAAGTGACCCCAGACATTCACAGCGGTGGAATACATGCTGGGTTTTAGACTGAACCAGATGTTAGGATATGTACTAAGCCAATCTGGATGCTTTATTGGTTGGTAGCGATCCCATAGTATGCTTCTGTTTCTATGTAATGTCAACTTGTCATTTAATTCTGGAATATGAAACTTATTTTCAGGTACTTGCATCAATAATACCTCTGTTATGATGTTTAAGAAGGGAAGCTTTGAGACAGAAGGCACTATCTATCCAGTTGCAATCAAGGTAAATTGGGAACGTTTTCCCTAACTCTGACTGCCTTTCATACGTTTGTTCTGAATCAGTGGAACAAGAGTGTGTTTTGTGGTAAAGTAGAGAGGAAAGGCCCAGTGCGATAAAAATGAGACCTGATTTAGAGCTGTACTTAACAAGATGTGTGGCAATATCTGTTTTGTTAAATAGGCACTTAGTAGCTTCTTGCAAGTATTGCTTAGTTTCTTTTTTACTTTCAGTTTTCCAGACAAGCTAAATGGTAGCACTAATGCCTCCTGTCCTTAATTATTTGCTGATGTGTCTTATTCCAGGCAAGGGAATCTTTCCATAATACTTACACTTGTATCAAATCTGTGCTCGCATGTTGAATAGTCTAATTTGCAGGCCCTGCTAAACGTTTCTGGAGACCAGATATAATCTATTGAGTTAAGCCATTCAGCTCCTTATTTCTTTAACATAACTTAGAAGGAGCTACCATTTAGCCTTAATAGCCCTGCTATTGCATAAAATATAGAACAGCACAGCCCAGGAACAGGGCCTTCGGCCCATTATGTCCATGCCGGACATGATACCATAATGACTCATGATCCATATCCCTCCATTCACTGCATATCCATGTGCCTATATACTATAAAAGCCTCTTAAATGCCCCTATCATATCTGCTTCCACCACCATCCCTGGCAACAAGTTCCAGGCACCCACTGCTCGCTGTGTAAAACAAAAGAAAACCTTACTTCACACGTCTTCCTTATACTTTGCCCCTCTAACCTTAGAAGCTATGCTCTCCTACTCATTGACATTTGCACCAGGTGGGGAGGGGGAAGTGTGGGAGGTTCTGTCTGTCTACCCAATCTATGCCACGCTATGTAATTTATGACCAGTATTTTTCGCTAAGTTACTTTTGATAACGCTTCCATTGCAGCCACGTGCTAAGTAAAGAAAATGTTGCTTGCCCTTTGGCCAATTACTTTTAAGCTGAGTGCCCTGTATAATGATCTTCCTTCAGATCTGTGTTAACAGTTTCCCTTATTTATCCATTAGGAGTCCTCATGAGAAAGTGATGCCAAGTCCAATTTTTATTTATCAGCAGTGATGCAGTGAATATTCTGTTCTCGAGGTCTATGTTGCTTTCCTTGCACCGTCATCCCCCCCCCCCCCCCCCCACGTGTCACTGAAAGATCTCTGTGTTTGTCCAAGAACGAAAAAAAAGGATGCTTGCAAAAACAGACCGATTGTGCTGATAGCAACATGGGAATATGCAAAAGATCATAGTACTTGGCTGTAAGATTTTGGGGCCTTAAAACCAGGTGCTTTTACATGCCAACTGTTAGAGAATTGACTGTGGTATTGAGACTTTCATTGAGTGGGTGTTATTTTCTGTTGCAGTATGACCCTCAGTTTGGAGATGCCTTTTGGAACAGCAGTAAGTACGGCATGGTGACCTACCTGCTCCAGATGATGACTAGTTGGGCCATTGTCTGCAACGTGTGGTACTTGCCTCCAATGACAAGACAGGTATGTGACTGATGACCTGGCCAAGTGCTAAGCTGCACTGGCAGCACGGTGGCGCAGCGGGAGAGTTACTGCCTTACCGTGCTTACAGTGCCAGAGATCCTGGTTCAATCCTGGCTACAGGTGCTGTGTGTACGGAGTTTGGCTGAAGTTGGGCTGAAGGGCCTGTTTCCACACTGCTTCAGGTGCTGTCTGTACGGAGTTTGGCTGAAGGGCCAGTTTCCACACTCTGTGAGTCTAAGAATGACTTACTGCCCTCTAATGTGGCAGCAAGGAAAACTGGGAGTCTTTCTTCTTTTGTGGAACCTTTTAATAAATTGGTTCTCATTCGACATGGTAATAAATAGTTGTGATGATTCCAATACTTGCCACGATTTTTCTTTTCTCAGCTTTTAATTTATCTTTTGCTGCTTTAGCACACTCAGAGAGTGGATCATAGGTACTCTGTGCTTACCCAGTAGTTTGATTTGTGATGCCAGTCAGAAGGCGTCTGACCATCTTTTCCAGAATTGCTCCTCCTAGTGTCCAACCCTAATTCTCTCATCCAGCAAAAATGAAAGGCAGTACAATTGGTGATATGAGGAACAACATCTCATATTTTGCTTGGGCAGCTTACAACCCAGTGGTATGAATATTGATTTCTCTAACTTGAAGTAACCCCGGCATTTCCTCTCTCTCTCCACTCCTCCCCCACCCAAGTCACACCAGCTTCTCGTTCTCACCCAACAAACTGCTAACAATGGCCTGTTTCTTTTATCATCGTTACTTTTTTGCATATCTTTCATTCATTGTTCTATATCCCTCTACATCATCGTCTATATATCTCGTTTCCCTTTCCTGTGACTTTCAGTCTGAAGATGGGTCTTGGCCCGAAACGTCACCCATTCCTTCTCTCCAGAGATGCTGCCTGTCACACTTACTCCAGATTTCTGTGTATATAATAGGTGGCAAGTGAGTTTGGATCCTGAAGTCAGGAAGGAAGATTTAGGATGTAGGTTACGTGGTGACCGAATCGCAGGGGTGGGCTGGAGAATAAATTTTCCAATTACCCAAGCATGCAAGAAGTCTTGTCTAATTCTGGACTTTAGTTTACATTTGCTGCTCAACAAGCTACAGGGCTGAAGATCGGAAGACTTTTTACTTTAGACATCAATTCTAAAGTCTGATCTAAAGTTTAGTTTATTGTCACATGTCACCGAGGAACAGTAAACACCTTTTTGTTTTATTTGAAGCATTTATTTCAAGAGGACTAGAATGCTGAGGCTTTATGAGGCACTGGTCAGATCACATTTGGAGTATTGTGAACGGATTTGGGCCTCATCTGAGGAGGGATGCGCAAGGTCCAGAGAAGATTTACGAGAATGATCCCGGCGATGATTGGGCTAACATATGATGAGCATTTGATGGCACTGGGCCAGAACTCATTGGAATTTACAAGGATGAGGGGGGAACCTCATTGAGATTTACCAAATAGTGAAAGGTCTGGGTAGAGTGGATCTGGAGAGGATGTTTTCACTAGTGAGAGAGTCTAGGACCAGACGGCACAAGATGCACCTTTAGAAAGGGGATGAGGAAGAATTTATTTAGTCAGAGGGTAATGAATCTGGGGAATTCATCGCCACAGACGGCTGTGGTGGCTAAGTCATTGGGTATTTTTAAAGTAGAAATTGACAGATTCTTGATTAGTAAGGGTGTCAAAGGTTATGGGGAGAAGGCAACAGAATGGGGTTGAGAGGGAAAGATAGATTGGCCATGATTGAATGGCAGCATAGACTTGATGGGCTAAAATGGCCTAATTTTGCTCCTATGACATTAACTTATGAAAGGGTCATGAACATCAAAACAGCTCTCGGAAACAAGGCTGCCAAGGCTGTCTTGTAAATACAAGGACACAAGAAACTGCGATTGTTGTTTTAAAAAAAATGGAACAAAGTGCTGGAGTAACTCAACGTGCTAGGCAACGTCTCTGGAAAACATGGATAAGTGACGTTTCGAATTAAGATCCACCTTCAGATGGAAATCTGTCGGTTCAATACGGCTGCAGTGTATATGTAATTAAATGAGATGATTTGCTTGCATTAAACCAGCCAATTGTCAAATTTCTGCATTAACTGCTGGAAAGGAGTTTAATCAAAACAAATCCCTCCTGAGCTCTGCTGAGATACTCTTTGACCGATTGCTCAATATATTTCCTATTTGAATATCTATCCGGAATACAAAAATATTCATTACTCTAAAATAATTACCAAACCCAGTCATTTGCTCCACTGTTGCTTTCCCAGAGCTAGTTGTTTTCATATCTAATTGGGAGCAGAGTAGAAGGAAGGGAATTTAATTTGTTTGGTGTTTTGCCATGTGTGATGTCAAACCAATGTCACACTTTGATTTGTGAAACCCTTTATCTGTAGGTGGGGTTGGAGGGGAATTGGCACATATAGTTACAGAGTGATACAGCGGTGAAACAGGCCCTTCGGCCCAACTTGTCCACACCGACCAATATGTTCCATCTACACAAGTCCCACCTGACTGCGTTTGGCCCATATACCTCTAAACATGTCCTATCCATGCATCTGTCCAAATGTTTCTCAAACATAACAATGCTTGTGATTGAAGGGAGGTGAAAGTCTGGATCCAGGGAGCAGTAGTAAGTAGTAATTCTGTCAGAACTGCTTGTGTACATGCATTCACGAAACCCAAGTAGGCTTGGACATTGTGAAGAGTGTCATGAAAAGGGTACAATTATCAGGAAAAACTGAGTAGCCTGGATACATCTCCCTGTAAAAGAGAATGTGGAGGGGCAACCTAGTAAAATACTCTAAAATCATTTAGAGATTTGATGGACCAAGTGGTGGAGTCTGCAGCGTGGAGGCTGTGGGCCTGGAGCTGAGCCTGGAACTCGCGTGAGGCGACGGCTATTCCTTTTCTCCAGAGATGCTGTCTGACCCGCTGTGTTACTCTAGCTTTTTTTGTCTATCTTAGAGGTTTGATGGAATACACGTTGAGATATGTTGATGCAGGAAACACTCGAAGCAGTGGCCAGAACTGTAAGATATTCAATAGTAAATTGAACAGAGGGTTCAAGCTAAATTTAATTGTCACAAGGAATGCTTATAATGTACATCTATGAAAGCGAAGTGAATGCGAGGATTTTCTTTGTGGTTTGATGCAGGGGATGAGAAGGGTGGCACAGTGGTAGAGTTACAGCGTCAGAGACCTGGGTTCGATTATAACTGTGGGTGCTGTATTCGTACTGTGGGTGCTGATCGTACTGTGACTGGGTGGGTTTTCCCTGGGTGCTCTGGTTTCCTCCCACATTCCAAAGACATACAGGTTTGTAGGTTAATTGGCTCTGGTAAAATTGTAAATTGTCCCCAGTGTGTAGGATAGTGCTGGAGTATGAGGATTGCCGGTTGGGATGGACTCGGTGGGCCGAAGGGCCTTTCCACTCTATCTCTAAAGTCTGAAGACCCGTCTTGACGTGAATTTGTGATCCACTCTTCCATCCCCACTCTCCACTCCCTGTCCCATGGCACCTTCCCATGCAACTTGAGGAGATGTGACTCGTGTCAATTCATTTCTTCCCTTCCCACTATCCAGGGGCCCAAATGATTATTCCAGGTGAAGCTGCAATTTACTTGCACGTCATTTAGTGTAGTGCACTGCATTTGATGTTCAAAGTGTAGTCACCTCCATATTGGACAAACCACACACGGATATGGTGATCGCTTTATGGACCATCTGTGCGCAGCCCACAGGGATGATCCCGAGTCATTTTACAGGCAGCCTTAATTCTCAATCCCACACTCATTCTGACCCGTTTGTCTGTCTCCACCTTCACTGCTATAATGAGGTCTGGTGGAAACTAAAAAAATAACATCTCATCCTTTGGACGCTTTGGAGCCTTCTGGAATGAGCATTGATTTTTCCAATTTCAAGGAAACTGCTCTCTCAAACAAAACACTCAGTGGGTCAGGCAACATCTGTGGAGGGAATGGACAGGTAACCTCCCCAGATGCTGCCTGACTTGCTGAGTTCCCCCAGCACTTTGTGCTTTGCTCAATATTTCAGTATCTGCAGTCCATTGTATCTCCATTAAACCGCTCTCTCATTATTTCCCATTATCATGTCCCTTACTCATTCCGTGTCATTAAATTGTTTTGCTAAACGTCAGTATTAATGCTCCTTATCACCCGAGTCTTTCTTAACCTATTACCATATAGGATTTTATCTCATACCTCAATCCTTCATTCTTTTCTCTTTTCATCCCCCCCCCCCCCACCTCCTGCTCTGCTTTGACAATGAAACCCTCTTCACTCCTTCATCTCACACCACCCCCTTCCCCCCTCCATTTTCTTGCCACCCAGTTCTGAGAAAGTGGCGCTGACTTGAAATGTTGACTGGTTTCTCTTTCCACAGATGCTACTTGACTGGCTGAGTTCTTTCAGCACTTCTGTGCATTCAGCATTGATAATTTGGTCCAAAGGTCTTGCTTACAACTTGAGAATGGTTCTGAGCTACTATCTGCCTCATTGAAGACCCTCAGACTATCTGTAATCAGACTTTACTGGAGCTAAACATTATTCCCTTTATCATGTATATGTATCCCGACATCTGTGCACTGTGGACAGTAGTCATGTCTAGTCTTTCCGCTGATGGGTTACAAACAGCAAAAAAGCTTTTCACTGTACCTTGGTACATGTGACAAATAAATTAAAAATGAACTAAGATTGTATGTGATATAGATGTCGGTGATAAGTCACTGTATTATATGTTACCTGTAAGTAATGCAGCTGAATATAGCAGCTTGTAGGAGGAGCCTATTGCATAGTCTAATATCCCGTGGTTCACTTTGTGTGAGAAATGCTTCAGCATGTATGTAAATGGCAATCCAAAATCATCTTTGATCAAATGGAAATGTGTTGAAAATCCTTCTGCACAGGCTGATTTTAGTTCACGCTTAGGGTGACACTGTGGCCCAGCGGTAGAGTTGCTGCCTTACAGCCACAGTGACCTGGGTTCGATCCTGCCTACTGGTGCTGTCTGTACGGAGTTTGCATGTTCTATCTGTGGTGCCTGGGTTTTCTCTGGGTGCTCCAGTTTCCTCCCACATCACAGAGACGAAGAGGTTTGTAGGTTAATTGGCTTCTGTAAATTGGCCCTAGGGTGTAGGATCGAGCTAATGTGCGGGATGATCTGGTGGGCTGAAGGGCCTGTCCACAAAGGATCTTTAAAGTAAACTGTTCTCCAGTTGAAAGCTAAACTTTGTTAGTTAAAGATAGTTTGTAAAGTGAAATTTGTTTGTTTCCTTAATGATGAATTTCCGTTTCTCTTACTCTACAGGAAGAGGAGGATGCTGTACAGTTTGCCAATCGAGTGAAAGCGGCCATAGCCCAACAAGGCGGCCTCGTGGATCTTGCCTGGTAATTCCACCTTCTTTAAAGAATCTTAAAAGATTTATCTTCATAATCTGATTTTCTAAAATAAATGTCTTTCCACTTCAATAAAAAGGGGAAAGTGCAGCAAATCCCTTAATAGTGTAATAGAGTCTTACATCATGGAAACAGCCCCATTGAGCCAACTTGTCCACACCAGCCACATGTCCCATCTACACCACTGCGTTTGGCCCATTTCCCAGCACAATCTATTTCTCTCATGATTTTGTACACTAAAATCCCTCTAGTCATTGATTGGTGGTTGAATTCTGTGACATGTTTGGTGAGGTGGCTAGCAATTGCCCAACTTGTCCATACCGACCAACTGATGAAGAATGGTCTGTTGAATGTGGAGTGGAAGGTAATCATTAGGGAGCGGGAGTGAAGGCAAAGGTGCGGGAAATAGATGATATGCATAGCAAGGATCTGCAGATTCTGGTTTCTATGAAAGATAGACACAAACTGTATGGCAAATCAAATTCCTCGTATGTTGCAAAACACACTTGGCTATTAAAGTGTGATTGTGATTGTGAAAATGCTGGAGTAACTCAGTTAGCATCAGAGCATCTCTGGAGAAAAGGAATAGGTGATGTTTCAGGTTGGAACCCTTCTTCAGACACAGTCTGCTGAGTTACTCCAGCATTTTGTGTCTATATCCGGTCTATGGCTCTGTCCACTCAATTTTATTTACTTTCATTGTAGGGATGGAGCCCTGAAAAGAGCCAAAGTTAAAGACAGTTTCAAAGAACAGCAACAGAAAAATTACAGCAATACGATTGTTAGGAGTGAAAGCAACTGAAGAGAATGAGATGTTTGTCCATCCGTCCCTTCTGATGGTCATTGTTTACATCTTCACATCATTTGGGCTAATTGAATGTTGTCTCTTTATTTTTGTAATGTGAGAAAATGTATCCATTCAGTTCCAAATAGAAAATTACCTATAAATGATAATGGTTCAACTGTGTTTGAGTGTTGATTTATGAGATATTCATGTGGATGATCAATGTATCAGTCTTGTTTATCCAACTTGTTCTGTAAAGCTGTGAGACACACAGGCAAGCCTTGGTGTGGACCTTTGTTCATCATTGCTGGGTTTCCAAGCTTGTCTTGCTGAACTATGACATTATCCTATTCAGTCTTATGTTCCCTGTTTTTTTTTTCACTCTGAATAGGAGTGAAGAGGAGAGGCAGATGAGGGACAAGGATGAATAACTTTGCCTGTTTTTGTGTAGTCCTCGGCTTAAAGAGTCATCATCATACAGAGTGGAAACAGGCCCATCGACCCAACTTGCCCACACTGACTAATGTGTCCCATCAACACTAGTTCAACCTGCCAGCGTTTAGCCTATATCCCTCTAAAACTGTCCTATTCATGTACCTGTCTAAATGTGTCCTAAACATTGCGCTAGTACCTTCCTCAACTACCTCCTCTGACAGCTTGTCACATACACCCACCACCCTTTGTGGAAAATCAAGTTACTCCTCAGGTCCCTATTAAATCTTTCCGCCCTCACCTTACATCTATGACCTCTGGTTCTCCATTTCCCGTCTCTGGGCAAGAGCCTTGGTGACCATAGAAAACTGGTGCAGGAGTAGGCCATTCGACCCTTCGAGCCCGTACCACCATTCAATATGATCATGGCTGATCATCCAAAAATCAGTACCCTGTTCTTTTTTCCCCCATATCCCTTGATTCCCTTAGCCCTAAGAGCTAAATCTAACTCTCTTGAAAATATCCAGTGAATTGGCCTCCACTGCCTTCTATGGCGGTGAATTCCACAAATTCACAACTCTGGGTGAAAAAGTTTTTCCTCATCTCAGTCCTAAATGGCTTACCCTTTATTCTTTTTCAGGGAGTTTTCAAGAAGCTAATAGCATTAAAGAACCATAGAAACATAGAAAATAGGTGCAGGAGTAGGCCATTCGGCCCTTCGAGCCTGCACCGCCATTCAATATGATCATGGCTTATCATCTAACTCAGTATCCTGTACCTGCCTTCTCTCCATACCCCCTGATCCCTTTAGCCACAAGGGCCACATCTAACTCCCTCTTAAATATAGCCAATGAACTGGCCTCAACTACATTCTGTGGCAGAGAATTCCACAGATTCACCACTCTCTGTGTGAAAAATTATTTTCTCATCTCGGTCCTAAAAGACTTCCCCTTTATCCTTAAACTGTGACCCCTCGTTCTGGACTTCCCCAACATTGGGAACAATCTTCCTGCATCTAGTCTGTCTAACCCCTTAAGAATTTTGTAAGTTTCTATAAGATCCCCCTCAATCTTCTAAATTCTAGTGAGTACAAGCCAAGTCTATCCAGTCTTTCTTCATGTGAAAGACCTGACATACCAGGAATCAATCTGGTGAACCTTCTCTGTACTCCCTCTATGGCAAGAATGTCTTTCCTTTAGGAGACCAGAACTGTACGCAATACTCCAGGTGTGGTCTCACCAAGACCCTGTACAACTGCAGTAGAACCTCCCTGCTCCTATACTCAAATCCTTTTGCTATGAATGCTAACATACCATTCGCTTTCTTCACTGCCTGCTGCAACTGCACGCCTACTTTCAATGACTGGTGTACCATGACACCCAGGTCTCGTTGCATCTCCCCTTTTCCTAATTGGCCACCATTTAGATAATAGTCTACTTTCCTGTTTTTGCCACCAAAGTGGATAACTTCACATTTATCCACATTATACTGCATCTGCCATGCATTTGCCCACACACCCAACCTATCCAAGTCACCTTGCATCCTCCTCACAGCTAACACTGCCTCCCAGCTTCGTGTGATGTTGGAGATGTTGCATTCAATTCCCTCGTCCAGATCATTTATATATATTGTAAATAGCTGGGGTCCCAGCACTGAGCCTTGTGGTACCCCACTAGTCACTGCCTGCCATTCCGAAAAGGACCCATTTACTCCTACTCTTTGCTTCCTGTCTGCCAGCCAGTTCTCTATCCACATCAATACTGAACCCCCAATACCATGTGCTTTAAGTTTGCATACTAATCTCGTGAAAGGAAAGAAAAGGAAAGGAGGATGAAAGGGAACAAAATTACTATGTGTATACTGGTTTACATATTAGATGGGTTTGCTGGTAACTTCTGTGTGACGAATGGTCAATTTGTTGAAATTATCAACCTTATCTGAAGAGAAACACTGGGATTGAAAAAAACAATTTTTGGTCTCTTAAGTATCTGGTTTCAGTAAAAGATAAGTGTCAGAGTTTCGTTTCAGTAGTAATAATTAGTAAATTCCTAAGTTGATTAGAAAGGGTGTCAGGGGTTATGGGCAGAAGGCAAGAGAATGGAGTTGAGATGGAAAGATAGATTAGCCATGATTGAATGGCAGTGTGGTCTTGATGGGCTGAATGGCCTAATTCTGCTCCTAGAATTTATGCATTTATGAACAATGCATGGATCCATATGGTCACACCTGGAGTATGGGTTGGGCATTGTCTTTTTGGAAGTAATTAATATTTACAACTATTGAATGTTGTTTGATCTTGAAGCAGTAGATGATGAAGGTGTGTGTTCTGGTTTTGACTGCCACAGGTACTGTATCACTTTTCAGAAGAAACTCATCACTTTAAATTATATATTTTTTTAAAGGCCACGGGTTGCTGTGAATGGCTGGAATAACTGCTTTGGCTTACACAAGTTTTAGAATAACATATATACACTCTCAAAGAGTTTTTAAACCCAACAAAATCCACTTCTGGTTACTCAATACAGGGTTGCACGGTGGCGCAGCGGTAGAACTGCTTCCTTACATTGCCAGAAACCCAGGGGCGATTCTGACTACGGGTGCTGTCTGTACAGAGTTTGTACATCTCTGGAGAAAAAGGATGGGTGATGTTTCCTCCTTTGATCCCGACTGAAAAGTCACCCATCCTTTTTCTCCAGTGATGCTGCCTGACCTGCTGAGTTAATCCAACACTTTGTGTCTAATGATTTGTGTCACTGTGGCAGGTAATACATTCACACATAACTTAGTTATAATTTAGAGCCATCCCTGCTTTGTGTTTGCAAGTTTGTACATTTAGAAAATCTTAAAAATGTGAAATTAGCAAAACCATATTTCAGACTAGGCAGTATTAATAATCCATCACAGAAGAAATAGATCAGAATTGGGCCATTCAACTCATTTTTATTTTTTGAATAATTTTTTTATTAGCAATAAACAATTCTCAATGTTTAAAACTGAGTTATAAACATCCACTTAAATCAATATTTGTACTCTAATGATTATTATCTTTTTTTTTTTTTTGAAAATAAAAGTGGGTAAAGAGAAATACCATTATTAATCAATAAAATTATAATTCCTTAATAATTATTTGGTATAAAAGAAAAAGAAAAAATGAAGAAAAAGAAAAAAGACATATTATGTATATATATCAATTAAAAGCCACAAAATATATTATAAATGAAACCACTACAAATAATAATATCAGTAAAGACATGCATATATCCTGGTATACCAATACATTATTTTCATCAAATCCCGCAGGGTGTCAGTCGAGCCGTGATGCCAAGAGCAGCTACTTCTCTAAATACTGTATATATGGAGACCATATCTGTTGAAAAGAATTATACTCGTCCAAAAGGACAAATCTGATTCTTTCCAACTGCAACGTCTCCAACATCTCTGATGCCCACATTTTAATTGTTGGGGATAATGTTCCCTTCCAAAATTTCAATATTATTTTTTTCCCTAATATCAAACAATAATCAAGGAAATTTCTTTGGTCTGGTGTAAATATCAAATTAGCCTCTGGAATTCCCAGTATTATTAGCTTTGGATCGGGTTCTAATTGAACCTTAAGAACTTCAGAAATTACTTAAAAAATTTCTGTCCAATAATAATTCAATTTAGGACATGTAATAAAACTGTGTGTTAAATTTGCTTCTAAATTCTTACATTTATCACAAATAGAGGAGAGATTAGGAAATATACTATTTAATTTGGCTTTTGAATAATGTAATCTATATAATACTTTAAATTGTATTAATATATGTCTAGCATTTAACGAGCACCGGTGTATTCGTTGTAGACTTTCTCCCCAATTTTCTTTGGTTATAGGTGATCCAATTTCATTTTCCCATGCTTGACGATATGTTTCAGTTATTGGATTCTCATTATCCATAATGATGTTATATATATAAGCTATTAATTTTTCTGTGGTTGGATGCCAGTTAAACGATTCATCTAATAATCCTGGTTCCTTATTTTTAAAATCCTGTGTATTAGATTTAATATAATCTCTAATTTGGAAATACCTAAACAAATGCTGTGAAGACAATCCGTAGATATCTTGTAATTCCTGAAATGAAAGAAATTTTCCATTTCTATAAAGGTGCTCTACCCTTGTAATTCCTAAATTATCCCAATGTCTGAACCCTCCATCCAATGTGGAGGGCTTAAATAATGGGTTATTCATAATTGGTAATCTAAATGAAAGGTTGTCTAAATGTAAAGTCTTGACTATTTGTTTCCAAATACGTCTATTATTATAAATGATTGGATTGTCCCTATAAGTTTTTTTTTGAACTTCCTTCGGGGCAAAAATAATTGAATCTACGTTGAAAGGCAAACAATCTTCCTTTTCTATCTTTAGCCACGTTGGTTCCAGGTCCGTATTTACCCACCAAAAATTCATATTCTTAATCTGTACTGCCCAGAAGTAGTATAAAAAATTTGGAAGTGCTAATCCTCCATTTATCTTTGACTTACATAAATGTTTTTTACTTATTCTATGATTTTTATAATCCCAGATAAAACTATTAACAATATTATCAATTTTTTTAAAAAAGGTTTTCGGAAGGAAAAAAGGGATAGCTTGAAACAGATATAATAATTGTGGTAGAAAAACCATCTTTATAGCATTTATTCTACCAATCAAAGATATAGGCAGTGTTTTCCAATATAAAATATTTTTTTTAAGTTTATCTAATAATTGAGGATAATTCGATCTAATTAATGAGTTATGAGATTTAGATACATTAATTCCTAAATATTTAATTTTGTCAGTAACTATTGATAATGGATATTGTTGTAATATGTTTAAATTTATATTAGTTATTGGCATAATGTCACTTTTATTCCAATTAATCCTATATCCAGAAAATGTACTAAATTTATTTATAACATCAAACAACCTTGGAATACTAATTTCAGGTTTTGTGATGTAAATCAAAACATCATCTGCATATAAGGATATTTTATTAGTTGTTCTGTCAGTATTATAACCGTATATTTCAGGTTCTGACCTAATTCTTTCCGCCAAAGGCTCTATCGCCAAGGCAAATAATAAAGGCGATAACGGACATCCTTGTCTACATCCCCTAAAGAGTTTAAATTTAACTGATAGTATTTGATTAGTTAGAATTCTTGCAGTAGGATCTGAGTATAGGATTCTTACCCATTTACAAAATTGATCCCCCAATTGAAACTTTTCCATTATATTAAATAGATATAACCATTCCACCTGGTCAAATGCTTTTTCTGCGTCTAACGATATGACTGCTAATTCCGTATCTCGTATTCTTTTAGAATATATAATATTAAACAGGCGTCTTAAATTATGAGACGAATAGCGTTTTGGAATAAAACCTGTTTGATCATAATGTATTAATTTAGAGATCACCAAACTTAGTCTCCTAGATAAAACTTTAGCTAATATTTTTTGGTCTGTATTTAGAAGGGCAATCGCTCTATATGAACCAGGATCTTCCAGATCTTTATCTACCTTAGGTATAAGTGTAATTGTGGATTCATTTAAAGAGTCTGGTAATTTTCCTTGTTCATATGCATGTCTATACACTGTATGTAGTCTTGGAGAGATCAGATCTTGAAATGTTTTATAAAATTCTGCACTCAGGCCGTCAGGCCCCGCAGCTTTTCCATTCTTTAACGAACCAATTGATTCTGCGATATCTTTCACTGATATTTCAGCATTTAACAAATGTCTCCCTTCCTGATCTAAACTCTTAATTTGACATTCTTTTAGAAATGTTTCCATTCCATCTGTTTGTCCTGTTAATTTTGATGAGTAAAGATTTTGGTAATATTGTAAAAATCTATCATTAATATCTTTTGGTATGGTCAGTATATTTCCTTGCATTGATCTGATTCCATGTATCGTTTTTTCATCGTCTAATTTTCTTAATTGTCGTGCTAGCAATTTATGCGGTTTATCTCCAAATTCAAAATGCACTTGTTTGGTTTGTTGATAAAGTTTGATGACTTGATTAGAGTATATTTCGTTTAGTCTATACTTTGCTATTGCAATTTTATTACTTAACTCCTTAGAGGGGTGTTTTATATTCTCATTGTCTAGTTGTTTTATCTCCATTTCTAACTTCTGTTCCCTCTTTCGGTTTTCTTTATTAAAATATGCTTGTGCCGATATTATTGCACCACGCATGAATGCCTTAAATGTATCCCAAAGTAACAATGGTGAATTTTCAGGTGTGTCGTTTGTCTCAAAGAATAATTTAATCTGTTCTGTCACATGATTACAACAATCCTTGTCCTTCAGTATCTGAGGATTAAATCTCCAAGTCATAGTTTTATTAGATATATCTTTTAGTTTTATCTTAAATGTTAATGGTGCATGATCTGAAATAATAATATTGTGATATTTTGCATTGTATGCATAGGGAAGCAGTTTTGAGTCTATTAAAAAGTAATCTATCCTCGAGTAGGTTCCGAATACGGGCGAGAAAAAAGAATATTCTCGTCCGGATGGGTTCTCTAATCTCCAAATATCCTTAACGTTAGTTGAGTTAATGAAAGAATTTATAAGTTTACTTGAATTAGAAATAGCTTTCCTTTTTGTTGAGGATCTGTCTAAGTAGTTATCCAAAGTGCAATTTAAATCGCCCCCAATTATTAAATTATGTTGAGTGGATATAGGAATATTATTGAATATTTTCTTGAAAAATAATGGGTTATCGAAATTAGGAGCATATATATTCATAAGAATTACTTTTTTTGAGTATAATTCCCCTGTAATTATTACATATCTGCCCTCTTTATCTTCTATTATAGAACTTTGTTTAAAAGGTATACCTTTACGAATAATTATTGCGACTCCCCTAGATTTATGTATAAATGAAGAGTGATATACCTTTGAAATCCATTTAGCTGTTAATCTATATTGATCATCTCTTTTGAGATGCGTCTCTTGGAGGAAAATAACGTCTGATTTCAATCTATTCAGCTGCGCTAACACCTTACCCCTTTTAATTGGTTCATTAATTCCCTTAACATTCCAACTACAAAAAGTGATTCCATCATCCCCAGTCTTCAAATTCATATCTTGCATTTTAGTATTAGGGTGGTTTTTTTTGGAGTAGCCCTCTCGGCCCCTCCAGCTCAACAAGGCACCCAAACGTCAATCCGACGAAAATTACCAATCTCAATAATCCATATCCATGTCTATCTAAAATAACTATACGGTATTGTTCATAATTACATTCATATAATATATAACATAAATTCAAATACTTAATATATAAAAAAAAATAGAAAATATAAATATAAAATATTATATAAAATATAAAATATAAAATATAATAAGCGAAAAAAGAAAAAAGAGTGTTAAAAGGGTGCCCAAAGAAAAAAAAGACTACACTGATAGGTTGTGTAGTATGTGTTAGTGAACGCCACACTAACGTGGCGATTAATCTAATGACTTCCGTGTTTAAAAAAGATGTTAAATATTCCAGCTCCCAACTAGAATACTGTGTATATTGGGGTGGGGTACTAACTTTAAGGGTTTAGTAATTATTTCTATTATTCATGAAACTATTTATTAATTACTATTCTATTGTAATTAGTATTATAATAAATAATACTATGTTAGGGGAATTATTGAAATTCTACAAATTGATACCAAACCACTACTACATTCCCATTATTTTCCCTCTTTCTCAATTAATAATTCATAACCACAGGTAAATGATAAAAGTCCAAAATGTTCAGTCGTCGTCTTCTTCCTCCCGTGATTCATCGTCTGTTTCCTCCTCTTCTGCCTTCTTCTGTATGCCTTTTGCGAACTTCAATGCATCAGTATGCTTAACGAAGCGGTGTTCCTCGTTGTCATAGGTCACTCTCAGTGTTGCTGGGTACATCACTCATTTTTATTTAACTATTATTATTTTCCTTCTGAAACCAAGACACAAGTCTGCCACAGCTAAGGAAATGCAGTTTGTTATCACCTTTCTCTGCGACTTACCCAAGTTCTCACCAGGAACACTCAACAGGAAATTAAGATCACCAATTTTAAAATTGGTTAATTGCGATATTGAAATATTCTTACTTAACCTAGACCTATTTGAGGTCCTGATCATGTAAAGCTAAAGAGCAAATTCACATTTTAATGTCTTGAATTATCATGGTTATGGTGGAGGAAGGAACTGCAGATGCTGATTTACACCGAAGATAGACACAAAATGCTGGAGTAACTCTGGAGAGAAAGAATGGGTGATGTTTCGGGTGGAGGCCCTTCTTCAGCAGGGTGGGCCTGTATAAGGTTGTTTGCATCAATATAGTTATTCAGATTTTTTTCAAATTAATGGTAGGGTATTGATGCTTTGTGGTACCAAAGGCTTTGGTCTAGTTCCAGTTTTTACAGTTTACTATAGGTTTAAGTATTCTTGCACATTTTATATTGAGAAAGATAACGCAATGAAATGAAATAATTGAGTGGTAATAAAAGTTAAGATTATTTGGCTAAGCCACCCTGACGCTGGCAGATGTAGAAGATTCTCAGAGCTTAAGGAAAGTGAGATTTAAGACAGAGCTACCAGTATAGAAGGTGAATTCATCAGTGGCAGTGGATTCAGGAGGATAGAGGACATCTCTAGACAGAGGTTCATCGCTCTGCCTCAAAGTCTGCCTGGGAAGGTGAACCAAGCCATGGTGAGTGTGGTGGAAACCTCGCTAATTATACTGTAGGCATTAATGGGGGAACATTCCATCTTTCGTGTGTTCAACAGTAGAAACCAAAGAAGTAGCTTGTATTTTTTTCTGACCCCCACATGTTAATGTAAGTAGAACCTCATTTTTGGGAGATGTGTATAACTTGCATTTAGCATTTGTACATGTGCGCACAAACAGATGCACTCCTAACATTAGTGATACCTTTCTGCTCTAAACATTTTATTAAACAGATTGCACATCTCAAGACTGAATAGCGGCATTAAATTCTGTTAATGTCAGCGAATGATTTGCATTGTAAATTTGTAATTCATTAATATTGCTTTGCAGGAAATAACAATTTTTTTGAAAAACATTATTTTCTCCGGTAGCTTGACCTATTCTGTTTAAGTGCTGCCCAGTATGATTATGTTAATAAACGATTGTTTGTTCATGACGTTGCCTTGATTTGTTATTGTTAAACGGGCTTATGCATTCACAATGCAACTTGTGTGTTTTCCAGAAGGAATGTTGAAGAATTGGTTGGTCTGAATTGGTTGACAAAAATGTTTTTTGCCATATCAGTATTGGGTGGTACAGCATTGAAATGGGCTCTTCTGCCCAACTTGTCCATGCCAACCAAGTTTTATAACTGAGCGAATCCCATTTGCCTGCATTTAGCTCATGTCCATCTAAACCTCCCAAATCCATGTGCTATCCAAGTATCTTTGAAGCATTGACATTGTACATATATCAGCAGCTTTATCTGGCATCTTGTTTCATATACATACTACTCTCTGCGTGAACAAATTACCCCCCTGTTTTCTTTTACAACTTTTCTTAAAACCTTTCATAGAAACATAGAAAATAGGTGAAGGAGGAGGCCATTCGGCCCTTCGAGCCAGCACCGCCATTCAATATGATCATGGCTGATCGTCCGCTATCAATAACCCATGCCTGCCTTCTCCCCATATTCCTTGACTCCAGTAGCCCTTAGAGCTCTATCCAACTCTCTCTTAAATCCATCCAGTGATTTGGCCTCCACTGCCCTCTGTGGCAGGGAATTCCATAAATTCACAACTCTCTGGGTAAAAAAGTTTTTTCTCAGCTCAGTCTTAAATGACCTCCCCTTTATTCTAAGACTGTGGCCCCTGGTTCTGGACTCATCCAACATTGGGTACATTTTTCCTACATCTTGCTTGTCCAGTCCTTTTATAATTTTATATGTTTCTATAAGATCCTCTCCTCATCCTTCTAAACTCCAGTGAATACAAGTCTAGTCTTTTCAATCTTTCCTCATATGACAGTCCCGCCATCCCAGGGATCAATCTCGTGAACCTACGCTGCACTGCCTCAATCACAAGGATGTCCTTCCTCAAATCAGGAGACCAAAACTGTACACAATACTCCAGATGTGGTCTCACCAGAGACCTATACAAATGCAGAAGAACCTCTTTACTCCTGTACTGAAATCCTCTTGTTATGAAGGCCAACATTCCATTAGCTTTCTTCACTGCCTGCTGTACCTGCACGCCAACTTTCAGTGACTGGTGTACAAGGACACCCAGGTCTCGCTGTACCTCCCCCTTACCTAACCTAACCCCATTGAGATAATAATCTACCCCCTTGTTTTTGCCGCCAAAGTGGATAACCTCACATTTATCTATATTATACTGCATCTGCCACGCATCTGCCCACTCACTCAACCTGTCCAGGTCCCCGTGCAACCTCCTAACATCCTCTTCACAGTTCACACTGCCACCCAGCTTTGTGTCATCCGCAAACTTGCTAATGTTGCTCCTAATTCCCTCTTCCAAATCATTTATATATATATATGGTAAACAATTGCGGCCCCAACACCGAGCCTTGCGGCACTCCACTCGCCACTGCCCGCCATTCTGAAAAGGACCCATTCACTCCTACTCTTTGCTTCCGGTCTGCCAACCAATTTTCTATCCATGTCAACACCCTACCCCCAATACCATGTGCTCTAATTTTAGTCACCAGTCTCCCATGCGGGACCTTATCAAAGGCTTTCTGAAAGTCTAGATACACTACATCCACTGGCACCCCTTCATCCATTTTACATGTCACATCCTTAAAAAATTCCAGAAGATTAGTCAAGCATGATTTCCCTTTCATAAATCCATGTTGACTTGGACTAATCCTTTTACTGCTATCCAAATGCTCCATTATTACCTCTTTAATAATTGACTCTAGCATTTTTCCCACCACCGAAGTCAGGCTAACTGGTCTGTAATTCCCCGTTTTCTCTCTCGCTCCTTTCTTGAAAAGTGGGATAACATTAGCTATCCTCCAATCCACAGGAATTGATCCTGAATCTATTGAACATTGGAAAATGATCATTTTCGTCCACTATTTCTAGAGCCGCCTCCCTGAGGACCCTAGGATGCAGACCATCAGGCCCAGGGGATTTATCATCCTTCAGTCCCATTAGCCTACCCAATACTATTTTTCGCCTAATGAAAATTTCTTTCAGTTCCTCTACCCCCTTAGATCTTCTGTCCTCCAGTATATCTGGGAGATTGTTTGTGTTCTCCTTAGTGAAGACAGATCTGAAGTACCTATTCAACTCTTCTGCCATTTCCTTGTTGCCCACAATTATTTCACCCGTGTCTGCCTTCAAGGGACCCACATTTGACTTTGCAAATCTTTTTCCCTTAACATATCTAAAGAAGCTTTTACTGTCCTTCTTTATATTCCTGGCCAACTTCCCCTCATACTTCATCTTTTCATCCCGTATTGCACGTTTTGTTTCCTTATGTTGTCCTATGAAAGTTTCCCAATCCTCCGGCTTCCGGCTACTCTTTGCTGTGTTATACAACTTTTCTTTTAGTTTTATTCTATCCCTAACTTCTCTTGTCAGCCACGGTTGCCTCCTATTCCCCTTAGAATCTTTCTTCCTTTTTGGAATGAAATGATCCTGCGACTTCCGGATTATGCCCAGAAATTCCTGCCATTGCAGTTCCACCGTCATTCCTGCTAGGATCCCTTTCCAGTCTACTTTGGCCAGCTCCCCTCTCATGCCCTCATAGTTCCCTTTGTTCAACGGCATCACTGCCACTTCCGATTTAACGTTCTCCTTCTCAAATTGCAGATTAAATCTAATCATATTATGATCACTACCTCCAAGCGGTTCCTTTACCTCGAGTTCTCTTATCATATCAAAAATTAAGAGAACTGAACTAAACCCCATATCGGCAGGAAAAAATCTGCCGGTTCGTATGGGGAATAAATCACCGTTTCACAACATGAAATGTTGATTAAGGTAATCTAAACAAGCACGTTTATATGAAAAAATAAACAGTTTTCATTTACCTGTCCCCTACGTAAAATTCGTCCCCGTTGTCGGCGTTCACGGCATTAGGAGCTAATTTTTATTTTACTGCAGCACTAAAATAGTCGGGCAATCAAAAAAAAAAAATTAACTTACCGGCAGTCGGAACGAATCTTTAGCAAAAGCTCGCACTCAGAGAAAATAAAGCTCCGATGGCAAGGGAAAACCACATTTTAACCCTGCTCCCCCCCCCCCCCCCAAAGGCGCCAAAGTCGTGCACACGGCCAGTGACAGAACTGCAGCACCGCTAAAGGTAAGTTTTGTAACATACCTAAACTTAGCCATGAATTTCCTGCGGTTCAGCTGCCTCTGCATTATCTGCAGTAGCCTGCATGTAGTTTGAGCATGTCCTTGCAAAGATCCAACTGTGCAGCTTGTTGTTGTCCTTTTTTCTGTAATGTTAGTTTTGTTAACAGCAGTCCAAGCAAGCTCTCTTGTTTTAGATTTATCCTGTGGTCATCCTTTGAGTTTTAGTTGGCTGAAAACCCTTTCAACAGCAGCATTCGAGAAAGGAAATTACAGCAACACACTAATTATTTTGCTCAAATTTGGGTGCACTTGGTTTCCACAGACATCTTTCTGTGTGAATACTCCTCTCCAATACTCCTCTACTGACAAACTGCCATTCAAAGTGGGGTGCATGGAGTGTGTCCACCTTGTTTAGGGCTGGTAGAGACCTTCCTAGAGCAAGACTCGGGAGAGCCAGGGCAGGAGGAGTCCGACCCTGAAGTTGGTGTCACTGCTTTTGTGCACACACCAAGGCACATGAGCCATGCTCCAGGTGTCCCGGATGTGGCTAGAAATGTTGCCATTCCGGAAGGTACTGGTGAAGCCATGGAGGAAAATCTGGCTTCCAATATAAACTACATGGCCTCTCACCAGCTCCAGGATTCCATCATGGAACAGACGACAACGCGTTACCAGACACCTGTTAACTGTGTGTCGCTCAAGGTGCCCACCATGAACTTGGCTATCTGGGCACAAATGCGCGCATTGATGAGGGGGCAAGAGCTTCGTTACCAGTGAGTCCTCAAATTAGTGGGGGCAGGTATCACGGCTTTCAGGAAAATGGTCCAAGGGGCACCGATGTCTGGGACACAGCAGGATACGTTGGCCCTGCTGTGCAATGCCCACTTCGAGATCAACTGTATCTGGAAAATTGCCATCAAGCCAACGTTAAACCCACGCTTTGCAGCTCTTTGTAGGTCCTCAAATATTCAAGCACCAAATTTCTTATTCGGCGAAGATCTGCTGAAACAGGTCAAAGACCTGGAGGCAGAGGCCAAAACTATTGGCCTCATGAAAACCTACATACCCTCGGCCAGGATACCACCTCGCAGGTCTTTCTCAACCAGATGGCCATCAGATGCTGGAGCAGGCCCAAGTAGAGTGTTACCAGTTGGACGCTGTCCATATCCACCTGCATACTCCAACTACAACCCCAACATGGCCAGGAGAGTGAGAAGTTCAAGGTCGACTATGGAGGTATGGGTAACTCCTTCAGTCCAGGATAAATCCTCTGGGGAACAACCCCAGTTGGGGGTAGGTTGCAGTTATTTTATGATGAATGGTGCTGCATAACATCTGATCTGTTTATACTGGACACTGTCTCAGGGTCTCGAATTGAGTTTATGTCAGGAAAACATCCACCTGCACAAAATATGCCTAGTTGGGTATTGTTTTTTTCTGGACCAGAAACTCTGCAGGTAAATGATGAAATTTCCAAAAATTGAGAAGACGGTATACCATCCTCAACAATTTGTGTCCAATATATTCCCAAGACAGAAAAAAGATAGTGTGTGTCGAGTCATTCTAGACCTAACCCAATTAAATTCCTATGTCCAGTATAGACATTTAAAAATGGACACTTTCAATACTGCTAAACAGCTGTTCTAAAAAGGTTGTTATGTGGCAACTATAGATCTGAAAGATGCATATTATTCAGTACCGATTCATCATCAGTACCTTAGATACTTGAAATTTAGTTGGATGGGACAGCTGTGGCAATTTAAAGCGTTGCCCAATGGGTTAACCTCAGCTCCTAGGTTGTTCACAAAATTGTTAAAACCAGTTCTGGCGCTACTTCGTGCCCAGAATCACATTTCATGACTTATTTAGATGATATTTTAATTATAAGCAACACTCAGCTTTGGCAGCTGAGGTGTCGGTTTCAGCAACCAAACACCTGTTTGAGAGGTTAGGTTTTCTCATCCATCCAACAAAATCCAAGCTAGTGCCATCCCAAAAAATTAACTATTTGGGGTTTGTCATTGATTCAGTTGATATGTCAGTGACTTTGCCTAGGGCCAAGGCTGTTGAAATCACGGAGGTCTGTAGCAGTCTTGTAGAAGAGCAACAACCCTCCATCCGGCAAGTAGCCAGTGTTATTGGTAAATTGGTGGCGGCTTTCCCTGCAGTGCAGTTTGGACCTCTGCACTATCAAAGTTTGCAACGAGCTAGAGAACAAGCACTTAAAGAACATGCAGGTCATTTCGACAGACCAATGCAGTTGCCAGCCAAAGCCATCGCCGAATTGCAATGGTGGATAATCAATATTGCACGAAGTACCAAAAACATTTTGACTCAACAACCTTCAGTGGTTTTACAAACAGATATCAGTGCTTTGGGATGGGGAGCCACGGACAGCGAGTCAAGCTGTGGTTGTAGATGGAGTGTGCAAGAGGAATTAATCCTGCAAAGGCATGGTATAAATTACTTAGAATTGCTGGGTGCATTCTATGGATTAAAAGCATATTGTTCAGCAATGAATGATTTACATGTTCAGCTCCAGATTGACAATACCGCATTATATCAATCACATGGGAGGTATGAGGTCAGTATCATGTGATAATCTGGCTAACCTCATTTGGGACTGGTGCATTTCCAGAAATATCTGGGTCTCAGCCTATCTACCTGCCAGGTAGAGATAATGTGGTGGTGGACAACAGGTCACGGAAATTTAATGACAACATAGAATGGATGCTAAATCCTGAGGTTTTTAAAATGATTGTCAGCCGTTATGGTTTGCCAGATATAGATCTGTTTGCATCCAGGCTAAATCACCAGTTGCCTAATTACGTTTCGTGGGAACCAGATCCAGGAGCAGTAGCGGTGGATGCATTCTCGTTACATTGGGGACGTACATTCTTTTACGCTTTTCCCCCATTCTGCCTCATCAGGCAATGTCTCACTAAAATAGAGCAGGACTCCACCTCAGGCGTTTTGGTGGTTCCGGACTGACCTACACAGCCATGGTTCCCATTGGTGCTGAGAATGACTCAGCCATTCATGACAGTCCCCAAGTGCAGTAATTTGTTGGTTCATCCAGTGACAGGAGAAAGTCATCCGTTACATGATCGTATTAATCTGTTAATCTGCAGGTTCTGTCCAGACCGTTCCAAGGGCTTGGACTGCTACATTGCATTTTGATGAACACTTGAGCTATAGTGCCATTAATAGTGCTCAGAGTGCTTTGTCCTTCTATTTAGGGCAGTTTTCAGAACAACAATCTATCGGGTCTCATCCGTTAGTGTCCCGATTCATGAGAGGTATCTTTAACAAAAACCCTCCTAAGCCTAGATATACAGAAATCTGGGATGTCAGTATAGTTCTCATATTGCTTCGGCAATGGGCTCCAATCACGTCACTATCTTTTCAGAAGTTAACACTTTAAGTGGTTATGCTCATGGCACTAGTATCTGCGCAACGAGTTCAAACATTGCAAAAGCTACGGCAGGATAGCATGTATTCTTCTGTGGATAACATTACGTTTTATGTATATGATTTAATCAAACAAAGCAGGCTATGTGTAGTTAAGCACCTGAGTCAATATATCAAGGTAACTAAGAGTCTCAGAGGCTCTGTGACAGCAATGCTCATCAGCCACAAAAAAACTCATAAAAAGGAGTCAGTACAAACTGTTTCTAGATGGTTAAAACAGGTTTTGGATTGTGCTGGATTAGACACTCATGTGTTTAAATCTCACTCCACCAGGGCGGCTTCAACATCCGCAGCGAAGGCACAGGACGTGCCTCTAGATCAAATCCTCGGGGCCGCAGGATGGTCTAGGGAGGCGACCTTCTCCAAGTTTTATGACAAACCTGTCCTGACAGTGCAAGGTTTTGGGCATGCTGTTTTGGGTTCCGTTTGATTTCTTTTCTAAATTTCATTTGTAATTTCCTCCTGGGATAGAGGGGTTATTACTGTTTTTGTTTATTATTATTAAATAATGTTTATTGAATAATTCGAGCAATGTTCAATACATTATTTGTTCACTACTGTGTCAACTGAAGCAGTGTGTCGTATGGAATGGATCTACGGCATGAAATCACAGAGCTTTGAAATCTTCACGTAGTCACTCACGTGATTCCGAAGTAAAATAGTAAGATTAAACGAGAATTTACCAGTTTGAAGTTTGATCTTTATTTTATGAGGAGTTACGATGAGGGATTACGTGCCCTCCGCTCCCGACCCTCATAATCGCAAAGATCATCTGGTAGTTTAAGTCTTCTGAGTCTTACTATATCACTTTGATTGTAGTTACTGTGTTTTCACGCCGCTACTTTGAAGTATGATGCGCATGCGCCTGGCGGGGCTTCTTCACGTAATCCCTCATCGTAACGCCTCATAAAATAAAGATCAAACTTCAAACTGTTAAGTTCTTGTTTAATCTTACTATTGTATGCTACTGCTGGGTCTAGACATCTCAGGAAATCCAGTTCCCGAAGATTGCTGAATCTGTGCTGGGTCTGTTTCACACATTCCATGAGAAACTGCTTGCAGTGATTCTGAAACAACGTAATGTCATTGTGGTCTGCCCCAACTTGATCACTAATACTTTGAACTGTGCTTGAGGCCTTTACCCCAGTGTACACTTTACATTGTGGTGTGTGATGTTCTTCATCATTCATATTGTGTTTTAAGGGGTCACACATTCTGACATGTGACAGCTCCATAAAATCTGATGAAAGACCCACCAACAACTGTGAAACTTACGAAAAGATTGCCCAGCAAGCATTACTTTTATGATTGGTATTAACACTGTCGTAGGCTACAAGAAAGTTGTGATGCGAGAGAGAAAAAACAATGCTATTTTGGCTAAGATTGTTTTGGGAGCCACACCCTTTCCATTAATAAACCATTTGAAATCGAACATTAGCAGACACAAATGTAGACCTAACGAAACAAATTGTAAATGTTGGCTACACAACTGCACCTCATTTTTATTTGCCTGCTTCCAGCAATCAAACTCTGACAATGAACACAGTTAGCCTCTAATTAGCCTCAAACTAAACTACTTGGTTGTGATGGCTCCCTCCCTCTCCCCGTCTCCCTTCTCGTCCCCCTCCCCTCCCTCCCCTCCCCCCCTCACTACCCCCATCCCCCCTGCCCCTCCCCCTCCCCTTCTCTCCCCTCCCTCCATCACAGTGTTGGAGGGCCCGAGGCGGGGGGAGACGGGGGCCCCTGCCAGAGCGCCACCTGATGTTGGGTCACGGCTGCTGCCAGGACTGGGTTCAGAGTCAGTCGTTCCCGCTCCTGCTCCCGCCCGGTGAAGGGAGAACGGTCTCCCCAGACCGCCGGCAGCGGACCCACTCCCTGGACACCAGGCTGACCTGCGGCAAGGCTCCGACGCCATGGATGGAGGCGATGGACCGGGAGGGAAGAGACCGCAGCGGGCACGCCTTTTTTCCCCAAAATCATTCCGCAGGCCGGAATGGACCCCTTCACGAGTATTTTGACCCCCCTGATATAAAACAAGCATGGACCCGTTGGGTCCAACTCCCCCTCCCCAACGCAATATTCCACGGCCCCACTCACCTAGACACAAGGCGATGTAGTGAAAATGGTGATATGATCCTGCCCGGGCCCACTGCGCACGCGCAAGGGAGACCCGTCATTTTGCGTCCCTACCGCTTCACCGGCTTCATTTTCAATTGTGGGGGCCTCCTCCAACCACTCAGGCGGGATGGTCATAAATATATATATTTTTTCATAAATATACTTCCCCCCCCCCCCCCCCAAATCATCCTGCGGGCCGGATGAGGAAATTTCCCGAAATTATTTAATTTCCCTAACATTACCCGAAGACAACCTGAATTTCCCGAATTCCGGGTAATTTCCTTCAAAGTGGAAACACTGTGTGGAGGCCAAGTTAGTGGATATTTTTAAGGCAGAGATTGACAGATTCTTGATTAGTATGGGTGTCGGGGGTTATGGGGAGAAGGCAGGAAAATGGGGTTGAGAGGGAAAGATACATCAGCCAAGCTTGAATGGCAGAGTAGACTTGATGGACCGAATGGCCTAATTCTGCTCCTATAACTTATGAACATATGAACATCAGGGATTCTTTTACATTGAGCAGTCAAAAGGGTCCTTCATTTCACCTCTCATCGGAATTACAGCATCACCAGTTCTTCTTAGTTGGTGGAAGTTCCATTTAAATTCAACTCAGATGAGGCAGGTGATAGTTAGTGAATTCATGGCTCCCTATTATGTGCTGTACTACAGTAAATTATATTTAATTGCAAAGAAACCACATGGCATAGTTTAAGGAACAATATTTCAAGTAGATTCCTTAATTACCCATAAATAATGGAGCATAATGGAGAGAGCATAAAAGCAAATGGGAAAATCTATGAAACATCGCCAGGCTTATTGAATGTTACAAACTAACCTGCAAACAGCTTTCCAAAACTGTTAATCATTTCTCATAAATCCCAGCAATAAATTCTGGCAGAGATTTAAAATGCACCTTGTACACAAACCTCCCCTGTTTTAAACATGTGTGAGGTTTCTTAAAAATAATTTTCATCTTATTCCCTCCTACTAAGGAAATTAGGCTTGCATTCCCAACTCTGTCTGAGAATTGGGCTGATTCAGCTTAATGAATTTCAGTAGCCGGTGATTTCGGCATTTCAGTGGTTTGTTGAAATATCACAGTACCATTGCTGGGTAGCGGCATTGAATTGTCCATTATATCACTCATTTTAGCAACTATACTCCCTATCACACATGTTGTAGGGTTATTTCTTCGCAATGTACTCTTATACATTAACTGGCATTTATTAGTAAACAGTGACACATTGGCAGATAGATTCAATTTTGGCAGATGGAAGATAATACATGAAAATAATCATCACTTTTTGGAGCACACAATAGAAAGGCGGCAACTGTTTCAATGGTGAACATTTTCCAAAAAAAGAATTCCATTGTACCTTGGTACATGTGACAATAATGTGCCATTGAATGAAATGTGTCAATGTTTAGTGGGACCTTGATATCCTTGTCTATGAAATACGGGAAGTTAAATGTAGGTGCAGCAGTTAATTAGGAAGGCAAACAGCATGTTGCCCTTTATTATGAGAGCATTTGAGTACAACAATAAATGTGTCCTTCCAAAATTAGATAGGGCCCTGGGGAAAATGTAGCAGGAATTATGCCATTAAGATGGAAATAGAGCAGAGGAAATTTGCCAGGATTTGTGGGTCTATGCTGCAGGGAGTTTTGGCTGGCTAGATTTCATTCTTTTGAGTGTAGGTGGCTGAGGGGGTGATCATAGGTGTACAACATTATGAGGGGAATAGATAGGATAAATGCATATGGTTGGGGAATTGAGAGCCGGCGGCAGGGGGTTTAGGTGTAAAGTGAGAGGGGGACGGTTTAATCGGAATCTGAGAGGCAACTTTCATACACAGAGGAAGGTAGGTATGTGGAATGAGCTGTCAGAGGAAGTAATTGAGCCAGGTACAATAACAGCATTTAAAATACTTTTGGACAGGTACATGGATAGGAAATGTTGAGAAACATTGGGCCAAATGGAAGCGTATGGGATTATCTCCGATGGAACATCTTGGTCAGCATAGATGAGTTAGGCCAATGGGTCAGTTTCTGTCCTGTATGAACCTATGACTCTACGAATGCCATGTACAGATCTTGCCTTTCTATCAAACTAGGGATAAACTTGCAACAGAGAGCGAACAAGGAATCAGATTATTTCCTGCAGTGGGAAGATTTTCCAATGAGATTAAGCAGACTGGTTATTTATTCTCGAGAGTTCAGAAAAATGAAAGGGGATCACGCTGAAAGATGCATATTTTTTAGCAGCTTCCCAGAGAAGATGTAGGGATAGTGTTCCCCCTGGCTGAGAGCTGTCAAGTTGAGAGTCACAGTCTTAAGGGCCTGTCCCACCAGCATGCAACTCTATGCGATTAGCGCGACCTAACGTGGTCGCTTGAGCCGTCCGGCGTCGTGGGGCCGGTCCCACTTCGATCGCCGGAGCCGCGCGGAATTGTGCAGAGTTCGTCCCGAGTTCGTCCCAACACCGCGCGGGGCTCCGAAAAACCGACTATGTCCAAAAATCCCGCGCGGCAACAGCTAGTCGGCTCGCAGTCGCCTCGACATTTACACACTGCCCGGACATCGTGCCTCCGTGAACCTATTTGTAAGTGCATCCGTGACCCTCTATGTGTGTGGCTCCGTGGCCCTGTATGTGTGTGTGTCTCGGTGCCCCTCTCTGTGTGCCCCTCTACGTCCTGGCGAACTTACCTTGAACTTGCTTCAAGTTCGCCTCGCTTTGCGCCGCGTTGTGCCACTCAACCAACCTCCGCGCGGCCCTCGCTGCCGGTTTAGTTGCGCTTGCCGCATGCAGGCGCATGCTGGTGGGACCGGCCCTGTAGAGGGGATCACCCGACCTCCGCGCGGCCCCCGCTGCCGGTTTAATCGCGCTAATCGCATAGAGTTGCATGCTGGTGGGACAGGCCCTTTAAATAAGAGACTGACCATGCTGGACAAAGATGAGCGGAAATGTCTTCACCAAGTGGGCAGTGAAGCAATGGAGTTCTCAATCAAAGCAGTTTCCAAACTGGTTTGACAGAGAATGGGGATATCGATTACGGATAGAAAAGTGCTGCTGAGGTTAATGATCGGCCATGATCATCACAGTGAGGAGGTGCCTGGAGATTCACTGTGATGGATGTTTGTGTTAAATTGTGTTAATGTGTTTTTGTTGTTTTTTACTGTCATGACTGCATGGTACGGAATTTCGTTCAAACTTGTTTGAATGACAATAAAGGAAATTCAGTCTTAATGAATGAATTTTGAAGGTATGTCCTTTTATCCTGGGGCTGTGCCCTCTGGTCCTAGACTCTCCTATTACTGGAAACATCCTTTACACACTCACTCTATTAAGGCCTTTCATTATCCACTAGGTTGCAATGAGATGCCCCCCTCATCCTTCCCACCTCCAGTGAGTATAGGGCCAGAGCCTTCAAACACTTTACATAGATTAACCAAATCATTGCTGGGATCATTCTTGTAAACCTCCTCTTTTAATTTCTCCAAAGCCAGCACATCCTTCCTCAGATATGGGGCACAAAACTACTCATAATATTCCAAACATGGCCTCACCAGCGCCTCACCAGTGACATGAAACGTCGGCCATTCCTTTTCTCCAGAGATGCTGTCTCACACGCTGAGTTACTCCAGCATTTTGTGTCGACCTTCGATTTAAATCAGCATCTGCAGTTCTTTCTTACACACTCAGCATTACATTGTTGTTTTTATATTCTAATGCCCTCGAAATGATTGTTAACATTGCATTTGCTGACTCAACCAGCAAATTAACCTTTTCTGAATCCTGCACCAGCATTCCCAAGTCCCTTGACGCCTCCGATTTTTAAAAACTCTCCTCATTTAGAAACTAGTCTACGCCTTTATTCCTTCCACCAAAGTGCATGACTGTACAGTTTGCTACGCTGCATTCCATATGCCACTACTTTGCAAACTCTCCCAACCTGTCCAAGTCCTTCTGCAGCCTCCCTGCTTCCTCAACACTATCTGCCCCTCCACCAATCTTCGTATCATCTGCAAACATGGCCACAAAGTTAATTCTGATAATTAACACACAATGTGAAAAGTAGCAGACTCAACACTGCCCCCTGTTGAATACCACTTGTCACTGGCGGCTGACCAGAAAAGGCCCCCCTTTATTCCCACTCTTTGCCATCTGCCAGTCAGCCATTATAGAAGAATACTGAAAGAATGCATAACATTATAAAGGTAAAATAAATGGTTTAAAGATTCCCTTTTCCAGCAGGCATGTGTGTTAAAATATAAAATCTGATTGACAGCCTTATTACATATGATAGGGCAAAGTGATTGAAGTGTGCCTTGCTAGTCAGTCTCAACATGAGCTTTGTACATCACAGTGCAACAAAGGATTTCACATGTTGTCGGCTATTTTGCCCTACAAGATGAATAAATTCATACCAGCAGTGGTTTGGCATTAGAGCTGCAAATTTGTAAGTGACAGCGTGACAGGGGCTTAAGGTATTTAAGCCTCATGACTAATATGTGAGCCTTGAGAAATAATGCTGTCTTGAAATGTTCCAACACAATACAAAATGGAAAAGATCTTAGCTGCTGCATTGTGCCCATTCAATTACCTGCAGCCCTTTATCCACACAATGTTAAAATCCATCTTAAAGTTCATGTGTCTGGTTTCAAATTCTTATCTGTCCTCACCGCTCTCTATGTCTTTGAGATCCTCCAATCTTACTTGATGATATTGATGAGGCCTATCCCTGCTTCTAATTCTTATGTTTGTGTATATAATATACCAAGGTCCCAGGATTCCTCCAATTCCGACCCTTGGTTTTAGAGATACAGCGTGGAAATAGGCCCTTCGGCTCGTCGAGTGACCAATGATCCCCATACACGAGTTCTACACACTAGGGGCAATGTTCAGAAGCCAATTAACCTACAAACCTGTATGTCTTTGGAGTGTGGGAGGAAACCGGAGCATCCGGAAAAACCCCACACGGTCACAGGGAGAATGGATAAACTACATACAGACAGCACCTGTATTTAGGATCGAACCTGGGTCTCTGACATGTGAGGAAGCAACTCTACCACTGAGTCACTGTGTCGCCCTTAATAACTTGATGAATTAACAACTTTCAGACACAGCTACCAAATCCCTAAACATGGAATCCTGTTCTTAAACCTCTCGTCCTCTCTACTTTTACTTCGGACTTCAGCAATCTACTTAAAACCTTTGACTAAGCTTGTAGTCATCTGTCCTTTACTTTCTCATGTGCCTCAGCATTAATTTTGTTCTTTAATGCTGTAAAATACATCAAAGGTACTGCATAAATTTAAGTTTGATGTTCTTACGCATTTCTGTTTTACCTCCATGGTTAATTGCTATAACCTTCAAATAATTTTAAAACATTCTGGCTGTTCCCCAAGATGAGATGACAAAGTGATTACATCACCAATTATATCAGCCCACCACCTCTACCTTCTGGTTTTACTGGCTGGACTCCAATGCCCTTTTAAATAGCTTTCAAACGCAAAGAGATTGAGAGCCACTTCATTTGTGGGAAAGACAAAATCTTCCTGAATTTTTTCAAGGTTTAGTTTCTCAGTCCACAGAATTTTGGTTTTCCTCAAATCAAATGTTCAGTCTGAATCCATTTGTTGGAGATGTGTCAGATCCTCAACCTTTGCATCTCACATTAGGTCTTCTGTGTGAAGAGTCATGCATGTAAAAACCAAGCTCACCCTACACTCATAATGATTCACCACTTTGCAGGCCTGCACACCAGTCAACAGCAACACTAGTCCCCTATCCCACTCCCATCTGCATAAATGTTCAGTTTAGTTTATTGTCACGTGTACCAAGGTATAGTGAAAAGCAGTGAATAGCATAGGTCCAAAGACAGGCAAATGTACAGAGAAAACACCCAGATAATTGTGGAAATATTCCTCACAATGGCTTTCAATCAAATACTAACCCAGTGTTATCGGTAAGGGTACTTACCGGAACATGAAATGTTCTTTAGTCTAGATGTGTAAGTCCGTAGAAACAAGGAACTGCAGATGCTGGTTTACCAAGGAAAGACACAAAATACTGGAGTAATTTAGCTGGTCAGGCAGCATCGCTGGATTGGTGATGTTTTGGGTCGGGAATCTTCCTCCGAACCGAAACATAATCTATCTGTGTTCTCCAGGGATGCTGCCTGAGCTGCTGAGTTACTCCAGCACTTTGTGTCTTATCCTGGTGTAACTCCCCTTGAAGATAAAGAGGAAATCATCTCCTAGCAACCTTGTGTACTTGGCTGCAACACTGTGATGTCTTGGAAAGGAGAGAACCCTCTCTAAAGGTTAGGATTTATGACCCTCAGGTATGTTGGAAGGGGAATATGTTCAGGAGAGATGCTCAGCATAACATCTTACAGTGATGGAATTTTGAGAGGAAGTCTGCAACCATTGTGGCTTAAGTACTATCTCACTTGGAAGAGTTAACTTTACTGTCCATCTGATGACTCGAGTTTCTTTAGATGTTCCGTAACCCTGCATGCCAACTCTACCTCTGCACTTGGACCAATGATCACGTTTGGCCATCACAGTGGTAGAGCTAATAGATGCACCACCTCATAGTTCACTCAACCTGCGTAAAGTGCTGATCTCAGGTACCGTCTGCGTGGAGTTTGCATGTTCTCCCTTTATTGTGTGGTTCCTTCGGATGCCCCAGTTTACTCCACGTTCGAATTTCATGTTAAATGGTAGGTTAATTGACCACGTCGATTGAGCCTAGGTAAGTAGTTAAAATTGTGTTGAGTTTACTTTAGACTTAAGTATTTAGAGATACAGGTCGGCAACAGGCTCTTTGGGCCTCCTAGTCCATGCCGACCAGTGATCAACCCGCACACGAACATGAACACAATCCTACACAAAAGGGACAATTTACAATTTATTTACAGAAGCCAAATAACCCGCAGAGTTGTACGTCTTTGGAGTGTAGGAGGAAACCGGTGCAACTGGAGAAAACCCACAGTCATAGGAAGAACGTTCAAACTCCATGCAAACAGCACCCATAGTCGGGATCGAACCTGGGTCTCTGGCACATTAAAGGCAGCAACTCTACCACTGTGCCACTGTGCCACCCAAATGGATGGATGTCATTTGAATGGACTTGAGAAAATAACATGAGATTTGTCTAATGATCCCCTTTAATGGTGAGAGTAGATCTGGTGCACTGTTTTTTTTTGCATTATATGACTCTCTGTTAACAGATTTTGTAATAAAAATGTTATGAATACTTATTTCATTACTAAAGAGTATTTCAAAAATACGATTCTCCTAATTACAACGGCTAAATTATGTTGTGCATGGGGAACTTTGAACATTTAAAATTCTTCTCAGTTCTTGCTGGTCCTATGATAAATTTGTTTAATCTAATTTCCTGCAAACGATTTTCAGTTTAACAACCAACTTCTAAATAATGGAAGAGGAAGGGCTGCTGTTGAAGAAATTAGTTTCAAATGGATAAAAATTAGTGAGAATCTCAATGCAATGGAATGTGCTAAAAGCAATAGATTTTCCTCATCTTAATTACATTCATTTTGGTGATATAGGCTCCACTAGCTAGGTTATTTTTATTGTCCAAGCCTTGAGAAGGCAAAGTAAGGAAATATCAAATACTAGAGAGCATAGCTTTAATGTGAGAGGGGAAAAGTTTAAAGGACATGTGCAGGGCAATCTTTCTGCACAGAGGATAAGTGCCCGGAATATTCTGATGGGTGTGGTGGTGGAAGTAGATAAAATAGTGGCATTTAAGACGCATTTGGGTAAGGCCATGCATATGCAGGAAATGGATAGACATATGGATATGCAGGGAATGGAGTGATATGGATTATGTGCAGTTGGTCTTGGCATCATGTTCGGGACTGACATTGTGGACCAAAGGGCCTGTTTCTGTGTTGTACTGTTCGATATTCTATGTTCTAAACCTGCTTCTTGACCTGCTGTACTTCTTGCAGTGAAGATGTTGCCAGATTCCTACAAGGCAGAGATCCCCAAGATTTTGGCCTAGCACCAATAAATAATTATGCAAAATACAGCTAATTTATATAATTACCAACAGCTCTGCAGAGCTGGGTGGTGCCAAATGGAAGCCCAAAGATTAGAAAATTACAGTCAGCTGAATTTTGATGGGGTGGAATAATTAAACAGCAAAGGTAGACACAAAGTGTTGGAATAACTCAGCGGGTCAGGCAGCATATCTGGAGAAAAAGGATGGGTGATTTGGGTCAGGACCCTTCTTAAGACTCAGTATTTGACCATTCCTCACTCGGAGTTACTCTTTGAAACCAAAGTTTCTTTCTACACACCAATTAAGGAGTAGAGGGACGTAATTTCTTTCTACCCCAGGGAAGGTTCAATGCCATTCATAGCCATTGCTAATCTAGCCCAAGTCTGGAGAGTCTGATTTTGAAAAATCATTCTTGACTCTGGGCATTGCTGGCAATGCCAGCATATATTGCCCATCCCTCATGGGCCTTGTGAAGGTGGTGCTCAGTCATCTTGCACTGCTGCCTTTGTTCTGGTGACAACACACAGCTCATAGAATCATAGAGTGAGAATCAAATACACAGGACAAGGTGTTAAGAAGTCCCATGTGCCAGTAGGTGGGGAGCATTTCACGACATTCGTCGATTGTTGAGAGTGGTAGACGCTCAACATCGGGAGGGGGGGGGGGGATACGTATACGTATATCTTGGCCTGGGTAACCTTCAGGACAGTTGGGCACAGGACACATCATCAGTAGTGTACCCTTGCATCACTGGGTGTTTCGGCCTTTTAACACTATACACCCTCCACAAGGGCGGCCCGCTGCAGGATGATCAGCCCTCAGTGCGTGTCCCGTGTCAAACTGTCCCAAAGATTCACCATGACGTACTTGGGGCCCAGCATGGGTCTTTCCGCTTGAGCCAAATCCCACGGCTGCTTCTTTCAGCATTATCTGAGAGTGATCTTATGGTCTTCCGCAGAGTCTGACCGTGGATTCCAAGCTCCTTCAGCAGTCTGATGGTAGATGATGCAACAAATCCTCTGCATCCCACTTCAACTGGATAGACTTTGATGTTCCAGCCACGTTGCATTGCCTCTGCTGCAAGCTCTGCGTAGCGCAGCTTCTTACGCTCATAGGCCTCCTCAACAGAGTTCTCCCATGGAACTGTGAGCTCTATGATGTAAGCAGTCTTCTGTGAAGGGGACCAGAACACCAAGTCTGGCCTGAGGTTGGTTAAAGCAATTAAACCTCAGAGCTCAAACTTAGAGCCTGCAACAATAAGTCAGGATGGACTTGGACGGGAATCTTTAGATAATGGTGTTCCCACACACCCGTTTTCCTTGTCCTTAAGAAGTGCCAAGCAAAGATGAAAGAAAATGAAACCTAAGAATCTTCGAAGAAAACGACGAAACAGTTGATTATTGGACTCTTTACTTGCTGGCTGTCAGAGTAAATGGTAACAAATGTAACTACTTTCTGGGAAGATGACAGGAAGGAAGGGACGGCTAAGAGGTGCAGTGGTAGAGTTGCTGCCTTGCAGCGCCAGAGACCCGGGCTCTTTCCTGACTATGGGTGCTGTCTGTATGGTGTTTGTGCGTTCTCTCCATGGCAACGTGTGTTTTCTCTGGGTGCTCCAGTTTCCTCCCACACTCCAAAGATGTACAGGTTTGTGGGTTATTTTGGCTTCAGTAAAATAAAATAGTGAATTGTCGATAGTGTGTAGGATAGTGCAGTGTATGGGGATCGCTGTTTGGCGTGGACTCAGTAGGCTGAAGGGCCTGTTTCCACGTGAATCTCTAAACTAAAATTAAACTAAACATTAACCATTGGCAGATAGTTGTGAAGGTCGACCTTGGCCATTACTGTAGTATGCTGACTCCATCTACAGGTATGCCAATAAAATGGTGGTGTTTGCACCTTTTAAGGGCCTGTCCCACTTTCACGACCTAATTCACGACCTCTGTCGAGTTTGCCCTTGACTCATACTTGCAGCATGGTCGTCACAAGATTGTAGGAGGTCGTAGGAGGCCGTAGGAGGTCGTAGGTAGGTTGTGATGCTAGTTGTAGGTGCTTGTGGCATCAAGTAAGTCGGGGCGTTTTTCTAGCCTGATGAAAAATGTCCACGAGTAAAAAAGGTTGTGAATTAGGTCATGAAAGTGGGACAGGCCCTTAAGTTAAACTGCAGGGCACTATTTAACACAGGTCTTAAAAGCAGCTGGTGCATTAAGCCAATAACAACATAGAGCTCTTGCAATCCGTTCCAGGAAAGAGTTGCACAAGGTTCTACAAGCAATTACAACTGACCTATTCATTTGATTAACTAGTGTAAATGTTGAACACCATGCTGGCAAACCTAATCTGTGCCATCAAAGTTTGAAGCATCCATTCTAACTGATGTAAGAGAATTTTTGAATCAGAACTTTGCAACAGATTCTGGTTGTAGAGGAACTTGGGTATGCTCCCCTTAGTTAAAGTTTTTATTTAATCTGGAAGGAAGTTGCTTTTGATATATCTTATTCCATTGCTGTGAAAATATTGCACAAAGTTAATCTTCTCATGAATAGAATATGAATATTTATTTAAAAAGCCTTGACAATTTATAGCCATGTACTCAATTTTACTTTGTCATCTAATATAATTTGAACCCAGTTATCAATCTAAAACAATGGAAATATACTCATGATAAAATGGGAGATACATTTAAATTGCCACCAATTGCTACCATGACGCACAAGTATATCACAGTAAAACATAATAATTTAATTGATTTGATGACAAAGGATGAAAATTATGCTGAATTAAAAAAAATTGAAAATGCTGAAAGAGTTTGTTAACTTTATTGACTAAGTAGAACTAATGGTGTAATTTTTGCGGTTGGCTTGTTAATGTGCTCATGTAGAATTTTGGTTAGCAATGTGGCACATTTCTGAGAGCTGTGGCCTCACAACTCCAGTGACCTGGGTTCAATCCAACCCTGGTGCCGTGGAGTTTGCACGTTGCCCCTATGACCATATGCGTTTCCTCCCACATCCCAAAGATATGGCAATTTGGGTGGTTAATTGGCCATGTAAAATTATCCAAGTGGTAGAATTCAGGGAGGTGGGGAAGACAGGGTAGGAGTTGATGGGAATTAGATGAAAATACATTACAGTCAAAATTAATGGTGGAAATGGGTTCAAGATTCAAGATTCAAGAGTCAAGAGAGTTTATTGTCATGTGTCCCAGATATGACAGTGAAATTCTTGCTTTGTTTCAGCACAACAGAATATAGTAGGCATGACTACAGAACAGATCAGTGTGTCCATATACCATTATATAAATATACACACACATGAATAAATAAACTGATAAAGAGCAAGTAAACAGATAACGGGCTATTAATGTTCATAGTTTTGTCCAAGCCAGGTTTAATAGCCTGATGGCTGTGGGGAAGTAGCTTTTCCTGAACCTGGTCGTTGCAGTCTTCAAGCTCCTGTACCTTCTACCTAAAGGTAGCGGGGAGATGAGTGTGTGGTCAGGACGGATGGTGTGGGTCCTTGAGGATACTGCCAGCCTTTTTGAGGCAGCGACTGTGATAGATCCCCTCGATGGAAGGGAGGTCAGAGCTGATGATGGACTGGGCAGTGTTTACTACTTTTTGTAGTCTTTTCCGTTCCAGGGCGCTCAAGTTGCCGAACCAAACCACGATGCAACTGGTCAGCATGCTCTCTACTGTGCACCTGTAGAAGTTAGAGAGAGTCCTCCTTGACAAACTGACTCTCCGTAATCTTCTCAGGAAGTAGAGGTGCAGATGTGCTTTCTTAATAATTGCATCAGTGTTCTCGGACCAGGAAAGATCTTCAGAGATATGCACTCCCAGTAATTTGAAGCTCTTGACTCTTTCAACCATTGCCCGGTTGATATAAATGGGACTGTGGGTATGCATCCTACTCCTTCCAAAGTCCACAATCAGTTCCTTGGTTTTGCTGGCGTTGAGGGCCAGGTTATTGTGCTGGCACCATATGGACAGTCGCTCAATCTCTCTTCTATACTCTGACTCATCCCCATCAGTGATATGTCCCACAACAGTGGTGTCGTCAGCGAACTTGATGATGGAGTTCGCGCTATGACCAGCTACGCAGTCATGAGTATAGAGTGAGCAGGGGGCTGAGCATGCAGCCTTGAGGTGCTCCCGTGCTGATTGTTATCGAGGCTGACACATTTCCACCAATACGAACAGACTGTGGTCTGTGAATGAGGAAGTTGAGGATCCAATTGCAGAGGGATGCGCAGAGACCCAGTTCTGCGAGTTTGGTAACCAGCTTGGAGGGGATGATTGTATTAAAAGCTGAGCTGTAATCAATGAATAACAGCCTGACATATGAGTTTTTGTTGTCCAAGTGGTCCAGAGCGGAGTGGAGAGCTAGCGAGATCGCATCCACCGTTGACCTGTTGTGGCGGTAAGCGAACTGCAGTGGGTCCAGGTCTTTGTCGAGGTTATTCTGATGGATTAAATGACTTTCTTCTATGTCATGAGGAAATAAGGAAATATACATGGAAGGAGCTGCCAGAGGAAGTAGTTGAGGCAGATACAATAAAAACATTTTAAAGACACTTGGACAGGTACATGGATAGGAATGGTTTACAAAGATATGGACCAAATACTGGCTTGTTGAACTAGTTTAGATGGGGCATCTTGGTGGGCATGGACAAGTTGGATCATAGGGTCTGTTTCTGTGCTGTTGGACTCTATGACTTTGTAGTGGAAAGGTTTGTCCTGACTCAGGCCTACCATCAGATTTCTCTGTCCATGATGCATGTGCACCTACACTAACCTATTCCAGTAACAAAGGGTCTTCTCTATCTGGGGAACCTCTTGTGAGGAACAGCAGGTTCCATTTTTGAACAAGCTTTGTGGTCAGATCCTGAGGGTCCGGCCTGGAACTTCGTTGCAACACCCCAAGACTCCCTAACAGCACCCCTCTCTCAAAGCCATTGACTTTGTTTGATATTTTAAAACATTGCAAATCCATTTTGCAAAAACTCCTCTAAAACATCTTAAGGTATTTGCTAATAATTAAAAAAACAATTATAAAAAATATAGTGAATAGTAAATAAAAACAATAATAACCAACCAAACTGAGTGTGAAGAAGGTGTTGCGGCCCAAAATGTTGCCTATTTCCTTCACTCCATAGATGCTGCCTCGCCTGTTGAGTTTCTCCAGCATTTTTGTCTACCTTCGATTTTCCACCATCTGCAGTTCCTTCTTAAACATAAATAATAACCAACCTATCGTTTTTCACAGTATTAGTGACCTCATTAGAAAGTGTGCAATGATGCATCTTCAACCAACAATTCCTGGAGTAAAACCAGGTGGTGAGATGAGAAAGGGCTTCTGGCTTTGTTCCACAGGAGGTCACTGTTCTGTTGTTAGACTCAGCCATGAGTTGAAGGGTGGGGCAGGGACAAGGCGAGTGGATTCACCTGCTTCCCATCTGACTTCCAGCTCTCTCAAACATCAGGGTTTGGCTGATACGCATGGAAATCTAAGACAAGTAAATCTGCAGACACCAGATAGTCACTGGTTATGTACCCAATGAACTCAATCTGGGTCTTAAATTTGGCCAGTCCAATTTATGTGCATTATTGGTAAAGGTGCAGACTAATTTAATGCATTATATTTCTAGGTTTAGCATTAGGTTTAGCTATATTATTACCATGTGTACCAAGGTACAGTGAAAAGCTTTGTTTTTGCTATCTAATCAGATCAGATAATACTGTACATAAATACAATCAAGTCAAACTCAAGTATGATATATAGAGCAAAGATATTGAGTGTGTTCTATACTTACAGATGGAATAGAGATCTAAAAAAGTAGAGTAATTATATCAGATGATAGTAGATCCTTCTCTGGGAAGAGCATCCAAAGAGTCACCACACTCTAGCACCATCTTTCTCAACCATATGTGGTTTATATTATATGTGTTTTATATGAAATGCCTCCAAATGAATTGAATACATTTGAATTTGCCGACAGGTATCAGGTGATGTTGCTGGTTCTCCCAAGGTTGGTATTTATTGTCCATCCCTGGCTGATGATAGGTCTTCTCTTTGAACTGCGCCATTGAGATGATCTCCATTTTAATAATTTAATAAGGAGCAAATTAGGCCATTCAGCCCATCGAGTCTACTCCGCTATTCAATCATGGCTGCTCAATCTTTCCCTCTCAACCCCAATCACCTGCCTTCTTCTTCGCATAACTTTTGTCCCACTTACTAATCAAGAATCTGCCGATCTCCACCTCTGATGATGGTGCACCTATGAAACCGCTGGGCTGGGAAGTCCAGGAATATGACCAGTAATGATGAGGGAATTTCAATAAACTGCTCATATAAATGACAACATTTCAATACAGCGTCTCATTTATCAAGGCAGCTTTAATAAGACCCATTGTCAACTTGAACAAATGTTTAGCAACAAAGATGTGTTATATATTCACTGTTGTGTCCAATTCTTTCATCCACATGTGAATGATTTCTGTTATGCTCAAGACTCCAGAAACAAGGTTAAATAAATTACGTGCTTTTGGAAAAGTAACATAGATTATATTTAAAGAGAAATTTCACACAATCGACCTTATTATTTTTTACTTGAGTTTAGTTTAGTCATGTGTACCGAGGTACAGTGAAAAGCCTTTGTTCTGTGCTAACCTGCTAGCGGAAAGACAATACTTGAATCCAATCAAGCCATCCACAGTGTACAGATACATGATAGACAGAATAACGTGAATTAGAAATGTTGCTGTCGGAGCAGAGATTTGAAAGAGTGGAGTGATTGTAATGAGTGGTTGCAGGTCCACTTTTGTGATGAGCACACAAAGAGTCACCTGGGTTGGGCGCCATCTTGTCCAAGTAACCAAAAATGGACAGTGTGTTGATTCTAGCTGGGATTGCCAAAACTGAGTGAATGAAACTCTGAGACAAGTTGTGGACTCCAGCTTAAGTATCTTGAGCCAAGGTGGCTCCTCCTGTACCAACATTCCATTATTATTGGCCGCAGACCAAAGATAACAGGGATTATTGGAAGCTGCAGCCCCCCATCTTGGTGGATTGAAGATATGCTCAGAATAAAGTAAGAAGCACACCCTAATTACCTTTAGAAGAAACAAAGTTTAAAAATCTTATCATTATTCCTTCTCTCGTTTTTCTAACCGGGTTTATATATTTCTTTAAAAACAGGTTTATTTTTATAGCAAGTGTCGGCGATGTCATCAGAGGGGACAATGTGAGCAAACTACATTCACATCATTACACGGACTGGTGAATTTTTCAGTCCCAGCTGCCTTTGCTGTTTCAGGATGGTTTATTTTCTGAAAGTCTGTGAATACTATAAATGTCAATTAGAAATGAAATCCAGCCTATTTTGATGGCTGTTCCAATATATTCCGAATCTTTCTGGTGTTCTCCAGGGGACGGTGCTGATATATATTAATGATTTGGATTTGGCACATAAGAGCACAATTTCCAAATCTGTAGACGGTGCAATATTTAGAAATATAGTTAATAGGAGGCGTAAAATAATGGATTAAAGAGAAGGCAAACAAGGTTGTGGAATGTTCAGGGACATTGTAGATGGAATTGAATGCAGAAAGATGTGGTGATATATGATGTAATGAAGAACAAGAGCAAATAAGATGTACAAGGAACTGCAGATGCTGGTTTACAAAAAAAGACACAAAGTGCTGGAGTAGTTCAGCGGGTCAGGCAGCATGTCTGGACAACTTACATAGGCAACGTTTCGAGTTGGGACTCTTCCTCAGTCCAGTTGAGTTACTCAGAAAATAGGGTATGTCAGGTAAAGTTGTAACATCGGTGCAAGATTAAAAAGATCTAGGTCAGTGAAACTTTGTCAGTGATAGGGCAGTTTGAGGAAGTAGTTAAAATGAATCAGATGGAAAAAAAAACAGTTTAAATTTTATAAGAGACTGGTTTTGCAACGCCTGGAGTAATGTATTTGTTGCAATCACATTTAAGCAGGAATGTCAGCAGAAAGAGGGTGTCATACAGCTCAAAATTAAATAAAAAGGCAAACACAAAGAAAGCAAACAAAATTGCTGGTATAATTCCGCTGAGTTACTACAGCACTGTTTCTGTTGGTAAACTAGCATCTGCGGCACATTGTGTCTGCTCTAGCCCACGATGTCCATACTGACCATCAAATACCCATCTGTACCAATCACACTTACCAGAACATGGTCCAAAGCTTTCAATGCCTTGATAATTCAAGTGATTAGAGGCAGAGAGTTATACAGCATGGAAACAGGCCCTTCAGCCCAACTTTCCACACTGAACAACATGTCCCATTGAAACTAGTCCCACCTGCCTGTGTTTGGCCCATATCACTCCAAATCTGTCCTATCCATGTATCTGTCTAAATGCTTCTTAAACATTGTGATAGTACCTGCTTCAACTATCTCTTCCGACAGCTCGTTCCATACACCCACAACACTTTATGTAAAAAAGTTACCCCTCAGGTTCCTATTAAATCGTTCCCACCCCCACCTTTAATGATTAATCAGATATTTTAAAAATGTTGTTAAAACTCCTTTTTCTATTGCCTATTCAGGCAATAAGGTCCAAATTGCAGTTATCCTTGTGTGAAACAATATTTACCAGGTCCCCTGTAACTCTCACTCTCCTTAGTTTACATCCTTGGCTGTTAGATGTCTCTGTAAAGAGAAAAAATGTCTCGCTATCCACCATTTCTATGTACATGTTTCTTCTTATGTGCATATCCTGTTGGTTGGAATCATACGTAGCACAAAGCAAGATGCTCGTGGTGGTTGGAGATAAATTATTTCAGCCGCAGGACATCTCTGCAGATGTTGCTCAGAGCAGAGTCTAAGGTCCAACTATCTTACCGAGCAGGGCGGCATGGTGACGCAGCGGTAGAGTTGCTGCCTTACATTATGCAAGACAAACAGTAATTAGAGATGAACAATTAAATGCTGGCTCAGCCTGCTAGATCTACATCCCATACAGTACATAGAGCATAGAAAATACAGCACAAAACAGGCTCTTCATCCCACAATGTCCGTGCTGAAAGTGGTGCTAAATTAATCCAAATCCCACCATTCCCTGCATATCAAGCGCCTCTTAAATGCAACTATCGTATTCACCTTCTCCATCACCTCTGGCAGGTACTCTCTACATTCTGCCACACACATGAACTTTGCCCTTTACTATCTTAAAGCTATTTCCTCTTGTCCTTGACATTTTCACCCTGGGAAAAGGGTTCTGACTATCTACCCAATCTCATAATTTTACATACTTCTATCAAGTCTCTCCTCCAATTGACGTTCCAACCTCTCCTCATTGGTAATGTCCTCTAATCAAGGCAGCATTCTGATAAACCTCTTCCGCACTGCCTCCAAAACCTCCATATTCTTCCTGTAATGGGGCGACCATAATTGCACACATTACTCCATGAATGGCCTAACCAAAGTCCTATAAATCTGCAGCATTTTGTAACTCTTATGCTTAATGCCCTGGCTGATGAAGGAAAGCATACCATATTAATTCTTTACCACACTATCAACTTGTGTTGCCACTTTTAAGAAATTATGAACCTGGACCCAAAATCCCTCAGTACGTCACTGGCATTAGGGGTCTTCTCGTTAACCTTTCCCCTTACACTCGATCTTGAAAGAAAACTAGTCCCAATCAGCCTCCTCTGCCTCGAGGACAACTAGTCCAGTCCATCCAGTCTCTAGTCATGACTGAAGTAATCCATCCCAGGCAACATCCTGATAAATCTCAGCATCCTCCTCCATACCATCAGGTCCTTCCTATGGTACAGTATGGTGGTGCAGTGAAGAATTACTGGAATAGTTCCAAGAATGAGGAGATACAGTACAAAGAAAGCCTGGGAAATCTAAACATGATTTTGGAGCAGGGAAGATTGTGAAGCGATGTGATACACATGTTTTGGACTTACGAGATGCAGTGTTTTTAGAGACTTCGGCCCACCGAGTCCCAGTCGACCAGTGATCTACCCATTCACTAACACTATCCAGTACAAACTAAGGACAATTTTACAATTTTAACAGAAGCCAATTGATCTACCAACCTGCACGTCTGTGGCGTGTGGGTGGAAATCGGAGGACCCGGAGAGAACACACGGGGTTCCAGGGAGAACGTACAAACTCCAGACACACAGCACCCATAGTCAGGATCGAACCCATGTTTCCTTTGCTGTAAGGCAGCAAATCTACCGCTGTGCCACTGTGCCGCCCATGTTCACAATAAGTTGATGACAAGTAATTGGCCTGAAACATGAAGTCTGTTTCAGATGCTGGCAGATTACCTGAGTGGCATAAGGAGACACAATGGACTGCAGATGCTGGAATCTTGAGCAAAATACAAATTGCGGGAGGAACTCAATGGGCCAGGCAGCACCTGAGGAGAGAGACACAAGAAACTGCAGATCTGTGGATGGAAATGGACAGACGATGTTCCAGGTCAGGAACCTCTCTCAGACTATTGAAGGATCCCAACCAGAACCCTCGTCTCCCTATTTCCCTCCACAGATGCTATCTTGCCCGCTGAGTTCCTCAAGCAGTTTGTTTCATAAGCTTATGATGTTGTTGTTTCATTTATTGAATCTTCAATATTTTTCTTTTGCGGTATTATTCATGTTAAATGTTATTTAGTTGGAAGGAAATTAATTACATTGGAAGAAGGGTTGAGAACCAGAGAACACAGGGTTATGGTGAAGGAAAGGAAAGTGGTTCAAGAGATGATGTTAAGCTGGAAAGAGTGCGGAGAAGATTTGCGAAGATGTTGCCAGGACTTGAGAGCCTAAGCAAAAGGTAGATGTTGGGAAGACTAGGACTTTATTCCTTGAGTGCAGTAGGATGAAGGGTGATCTTATGGAGGTTTATAAGATCATGAGGGGAAACGATAAGCTGGATGCACAGAGTCGTTTACTCAGCATAGGGGAGCCAAGGAGCAGAGGACAGAGGTGAGAGGGGCAAGATTTAATAGACATCTGAGGGGCACCTTTTTCACACACAGAGTGATTGATATAAGGAATGAGCTGCCAAAGGAGATCAATGAGGCAGATACTATAACAACATTTAAATCTTATGGTCAGGTACATGGACAGGAAAGGTTTAAAGGGATATAGGGCAAGGCAGGTGAGAGATGGGGCATCTTGGTCAGCACAGGCAAGTTGGGTCAAGGGGCCTGTTTCCATGCTGTATGACTCTATGACTAAGAACATCTCTTTTTAATACATTAAAATGTTACCCCCCTGGATTATATTACAAGAGAGGGTGATAAAGGTAAATTCAACCACGGCTTTGAAAAGAAAATCTGATGGAATTTTCAAGAAAATAAAGTGAAAGGCAATGGGGAAAAGAAAGGAGAGGGAAGCTGCATTGCTATTGCAGGGAGCTAACACAGACTTGAAGGGCAGAATGGTCTCCTATTTATGCTGTTAGCATTCCATAATTCTATAATCTTGGAATGAGTATGGCACTAATGGTACAGTTGAGCATGTTAACAGTAAAGAATATATTGTTTGAAATTGCAATAAAATAAAATTAAATGTGCCTATTATTCAAAGGCAAAGTTACAGCAAATTTAATGGGATGAGAGCTTTGTTGCTCAATAAATGATATCTACATTTTGCAGCCTTTTTGATGAGTAAGAATAAAATACTGTTTCCATCATCAAGGTTGTTTTATGGAGAAAATAGAGATAAAGAGCAACACTCTCTGTGTTCTTTTGTTTGTTTCTGTTGCACATCTGTTTTGGCAAATTTTTGACTTAACTAGTAACTGAGGAGATTATATCATGTTCTGACTCTCGGGAGTTACCAAGGCGATGGTGTGAGGCAGACGAATTAACCGGCAATGCAGGAGCCAACACACTAATGGGATTTAATAATTTATACCTTGACTCATATTAATTCTCTCTGCCTCACACCACCAGATATAGTAACTTTTCTAAAGCAGCAGCTCAGTAAAATCACCCACACAAACATGATTTGAACCACAATAATAAAATTGAAAAGCAGATGATAGACTGAGTGCAAATTGTCTGCAATTGATGACTGTCTGTCTTTTCTGTCCTCTTGGAGTTTGCACCTTCTTTTCTGAAGGCGGTAGCTCGGAATGAAATAAATTACTCAGCTGCCTCTACATGGTCGCAGTTACAATCATTCACATGCAGTGCCGTATGGAGAGACTTGACAAGATGATAGAAGAGGAAGGGGCATCATAACCCCATTCTTATCGAATCTCCACATAACCAGATCCTTGAACGGGCATTTCTGCGTAGCACGATTACAATCACATTCCATTACAGAGTGGTCCATTACTAAGGATAATGCCAACACAGTAAAGAAACGCTTGAGAGAAACATAACAAGGGTGGGGGTGGGGTGGGGAAGGGTGGGGGTGGGGCGCTGGTGAATGTGGTCAATGGATTGTGCATGAAGCCACAGGAAGGTTTTGATAAGACAACATACTATCGCAATATTTAAGAAGCATTCACAAAGGTACATGTATAGGATAGGCTTAGCAGGATATGGGCCATATGCGGGCTGGTGGGAAGAGTGTCGGTGGGACATGTTGATCGGTGAGGGCAAGTTGGACCGGGGGACCTGTTTCCACGCTGTATCACTATGACTCTACTACAACACAAGCAATTATTGTTGAAGACTAAAGAATGTGCAGAGGGTTACCAATTTTGATTATATTAACTGAAAGTAAGAAAACTGAGAATGAGGCTATTAGGCTGTGTAATGATAGAAACGTAGAAACATAGCAAAATAGGTGCAGGAGTAGGCCATTCGGCCCTTCGAGCCTGCACCGCCATTCAATGTGATCATGGCTGATCATCCAACTCAGTATCCCGTACCTGCCTTCTTTCCATACCCCCTGATCCCTTTAGCCACAAGTGCCACATCTAACGCCCTCTTAAATATAGCCAATGAACTGGCCTCAACTACCTTCTGTGGCAGAGAATTCCAGAGACTCACCACTTTCTGTGTAAAGAATGTTTTCCTCATCTCGGTCCTAAAGGAATTCCCCCTTATCCTTAGACTGTGACCCCTTGTTCTGGACTCCCCCAACATCGGGAACAATCTTCCAGCATCTAGCTTGTCCAACCCCTTAAGAATTTTGTAAGTTTCTATAAGATCCCCCCTCAATCTTCTAAATTCCAGCGAGTACAAGCCGAGTCTATCCAATCTTTCCTCATATGAAAGTCCTGACATCCCAGGAATCAGTCTGGTGAATCTTCTCTGTACCCCCTCTATGGCAAGGATGTCTTTCCTCAGATTTGGAGACCAAAACTGTACGCAATACTCCAGGTGTGGCCTCACCAAAACCCTGTACAACTGCAGTAGAACCTCCCTGCTCCTATACTCAAATCCTTTCGCTATGAATGCTAACATACCATTTGCTTTCTTCACTGCCTGCTGCACCTGCATGCCTACTTTCAATGACTGGTGTACCATGACACCCAGGTCTCATTGCATCTCCCCTTTTCCTAATCTGCCACCATTCAGATAATAGTCTACCCTCATGTTTTTGCCACCAAAGTGGATAACCTCACATTTATCCACATTATACTGCATCTTACCATTCACTCAGCCTATCCAAATCACCCTGCAGCCTCCTAGCATCCTCCTCACACCTAACACTACCCCCCAACTTCGTGTCATCTGCAAATTTGGAGATGTTGCATTGAATTCCCTCGTCCAGATCATTTATATATATTGTAAATAGCTGGGGTCCCAGCACTGAGCCTTGCGGTACCCCACTAGTCACTGCCTGCCATTCTGAAAAGGACCCGTTTACTCCTACCCTTTGCCTCCTGTCTGCTAGCCAGTTCTCTATCCACATCAATACTGAGCCCCCAATACCGTGTGCTTTAAGTTTGTATGCTAATCTCTTATGCGGGACCTTGTCGAAAGCCTTCTGAAAGTCTAAATATAACACATCCACTGGTTCTCCCTTATCCACTCTACTAGTTACATCCTTGAAAAATTCTATCAGATTTGTCAGACATGATTTACCTTTCGTAAATCCATGCTGACTTTGTCCAATGATTTCACCACTTTCCAAATGCGCTGCTATCCCATCTTTAATAACTGACTCTAGCAGTTTCCCCACTACCGATGTTAGACTAACTGGTCTGTAATTCCTCGCTTTCTCTCTCCCTCCTTTTTTAAAAAGTGGGATTACATTAGCTACCCTCCAATCCTCAGGAACTACTCCAGAATCTAAGGAATTTTGAAAAATTATCACTAATGCATCCACTATTTCTGTGGCTACCTCCTTGAGTACTCTGGGATGCAGACTATCTGGCCCTGGGGATTTATCGGCCTTCAATCCGTTCAATTTACCCAACACCACCTCCCGGCTAACCTGGATTTCACTCAGTTCCTCCATCTTATTTGACCCCCGTTCCACTGCTATTTCCGGCAGATTATTTATGTCTTCCTTAGTGAAGACAGAACCAAAGTAGTTATTCAATTGGTCTGCCATGTCCTTGTTCCCCATGATCAATTCACCTGTTTCTGACTGCAAGGGACCAACATTTGTTTTAACTAGTCTCTTTCTCTTCACATATCTATAAAAACTTTTGCAGTCAGTTTTTATGTTCCCTGCCAGTTTCCTTTCATAATCTATTTTCCCTTTCCTAATTAAGCCCTTTGTCCTCCTCTGCTGGATTCTGAATTTCTCCCAGTCCTCCGGTAGGCTGCTTTTTCTGGCAAATTTGTATGCCTCATCTTTTGTTTTTATACTATCCCTGATTTCCCTTGTTATCCATGGATGCACCACCTTCCCCGATTTATTTTTTTGCCAAACTGGTATGAACAATTTTTGTACTTCATCCATGCAGTCTTTAAATACCTTCCATTGCACATCCACTGTCAACCCTTTAAGAATCACCTGCCAGTCTATCTTGGCCAATTCACATCTCATACCTTCAAAGTTACCTTTGTTCAAGTTCAGAACCCTTGTTTCTGACTTAATTTTGTCACTCTCCATCCTAATGAAGAACTCAACCATATTATGGTCACTCTTGCCCAAGGGGCCATGCATAACAAGACTGCTAACTAACCCTTCCTCATTACTCAATGCCCAGTCTAGAATAGCCTGCTCTCTCGTTGGTTCCTCCACATGTTGGTTGAGAAAACTATCCCGCATACATTCCAAGAAATCCTCTTCCTCAGCACCCCTGCCAATTTGATTCACCCAATCTACATGCAGATTGAAGTCACCCATTATAACCGTCTTTATCATTACAACAATGAGATAAATGATCAATTCGTGCGATTTTCACTTGATGTTTATTGAGAGATAAGTATTGACTAAAAAGTATGGGCAACACCCTTATACTCTTCATTTCCATGGTCTTTTTAATTACTGTATATCCATCCATGTTTATGCAACAAATTAACTTTGTATGTTGCTGGTATGCAAGGCTCAGCAGCGATATATTGCAACTTGTGCCATCTCTTTGTGTCGCTACTCTGCCTCATGAACTAAACACTGAGAACGAACCTGTATCTCGCACTGTGCTGTTCCACTGAAAGCACTGAGTAGGGAGTGATCAATACTGCAATAAAATGCTTCAAAGACATCAATTAAAAATAGAGGATTAAGTTGTAAATCATTGTCAGAATATTAAAGTCCATGTATTACACAACCTTTGGAGATTAACTACCTACTGTTTTCCAGTACATGTGCTTTTCTAACTCTATACAGATTCTGTAATCTACTCCCTAAAATCCAAGTAGTCCATTGGGAATAGATTTAAAAAAAAACAAGGCAACTGATTTTAGTCAGGGAAGCTGACAAGTTGCATTGATCAGCTACTTAATCACAAAACACTTTAGTCTTACATCAATCAATTATTTATTAAATTTCTTACCCTCGCAGTGTCTTAATAATAAATAACAGGCATCCAGGAATGAAAGTCAATGCTATCCAGCCCTGGCTTGGTGGCTTGGTTATTGGGTTTACAGTGGAGACCATCCAGGATTAATGGTAGGTTAGGTGGCAATGAGAGCACAGGTTACAGTTGAACTCTGACAATGCTTTGTCCGCGTGAGTAAGAAATCTTTGCAGAGCATGTCAGCAGCATTATAACATTGAAAGGCTGCTTTAGGATCATTAAAAATTGACTTAATTCCATAGTTTCTTGAAAACAAAAGGAGAACCAATTTTAAACGACACTAGAAATGTTATGTGCAGTCTGGCCAGCTGATCATAGGAAAGGTGTGCTTGTACAGGGGAGGGTGTACTGGAGATTCACCTGGATGCCTGAAGAAGGATCCTGATCCAAAATGTCGCCGGTTCATTCCCTCCACAGATGCTGCCACGGAGTTCCCCCCGCACTTTCTGTTTTTCTGAAGATGCCAGCATCTGCAGTTCCTTGTGTTGTCACCAGGATATCACTTGGGATATGAGGACTTTAGCTATGTGGAGAAATTGGAAAGGCTAGATTTATTTTCTCTGGTGTGAAGGAGACTGAGGGTGGTATATAAAATTATGAATGGCATAGATAGGGTAAATAGTCAGAATCCCTTTCCCAAGATAAGGGTATTCAAAAGCAAGAGGGCTGAGTTTTCAGGTGAGAGGAAGGATTTTTAAAGGGCATCTGAAGGGTACGTTTTTCACAGTGTTTGATATCGGGAATATGCTGCAAGTGCAGCTGGTGGAATTATATAAGATTAAAACAGGTTTAAGAGACAATTAGACAGACACTTAAATAGGCAAGGTATCGAAGGATATGTTTCTAATTCCGTCAAATGAGATTAGTGCAGATGGGCAAAAAGGTCAACACTGGATGTGGTTGGCTAAAGGCCAAAAGTCCTGTCTCTGTGCTGTACAATGCTATGACTTTATTATAATTGTATGGGTCTTTAACAATGAAGGCATTTTTGCAAGTTAAATGGAAGAGTAGTAAAATTTTAGTGAGCTGGGAATGATTAGTAATGCCATTACATGAATTGGACATTACTGATACAATTCAGTTCTATTTAATTGATTGATGTCAAGCATTTCATAAAAGATAAATGGTAACAAAAAATCTTTGGTTTGTTGTGAAATTTAACAACCAAGGAGCAATCGCTAACTATCAGACTAAATACAAGAGTTGATGAAAGATGAGAACAGTAGCTGGATATTTAAGAAATCTGAAGAAGGGTCCTGTCCAGAAACGTAACCTATTGATGTTTTGCAGGGATACTGGCTGACCTGCTTAGTTACACAGCACTTGGTGTCCATTTGTGTTAACCAGTTTCCACTGCTACATATTCACAACTGGTTAGTCAGTTAATGAAGAAAAAGTTATGGGTGATATCTTCATTGGAATCTGATAACCCATGGAATACCTGGGAGTTTACCTGGACAGTAAACTGGACTGTTCCAGGAACGCTGAGGCCCTGTACAAGAAGGGACAGAGCCGGCTGCACTTTTTGAGAAGGCAATGCTCCTTCAATGTCTGCAGTAAGATGCTGCAGATGTTCTACCAATTGGTGATAGCCAGTGCTGTTGTGAAGCCTGGGCAGCAGGGTGAAGGTCGCGGACGCCAACAGGATTAACAAGCTCATCAGGAAGGCTGGCTCCATCCTGGGGGAAGAGTTGGATTCATGGGGGGTGGTCTTGGAGGGGAGGATGCTTCTCAAACTGCGGAGCATCTTGGACAAGACAGCTCAACCCCTCCATGACGCACTGGTCAACCTGAGGAGTACCTTCAGCAAGAGTCTGGTTCCACCAAGATGCAGGACAGAACGCCACAGGAGATCCTTTCACCGTGTAGTTATCAAACTTTACAACTCCTTCCCCTTGTGTCGTGGGATAGACTGAGACTGAGACTGACCCCACGCCCTCTCCCCAATCTTTGCACATCCCCAATCCTCTCCACTCGTCACTTTAATTTCATGTTTCATGTACCTTGTGATATTATTGCTCTGTTGGCAATTTCCCTCCTGGGATAAATAAAGTTCTATCGTATCGTATTGTATCGTATCATACCACATTAACCTACATTTTTCACTTAAAGCCGATTGTGTGTTTATCGTAATATGAAGCTACTGTATCACCAAGCCACACACAAATGCCTAACAATCTCTCTGGTCTCTTTCATGTGCTAACTGGTCTCTGAACCATCTGACAAAGTAGGCAGTAAACCAGACCTGTGCTAATTATATTGGTAAAGGCTGAATGTAATTGGTGTGACGTGCCCATGTTTACAGCAGGCACTCTAGGCAAACAATCAGCTTAATGCCTACTTCATATCTGGACATGGAGGCCAGACTGAGGCTTTTCACCTCAAAGCCAGTTTCCTCAAAGATAGTCAATGCATAGTGCACTCAATACAATCAGAAAGGATTGCTGGTGTCCTCTACGAAAAGGATAAAGATTCATAAATAAAGAGTGCAGAACTTGAAGGATCAAGATTGTTCTGTTCAACAACTAATTCCCTAAGCGTGGCTGGCATCCAGCCATCTTTCCAGCATCTTTCTGATAAAATACAGCCCTGTTTCTACTTTAGACTTTAGTCTTTAGGCTTTAGACTTTAGAGATGCAGTGCGGACCACTGAGTCCACACCGACTTGCGATCATCCCAAACACTAACACTATTCTACACACTAGAGACAATTTTACACCCTACCGAAACCAATTAACCAACAAAGCTGCACGTCTTAGGAGTGTTGAAGGAAACTGGAGCACCCTGGAAAAAATAACGAGGTCACGGGGACAATATACAAACGCCATACAGACAGCACGCATTGTCAGGCTCGAACCCGGGTCTCTAGCGCCGTAAGGAAGCAACTCTATCGCTGCTCCACTGTGCTGCACCAAACGGCGATCTTTTCTAAGCTAGTACTGCCTCCACTGCTCTCCTGCCCCAACATCTGCTAACCAACTCTCCCACCTGCATCTTCCTGCCAAATACCATGCCATTCGCCTTCTTCCTGACATAACCAACTACTCCCACATTCCAATTCAGACCCAACATTGAACGCTGTGGTTGATTATTTAGACTATTTTTCATTGGAGGTGAATTTTTTCAGGACATTATGTGATGTGTCTGTTATTGCCATTGATCAGCTCATTGCTGAAGTTGAAACAAGGATCTGCAGATGCTGGTTTACCAAGAAAAGACATAAAATGCTGGAGTAACTCAGCGGGTCAGGTAGCATCACTAGAGAACATGGCAAGGTCCTTTTTGGGTTGGGACCCTTCATCAGACCTCACAGAACTCCTATCAAAGATCTCATAGACCTCCCATGGCCTCGGTCTTATTGCATCCATCCGTAGAGCATGAAATAGTACAGCACAGGAACTTACCCTTTGGCCCACAATGTATTTGCTGAACACAATGCCAAGTTAAACTAATCTCTGCTGCCTGCATGTGATCCATACCCCTGCATTTCCTGCATGTCCATGTACCTATCTAAAAGTCTCTTTTATATCTGCTTCCATTGTCACTGTTCTCTCTACTACCTCCATCACCACCCTTGCAGAGCATTTTATGCACCCACAACCTTCTTTTGTGAAAAACTTACCCCGCACATCTCCTTTACATTTGCCCCTCTGACTGTAAAGGTATACCTTTGACATCCCCCCCCCCCCCTCCCGGGGAAAAGGCTCTGCCTGTTCACTCTAGTATGTTTCTTATAAGTTTATATATTTCTATCGGGTCGCCCACTAGTGTTGGATGTTCCAGAGAAAGCAATCCAAGTCTGTCCAACCCCTCCTTATAGCTAATACCTTCTAATCTAGGCTGCAACCTGATCAACCTCATCTGCATCTTATCGAAAACCTCCACATCCCTCCTGCAATGGAGTGATGGAGCTATGGACTGCTTCACTCACTTTGCAAATGGAATTGAAACATCAGAAACACCCCAATTCTGACTTTATGTTGGAGATAAGATCATTGACTGAGTGCCTTCCATTTGTGTACGTCTTTGATACGTGAAGATAAAAATGGATATCACTACTGAGAAATAAATTTTGGGCAAGGTTGTAAGGCTGTGTTTAAAGATGGAGACAATGATGGTGTTTGAGTGATATGGTTGGACTATAGTATAGGATTTCATTGTGTGGGCCTAAGATAATGTTAACACATTTATTAAGTTCGGAGCAAAGGAAGATGGATCATTTTAGCTTTAAAGTTAAGCATTTAATTTGGATAATTGTCTATAATTTTTCAAGACATATTTCTGATCAATATAGAAACAGACACTGAAAGGTAATTCAAGTATGCATGATTAACATATTGGAAGATATCATAAAATTAAAGCTTCAAGAAATTAGCTGCACATCGTTCTAATTTTATTGCAGTAGTCCTGCACTAATGTGTAGAGTTGGTACATGCAATGTTGAGATGTTCCTACATGAACTCTAGATTGAAATTCTGATTGTTTTCTATATTTCCAGCGTCTGGTGTAAACAGCAGAGTGACCTGGCTGACTGAGAATAGAAACTCTGTGACTATTTCCACTAAAAAAATGGAAATTACTGTTTTATAAAAGAGAAATCTGCAACACATATCATTGGATGGCAGTATATTCTATGAATCTTAATGCATGGTTCATTAAAATAAAATTACATTACAATTATGATTAATTAGATTAAACTTATGAAACTGTGTATTAGTTGCCTCAGAAAAAAAGGAATGATGGATGACGAAGCCTGGTGATAAGTGAAGAAAGCGACCAAACTAAATTGAATGTGTATTCATCCGTTCTCTCTTCATAAGTAATGATAAATTGAGCATGTCACATTTAACAATGGATGTCTGGTTTTAAATACAATCTCCACTTCTGGTTGTTAATGCACAGTGGCAGGGATCACAGTGTATGTCTCCGGCCAAGTCTAAAATTTGCCCTTGCTTCCTTGTTTATGTACCCGTACAAAATTGTATTCGTGTGAAAGAATTTAGCTGCAGACAATGTGTAAGACTGGAATTGCCAAGAACAAATTTTAAAAATGCTAACTTATTACATTGACATGAATTGAACATGTACCTGGTTTAAATGTGCTATGAACTGTGGTGAAATTTAAAATATATTACCTGATCTCCCATGACGTTGGTCAGTTGTGCTTCATGATCCATAAATTGAACTATCAATTTTGAGAATAATTTAGAATAAAAAAGGGATATGCAACTATCCATAGGTCACATGTACGAAGACGATAGGCAGCTAATTATAATTGTTCCACATTACATTTGTGGAGTTCAACTATCCTACTATTAGTCCAGGCTGCTTAATCTTCTCAAGTGCATCCTTGCCGAATACAGGCAAACCATTTGGATTCTGTATATGTGTGGTGGGAACCAGAAGGCAAAAAGTTGATATGTTTTATTAAAATAATTAGCCTGCAACAGGCTTGTTCTTTTTTTCCGTGTAGCTGCTGTTCAAAGTAGAAATTTGATTGTGGATGGGTGAGAAAGACATCCCGGCATAAATAGGTAGGACATCCTAATGTAAATAATGGCTGCAACTTAGACTAACTGTGGCCACTTGGTGGAGACAGGGATGAGCAGAGTAGCTATGCTGTTTTCTGTATGCTCACAATATGAATAACTGCACAGTAAATCCAATCTACTATGAGCCATATTTCTATTTGTCATGTTTAATGGATAATAAAAAAATATTCAGGATATTTTATGTCACCAGAATGCAGAGCATACAATGAATGTTTACAAATTAATTAAGCACAAAGTAAATTTTAATTTTGGGGTTGTACATGTTTGTGTGATTAATGATAGACTATGGTAAAATCCCATCCATAGCTTCTTCCGAAGGCAGTAGAAGTCGATGAACAACAGAGAGACAGAGGAGCGAGAATGATTTGATGAAGTTGAACAGGTTTTATCGCTTAATGTCTGCTTCATTGTTTCAACAGTGCACAGGACTGTAGTGTGTGTGATAGCCCATGGTGCATGTTAAAATCAAGTGACAACAATCTTACAGTGAGCTCCATGTAACGGATACTTGGAATTAAACACTACAACAAAGATTTCTGACTGGCTCTGTATCTTACATTTGTCTGCATCTAATGTTTTATTTGTGGTTTTATTTAATGCTTCCCTAAAACAGGAATATATTTTGTTGGCCATTAATAAAATGGACACCTGCTGGTAAATTGTGTTTGAAGTCACTGAAATGACTCACTGTATCATCACCCACTAGAAGCTATGATTGCTGAATTACAGTACTTCAGGTGGTTTTAGTGTAAAATCCATTGCACGGCTGTTTTAAATCTTGCACAGTGGTCATTTATTCACCCTGCACATTCATCTGTTCTCTGCAGGTCTCTGGGGACAAGTTTGAAAAAGCTATTCTTTTCTTCCAGATGGCTATTAGACCCATCTTCCAATGACCGTGGTCTAGCTTCATGGAAAGTGCTCCTTAATGGTGGAGATGTACTTCAGTAATGCCACGCAGGCCACTTTTCAAGTAACATTTCACAGTATTGATTCGAGTTTAGTCCATAAATAGAGGCAAGGTAACCATTCAGGAAATTCTACGCCTGTGGGAGATGTGCCTTCCACAGGCTGAGTTGATGGTTAAGTAAATGCTTGCTTCACCTCTCTCTAAAAAGGAAATGTAATTGATAATTTATTCATTTCAGTTTACCGGCAAGTGATAAAACAAAAACAAAGCTCCTTTCTCACTTTTTATCCCTGCCCATAGCAAGTAGGAAAGCAAGCAACATGTCTGAAGAAGGGTCTCGATCCGAAATATCACCTATTTGTTTTCTCCAGAGATGCTGCATGATTGGTGAGTTACTCTAGCTGTTAGTTCCATTAACACGTTATTCCCTATTGCAAGAGAGTTGGAATAAGGAAGAGTCAGGAAGCGATGACACAACTCAATGGGAAAGGGGGTAAAATAAAATTGGCTTTGTGTAGGATTGATTTAAACATGTGCCTGATGGTTGGTGTGAACCCAATAGGCTGAGGGGCCGGTATTTGCACTGCATGGCTCTATGGCTTTGTCTGCAAGGAAATTGTTGAAAGCACCTCTGGATTATTGCATGCAACGCTGCTCTCAACTTCTCTATGTGCTCTAGTTCTTGATTCTCCTACCCTCGGAAAAAAGACTATGACCATTCACATTTTCTATGTCTCCCAAGATTTTATATACCTCCATAAGGTCGCCCCTCAGCCTCCTATGCTTCAGGGATAAAAGCTTCAGTCTGCACAGTCTCTCCTTATAACTCAAGCTCTCCAGTCCTGATAATAACCCAGTGAATCATTTCTGCAATCTTTTCTGCTTAATAACATCCTTCCTATAGCTTAAGAAAGAACTGCAGGAAACTGGAAAAATAGAAGGTACACAAAAATGCTGGAGAAACTCAGTGGGTGAGGCAGCATCAATGGAGGGAAGGAATAGGTGACTTTTGGGTCTCGACCCCGAAACTTCACCTCGTCCTTGACCAGTAATGCACACAATACTCCAAGTGCATTCTCACCAGTGTCCTGTACATTTGTAAAATGACACCCTAACCCCTGCACTCGATGATCCCATCAATAAAGCCACGCCATGCACCTTCTTCACCAACCTGTCTACCTGTATCAACACTTTCAGAGAACTATGTATGTCTACCCCTAGGTATCTGTTCTACCACACTCTCCACGGCTCTGTGTCTAGAATTTCTGTATTCCAAAGGTAATTAGGCTAGTATGGTGGCAAATGAGGAAATATTGAAGGTGAATAATTTAAGACATTGTTGAATATTGGACAATGGCAGATATATACAGGGAATTTAGTCAAGGGAATTTAGTCAAGAGTCAATAGCGTCTTATTGTCATTTGTACCCAAACAGAACAATAACATTCTTCCTTGCAGCAGCACAACTAATTTATAAACTCCATTTTCAATAGATAATGTAATAAACAGACAAAAAAAGTTCAATCAATAAAAAAATATATATAATGCTAAAATAAAACAAACCTTGAAGTCCCTAGTTTGAACACAGTTTGCAGTTCAATGTTTAGCTAACCTTCGTTGTGTTCAATAGCTGGATGGTTGTTGGGAAGAAGCTGTTCCATAAACTGAACTTCACCGTTTTTCAGACTCGTAACCTTTCTTCCCAATGGCAGGAGTGAAATGAAGCATAGCTAAGGTGATATGGGTCTTTGATGTTGCTAGCTGCATTTTTGAGGCAGCATCTCCTATAGATCCCGCCGATGATGGGCAGGTCAGTACCCATGATGAATCAGGCAGCGTTCCCACTTTTGTAATCTCCTTAGTTCCTGGTTGTTCGAGTTGCTGAACCAGATCATGATGCAACTGGTCATTATGGTGTCCACTGTATGCCTGCCTATGTTAAAAGGAGGACATCCTTAGTCTTGATTGTTGTCACCCTGTGGAATGTGGATGTTTGATTATTTTTCTTTACAAGAGCCCATTCAGTGTGTAATGGGACAATGGAAATCTATTCAGAAAATCATGAAATGTGGACAGATATAATGGCTGAGGACTGGGTATTGACTTGGAAGCAGGAAGGGGCGGGGGTGGGGATTTGCTTTAAATCAGCTGATTGGGATATTACAGTTTTCTTCTCGTTTATATATTTCTTGTCTTACCTACTGACAAGCTGATTGACCAGACGGATAAGAAAGGTCCTGACTCAAATTGTCACCTATCCAGTCTCTGCAGAGATGCTGCCTGACCTGCTAAGTTATTCCAACACTTTGTGTCTAGATTGATGAGATGACTGATCGTTGGCTGGGAAATAAGCAACACACCAGGTCATAGGGTGCGAGGCAACTGGTTAGGCTGTGGGGTGGGAAGGATTATGGAGATTGGTTTAGTTTACTTTAATTTAGAGATACGGCGTGGAAACAGGCCTTTCGACCCATTGAGTCCATGCCGACCAATGATCACATGTACATCAGTTCTATGCTATCCCAGTTCTGCTTCCTACACACTACAGGCAATTTACAGAAGCCAATTAAGCTACAAACCTGCGTGTCTTTGAAATGTGGGTGGAAACCGGAGCACCCGAAGAAAACTCACGTGGTCACAGGGAGAATGTGCAAACTTTGCATAGATAGCACGCACAGACTGGATTGAACCCGGGTCTCGGTGCTGCCAGGCAGCAAGTCTATCACTGCACCACTGGTGCTTGTGGATGGAGACTAATTGTTTGATCATATGGCTATTACAAATTTTGAGGTGGAGCTCCAGTTTTAAGTGAGTAGATAGATGTTAGTGGTGGAGGTGAGCTGATACCCTTACAAAGGATAAGAGATGCTCGTTGAATGGGAGGAATTCAATCTAGGAATGTCATGGAGTCATACAGTGCGGAAACAGGCCCTTCGGTCCAACTTACCCACACCGACCATCATGCCCCATCTACACTAGTCTCACCTGCCTGGGTTTGGCCCATATCACTCTAAACCTGTCCTATCCATATACCTGTCCAAATGTTTCTTAAATGTTGCGATAGTACCTGCCTCAACTACTTCCTCTGGCAGCTCGTTCCATACACCCACCACCCTTTGTGTAAAAAAGTTACCCCTCAGATTCCTGTTAAATCTTTCCTCCTCACGTGAAAAAATTGAGACGTGATAAATTCCAAGGGTTTATTGGGGGTTTGCTTCGCCTGGCTGGCAAGCAGATTGTAAATGCATGCCTTTCACATGCTGCCGTTCACGCCTTCCACATGCTGCCAGGCTCCCTGTGGCTTGATCAAACTGATTTTACAACCTCATTAAAATATTCAAATCACAATCCTCCTTCATTTGGTTATTTAAATATTTTACTTTGGCTGTCTGCTGCTAAGCCTCTGTTAAAATCAGATGTGAGTGAATTAGATTCTTGGTCTGGATTTTAATTTTTTTAAGGATCTTATCTTCACTATCTACAATACCATCCACATATGTGTCATCTGCAAATTTGCTAATCTTGTCATGTATGTTCCCATCCAAATCATTGATATAGATGACAAACAGCAATGGGCCTAGTACTGAAGCCTGAAGCACACCACTTGTCACAGGCCTCCAGTCCAAGAAACAACCTTCAATTTCAATTTCAAGTTCAAGTTTGTGTTTATTGTCACTTAAGCAATTCAGGTACAGTGAAATTTGAGTTACCCTCTGCTTCCTTCCATGGAGCCAATTTTCTATCCAATCATCTATCTCTCCTTGGATCCCATGCACTCTAACCTTCCAGAGCAGCCTACCATGCAAAACCTTGTTGAATGCCTTGCTGCAATCCATCTGATATCTAAACCTCTGCCCTGATCAATATTTTTGGTCACATCATCAAAATACTCAATCCAATTTGTGAGACACCACCTCGCATGTACAAAACCATGCTGACTACCCCCATTTCAGCCCTTGTCTATCTCAATGCATATTTTAAAGTACTGTGGACTCTGTTATACTCCCCCATCCCCCAAATCTCTGATGTATTTTCCTCTGACAAGAGACTCTGTGCTCCCAGCTTCCGACCTGTTCTGTGGGACACCTCCATTTGTTGCCATCAACATAACTGTGTTGGGAGCAACACAAGGCGCATGCACTGGCTCTCTTCATGATTAGAGGTCAGAGGAACTTGATGTTAATTTTATCCCATCATGTTCAGAAATACACACATCAAGAGACATGACTGCCATCACAAGAACATGAAAGGGTAAAGATGATTGTTAAAAGCAACTCTATCCACGTGTGATGAGACTACCAATTATTTAATCTGCATAAACAATTACACTAATTCAGAATGCAGAGTCTTGCAACTGCATATAGTCTTTTACCAGAGTAGCGGAATCAAGAACCAGAGGGCATAAGTTTAAGGTGAGAGGGAAAAGATTTAATAGGAATTTTAGTAGGCAACGTTTTCGACACAGATTATGGTGGGTATATGGAATGAGCTGCCAGAGGAGGTAGTTGAGCCAGGTACCATAAAAACATTTAGAAGTCATTTGGATAGGAAAGGTTTAGAAGGAATTGGGCCAAACGCGGGCAGGTGGGACAAATGTAGTTGGAGCATCTCAGTTAGCATGGACAAATTTGGCCAAAGAGCCTGTTTCAATGCTGAATGACTCTATGACACTGTGGTAAAAGGAGTCTAACAGGAATGTAGTAGACCCAAAGGATAGTGTTGCAGATTTTGCAAAGAACTTCCAAAATCTCTTTGTAGTGGGGCACCAGATTTAACACTCCTATGTAGATCGGCAAACAAGTAATTCCTGAAAGGTTGACTACTCTTCATGAGTCTTCCCCCAATTATGCTTTGTCGATAGGCAGTTCGTGAAGTTGAGTGGTTGGGTGAAATGTTGTAACAGGTGGGTCAACTTGAAGAATCTGTGCCAATTTTAATCTGACCCAGGACCCGAAGAAGTTCACTATTTATTTGAATGCAGAGGGATGACTGCCAGAGACCAAGCTAAGTAATTCCAATTTTTGGATTAATTGAAGTTAATTAAAACCTTTCTAGCCTTTGTTTATTTTAAATGTTTTTTTTTAGTTATTAAAAAATATATATATTTAAAGTGTTGCTCCTGTTAAATAATTGGATCTTAAACACCACAGACTTTCATTTACACAACCTTAATTTTCATGAACTGATAATTTAAATTACACCATTAAACAGAGCATAGCTTTGTGATCTGTTGAAGTAAGATCTAGAGGGATACATGTTATGTGCATGTAGGTAAGTGATGGTCTTGGCATGATGTTCAGCACTGGCACTGTGGGGTGTAGGGTCTATCCTTGTGCTGAACTGTTCTATGTTCTAAGGTGATAGTTGCCCAATATGCAGGAAGGTGGTTTGTTATGGGATTTCTGACTTTCTCATAATCATTACCAGTTTTGTGACTGAGTTTCCAAGGTTCTTCTTGAGCCCCTCTTAGATAGTTTAGTGTAGAGATACAGCGAGGAAACAGGCCCTTTGCCCCACTGAGTTCACGCTGACCAGCAATTCTACCCCATACATTAACACTATCCTACACACGAGGGACAATTTACAATTTTACCAAGCCAATTAGCCTACAAACCTGTACTGTGTGTCTTTGGAATGTGGGAGGAAACCGGAGCACCCAGAGAAGACCCACGCGGTCACGGGGAGAACGTACAAACTCCATACAGACAGCATCCGTAGTCAGGTTCGAACCAGGGTCTCTGATGTTGTAAGGCAGCAACTCTACCGCTGCACCACCATGAGACCCTCTCTGCTCACCTAGGACATCTGCAGCAAAACCTTTTCATGGTCTTTCAGGATGTACATAATTTTGCTGAAACGTTGGAGCAGAATCCTTATGAACTTTACTCACAATCTTGTCAGACAAAGCAGACAGTAAAATCCATACCCTTGTGCCCGAGCCCTCAGTGATGTCGCTTCCCAGTACAACATATCACAGCACAGCAAAAAAATCCAGGGGGCGCTGGACTGCCAGCAGCCTCTGCCTGCAGCCCGTTTGTTTTTCCACCTTTTTTTTATTTTTAGTTAGTTTAAAGTGTGTTTTTTGGGGAAACTTTAACTTTTCTATGTGGGGGAGGGGGGCAGGGTAAGGGGGAAACTGTTTCCCAGTCGCTTCCTGGCGGGGACGCGACTATTTCTCCGAGTCGTGTCCTCGCCCCCCACCTCGCGGCCTACCTCCTGGATCGGAGCGGCCTTTCCTGCCGGGGACCGGGGACCGGACCAGAGCTGCAACAGCGACGGCGGCGCTGGAGTCACCACGGAGCGGGCGATGCCTACCTGGGTCGCCGTTTGAGCTCCGGAGCGTTGGGCCGCCGCTCCAACATCGTGGAGCTCTGGTTTAGAGAGCTCCCAACGCGGGCGGCGCTCACCGTCATCGTGGAGTCCTGGGGCCCTTTGCCGAGGGCCTCCAGCGTTGTGTCTCCACCCGGCGCGGCCAGTGGACTTTGGGAGCCCCGGACTACGGTAGGAGGGGGCCGACTCGGGGTCCAGGCAGCTGAGGACGTCCCCCAGCCCCGACATCGGACTTACATCACCTCGGGGAGCGGGCCTGAACACCGGGCCGCCCGTTGCGGCGACTGCAGGGGGCTCGGGGAGGCCCCCGACCACGGTGAAACAGTGGGGAACATCAGGGGAAGAGACTGACTTTGGTGCCTTCCCACACAGTAGGACATTTTGACCCTGCTGTGGGGGGATGTTTTATGTTGAATTCTATCTACTTCATGTTGTGTTCTCTATTTTTTTTTAATGTATGGCTGTATGGCGATTTAATTTCGCTGTGCCAATTGGCACAGTGACAAATAAATGCATCTCATCTCATCTCACTAAAGGATGCTGCCACTGTGCCCTGCATTTCAACCACTATTCTCTTTATCAATCTTTTATGAAGCGAATTGCAGTAAATAGTATGATGCAGCTCTTGAATTTTTCACAAGTTAAATACAAATCGTTTGAAATCAGTTCTTCGACCTTCCGATATTAGAATCAATGATTTGAGTGGATGTGTATCTGCTTTGGGTATTATTAATGAGCTCCAGCTCGTGTCTTTTCAAGATGATAAACATGGACACACATATGGAAAGCTGTATTTATCATCGGCATTGCTCTCTACCGAGCAAAAACACAAATCACCAGTAATATAAAATGAGTATTGTGGAAAACTGAGGTTTATGGGTGAAAATGAGATGATGGAAAATTCAATTTAAGTTATTTTAAACTTTATGCTCTCTCTCTCCCTCTCTCTATCGATCACCAACCGGAATGGGCTGGATTTTTAAGACATTCTGCCATCAGTTAATGTTGCACTGCGTCTGGCATTCAGCACAATTGAGTCATGAGTCTTGAGCGTGTTTAATTGTCATATGTGCTAACAATGGAACCATGAAATTCTTATTTACACCAGCTTAACAAGACCGTCAATGGACAATATATGTTTTAATTGGTATATTAATAACTGTAAAATTAGTGCAACCCCCCCCCCCCTCCCAAGTCTTTAGTGCAACCAAAGAGAGCCCATAGAGTTCATGGTTGCTGAGGCTAGTGTTGTGTGCGGTCCAAGAGCAATTGATGGGGAATTTTGCCCTTCTATCCCATACCTTTGCAATAAGATGTTATCTTATTGTTGGAATAAGATGACAACTGGTCTCTTGGCTAACAGCAATGAAGCCAAGAGGTCTCTTGACAATTAAGTCCAGAAAATAAACCACAAATTTCCTGTCAAGTTCAGCACTGTGTACATCAAGCCATTACACAGACTTAAAATCCAATTTGCGATGCAATAAAAATGAAATTTAGAACAGTCATTTCAACTGATCACAATGCACAGATTTGAGTTCTATCAAATACCAGCACCCTTGCACTGAGACTAATATTTGCTTTTAACATTTTCCCCTCAGAAAAAGAATGATCGGAATATCGTAGCCATTGGGATGTCAGGACTTTCATATGAGGAAAGATTGGATAGACTCGGTTTGTACTCGATGGAATTTAGAAGATTGAGGGGGGATCTTATAGAAACCTACAAAATTCTTAAGGGGTTGGACAAGCTAGATGCTGGAAGATTGTTCCCGATGTTGGGGGAGTCCAGAACAAGGGGTCACAGTCTAAGGATAAGGGGGAATTCCTTTAGGACCGAAATGAGGAAAACATTCTTTACACAGAGAGTGGTGAGTCTCTGGAATTCTCTGCCACAGAAGGTAGTTGAGGCCAGTTCATTGGCTATATTTAAGAGGGCGTTAGATGTGGCACTTGTGGCTAAAGGGATCAGGGGGTATGGAGAGAAGGCAGGTACGGGATACTGAGTTGGATGATCAGCCATGATCACATTGAATGGCGGTGCAGGCTCGAAGGGCCGAATGGCCTACTCCTGCACCTATTTTCTATGTTTCTATGTTTCTATATTGTTTGATATAAACTCCTGGTTTAGGTTAAACAGGCCTGCCTTTAGTCAGAAACCTCCACGAGTCACAAGTACACTAGATTTTATGTCACAAGAGGAAGGTTGTCAAATCCTTTTTCTCAGACTAACTGTTTAAGTACAAATAAACCAACAAACAGATAGATAGATAGATAGATAGATAGATAGATAGATAGATAGATAGATAGATAGATAGATAGATAGACAGATAGATAGATAGATAGATAGATAGATAGATAGATAGATAGATAGATAGATAGATAGATAGATAGATAGATAGATAGATAGATAGATAGATAGATAGATAGATCGATAGATCAATAGATAGAGGCAGAGTTGGTTTTCTACCAAGTAACTGGTTAATAGAAATTAGAGTCTTTCATAGTATTATGGGACATGGCAATCAGTCAATTATTGTTTAATATGTGATCAATGTTGTTAATACGAAGCCATTACAGCTAAATGGAACACGTCCCTTCAAAAGCAAAGGATAAAAAAGACAAGATCATCAAAAGACAAGTTTTTAGTAATATTGTTTGGTAAATATTGATCAAGAATCTCTTTTTGTATTGTATCATTAGACTAATATTCAGCTGAGGGGGTTGCTGAAAGGTCTGAGTGGCCTGATTGTAACACCTTAAAATGTAACATCCTATCTGTCACAATTTTGCTCTTGCTAAGTTTTTGATTCAATACCTTCTATTCCCACTGAGAATCCATATTCTCACTGCCACAGACAACTATGGAGGTCAAGTCAATGGATATTTGTAAGGTTGAGATATCAGGGGTTATGGGAGAAAGGCAGGAGAATGGGTTTGAGAGGGAAATATAGACCAGCTATAATTGAATGGCGGAGTAGACTTGATGGGTCAAACGGCCTAATTCTGCTCCTAGAAGTTATGGAACTACTGAATGTAAAGAGTTTCTGTCCATTATGCTCTAGACCTTCAATTAGATTTAAAAAATATATTTATTTACTTACAGCAACTCAGAAGGAGGAATCTTAGAAGTCTGAAGAAGTGTCCCAACCTGTAACATTATCTTTCCATGTCCTCCTGACCTGCTGAGTTACCCCAGCCCTTTGTGCTTTACTCAAGATTTCAGCATCTGCAGTTCCTTGTCTCAATCTTATCATCCATTCTCCCTGTTCCCTGATACGCTGCATCAAACTTTCTGTGATTAATTCCGCTTTGAAAATATTCAATATAATTTGCCTTTTAAAAAAACTGTTAATAAATAATAATCATCTGGGTTGTGCAAAAATGATACTGAAATGAAAAAAATAGGTGTACTGAGTTTCATCAGGCAAGGATTTTGATTAAGTATTTTCAAGCAATGAATACATTATAATAAAACAACATGCTGCAATTGAGATGCCATGACTGTGAATTGCTATATTTAATTGCCAGCTTCATTGCACTCTCTAACCTTTTTTATAAGATGCAGCCACTCCCAGAGTACTGAACGCCATCTCACTGTGAGCATCGCAAGTTCTTGTTAAAATGAATGCTTTCTTTTAATTTCTTCAAATGATATTGGCTCAGCACTGGGACAATTCTGATGGATGATGTTTTAATGCAGCTGAATGTTATTCCACTGAACCGGAGAAACTATAAATTTTGCTTCATTGGCAATGATCACACTATGCATAAAGTACAGCCGCTCGCTCCTATTGCCTTTGAATAATCACCTCTCGCAGCAGATGTTGCTTCAGAAACCAATTCTTTGGTGAAGAATTGTGGAAGATTAATTGTCTACAGCTGTTTCATGGCCCAAGGCAATCTTGATACATTTATGATAAGTTTAAGAGCTCACCAGAGGCAACACAAATTCCCTGGTGTGTGGAAGTCTTTATTCTAACACCTGGATTCATATGTCGTGTCTGTTTCATTACAATCCTTCTACAAGTCTAATAGCTCAAGTTTTAAATGACTGTGCAAGGTGCAGTGTCAGCCCGAAAAAGAGGGAGGATTATTCAAATTTGTGCAAATGAATTTGTTCCGTTCTCTTCCTCTGCTGAAATTGAAAGTCACCTGCTGTGACCTTGCTTTGTATAAAGCATGGGCAATTCAAATGGTTGCAATTTGGAACAGCATTGTCAGAAGAGCAGACTGCCTCTCAACAACAGAATGCAGCTTGATATGTATTTATAAATGATTTTCAAGAAAAAGATGGTGCCTTGACCTGTTGAAGTCCACAATCTCAATTTATTTGCTTTACGTATGGATTGTCCCTGCGGTGTAATGGACTCAGAAATTTGGCAGAAGCCTTGGTGGGATGGTTTATGGACGTATTCACAAGGTTAAAGACCAAGGCCGAGAATTTTGAATGGATTCCTAAGATCATACTATAGTTATTTAGACCTTAGACAGTAGAAATACAGCGTGGAAACGGTCCCTTTGGCCCTCTGAGTCCGCGCCGACCAGCGATCACTAGCACTGTCCTACACACTAGGGACATTTTTAAATTTTTCTCCAAAGCTAATTAACCTAAAAACCTGGATGTCATTGGAATGTGGAGGAAACCGAAGCACCCAGTGAAAACCCACCCAGCCGCAAGGAAAACGTGCAAACTCCATACAAACAGCACCGGTAATCAGGATCGATCCCGGGTCTCTGGTGCTGTAAGGCAGCTATTCTAACGCTACGCCACTGTGCCGCCCCCAGTTGCTTTATAACATTCTAACAACTGAAAAATTGTTTAAAAACCTGAAATGCTGTTGCTCATAATCAACTATTTATCCCACATTTACATTTGCAGAAATGAATCACCGTGTACAGCTGCTGCCCTATGATGCCATGCATTGGATTTAGTTAAAATAGCTTGCATTATCACTTTCTGAACTCTTACTCCACATTATCTGATCTTCAAGAGTCATTAAGGCTACTTATAATGTCAGAAGCTGTATATAACCTATCGCCGTGGCATTAAAAGCTACAGGCCAGGAACTGGAAGATGGCATTTATAAGAATCATAGGGATAGTGTGAAGATAGTGGGTTGAATGGCCTGTTTTCATGCTGTAATGCAGGGGGACATGGTGCGGGATTGCCTCCTCATCTCAGCAAGATTACAAGAGCGTCTGGCACATGGTATCAAGCCAGTGTTCCACAATATGTTGGTGTATGGTGGGTAGAGAGAGAGACTGGCACTGTGGGTTAGAGTCAAAACATCATGTAGCATTGAAATGGGCTGTTCGGCCCACGTGCCCCATCCAAACGAGTCCCATTTGCCCATGGCTTGCTCATATTCCTCTAAACCTTTCTATCCATGTATCTGTCTGAATGCGTTTTCAATATTGGGTATTGCACCTGTCTCAACTACTTCATCTGGCAACTCAGTCCATATACCCACCACACACTGAGTGGAAAACGTTGCACCTCAGGTTACTATTAAGTCTTGCTTCTCCCACTTTAAACCTATGTCCTCTGGTTTTTCATTCACCTACCCTAGGTAACATTCTATAGATATGGTGCATTCAACAGCAAGGTTTTAGAAGGTTATGGGCCAATTGCAGGCAAATACAATACAAAACAATACAATACAATACAATACAATTTATTTGTCACATTGCACATAAAGTGCAAGTGAGAGTGCCAACTTGGTCAGCATGGACAAGCTGGGCTGAACAGTGTGATTCTGTGCTATACCTTCCTCTTGATTTATTTTTAGATTCCCCTCTACCAATTTTGGACCAATTTTGCAGTTTAGATTCCATGTGAATGAATGCAAGTGGTCAAACAGTTGACTATGATCAGAAAAGTTTACTAAGGGAGCCAATAGATTAAAGGACAATGGCTTAGAAGTAGGTGCTGATTTTGCTGTGTTTTTTTTTGCCCAATGAATAACATTATTTTGAAATCCATATGATCTGTTTATCGCTTTCAAGATCAGGAGATAAAGGGAGCTTCTATCAATTTTTTCCCAATGTTATTTTCAAAACAATTTATTGTAATCACAGTTTGCATTGCTGAAGATTTGCTCATAGATTTGAAGAAACCAATCTGAATTTTGAAGAATGGTTCCTGGATTTTTGACTTCACCGAGAGAATTTCATCACAAAACGTAACTCCAAAGAGATATAAAGTGCAAATATCAGTTGTCAAAAATGATCGACTCTTGCCTGTAGAGGTGAATGAGAGGAGCAAAGTTGGAAAGTGTGCAGAGTAGCACAGCTGGTGGAGCTGCTGCCTCCCATTGCCAGAGACCTGGGTTTGATCCTGACCTTGCCTACTGTCTGTGTAGAGTTTGCACATTCTCCCTGTGACCCTGTGGTTTTCCTCCGGGTGCTCCAATTTCCTTCAACATACCAAAGAACTGAGGATTTCTAGGTTAATTGGGCCTCTGTAAATTGCTCCGAGTGTGTAAGAAATGGATGAGAAAGTGGGATAACATAAAATTACCGTGAATAGTTTCTCCAGGGCAGCATGGTGGAGCAGCAGTAGAGTTGCTGCCTTACAGCAACAGAGACCTGGGTTCGATCAAGACTATGGGTGCTGTCTGTATGGAGTTCGTACATTATCCCCGTGACCTTCGCGGGTCTTCCCTGGGTGCTCAGGTTTCCCACACACTAAAGACATACAGGTTAGGCTAATTGGCATGAGTTTCAAAAAAAATTAAATTGCCCCAATTGTGTTTAGGATGGTGTTACTGTGCAAGGATTGCTGGTCGGCGCGGATACAGTGGGCCAAAGGACCTGGTTCTGTGCTGTATCTCTAAACTAAACTAAAACATTATAGATGGTGAGCGTGGCCTTGGTGGGCCCATCTGCCTCAGAAAGGCTTGTTTAATCAGACTGTTCTTGAGGATCAGATTAAGGGCAGTGACCTGACTCTGATAAAGTTAATCCCAGCAAACAATACCTAGGACTGGGTGGGGCATGGAATAGAAACAACAAATCTGTTGATCTTGGTAGACTCAGGGAGAATGAGAACTTGCCAAGTGAGAGGCAGGAATCTGGACTGTGTCCATTTTATGTTCTGTACATTAAGTGCTATCCTCATGCATTCTCAATTAATTTCCTGACATAGGAAATGTGTAGGTGTCAAGATTTTATCGCCACTTTACTGGGCAGCACAACGGCACTAGGTCTGCCTCCCTAGTCTAGTAATCCTGGTTCAATCCCAACCTTGGGTGCTGTCTGTGTGGAGTTTGCATGTTCACCCCGTAACCACATGGCTTTTCACCAGGTGCACTAGTTTCCTCCCACTTTCCAAAGACATGCAGATTGGTAGGTTAATTGGCCTCAGTAAATTCAAGAGAGTCAAAAGTGTCTTATTGTCATATGTACCAAAACTGAACAATGACATTCTTACTTGCAGCAGCAAAACATGTCCGTATGTAATACGTCGGCAAGCAGTAGAATGTGGGAGGAGTAGATAACAATGTGGGTTAATGGGTACGAATGGGTGATTGATGGTTGGCATGGACTTGGTGGGCTGAAAGGCCCACTTCCAAGTTATATTTCTGTTTGACTATTAATGGAACAGTCGTGGAGACATGGGGTCTCTGATCAGCAGACAAACAAGAACTTAAAAGCTACAACCTAAACTCAACCTACATTACCAGCTGTGATGACACAAATGGTCATTACCATGGTTTTGTATTTTTTCATACCTCTAGTTTCCCTCTCCCCTAACTCTCATTCTGAAGAAGGGTCTCGACCCGAAACATCGCCTATTCCTTTTCTCCAGAGATGCTGCCTGACCCGTTGAGTTACTCCAGCATTTTGTATCTATCTCTGGTTATCAGTGGGATGACTTCTGGCCACTATGATGATTCTTTAAAATGCACTTGCAGTTTCTTATTCAGTTCAGATCCTGAGTGATAGGATAAACAGGAGAGACTGAATGGCCTTCCCTCGGTCGTATATTTTAGTTGCTATTTTCACAAATTCCTATTGAACATGTGAACCCTAACTCTTCATCACAGAGACTGCCCATCCTTGTTTCATTGGGTTTATCCCTGAGCTCTGCAGTTGTCATGTAGAGTTTGCACTTCCTTCCTGTGACCAAATGGGTTTCTTCAATTTTCTCCAGTTTCCACCAAAATGCCAAAGATGCACAGACTGGAAGGTTAACTGGCCATTGTATATTGCCCCTTGTGAGCGAATGCCATGGAGGGTCAATGATGGGAATGCAGGGAGAATAAATAAACAATATTACTGTAAATGTGCACTTGATGTCCAGCGCAGGCATTGTGGGCACAGACATTGAAAGCTCTGATTCTGTGCAGTATCATTCATGCATGTCACCCTCAGACTGATCTCCTCCTTCTAGTGCTTCTGACTACCAACTCCTGCCTGCACCATTCACTCTATACCAGCTGCGTTTATTCTATCAGGCATGCACCCACCCACTGCCTCTGTTCTCACTGACCTCCAACATCCTCAGAGACAACCTCAGAGGAAAGCTTGGGGCGGCTTGGTGGCACAGCGTTAGAGTTTCTGCCTTGCAGTGCCAGAGACCCTGGTTTGATCCTGACTATGGGTGCTGTCCGTATGGAGCTTATATGTTCTCCCTGTGACTGCGTGGGTTTTCTCTAGGTGTTCCGGTTTCCTCCACACTTCAAAGGTTTATAGGCTAATTAGCTTCGGTAAAATTGTAAATTGTCCCTAATGTGTAGGATAGTGCTAGTGTACGGGGTGATCTCTGGTTGGCACGGACTCAGTGGGCTGAAGAGGCTATTTCCGCGCTGTATCTCTAAACTCTGTCCCTCCACGAGAGCAGATCACTCACACTCGCATTTCTCAGTGAGACTCCCATTGACAAGCTCCAGCTAAACATTGCAATTGTGTAATTGGAAAATTATTTAATCTGCAAATTCCCAATTACAATGTGCAATTACGCCATATTTCAATCAGGAGCGCATTTCCATACGATAAAATTAATTTTATGCTGAAACTTGATCAAAGGGGGAACAATTAGAAAAGTCATGCGGTATTATGTTGCTTTACAGACAGTGTGATTTTTGCTTTTATGAAGAGGGAGTTTCACTCTATAAAAATGGTTATTAGTTTCACTCTTGGTGCATATTTCAGAGACAGTCACATCCTTCCCATCTGGCAGGTTAGCAGAAAGTGATTGAGGTTGATGAGATAATTAGATTGCAAAAGGCAAAGAGGGAATTTCAGTACAACAGTCCCTGCTACAAGAGTAGCGTGGTGATGCTATAATGCAACTTGAATCTGTGGCCATTTTATCAACTAAGAGACTTACTGTTCTGGCCGCCTCATTACAGGAAGGATGAGGAGGCTTAGCAGGGGTGTGGAAGAGGTGTACCAGAATGATGCTTAGATTCGAGGGTATTAGCTACAAGGAGTGTTAGGCAGACTTGAATTGTTTTATCTGGAATGGTGGAGGTTGAAGGAAGACCAGGTAGAAGTGTATAAACTTATGAGAAGAGTAGACAGTCAGAACCTTTTTCCCAGGGAGGAAATATCAAAGAATAGAGGGCTTAGATTTAAGGTGAAAAGGGCAGGTTTAAACGAGATGTGTGGGGCACGTTATCTTCACACCGAGGGTGGTGGGTTTCAGGAATGAGCTACCAGGGGTGGTAGGGGAGGTGGTCATGATAGGGGATTTGAGGCTTTAAGACAGGCACATGGATGTGCAGGGAATGGAGAGATATGGATCATGTGCAGACAGATGAGATTAGTTTATCTTGGATAGAGACAAAATACTGGAATAACTCATTGGGTCAGGCAGCGCCTCTGGAGAGAAGGATTAGGTGACCTTCTTCAAACACTTTGCATCATTTTCAGGACAGGCATTGTGGACTGAAGGGTCTGTTCCTGCGCCGTACTGTTCTATGCTCTATGTTACTGCTCTGAGGTGTGTAAGATTATAAAGTCACTTTAAGCTTTTCTTGTTCACTTCCACAAAACAGATCTTGTTGCTTCCTAGTGGAATGTTTCACAACGCATAGCCATTGGTGAGGGCGAGAGAGTGATTGAAAGACACAATAGATGTGATGGAGGGAGGAAGAGGTCAATGGGTTGTGTGTTGCAGACTGGCACATAAAATATACCCGTAAGGAAAGGCCATTCAGCCCTACAAGCGTAGCCTGTCATACAGATTCTCAGTGCAATTTCCCTTTTCCCCTATACCCTGGCACCAAGCTCCCAGGAATAATTGTTTCATAATAGCAGCTCATCATTTATACATCACATTACTGACTGTGGTTGATGTAGTGTGTAATTTTTTTCTTCTTCCTTGAATGAGCTCCGAGCAATCTCTTTTTGGATATGTGTCAACAATATCAATGCACCAGTCCAAGCACTTCAGTGTGTGGCTGGAAAACTGACTGCAATATCAGAGGTTGTGTTTCACAGTCACTGGTGACAAAGGTGGTGACCCAGTTTGGTGTCTGACCGTACGGTTATAAAGATGAAATGTACAACCTTACCCAAGAGGTTAAGGAGTTTCAGGGGAGATTGCTGCAGCTGGCAGCATGATGATGGAAGCTGATTATCTCTCAGTCATTTGCAGCTGATATCTTCTCAGCCTTTCCAACTGTATCTTTTCCCAGTGATCAAGTCTGCCGCTGCCATTCTGGCAAAGCCCTTATTTAATTTCCACATTGTCCATTTGGAAGAAGGATCCCTTCAGATTAGGGAACCCCAACTATCCTAAATGCAATAAAGAAAATGATCAACAGCGATTAGAACTGGCACTTTTTACTGCTGGCATTGTAAATGCATACTAAAGCAGACTTCAGGTGTGGGGTGATCGCTGGTCGGCGCGGACTCAGTGGACCGAAGGGCCTGTTTCCACACTGTGTCTCCAAAGTAAAGTCTAAAGTCTGAAGACTCCTGATCTTGTACAGTAATTGGATAACTAAGGTACTGCTGCAGGAGTATTACTGGGAAACAAAGAGGTGAAAACTGGAGTTCCTTCGCAACAGGATGGCACAGCGGTCGAGTTGCTGCCTCATAGCGCCAGAGACCCAGGTTCGATTCTGACTATGGATGCTGTCTTTGCTGAGTTTGTACGTTTTCCCTGTGACCATGTGAGTATCCTCTGTGTACTGCGGTTTCCTCCCGCATTCCACAGACATGCAGCTTTGTCGATTAATTGGCTTTGGTAAATTGGCCCTAGTGTGTAGGATGTGAAAGTGGGATAACGTAGAATGAATGTACTGGTGATCGATTGTCAGCGTGGACTCGGTGGACCGAAGGGCCTGTTCTATGCTGTATCTCTAACCTCTAAATAAACTAAATTAAATAGATGGTTCCCCGATCAGAAGATAGAGGCTAAGAGGCTTTTGGATAGGCACATGGATATGCATGGAATGGAGCGGTCTGGATCTTGTACAGGCAGTGGAGATTATTTTAATTTGGCATCATGTTCGGAATGGACATTGTGGGCCGAAGGGCCTGTTCCGAGAAGCTGTCATTCTGCAGCAATTCATCCATCAATAAAAATAACGAGTTAAAGAAGGAACTGCAGATGCTGGAGAATCGAGGGTACACAAAAGGCTGGAGAAACTCAACGGGTGCAGCAGCATCTAAGGAGCGAAGGAGATAGGCGACGTTTCAGGTCGAGACCCTTCTTCAGACTGGTCAGGGATCAGGGAAACGAGAGATATAGACGGTGATGTGGAGAGATAAAGAACAATGAATGAAAGATATGCACAAAAGTATAGATGATAAAGGAAACAGGCCATTGTAAGCTGTTTGTAGTGTGAAAATGAGAAGCTAGTGCGACTTGGGTGGGGGAGAGATAGAGAGAGAAGGAATGCCAGGGCCCGAGGGCTGAGGGAGAGGTGGGAAGGGGAGGAGGCAGCCAGGGTTAACAGAATTGAGAAAATTCAATGTTTAAGCCCAGAGGATGCAGACTCCCCAAGCGGAATATGAGGTGCTGTTCCTCCAACTTGCGGTGTTGCTCACTCTGGCCGTGGTGGAGGCCCAGGACCGAGAGGTCGGATACGGAATGGGAGGGAGAGTTGAAGTGCTGAGCCACCGGGAGGTTGGGTTGGTAATTGCGGACCGAGTGGAGATGTTCGGCGAAACGATCGCCAAGCCTCCGCTTGGTCTCACCGATATAGATCAGCTGCAGTAGATGAGGTTGGAGGAGGTGCAGGTGAACCTATGTCGGACTTGGAAAGACTGCTTGGGTCCCTGAAAGGAGTGGATGGGGGAGGTGAAGGGACAAGTGTAGCATCTCTTGCGGTTGCAAGGGAAAGTGCCCGGGGAAGGGGTGGAGCGGGAGGGAAGGGAAGAATTGACAAGGGAGTTGCGGAGGGAGCGGTCTTTGCGGAAGGCAGACAGGGGGGGAGATGGGAAGATGTGGTGAGTGGAGGGGTCACGTTGGAGGTGGCGAAACTGGCGGAGGACTATCTGTTGTATGTGCCGGCTGGTGGGGTGAAAGGTGAGGACCAGGGGGACTCTGCCCTTGTTGTGAGTGGGGGAATGGGGAGAGAGGGCAGTGTTGCGGGGTATGGAGGAGACCCTGGTGCGAGCCTGATCTATAGTGGGGGAGGGGAATCCCCGTTCTCTGAAGAATGAGGACATTTGTGATGACCTGGTGTGGAACACCTCATCCTGGGAGCAGATGCGGCGTAGACGGAGGAATTGGGAATAGGGGATGGAGTCCTTACAGGAAGCAGGGTGGGAGGAAGAGTAGTCCAGGTAGCTGTGGGAGTCAGTTGGTTTGTAGTGGATGTCGGTCAGGAGTGTATCACCTGCAATAGAGATGGTGAGGTCAAGGAATGGTAGGGAAATGTCGGAAATGGTCCAAGTGTATTTGAGTGCCGGATGGAAGTTGGTGGTGAAATGGATGAAGTCAGTCAGTTGTGTGTGGGTGCAGGAGGTGACACCAAAACAGTCGTTGATGTAACGAAGGTAGAGGTCGGGGGTGGGGCCCTGGTACGCCAAGAACAAGGATTGTTCGACGTGCCCGACAAAGAGGCAGGCGTAGCTGGGGCCCATGCGTGTGCCCATAGCTACGCCTTGTGTTTGGAGGAAATGGGAGGAGTCAAAAGAGAAGTTATTGAGGGTAAGGACCAACTCCGCTAGGCGGAGGAGGGTGTCAGTGGACGGGTATGGGTTGCTCCTCTGGTCGAGGAAGTACCGGAGGGCTTTGAGACCATCCTGGTGGGGGATGGAGGATAAAAATAACGAGTTGGGATCCCAACCCTGATTAACCCAAATGTTACACATGGCGCAGAGGTAGAGTTGCTGCCTCACAGCGCCAGAGACCCAGGTTCGATCTTGACTATCTCGGTGCTGATATCATCATAGAACATAAAACAGTACATTACAGGAACATGCCCTTCAGCCTACCATGTCCATGCCGAACATTCTATTAACTTAATCTCCTCTGTCTGCACATGATTCATACCCCTGCATTCACTGCATATCAATAGACAATAGATATAGACAATAGGTGCAGGAGTAGGCCATTCGGCCCTTCGAGCCAGCACCGCCATTCAATGTGATCACGGCTGATCATCCCCAATCAGTACCCCGTTCCTGCCTTCTCCCCATATCCCCTGACTCCGCTATCTTCAAGAGCCCTATCTAGCTCTCTCCTGAAAGTATCCAGAGAACCGGCCTCCACTGCCCTCTGAGGCAGAGAATTCCACAGACTCACAACTCTCTGTGAGAAAAAGTGTTTCCTCGTCTCCGTTCTAAATGGCTTACCCCTTATTCTTAAACTGTGGCCCCTGGTTCTGGACACCCCTAACATCGGGAACATGTTTCCTGCCTCTAGCGTGTCCAAACCCTTAATAATTTTATATGTTTCAATAAGATTCCCTCTCATCCTTCGAACCTCCAGAGTGTACAAGCCCAGCCGCTCCATTCTCTCAGCATATGACAGTCCCGCCATCCCGGGATTTAACCTACGCTGCACTCCCTCAATAGCAAGAATATCCATTTGCCTATCTAAAAACCACCACCCCTGGCAGCATGTTCCAAGCATAGCATTTGCCTCAATGCCACTTTCCTGCATTCACCCAACAAACCTTGATACAACTTTTAATATCAGCCTTGAAATTGCTTAATGCCTCAACCTCCAAAGCAGAGAGAATTTTAAGAGCACACAACCCAATGAGAGACGAAAATCCTCTCCAACATAGTGGCCCCTTATCCCAGACTAACCCCATAGTCCAATGGTTTAATGGTGCTTTTAGTGTCACATGTGTGAAGTGCAAATCCACAGTGAAATTATTTTCTTACAAACACTCCAGTAGGGTATTGCAATGTCCAATACATCTCAGATTACCAAGTGTACAGAAATGGTCCACTGATCCAGCAAGCAAGAGGCGCCATTTTTTAGCACCATTTTCAAAGTCCAGTCCGCGCTCTAGTTGTTATGCGTGCCCGTTCCAGGCAAGTCCCAGGCTGCTACAGGGCCTCCAGCCATCGCCATCCTTGGACATCTAGATCGGCCAGTTGACGTTGCCCTTCTCGCCCATCCACCTTTGTTCCCCAGGGGGTGCTTGCTGCAGCCAACCTCGAGGGCGCAGTAGGTGAGACCAGGTTCCCTCTCCTCTCCTCTCCTCTCCTCTCATCTCCTCTCCTCTCCTCTCCTCTCCTCTCCTCTCCTCTCCTCTCCTCTCCTCCCGGCCTTGCTCCTCACCATTCGCATCCATAATCGTCGCTGGCTCTCTCCTCCTGTTCTCTGATCTTCAGGAGCCGGCTAGGCAGGCTCCCCCGTCATGGACATGTCTGCCCGGTCCTATGTGCAAGGAACTGCCTCGGCAGCAACCCCCCTTCCAGGGCATAGTCTACCGGGTCAAGTTCCCTCTGTCAACCTCATTGCAAGAACCATGACAACTCTGACATGAGTTTAGCTAAATTTAGATAAATGAATTTAGCTAAATTTACCTGAATGTTTACGGTAAATCCCATAATCAGGCATATACTACATGATGTGTGAAAGAACAATAACAAGCTGGATGGAATTGCCGTTTGCATTTTGCCCTTTTTGTTCTTTTGAGCCGTACATAATGTCCAACTTGCAATAGAGAAGAAATATTACAAGTAAACATATTCAGAACAATATTTTGCAAGGCTGCATTTAGATGGTAGATTAAAACTCAATATTTATGAATATAAAACTTATTGCAATTTTGAGTAATAATGTGATATTCGGGTATGTTTGTTTCTTAAGTTGCAATCATAAATGGATTTTGAAATGTTATTGTGTTATGAGTTTCTATTCAAATGAGGCTCTTTTACAAATGATGCTGCGTAGGAATGATAAAGAGGTACCAGGAAGGAAATAAGTAAAGTATCATCTAACACTTTGTGACACACAATGATATCTACTTGCAGAATTACAATTTTCATGTGCCTAGAGCAAATGAATGATTGAAATTAATCTCAGCCTCTGAGTTCGCTGCTGGGTTTCGAAATTGCTATAAAAACTTGTACCAAGGAATCCATTACTGAGGGAAATTAAACTGCATCGATGGACAGATGCTCCAAAATCGAGCGCATCAAACTCACCGTAAAGAGCATCAGTTGCTTCAATGTCTGCAGGTGGATGTGGAGATGAGAAGAGCCACTCTCCAGGGCATTAGGTAATGCTTGCACTTTAACTACAAATGCACCCCTCCCCCTTCAAAGTGCCAAACTCAATCCAACATCCCAAAATTTCCATAGTGCTGTGAAGAAGCCCCCCCCCCCCCCCCCATCTTTTGAGGTACAATTTGGAAACTGGCCCTTCTACCCACTGAGTTCTCGCCGACCAGCTATCACCCTGTACACTAGCACTATCCAACACGCTAGGGACAATTTACCATTTTACCAAAGCCAAGGGCATTGAGGGCTTATGCCGTTGTGAAGCTAGAAATTAATTTCTATTCTGCGCGGAGTTTGTAAGTTCTCCCTGTGACCGCGTGGGTTCTATTTGGGTGCTCTGGTTTCCTCCCACACTTTAAAGATGTGCTGGTTTGTAGGTTAATTGGTTTCTGCAAATTTTCCCTAGTGCGTAGGATAGAACAAGTATATGGGTGGTCGCTGGTCGGCGTGGAATCAATGGGCCGAAGGGTCTGTTTCCAAGCTGTATCTCTGAACTAAACTAAACTGAACTATTCATTATAGTTGAGCATTTGCTACACTTGCAAGTGGTAATGTAGACTATACATGCAGTTGAGTACAGGAGGCCAGCATCATTCTTAACTGTGAAACAAAATGGTACCCCATTCATTTCAATCCTGCTCTCGGACCCAAGAAACTGTTCCCATCTGGTCTAAATCTATATTTTAGTTCAGGCTTTGCTTTTCTGGAAGATGATCTGGGAGCTTGCACAAATGAACTGGCAGTGATTGTTGTTACTTGTTTAGTCTGTGCCCTCACCAGGGTCGGGTTGAATGTTGATGTGAACAGATGGCCCAGTAAAGAGTTGGCAGCGGAAAGTGCTCTGCTAATTAATAATGAGGTGTTAGCGTGTTGTTTAAGTGCTTAGTAGCTGCGAAATACAGAGGAAGAAAAGCCTTGTGTAGGAAGGAACTGCAGATAATGGTTTAAACCAAAGATAGACACAAAATGCTGGAGGAACTCATCTCCGGAGTGAAGGAATGGGTGACTTTTTGTTTCTTCAGAAGAAGGGTCTCGAGCCAAAAGGTCACCCATTCCTTCTCTCCAGCGATGCTGCTTGTCCAGATGAGTTATTCCAGCATTTTGTGTCTATCTTTGGAAGAACAACCTTGTTTGTTTTGTAAATTAGTGGATTATTTCACTTCAGGTTGAATTTTTTTTTAAAGCTGAAACCTTTCTTTTGTGAAGGCAGGATTGATTCATGGCTACATTACTTCTGTGAGTCAGAGGATGTAATTGAAACTGATAACAAGTTTGCTGTATGGATGAAATTGATTGAGCTTGTCCATTGATGAAAACACCTGGAGGTTGGCTTCAGTCTCCAGTACAAAGCAATCGTTGGAGAAGTTGTGGGGAGAAACATAATGACCAAGCAGAGCCTCAGAGGATTGGATTCCATAAATGGTAGGGCCAGTTTAACTCTGAATATATAAGAAGACAAAGATAGACAAAATGTTCTGGAGCTAATCAGCAGGTCAGGCAGCATTGTAGTTTTAGTTCAGTTTAGAGATGCAGTTTAAACACAGGCCCTTCTGCCCACCAAATCCGTGCTGACCAGTGATCTCCGCACACTAACACTATCCTAAACACACTGGGGATAATTTACAATTTTACCAAGCCAATTAACCTACAAACCTGTATGTCTTTTGAGTGTGGGAGGAAACTGGAGATCACTGGGAGAACAAACAAACTCTGTACAGACAGCACCCGTGGTCAGGATTGAACCCGGGTCTCTGGCGCTGTAACGCAGCAACTCTACTGCTGTGCCACATTGCTGCCTGACCCACATCTCGAATGTAGACTGCTGGAGAAAAAGGATGGGTGACATTTTAGATTGGGACACTTCTTCAGAAAAAGATCTGAAGAAGTGACTCGACCCAAAACATCACCCATCCTTTTTTATCCACAATTGATGCCTGACCCACTGAGTTACTCCAACAGTTTGTGTCTATCTTTGGTATAAACAGCATCTGTCGTATTTTTTTTTTGTTTCTATATAAAAGAAGATGTTATGCAAATTAGCGAATGGAAAATAAATCTTCTTTGTGGGTATTTGTGATTCTGGAGCAAATGTAGATTAAATGTTGAAACTTTAAATGACCGTTACACTTCACTCTTCCTTTTCCAATCAATTAACATCTGGAATAGTGGGGTCTGGAGGTGTAAACCTTTGACTCATTCAGTGCGGAGTTATGGAGAGACAAGCAATTGCAGCTGCTGAAATCTTGAGCAAAACACATAAAATTGCAAAAGGAACTCAGCAGGCCAGGCAGCATTTGCGGAGGGAATGAACAGATGATGTTTTGGGTTGAGACCCTTCTTGAGGAAACTGAGGAGTGGTCCTGACCTGAAATATTATGTATTGTAATAAACAGCACCCAAGGCCAAGATTGAACCCATGTCATTAGAGCTCTACCAGCTGTGCCTCACTAGTTGAAAGATGGAAGGAGAATAAACAAGACACAAAAAAGATAGAAGCTATCTTCTAGAAAGGTTCTGACCTCCTCACCATCAAAGGGATTTATAGGAGTTGCTGCCTCAAAAAGGCAGCCCGTATCGTCAGAGACCCACACCACCCTGGCCGCACTCTCATTTTACTCCTGCCATTGGGAAGAAGACAAAGACATCTGAAAACTATAATGTCCAGTTGATGAACAGCTTCTTCCTTGTTCTGGAACTTATGACAATGAAACATTCTTGACACTTGACTATGCACCAGTTTCCTCTGAATGGGAAATCTAGAAATAGAGGAAGAAGGAGACACAAGAAAGTAGGTCTGAAGAATCATCTCGACCCGAACCCTCACCCATTTATTCTATCCAAAGATGCTGCCCATTCCACTGAGTTACTCCAGCATTTTGTGTGTATCTACAAGAAAGGAGGAGCAGGCTCTTATGGTTGCAGGCCCTTCAAGCCTGCCCTGCCATTCAATATGATCATGGCTGAACTACGCTTGCATCAACAACTCTTCTGTGCCATTTCTCCATACCCTTTTCTTCTTCAATCTACACGATCTACGACAGAAAAGGGGAGTTGAAGCTAAGATCAGATCAGCCATGATCTTATTTAATGGTGGAGCAAGCTCGAGAGGGCTGAGAGGAGTGGTAATACCAATCCACATGGGGAAAATTTACAGAAATCTTACAAGGTCTCAAAAAGTAACTTGAGATTGATTTTGAAGTTGTAGCACTTTTGGGAATGCAGAAGAAAATATAGTCAGTATATCCTGATTTCTACAATGGCCTGAACCATTATTTATATTCTTTGTTATTAATGGAGATGTTGAAATACAGATGATTTTATTTGTGGAAGAAAAGATTTTGCATGGGAAACATTGAGGAGTTCAAATGGTTGTTGGATTATATTAGTTTTGCATCAACCAACATTGTAACGCCATATTATGTGACATTGTACGAATAAGTATCAATTAGATGTAGTAGATAGTAAATGGATTTATTACCATTTTAGTTTTCAAAGTGCAATTAATTTAGCTAAATATTAATGTCATAGAGAGATACAGCATGGAAACAGGCCCTTTGGCCCACAAAGTTCAAGCCAACCATCAATCACCCATTTGCACTGAACCTACATTGATTACAATGTTCTACTCTCCCCACATACTCAACTATACCCCGATACTACCATTCACTTACACATGTAGGGCATTTTAGAGATCAGTTAACCTGCCGACCCACATGCTCTTGGATGTTGAAGGAATTTGGGGCATCCGGGGAAATACTCGTGGTCACAGGGAGAACGTGCAAACTCCACACAGGCAGCACCAAAGGCTAGGATTGAATCTGGGTCTCTGGCACTGTGAGTCAGCAGCTCTACTTGCTGCACCGTTATGCAGACCACTTTGAATCAGACCATTCTCCATTTTTCCAGAGAAACCCATGTCTGTTGCTCCATACCTCATAGTTATCTCTTTTATCATTTTACCCAACTTTTGGAAAACAGACTATTAAAAAATCTCCATTCAAAAGCAAAATGCGATGGAGTTCAGAAATATAATACAAGTGTGGAATATACTGCACATGCCTGGGTGCTTCTGTGCAGAGGGGAATGTGAATTAGGTTCCTGGGTGCTTTGATCAGGTTATCAAATTACTGCGTGAGTTTCCATACAGTAATTTCATAATCTGAAGTAATCAAGCACGATATCAGCTGTGGGAAGTATTTTTTGGGTTGACAGGATATTGTCAACCAGCACATTGAATGAAAGAGCAAACTTGAGAGAAATGAAGTGTGTAGAAAGGAACTACAGATGCTGGTTTAAGACCTCTCCCTACCTTCTACTTCCAGTCTGAAGAAGTGACCCGACCTGAAATGTCATCCATCTTTTCTCTCCAGAGTTGCTGCCTGACCCACTGAGTTACTCCAGCACTTTGTGTCTATCTTTGAGAGAAATGAAGCTTTTTTAAAATTCTGCAGCGCGTAAAGGAAATCCTACCAATAAAGGGAAAAATCTTTCAGCAATAACAAATAACGGGCGGCACAGTGGCACAGCGGCTGAGTTGCTGCCTTACAGCGCCAGAGACCTGGGCACGATCCTGACTACGGGTGCTGTCTGTATGGAGTTTGTACATTCTCCCGGTGACCTGCATAGGTTTTCTATGGCAGCTCCAGTTTCATCCCACAGTCCAAAGACATAGAAACATAGAAACATAGAAAATAGGTGCAGGAGTAGGCCATTCGGCCCTTCGAGCCTGCACCGCCATTCAATGTGATCATGGCTGATCATCCAACTCAGTATCCCGTACCTGCCTTCTCTCCATACCCCCTGATCCCTTTAGCCACAAGTGCCACATCTAACGCCCTCTTAAATATAGCCAATGAACTGGCCTCAACTGCCTTCTGTGGCAGAGAATTCCAGAGACTCACCACTCTCTGTGTAAAGAATGTTTTCCTCATTTCGGTCCTAAAGGAATTCCCCCTTATCCTTAGACTGTGACCCCTTGTTCTGGACTCCCCCAACATCGGGAACAATCTTCCAGCATCTAGCTTGTCCAACCCCTTAAGAATTTTGTAGGTTTCTATAAGATCCCCCCTCAATCTTCTAAATTCCATCGAGTACAAACCGAGTCTATCCAATCTTTCCTCATATGAAAGTCCTGACATCCCAGGAATCAGTCTGGTGAATCTTCTCTGTACCCCCTCTATGGCAAGGATGTCTTTCCTCAGATTTGGAGACCAAAACTGTACGCAGTACTCCAGGTGTGGCCTCACCAAAACCCTGTACAACTGCAGTAGAACCTCCCTGCTCCTATACTCAAATCCTTTCGCTATGAATGCTAACATACCATTTGCTTTCTTCACTGCCTGCTGCACCTGCATGCCTACTTTCAATGACTGGTGTACCATGACACCCAGGTCTCGTTGCATCTCCCCCTTACCTAATCTGCCACCATTCAGATAATAGTCTACCCTCATGTTTTTGCCACCAAAGTGGATAACCTCACATTTATCCACATTGTACTGCATCTGCCATGCATCTGCCCATTCACTCAGCCTATCCAAATCACCCTGCAGCCTCCAAGCATCCTCCTCACACCTAACTATACCCCCCAGCTTGGTATCATCTGCAAATTTGGAGATGTTGCATTGAATTCCCTCGTCCAAATCATTAATATATATTGTAAATAGCTGGGGTCCCAGCACTGAGCCTTGCGGCACCCCACTAGTCACTGCCTGCCATTCTGAAAAGGACCCGTTTACTCCTACCCTTTGCCTCCTGTCTGCTAGCCAGTTCTCTATCCACATCAATACTGAACCCCCAATACCGTGTGCTTTAAGTTTGTATGCTAATCTCTTATGCGGGACCTTGTCGAAAGCCTTCTGAAAGTCTAGATATAACACATCCACTGGTTCTCCCTTATCCACTCTACTAGTTACATCCTCGAAAAATTCTATCAGATTTGTCAGACATGATTTACCTTTCGTAAATCCATGCTGACTTTGTCCAATGATTTCACCACTTTCCAAATGCGCTGCTATCCCATCTTTAATAACTGACTCTAGCAGTTTCCCCACTACCGATGTTAGACTAACTGGTCTGTAATTCCCCGCTTTCTCTCTCCCTCCTTTTTTAAAAAGTGGGGTTACATTAGCTACCCTCCAATCCTCAGGAACTACTCCAGAATCTAAGGAATTTTGAAAAATTATCACTAATGCATCCACTATTTCTGTGGCTACCTCCTTGAGTACTCTGGGATGCAGACTATCTGGCCCTGGGGATTTATCGGCCTTCAATCCGTTCAATTTACCCAACACCACCTCCCGGCTAACCTGGATTTCACTCAGTTCCTCCATCTTATTTGACCCCCGTTCCACTGCTATTTACGGCAGATTATTTATGTCTTCCTTAGTGAAGACAGAACCAAAGTAGTTATTCAATTGGTCTGCCATGTCCTTGTTCCCCATGATCAATTCACCTGTTTCTGACTGCAAGGGACCAACATTTGTTTTAACTAGTCTCTTTCTCTTCACATATCTATAAAAACTTTTGCAGTCAGTTTTTATGTTCCCTGCCAGTTTCCTTTCATAATCTATTTTCCCTTTCCTAATTAAGCCCTTTGTCCTCCTCTGCTGGATTCTGAATTTCTCCCAGTCCTCCGGTAGGCTGCTTTTTCTGGCAAATTTGTATGCCTCATCTTTTGTTTTTATACTATCCCTGATTTCCCTTGTTATCCATGGATGCACCACCTTCCCCGATTTATTCTTTTGCCAAACTGGTATGAACAACTTTTGTACTTCATCCATGCAGTCTTTAAATACCTTCCATTGCACATCCACTGTCAACCCTTTAAGAATCACCTGCCAGTCTATCTTGGCCAATTCACATCTCATACCTTCAAAGTTACCTTTGTTCAAGTTCAGAACCCTTGTTTCTGACTTAATTTTGTCACTCTCCATCCTAATGAAGAACTCAACCATATTATGGTCACTCTTGCCCAAGGGGCCACGCACAACAAGACTGCTAACTAACCCTTCCTCATTACTCAATACCCAGTCTAGGATAGCCTGCTCTCTCGTTGGTTCCTCCACATGTTGGTTGAGAAAACTATCCCGCATACATTCCAGGAAATCCTCTTCCTCAGCACCCCTGCCAATTTGATTCACCCAATCTACATGCAGATTGAAGTCACCCATTATAACCGTGTTACCCTTGTTGCACGCATTTCTAATTTCCTGTTTGATGCCATCCCCAACTCCAATACAGACATACAGGTTTGTAGATTAATTGCTTTCAGTAAAATTGTAAATTGTTGCTAGTATGTGTAGGATAGTGTTAGTGTACGGGGATCGCTGGTCAGTGCGGACTCAGTGGGCATAAGAACCTTATTCTGCCCTCTATCTCTAAACTAAACTAAACAAACCATAACATGGTGGAGACAAAACGTAGCAGTCATCAGCGTTTCCAATGGAAAAGAGTTTAATATTCCCAATAAGCTTCTGGCTTCAGCTCCCAAGTGGGATTGGAAAGCAAACATTGGAATTCTTTATAAGTAAATCCTTAAAACTAAATAGTGAATAATTGGGGTGAATGGGATTGAGAAGGGCCAGTGATGACCTTCTCTGGACATACATTTTGAGTTATTTTAAAACTGGTGAAGTGAGACCCAGTTCATCAACCATTTGACAGATGGCAGCCTCTGAACTCCATGAAGTGGAAACCCAGGGAAAAATAATTTTATTTTCTGTTACACCAAGGCTCAGTAGCTGCACTTCTTACAGCCACTGGCATGTTTTCACACACGCAATCAATTAATTGCTCCCTTGGTATTTATTCTTCTTGACCTCCGTGACATAACCTTGCAGAAATTAGATGTGGAGCCTGCATTCTGCAAAGAGGGAGTGAGGAGAGGGTTCCCATGTACTTCTACGTGTTCATATTGTAGCTGCTTTGACTTTCTTTCCATCCTGGGGAGACTAGTCAAGAATGTTTTATTGTCATATGTCCTGAAACAGAACAATAAAATTCTTACTTCCAGCAGCACAACAGATATATAAACATAGTACTCTGTAAACGCATAATAAAAACCACAAAAAACGTCAGTATATATATATATATATATATATATATATATATATATATATTTAAGACAAACAACACAAATAAATAGACAATAATTGTCCAAACTAACGCCTCCAAGACTATATAGTTTGGAGCCTATTTGGAGGTTGTAGTGTTTAATAGCCTGTTGGCTGTAGGGAAGAAGCTGCTCCTGAATCTGGACGTTATAGTTTTCAGGCTCTTCTACGCTCTTCATGAAATTATTACGTTTATCGCCTACTCAGACTATGTAGTATTTCCAGAATATGGATTTCCAGTAAAAAATATAAAAAGTCCATCAAGGTATTTTCTTGTGTACAAAATGCTTTTCATACCTCAAGAGTATGTTGTTTAACTTGCATTGATGTTTACTGGGCACTAGAGGGGGAGAGAGAGCACAAATCCAAGGATCTGACTGTTGTCTTCAAACACTGGGAGCTGAGGCGCTTGTATTTTGTGCTGCCGCACATGCAGTTTTGCAAGCTTTATTAATGGTCCTAAAAAGGCAAGGCATGTGTTTTAGAATTTTATGGCAGGTACTTTCTTGCAGCAGAAACAAAGCAGGCTACTCATAAGTTAAATAGAGATGAAAAAAAAATGATAACCAGGGAGGATAACCAAACTTGTGAAAAAAAGACACAAAGTGCTGGGGTAACAGCATAAGAACATGGCGACGTTTTGGGTCAGGGCCCTCCTTCAGACTTCAGATATTGTGTTTTTTTTTGTAAACCAGCATCTCAACACAATTTGTGAAGTTGTGAGGTCTTGAAAGCAAATTATATTTGTAAAGATGTGTTTTAAATGATTATGCATCATTTTTTAATTCTGTTTGCATTGGGAATTAAATGTTCAGAATGCAGAATCACATTCTGTTCAGCTGGAGATAGACACAAAAAGCTGGACTAACTCGACGCGTCAGGCAGCATCTCTGGGGAGAAGGAATGGGTGACATTTCGGGTCGCGACCAGACTTCTCAGCTGGGATCGGTTTTCTGTGTAAAACAGATAATGTTGGAAACACTTATCAGGCCAGGCAGTGTTCACGGAGAAAGAAACATAGCCAACATTTCCAATGGATGACCTTTCATAAGTTGTAGCAGAATTAGGCCATTTTGCCCATCAAATCTACTCCACCATTCAATCATGGCTGATCTATCTTTCCCACTCAACGCCATTCTCCTGCCTTCTCTCCATAACCCCTGACACCCGTACTAATCATCAATGTCAATCAGAAACAATCTATTTTCATTACTCCATTCCCATTTATTAGCACAAAGTGCAGCTGGTGACAGGGACTGTTGCCTGAGGTAAGTCCGCCACACAAGGAACTGCAGGAGCTGATTTACGCAAAAAACACAAAGTGGTGGAGTAACACAGCGGGTCAGGCAGCATCCCTGGGGAACATGGATAGTCGATGTTTTTGGTCAGGACCTGCGTTCAAAATGTCGCCATTCCATATCTTCCATTGATGCTGCCTGACCCGCTGCGTTATTCCAGCGCTTTGTGTGTTTTGTGTTAACTTGACAGCAAATGGTGTGATGGTTTGAAGGAACAACAGGTATTTCTGAGGAAGGTCTCCTTCGATGTGGCTTGTTGAGCTCTGGTCTGAAATTAGATCACTAGGTTAGGATAGGGCACCATTCTTCAGAAAGAACTCTGGTCCTGAAAACGCAGGCTGCACTTCTTATCATTGCTTTAATAGCCTGTAATATTGTAGCAGGATATTTTTGTCACGGCAAACCTGATTGATGGTCTCGGCTATAAGACATTACAACTACACAGTAAATTGACCAAACACCTAAACATACAAATTATTAAAAGGGGGCAGCTTGCAGTCTCCCGAGACCCAAGAAGGCTTTAGTTAAGATGATCCCATTTCTAAGTGCAATTTATAGTCTATTGACTTGTGGCAGTGTCTTTCTAGCGGTTAGGAAATTGTCATACATTGCAAATGAGAGCTGTTTTGACATCAGCTAGTGTGTGTGTGGTGCAGGATGGAAATGATATCAGTGTCTGAACCATTAAGGTTAAATTAAACCACATTGTTGCTTGCAGTGAGGGGGCATTCATTTCCTCTTTGTGCCTGCCGTGTGTACAATTACACTGATTAAGATGAGTTATAGTGTGTTGCTGTCACCTATTGTGCTGATGTGTACTGAGATTTTCCACTCAAGTGTCATTAGTCATTACCTGAAATCATTGAGGCTTATGCCGACCTGGTTCGTAAACTTCAAACTGAGCTGTGCTGTTATAGATAAGTATATAAATGCCAAATGTGCCCACTCCTCTTTTTTTTTAATGGCAAGCAGTTTAAATATTAGAGTAATGGAAATGAAACAAAAAAACAGGGCACGACGGAGATGCTGCCCTGTAGTGCCAGAATCCTGGGTTTGATCCTGATCTCAGGTGCTGTCTGTGCGGAGTTTGCACGTTCTCCCTGTGAAGGCATGGGTTTCCTCTGGATGCCCCTGTTTTCTCCCACATCACAAAGACGTGCGGGTTAATAGGTCAAATAGACCTCTGTAAATTTATTCCAACGGTTTGATGATTGGTGTGGACTCGTTGGGCTGAAGGGCCTGTTTCCATGCAGTATCGTTCAATTCAATTCGTAAATGGAATGAGGACGAGTGTAAAATAAATGCCATGCTGTAAAATGATTCTTTTCTCACATAGATGTTCTCACTTTCCTTCTCTGACTCTCCCTCCAATGGGCCAATGTTAGTATGAGTCTTGTCAGTAGGAGGCAGTATTAAGGCAATGTGTCCATTCCTTTGCTCCTATACAAAAGATATTGTTTGTCTGTTTGCTACAAAGCGTTTTATCTGTCAAGCTTCCGGAGAAATATTTGATCCCACTAGTTGGGGTTTCTCACCAGTCCATTGCCCTTCCCGTCTGAGCAGACATTCTTTCTCTCATCTAGCCTACCAACACGCAGACACAAACACACGCACACACAGCTTCTTATTCCCTTATCATGTATCTATACACTGTAAATGGATCAATTGTAATTGTGTATTGTCTTTCCGCTGACTGATTAGCACACAACAAAATCTTTTCACTGTACCTCTGTACACGTGACAATAGACTAAACTAAATGCCTTTCCCTTGCCTTCCTTCTGCATGATCATTGGAATCGCAGATAACTCTCTCCATTTTTGATATCAGGTTTGGAGACCACATCTAGTTCGGTTGTGCTGAGTGATGTTATCTCTGTTAAATATATAATCTGATATATACTGGAGCGGCAAAGACTACAAATAGTAGAAAACACTGCCCAGTCCATCATCGGCTCTAACCTCCCTTCCATCGAGGGGATCTATCACAGTTGCTGCCTCAAAAAGGCTGGCAGCATCATCAAGGACCCACACAATCTGGGCCATACACTCATCTCCCCACTACCTTCAGGTAGAAGGTACAGGAGCCCGAAGACTGCAACGGCCAGGTTCAGGAATAGCTACTTCCCCACAGCCATCAGGCTATTAATCTTGGCTCGGACAAAACACTGAACATTAATAGGGTTACACAAAAAGCTGGAGAAACTCAGCGGGTGCAGCAGCATCTAAGCAGCAAAGGAGATAGGCGACGTTTTGGGTCGAGACCCTTCTTCAGACTGCTCAGGGATCAGTAAAACGAGAGATATAAACAGTGATGTGGAGAGATAAAGAACAATGAATGAAAGATATGCAAAAAAGTATTGATGATAAGGGAAAAAGGCCATTGTAAGCTGTTTGTAGTGTGAAAATGAGAAGGTAGTGCGACTGGGGTGGGGGGGGGGGGGGGGGGGGGGAGATGGAGAAGGAATGTCAGGGCCCGAGGGCTGAGGGAGAGGTGGGGAGGGGAGGGGGCAGTCTGGGTTAACAGAATTGAGAAAATTCATTGTTTAAGCCCAGAGGATGCAGACTCCCCAAGTGGAATATGAGGTGCTGTTCCTGGTGTTGCTCACTCTGGCCGTGGAGGAGGCCCAGGACCGAGAGGTCGGATACGGAATGGGAGGGGGAGTTGAAGTGCTGAGCCACCGGGAGGTCGGGTTGGTTATTGCGGACCGAGCGGAGGTGTTCGGCGAAACGATCGCCCAGCCTCCGCTTGGTCTCACCGATGTAGATCAGTTGCCAAGATGATTTAACAGCACCTCATATTCCGCTTGGGGAGTCTGCATCCTCTGGGCTTAAACATTGAATTTTCTCAATTCTGTTAACCCAGACTGCCCCCTCCCCTCCCCACCTCTCCCTCAGCCCTCGGGCCCTGACATTCCTTCTCCATCTCCCCCCCCCCCCCCACCCCAGTCGCACTAGCTTCTCATTTTCACACTACAAACAGCTTACATTGGCCTGTTTCCCTTACCATCAATACTTTTTTGCATATCTTTCATTCATTGTTCTTTATCTCTCCACATCACTGTTTATATCTCTCGTTTCCCTGATCCCTGACCAGTCTGAAGAAGGGTCTCGACCCGAAACGTCGCCTATCTCCTTTGCTCCTTAGATGCTGCTGCACCCGCTGAGTTTCTCCAGCTTTTTGTGTAACCCTCGATTCTCCAGCATCTGCAGTTCCTTCTTTAACACTGAACATTAATAGCCCATTATCTGTTTATTTGCACTTTATCAGTTTATTTATTGGAGTGGAAGATTGCAACCTTCACGTGGTCCGCCCTGTTTCGACTAATGCAATCAACTCGACATGCACAAACGGAAGATTAAATAGAACAAGTTGTCTTACAACTTTAGGCTGTGCACGCCACACAAAAGAAGAAGAAGTTTATTTATTCATGTGTGTGTATATATTTATACAATGGTATATGAACACACTGATCTGTTCCGTATTCGTGTCTACTATGTTCTGGTGTGCTAAAGCAAAGCAAGAATTTCATTGTCCTATCTGGGACACATGACAATAAATTCTCTTGATCTCGATCTTGAAAGACACCCAGTAACAGGTAACAGAGCAGTGTTTAGACATAACCTCATTCCAGTGACTACATGAATGCCTTCTTGAAAATATATTTCATTTTCTTTGGAAAGATTTCAAGTCATGTTGCTCCAATTTAATTAATTCGACAATCACTTATTTTATCAAATCACATTGAATGATCCATTTTGTAATATTAATTTACAAAATATTCTGCTTGAGCATATATTTAATTCATTTGAATAACCTGTTAAATTGAATTGATTGAATTTGATGCTTAAAACTTGCAGTGCGTTCTTTAACATGATTTTTTTTCTGATGGAATTTAACACTATCTGGGCTGAAGCAAATAATTCATGACGGGGTATCCTTTAACATTAAATGATATAGAGTCTTTCATATCATCGGGATCTATCAGAGAATCATAGTTACTGTTCTGAGTTAGGGAAATGCAGCATCCGATTCACATACAAGAAAATCCCATAACATAACCCAAGTAAATAGAGTGGTAAAAAAGGCATATAGTATGCTTGCCTTCATCAGTCGGGGAGTGAGTATAAGAGTCTGGAAGTCATGTTGCATCTTTACAGGACTTTAGTTAGGCTGCTTTTGGAGTATTCTGTGCAGTTCTGGTTGCCCCATTACAGGAAGAATGTGGAGGGCATTGGAGAGGATGCTAAAAAGGTTTACCAGTTTACTGCTTCCATTAGAGGGTGTTAACTATAAGGAGCGGCTTGGATTGTTTTCTCTGGGGCAGCAGAGGGTGAGGGGAGACCTAATAGAAATATGAAATTCTGAGAGGCACAGACAGTCAGAACAATAGACAATAGGTGCAGGAGTAGGCCATTCGGCCTTTCAAGCCAGCACTGCCATTCGGTGTGATCATGGCTGATCATCCACAATCAGAACCCCGTTCCTGTCTTCTCTCCATATCCCCTGACTCCACTATCTTCAAGAGCCCTATCTAGCTCTCTCTTGAAAGTACCCAGAGAACCGGTCCCCACCGCCCTCTTATGCAGAGAATTCCACAGACTCACTCTCCGTTCTAAATGGCTTACCCCTTAATCTTAAAATGTGGCCCCTGGTTCTGGACTCCCCCAACATAGGGAACATGTTTCCTGCCTCTAGTGTGTTCAAACCATTAATAATCTTTTATGTTTCAATAAGTTCCCCTCTCATCCTTCTAAATTCCAGAATATACAAGCCAAACCATTTTCCTAGGGTGGGAAATGATAAAGATGGTCATGGCTGACCACAGGTGTCTCCAGGGTTGGAGGACGCCTTGTGTGACTTGGGGAGAACTGGTGCACAGACAGCCACCACACGGTACTTGAGAGATCTGGGTCAGGATCCAGTGGCATGGAGTCCAAGACAACCGGAGACCCTTTTCTGCTGCAGACTTCATCCGCCTTCCCAGCCGTTGTGACGCTCCATTAAGGTCAGCCATCGTCCTCCGCCTGTTCCACCACTGAGGTCTTGGTTGGATTGCTTTTTGTCAGAGTCCTGCCCCTCGACCTTACCACTATGGGTGGTCCTACCTGGAGCATCGCTCCAGACGGCATCGCTCTCATGATCTCAGGTCCACACGAGCTTCTCCACCACGACAAGCTGACAATCCACGGAGAAGCAAAGTAAAGTCGAGAAGACATTGCTTTAAAGTGAAAGGGGTGAAGTTTAAAGGAGATGTGCAGGGCTAGTTTTTACACATGAAACGGTCCATCTGAATTGAATTGAAATTTTAGCCCAGAACCTAGAGCTGAATTTTCGACTTTAGAGATAGAGCGTGGAAACAGGCCCTTTGGCCCAACTAGTCCTTGCTGACCAACGATCACCCTGTACACTAAAACTATCCTACACACTAGAGACAATTTACAATGTTTACCAAAGCCAATCTTTAGAGTGTGGGAGGAAACCAGAGCCCTGGAGAAAACCCATACAGTCGTAGGGAGAATGCGCAAACCACTTACAGACAGCACCGTAGTCAGGATCAAACCCGGCTGTCTTGCACTGCAGCTCTACCACTTCGCAATTATGGTAACCTTTTGTTTTATTTATTCTGTTTTTGGTATCTGGGTGTTCCTGACAAGGTCAGCATTGTAATCCTTGTGAAAGTGATGGGTGGCCTCTTTCCTGAGCTGTTGCACTGAAGGTACTTGTACAGTGTTGCTGGGGAGGGAATTACGGAATTTAGACCCAGCAATCAACTGATATACTTCCAAGGATGGATGTGCCTTGGAGGGAAATCTGTAGGCAGTGGTGTTATAGACTCATTGACATACACATGGCAGAGAAACAGGCCCTTTGGTTCATAATCCCCATGTTATCTGCTCCATTCCTATTTGCTTGCATGAAGGCCATATCCTTCCCATGCATTAGCTGGCTTTGTCCCTCTTGGTGGCAGAGGCCCCAGATTTAGGAGAGACTCTTAGAGCAGCTTGCTGGGATGCGACAAGCTGGTTGGTGTGGATACTGTTGATCTTCATTGAGAATTGTTGGAGCTACACTCATCCAAGCAAGTGCAGAGTATTCCGTCATGCTCCTGATCCGTGCCTCGTAGATGGTGGATGTGCTTTAGGGAGACGGGAGGTGAGTCACTTGGCCAGTGAATATCCAACCTCGGATCTGCTCGTGAGACCTGAGTATTTATATGTCAGGTTTAGTTTAAGTCAATAATGATGCCCAGAATCTTAGTGGGGACGGACATTTTGATGACAATGCAATTGTATATCAAGGGTAGACTCTCACTTGTTGGTGATAGATATTGCCTGACAATTTTGCAGTGCAGATATTACTTGTCACTTTTTACTCAGAGATAAAACGATTTACGTTTGAGACAAGTTGCCTGTTATTCACTGAGTTGGTGTGAATCTCTGCCGACACATTTCCCTTCTGTCATCTCCTGAAACAAATAAAATCAGTCAAGTTAAGAGTGCTTTATTGTCATATGTCTCAGATAGGACAATTAAATTCTTACTTGCTGCAGCACAACAGAATATGTCACCCTGGACACCACAGTTGCATGGACATAAAGGACAAGAATTCCGATATTCTTCACTAAACCCTCCTCAAATTGCATGTTCGGCTTGATGCAGCTTTTCATCATCATAATCGTAGGATCATAGGCCTTCCGGCCCAACTTGCCCATGCCGACCAAGATGCTCCATCTACGCTAAGCCCACCTGCTCACATTTGGGCCATATTGCCTCAAAACATTTCCCATTCACATACCTGTCCAAGTGTTGTGATAGTATCCATCTCAACCACCTCATCTGGCAGCTCATTCAATTAAGAGGTATTGAATCATTAAAATGTCTGTGTTCTATATTGGTCAATAAAAGATCCGATTTCTAGGAGCCAACTGAAATTATATTTAATTTGTACCATTTAATGTTGACAAAAATAGAACCTTGTCGACACAGCCACTGGGGAAAATCAGATGGCATAAACCCACATTCCCCAATCCCTCTCGCTCCTCACTTTGAAGTCTATCTAATATTGAAGAGGCAATCACACATCTTGATTTGAAATGCACACAGGAGAATCTGGAAAAGAGTTTTGAGAATGAATAGGTGTAAAATAAACGATGGAGATGACGGTAATCGGCACGATCCTTCAAGGAATACTGCAATCTTCAGAAAACTCCATTCTATTCCCCCAGTTATTATGTGAAATAAAGTGAGTGAGGTACCCTTGCTGCCTTTGTACCTGACGGTGCTTGCCAGGAATGTATTCATTGTGCTAATGTATTATCTTGTGCTGATATATTATCTTGGAGAAAGGACCTCCAGGCTGGTATGAAGCACCAGGACAGCAAGTGTTTCAAGATTCTGGTGGGCAGGCACCAACCCCATAGAATGATCAACCACAGCAGCAACACACTCCCCAATTCAACGGCCAGAGCCAACTTTATCTGTGGAAGCTGTGGGAGGGTCTGCCTGACAAGGATGGGCCTAGTCAGCCTCAGCGGAAACTCAACCACAAATGAAACATTCTCCTCCCCAAACAGGACAATGTCAAAGCCACACCATCCTCTCTCACAGTTGGGCGGATGCCAACACTAACAATGTATTGTCTAATAATGCCGATACATGAGAATTTGATCCATGCCTTGCATCATCTGGCAGAGGCCTTCACGAGGTGCCGTGGCCATGGAACCGGGAAACCGTCTGAGGGCCTGAAGACCCGTAGTACCGGGAGGGAGCCGCCGGAGACGTCGGACACGAGGAGCAAGGGCCGGTAGGAGGGTGAACCAGGGATAATGCCTCCAGCGCCTTCAAGGTCAGCTTCAGAAAGTGACCCTGGGACACAAAGATGGTCGGGCAAGGAGAGGAATGTGAGGGCAACAGAAGAAGGCCTGGTGTTTGTAAGGACCGGGAACTGCTCCAGTAGACTGAGCGCGTGGGTGAACCGGAAGTTGGACTTTGGGAATGGCGCCAAAATATGGCGAAAACATGCAAAAAAAAATTCCCTGTGCAGTTGCACATGTGACCAATAAAGCACCATAGAATTGAACCATTAAAAAGACGTTGGCATTATTGATTTATTAAAAGGTTGGCTTTATTTCTCTGCTTTGGTTGTGAAGGATCTGCAACATTTCTGGCACACTTGGTTCCAGAGCCTTTCTGGATTATCTGTTTTGCCGGACCAACAGAGGTCAAGCCTTTGGGGGACGAAATACAGGTCCACAAAGTCAGCCATGGAAGTTGGCTATGAGAACGGATCTACCGGTTCTGGCCGGGTCGGATTTCCAGAGCCTTGGCCACAGGGCACGGAGGTCCTGATGAGGTTGAGATCGGCTGGTGGATCTGTTTTGTAATTTGGATCACTCCTTGTGGGCAGAGATGCTTCTTGTTCCCCATTCATGATGGATAGTGCTGCTTGCAAGGCACAGTTTTCAGTGCGATCTACATAACTTATGCAAACCTAAAGACTAAGATCTTACGTTGAAGAGGCCACTTGCACAGGCTGCAGAGTTATTTTGTTTCATTGCCAAACAGCCCTGACTTATGTTCAAAGGCTGCTATCTGAAGGCTGATATATTAAACAGCTTGTTCAAAATATTAAATTAGATCAATAAAAACATAGTTGCAAAACACACAGTCCTGGAGAAACTCAGGGCAGCACGGTGGCGCAGTGGTGGAGTTGCTGCCTTACAGCCTCAGAGACCGGGGTTCGATCCTGACTACAGATCCTGTATCAAGGATGAAGATAGACACAAAATGCTGGAGTAACTCGGCAGGTCAGGTCTCTGAAGGACATGGATAGGCGATGTTTCGGAAATGAAAACCAGCATCTGCAATTCCTTGTGTCTCTAATGAACAGAGCAGCTGGAATTAAATCATTGACGAAAGATCTAGATAGAGGCATAGAAGAATCGTTTAGTTGTATGAAGGAACTGCGGATGCTAGTTTAAACCGAAGATAGACACAAAATGCTGGAGTAACTCAGCGGGACAGGCAGCATCTCTGGAGAGAAGGAATGGGTGACGTTTCGGGTCGAGACTCGTCAGACTGAATCAGGAGAGAGGGGGGAAACAGAAATAAGGAAATGTAAGGTGTGAAAACGAGACCAGGGCAATGGAGATCAAGGAAAATATAGAATAGATCATTGTTAGCTAGGAGAAGGTGACAACAAAACAAATAGAGGGTTCAAGTCCAAATCTAGGGTCATAAACTGGCTGACTTTAAGTGCTGCACTGAGCGAATGCTGTTCAGTTGTAAGTGTTGTGTCTTAGATAAGATCTTCAGATGTCTGTACTCGTAAGTGAAGCAACACATCTCACAGCACTATTTTAAGGTACAAAAATAAAGAGATATCATAGTCATAGCTGGATACTGGATGGAAACAGGCTCTTCGGCCAAATTTGCCCTCACTGGCCAACATGTCCCAGCTACACTAGTCCAACCAGCCTGTGTCTGGTCCATTTACGTCCAAACCTGTCCTATCCATGTACGTGTCTGTTTCTTAAATGTTCGTAGAGTCCCTGCCTCAACTACCTCCTCTGGCAACTTGTTCCATACACCCACCACTTTTTGCATGAAAAAGATACCCCTCAGATTCCTATTAAATCCTTTCCCCTTCACCTTAAACATCTGGTCCTCAATTCACCTACTCTGTGCAAGAGACTCTGTGCATCCATCTGATCTATTCCTCTCATGATTTTATACACCTCTATAAGATCACCCCTCATCCCCCTGCACTCCAAGGAATAGAGTCCCAGCCTACTCAACCTCTCCTGGAAACATTTGCAATATTTACTTCATGACAAACAACAACAAATAATTAAATTGACAGTGTAACTTATGTGAGCTTTGCTGTGTACAAATTAACAGCAGCTTTTCCAGCTGTGACCTCAGTTCAATCCACTTTGACTGCAAAGTATATCCTAGGTTCTATATAAATGCAAACTGTTCTCTCGTCATGATGATCGGTATTGGCCATGATGGTTATCAATTGCCCAAAGAACATCTTAGCTGTGAGAAACACTTCTTTGGTTACTGGAATGCCTAATCTTTGAAACTAGTTCAACTTCCAGACACTGAAGGGGGCACAAAGAGGTCATGGAAGCAAAATAAAACTAGGCATGAAAGTGTGCTCTTTCACATTGAGCTGTTTAATTGGAATGTTTGGTCATAAAACAGGAAAGTGTATAAAGGACACAAAATGCTGGAGTAACTCAGCAGGACAGGCAGCATCTGTGGAGGCCATTCGGACTGTAAACTCCTATCTCACCAGGGACTAACTCTACTACAGTTACTGTACCACAATACCGCCCACAATATTTTATTATGGAAAAGAACATGCAATTCTGTTTGTAGTATGTTGGTTGTTTGTTTGTTTGTTTTTTGCACAAAGTCCGCAGGCACTGCCACTTTTCGTTTCACTGCACATCCCGTATGTGTATGTGATGAATAGACTTGACTTGACTTGACTTGACTTGACTTGGAGAGAAGGAATGGGTGACATTTCAGGTCAAGACCCTTCTTCAGACAACATTTCCTCTGCTCCACAAGATATAAAGGTATTATCTACCAATGATCCCAAAATTCCAACTGGAGCAGCTCTGATGAATACAGTCACATTATTTTGGTCTGATATCGGTTAATCTGCTATCACTGGGGTCTTTTTTACCTTATTATACATTATTATACATGGTCTGTGTCAAATACATTAATGCTGTCTTGCGTGTCAAAGAACACAGGCCGATTCACCACCCCCTTCCCCAACCTCCCCCCCCCCCCCCAACCCATTGTGGACATTGGACTTTGTCTATCGAATTTATGTGCAACAACGTAGAAACAAAGCACTGCAGATGCTGGTTAATACACAAAAGGAAACAAAGTGCTGGAGTAACTCAGCAAGTCAGGCAGCAAAGATAGATACAAAATACTTGAGTAACTCAGCGGCAGCAACTCTGGAGAGAAGGAATGGGTGATGTTTTGGGTCGAGAGTCAGAGGAGCGGGAAACCAGAGATAAGGAAGTGTAAGGTGTGCATCAGTTTCTTATTCTCCAGTGATGCTGCTTGACCTCGGGTAGCAAACTTAACCCCTCTTTTTAAGAAGGGGGGGAGAGAGAAAACGGGGAATTACAGACCAGTTAGTCTAACATCGGTAGTGGGGAAACTGCTAGAGTCAGTTATTAAAGATGAGATAGCAGCACATTTGGAAAGTGGTGAAATCATTGGACAAAGTCAGCATGGATTTACGAAAGGTAAATCATGTCTGACGAATCTTGTGGAATTTTTCGAGGATGTAACTAGTAGCGTGGATGGGGGAGAACCAGTGGATGTGGTGTATCTGGACTTCCAGAAGGCTTTCGACAAGGTCCCACATAAGCGATTAGTATATAACATTAAAGCATACGGCATTGGGGGTTCAGTATTGATGTGGATAGAGAACTGGCTGGCAAACAGGAAGCAAAGAGTAGGAGTAAACGGGTCGTTTTCACAATGGCAGGCAGTGACTAGTGGGGTACCGCAAGGCTCAGTGCTGGGACCCCAGCTATTTACAATATACATAAATGATCTGGATGAGGGAATTGAAGGCAATATCTCCAAGTATGCGGATGACACTAAGATGGGGGGCAGTGTTAGCTGTGAGGAGGATGGTAGGAGACTGCAAAGGTGACTTGGATAGGCTGGGTGAGTGGGCAAATGTTTGGCAGATGCAGTATAATGTGGATAAATGTGAGGTTATCCACTTTGGTGGCAAAAATAGGAAAACAGACTATTATCTAAATGGAGGCCGATTAGGAAAAGGGGAGATGCAGCGCGACCTGGGTGTCATGGTACACCAGTCATTGAAAGTAGGCATGCTGGTACAGCAGGCAGTGAAGAAAGCGAATGGTATGTTAGCTTTCATAGCAAAAGGATTTGAGTATAGGAGCAGGGAGGTTCTACTTCAGTTGTATAGGGTCTTGGTGAGGCCACACCTGGAGTATTGCGTACAGTTCTGGTCTCCAAATCTGAGGAAGGACATTGTTGCCATAGAGGGAGTGCAGAGAAGGTTCACCAGACTGATTCCTGGGATGTCAGGACTGTCTTATGAACAAAGCCTGCATAGACTCGGTTTATACTCTCTAGAATTTAGGAGATTGAGAGGGGATCTTATAGAAACTTACAAGATTCTTAAGGGGTTGGACAGGCTAGATGCAGGAAGATTGTTCCCGATGTTGGGGAGGTCCAGGACAAGGGGTCACAGCTTAAGGATAAGGGGGAAATCCTTTAGGACCGAGATGAGAAGGAATTTTTTCACACAGAGAGTGGTGGGTCTCTGGAACTCTCTGCCACAGAGGGTAGTTGAGGCCAGTTAATTGGCTATATTTAAGAGGTAGTTAGATGTGGCTTGTGGCTTGTGGCTAAGGGGATCAGAGGGTATGGAGAGAAGGCAGGTACGGGATACTGAGTTGGATGATCAGCCATGATCATATTGAATGGCGGTGCAGGCTCGAAGGGCCGAATGGCCTACTCCTGCACCTAATTTCTATGTTTCTATGTTTCTATGTTTCTATGACCTGCTGAGTTACTCCAGCACTTTGTGTCCTTTTATACGCTATAATGCTGAGAACTATATTGCACTCTGTATCTTCCCCTTTTCGTCTATTGTATTTGAGTTTGACTTGATTGTATTTATACATAGTATATCTGATCTGTTTGGTCAGCATACAAAATAAAGCTTTTCACTGTACCTCGGTACACGTGTCAATAATAAACCTAAACCTAACATCTAAAATGAAACTTTTTTACACCATGGGATACCTACAGTATGTGATGGGATGAAACTGGAGTAAACTGGCACTTTCACGACTAATTCATGCCCTCTTTTACTTGTGGACATTTTTAATCAGGCTAGAAAAACGCCCCGACCTACTTGATGCCACGAGTACCTATGACTAGCATCACGACCTACCTACGATCTACCTATGACCTCCTACGAACTCCTAAAACCTCGTGATAACCATGCTGCGAGTATGAGTTAAGGGCATACTCGGCAGAGGTCGTGAATTAGGTCGTGAAAGTGGGACAGGCCTTTTAGTCTGTGGTAGATCTGACAGACTGGAGAGAGTTTTGCAGGCTGAAAGGGGACTGCATTACTGAATATTATCGGTTTTCCTGATGCATGGATTCTTGCCCTGAATTCTTCTGCATCAGAAGAAGGGAAATGTCTAGCATGGCACTGGAGGAGAGGAGAGAGTTTGCTTTTAATGTAAAGAACAAGCCATAATAAGTTGTAAAGAAGACTTGCTGCTCCGACACTCTCAGAAGCTGCCTCTCTCTGATGGCGGCTGTCAGAAGTTGCTAGTTATTTTGCTCTTTCATTAGCTGCCCGTTTTTCAATTTCTGCCCCTGGAAGTTACACTGCTTTGAACAAGTCCCTGCAGTAATTGAATTTGCTGCAGAAATAGAATGGTGGAAAATTTCATTTTCTTCCTGTGTGCAGCCAGAGAGCCCGCTTCCCTTCATGCATTCCCATCCACTAATGGAGCCCTTTGCAAAGCCTCCCTAAAATAATATCTGAGTGCATCAGCTTGTCACTTTGTAATTTTCCCCTAAATAATGCCTTCTACAAATAATGGTTTTCAAAATGAGCATTAACAGGCTTGATTACATGAAATTGTCCTTTTAATTTACACCAGGATTCTATTGATCACACAAGTGCAGATTAAAGTGTTCAATGAAGCCAGTGATGAGGTATTAACCACCTAAGGGTCCTCCAGGGGCTAGCAGGGAGCCCAGGAATATGCTATAAGTGTACAGTTATTTCACCATAATGAAGTGCTACTATGCGGAGGCATGAATCTCCAGCAGCAAGAATAGATTGGAGATGATGAGCTCTTCAAGTCATTTCTTGGTTACTCATTCAGCATCATGCCCAGATTCTCTTGCGAATCTTCTGCATTATCTCTCATGAAATGCCAGGATTTACCTAGCTAGCAAATGCAATTTTTATGACCTTATTGCTTTTTTCCATGGTAATAGTTTTGAATCAATTTATCAATCCAGCCAGTACCATCAGACACTTTGCCCTGAAGATCAAGTCCAGGTCATTTCATCAATTCACTCTGGTAGAAGCACAGAAAAAACTGCAGCTTGTGTGGGCTTTGAGCTGATGGTTACTCAGTAAACATGCTGGCATTGAATTAACCCATTGAGTACTGAATTTTATACAGGTCTCACTGATCCAGATTACATTTTTATCCACCTTTTCATCTTGCTAGTTTTTATGCCTGTTTCACCTCTGCTTTCCAGCCTCTATTTTAAATTTAGATTTGTTAAAATAAGGGAAGATGATTGTTGTAATTTTCTGTGACCTAACATGGCGTTCAATTCATAAGCTATCGAAAAATTACAAGGAGAAATATCTTTAAAATTCGAGTACAAGCTCAAACCGACAACAAATACTTTTTAAGAACTAAGGATTGTTGATTAATAAATTCTGTTTGGAAATGGTTTGCATGGCGATTTAAATGTAAGACAGTGACGAGGGAAATGAAATGTACTTTAAATGATGGTCCTTTGTCCAAAGTTGACATTTATCAGTCACATTGTTCAAATAGCTGAGATTTATTTTCCTTCCTTAACATCCACGTTCATGGTGTCTATACCTCCCCAGAGATATTACTCCACAGAGGATAAACACAGACAATCAGGTGTGCGAATCACATTGCATACCTGAGATCACCAGGATTTGAACTGGGGAAAAATCCTACAGAATCCAATACCACACAGGGTTTATATCCACGACTACTGTGCATTATGTATGACACTCGTTTCTTAATGCTGCAATTCCCCCCCCCCCCCTCCCAATTTTCTTGTCTCTATGCAGTTTCATCTGACAACAGGACTGCATTTCTGTTCTCTCTGTGGATAATATTGTATGACCTGTACGACTGGACAAAGTCAACCTTCACAATTTCCTCCCCCTCTCCTGCAGGATCAAGCCCTTCTGTGACAATATTACTATATGTGCATATAAACAAAAGCAATGGAAAATATTAAGCAGCCAGCTTAAGGTACATGTGCATTTAAAGTGGTGGAGATGGGGGATTTAGTAAAGGGTGTCAATTAATGTCGGCATGATTCACACAAGGTTAGTATGCAGCTGGAGTGTGTAATTAGCAAAACTAACAGAAGGTTATTGTTTATTGCGAGGGGAATGGAATACTAAAGTAGGAAGTATTTGCATGAGGCACCGCTGAGACCACATCTGTAATACTGTGCACAGCTATTCCCCTTATTTAAGGAAGGTTATTAATTCATTGGAATCAGTTCAAGAAAAGTTTACTCGACTGACACCCGGAGTGGTAGGTGGGCTTATGAGGAAAGATTGCATAGGCTCTGCTGCTATCAGCTGGAGTTTAGAAGAATGAGAGAGGGGGATTTGATTGAAACAAATACGATCTAGAGAGGCTTGACAGGATGAGTCTTGAAATGGAGGTCATTGTATAAAAGTAAAGGATCATCTATTTAACTCAGGGACAAAATAACATTTTCTCTTGGAAGGTTGTGAGTCTTTGCCAGAGAAGCAGTTTCTGAATATTTTTGAGGCAGTGATGGTGGATTCTCGATAAGCATGGGGGTGAAAAGTTATGGGGGGGGGGGGGGGTTAGGTGTGATTGGGGATTTGAAGTTATTGTCAGCCATTAGTTCATAAGTTCATAAGTCATAGGAGCAGAATTAGGCCATTTGACCCGTTGAGTACTATGCTATTCAATCATGGCTGATCTATCCTTCCCCCTGCAGCCCATTCTCCTACGAGTTCAGGACCTTTCTAAAGGGCCGTTCAATCTCGAGGGGCTGACTCCTGCTCCTAACTCATGTTTGCATGTTAGGTTGGATCTAATTCAGGAAGCTGGAGTGCATCATTCCTCCCACTGTTGTGGAGGACCTACATGAAATGTTCCTTGCCAATCCCGACCAGCTTTTGTGAGCAACATCTTACCCCATCGGTACAAATGAGACATCTTGCTCAATGGTAAATTAATTGACACCATCTTTAGTTATGGTGTTCAGGGTGTTCTGATGTTACAATTAGACGAGTGCGGAGGGAGAACTGAGAATGCCACAGAAGGCTGCGGAGGCCAAGTCATTGGGTATTTTTAAAGCGGAGATTGACAGATTCTTGATTAAACGGTGTTGGAGGTTATGGGGAGAAGGCCGGAGACTGCGGTTGAGAGGCAAAGATAGATCCGCCATGATTGAATGGCGGAGTCGTCTTGGCTGGTCGAATGGCCTAATTTTGCTCCTAGAACCTCTGAACTTACGAATGGCCAGCACTTGCTAAGGAGCTGTGATGAACATTAATTCCTGATTTGTCACCTTGATGGATCTGAAATAAAGTATTAATGAGACAGAAGATAGACACAAAATGCTGTAGAAACTCAGCAGGTCAGGCAGATGCGGCCTGACCTTTTGAGTTACTCACACAATCTGAGTCTGTCTATAGTATAAACCAGCATTTGCAGTTCCTTTTTATTACATATCAATGATACAGGTTTCTTCTGACTGTCCCTAAACAAACAAACAAGGGCGGCACAGCAGCATTGCTGGTGGTGCTGCTGCCCCACAGAGCTAGGGACCGGAGTTCGGTCCTGACCCTTGTGTGCTGTCGGCGTGGAGTTTGCACATTTTCCTGTGACTGTGTGGGTTTTCTCCGGGTGCTCCAGTTTCCTCCCACAACCCAAAAGCATGCAGGTTTGTAGGTTAATTGTAAAAAAAAAACAAATTGCCAATGATGTGCAGGGAGTGGATGAGAAAGTGAGGTAATATTGAACTATTGCTGATTAATGAATGAATAATAGTCAGTGTGGACTCAGTGGGTCGAAAGGCCTGTCTCCATGCTGTATCTCTAAACTAAATTAAACACTTTCTTGTCTCATTCTGCATCCCATTTTTGTTGATATCTGTCCGGGTTCCAACAGTTAGAATCATTGAATCATATAGCACAGAATGTTCTTCGATCCTTGATGCCTGCACTGCAAATGTTATCCCATTCGTTCACACACTCACTCTTACCAATTTACATGATTTTTTTCACCCAGATAACGTCCAAAAGAGAACTGTATTACTGGATCTGCTCTTGGGTAATGTGTTCTGTGTTTAAATAAAATCCCATCTTATTCCTAGATCTTTCGATCTTAAAACTGTATCCACTGCTTACCAAACAATTTTCTTGTACAAAAGATGTGGATTTAAAGTCTGGCAGCTCATGCCTTGTTGTTTTGAACACAGCACATAGTATTCACAAAGGAAATTGTTTCTCCAATTATTTGCAAATCTATCATTTTGCCTTTTTAAAATGTGACATACTAAAGCTGCATTGAGTCTGGTTTCTATATTTATGATATAGATGGTTACTGGTTTGCCTTTGAATTATTTTTAAGCATCTACATTCCAGATATTTATTCATTGTTGATTATTGACACATAAGCGGATCAAAAATGGCGAGGCTGTTGTTTTCTGAAGCTAAAATATAACACTTGAACTGATCCTATTTTGATGCAATGATTCAGTCGACTGATGTTGCACATTCCACAGATAAAACCAGTCCGTGACAGTCCGTAAAATCATGTGTGAATTATGCAAACTGCATTACTGAAAAATTGTTTCATCGTTTTTATTTCTTTTTCTTTACAATGACTTAGGACATTAATGCAAGAAAATTTAAAATAGAAAATTAATTTATATGAAACAGAAAATGTGAGTCTGAAAGAAAAAGGAACCCTCATTTTTCACATGGCAATTGATTTCTCATTTGCAGGATTTAGCTGTTGTTCTTCAAGTTTATAAATGTAGAAACCTGTTGTTAATGTTGACATGAAACTGAAATTAATTTAAAGAGGCAGTGCTGGATGGTGATGAATAAATACAAAATCTCTAATAGATTAATATTCCTTACACCTCCTGCCAACAACTTATTATGAATTACTGTGTTCATGCTTCTGATGGAACCAGCCTGGGTAAATATTATGTTGTTACCACAGCTTTGTTCACTAGTTAAAAATAAAGACAATTGATAACATATTATCCTTTGAAGAGAATGAAGCAGGTGAGTTGTTTCCATTATCTCAATTCATATTGCGACAAGTACAAAAACCAATCCCCAAACTGTTATGAAGGCAATGAATTTTAATTAATCACAAAGAGAGTAATTGAACATTGATCTAATGGGACCTGTCTATCAATTTTGCGTTTCGCTGAAATTATCTCTCATTAATGGGTCCAGACTTTTCTCAGTGTTGTAGTTCCATTTCTAACCATTGCTTCAGGATGGTGCTCTCTACCTATTAGAAATGATTCTCTGGGCCTTCAACAGGACTGCCAGCAGATCTGTCTCTCCGGCAAATATAATTGAATTGAATTATAGCATGCAAACCTTTCTCAAAATATTTACTTCAATGTAGCTTCTTAATAATGTTTACTGAATGATAATTATCTGCAGCTTTGCAACCACATTGTCGGATTTGAAGCCAATGTTGTTTGGGCCTCAGAAGCTGTTCTTAACGCTGGTGTATTTGATTTTGTTTGAAAGGAAAGGCAATACCTCGACACTCGTCATAGCCTCAGATTTAAAGGATGTTCCTTTAGGAAGGAGATGAGGAGACATTTCTTTAGTCAGAGGGTGGTGAATCAGTGGAATTCATTGCCACAGAAGGCTACGGAGGCCAAGTCAATGGATATTTTTAAGGCAGAGATAGATCGATTGTTGATTAGTACGGGTGTCAGAGGTTATGGGGAGAAGACAGGATAATGGGGTTAGGAGGGAGAGATAGATCAGCCATGATTGAATGGTGGAGTAGACTTGATGGACTAAATGGCCTAATTCTGCTCCTATCACTTATGAATTTACTTATGAACTTGTCGACTGTTCACAATAAGGAGAATCGGCAAATGTACCCGTACTCAAAAATGGCTCATTCAGCACGTGGGAACAGAAAATGGGGCTTTCAATTTTCAGGGTTCCTGACCCTAAATGAAACATTTTTTTTAGCTCAGATGGCGCTCAAGCCAAACGACTCTCTGCGTGCTGGTCCCAGATCAGCAATCTACAATCACTCATTGCAATCACTCCACTCTTTTAAGCCTCTTGTCCAACAGCAGACTTCCTTTACGCTGTATCTGTACAATGTGGACGGCTTGATTGTAATCATGTACAGTTTTTCCGCTGACTGGATAGCACGCAACAAAAACGCTTTTCACTTTACCTTGGTGCACGTGACAATAAACAAAACTACATTAAACCATTGTAAACCAAACAAAACTAAACATATCCATGTCCTCCAGAGATTCTGCTTGACCCACTGACTAACTCCAGCACTTTGTGTATTTCTTGCAATTTTTAAGCAATTTTAATCCATGTCGAGTAAAGATCAGATTTCCAAGTCAACTATCATGTAGTTACTTTATTTGACAATGGATTCTACAAATGGCAAGCTGAAATAGTAGTTTTGGTGTTGAGTAGAGCTGTGTTTACACTCTGTGATTAATTATTTTTAAAAACAATTTTCAGATGGTTACAGGCGAAGGTTTGTGTGCAATCATCAGTGCAACAAGTGAGATTCTTCCAGGGAAGAGCTCTCTTTGACATTAAAGGGCCTGTTCCACTTGGGCATAATTTATGCATCATTTACAGAACATAATTCACACGTCACGGCACACGACACGTGTGTCGTGACGCGCACGTAATGCACGCATGGTGTGCATTATGCGCGCATGGCGTGGTGACGTAGGCAGTGACGTGCGGTCGCGCGTGGTGCCCCAGGATTTTGTGATTTTGTAAGGACAGGCCCCTTAAGGAGCAAACATTACTGCTTAAAGACACCTCCTTTACGCTCTTTTGTTTTTATACTGTGATTCCCTTTGGAAGAAGGAGCATTGCCTTCCTGGTGAGAACCTATCCATGGGATGAGCAGTGAAAAAGGCAACATCTGCTGCAGAAATTGCCATCCAAACTGGAGCCTGATTACCCACTGGCTACATAGGTCAAATTGGTTAGGTTGGGTCGAGTCTGGTAGGGTCAAGCCTGGTAGGGTCATCAAGTTGGGTAAACCTTGCTTTAGGTACACTTGAGTCAGGCCATTTTGGCCCAACTTGGTATTTTATCATGAGACACAAAAACTGCAGAGGTTGATATCTTGAGCAAAACACAAGGTGCTGGAGGAACTCACCGGGTCAGGCAGCATCTGGGAAGGGAATGGACAGATCATGTTTCTGGTACATTCCTTTTCCAGATGCTGCCTGACCCGCTGAGTTTCTCCAATGCTTTGGTACTTTATCAGGACAGTTTGATGAATGTTATTACGATTGGGCTGTGGGCCAAGGAGCTTTTTGTAAAAATATTATATAAATCATACCTGAAACTCGTCAAGACCAAAACCTGCAAATTCTTTTGAAATATGGGAAAAACTTCCAATTTTCTGAGTAGTAATTGTCCAATCAATGTACGTTTGACATTGAGGCCGGATACAAATTGACCAATCCCACGCTTTGTTTTATGGTCGCTAGGCAGCAAGGACCCTGGGATTATGGCTGCCTCCTAATTACATCAAAACAATAACAAAGTTTCCAAGGAATAAAGGTAATGTTAATCTTGCTGATCATTTTGTTTTTCAATTGATTTATCTTTATAAAGCTATGATGTGAACTGTTAAATATAAATGATAAATACCAAATTTAGGTTAGTATTGGGGTTAGGGTTAGGGTCAGGGTTAGGGTCAGGTTCAGTCGGTCGGTCGGTCGATCTGTCGGTCGGGCTTGTCGGTTGGCCGATGGATGCTGTGAAGAATCGGTTGGGCCATCGGGCCGCCGGTGGTTGGTAAGAGTGGCCGGGCTGCTGGTGGATCATGAGAGTGATCAGTCCGCCGGTGGGTGCTGCGAACGGCCGGACAGCCTTTGAAAGCTGCGAGGTGTCGGTCGGGCTGTCGGTAGGCTGGTGGATGCTGCGAAGGGATGGTCGGGCTGTCCTTATCATGATTCAATGATACTTTATTGTCACATGTACCTAGGTACAGTAAAATTATTTGTTTTGTATACAATACACAAAGTACGCAAAGAGTCGCCACGTAAAGTGCACTGACAAAGCTACAAAAGTATTCATTATAATCCCGATGGTCCCTCTTTGTTCTTGGCAGCCCGTCCTCGACCGACTGCTGGCACCCACTCAGACCTGTCCTCTACCGACCTCCGGCACTCATGCGAGCCTGTCCTCGGCTGCCCATTTCCAGCACCCACGCTGGCCCGTCCTCGACCGCTCACCTCTGGGCCCTTGGACAGCTCCGCAGCACTCCCTTGGACAGCTCCGCAGCACTCATCGGGAGCTTTCCTACTGTGCCGCCGCCCATCGGCTTGAGTGTGGTCACACAGTGGAGCTAGTATTCTCAAGCCCCATTGAGCAGGCAGGAATTCATGCTTAACATTATGCCTTTCTGTCTTTTCCCCTGCATGTGTACTTAACCTCGATTGAAGTACATTGCAGACAAATTCATGCGACAGAAGTTCAAACAGCATGTGTCTACTTCTTTCCCACAGAATTACAGATGCAACATAATTGATCATAAATTATCTCATACCTACTTACCTTTACAGTATAGTCCTACCGCTCCCACTCATATGCCTTATCTATGAATATATTTCAATCCAAGCACTGCAGTTTAATAACAAGATTTATGGTCAACTATCGCCCGGTCAAATTTTGCAGGAACTTCTCAGTGTGATAATGTTCTCATTATATTCCTACCAAAAAGATAGTTATCATTTTAGTTTTAGAGGTACAGCAGGGAAATAATGTAATATAGTTTTTAATAATATATTTATATTGAACTTCAGTAAGTAGTAAATTCCCTGAAGCCAAACTTTGTTAGACTGCAGATTAGACTCCTTGTTATCTTTTTAATTTAGTTTAGTGTAAAGATACAGCGTGGAAACTGGCCCTTCAGCCCATTGAGTCCCTGCTGACCAACAAACACCTGTACACTAGTTCTATCGTACACACTAGGGATAATTTTTTTTATAGACGCTAATTAACCTACAAATCTGCATGTCTTTGGAATGTGGGAGGAAACTGGAGCACTTGGAGAAAACCCATTTGGTAACAGGGAGAGCGTGCAAACTCTGTACAGACAACACCCATAGTCAGGATCGAACTCTGGCATTGGCGCTGAAGGCAGCAACTCTACCATTTAGCTACTGTGCCACCTCTTCTCTTTTAAAATCTTTCCTGTAACTCTTTTTGTAGCATTGGTGTATAAGTGTGATGTTACTGACCGATGTACATATGTTACATTGGTAGTAAAATTATTGAATGCAGTGATTGACTCTATACTCCTGACAGTGGAATGAGTGTCCCAAATTACAATTAGCCACGGTAGACCCAGTCTCCAACCAGACTTGAAACAATGGGGTGGGCGTTCAACCACGAGAAAGGAAAACCAAAGAATAGGTATGTTACAAAACTTACCTTCAGCGGCTCTGTAGTTCTGCCGCTGGCCGTGTGCGCGACTTTGGCGCCTTTAAGGTGGGGGGGGGGGGGGGGCGGGGTTAAAATGCCATTTTCCCCTTGCCACCGGAATTATATTTTGTCGGAGTGCGTGCTATTTCTGGAGATTCGTACCGACTGTCGGTAAGTTAATTTTTTTTTTTTATTCGGCCGACTATTTCAGCTCTGCAGTAAAATAAAAATTAGCTCCTAATGCCATGAACGCCGACAACGGGGACCGATTTTACGTAGGGGACAGGTAAGTGAAAGCTGTTTCTTTTTTCATATAAACCTGCTTGTTTAGGTGACTTTAATCAATATTTCATGTTGCAAAACGGTGATTTATTCCCCATATGAATTGGCAGAATTTTTCCTGCCGATATCGGGTTTAAATTCACCGCAGCCGCAACGTTCCAATACATCGTGTTCCAAAAAATCCCACTCGCAAGCTGATTTAAAATGCCCATTAATTTACGGGCATTAAACCCTAAATTCCTTCAATTTGGCCTATAAATTCATAACAATGAGATTTAAAAATCATGTTATATTGTGAATTCTTGTGTGAATGTTATTTGGACACTTAGGCTTTAAACTAAAAGTTAATATTTTCTTAAGAAATGAATAGATGTTTAGATCTAGTAATTGAATTTTGTAATTAGCTACAATTGGGTAACTACCTAATGATATGCTTTCATTTCAGGTCATCCAAGTAAGATTGTTTCATATTAGTTTAAGAATGCTTCAATCTACAATAACTGAAAATTTCTTTAAGTTCTCTTATTTTTTAAGAAAGTTATGGGCTTTTGACTGTCCTCGATCACAACTTTTGTGTTAAGGCAATGGGGAACAAGATGCTAATTTCCGAGTATGAAAATGGCTATAACTTTTTTAATACTGAAGATATGAAAGTGAATTAGGTGTCAAATTAAATTTCTTTGTATGCTTTATCTGATGGGATAAATTGCAGACTTGATTTTTTAAATCTCAAAAATTTGTAACATTGCTACAAAGAAAAAGAAGGTCTTGTAGCGGAGATGACGATAGTGGCAGCTCAGATCCAAACTTATCATATCATGAACCTTGGCATTTATGCTCAAGTACATGAACCCTCTGGATCTTATACAGAATAAATAGAAGTACTCTTTGAGATATATACCATTATTAAAATTGAGGGTGAGGGTGAAAATGTGCTTGTTCAGTTCAATCCAGCAAGAGTTAATAAAGCCAGAAACTGCACCTGCATCTGCGATTCCTTGTTTTTACATTTTACTGCTCCGTTGCAAAATCTTGTCAAGATATGCCTACTTTGAAGAAGTTCTCCTTCTTTCTCTGTTGGGGGTTCTGTGAGACCTGCTCTCACTGCTCCCCCCCTTTGTGTCAATGTTCTTTTCTTCCCACCCCCCACCACCCCACAATCAGTATAAAAAATGTCCTCGACCCAAAACGTCATCTATCCATGTTCTCCTGAGATACTGCTCGGCCTGCTACTCCAGCACTTTGTGTCTTCTTCAGTTAAGAAAGTGATCTTACTAATAGACAGTGGCTGAGATGGCATAGCGGTAGAGCTTCTGCCTTACAACGCCAGAGACACGGGTTCGTTCTGATCATGGTTGCTGTCTATACAGAGTTTGTACATTTTCCCTATGTGGGTTGTCTCCGGGTGCTCCAGTTTCCTCCCGCACTCCAAATACGTACAGATTTGTAAGTTAATTGGCTTCTGTAAAAATGATAAATTGTCCGTAGATGTAGGGTAGTATTAGTGTATGGGGTGATCACTGGTTGGCATGGACTCGGTTGACGAATGGCCGGTTTCCATGATGTATCTCTAAAGTCAAGATTCAAGATTCAAGAATCAAGAGAGTTTATTGTCATGTGTCCCACATAGGACAATGAAATTCTTGCTTTGCTTCAGCACAACAGAATATAAAAGGCATGAATACAGAACAGATCAGTGTGTCCATATACCATTGTATAAATATATACACACATGAATAAATAAAACAAATAAAGTGCAAATAAACAGATAATGGGCTATTAATGTTCAGAGTTCTATTTGAGTTGAGTTCAATAGCCTGATGGCTGTGGGGTAGGTGCTGTTTCTGAACCTGGACGTTGCAGTCTTCAGTCTCCTGTACCTTCTACCTGAAGTTAGCGGGGAGATGAGTGTGTGGCCAGGATGGTGTGGGTCCTTGATGATGCTGCCAGCCTTTTTGAGGCAGCAACTGCAATAGATCCCCTCGATGGTAGGGAGGTCAGAGCTGATGATCAACTGGGCAGTGTTTACTACTTTTTGTAGTAAAAAGTACACTAGTCTAAAGTAAAGTTAGCAGACATCCCGGCACTACACCAGACAACGACTAAGGTGATAGAGATTGCATAATCACCTTTGGAGATCAGAGAAAGCTATCCATGAAGGACCAGAAACCAAAGATCAGGCAATTCCACTGGCGAATATGTAGTCGTGTTGAAGAATCCATCTCTACACTTTAATGTTGACATGTTACTGAGTTGAACCGTCTGTGACAATTTAGGTCCAGTGTAACAGTTAGACAACTGCACACCATTGCCTCTACTTCCTTAGAAGGCTTTCTACGGCGCATCTGTAGAAGTTGGTGAAGGCTGTGGAAACTGGAGCACCCGGAGAAAACCCAGCACCTGCAGTTCTTCGTTTCTACCAGAACATAGGTGTTCATTTCAAACTAGGGTGAGCTTATTTTCCTTGGTTTACATTGGCTGCAAAGTACATACAGTATAGAAGCACTGTTATTGTTAAAGGTATCATGAGAACACACATTTTTACGAAGCCCTAACCTTTATGCTAAACCTTATTATACACAAATTAACTTTTAGTCAATCAACGTACTTAATATAATCAGCTGAGAGACCTTAAACCTTATTATGTGAAGTGCATGGATTTATGACAATTGAACCGACCATTCGCAGAACAGAATCATAAATAGTCGTTCATAAATAAAACTATCACAAATTCCAAACATATAAAATAGACCAGTTTGTTCACATACATCAACCATCAGAGCAAAGAAAAAAATTGCTCCACTAATACTGCAACAACAGGGTAATAAATTTTAACTGCCGCTAAATATTTTGGTATTGTAAAAGATTATATTCTCAGAGGATGCTATAAAGTTTTATATCAGCATCATTTGGCGCTCAGGATGTTACTTGACATGAAATGGCTCCCATGGCAATGCTCAGTGCAGAGTTGTTAAGCATTGAACTCCTCTCAAATGTGTAACAAGATAAAGAATTCTAAACCTTGCTTCAGCCTATCCATATTCATAGAGATAATCTATCAATATTTACGCTAACAATATATTTTAGAATTCAGGGACTCATTCAGCATTAAACAGCGCCCGTATGCTAAGCACAAACCTTAGACTGCACTCTTTAAGCTGCTTCAACATGCCGGAGTTATTTACCGTCTCTCTCCTTATGAATTTTGAAGCACATTGGGTAGCTACTTTACCCCAAATAGAACCACTAAGGTAGATATACATCCTCTAGATATATAACGGCTGTGTATGATGTTCTACTGCTGAAATTCAGTCTTATTGATTTTGGAAGAGTAGTGTGTAAAGCAAGGCCATCATTAAATTAGTGAAGTGCTTGTTGAGCAGAAATGAACAGATTTCTATCTACAGGTCTAAAAATAATAATGCACCCAAATGGGTGCTCTTAATGGTATTTTATTGAGGTACTAATAATCCTCTCAGCCGCGGGGCCATTGTTGTAGATTTGAGGAGTTCAGGAGCTTCAAAACGGGCATTTCGGTTTTCCATAAGGAAATATATGCCCATGGTGCAAGGACAGCTCCAGGTGGCTTTAGAGGTAGTATGTTGGGAAAGGAAGGCTAGTCTTTAGGGGATGGACGTTAGGTCATTAAAGGAGATACGTGGCCAAGAGGAGTTGGGGTACATTTTAACAATGATCAGGGCTAACAATTGCCCAAAGGATTGGTGACTGGGTGTTGGGAGTGGAGGCAGAATATGGGGACTTGGTGATAGGTGTTGGGATTTGGGGATTGGCAATTCTAACAGGTATGTGGCCATGCTGATTCGAGGAAGGGGGTAGCGCTGAAGATTAGGCTCTACTGAAGGAACCACTGCGAATGTGCCTCATACTTGGCAATTGGTGGCTCAGGTGCATTTGGGAATTGGAAGATGAAGAAATTGGGGCCACCCAGGAAATGGTGGGTTAGTACAATTGATAAGACTGGGATAATGGGGGGTTGGAAATCGGACATCAGGACCTATTAGTGAATGTGCGTGTGCTTGTGCGTGAGTGTGCATGTGTGTGCGCGTGCATGTGTATGGGGGGAGCGTAGAATCCATAAGGATTACAGGTACATAAAAGTGGCTTATTTATCAGAGGTTCTAATCCTCTACTACATTTTTAAACATTGCTTTTTTGGTAACTCTCAATAAGGATGTTTCCACCTTCCTGAGGTCATTTATTGTTCACCATGATTTGATCTGACCTTTTCTCACCTCCAGTCTATTCCCGCCCTCCCCCACTTTTAATTTTAGTCAGAAGAAGGGTTCCCACCCGAAATATCACCTATTCCTTTTCTCCAGAGAGGCTGTTACACCACCATTTTGTGTCTAATTTTGGTATAATCCAGCATTCACTATTCCTTGCTAGACTAACCCCTTGGTCACCTGCCCTTAAGTGTCTTGTCATTTTTTGTTGTTGTTACACCTGGGAATCATTTTAAAATAATGTACTGTTTTAGGAACACCACTTAAAAACATGCTGTGATCATACATCTCAGGATGGCCTGCAATGATGCTTCAACAAGGCATCACTGTGACATCAGAGTTATTGTCCATCAGGGTTGGAGCAATTGTGTTCCTTGAATCACCAGTTCTTGAGAATTAATGAAGTACGAGCGTGATTATGATGCCATTCTTGTATTTTCCATTGATTCTGTCACCCTCTGTTAAACGAGGAGCACAGGCCACACCTGTTTCTGAAGAAACTGAGAGAAAGCTTTAGCAAAGTTTAAAGTAAACAGGAAGAACAGTTATGGGGCTGTCCCACTGCGGCGACCTAATTTGCGAGTTTAGAAGAGTTTAGGTTAGTTTGAAAAAATGTCATGTCGAAGACCTCCTTCGACTATTCAGAAGATCTCCTTCGATCTCCTTCGACTATGTTGAAAACTAGCTTCGACTAGCTGCGACTAACTTTGGGAAAATTGGACACCGAATAGTGGAGAGTGAGGATAACCTCCTTCAATGTCCTTCGACCTCCCTTCAAGTATGATGAAGACGATCTACGACTACCTTTGACTACCTTCGACTACCTTCAACTACCCTCAATTACCCATGACTAACATGCCGACCTACTATGACCTACCTCGATTAAACCTACTTGTAAAAAAAGTATTGATTTTTTCCATGGCGACCTTTTTTTACTCAAGGGCATTTCTAAACATGTTGAAAAATACGCCGCAACCTAGCTGAGGCCTCGAGTACACGGAGACCACTCTCAAACTCTCAAGGAGAGTTACAAAGACCTCCTACGACCTCGTGTCGACCATGCTGCGAGTATGTCGAGGGCAAACTCGCCAGAACCCGCGATTAGGTCGCCCAAGTGGGACAGCCCCTATAGAGTTAAAGAATCATACAGCATGGAAATAGGCCCTTCAGTCCAACTTGTCCATACTGACCAAGATGTTCCAATTAAACTAAACTAATCTGCCTACATTTGATCTATATCCCTCTAAACCTTTCCTATCCATGAACCTGTCCAAGGGTCTTCTAAATTAATTAAAGATTAAAAGTATGGATTGGAGTTAAAAGACTCGATTGGTCTTTTATTTCTATAAGTAATGCTCCTTTCAGTTCTTGACATTTGTGAAGACAAATTGACTCAAATAAATGATTTAGATTTTTTTTTGCCTTGATGTTAAATCACAGAACAAATATTTCACTTTGCAATGGATGGATGGCAGTTCACCCACTTACAGTGCTCCATGGCTGACCTTGATTACAAAGTTTAAGAATAGCTTCACTAAGTTGACTCCTAGGGAATACACTCAAATGCCTAGGAACGAAGGAGATTATAGAAAGTTGTAGACCCTGCCCCATCCATTACAAGTACTCCCCTCCACCATACAAGGGATCTATAGTAGGCACTACCTCTAAAAGGCAGCCTAATATCAGCAAAGACCCACATCATCCTTGTCACACACTTTTTTCACATCCTTTGGCAAGAACATATTGGAACAGAAAACCATGATGGCCAGGTTTAAGAATAGCTTCATCTCAACAACCACCAGGCTTTTGAACACTACACAATGCTAACGCCAACTATGAACTTCTATGGTCTGTCTTTGGGATTATATTTGCACTAGTATTGTGGTGATTAATTTATTGATTTTTCGATTTTTGTATATTATCTACTTTTCTTGCATTTACAGGCCTGTTACCACTGCTGCACATAAGAAATTAATTGTTCCATTGTCAATACAAACACTTTAATCTCACTTGACACTTGAACACTTTATTGGGAATACATTCTGTAAGGAGTGGGAATACAATTTGTAGGGAGTGGGAATACATTCTTTGGGGCTAGGAATACAGTCTGTAGTGACTGGGAATACATTCTGTATGGAGTGGGAATAAACTCTGTTGGGAGTGGGAATACATTCTTTTGGGACAAAGAATACATTCCGTAAGTGCTGAGTTGGACAAGAACAGGTCACAAAACAGACAGAGGCACAACATGCGCAGATTGTACCACAAGCCTGACATTTGATTGCAGTGAATTCAAGGTACTCAATTTCAGATGCACATGCGATAGATAGCTGATGACAATTTCACTTGCTTTGCCACATCCATCTTTGTACCTGTATGCGACTTGCAATGAACATTTCCTCTGGGCGTCGCACTCCATTTGCAATGGAAGCGGTTCTTGTACGTAGAGGATTCAAGGTCAAATGAATGGTTGTGGGATGCAACTGCGTCAGAATAAAGAAGCCTGCACTCAACCCCAGGCTAGCAGCAGCAATCAGCACCACTTCTTGCTGTGAAATATGTATCAGGGCCACGTGATTCTTCCAACTGTAGGAGCGATATGCCTGGTTACATCCTGGGACTTGTCTCATGTGTGACCTACACAGTTTTAAAAGAAGAGCTGTTAGCATTTTATTGGCAGAACTATTACTGGCTCAGATTCCCTATCTTGCACTCTCTGGAGGTCAGCTTCAGAAACACCATTAGGGAAATGGCTAATGGAATTAAGGATATAATAATATAGGGATATAGTGAGAAAATTGTATTAACAAGAAATAAATCATGTTGAGTGTAAGGTAAGTGTTTTTTAATTGATTGATGGAAAGAACTTAGTGTAGGCTTTTCAAAGCCTACAGCCTTTTCCATAGCCCATCTACGGGACTAGGCAAAAATGGATAAGGGAATTATGCTGCAAGGATTGAATTAAATAAATTATTCAGAGAAGCTATTCATTTAGTGCTGACATTACTAATGTGAAGGAGCATTTAATCTTTCGTGGTAACAACATTCCTGCAGAGCACAATGCTTTATGAAGATGAGCATTTCAGTTTCATAGAAATCATTTCAGTTCAGACTTGAAATTTTGAGATCATCAAAAATTTAATATCAGTGGGATTTTGCATCAATGCCATCGATTTACTTTAGGGTGTCTGAATTTGGCTGTGTTGCTTCTAAGTTGTGGGGTTAGAAATGACACAATGCTGATGTGATTAATGTCGAGGGAGACACTAACCAATTTGTTCAGGCGCTGGGGCCAATGTTAAATTTGACATGAACTTGTTTCTACGCCTGCCTTAATTGTGCACACCACAGCGTGTCAGTATTGAAACAAGGTCCTTAGCCTATTTCCAATTCTTAAAATGCACAGCTTGATGACACGCATGATGCCTGAAGTTTAACTGTTATAGTTTTGTTGTAACTTACTCTTAATGCCAAGCTTCTTCAGACTAAAGAAGGGTTTTGACCAGAAACGTCACATGACCACCCCATCCCAGCGACTGCTTGACCTGTTGAGCTCCTCCAGCACTTTGTGATTTACTCAAGATTCCAGCATCTGCGGTCTCTTGTGTTTCCGTCTCAATGCTCCACTACAACATCTCTTCAAAGAATAGCTACTTTGAAGAAAATCTCCTCCTATCTCTGCTGGAAATTCTGTGAGATTCTCTCTCTTTGCTACCCCTCTGTGATTCCTGCTGCTCTCCTGCTATTTGTCCATGTTCTGACCTAGGCTTGCTAATGCAGCCACATGTATATCAGATTGAAAAGGGCCAGACCCAAAATGTCCATTCCCTCTCCAGATGTTGCCTGACTTGCTGAGTTCCTATAGCACATTGTGTTTTGCTTATGACTCCAGCATCCGCAGTCTCATGTATCTCCATGGCGATGCTTACTGATCTAGGCATCGCATTCTTGCCTCCATTCCTCTTAAGTCTGCTCCAGATTCAAATATAAGACTGTTAACTTCAGAGCAAGTCAAACTTACACAGCTATCAACAGACAATGTGATTGTACCAGTAGTTTATCATGGACGTCCCAGAACCAGCCACTTAGAATCCCATACATGAGAATCTCACACCATCTTGTCCATGCATTCTTCTCACTTTTCCCTTTGGGAAGGAGGTACATAAGCCTGAGAACCATTGTCTCCAGATTCACCCCATCGACCATTAGATTCACGAATCGTTCTCCACAAGTCCAACCACAAAATCTACCTCAGCACCAAACAACTACAGAACCTGTACTGCTATGGTTACTCTACATACTTTGAGTTTTGCACTATCATGGTCTAATTAACAGTCATAGAGTAATTCAGTGAGGAGACAGGCCCTTCAGCCCAGCTTGCCCATGCCAACTAATATGCCCCATCAACATTAGTCCCACCTGGCCCATAACCCTCTAAACCTATTCTATCCATGCATCTATCCAAATAAACATTGTGATGGTACCTGCCTCTCCTACGTCCTCTGGCAGTCCGTTCCATGTACCTATCAGTCTGTGTAAAAAGGTTGCCCCTTGGGTTCTTAAATCCTTCCCCCCTCATCTTAAACCTATATCCTCTGGTTCTTGATTCACCTACTCTGGGTAAAAGACTGTGCATTTACCCGATCTATTCTTCTTATGATCTTATATGACTCTATAAGATCACCCCTCAACCTTTTGCGCTCCAAAGAATAAAGTCCTAGCCTGCTCCATCTCTCCTTATAGTTCAGGCCCTCATGTCCTGAGGCTTAGAATAACATAACATTTGTTGTATATTTATTGTTGTGTCTGATGTGCCTGTAAAGCTACAGCAAGTAAGGATCTCATTGTTGCGGTTCATATCCGCCACATACAACACATAAACATTCTTGACTTCGTAAGGACTTGAAACTTTTCTCTTGTCGCTTCTATTTCAGAGAAGAAGCCACAAGCAAAGTCCTGGCCAATGTGCGATAGTCCACACATTAGAAAAGTTACATTGATGTTCCTAGTTATTCTTTGTTGGGCAAGTTGACTCAGATTAGTTTACTTTTTAGTTTAGTTTAGAGAAACAGCGTGGATACAGGGCCTTCGGCCCACCGAGTCTGCACCGATCAGTGATCCTCATACACTAACCCTATCCTATACATTGGGGACAATTTATAATCTTTACCAAACCTAATTAACCTATAAACCTGTACGATTTTGGAATGTGGGAGGAAACCGGAGCACCCAGGGAAAACCCACGGGGAGAACGTACAAACTCCGTACAGACAGCACCCGTAGTCAGGATCGTGCCAAGGCCTCTGGCGCTATAATGCAGCAGCTCTGCCACTGCACCACTGTCCAGTTTTATTGGACTAATCCCAATCTTAGTGGATTAACATGTCCTTATTTCAATCTCGCTAAATTGATTTTAACTCATATTCATGGGATAATGATTCATTCTGTTGATTGGAAAATATGTGTATGATGTTAGCCTTGTCAGGTTGATCTCTTTGGAAAGGTGATCAGCTGTGGATGAAGCCATAAACAACTGACATTGTGATTCAGAGACACCATTGCTCGGAAGACAGAAAATATCATAGAGTTATCAGCAGTGTTCAGTGCCTGGAACGTGCTGCCAGGGATAGTGGTGGAGGCAGACGCAATAGTGGCATTTAAGAGGCTTTTCAGGTCATGCAGGGAATGGAAGGGTATGATGGATCATGTGCAGGCAGGTGAGATTAGTTTATCTTGGCATCATGTTCAACACTAACATTGTGGGCCGAAGGGCCTGGTCCTGTCCTCTACTGCTCTATGTTGTATGTTCATCATTGGACTTGCCCTCTTCTGGGATTGAGGAGGTAAGGCACAATGTTAAATGGAGGAAAGGCAACTATACAAGCAAAAATGTACTCAGAATTGCTTGATGTCTTACTGGGGTGTACAATAGTGTAGGCAGGAACCGCAGATGCTGTTAAATATTAAAGATAGAGATTGGAGAAAAAGAATGGGTGATGTTTTGGGTTGGGACCCTTCTTCAGACCGAAAGTAGAAGGGAGGGAACTGGAGGTGCACAATAGTACAGAGAAGACTTATAAAGCAAAATAGTAAGCAAGGGAACTTGAACATAATTGGTCAAAGCCTAAAGTCACACATGTTCTAGTTTTGGAGAAGCAATGCATCGGTTGTTCTGAGACAATAACCTTTCAGGATGTCAGGCTATTGTGATATATTGAAGCCTCAATGATCTGTTTTCCCCACAGAGATAATTGTAAACCATGATAATCATGATTAATGGAGAGCAAAAGTGGCTGAGGTCAGACCTTTATGACAGACAGTTATGTCTGGACTGGGTAGGAATTTAAACAACTTAAAAATGCAATGGGGCCAATTTTATTGATGTGTCTTGGTGCTTATTTTTTGTCAATGGAAAACACCTTTTTGCTCAGTTTGTAGCCTTAATTAGATCAAAAATAGCCATTACTATCCAGTTAGCTCTTTGCCATTTGTATAGTGTAGCAATTAGACTAATTCTGGCCCAAAGATTGAATAGGCCAGTGGCTTTGGTGTAGAGGAAATGAAGGTGGAAAGAACAACAGTAATTTGTATGAATGTTTTGAATTAATAGCAACATTAAAGTGTTAGAGTAACTCAGCAAGTCAGGCAGTATCTCTGGAGGACAAGGATAGGTTATGTTTTGGGTTGGGATCAGGGCCGGATTAAGACCCACAGAGGCCCGAAGCACTTAAAAGATTTGGTGCCCCCACATATATGTAATTCAAAATATAAACTATAATAAACCACAAAATATTTTTTTATTTTTCAAAATGAAACAAAACTAACAGTAAGATGGAAAATAATGTTATTTTAACAAGTTTAAAGTAATTTCTTTTGTGCCGTAAACCATTTACCATTTCTGTGGTGCCCCCCTTCCCTTGATGCCCTAAGCACGTGCTTATTTTGCTTAATGGTTGATCCAGTCCTGGTTGGAACCCTTCTTCAGACTGATTCGGATATCAATGAAGAAAATGCCAGAGACAGAACTATTTACTGAACTGGTTAAACATTGATTTGAAGGTACTTCCCATTAATGAAGGAGAATAGCATATGATTGCTTCCATTGTTCAACATTTTAGGATTCTGTACAACTGTGGGAAGGGATTAGGTGATAAGGGATGCAGACAGGGATTTGGGTGGGAGTTTTTTTCTGGGCAGAGAAGATACTTTCACCGTGCATCAGGCATGTTCCAAAGAATTTGAGACATGCAAATATGCCAAGGAGATTGATCAATATTTTCCTACTTCATTGCCTGTTGGGCCTGCTATATGTTTCATATGCGGTATCCAGGGAGAGGTAGCTAACTGGATACAGAATTGGCTTAATGGTAGGAACCATAATATGGCAGTAGAAGGTTGTTTATCAGACTGGAGGCCTGTGACTAGTGGGGGGCTCCAGAATCAGTGCTGGACCCATTCCTGTTTGTCATCGAAATGAATGATTTAGAATAAGACATGATTAGTGAGTTTACAGATGGCACGAGTCTGGTAGGCAGTGAAGATGGCTATCAAGAATTACAGTGGGATCTTGATAAGCCGAGCAAATAGAGTTTAATTCAGATAAGTGTGCCTTGCAATATGGGAAGTCAAACCAGGGCAAGACCTTCACAGTAACAAGGTCCTGGGGAGTATGGGAGAGCAAAGGGATCTGGAAGCGCAAGTACATAATTCCCTGAAAGTGACAGTGCTGATGGATAGGCTAGTGAAGAAGGCTTTTGGTATTCAGGCATTCATCAGTCATGGAAATGAGAAGAGAAGTTGGGGTATTATGTTATAGCCGTACAAGACGTTAGTAACGCCGCTCAGGCAAATGGGACCTGGACAAAGCATGTGGGTTGGCTTGGACAAGTTCAGCCGTAGGGGCTGTTTCTCTGCAGAATATGATATTTGAGAAGAAAGTCTTATGCTTGCATTGTGCAAAACATCTTGCAGCAATTTGAAATACTTTAACATTCCAAGAGTATACAGCCAGATCTCACAAAACAACAATGGGACGATGAGCCATTCAAGTATTCTGATGGTAAGCTACTGGAACAACTTGTTTTATTTCAGTATGGTTTTGGGAACATATTAAGAATAACATTATTGTTCTATAATTATGTTCAATAGACATGATTAATATATACACTGCTCTGTCAATTCCAAGTAATACAGAATTATTGATCTGGGACTCTATTACAAAACATGAACTGGAAATTTCCTTTGAGCTCTCCACAGTCTCCATCTCCATTGCAGGCAATCCCATGAGATCAAGGATGACATCTTCCAGCATAGTTCTATGGTTCTGAAGTGACCGATGATGGCAGAATATACAGATTCTACTGAATGTGTGGCAGAAATGCTTGGATCAATGTGTAATTTAATGAATGCAGAATTTACCCTCAACTTCTCAGTGCTCCCAACACATAGATCCAATGTTTTCCATACTCCTTTTCCACTTTGAGTGGTCATTGGGACACCAACCCCAGTGGGATGTTGCTTCTCTTCAATGAGGTTTTGATAATTTCTTTGAATATTTCCTAAATTTCCTTCAAATTCCTTGGCGTGCATATTTCAGAAGATCTTTCCTGGACCCAGCACACTGATACAATTATAAATAAAGCACCTCAATGCCTCTACTTCCTGAGAAGATTACGGAGATTCAGTATGTCAGAGAGGATTTGCTTGAACCTCTACAGGTGCACAGTAGAGAGCGTACTGACTGGTTGCATTGTGGCCTGGTTCGGCAACTTGAACGCCCAGGAGCGGAAAAGACTGCAGAAAAGTGGTGAGCATTGCCCAGTCCATCACCGGCACTGATCTACCCACCATCAAAGGGATTTTCAAAGGCGAAAAGGCAGCCAACATCATCAGAGACCAACACCATCCTGGCCACACACTTATTTCACCACTGCCATTGGGAACAAGGTACAGGAGCCTGAGAACCGTAATGTCCAGGTTCAGGAACAGCTTCCTCCCTTCAGCCATCAGGCTATTAAACACTACAACCTCAAATAAGCTCCAAACTTCAATAAGCTATTATTATTATTATTATTATTATTATTATTATTATTATTATTATTATTATTATTGTTTGATTTTTGAGTATGTGTTTGTATGTATATACAGTATATACTTGTGGGTATGTTATTATATACACATTGAACTTTTTTTTCTCTCATGTTTATCATATTGTTTACAGTGTACTAGGTTTACATATTTTGTACTTCTTCTTACGTATGGCTTGCACAGCCTAAAGTTGTAGGACAACGTATATTTGATCTTATTTGATTGTGCACGCCAGGTTGATTGCATTCGTTGAAACTGGGCAGACCATGTGAAGGTTGCGATCTCGCACCCCACATATTCTGTTGTACTGCAGCTAGTAAGAATTGAATTGTTCTATCTGGGACATAGGACAATAAAACACTCTCGACTCTTGAGTTACAGAAGTGTGAAAATGCACATCTGCAGATTCTGAGACAGTTTCTTCCCAGCTGTTACATCCTACCAACACTAAGAGAGTGGTCCTGAGCTACTATCTACTTCATTGAAGACCCTCGGACTATCTTGAATAGGACTTTATCTTCCACTAAATGTTATAGCCTTTATCGTGTATCTGAGCACTGTGGACGGCTATATTGTAATCGTGTATAGTCTTTTCACTAATTGGTTAGCACGCAACAAAAAGCTTTTCACTGTACCTCGGTACATGTGACAATAACCTGAACATAACTAAACTAAACCAAACTAAACTCCCCATGACGGAGCTCAGGAAAGGGTGTCTGCTTGTGTAGTCAATCTAACCAATGGGCCATGATACAATGCTGGGGAAGTTGGCCTGGGAGAGGACATTGATTGATTGAATACACTGAAGGATACAGCCTTCAAACAGGCCCTCCGGCCCAACAAGTTGACACCAATTCACTAGGTGGCAATTTACAGAGGCTAAATAGCCTACAAACCTGCACATCTTTGGAATGTGGGAAGAAACTGAGACACTGGAAGGAAACCCACATGATCACAGGGAGAACATGCAAACTCCACACAGGTATCACCAGAGGTCAGGATCGAACCTGGGTCTCTGGCATTATGAGGCAGCGGCTCTATCAGTTGTGCCAAGCATTGATGTTGGTTTTCATATTCAGCCAATGGATTTGTTGAAGTTTTGAGAGGTTTTCAGATACACTATTGGTGGCACCTCTTTGTCCATCTCTGAGAAGCATAGGGAAGGGCAGGGATCACTGTTGCCTTGTTCACCATGAGGTTTCAGCTGAGTTGGTAGGCCCACATTTGGAGTACTGTACACAGTTCCGGTTGTCCTGCTCTGGGATGGGTATCACTAAACTGGAAAGGATGCAAAGAGGATTTGCAAGGATGTTACTCGGCCTGGAAGGTTAGAATTGTATGGAGAGGCAGAACAGGCTAGGACATTTTTCCCTGGAGTGTAGAAAGCTGAAGGAGTAACCCTATAGATGTTTCATGAGTTGTATAGATATACGGTGAATAACCAAGGTATTTTCCTGAGGGTAGAAGTCTAAACAAGAGGGCATAGGTTTAAATTGAGATAGGAAAGATTTAGAAAGGTCTTAAGAGGCAATGTTTTCACACAGAGGATGATATCTACATAGACCAAGCTGCCAGAACGAGTGGTAAAGGTGCAGCCAGGTGTGATATTTAAAAGACATTTGGACAGGTCGATGGATAGGAAAGATTTATACGTAGCTTTTGGGGTTGCGAGATGTAAGTGATGATGAATGTTATATGTTGGCTCTATGTTAGAGTGAGCTAGAGAGTCACCATACATCCACTAATTCCACTGAGAAGTCACATCTAATTAATCCCACCCCATGAGGACAAATAACCGTCCCTGGTTTGCCCCTTCAGCCATGTTCTTGAGCTGGGTGGTGCAGTGGTAGAGTTGCTGTCTTACGGTGCCAGAGACCCGGGTTCGATCCTGACTACAGGTGCTGTCTGTATGGAGTTTGTATGTTCTCCCCGTGATTAGTGTGGGTTTTCTCCGGATGCTCGGGATTCCTCCCACACTCTAAAGATGTACAGGTTTGTACAGTTGTAGTGGCCTGGATGAGGTCAGGAAAAGGCCAGATGTCAGGCCACTAAGTAGGTTAATTGGTTTGGTATAAAAGTAAATTATCCCTTGTGAGTGCAGGATAGTGTTAGTATGTGGGGATCACTGGTCGGCATGGACCTGGTGGGGCGAAGGGCTTGTTTCCCCCCCGGTATCTCTAAACTAAACTAAACTAAACTAAACTCCTGCCCTTCTGACTCACTCGGGGCGGTAGTGTCAATGATAAAGCATCCTAGTTCTCCAACTAAAATAGCTGAGCGATGTTTAGGTTGTTTGCTGCTGGAGCCATTCATATGGTTTATGATGTTCCAAGCCCTGAAATTGATAGTGAGGAACGTTAGCTGCTTGTGTGTGATTCTTTGAACATGGGGAAGCCATTGCAGTCGGCTACTAGACGGAGTTGACAGAGCGAGATGTTAGTCCCGTGGCAAAGGGATCCGAGATGACTGGACACCAGACTCTACTGCGATCGAAACATGCAGAAAGTTACAGCCTTCCATTCAGAAAATCATCTTTAACTAGAATACATTAATCAGATGTAATTAACAGAAGTAACATCTAAGACATGAAGGTGCCTTTGTGTGGTTGAACCAAATTAAATTAAATTTGCATTAACCAAAGAGATGAATTGTTGCAACGTAAAGACTGCATACATAATCAACGCAAATAGTGAACTCCTCTAATCTGCTGCATTTTGGGTCAAAGACAAGCATTTCTTATAGTTGGATTTATACATAATATCATTAGCCTTGCTGTCATCTTCTGATGCATCATCATATGGCAGCATTTGGATAATTGGACTTTAAAGGGAATTATGTGCAAGAGTTTTTGTAATCATGATTGAAACAAATAGAAGTTGTGTTTAAGTAGATTGGTTGTATTACTTGGATGTGGAACATTGTCTGTGGTAGTACGCTGAGAGATGGGTGACCTTGCCTAGTTCCCTACGCATTGGAAATATTTGACCAGCCGGATCTTTCCAAGGCCGACCTAATTATGTGAGTGATGTGGTCCTCCAAAGATAAATGTACTTGCGACTGAAGTTTGGTCTGGAGGTAGTCCTCAGTGGGTGGGACATCGAGTCTGCCCCCAGGACTGCCCCTGGAAGCCTTTGATGGCTCATGTTTATAACGAGGTATTTTTCATTGTGTCCAAATGTCTCAGATGTCCAGAGATGTACAGGTTTCATATATATATATATAGAAGAATCAGGACTAATAATGAAAAACCAACAATAATCGGAAACTGTGGAAGTGTATTTAATTTCAAAGGAGTATATGTTAAAAGAAAAATAAGCAATGTTGAACTGCTGCAAATGAATTAAAACATAATTAGGATTGATTTACTGATTGAAAGATACAGCATGAAAACAAGCCCTTCAGGCAACCGAGTCTAAGCTGAAAATTGATCAACTATTCATACTAGCTCTATTCTGAGGTTAGGATCAAACCTGGGTCTCTGACGCTGTGAGGCAGCAGTTCCACTAGTGAAATTAAGTAACATAAATGGAAAGTGTAAAGCTTTTTAATATTGATATTTAACAAATCTCTTCTGTGAAGGAATGTTTTTTTCTACTTTCTTACTGACCACAGAAAGCTGACCAGAGAGTTTAGTTTAGTATAGCGATACAGCATGGAAACGGGCCCTTCAGCCCGTGTCCATGGTAACCTTCGATCATCCATTCACACTAGGTCTATGTTATCCCACTTTCCCAATCTCTCCCTCCTCATTAGGGGCAATTGGACAATAGCCAAATAACTTGCATGACTTTGGGAAGTAGGAGGAAATCGGGATAGCTGGAGAAACACCCATGTGGCCACAGAACATGTAAACTCCATACAGACATCAACTGAGGTCAGGATCAAATCCAGGACTCTGGCACTGTGAGGCAGCATCTCTACCAGCTGCATTATTACGCCTTCCTCATTTAAGACAACAAGTAGGTTTAATATCCTATCAGTATGATGGTTGTGCAGTGCTTCAGTATCATGTTAAAAGTTCCAACATAGATTATGAGTTTAAACGTTCAGAGTGCATCTTAATCTCATGATAAGAGTTGTTACATGAGAAAATTACATACCTTGAGTATTTATTTTGGTGCAGGATGTCTGATTTTCCAACTAGCCAGCATTTATTTTAAATGGACCTGGATGGGTGAAAGCCCAAGCTTATTTTTAGTTTAGTTCAGTTTAGAGATACAGCACGGTGACAGGCCCTTCAGCCCACTGAGTCTGCACCGATCAGCGATCCACGCACACCAACACTATCGTACACACTAGGGACAATTTACAATTTTACCGAAGCCAGTTCACCTACAAACCTGCACGTCTTTGGACTGTGGGAGGAAACCGGAGCACCGGAGGAAACTCACGCGGTCACAAGGAGTACATAAAAACTGTACAGGCAGCACCCGTAGTCAGGATCAAACCCAGGTCTCTGGCGCTGCACGGTGGTAACTCTATTGCTGTGCCACTGCATCGCCCTTTAATTGGAAAGATTTTACTAACCTGAGAACCCTGGATTTCTTTCTGAATTTTATACACAGAAAGATTTGCCGTGCAAATTTCATGGGTGCTCTTGCCATGGTCAAGATGTGCTTGCACCAGTGTGTTTACCTATGCATCATTCCTAATACTGATCGGGTGCTCCACCTTGTTGCTAGGCTGAGAACTTACAAAACTCATTACATATATTGGTCAGTGCACCGAGATCTCAACCACAATTGTAAATGTAATCCATCACCGGACCAGGAGAAACTCTACACAACGAGAAGACATTGAACCTTCAGAGAACTCCTTATTAACTTAAAACTTTCATATATTGGATTTCTGTCCCCTTTGAGAATTGTTTGTATCTTTCAAATTATATTATTAATACTGTACTTATACAAAGCCACTCATTTGGGTTTTGATTCTGTGGTGACCAAAAAAGGTAAAAGGTTGCAAAGAGACAAACAAAATAAATGAATAATGGCACAGATAGGGGCATGGAATATAAATGACTTTATAAGTACTATAAGTACTATACTTTTTATTTGACTTGGGAATTATCGTGTATTTTACTCCAAAGGAAACAAGTGGCAGAAGATGGTGCGTTTTAGCTAAGGATGAAGCTAGCTGTCTGTGCATCTTGCAGCCCTAGCTTCATGATGCAGCTCTCTGCCTTATCTTCGGTATAAATCAGCATCTGCAATTCCTTAATACTCAGCTCTATAGGACTTTGGCTAGGCCGCTTTTGGAGTATTAGCTTTGGGAGTATGCAGTTCTAGTCGCCCCATTACAGGAAAGATGTGGAAGCCTTGGAGAGCGTGTAGAGGAGGTTCACCAGAATGCTGCCTGTATTAGAGGGAGAGATGCAGGGAGAGGTTGGAAAGATTTGGATTCCTTTCTCTGGAACATTGGAGGTTCATGGGAGACTTGATAGAAGTCTGTAAACTTATAAGAGGCATGAACCTTTTTCCTCGGGAGGAAATATCCAACACTAGAGGGCATAGCTGTAAGGTGAGAGGGGGAAAGTTTAGTGGAGATGTGCGGGGCAAATATTTTACAGATAGGAGTGACGTGCTGAAATGCATTGCCAGGGATGGTTGTGGAAGCTTAGCAGATACGATAGTGGTGTTTAAGAAGCTTTTAGATAGGAACATGGAAATGCAGGAAATAGAGGGATATGACTCGTGTACAGATAGATGAGATCAGTTTAGCTTGGGATCATGTTCGGCACAAACATTTTGGGTCAAAGTGACTGTTCCTGTGCTGTACAGTTCTATGTTCTGCAGGGGTTTTACTCGCTGTTCATCCCACCCACATGGATTGAGTTGATGAAAATAGTGTCCGTTTTTGTACAGTAAATGTCAGGACCCTTAGGACCATTGATTTTTCGAGAGAGCTTGTGGTCCACGATTCCTGAAAGGTTCAACACAAATACATGGGGTGTTAAAGAAGGCATACATCATACTTGCTGTCATTGATCAGTGTTGAGTATAAAAGTCAGGAACTCATGTTGCAGGTATATAAAACTTTAGTTAGCCACATTTGGAATACTATATTCAGTTTCTCAAAGGCAAAATAATATAGTAGAGATATTCAGACACAGGCAGAGGCAGATTAATCTTGCTTTCCTGAATTCAGCTTTTATTTAGGTGAGAGGCAGTAAATATCCGAGTATTGAGACCAGAAGTCCCTCATTTAACCCTTTCCATACCCATTCACCTCAAACTAGATAGAGATCTTCTCTTGAGTGCTCATATTTTATCTTCCCATTTAACGTGAGTTCCAGATTCTTACAGATTCCCAGCATTTATCCCTAATTCCCATGGTTTATCTTAACTGCTTATTGTGTCTAGGTGCATGGATGAGAAAATTGGATGACCTAGTACTAGTGAACGGCTGATAGATGGTTGGTGCAGACTCTATGACTCTAAGACCACTGAGTCACTCCAGGATTTTGTGTCTATCTTTGATTTAAACCAGCATCTGCAGTTCTTTCCTACACACTATGACTCAAAGTACACGGGACAATTTCCAGATGGACACAATTTCACCCAGAAATAATATCGAGCATAATCTGAACAGCAATAAATTAATTTTGCATGATTTTAGCTGGTAGGAACCCATGAAAGGCAGCACCAAAGCCCAAGTGCTAAGACTCCATTATGCATCTGCTTGGGAATTTCCTGGTTATGGATCTAACCTGTGGAGATCTGTCATGGATCTCAGCAGAAGATTTACCCCAAAGTTCCATCAGTGCCTAAAAGGACACCATGGAACTTACTAGCTCTGCCTTCAGTGTTGGAAGTGATAGGTTGTGATTAAGTTGGTCAGCCTCCACCATAACAAGAAACAAGAGATTATTCAGTTATTTTATAGGACTGGAAAACACAAAGAGAACAAAAGGGTCAAATCAAGAATCCATTATGTGAATTACTTTCACAACACTTTTGTGGATTTATTAGACTCTGATGAGAAGGTCTAGTGATCGAGAGCTTATAGTTAAGACATTCATCTGCTTTAGCTCTTACAGCTGTTGATATGTCATTTGAGTACTTCTGGAATTTGAAGGCTGGTCTTCATACTTGTTTCCTGATAAAAAGAGCATTTTTTTTTTTTTGCTTTAAACTTGCTGCATGTTTGTTTGTTCAGAAAATCGGCAGACGTTTTTATGGGGAAGTAATAAATTCTTATTTTCTTTTGATAGATAATATAAGGCTCTGGCTGTCGACAGCAGACCTGCATCAGTGAAAGAACAAAAATGGTACAAGACCTTAAAGTGTTCTTGAGATCTCAAGCAAAACCAAAGAAAAAACTATAAATGCATGAAATATAAAATCACCTTGCAAATGTTTGTTTGCTGTAAATATACTATGCCTGAGTTCTATTGAGACATCTGCTCCATACCAATGTTGGTTAAATGCATACAGTCATAGAATGATAGCGAATGCAAACAGGCCATTTGGCCCAACTCGTGCATGCTGACCAAGATGCCTAACTCCATTGGTCCCATTTCCCGGTGTTTGACCCATATCCCTCTAAATGTTTCCTTTCTGGGACTTGTCCTGCCCCATTCATTCAATCCTCTCCCTGCTCCCTTCTAGTAGAGATTACAGAAGCTTGAAAGCGTGCACTATTAGACTCAGAGACAGCTTCTTCCCCTCTGTTATCAAGCTTCTGAACGACCCTTCCATAATCTAGGGTAGGTTCTGATTCATCTCTACCCTATTGTGGACATTGGACTTCATCTGTATGGAAATGATGTGCTGTAAAGCTGAGAACTATATTCTGCATTCTGCATCTTCCCCTTTGGTCTATCTATTTGGTTGAGTTTAACTTGCTTGCATTAAAGTATAATGTATTGGATTGGATTTTTGATTGGATAGCAAGCAAACCTCTATCTTGATAAATGTGACAATAATAAGTCTATAACTATCTACATATCAGTCAAAATGCCCCTTACATATTGTTACATATTCCTCTGGCAGTGTATTTCATATACGTACCACCCTCTATGTAAAAAAGTTGCCCCTTAAAGACTTAAATTAATTTTTTTCCCTCTCACTTACACCAATGCCATCTAATTCTTGATTTCCCAATCCCAGTTCTCTGTTTAGTTCTTCTCCCATCCTTTTTTGATCTAGCTCAGTGGGGCAGCTAGTTGAGCCACTGCCTTACAGTGCCAGAGATCCAGGTTCAATCCTGACCTTGAATGCTATCTGTGTGGAGTATGCATGTTCTCCCTCCCATTTACTCCAAATACAAGGCGTAGCTATTGGCACGCACATGGGCCCTAGCTATGCCTGCCTCTTTGTTGGGTACGTCGAACAATCCGAGCTCTACCTCAGCCCACTAGCTCCACCCCTTCCTTTCTTCTTCCCACCCCCCACCCCCCCACCCTCACATCAGTTTGAAGAAGGGTTTCGACCCGAAACGTTGACTATTTCCTTCGCTCCATAAATGTTGCCTCACCCGCTGAGTTTCTCCAGCATTTTTGTCTACTTCCCTGTGACCATGTGGATTTTCTCCTGGTGTTCTGGTTTCATCCCACATTCCGAAGATATGTGGGTTTGTGGTTAATTAGCTGCTGTAAAAATTGCATCTAACTTGTAGGGAGTGGATGAGAAAGTTGGATAACATAGAACTAGTGTGAGCAGGTGATGGATGGACAGTGTGGACTCAGTGGGCTGAAGCCTCTGACTCAATGCTGTATCTCTAAAATAAACTTAAGCAAACTCTTTCTCGTCTTCTTTCGTCAATGTGCTTATCGAATTTCCACTTTTAAGCCGTTGAGAGGGTGCTGCGGTGTAGTAAGTGCTTGCATTTCATACAAGATATTAAACAGAGCACTTACCTGCTGTCTGAAGTGGATAGACACTATTTTAAAGAGGTCAGGCTGTCTTAACTAAGAAGTTATGGGCTATCCAGCATCATCCCACAACCCATGATTGAATAAAGTAGAGCCATTTTAGTTTGTTACCACTATATTTTTGTGTTGCGAGCGCTTGCAACTCAGATAGTTGAATGGCCATTTTGTGGTGATCATCTCAGTCACTCTGTGGGGTTGTATGTCTATGGTTCCAATCTATCCAAATGTTGATACAGTTTAGTTTATTGTCACATGTACTGGTATGCATTGAAAAACCTTTGTTTTGCACCATCCAGTCAAAGAAAAGACCATACACGATTACAATCAATGTGTAAGAAAGAATGGGCGACGTTTCGGGTCTAGACCCTTCTTCAGACTGATTACAATCAAGCTGTGCCCAGTGCACAGATAAAGGATAATCGGTACAACATTTAGTGCAAGATAAAGTCCAATTGAAGATAGTTCAAAGGTCCTCAATGAGGTAGATGGGAGTTTAGGACTGCACTTTAGTTGGCGAGCGGACAGTTCAGTTGCCTGATAATAGCTGGGAAGAAGCTGTTCCTGATTTTTTTTTTCAAACTTCTGTACCTCCTGCGTGATGGGAGAGGGGAGAAGAGGGAGGCTGACACCTGGTCCTTGATTATGCTGCTGGCCTTGCAGAGGCAGCATGGTGTAGATGAAGTAAATGGAACGGAGGTTGGTTTATGTGATGATCTGGGCTGCGTCCACAACTCTGCGATTCCTTGCTGCCTTGGATGGAGCTGTTCCCAATCCAGCCTGTGATGCATCCTGAAAAAATGCTTTCTACAGCGCATCTGTAGAAATTGGTGAGGGTTGTTGAGGACATGTCGAACTCCCTCCGCCAATCAAGGAAGTAAAGGTGTTGGTGTGCTTTCTTGGTAATTGTTTCCATGTGGTTGGTCCAGGACAAATTTCTGGTGACATTTATTCCGAGGAACCTGAAGCTTTCGACTATGTCTACTTCGGCACCATAATTTCGCTTTTAAGATGTGAAACACTTAGAGTGGCTGTGAGTAATGGTGACTTTCAAATTTCCATACAAAGATTCCAAATATTATCATGTATTTGATCACCCAGCTGTTGGAAATATGCCTTTAGGATGGAAAGAGTGTGATTTCTGAGGATGCTGCCAGTACTCGAGTGACTGCGTTATAAGGAGAGGTTGTGCAGGCTGAAATTTTATTCACAGTCATACAGCATGGCGACAGGCCCTTCGGCCAACCGAGTCCATGCTGGCCATTGAACACCCGTTCACACTTTCTTATTCACTCCCTACACTCTAGACGCAATTTATAGCCGCAAATTAACCTACAAACCCACATGTCTTTTGGATGTGGGAGGAAACCCGGAGGAAACTCATGTGATCACAGGGAGAATGCACAACATGCAAACTCCACACAGACAGCATCTGAGTTCAGGATCAATCCCGGGTCTTGGGCATTGAGAGGTGGCGGCTCTACCAGCTGCCATCCATGGAACATTGGAGACTGAAGGGTGAAGGTATAGAAGTGTATAAAACAGATAGGGTGAATGCACACAGTCTTTTTTCCCCTCAAGATTGGGAAATCAAGAACTTGGGACAGAGGTTTATGGTGTGACAGGAAGAATTTAATAGGAACCTAATGGGCTAGTTTTTCATACAGAGCATGGTATGTATATGGAAGGATCTCTGGAGGATATGGTTGAGGCAGGTACAACACCTTTCAATGTACATGGAGAGGAAATGGATCAGATGCGAGTAAATGGGACTACTGAAGATGGGCACTCTGGCTGGCATGGACTAGTTGGGCTGAAGGGTCTTTTTCGATGCTTTATGTCTCTCTGTGCTAAGTGGGTATTTATTGCCGCTTGCACTGTTGAAGCATGTTGACACCGATACAAACTTTTAGTTTTATCATCATTTTAAAATATATATGTGATTATTGTGATCATTTGCGATATGGGCCAGGTGAGATTTCAAATACATTGGGGAAGAATGTACTTTACAATTATGCCCAGCAATCGGTGCTGCTAAAAAAGGAACCATTAATCCTCACCTATACCAGTAAAGGTGGCAATTATTTTTTGCGCTGTTGCCCTTGGCACCTGAACAGAATGTGCTTCGAAGTTTGTATCCAGGGTGAGGGAGGGCTACAAAAACTACCACCCAGCTTTGCAGTTTTCTAAAGCGAGTGAGAAAAGAGCTGTCTGTTTAATGAGGACAATCAGTCACCCAGTAATCTCCTTTCATGTTTATGGCAGTCTGCTGCAGTTATTTCAAAAGCTGACATTGATGGACAGCTTCTATTAAAGGCTATCCAGAGCAGCTGGGTTTAACAGATATATTAAATAAAAACAGTTATTGCTTTTCATAAAAAATCACCGCTAAATAGGTTCTGCCATCAGATGCAGTTGGGTACAAGGTTTTAATTTGAGGGACTGCTTTATAACACTGCACAATTGACACCAGCCTTTGTTTCCTTACAATAATGATTTTGTACATCTTGGGGAGAATTGATGGGCTGTCTTGGCGCTGTTGTGCTTTGTTGTTCTTTTGAACACGGTGCGCTTGTCAGTGAGGTGCAGCAGAGGTAGGGATAATGTCACGCCAGGCCCTTATCGCAGGATGCTGTAATGGGGCTGCTGTAAACCCATGCTTGGTGCACAGATAAGAGTAACCTTACAAGCAGAGGCCCAGGAGACAACAATGGCAGGGCTGTCAGGCACATATTACAGCTCTTTTTTTTGCGCTAAGGGAGATATATGCACAGTGAGTGGTGAATTACAAGCGTGAAATAGGCCCTGAATGTTCATCTAATAATGATGTATTTTTAACAGGATTATGCTGTCCAATGATATTCTTTATCTAAGCAGTAAATGAAGGGGCAGCTGCAGACTGCAAGTATTGTGTCATGTCTCCCTTTGTGCACTGCATATTAAAACCTTTATGGAAGTAATTAAATGTGTGCCTAATGGCAATGAGCTAGCAGAATGAATGTAAAATTGAATTAATAGTTTTGATGGGGCACCATTACAAGATGAACTAAATGCAATTACTGCAAGCATCTTTTTCCAAGTCAAATCTGGCTACATGACATGACTTAATTACAGGTTGTCAAATGCATTTGCCTTGTGATCTAATTGTCTAATATTTGGCTTTTTAGTTTCAGTCAGAGCTCTGGAGACCAGGAACTGATCCAATATTATGCAACGTTCCCCCAGTGACACAGGATGCCGCTGCGAAATAAGCATCGTTGTAAATATAATTAGCATGCAATTGAAAGAAACATTCAACTGTTGATAACAACGTTGTAAAATGGCATCTTTAGAGAAAATCAGTGTCTTCTCCTGTGACTAATCTTGTATTGTCACTGCTGGTATGTTGTGAATTTAGAAAACTTCCGAAGGAAGCAAAATTGCGTTCCTTCTGTAGCGGAAAGTGTTGTTCACCATTAATGAGTGAAGTGATGAGCAAAGAGTGACAAAGTTTGAGACATAGAGTCATATAGCACAGAAGCACACCATCAGCCCGACTCATCCATGGCCAAGATGCCCCCATCTACACTAGTCCCATTTACCCGTATTTGCACCATACCCCTGTAAATCTCTCCCATCCCATGTACTTGTCCAATTGTCTTTTAAATTTAGTTTTCTAGTTTAGAGATACAGCGTGGAAACAGGCCCATTGGCCAACCGAGTCCACGGTGTCCAGCAATCCCGTATATTAACACTATCCTACACACACTAGGGGCAATTCTTTACTCATACACCAAGCCAATTAACCTATAAACCTGTACATCTTTGGAGTGTGGGAGGAAACTGAATATCTCCGATAGAAAACAAACTCCGTACAGACAGCGCCCAAGGTTCGGATCGAACTCAGATGTCCGGCGCTGTAAGCTCTGTAAGGCAGCAACTCTACCGCTGCGCCACCGTGCCGCCCTGTTGTTATACCTGCCTCAAATGTCGTTATATCGGCCTCAACTACCTCCTTTGGCATGTAATTCTATATACCCAACACCCTCTGAGTGAAAAGGTTGCCCCTCAGGTTCCTATTCAATCTTGTTTAATATGTTGGAAGAACAAAAAATATTGCTGTTCTGCCAAACATATGATTAATTCAGCAATAATTGGCCATATTTACTCAGAACATATTTCATACGATTATATTCTGTCCACAACTTATCTTGGAGACCACTAGAATGTAGAAAATATAAAAAGTACAGCACAGGAACATGCCCTTCGATCCACAATGTATGTGCTAAACATGATACTAAGATAAACTAATCTCGTCAGTCTGCATATGTCCAAGTTCAAGTTACAATTATTGTCACATGCACCAATTGGTACAGTGAGATTTGAGTTACCATACAGCCATACAAATAAAAGGAACACAACGCACGATAGAGTTTAACTCCCTGTGAGAGAAGGCAATAAAGTTCAGTCATCTTCCTCTTTGTTCGGGACCTTAGAACCCTCTGCAGATGCCGCTATGGACAGCCTGATGTTCAGGCCCTCTTGCTGGGATGATCGGAGCTCCAGCGTCGGAACGGATCGGAACACACTCAGCAGCTGAATCGGCCACTTCCTACCGGAGACTTCCGAAGTCCACAGGCCGAGGTGGGTGGAGCTCCAACACTGGTGACCCCCGGCAAGGGGTCCCAGGCCTCCGCGATGTAAAAATCAGCGCCGCCCGTGGCTAGAAGCTCCACAAACCACAGCTCCATAGTGTTAAAGTCAGCAGGCCAAACACTCCGGAGCTCCAACACAGGCGATCCCCGGTAAGGCATCGCCACTCTCCGCGATGGTAATTCAGTGCTGCGCCGCCGCTGCTGAAGCTCTGGCCGGTCTCCGGTAGAAAAGGCCGCGCCAATCCAGTTGGTAGGTCGCGGGGGGGGGGGGGGGGGAGGGAGGGGGGTGGGGTGACGATGCGACTCAGAGAAAAGACGCATCTCCGTCCAGGTAAGTGACTGGGAAACATTTCCCCCCTATTTCCCCCACCACCCTCCACATATGAAAGACTAAGAAAACTTTAGAACATACTTTTAGACACACTAAAAATAACATAAAGGGTGAAAGGCCGAACAGCTGCTGGCGAGGCTGCCACTACGATGACGCCACCCGATGATCCATATCCCATACCTCCCATCCCTGCATAGAAACATAGAAACATAGAAATTAGGTGCAGGAGTAGGCCATTCGGCCCTTCGAGCCTGCACTGCCATTCAATATGATCATGGCTGATCATCCAACTCAGTATCCCTGCATATTCATGTGCACATCTAAAAGCCTCTTAAATACCACTATCATATCTGTCTCTACCACCACCTCTGCTAACGCATTCCAGGCACCCACCACCCTCTCTATTAAAAAAAAACCCTTAAAGCGTTGCCCTCTAGTCTGTGACATTTGCACCCTGAGAAAATAGTTCTGACTGTCCAGCATAGGTATGTAGGTATGTTACAAAACTTACCTTGAGCGGCGCTGCAGTTCTGCCGCTCCCCGTGTGCGTGACTTTGGTGCCTTTCAGAGGGGGGCGGGCTTAAAGTGCTGTTTTTCTGCAGACTGGGAAAATCGATCCATGTCGGGCGATTTCGTTGCGGAAGAAAAATCGCTCCGACATTTCATTCATGAAGGTATTTTTAAATTACGCTAGATTATTTATTAACTAGAGTAATTTAAAAATCACCTTCAAAAGCCGTGAGCGCCGACAACGGGAAGGATTTTGCGTAGGGGAGAAAAAAAGATACACAGTTTATTTTTATATTAAACGTTGGTTTTTATGCAGGCTTTAATCACATTTTCATGTTGCAAAATGGGGTCCAAAAAAATGTATGAACCAACAGTATTTTTCCTCCCGACTTCACTGCAAACCACAACGTTCTAATCCACCGCATTCCACTAAAACCCACTCGCTAGTTGATTTAAATGGCCATTAATTTACAGGCATTAAACACTAAATTCCTTCCATTTGGCCCAGAAACTCATGAAAATTAGATTTAAAAATTATGTTATATTGTGGGTTATTGTGTGAATGTTATTTGGACACTTAGGCAATTTTAAAAAAGTTTATCTTTTCTTAAGAAATGGATAGACGTTTAGATCTAGTAATTGAATTTTGTAATTAGCTACAATTAGATAACTAACTAATTATATGCTTTCATTTCCAATCATCCAAGTAAGATTGTTTCATATTTGTTTCAGAATGCTTCAATCTATAATAACTGAAAATTTCATTGAGTTCTCTTAATTTTTAAGAAAAGTTATGGGCTTTTAACTTTTCTAGATCACAGCTTTTGAGTTAAGTCAATTGAAAGGCAATGGGGAACAAGATGCTAATTTCCGAGTATGAAAATCGTCATAACTTTCTTAATACTGAAGATATGAAAGTGAATTAGGTGTCAAATTAAACTTCTTTTTATGCTTTATCTGATGGGATAAATTGCAGACTTGATTTTTAAAATCTCAAAATTTTGTAACATTGCTAATGTATGCCTCTCATAATTGTATTTACTCCTATCTAGTCTTCGCTCAGCCTTTGTTATTCTAGAAAAAACAATTCAAATTTGTCCAACATCTCCTTATAGCTAATACCCCCAAATCCCTGCAGCATTCTGGTAAACCACTGAACCCTTTCCAAAGGCTCCACAGCTATCCTGTAACAGGAATTGCATGCCGTGCTTCATATGCGGCTAACCAAAGTCTTATAGTTCAGCCTCATGACTCTTTGACTCTTATTCTAAATGGCTCAACGAGCCAACAAGTTCTCAATTGATTGATCCATGGAGAAAAGCGATTCAAAGAGAACATCCTCAAACAGAACTTCTGCTCATCATTATTGGTTTTGAAATTGAGTATAACAGGGCTGCATGATGTGGCAGTGGTAGGGTTGCTGCCTTACAGTGCTTGCAGCCCCAGAGACCTGGGTTCGATCCTGACTATGGGTGCTGTCTGTACAGAGTTTGTATGCTCTCCCCGTGACCGCATGAGTTTTCTCTGAGATCTTTGGTTTCCTCCCACACTCCAAAGACGTACAAAATGGTGGTGGCCCATCGATAATGACGATGGCGGGTTGTGCAGTCACAATTCTGGTGAGTTCTGATGGCTCACGAGTCCAACTTATGAACCGCACACTCGAGGGCAGATGAATGTCATCACTGGCATGTTCTGGGCGGCAGCCTTTCTCCTCTCCCTGGCTTTGGTAAGTTGTTGTTTTTTTGTTTTTTAGTGCTTTAAAAAGTTTTGTTGGGGAAGGGGGAAACTTTTTTCTCAGTCCCTATCTGGTCGGAGATGTGGCTTTCCTCCGAGCCGCATCTTCGCCCCTTCCTCGCGGCCTACCACCGGGTCTGGAGTGCCGTTTCCTGCCAGGACCAGCCAGAAGTTCAGCTTCGGTGGCGGCGCAGTGCTGTAGTACCATCATGAGCGGGCGATGCCTTACCGAGGGTCGTAGGTATCGTAGGGTGTGGTAAGCTCCCGAGTGCTGTGACCACTGACTCCAACATCAGCTGTTGTTGCGGAGCATCCAACCGTGGGCGGCGCTGAGTTTAAACACCACGGAGCCTGGTATCTGGTGTTGGAGTACCAGTGTTGGAGCTCCGACCAGCGCGGCCCGTGGACTTCGGGAGCCGCGGTCTCTGGCAGCAAGCGGCCGTTCCAGACACTCCAAGCCGCTGAAGAGTGTTCTACCGACACCGGAGCTCCATCATCCGGCGAGAGGGCCTAATACATCGGGCCGCCGTTGCGGCGACTGCGGAGGCCTCAAATAAGCCCCGAGCACGGGGTGAACAAGAGGATGAGGGCTGGACTTTGATGCCTTCCCTCACAGTGGGAACCATTGTGGGGGGATGTTTTTATGTTTGGTGTTAAATTCTTCTTTGTTGTTTTGTCTTATTTTTATTTGTGTGCTGCAAATGAGAAATTGAGAAAATGGCTGCCGGAAGTGAGCGTGAACGCTGGCGCAACTAGCTGCCGCTGCTCTCTCTCCGAATTCTGTAATTTGTTGTAAACTTGTAATTTGTCTGTAAATTTGTTTTAACTGTAAGGTGTCCTTGAGTGTCCTGAAAGGTGCCCATAAATAAAATGCATTATTATTATTATTGTTATTAAACTCTGATAGTCATAGAGTCATATGACAAGGAAACTGGTCCTTCAGCCCAACTTGCCCATGCGAACAAGATGCCTCATCTACAATAGTCCCACCTGCCCATGTTTGGCCCATATCCCTCTAAACGGTTCCTATTGATTAACCTGTCCAAATGTCTTTTAAATGCCCCAATTCAACAAGGTACTGCATGGTAGGCTGCTCTAGAAGGTTAGAGCGCATGGGATTGAAGGGGGTATAGCTGAATGGATAGAAAATTGGCTTCATGGAAGTTATCAGAGGATGATGGTGGAAGGTTGCTTTTCGGTCTGGAGGTCTGTAACTAGTTGTGTGCTTCAAGGTTCGGTGCTGGGCCAATTGTTGTTTGTCATCTATATCGATTTAAATGAGAATGTACATGGCATGATTAGCAAGTTTGCAGATGACACAAAAGTGGGTGGTATTGCAGATAGTGAAGGTGGTTATCAGAAATTGCGGCAGGATCTTGGTTATTTGAGCAGGTGGGCTGAGGAATGGAGATGGAATTTAATAAAGAGAAATGCGAGATGTTGCATTTTGGGAAGTCTAACATGGGCAGGACCTACACAGTGAATGGTAGGGCTCTGGGGAGTGTTGTAGAGCAGAGGGATCAAGGACTACAGGTCCATAGTTCCTTGAAAGATACATCATAGGCAGATAGGGTGGTCAAAAAGGCTTTTGGCACATTGGCCTTCATCAGTCAGAGTACTGAGTATAGAAGTTGGGAGGTCATGTTACAGTTGTACAAGACATTGGTGAGGCCACATTTCGAGTATTGTGTTCAATTTTGGTCACCATGTTATAGGGAAGGGGTTGTCAAACTGGAAAGGGTACAGAGAAGATTTATGAGAGATGTTGCCTTGCCCTCTAAGATGTTGCCTGGACTCAAGGGCCTGATCTATAGGGAGAGGGTGAGTAGGCTAGGGCTCTATTCCTTGGAGCTTAGGAGGATGGGAGGTGAACTTATAGAGGTTTACAAATCATGAGAGGAATAGATTGGGTAAACAATCAGAGCCTCCCAGAGTTGGGGGTCAAGAACCATCGGACATAGGTTTTAGGTGAAGGGGAAAACTTTTAATAGGATCCTGTGAGGTAACGCTTTTTACACAAAGGTTGGTGGGTGTAAGGAATGAGCTGCTGGAGGCGGTGGCTGTGGCAGGTACTATCACAACATTTGAAGAATATTTGGACAGGTACATGGGTACGATAGGTTTAGTGGGATATGGCCCAAACACAGGCAGGTGGGATTAGTGCAGAGGGGACATGTTGGTCGGTGCGGGCAAATAGGGCCGAAGGGCCTGTTCCCATGCTGCATGACTCGATGACTCAATGACTCTGAACTCCTCTGGCAGCTTGTTCCATACACCCACCATCCCCTGTGTGAAAACGTTGCCCCTCAGGTTCCTATGAAATCCTTCCCCTCTTATCTTAAACCTATGCCCTCTAGTTCATGATTCCCCAACTCTGGATAAAAGACTGCAGTTGCCCTATCTATTCACCTCATGATCTTATGCATCTCTATAGGATTACCCCTCATCCTCCTGCACTCCAAGGAATAAAGTCTTAGCCTGCCCAACCTCTCCCTAAAGCAGGGGTCGGCAACCTTGTTCTGCATGGGCAACAGGACGCTTGTCTGTGAGCAGATGGCAGCCTACATCTACCACATGGATCCCGCCCCAGATGGCCAGCATCAAATCATGTGTTCACAGGAGGTAGGCAAAAATGCTGGAGAAACTCACCGGGTGAGGTAGCCTCATGTCTCACCCGCTGAGCTTCTCCAGCATTTTTGTCGACCTTCGACACTTCCCTACCATTCCTTGACCTCACTATCTCCATCGCAGGTGATAGACTCCTGACCGGCATCCACTATAAACCCACTGACTCCCACGGCTATCAGGACTACTCTTCCTCCCATCCTGCTTCCTGTTAGGACTCCATCCCCTATTCCCAATTCCTCCGTCTACGCCGCATCTGCTCCCAGGATGAGGTGTTCCACACCAGGGCATCACAAATGTCCTCATTCTTCAGGGAACGGGGATAGTCCTCCGCCAGTTTCGCCACCTCCAACGTGACCCCACCACTCGCGACATCTTCCCATCTCCCCCCCTGTCTGCCTTCCGCAAAGACCGCTCCCTCCGCAACTCCCTTGTCAATTCTTCCCTTCCCTCCCGCTCCACCCCTTGCCCAGGCACTTTCCCTTGGAACCGCAAGAGATGCTACACTTGTCGCTTTACCTCCCCCCTCCACTCCATTCAAGAACCCAAGCAGTCGTTCCAGGTCCGACAGAGGTTCACCTGCACTTCCCCCAACCTCATCTATTGCATCCGCTGCTCTAGATGTCAGCTGATCTATATCGGTAAGACCAAGCGGAGGCTTGGCGATTGTTTCGCCGAACACCTCAGCTCGGTCCGCATTAACTAACCCGACCACCCGGTGGCTCAGCACTTCAACTCCCCCTCCCATTCCGTATCCGACCTCTCTGTCCTGGGCCTCCTCCATGGCCAGAGTGAGCAACACTGCAAATTGGAGGAACAGCACCTCATATTCCGTTTGGGGAGTCTGCATCCTCTTGGCATGAACATCGAATTCTCACAATTCTGTTAACCCTTGCTGTCTCCTCCCCTTCCTACCTCTCCCTCAGCCCTCGGGCTCCTCCTCCTTTTTCCTTTCTTCCACCCGCCTCCCCCAACCACCCATCAGTCTGAAGAAGGGTTTCGGCCCGAAACGTTGCCTATCTCCTTTGCTCCATAGATGCTGCTGCACTCGCTGAGTTTCTCCAGCATTTTGTGTACCCTCACCAACTACCTGACTGGACGACCACAATATGTCAGGCTACAGCAATGTGTCTCGGACATGGTAGTGAGCAACACAGGGGCCCCACAGGGGACGGTCCTCTCTAGCTTCCTGTTCACCATCTACACCTCAGATACAACTCGGACTCCTGCCACCTGCAGATGTTTTCGGATGACTCTGCAATTGCGGGCTGCATCAGTGAGGGGAGGGAAGCGAAGCTGAATACGGAGGTGTAGTCAATGACTTTGTTGAGTGGTGTGGGCTGAATAACCTGCAGCTCAACACCGACAAGACTAAGGAGTTAGTGGTCCTGGCCAAGCTGGCCATCCGCGAGCCATGGCACCAGGCGGAAGAGGGCTCTGCTGCCTGCCTGCCTGACTGCCCCTTTTCCGGGGGTACGTCCGCGCCCGGGTGGGGTTAGAAAGGGACTACGCCCTGTCCTCGGGCACCCTGGGGGATTTCTGGGACCACTGGGTGGGTGTTGAATGCATCCTCAATAAGGATTGTAACATAGTTGTATAGTAGTTTATTTAGGATATTTGTTTGTATTGTAGTATGGTGGTGGGTTCTGGTTTGTTTTAAATATGTATATAGTGTAAATATTATTTTTTAATAATTGAATATATGTTTTGATAAATTAAAAAAAGGAGTGGACTTCAGTAGGAGAGCAACTCCTCTGTCGCCTTTTTTCTTTTTTCCCCTGTGGCTACCAAACTCCTCCCCCTTCTGTCATGGGGTAGATTGACGCCCCTCCCCACCCCTCCCACTTTCCAATCTTTCCACATCCCCGATCCTGGATTTTCCACATCACTTTAATTTCATGTTTCATATACCTTGTTGTGTTTTATGACTGTTGGCAGACCGATTTCCCTCCCGGGATAAATAAAGTTATATCGTATCGTATCGTATTACACACAAAGACACAAAGCGCTGGAGTAACTCAGCAGGAAAGGCAGCATCTCAGGAGACCAAGTAAAGGTAATGTTTCAGACAATGTCTTAGTGGACAATCAGACCATAGTTTCTCTAGCTTTTCCTACATTTCTTTACATGGTCCCCTTTGGATATTTATTGCCATCTATTGTAAGGGTTACCATTGAAGCTTGCCCTATTAGGATGAAAAATTCCATATCAAAACTCATTTCTTCAAATGAATCACAAGTTCTGATTCTTTTGTCAGTTGCATTAAATTGGATACTTTAGACTTTAGGAATACAGCATGTAAACAGGCCCTTCGGCCCACCAAGTCCGCACTGAGCAGCAATCACCCTGTACATTAGCTCTATCCTATACACTAGGGACAATTTACATTAACAATGATGTTTCGGGTCGAGACCCTTCTTCAGACTAGACGAGCTCTTTTGGGCAGGGATGGGAATGCTGATTCAGACACGCAAAATCTGACTTATGTAAGGGTTCACAGAACGTAACCCTTATGTAAATCGGGGGTGCCTGTATCAAGGCATCATGGTGCTGCTGTGAGGTTTGTACGATCTCCTTTGTTTGGCTGAGGTATCTATCCATGGTTTATTCAACACCGGTGGGAGAATGGAAAATATACAATGCATATTCAAACTGTTGAACACATCAAGAACAAATAACATTGTACACAATTATATCAGTACATTGAGGATATGTAAATGAAGCAACTTCCATGTGGAAAATAATACTGATACTCTTCTAAATCATGCCTTAGTTCAAATATTTTTATGTTTTTGAACGTCACTGACAGAAGCGTGGGGGAAATGCTGCTTCTTTACAACCCCCCACCCCTCCCACCTCCTGACTTCATGAGGAGTCAAATGCTGATTACAATTGGGAAAATGCTAGCAAACAGCTATCAGCAAATTCGGGACCTTTGTGTTTGCACAAGGCTGAATCCTGAACTTGAGGCCACTTGCTCGGAGTTCCATGTGGAACTGATAACATTTCCCTGAAGAATCTGAGTCTTTATTCGATCACATTATGTGCAAATTGTGTTTGGTTTATTTTAAAATATGTCATTCACTATTTTATTTGTGTTGTCTTGGATTAAGAGCGTTTGGTCCATTTTTTTAATTAGTGAGGAATGTACAATGAAAGTGAAAAAATCTCTCATATCTGAGATAGCTACAGAGCTGGAGTCAGGCACTATATCTGGCGAAAAATAATCCTTTTGCAGTCTATCTTTGGTATAAATCAACATCTGCAGTTCTTTGTTTCTATATCATAGTTAGCCTTTGATGTAAACCCATGGAAAAGAGTTGCACAATACAAAAACATGCCTTGACCAATCAGCTCCATTACCTATTTGGCCATCCACACTATTTCCATTGGCCTGTATTAGCAATGCATCCTTCTATAATTTGCCAATTTTCTTCTTGCGAATGAAACATAAACCAAACGAATAGTTAGATCGCAAGCCGGGCGTTGAGCAGCCAGGTTGTTGTCTCTGCGTCAATGTCTGCCAGGCCCTGAGCACCATTTGGTGGGTGGTAGAGCGGGCACCCAGAGATGACATGGCTGGCTGTCTGTTCTGCTCCGCATTCACAGGCTGGGCTCTGGCGGAGCAGAACAGACAGCCAGCCATGTCAGCCAGCCCCAGATCTCCACATACTGGCATTGAAACACCCAACTCCAGTACAAAGTCTGTTGAGCTTCACCCATCCTCCTTTGGTGAGGTCAGACCCTGGACAGCTTTTATCTGGTGAAGAGATGTAGCTGTGTAATGGAGATGAGGTTGCCTTCCACTCCTGTGACCACTTGGTGGCTATCCAGTGTGTTTTTGGCTCAGTTGGCTGGATGGATGCTTGGAGTTTTTTCCATGTGGAGCAAAGGGGTGAAGGGACTTCAGTCGGGTGGCCTCTGCTCTCTGCTGATAGCGTGATGGAGGAGGTGATCTGGGTCCATGGCACAGCAGGATAGTGCCAGAGTTGTTGCTTGCCTTCGGATCCCTGCAGGCGGAATGCTGGCAAGTATAGGGAGCTGCTCGACTGGAGTATGTTGAAGGCACCCAGTGATGGTTCGCAAGGTGCTGTTCAGGTTTGTGTCTATCAGGCTAGTATGTCTACTTCTACTCCATATGGGTGCGCAGTACTCAGCTGAGGCATACACACGAGCTAAGGTAGAGGGGTGAAGAGTTTATGGACTGGCTCCCCAACTTGTCCCTGTCAGAGGTTACAGGTAGTGGAAGGTAAGACCTTTTTTTCACCCAGTTTTATTCCACCAGGGAGGTCTTACCTTCCATTACCTGCAACCTCCGGGAACCACCTTCAACCAGCATCGCAACCGGCTTCGACTAAAAAATTACCGATTTTTAAAACGGCAACCTATTTTTAGTCGCGGCCGGTTTGGAATTTTTTTAAATAATCGCCGGTTTCCATTCAGGTTTGCTAAGTGGGACAGGGCAGTAGATTGTTTTCAGCTGTGATCACAAAAGTTAAATTGGTAGAGTTAGTTTAGTTTAGAAATGCATCATGAAAACAGGCTCTTAAATCTGAGAGAGATGATGAGGGGCCAATTCCTGTGCTCTGGAATTACTGTTGTCGGGGCTGTCTGTCGTCCAGACCACTGAGGGTGGCATGGTAGCACAGGGGAAGAGTTGCTCCCTTATAGCGCCAGAGGCCCAAGATCGATCCTGGCTACGGGTGCTGCCTGTATGGAGTTAGTGCATTCTCCCTGTGACCGCGTTAGTTTTCCATGGATGCTTCGTTTTCCTCCCACATTCCGCGCTGTATCTCTAAACTCAAAACTCTGAACTCTAAACACTCAGATCCCAAAGGTCTGGGACCAGGGAGTTTCAACCTGGAATTGTTTCTGATTCCATTGAGCTCATGCTCAATGCTTATGGAACTTTCTATAAATTTATATTTCTCATCAGATATTCTATGGGATAATTCATGCCCTTGAATTTGTCTGTATCTCCATATGCCAACACTAACTAAACCGTGCTGATACATTGCCCAACTCTCCACCCTCCCACATTTGACTGAAGCTCAATCCACAAGCATGTTGTGACATGGAAATGCAATCAGAATAAAATATTACTTCTGGGAGCAACTTCTATGTTGTTAAGAATAAGGTAATACTTACTTTATGCAGAATATTTTTTATCTGTCTAGTGAATATTTATAAAGATTAGTTACAGGCTGTAAAGCTCCAGACTGAGATTGATTATTTCGTAATTCTTCCTCCAAATAATTTTGCTCAAAAATGAATAAGTAGTAGAAGCTTTAATTTGTATTCAACTGAAAGAAGATTTGGTTGATTGGTTGGTGTAGTATTGTCACGTGTACCATGAGAGAGTGAAAAAATTTAACAGAATCATAGAAATTAGAGCATACAAAGAGACCGTGGAGCCCATCACTTGGTGTTAAGGGCCTGTCCCACTTGGGTGATCTGATCCGCGAGTTCTGGCGAGTTTGCCCTCGACTCACACTCGCAGCATGGTCGACACAAGGTTGTAGGAGGTATTGGTAACTCTCCTTCATACTCGAGCGTAGTCCCCATGTACACGAGGCCTCAGCTAGGTTGCGGCGTATTTTTCAACATTCAACCGCGAGTAAAAAAAAGTTGCCATGGAAAAAAATCTATACGTTTTTTACTCGTAGGTTTAGTCATAGTAGGTCAGCATATTAGTCGTAGGTAATCGAGGGTAGTCGAAGGAGGTCAAAGGCAGTCGTAGAAAGTCTTCATCATAGTCGAAGGGAGGTTGAAGGGAGGTCGAAGGAGATTGAAGGAGGTCGTCTTTACTCTCCACTTTTCAGTGTCCAATTTTCCCAAAGTAAAGGGCCTGTCCTACGAGCATGTGACCTGCATGCGGCAAGCGCAACCAAACTGGAAGTGGGGGCCGCGCGGAGATCGAGTGATCCCCGTACAGGGCCGGTCTCACCAGCATGCGCCTGTATGCAGCGAGCGGGACCAAACTGGCAGCAGAGGTCGGGTGAGTGGCGCGAATTTGGAGCGAAGTCCGCGGTAAGTTTGCAAGGACAGAGAGGGACACACAGAGAGAGACACGGAGGCACATAGAGAGAGGGCCATGGAGGCACACAGAGAGAGGGTCATGGAGGCACACAGAGAGAGGGTCACAGAGGCACACAGAGGATCACAGAGGCACACAGAGAGGGTCACACAGGGAGGGTCACTGAGGCACGACGTTGAGGTGGTGCGTAATGTGTCGAGGTGGCTGCGGGCGACAGGCCGTTGCTGCGCAGAATTTTTTAACATGGTCAGTTTTTCGGAGCCCCACGCGATGTCGGGACCAGCTCCGCACAACGGCTGCGGCGATCGAAGTGGGACCGTACGGCTCAAGCGACCACGTTAGGTCGCGCTCATCACATGGAGTCGCATGCTGGTGGGATAGGCCCTTTAGTCATAGCTAGTCGTCGCTAGTCAAAGCTAGTCGGCATAGTCGAAGGAGGTCGAGGGAGGTCTTCTACATAGTCGAAGGGGGTCTTCAACATGACATTTTTTCAAACTCTCCTATACTCTTCTAAGCTCGCCAATTAGGTCGTCCAAGTGGGACAGCCCCTTTAACTCTACAACTGCAATTGTCTGCTTTAAGGTTATTTTCTTGTCCACGTATAATCTTTTACATCCATCCCTTTACTACAGCGATTCTCCGGAGCGCTCGCAACAACAGCTTCGTCTGCTGGACTGGAGGGTGGCAGCTTCGTCCACCCCGGGCCGCAGAGTTTGAACCGGCCCGTTCGCAGAGCTCAGATTCAGCCGCGGGACTTACCATCACCCGGTGGGAGGGGGGGGGGGGGGGTGGCAACGTCGAAAGCCTGGATCGCCTCAACGCAAAGGGAGAACAAGGAAGGAAGAGACAAGGACTTTAAGACTTTTGCCTTCCATCACAGTGAGGAGGTGCCTGGCAGACTCACTGTGGTGGATGTTAAACTGTGTTCATTGTGTGTTCTGTCATGACTGCAAGGTACGTAATTTCGTTCAAACTAAAAGTTTGAATGACAATAAAGGATACTTTACTTAAAAAAAAAAACCTGCTTACACGTAGAGGTAAAACCAGGGCCTTATTTTGTGTTGAAGTAAATTTGGATTCTGCTTTCTAAAGACATGAAGGTGTGTCTGAAGTAACTCGAAAGAGCCGCCCATCTCCTGGAAAATTGGCTTCAGTATTGATGTGGGGCACGCTATCTGGTGGGTGAGAATAATACCTGGAGGGTAATCAAAAGGACTATGATATGATCAGCAAAAGTGTTCTTTGTTGTTCTATGTTAGAATTCTGGAATCCAAGGTGGTCCACTGGGTAAGCAGGGTCTCGACCCGAAACATCACCCATTTCTTCTCTCCAGAGAAGCTGCCTGTCCCGCTGAGTTACTCCAGCTTTTTGTGGCTATTCACTACGTAATGATGCCATGCAAGTCAACAAGTCAATATGCACTCTTCCACACTATCCAATCGAGTTGGTTGAACAAACTCTGCACCTTTATTTCCATCGACCCCTTTAAACCCATTTCTGTTTCTGAATCTGGATGCATTGCCTGATTACAACCCTAATCTCACTCTCACATGTAAGGGTATGTGGAAGTGCATCGCAGAAATCATGCCAGATTTGGTTAGCTCATCATCAGACCCTATTCTTATCTACCCACACTTTTGACTAGTTGATCACCTCAAGCTTTTTTCCCCCCTCTGTTAAACTGTCTCTTCCACATCTCCATGTCCCTTACCATTAGCAAAATGTGACAGGTTTATAGGGATAATCCAATCTGGAATACCGTCACTAACCATTTACACCTTGCTACCTCCCTTTCCTCCTTTACAATGGTTCACATTCTTCCCCAGCTCGCTAATGCTAACTTGCTGTGAATCGTACTTTTAAAAAATCACTTTTTAAAAATCTTTTCTCAAATCTCTTCACATACGTACAAAAAAAGATTTATAGGGATAACCCTATAATTTATAATAATAGGCGTATACGGAAACAGATAGTTAAGACTTTCCATCTGGATAATCTATCTTTCAGGTTACCAATTAGGAATAACCCATTGTTTAAACCCTCAATATTAGATGCGGGGTTTAGACTCTGGGAGGATTTAGGAATTAAAAGGATAGGACACCTTTATAGAAATGGAAATGTTTTATTATTTGAAGAGTTGCAAGATATTTTTGGATTGCCTTCACAACATTTATTTAGATATTTACAAATTAGAGATTACATTAAATGTAATACACAAGATTATAAAAATAAAGAACCAGGCTTATTAGATGGTTTGTTTAATTTACATCCAAATACGGAAAAGTTAATAGCTCATATATATAATATTATTCTAGATAAAGAGACCCCAATAACTGAAACATATCGCCAAGCATGGGAAAATGAAATTGGATTACCTATAACAAAAGAAATTTGGGAAGAAAGCTTACAGAGAATAAATCGGTGTTCTTTAAATGCTAGACATATATTAATACAATTTAAAGTACTATATAGATTACATTATTCGAAAACCAAATTAAATAGTATTTTTCTCAATCTCTCCTCTATTTGTGATAAATGTAAGAATCTAGAAGCAAACTTAATACATAGTTTTGTAACATGCCCTAAGTTGAATTATTACTGGACAGAAATTGTTTAAGTAATTTCTGAAGTTCTTAAAGTTAAACTGGACCCTGACCCAAAATTAATAATATTTGGAATTCCGGAATCAAGTTTGGTTTTGACAGTAAATCAAAGAAATTTCTTTGATTACTGTTTGATAATAGGGAAAAAAATCATATTGAAATTTTGGAAAGGAACATTATCCCCAACAATTAAAATGTGGACAGCAGAGATGCAGGAGACGTTATATTTGGAAAGAATTAGATTTGTCCTATTGGACAGGTATAATTCTTTTGAACTGATATGGTCTCCATATATACAGTATCTAGAGAAGTAGCTGTTCTTGGCATCACGGCTCGACAGGCACCCTACGGAATCCGATGAGAATAACTTATTTACATATGGGATTAATGCGCATGTCCCATTGATATTATTGTTTGAAATAATTTCATGTATAATGTACTTAGTTGTTTTTGATTTATATATATAATATATATATATATTTTTTAATTTGTATTTGTAGATTGTTTTCTATTTCTATCTTTTTTTTTCTTTTCCTCTTTATTATATATCTTTTTCTATCTTTATTTCCAAAAAAACAGACGATATTAATTATCGATGTGCTATTTGTAGAAATTTTGAATTAAGATGATAGTTTTAAATGTGTGTTATACATTGTAAACTGGTTACTTCAAATAAAAAAATATTAAAAAAAAAAAAAAAAATCTCTTCACATATCATCTCCGACCCATCTTATTTGCCACAGTACTGAAATTATTATTTTCTAAGACATTAATAACATGCCCCCCTGTGGCAAAAGTAATAGAACATTGCCCTGCTGCCATTTGCCTGATTTAAAAATATATATATATTTTTTAAATTAGAAGCGTAAACACTTAATAGCAACATGGTTTGTTTATCAATTACATTCATACAAAGCTTCTGTTCTTTTTATAGAATTTTTTCTGTAAATTTTTCTTTTTATAGAATTTTTTAAGTGATAGAACTGAAAAGAAAGATCTATAAACTAATAGAAAGGAAGGGATAAAGAAAAAACCCCACAAAAAAACGAACAAAAATGTATTACCAATAACAGATTATAAGGCGTAGTTATTCATCCTATCCTGACCTTGGGTTTCAGTCCAGCTTCTGTGTTGAACCAATTTACCTCAATAATCAATAAATGGAGACCATATTCTAACAAATAATCCTGGTTTGTCAATTAAGACAAATCTAATTTTTTCCAAATGTAATGTCTCAGATATTTCTGTAATCCACATTTTGATTAAGGGGTTTGTTGGATATTTCCAAAATCTTAGTATTATTTTTTTCCCAGTAATTATACTGTAATCAAGAAAATGTCTTTGATTTATTGTAAGTTTTATACTTTGTTCTGATATTCCCAATATTATTAATTTTGGATCGGGATCCAATTGAATATTAACAACTTCAGAAATAATTTTAATAATATCCATCCAAAATTAAGTTGTTGGCTTCTAGGTATTGACATTTATCACAGATGGGTGAGATATTTGGAAAAATTCTGTTTAATTTTGTTTTGGAGTAATATAATCTATGCAATACTTTCAATTGTATTAAAGAGTGTCTGGCGTTTAATGAACAGTAATGTATATGTTGTAAGCTTTCATCCCATATATCCTTCGTTATGGATTGAGCCAATTCATTTTCCCATGCTTGTCTGTGTGGTTCCGTTGACGGGACCTCAGTATCTAACAGGATATTATAAATGTAGGATATTAATTTATCTGTGTTAGGATGTTTATTCAAACATTCATCAAGGATTTCTGGGTCCTTAGTTCTGTACACTTATGTGTGTGATTTTATATAATCTCTAAGTTGCAAATATCTAAAAAAATAATTTTGATGTAGTTCATAATTCTGTTGTAGCTCCTGGAATGATAGAAGGATACCCTTTCGATAAAGGTATCCCACTTTTGTAATTCCATAGTTTTTCCATTTTGCAAATCCTTTATCTAACACGGACGGTTTAAATGAAGGGTTATTTAAGATAGGAAGAAGAAGTGATAAATTATCCAATTTTAAAGTCTTTTTTAATTGTTTCCAGATTCGCATACCACTATTTATTATCGGATTTCGACTATAAGTTTTTTTAAACCAATTTTGTAGGTGTTAACAAAATCGCGGCAATTTGAAAAGGTAGGCAGTCTTCTTTTTCCATCTTTAACCAATCTGGTTGTTGATCATTATCCTCCAACCAGAAGTTTGTATTTTTGATATTAACTGACCTAAAATAAAATAGAAAATTTGGTAAAACTAATCCTCCATTCATCTTAGATTTCCACAGGTGTTTTTTTTTAAACTTATTCGATGGTTCCTGTAGTCCCAAATAAAACTTGTAACAATAGAGTCAAGTTTTTAAAAAAACATTTTGGGAAGATAGATCGGGATTGATTGAAATAAGTACAGTAATTGTGGAAGGAAAATCATTTTTATGGCATTAATTCTACCAAACATTGAAATTGGGAGTGTTTTCCAATATTGAATAAAGTTCTTATGTCATTTATTGAGTAGGGGAGGAAAGTTTGATTTAAATAAAGACGTATATTGCTTAGTCACATAAATTCCAAGGTATTTTAACTTTTCGTAGACTATTTTAAAAGGAGATTGTTGCAATATATATGGGTTTGGTTCCGTTACTGGCATAATTTCATTTTTATTCCAATTAATTCTCTATCCTGAGAATGAGCCAAATTGCGTTATAAGATTTAATAAATACGGAATACTTGTTTCTGAATTTGTGATGTCTAATAATATATCATCTGCAGATAAAGAAATGTTATTAACTGTATCTTTAGTATTGTATCCATAAATTTCTGGATGAGCTCTGATATTTTCTGCAAGTGCTTCAATAGCTAATGCAAATAGTAACGGAGATAGTGGGCATCCTTGACTACAACCTCCAGATAGATTGAATTTGGGTGATAACATTTGATTTGTCAATATTCTAGCCCATGTACAAAACTTCTCACCCAATTGAAATTTTTCCATCACAGAAAAGAGATAGGGCCATTCTACCTGACCAAATGCTTTTTCAGGGACTTCTGGTGGCCCATGGAATAACAAGGGCACAGCATCGAGCTCTGCTCCCGTTAAATCCTGAAAAAAGCCGGTTTGGAAGACGGGACCGATTTAAAAATACTCACCGGAGCTGTTTGACGTCGCGTAAGTGACGTCATCAGAAATCGCCGTGAAAAAACGGAGGTTAACGGCAGTTTTAAATGAAAAAAGGGAACCTCACCAGAAGCCTGCAAAATCTGCTGCAAGACCTGCTACAAGACTTTACTTGAAAAAACTTGGTAAGACTCCTCAAACCCCTCAAACATCAGCTGAAAGCTCGGAAGAAGAAGCTGACTCTCGAAGTCCTCCTACAGAAATGACTTCAAAGGATGGACAGATGGAATAACTGGAAAAGTCGGTAAGAGTTTCAGTTACCCAAGACATTTCCAAATTGATACTAGAGGAGAATGCGGCGCTGGACAAAAGTATCTCTGAAAAAATTAAACACGGTAATAAGAAGTTGATGGTGAAAATTGATAACTTAAATAAACGTGTTGAAGAGATTGAGGAGGATTTAAACAAAAAAATTAAATGGGTTGAAAAAGACTGTAATAAGAAGTTGGATACAATTCTCAAGAATACTGATTCGGCTATGGAAGAAATGGATATTTCGATGACCGAGATGTTTAAGGAGATAAAGAGACTGAGAAAGGAACAAGAAAGTATTGGGCGGCAACTTGCTAAAATGAAGGAAAAATGTCTGGACTTGGAAGCAAGATCGAGGAGGCAGAATATAAGAATAGTTGGAGTAAAAGAGGGAAGGGAGAGTGAACAAAACCCACAGGAGTTTGCTGCCAACTTACTTAAACAAGTACTCAAGCTGCCTGAAACCCCGAGAATAGACGTGGCTCACTGGGTTCGACGTAAGGCTCAAGCAAGCTTAGCTGCCCCCCCAAGACAGATCATTGTGAAATTTTATGACATCTCTACCCTGGAAGAAATTATGAAATAAATTCCATATGAATCGAATTTGATGTTTGGAGAGGATAATCTAAGATTATTTCGAGACTATCCACCGGAAATTGTTAAAAAGAGGGACATGTTCACAAAGACAAGAATGATATTGAAAGAAATTTCTGGCGTAAGATATGGAATAGTATATCTTGCAAAGATGAGGATTACTTATAACTCTGTTGAACGTGCTTTCACGGACCCAGAAGAGGCATTTAAATATGCACAAGGTATCGCAAAGGAGGTCGACTAATTATCAGGAGTCGGTCCCCCACAACAATACAGAGGAGAAGCGGCGAAGAAAGGACTTTTTTTATAAAAAAGCCTGCTCTGATTAAGTTGGCGGATTTCTCCATGAGGTGCTGTCCAGACAATTTATCTTTGGAATGATAACTCAAGGTCAAACTTTATGTTTCACTCTGAATGAAGGACTTAAAAAAACGGAATTTGGGAATAAGAAAAAACAATATTAACGGATTTGTATACAGAAATGTATGACTTATGAAACATACAATTATATACTAACATAAAACATTTAACTAATAGAACTAACTCAATAACAATAAACCACTATTGTGTAATATTTATGCAAAGCGTATCAATGATTGATTTTTATCTTATGATGTTAATTAATTTATAAGTATAAGAATAATGAGTTAAATATGATTGATAAGTATTAACAATATACTAACAAATGTTATGGATATAGTACATCAAGTTTAAAGTCTGCATAAAGGGAGGGGGGGGGGGGGGGGGGAAGGAGATTCAGATACTTGGAAATTATCCAAGGGTCTGAATCTGGTTAACCCCTTGGAACCTGCTGTTGTCAAATACAAAAGAACGAGACTTAATTGGGGAGGGAAATGTAATAATTTTCGGCATATCGGCAGATATGGGTATATAACTAACATAATTACTGTTCTAAGTATATACTTAATGTTGGAATTTCTTTTAGAAGATGTATTCCAATAGTTAGATTTGAAATGCGTTTTATCTCAGTCTTCCCGTGGATTTTGAAGCGAGCAACAAAGAGAAGCAGGAGAAAGCACTGATTGGCTCTAGCCCAAGTGGGAGGAGAGTTCTCAGTGAGTCAGAGGGGGAAAGCAGTTCCTCAAAACTGAGGAATTTGGTTTGTAAATTAGGCAATTGAACAGTCAATATAAGCAAGGCAGCTCTTGGGGAGCGGCTGTGAAGGAAGTGCCCTGTGAGTAAAGTGTGAGTCTTTGGCTCGAGAGTCTTCGGCGAGGAGGCTGCGCAAAATACTGGATAGGGCGAGACCGAGGCAAAAGAAGATGTCAAGCAAGCTGATGCAGTGTGATGCTTGCAGTATGTGGGAGGTCAAGGACACTGCTGGTGCCTCTGGATGCTACAAATGTGAGAAGTGCATCCAGGTACAGCTCCTGAAGGACCGTGTTGGGGAACTGGAGAAACAAGTGGATGACCTCAGGTTCATTCGAGAAACTGAGTCGTTTCTCGACAAGTCCTTCAGTGAGATTGTTACACCCAAGGCACTAGAAGAGAGAAGGTGGGTGACGGTGAGAAAGGGAGGAAAACATGGGATGCAAAGGTCCCCGGGTGTTGTACCTCTTGTGAACAGGTTCACCCACGTGGAAGCTGCCGGGACAGAAGACGGTATCCCACTGAGCGGCGGACTGGCTTGCCAAACAAAAAGGGCTGATGAGCCAAACCCACAGAGGCCAAAGTCGGGCAACGCCATTGTAGTTGGAGACTCCATTGTGAGAGGTACGGACAGGGGTTTTTGCGGCAACAGACGGGATTCCAGGATGGTGTGCTGCCTTCCTGGTGCCAGGATCCAGGATGTTACGGACAGAGTGCAGACAATCCTCAAGGGCGAAGGTGACCAGCCGGAAGTGGTCGTGCATGTTGGCACAAATGATGTTGGAAAGAAGGAGATTAATTTTTTGCAGCGGGACTTCAGAGAGCTCGGAAAAATGCTGAAAAGCAGGACTTCCAGGGTTGTTATCTCCGGTTTGCTTCCAGTTTCTCGTGCTGGCGAGAGCAGGAACAGGGAGATATGGGACCTGAATGTGTGGCTGAGGAACTGGTGCAGGGGGCAGGGATTTAGATTCTTAGATCACTGGGATTTTTTTTATAGTAAGGGGGAACTGTACAAAAGGGACGGATTGCATCTTAACAGGTGGGGGACCAGCATTCTGGCCGGCAGGTTTGCCACTGCTACACGGATGGTTTTAAACTGAATAAGGGGGGTGGGGTATCAAATGGGATAGTCGAGGACGGAGTTAGAGGGAAAGAGAGTAAAGCGATGGTTAATGACCCCAGAATTAACGGGGAAGAAAGCTCACAAAGGGATAGGAGAGTATGGCCAAGTGTAATAGGGATCGATGTGAAAGGGGCCACTTGTCAACATAATTGTATAAGGAGTAAGAGTGTTGTAAAAACAAGCCTGAAGGCTTTGTGTCTCAATGCGAGGAGCATTCGTAATAAGGTGGATGAGTTGAAGGTGCAGATAGCGATTAATGACTATGCTATAGTTGGAATCACGGAGACTTGGCTCCAGGATGACCAAGGCTGGGAGCTGAACATCCAGGGATATTCAATATTCAGGAGGGATAGACGAAAAGGAAAAGGAGGTGGGGTAGCGTTGCTGGTGAGAGAGGAGATTAATGCAATAGAAAGGAAGGACATTAGCGTGGAGGATGTGGAATCGATATGGGTAGAGCTGCGAAACTCTAAGGGGCAGAAAACGCTAGTGGGAACTGTGTACAGGCCACCTAACAGTAGTATTGGAGTTGGGGATGGCATCAAACAGGAAATTAGAAATGCGTGCAACAAGGGTAACATGGTTATAATGGGTGACTTCAATCTGCATGTAGATTGGGTGAATCAAATTGGCAGGGGTGCTGAGGAAGAGGATTTCCTGGAATGTATGCGGGATAGTTTTCTCAACCAACATGTGGAGGAACCAACGAGAGAGCAGGCTATTCTAGACTGGGTATTGAGTAATGAGGAAGGGTTAGTTAGCAGTCTTGTTGTGCGTGGCCCCTTGGGCAAGAGTGACCATAATATGGTTGAGTTCTTCATTAGGATGGAGAGTGACAAAATTAAGTCAGAAACAAGGGTTCTGAACTTGAACAAAGGTAACTTTGAAGGTATGAGATGTGAATTGGCCAAGATAGACTGGCAGGTGATTCTTAAAGGGTTGACAGTGGATGTGCAATGGAAGGTATTTAAAGACTGCATGGATGAAGCACAAAAGTTGTTCATACCAGTTTGGCAAAAGAATAAATCGGGGAAGGTGGTGCATCCATGGATAACAAGGGAAATCAGGGATAGTATAAAAACAAAAGATGAGGCATACAAATTTGCCAGAAAAAGCAGCCTACCGGAGGACTGGGAGAAATTCAGAATCCAGCAGAGGAGGACAAAGGGCTTAATTAGGAAAGGGAAAATAGATTATGAAAGGAAACTGGCAGGGAACATAAAAACTGACTGCAAAAGTTTTTATAGATATGTAAAGAGAAAGAGACTAGTTAAAACAAATGTTGGTCCCTTGCAGTCAGAAACAGGTGAATTGATCATGGGGAACAAGGACATGGCAGACCAATTGAATAACTACTTTGGTTCTGTCTTCACTAAGGAAGACATAAATAATCTGCCGGAAATAGCAGTGGAACGGGGGTCAAATAAGATGGAGGAACTGAGTGAAATCCAGGTTAGCCGGGAGGTGGTGTTGGGTAAATTGAACGGATTGAAGGCCGATAAATCCCCAGGGCCAGATAGTCTGCATCCCAGAGTACTCAAGGAGGTAGCCACAGAAATAGTGGATGCATTAGTGATAATTTTTCAAAATTCCTTAGATTCTGGAGTAGTTCCTGAGGATTGGAGGGTAGCTAATGTAACCCCACTTTTTAAAAAAGGAGGGAGAGAGAAAGCGGGGAATTACAGACCAGTTAGTCTAACATCGGTAGTGGGGAAACTGCTAGAGTCAGTTATTAAAGATGGGATAGCAGCGCATTTGGAAAGTGGTGAAATCATTGGACAAAGTCAGCATGGATTTACGAAAGGTAAATCATGTCTGACAAATCTGATAGAATTTTTCGAGGATGTAACTAGTAGAGTGGATAAGGGAGAACCAGTGGATGTGTTATATCTAGACTTTCAGAAGGCTTTCGACAAGGTCCCGCATAAGAGATTAGCATACAAACTTAAAGCACACGGTATTGGGGGTTCAGTATTGATGTGGATAGAGAACTGGCTAGCAGACAGGAGGCAAAGGGTAGGAGTAAACGGGTCCTTTTCAGAATGGCAGGCAGTGACTAGTGGGGTGCCGCAAGGCTCAGTGCTGGGACCCCAGCTATTTACAATATATATTAATGATTTGGACGAGGGAATTCAATGCAACATCTCCAAATTTGCAGATGATACCAAGCTGGGGGGTATAGTTAGGTGTGAGGAGGATGCTTGGAGGCTGCAGGGTGATTTGGATAGGCTGAGTGAATGGGCAGATGCATGGCAGATGCAGTACAATGTGGATAAATGTGAGGTTATCCACTTTGGTGGCAAAAACATGAGGGTAGACTATTATCTGAATGGTGGCAGATTAGGTAAGGGGGAGTTGCAACGAGACCTGGGTGTCATGGTACACCAGTCATTGAAAGTAGGCATGCAGGTGCAGCAGGCAGTGAAGAAAGCAAATGGTATGTTAGCATTCATAGCGAAAGGATTTGAGTTTAGGAGCAGGGAGGTTCTACTGCAGTTGTACAGGGTTTTGGTGAGGCCACACCTGGAGTACTGCGTACAGTTTTGGTCTCCAAATCTGAGGAAAGACATCCTTGCCATAGAGGGGGTACAGAGAAGATTCACCAGACTGATTCCTGGGATGTCAGGACTTTCATATGAGGAAAGATTGGATAGACTCGGTTTGTACTCGATGGAATTTAGAAGATTGAGGGGGGATCTTATAGAAACCTACAAAATTCTTAAGGGGTTGGACAAGCTAGATGCTGGAAGATTGTTCCCGATGTTGGGGGAGTCCAGAACAAGGGGTCACAGTCTAAGGATAAGGGGCAATTCCTTTAGGACCGAAATGAGGAAAACATTCTTTACACAGAGAGTGGTGAGTCTCTGGAATTCTCTGCCACAGAAGGTAGTTGAGGCCAGTTCATTGGCTATATTTAAGAGGGCGTTAGATGTGGCACTTGTGGCTAAAGGGATCAGGGGGTATGGAGAGAAGGCAGGTACGGGATACTGAGTTGGATGATCAGCCATGATCACATTGAATGGCGGTGCAGGCTCGAAGGGCCGAATGGCCTACTCCTGCACCTATTTTCTATGTTTCTATGTTTCTATCTTATTGTTTAAAATTTTGAACTGGTCTCTCCTCCTTTGAATAATAATTGGCCAAGGGGGCAGAGCAAAATGTATAACAACAGCTACGGAAGTCTAAAATAATTTTTCTACCACGTTTTGGTGTTTTTTTTTAAATTATAATATCCCTATTTTTAGATATTATAATATCCCTTTTTGTTTTTTAATTATCTTTTCACCACTTTACACCTTCTGGTCTTTTCTAAGGTCTATTTTGAAGGGGAGATGTCAACAAAATTTAACAGCTGTGGATGACCTCCCATCACCTAGAATTCTGAGGTACTTGGTTGCAGCATATGACTTAAAGGTATTAACATGATTTACAATGCAAGACGATAAACAAAAGAAAACTGGAGGAATCACGTTCTGTAGCTGGAATATAAGGGGTGCTAATGACCCAATTAAAAGGAGTAAGCTTTTTGCCCAATTAAAAGCACTCAACTGTGACATAATCTTCTTACAAGAAACACATCTGAAACATCAAACACAGATAAGATTGAAGGCTAATTGGATTGGGCAAACATACTATTCTTCATTTACTTCTAAAGCTAGAGGCACGGCTATTATTATTTGTAAAGGTATACCATTCAAATCAAAGAATATCATAGCAGATAAAGGGGGATGTACATCATAGTTACGGGAGAAATTCACTCTACCCCACTTACTTTGATAAATGTTTATGCTCCCAACTTTGATAACCCCCAATTCTTTAGTAGAATTCTGGATATAATTTCAGAATTTAACTATCAAAATGTGATAATAGGGGAAGAGTTCAATTGCGTTCTTGATCCAGAAGTTTAGGGGTAACATGAGGGGCAACTTCTTTACTCAGAGAGTGGTGGCTGTGTGGAATGATCTTCCTGCAGAAGTGGTGGAGGCAGGATCGATTTTAACATTTAAAAGTAAAGTGGATAGGTATATGGGCAGGAAGGGAATGGAGGGGTATGGTCTGAGTGCAGGTAGATGGGACTAGGGGAAAATAAATGGTCGGCACGGACTGGAAGGGCCGAGAAGGCCTGTTTCCGTGCTGTAATTGTTATATGGTTATATGGTTATATATCTGGATAAATCAGCAAAACAAAAAAAGATTAACATAAAATCTAAAACTAGTGAACTAAATACATATATAAAAAACACAAACATAACAGATGTATGGAGAATCGCTAATCCAGTAGGTAGGGAATACTCATTTTATTTAACGGTACATAAAACATATTCACGTATTGATTATTTTTTAGTGGACACAAAATTAATTCCCTATACATATAACTCTAAGTATCATAATAGTATTATTTCTGATCACTCCCCATTAACTTTTTTTAAAATTAGAAGGAAGGTCTGATATAAAATCGTTCTGGAGGTTTAACCCCCAAATCTTAAACAACTCACAAGGTTGTACATATTTAAAACAGCAGATGATATTCTTCTTTGAGACAAATGTTACACCAGATATTTCACCCTCTTTATTATGGGAAACTTTTAAGGCATTTATTAGAGGAACTAACATTTCATATCAAGCGTTCCAAAATAAAATGAACAATAAAATGAACAATTGCAGTTAGAACAAGAAATTAGACAATAAGATTTAGAAAATACCAAAGAACCAACCATAGATAAACATAATAAGATAACAATATTAAAATATAAATTAAATAAAATTTTATCGGCAAGAATAATAAGATTATTTCAAATTACAAAACAAGAACATTTCGAATTTGGTGATAAACCACATAAACCCTTAGCACGTCAACTGAAAAAAACAGAAAACAGAAAATACAATTACTAAAATTAAATCAGATAAATTTGAATTACTAACATTACCTAAAGACATTAATAAAAGATTTGCTCAATTTTACCAAAATCTATAAACATCTAAAACTTCTGCAAACAATATTAAAATTACAAACTTCTTAGACAATTGTAACCTTCCAAAACTCAATACGTTGGAACAAGAGAGATTAGGAGCTCAGATTACACTTAAGGAAATAGAAGAAACAATAAATTTGTTGAAGAATGGTAAAACGCCAGGACCAGATGACTTTAGTGATGAATTCTATAAAAGATTCTACGAGATAATTTCACCATGCTTACAAAATTTATATATACATGCTTTTAAAGAAAATATACTACCAGAAACACTAACCGAGGCAACTATTACACTTATACCTAAAAAGGATAAAGATCTAGAAGACTCGGGCTCATATGGTGCCATAGCACTCCTAAATACAGAACAAAAAATATTAGCAAAGACCCTAGTGAGAAGATTGAGTAAATATGTTAGCAAACTAATAAATCCAGATCAAATGGGGTTTATACGCAAGATATACTCATTCAACAATTTGAGACGGCTGTTTAATATAATGTACTCACATAAAACGGAAGAGGAAATCTTAGCAATTATTTCATTGGATGCAGAAAAAGCTTTTGATCAAGTAGAATGGCAATATCTGTTCTAAGTATTGCAAAAATTTAATATGGGAGATAATTTTATCTCATGGGTAAAATTATTATACGATAAGCCGACGGCTAGAATACTGACTAATAATACATTATCCCCGAAATTCCAATTATCAAGGGGCAATAGACAGGGGTGTGCATTATCGCCCCTGCTATTTGCACATGTGATAGAGCCTTTAGCAGAAAGTATAAGAAGTCATCCGAATATTCATGGATATAATACCAAACACTCAAATAATAAAATGTCATTATATGCAGACGATATATTATTATACATTACAAATTTGCAAATCCGCATACCAAATATACTAAATTTAATAGTGGAATTTGGTTCTTTTTCAGGATATAGAATAAACTGGAACAAATGCGAAATTATAACGATAATACCTCAAGAGCTGACACATCTGTTGAAATTCCCTTTTTGAATTGCAACAGAAAAATTCAAGTATTTGGGTATCCAAATTACTAGGAAATATAAATCATTACTCAATGCAAACTATATGCCTTTATTAACTAAATTAAATGGGTTTATTAAATTCTGGAAAACACTGCCGATGTCCTTAATAGGCAGAATAAATGCTATAAAAATGATCTTTTTACCACAAATACTGTACCTATTTCAATCAATACCAATATATTTACCAAAAAAATTCTTTAAAAAACTAGGCTCAGATATTACCAACTTCATATGGGACAATAACTCACATAGAATTCAAAGAAAACATCTGTGTAAATCTAATGAATCAGGGGGACTGACACTCCATAATTTGTTGTACTACTATTGGGCAGTGAATATTAAAAATATAATTTATTGGTTGGACAGTTCTGCCCAGCAAGTAGATTGGAAAAGAATGGAGAAAGAGTATTGTTCCCCTTATAATATAGGAGCAATTCTTCTTGCCCCGATGAAACTGAACAATATAATATATAAGAAGAACCCAATTATTCACAGCATAATACGAATTTGGAAACAAATAAAATTAACTTTAAAATTAAGAAATTTATCGTTTCTTTCCCCAATAGCTAATAATCCCTCATTCAAACCATCTATTATTGATAAAACGTTATCCATTGGGAAAGAATAAGTACTAAAATTATTGGAGATATGTATGAAATGGGAAAACGTTTATGATTCCAACAATTACAACTAAAATATAACCTGAAAAGTTATATAACCTGAAATTTATAATATATAATTTTAAATATAGAAACACCAACGACAGAGGCAATTAGTAGGGACTGGGAACAAGAGTTATTGCTAAAAATTCCGAAAGACAGATGGAAAAAATAATAATTATATGTACACAAATGTTTGATTAATGTAAGGCATAACCTAATTCCATTTAAAATTTGACACAGATTATATTACTCAAAAACCAGATTGAATAAAATATTTCCAAATGTTTCCCCCATTTGGGATAAATGTCTAACTCAAAATGCCACTATAGCACATTCCTTTGTCTCTTGTACAAAACTTCATAAATGTTGGAATTAAATCTTTGGAACGTTTACAAAACTATTCAACACAAAATTGAACCCCAATACAGAACTGATTATATTCGGATCAATGGAAGAGGGACGTAAATTAACTACGTTCCAAGAAGCTCTCTTTAATTATGGTTTAGTAACAGCAAAAAAACGTATACTTAAATTCTGGAAAAACGCAACCACGCCAACATTCAAAATGTGGATTTCAAATATGTCGGAAATGCTACATTTTGAAGAAATGAGATTCCTCCTACTAGGCAAAGTAGACCAGTTCTTAAAGATTTGGTCTCCTTTTATCAACTTCTTACAAGCATATGGTGCAACATAACATAACCTTAGAAATTAAATGGTTCAGAACCGGGTGATGGATGGGTAAAGATACTAAATCGGTATATCTCTCCTAATTTATTTTCTATTTTCTCTTTTTCTTTCAATCTCCTTAGCTTCTTATCTCTGCTCTCTGTCTCTCTCACTATCTGTTTCTACTCGCTTGTCTATCTATCTCGACACCATTTATTTCCCTTTTTCTTTCACTGCTCTTTTATTATTAAATTAAAAATAAGAAGTTGTACAAGAATGGTAATGTGTATGTATGTATTAGGTACTTAAGTACCACACCACTGTACTTACTTCCAACAACAACAAAAACAAAAAAAAAAGCCTTTTCAGCATCTAACGAGATGACTGCTAAATCTACATTAGCAATTCTATATGAGTATATTATATTAAACAGTCGTCTCAAATTATAGAATGAATAGCATTTTGGGATAAAACCTGTTTGATCGGGGTGTATTAATTTATGAATTACTAAACTTAATCTGTGGGCTAAGATTTTTGTTAAAATCTTCTGTTTGGTATTTAAAAGAGCTATTGCTCTATATGAGCCAGAGTCCTCAAGATCTTTATCAGTTTTTGGTATGTTATTGTTGATTCATTTAAAGTTTCTGGCAGTACCTGCTGTGTGAAAGCATAATTATATAATGTCTGTAGGCGTGGGGTGATCAAATCATTAAATCTTTTATAATATTCAGTATTTAGACCATCGCGGCCTTTCCATTTTTCAAGGATCCAATGGACTCTTCAATATCTTTCATTGAAATTTCAGCACCTAATAATTCTCTCTCTCTCAGATCTAATCCTGAAAGATTACATCTCTTTAAGAATGTTTCCATTTTCATAGTACAGTCTGTTTTTTTGGCTGATTAAAGTGTCTGATAATATTTCAAAAATCTGACTGCTGTCCTTAGGCAATGATAACGTTTCTCCCGTATCTGATCTGATTTTAGGAATTGTGTTTTCCTGATCTAACTTGCGAAGTTGACGAACTAGCATTTTTTGTGGTTTATCACCAAATTCAAATTGTAATTGTTTAGTATGTTGATAAATTCTTATAATTTGGTCTGAATATATGTGATTTAACATATTTAAGTACAGCAATTTTGTTGTGTTTTATCGTAGAGGGAGCTGCTGCGTTTTCAATATCTAGTTGCCTTATTTCCATTTCTAGATCATATTGATCAGCTCAGCTCTTTTTATTATGAAAGACTTGAGAGGAGATAAGCGCTCTTCATACAAATGCTTTAAATGCTTCCCACAGATAGGGAGACAAGGTTTCTGGGAGATCGTTCGTCTGAAAAAAACATATTAATCTGTGTTCTGAGGTATTCGCAGCACGCTTTATCATTTAGAATTTGAGGATTAAGTCTCCAGTGTACCTGCTTCTCATCTATACCTTTTAATTTAACCATGGATGTTAAAGGTGCATGATCCGAAATTATAATATTATGATATTTTGAATTGTATGTATATGGGATAGGTTTGGAGTCCACTAAAAAATAGTCGTTTCTTGAATAAGTTTTATGTACTGGTGAGTAAAATGAATATTCTCGTCCAGTAGGGGTTTCTATTCTCCAGACATCTTTGATATTGGTAGTATTAATGTATGAATTTAATAATTAACTTGCCTTGGATTTTACTTTCCTTTGCCTTGATGATCTATCTAAATAAGGGTCTAATGTGCAATTTATGTCTCCTCCAATTATCAGCTTGTATTGTGTAAGTTCGGAATAGTATTAAGCGTTTTGTTAAAAAAACAGTGGGTTATCAAAATCTGGTCCATAAACGTTAAAGAAGATTAATTTTTCTGAATATAATTCACCCACCAATATAATATATCTACCATCAATATCCGCAATAGTTGACACATGTTTAAAAGATATACCCTTACGGATTAAAATTGCAACCCCTCTCGACTTATGCGAGAATGAGGAATGGTATGTTTTAGCAATCCATTTTGCTTTCAGTCTATGTTGTGCTTCATTTGCCTGATTTCATCTTTTCCCATCCAGTTGCAGTCATTAAGGTCATGCCTTGTTCCTGAACCTCTGGTGACCGCCCAAGGATTTTTCTTGAGTTCTTTCATATATTTAATTCAAAATGTGCAACACCATTCAAAATTACAGCATTGGTTTCTTTCTCTGCACCAAATGACGGCACAGTGGTGTAGTGGTACAGCTGCTACCTTACAGCGCTAGAAACCCAGGTTCAGTTCTGACTACTCATGCCGTCTGTACAGAGTTTGTACATTCTCCAAACTAGTGCATTCTCCAAGATGTAGCTCGAAACTAAACTAAGCTAAAATCTGTGGAATATGGGTCTAAGAGGTAGGAGCTTCAACAGTGGATGCACTGTTTGTGATCTTACAGTACACAACAGATTCTGGAAATGTTCCAGTGCTCTTGAAAACAAGAAATATTCAAAAAAAGCTGTTCAGAAAAGGAGGGAGAGGGAAAGGGGATCAGTTAGGAAACCTCAGGTCAGAAAAAATAGTGGAATCACCAATGAAATGCTCTCATAGCACTCAAAGAGTATATGATTAGACAGAATCAATATGGTTTTATGAAAAGCAAATTTATTTAACAAAGTTATTGGAGTTCCTTGAGGACATATCTGGCAGAAAAGATAGAGGACGGCCAGTAGATGTAGTGGGTTTAGATATCCAAAAGGCATTTAACAAGGTGATATATAAAAAGGTTACAATACTAGATGGAGCAGTACATGAGCATGGATTCATGCTTGGTTAACAGACAGGAAACTAAGAATAGAGATGAATAGATCATTTTCAGGTTGGATTTATTAGTGGGTGCCTCAAAGGATTAATGCTAGTGCAACAAATGTTTACATTACATGTTAGTGCCCTAGGTTTTCTGAATAAATGTATTGTATCCAAGACTGCTGCTGATGCAATGTAGGTATGTTACAATACCTGCCTTTAGCAGTGCTGCAGTTCTGCCGCTCCCCGTGTGCGTGACTTTGGCGCCTTTCAGAGAGGGGCGGGTTTAAAATGCCGTTTTTCCAAAGACAGTCCAAATCGATCCATGTCGGGTGATTTCGTCGCTAAAGAGAAATCGCTCCGACATTTCATTCATGAAGGTATTTTTGAACTACACTAGATTATTTATTAACTAGAGTAGTTTAAAAATCATCTTCTAAAGCTGTGAATGCTGACAGCAGAACGGACCTAACATAGGGGAGAAAATAAAGTGCACAGTATATTTTTACATTAAAACTTGGTTTTTAGGAAGGCTTTAATCACATTTTCATGTTGCGAAAAGGGGACCAAAAAAATGTATGAACCGGCTGTATTTTTCATACCGACTTCACCGCAAACCACAACGTTCCAATCCACCGCATTCCACTAAAACCCACTCACTAGTTGATTTAAATGGCCATTAATTTACAGGCATTAAACACTAAATTCCTTCCATTTGGCCTATAAATTCATGAAAATGAGATTTAAAAATCATGTTATATTTGGATTAACATTCACACAATATTTGGATTATTGTGTGAATGTTATTTGGACACTTAGGCAATTAAAAAAAGTTTATTTTTTCTTAAGAAATGGATAGATGTTTAGATCTAGTAATTGAATTTTGTAATTAGCTACAATTAGATAACTAATTATATGCTTTAATTTCAGGTCATCCAAGTAAGATTGTTTCATATTTGTTTCAGAATGCTTCAATCTATAATAACTGAAAATTTCATTGACTTCTCTTAATTTTTAAGAAAGTTATGAGCTTTTGACTGTTCTAGATCACAGCTTTTGAGTTAAGTCAATGGAAAGGCAATGGGGAACAAGATGCTAATTTCCGAGTATGAAAATGGCCATACCTTTTTTAATACTGAAGATATGAAAGTGAATTAGATGTCAAATTAAACTTCTTTTTATGCTTTATCTGATGGGATAAATTGCAGACTTGATTTTTAAAATCTCAAAATTTTGTAACGTTGCTATGTAATGCTAGTAGGGAATATAAATTATGAAGAAATCACAAAGGCCGAGAAATATAAACGTAATAAGATTTTTCAAAAATCAACCTTATTTCCAGAGTAAGGCTTGATGATACAGTAATTATTTCCAGGTAGAATCATGCCACTTCATAAATTTGACCTGAATTTTAAGCAGGAGAAAACATAAAACAGACAATAGGCAGGTGCAGGAGTAGGCCATACGGCCCTTCGAGCCAGCAACACAAGAATAGGGCCCTTTGCCCATGATGTCTGTATAGAACATAATGTAAACTTAGACCAACCCGTTCTAACTGCACGTGATCCATATCTCTCCATTCTCTTCATATCCATGTGCCTATCTAAAAGCTTCTTAAATGCCATGATCCTATTTGCTTTCGCCACAACCTTGACAGTGTGTTCCAGACAACCTTGCTGCGTGTAAAAAAACTTACTCTACAATACCTCCTTTATTCAATTATATTCCCTCTCACCTTAAAGCTATACCCTCTAGTCTTTAACATTACCATTAACTAAAGGTTCTGAGTGTTTATCCTATCTATGTCTCTCATAATTTTATAAAGTTCTAGGCGGCCTCCTCTCACCCTCTGGCACTACAGAGGAAACAATCCAAGTCTGACCAACCTCTCCTGATAGCTATTCAGGCACTCGAATTCAGGCAGCATTCTGGTCAAAGTCTTCCGCACCCTCTCCAGATCCTACACATCCTCCTCACATATTTTTAATATGTATTTATATAGCTGACAGTGTTTACAGCAAAAAAAAAAATTTCAATAAGCATTTAGTGAACATTTTTGCATAACCCCTGAAGATTTGGTTTGTGTAAAGAATGTGCTTGGAATTCAGTTGAGTGCTGAACTCAAACACCAGATGGCATGGTTACTGCGGTCAAACAGAGAAGCCAGGGACTCTTGCCCAAATTAGCCGCTTCAAGAACAAATTGCTTAAGTTTGTGAATTGTGATGTTTCATTCAAATAGTAGACTGTTTGCCAGCCAGAAGTCATGCTTGAGTGATAGAAATACTTTCATATGCAATTATGTTGTTTTAATTTTGCTGTAACCCAAATATATTGCAAAATCCTGTGCTGTTACTATAGGTTGATGGTATCACCAGTGGACTGAAGCTATCAGGTATGATTCCTGTACAATTGGATATAAAACAGAAACTGATATCTTGTTCCAACCAGTCTGTGTCGGTGTTTACACTCTGGGTGGGTAAGAATATCCAGGAAGTTAAATTACAGAAGACTAATGGGTGGGGTAGCTGATCGGAGGGATTTAAATGGCAAGGAATGGGTTGATGACAACTTTACATGTGAGCAGGTCAAATGGCAGGGCATTAGATGCCAGCGTACCAGATCACAAAAAGTTGTTAGATGGTTGGGGAATTGTTGGTGGCTCGATAACAGGATTACATTGCACAGTTCAGTTTAGTTTAGAGATACAGCCTTTTGGCCCACCGAGACCGCACTGACCAATGATCACCCATATGCTAATTCTATCCTACATACTATAGGTATGTTACAAAACTTATCTTGAGCAGCGCTGCAGTTCTGCCGCTCCCCGTGTGCGCGACTTTGGCGCCTTTCAGAGGGGGGCGGGCTTAAAGTGCCGTTTTTCCACAGGCAGGGAAAATCGATCAATGTCGGGCGATTTCGTTGCGGAAGAAAAATCGCTCCGACATTTCATGAATGAAGATATTTTTAAATTATGCTAAATTATTTATTAACTAGAGTAATTTAAAAATCATTCAAAAGCCGTGAGCGCCGACAACGGGAAGGATTTTGCGTAGGGGAGAAAAAAAGGTAAATAGTTTATTTTTATATTAGAAGTTGGTTTTTCAGGAGGCTTTAATAACATTTTCATGTTGCGAAATGGGGTCCAAAAAAACGAATGAACAAACAGTATTTTTCCTCCCGACTTCACCGCTAACTGCAACGTTCCAATCCACCGCATTCCACTAAAACCCACTCGCTAGTTGATTTAAATAGCCATTAATTTACAGGAATCAAACACTAAATTCCTTCCATTTGGCCCAGAAATTCATGAAAATTAGATTTAAAAATTATGTTATATTGTGGATTATTGTGTGAATGTTATTTGGACACTTAGGCAATTTTAAAAAAGTTTATCTTTTCTTAAGAAATGGATAGATGTTTAGATCTACTCATTGAATTTTGTAATTAGCTACAATTAGATTAACTAATTATATGCTTTAATTTCAGGTCATCCAAGTAAGATTGTTTCATATTTATTTCAGAATGCTTCAATCTATAATAACTGAAAATGTCATTGCGTTCTCTTAATTTTTAAGAAAATTATGGGCTTTTAACGGTTCTAGATCACAGCTATTGAGTTGTCAATTGAAAGGCAATGGGGAACAAGATGCTAATTTCCGAGTATGAAAATGGCCATAACTTTCTTAATACTGAAGATATGAAAGTGAATTAGGTGTCAAATTAAACTTCTTTTTATGCTTTATCTGATGGGATAAATTGCAGACTTGTTTTTTAAAATCTCAAAATTTTGTAACATTGCTACATACTAGAAACAAATTACAGAAGCCAATTAACCTACAAATCTACACATCTTTGGAATGTGGGAGGAAACCCGAGCACCTGGGGAAAAGCCACGCGGTCACAGAATGCACAATCTCCGTACAGATAGCTCCCTTAGTCGGGTCTCAAACCCGGGTCTCTGGCGCTGTAAGGTAGCAACTCTACTCCTGTGCCACTGTGCCATCCTATACCTTATTAATGAATGAATGGATGAATAAGTTTATTGTCCAAGTATTCACATACAAGGAATTTGCCTTGGTGCTCTGCCCGCAAGCGACAACATGACATACAGTGACAGTTAGGAATAACACATAAATCCAAATGGCGTCAAGTTCGGAAATGGGGAAGTACAACGGGATCTGGGGATCCTTGTACATCAGTCTATGAAAGTAAGCATGCAGGTACAGCAGGCAGTGAAGAAAGCAAATGGCATGTTGGTCTTTATAACACGAGGAATTGAATATAGGACCAAAGAGGTCCTTCTGCAGTTATACAGAGCCCTAGTGAGACCACACCTGGAGTATTGTGTGCAGTTTTGGTCCCCTAATTTGAGGAAGGACATTCTTGCAATTGAGGGAGTGCAGCGCTGGTTTACAAGGTTAATTCCCGGGATGGCGGGACTGCCAAATGCTGAGAGAATGGAGCAGCTGGGCTTGTACACTCTGGAGTTTAGAAGGATGAGAGGGGATCTCATTAAGAAATATAAGATTGTTAAAGGCTTGGACATGCTAGAGGCAGGAAACATGTTCCCGATGTTGGGGGAGTCCAGAACCAGTGGCACAGTTTAAGAATAAGGAGTAAGCCATTTAGAATGGAAAGGAGGAAACACTTTTTCTCACAGAGAGTGGTGAGTCTGTGGAATTCTCTGCCGCAGAGGGCGGTGGAGGCAGGTTCTCTGGATGCTTTCAAGAGAGAGCTAGATAGAGCTCATAAAAATAGCCGAGTCAGGGGATATGGGGAGAAGGCAGGAATGGGGTACTGATTGAGGATGATCAGCCATGATTACATTGAATGGCGGTGCTGTCCTGAAGGGCCAAATGGCCTACTCCTGCACCTATTGTCTATAAACATTAAACATCAATAATAAAACAGTATTGATTAAACATTGATTAAGGTATCAGATGAAGATGCGATTAGATGGCAGAATTTTCGATAACGTTTCAGTGGATGGAATAAGGTGGTTAGATAACTAAGGGATTGATGACATGGTTTATATAATGTGACAAATACCTGTGCTAATAAATGGTGGAGGGGGAAAGGTTGGATGATGGGAATGTTCTTGCCCATATGTATCGGTGAGTGTCTCCCTGTCACCCTCCCTGCGCATTGTGGAGGATGCAGATGGACTAAGTGGAAAGCAGTCAAGAGACTCAAGAGTCACGAAAGTTTAATTGTCATATGTACCACTAACAAAACAATGAAATTCTTACTTGTAGCAGAATCACACATCCGTAAAGTAGGCATGTGTAAGTAACCGTTTGAAGAGTTAACCAAAGTTTTGGGTGTTTGGTTGTGCTGTACAGTTTGCTAAGGCTGAATCTCCTGTTGCATCCCTTCTCCTCCTTGTCCTCTCAGGATGGTTCAATAAGACCTTCCATGTCTGCAAACCCTGATGGGTGGGGAAGAGATACTTTCAGTGATGCCTGATTCAAAGACTTTCTTCCTTTGTCACCTGTCTGGGTCCAGAACAAGACATGCCAGAGGGGAAATAAGTACACATGCTCTAGTTCAAATCCCAAATGATGAAAAGTAGGAAAGGATTGTAATCTAACTGATTGATGAAGGTAGGTGGTGGATGTTGTAGAGATGGATTTTAGCAGGGCATTTGATAAGGTCCCTCATGGTAGGCTGATCCAGAAGGTTAATTTGTATGGGATTCATGATGATTTTGTTGTATGGATTCAGAACTGGCTTATTCATAGAAAAAAAGAGTGTTGTGGTGGAAGGTGGATAGGTGGCTGGAGGTCTGTGACCAGTGGTGTTCTGCGCTGGAAGCTCTACCGTTTGTGATATATATAAATGACCTAGATGTAAATGGTTTCCAACCTCATCGTTCCCCAGCCTCGCACGGCCCGATTTTACCTTTTCCCCAAAATCCACAAACCTGACTATCCTGGCAGACCCATTGTTTCTGCTTGTTCTTGTCCCACCAAACTTATTTCCACATACCTCGACTCCATCCTATCCCCCCTGGTCAAATCCCTCCCTACCTACGTCCAAGACACCTCACATGCTCTTTGTCTCCTCCATGATTTCCGTTTTCCAGGCCCCCATTCCCTCATCTTCACCATGAATGCCCAGTCACTCTACACCTCCATCCCCCACCAGGAGGATCTTAAAGCCCTCAGTTTCTTCCATAACCGGCCAATCCCCATCTACCAATATTCTCCTCTGCCTAGCGGAGGTGGTCCTTACTCTCAACAACTTTTCCCTTGACTCCTCCCATTTCCTCGAAATGCAAGCCGTAGCTATGGGCACGCACATGGGCCCCAGCTATGTCTGCCTCTTTGTAGGGTACATCGAACGATCGTTGTTCATGGCGTACCATGGCCCTATCCCTGAACTCTACCTCCGCTACATTGACAACTGGCTCTCCCACAACCTGCTGTCTCCTTCCCACCTAAACCACCCCCTCCCCTGGTACTTTCCCTTGCAACCGCAGGAAATGCTACAATTGTCGCTTTGCCTCCACACTCGACTCCATTCAAGGACCCAAGCAGTCTTTCCAGGTGAGGCAGAGGTTCACCTGCACCTCCTCCAACCTCATCTATTGCATCCGCTGTTCTAGGTGTCAACTGCTCTACATCGGTGAGACCAAGCGCAGGCTTGGCGATTGCTTCGCCCAACATCTCTGCTCAGTTCGTATTAACCAACCTGATCTACCGGTGGCTCAGCACTTCAACTCCTCCTCCCATTCCAATTCCGATCTTTCTGTCCTGGTCCTCCTCCATGGCCAGAGTGAGTCGCACCGCAAATTGGAGGAGCAGCACCTCATATTTTGCTTGTGTAGTTTACACCCCAGTGGTATGAACATTGACCTCCAATTTCAGGCAGTCCTTGCTTTCTCCCTCCTTCCTCTCCCCTTTCCAGCTCTCCCACAACCTACTGTCTCCGCCTCTTCCTTTCTTCTTCCCGCCCCCCCACCCCCACATTAGTCTGAAGAAGGGTTTCGCCCTGAAACGTCACCTATTCCTTCGCTCCATACATGCTGCCTCACATGCTGATTTTCTCCAGCATTTTTGTCTACTTTAGATGTAAATGGTGATGAGCTGGTTTTGCAAGTTCGCTCTCAGCACCAAAATTGGAGGAGTTGCATGCAGTGTGGAATGCTGTCAGAAGATACAGTGGGATATAGACTGGCTGCAGAAATGGGCGGAGAAATGGCAGACGGAGTTTAACCTGAGCAAGTGCAAGGTGTTCCACTTTTGGAGGTTGAATGTAAAGAGAGAGTATGCAGTTAATGGCAAGAATCTAAACAGCATCAAGTGAAGGCGGCAGCACAGGTAGATATGGTTGTAAGGGAGGTGTATGGTATGCTGCCTTCATTGTTAGAGGCATTGAATATAAGAGTCAGAAAGTCATGATACAGCTCTATAGGACTCTATAGGCTAGGGCACATTTGAGTGTTTTGTGCTGTTCTGGTTACCCAATACAGGAAAGATGGCTTTGGAGATGGTGCAGTGGGGGTTTACTAGGATGCTGCTTGAATGAGAGAGTATCAGCTACAGGGCGAGGTTGGATAGTCTTGGATTGTTTTCTCTGGAATGTCAGAGGTTGAGGGAAAACTTGATAAAATTATGAGAGGGTAGACAGTTAGAACCTTCTCCCCAGGGTGGTAATTAATGCTTCTTATAAAATCATAGGATCGTACAGCACACAAATAAGCTCCTTTTGCCTCTGTCGAACTTGATGGTTCCTACACTAATTCCATTTGCTTGCATTAGGTTTATAACCTCGTGCCTACCTAGGTATCTATCCGAAGGGTCCCAAACCGAGATGGCTCCTTTCCCTTCCCTTCATTGATGCTACCTGGCCCGCTGAGTTCCTCCAGAACTTGGTGTTTTCCTCAAGATTTCCGCACATGGAGTCTCTTATGTTTCTCTAAGTAACTGTCTGAATCCTTTGAAAATGTTTTAATTGTGTTGTTCCAGATATTCAATACCCTCTATGTGAAAACCCCCCTACTCCGCAGATATCCCCTTAAATTTCCCCCTTCTCACCTTAAACACGTGCCTTCCAGCTCTACAGTCCCTGTTATGGGATAAACTATTCTAAATTCTGGTATTTTTATTTTTGCTCTACTGATGTACTGGAATATGGCTTGAGTTACACTCATGTATAGTACGATTTAAAAATAGGCACAAAAAGCTGGAGTAACTCAGCGGGGCAAGCAGCATCTCTGGAGAGAAGGAATGAGTGACGTGTCTGGTCAGATGATTCTTCAGATGATTCAGACCTTTCTTCAGTATGATATGACTGGAGAGCACGCAAAGAAAACATTTGCCTGTGTGTTGGTAGACATGACAATAATAAACTACCAATAAACCAACTCCAGACCACCCTCTGCCACTTTACTTAATTCTACCTATCCAAATCTTACTTATTTTACCCTCATTCAGCTTATCCATTATTGTGGGAGAAAATTTAATGATCACACTACTCTCTTTGATATTATCCGGTTATAGAATTTCATCTACTGCAGAAATATGTTTCTGGATGGTCTTCGGAACTTAAAAGGAAAGTTAGGATTCCTTTAGACATTATTCTATTTTCTAAGGACTGTACTTGTGGTGAGAAAGGCTGTCAAAATATATAGTGGAATAAAGATTAGTTACAGAAATGGGTGAATAAATGGCAGATGGCGTTTAATCTAAACATGTGTATGGTGAAATTTGAGAGGTCGAATGTAAGAGGAAAATGTACAATTAATGGCAAGCCACTTAACTGCATTGATATACAGAGGAATCTTGGAGTCCAAATGCAGAACATTCTGAAAGTGATAACACAAGTAGAAAGAGTGGTAAATATGGCATATGGTAGCCTGTCTTCATTGATTTGGGCATTGAGTATAGGGTCAAGAAGTCATGATGCGGCAGTATAAGACTTTGGTTGCTTGTTGTGTGTTTGTTTTTTTGAGTATGTGTGTATATGTGTATATATATATATATATATATATATACATATATATCTTGAACTCAGCGAGCGGGCGGTGGGCCTCTGGACCTCTCTGGACCTCTCTGGACCTGTCTGGACCTCTCTGGACATCTCTGGACCTCGCGGGACCTCTGAAGCCCTTGCTGAATGCGAGTCGACTTTGGGGGGGAGGGGTTAACACAGCTCGTGGAAAACAGTGCCCAGCAGGCTGCGCGTTGAAAGTTCTGCGCAGCTGGCAGCGAGGAGCAGAGCCATTGTGACGCCATCAGCTCGTGTCCCCCTATATATACATATATGTGGGTATGTGTGTATTTATACACACTGAACTTTTTTGTCTCTCTCTCGTTTATCATATTGTTTACAGTGTACTATGTTACATATTCTGTTGTGCTGCAGCAAGTAAGAATTTCATTGTTCTATCTGGGACATATGACACTCTTGACTCTTGACTCTTGGTTAGGCTGCATCTAGAGTATTGCATGCAGATTTGGTTGCGCCATTACAGGAAGGATGTGGAAGCTTTGGAAAGTGCAATGGAGGTTTACCAGAATGCTGCCTAGATTAGGGGATGTTAGATATAGGGAAAGGTTGGACAGACTTGGAAATACTAGAGGACATCGCTTTAAAGTGAGAGGGATAAAGTTTAAAGGACATGTGCAGAGAAAGGTTTTTTACACAGAGGATGATGAGTGCCTGGAACACACAGCCATGAGTCGTGGCTGCAGGTATGTTAATGCCATTTAAGAGACTTTTGAATAGGTACATGGATATGCAGGGAATATAGAGGGATATGAATTATGTTCAGGCAGATAAGTGTTGGATTCGACAGACATTGAGGGTTGAAGGGCTTGTACCAGTGCTGTACTTTTCTATGTTCAATGCTTGCTTTGGAAAGTAAATGCCAAGGGAAATGGGGAAGACACACCTTTAAATGTTACAATTGCAGATAAGTACTGATCACATCTTAATGAATAAAAATGTTACAAGGTGCATGATGGAAAAGGTATCAAATAAAAATGAATACTGAATGGTTAAAGGAGCTTAATGGAGATAAGTACAAGGTATTACATTTGTGAAGTTGAACCTGGGCAGGACCTTGACAATGAATCGTAGGACCCTAAGATGTGTTTTAGAGCAGAGGGATCTAGAAGTACAGGTAGATAGTTCTCTGAAAGTGGCATCACAGATAGATAGGCTGGTAAAGAAGACTTTTGACACATTAGCTTTCATCGGGCCACAATAATAGAAATTGAGATATTATGTTGCAGTTGTACATGACGTTGGTGAGGCTTTGTTTGGAATATTGTGTTCATAGAAACATAGAAACATAGAAAATAGGTGCAGGAGTAGGCCATTCGGCCAGCACCGCCAATCAATATGATCATGGCTGATCATCCACAATCAGTTCCTGCTTTTTCCCCATATCCCTTGGTTCCATTAGCCCGAAGAGCTAAATCTAACTCGCTCTTGAAAACATATTTATGGTCACCCTGGTTTGGGAGATGGAGCTGGAAAGAATGCAGAGATGATTTACAAGGATATTGCCAAGACTCAAAGCGAAAAAGGTCGGGCATGCGAGGACATTATTCTTTGGATATGTCTTATAAAGTGTATAAAATCATGAGGCCAATAGATGGGGTAAATGCAAAAGGCCTTTTTCCCTTAATGGGGGAAACCAATAACCCAAGGATATAAGTTTAAAGTAAGAGGGGAAAGATTTAACGCAGGTACTGTAACAAGATCTAAAAGGCACTTGGGCAGGTGCATGGATAGCAAAGGTTTAGAGTGATATGGACCTATCACAGGCAAATAGGACCAGCTTAGATGGGGCATTTTATTCAACCTGGATGAGTTGGGCTAAAGGGCCCTTTCCCACGGTATATGACTCTTTGTCTCTATTCCATGGAACGCAGGAGGATAAGGGGAGATCTTATAGAGCAGGGGTTCCCAACCTTTTTTGTCCCGTTTACCCCTGTCAACTTTAATAGCACATAACAATGTTATTTCACTTATTTATGAACAACTAATGATGAACAGATATACCAGAACCAAACATAGTCAGTAAATGAGAAAAAATATGTACAAATCCAGAATCACCAAATTTACCCGCTGGGTAGGTGATATTTGCCCCCTGGGAACCCTTGTTATAGAGGTGTACAAAATCATGAGAAGAATAGATCGGGTAGATGCACAGAGTCTTTTGCCCAGAATAGGGGAATCGAGGGCTGGAGGACATAGGTTCAAGGTGAAGGGGAAAAGATTTAAAAGGAATCCGAGGGATATGGACCAAGCGCAGGCAAGTGAGACTAGTGTAGCGGCCAGTGCGGGCGAGTTGGGTCGAAGGGCCTGTTTCCACACTGTATCACTCTATGACTCTATGATTCTATGAACCATTCATTAGGGAAAATTACCAAAAGGTTACTCAAAAGGGTTGGATATGGAGAGGATGCTTTCACTAGTGGGGAGTCTAGGATTAGAGGTCAGAGCCTCAGAATTAAAGGACGTTCCTTTAGGTGGAATTTCTTTAGTCAGAAGGTGGTGAATCTGTGGAGTTCTTTGCCACAGAAGTCTGTAACCATATAACCATATAACTATTACAGCACAGAAACAGGCCCTCTCTGCCCTTCCAGTTCATGCCGACCATTCATTTTCCCCTAGTCCCATCTACCTGCACTCAGACCATAGCCCTCCATTCCCTTCCCATCCATATATCTATCCACTTTACTTTTGTTTAATGTTAAAATCGATCCTGCCTCCACCACTTCTGCTGGAAGCTCATTCCACACAGCCACCATTCCCTGAGTAAAGAAGTTCCCCCTCATGTTACCCCTAAACTTCTGTCCCTTAATTCTCATGTCATGCCCTCTTGTTTGAATCTTCCCTACCCACAATGCGAAAAGCTTATCCACGTCAACTCTGTCTATCCCTTTCATCATTTTAAAGACCTCAATCAAGTCCCCCCTTAACCTTCTGTGCTCCAAAGAATAAAGACCTAACTTGTTCAATCTTTCTCTGTAACGTAGTTGCTGGAACCCAGGCAACATTCTAGTAAATCTCCTCTGTACTCTCTCTATTTTGTTGACATCCTTCCTATAATTAGGCGACCAAAATTGTACACCATACTCCAGAATTGGTCTTACCAATGCCTTGTACAATTTTAACATTACTCTACAATTTAACATTGTAGAGGCCAAGTCAATAGGTTTAAGGCAGAGGTAGATAGATTCTTGATTAGTACAGGTGTCAGGGGTTATGGAGGGAAGAGAGGAGAATGGGGTTAGGAGGGAGAGATAGATCAGCCATGTTTGAATGGCAGAGTCGACTTGAAGGGCCGAATGGCCGAATTCTGCTCCTATCATTTATCTTATTACTTATGAAAACATAGTATGACTGCCATAAATGAGAAAGCCATGGTTTAAAGTAGGTACAGATGTGGTGAGGTTCAGAGAAAGGATCCAAATGTTAAGACATTGGTTAATGAAGGTGCAGCCAATAAAGTGAGAATATTCGAATTCAAGGAAAACTGAGATATCAGATGATCAAAGATGCAAGAGGGAGTTGGGATTTGGAAGTTGTGTTCTAATGGGCCTGTCCCACTTTCGTGATTTTTGGGGTGACTACAGGCGACTGGCGCAAAATTTTCAACATGTTGAAAATGTTTCGGCGACTGGCGGCAACATTTGTTGCTGTTGTACGTTGTTGTAGGTTGTCGTAGGGTGACATAGGTGTAGGTTGTCGCCAGATGTTGTAGGCAAATTCCATTAAAACTAGTCCTTGGCAGTCGCATAAAGAATAGCCTAAGTGGGACAGGCCCTTTACAATACTTAACTGAACAACACAAAACCCTGGAAACACTCAGCAGCTCAGGCAACATCTGTGTGGAAGGAAATTGAGTGGACATTTCAAGCCAATGGTGCTTCAACAAAGGTTTTATTGCACAGGTAAGCAACACAGTGAATGGAAGGGTAGAACTGGATGGGAAAGTTAAATGGCAGTGAAATTAAGTCTACCTGCAAAGCAAAATGTAATAATAATCATAAATAAATGCAGATGTTTACTGGAAGATTGCCAAACTAGAAGCCAGCTCTGCTTATCCCTCTCCACCATTGTTGCCTGCATTTTCCAGTACTTTCTTCTTTTACTTGAGATTTTAAGCCTCTGCAATGTTTTGTGTCTGCCTCGGTGTCTATTAATCCTGTTGTGCCAACTCCTTCCACTACTGATATGACCGAGGGACTGACATTTATATCAGAAACTAAAGTTTCATCCTTCTCCTGAAAGCTTTCACAGTGGCTCAATTACTCTGTTATTTCTACTTATTCACCAGAATTCACTTATTCACCAGAATTCACTTATTCACCAGAATTCTGGCAGCAGTTCTTGGCCAAGAGAATAGTCCAGGCAGCATCATTAATTCATTAATTATCGTGGTTGCTATGCTGCCATTCGCAGGAACTGTTAACAATGTTCCCTTTCTCAAAACTGAAAGAGACAAACTATTGTAATTGAGGTTTTTTTTGTTAAAATCCCCTGTTTTCAAATCTTGAGGTTGAATGCAGGCAAATACTGCTTGGGAACAGGTTTGAGTCATTAATGACTATTTGTCTGTTCTTTCTGTCATCAAGTAACTGCTAACCGCAAGCTACTTCACTCAGAAACAGCCATCTTCTCAGACTCACCGCATCTCTGTGATTTAAAGTGTTCATGTGGCCTTTTGTCCTGTAGCTAGTGTCATTAATCATCGATCCACGACCCCCAGTCATGCAAGGAAAGCATTAGAGTTTCTTAATTGCCTATTTTTAACAGTGAGGAAACGATGGTGGGTTATTATCTTAAACCTGTATGTGGTAACAGGGCTTTATCAACTCTTGGAATCTGGAACAATTCATGACACAGAATCCCTTTCAACCCATTGTGTCAATGTCGGAAGAAATGGAAACTTAGAAAAGGCAGATTTCCATGCCAAAGTTAAAGCAGGTGAAATGTTTTGATAGGGACACAAGGTACTGCAGTTACTGGAATCTTGATCAAAAGTTTTGGAGTAACTCAGAGGGTAAGGCTGCATCTCAGGAAGGAATGGATAGGCAACATTTCAGGTGAGGATCCTTCTTCAGACTGATTGCTGTAAACGGGAAAAAACTGGAGTAGAACTTGGAGCAGGAACATCACCTGGCAAGTGATAGATGGATACAGGTGAAGGGGGCATGACTGGCAGGTAGGTGGATAAAAGCTAGAGATGAAAATGAGACAAAAGGTTGTCAGATATGGAGAGAAGAGTGAAATGCAAAGCCAGAGGGAGAGATATGAGGGGAGGGAGAAGAGGGGGAAAGAGGTGCGGGGTAGTGGGAGAAATGGGTGCACACCAGGGTGGATGGGCCAAAGGAAAAAAATGGAAGGAGCAGTGGGGTGTACTGCTTAACATTTTGAACGGTTATTATCTAGTTATTGTTTCCATTAAGGGCTTATAGAATCACATGCATTTTACAGCAGAATGTATTCAATTTGGCCACACTGCTCTGGGTCAGTATTTGCTTGCTTGAACCTCGACTTTACAGTCAAAAATACTATCGTAACATTTAAGAAACTTATAGACAGGTACATGGATAGGATAGGTTTAGGGGGATATGGGCCAATCGCACACAGGTGGGGTTAGTGCAGATGGGACATGTTGGCCGGTGTGGGCAACTTAGCTGAAGGGCCTGTTTCCACATTGTATGATTCTATGACTCTATGACTCCACTCAAATCATCATGAATATATCGAGCATCCTCATATCGCAGGTTTTTAACCAGAATAGCCAGCAAAGGGTTTAGAGGGATATGGGTCAATGGACCTGATGGTCCTGTTTCCATGTTCTCTGACTTGATGACTCTAAGTTATGTTTAGTGCCTAAGATTACAATTTAGACATTGAAATCATCCAGGGATATTCAATATTCAGGAGGGATACAGAGAAAGGAAAAGGAGTTGGGGTAGCGTTGCTGGTTAGAGAGGAGATTAATGCAATGGAAAGGAAGGACATTAGCTTGGAGCATGTGGAATCGGTATGGGTAGAGCTGCGAAACACTAAGGGGCAGAAAACGCTAGTGGGAGTTGTGTACAGGCCATCTAACAGTAGTAGTGAAGTTGGGGATGGTATCAAACAGGAAATTAGAAATGCGTGCAACAAAGGCAAAACAATTATAATGGGTGACTTCAATCTACATATAGATTGGGTGAATCAAATTGGCAGGGGCGCTGAGGAAGAGGATTGTTTGGAAAGTATGCGGGATAGTTATCTAAATCAACATGTAGAGGAACCAATGAGAGAGCAGGCTATTTTAGACTGGGTATTGAGTAATGAGGAAGGGTTAGTTAGCAGTCTTATTGTGCGTGCCCCCTTTGGCAAGAGTGACCATAATATGGTCGAGTTCTTCATTAGGATGGAGAGTGACATTGTTAATTCAGAAACAATGGTTCTGAACTTAAGGAAAGGTAACTTTGGGGGTATGAGACGTGAATTGGCCAAGATTGACTGGCAATCAATTCTAAAAGGGTTGACGGTGGATACGCAATGGAAGACATTTAAGACTGCATGGATGAACTACAAAAATTGTTCATCCCAGTTTGGCAAAAGAATAGATCAGGGAAGGTAGTGCATCCGTGGATAACAAGGGAAATCAGGGATAGTATCAAAGCAAAGGATAATGCGTACAAAGTAGCCAGAAAAAGCAGCATACCAGAGGACTGGGAGAAATTCAGAGACCAGCAGAGGAGGACAAAGGGCTTGATTAGGAAAGGAAAATTAGATTATGAAAGAAAACTGGCAGGGAACATAAAAACTGACTGCAAAGGTTTTTATAGATATGTGAAGAGAAAGAGATTAGTTAAAACAAATGTATGTCCCTTGCAGTCAGAAACAGGTGAGTTGATCATGGGGAACAAGAATATGGCGGACCAATTGAATAACTACTTTGGTTCCGTCTTCACTAAGGAAGACATAAATAATCTGCCGGAAATAGCAGGGGACCGCGGGTCAAAGGAGGACTTGAATGAAATCCAGGTTAGTCGGGAAGTGGTGTTGGTTAAATTGAATGGATTAAAGGCCGATAAATCCCCAGGGCCAGATAGGCTGCATCCCAGAGTACTTAAGGAAGTAGCTTCGGAAATAGTGGATGCATTAGTGATAATCTTTCAAAACTCTTTAGATTCTGGAGTAGTTCCTGAGGATTGGCGGGTAGCAAACATAACCCCTCTTTTTAAGAAGGGGGGGAGAGAGAAAACGGGGAATTACAGACCAGTTAGTCTAACATCGGTAGTGGGGAAACTGCTAGAGTCAGTTATTAAAGATGGGATAACAGCACATTTGGAAAGTGGTGAAATCATTGGACAAAGTCAGCATGGATTTACGAAAGGTAAATCATGTCTGACGAATCTTGTGGAATTTTTCGAGGATGTAACTAGTAGCATGGATAGGGGAGAACCAGTGGATGTGGTGTATCTGGACTTCCAGAAGGCTTTCAACAAGGTCACACATAAGAGATTAGTATATAAACTTAAAGCATACGGCATTTGGGGTTCAGTATTGATGTGGATAGAGAACTGGCTGGCAAACAGGAAGCAAAGAGTAGGAGTAAACGGGTCGTTTTCACAATGGCAGACAGTGACTAGTGGGGTACCGCAAGGCTCAGTGCTGGGACCCCAGCTATTTACAATATATATTAATGATCTGAATGATCTGAATTGAAGGCAATATCTCCAAGTTTGCGGATGACACTAAGCTGGGGGGCAGTGTTAGCTGTGAGGAGGATGCTAGGAGACTGCAAGGTGACTTGGATAGGCTGGGTGAGTGGGCAAATGTTTGGCAGATGCAGTATAATGTGGATAAATGTGAGGTTATCCACTTTGGTGGCAAAAATAGGAAAGCAGACTATTATCTAAATGGAGGCCGATTAGGAAAAGGGGAGATGCAGCGCGACCTGGGTGTCATGGTACACCAGTCATTGAAAGTAGGCATGCAGGTGCAGCAGACAGTGAAGAAAGCGAATGGTATGTTAGCTTACATAGCAAAAGGATTTGAGTATAGGAGCAGGGAGGTTCTACTTCAGTTGTATAGGGTCTTGGTGAGACCACACCTGGAGTATTGCGTACAGTTCTGGTCTCCAAATCTGAGGAAGGACATTATTGCCATAGAGGGAGTGCAGAGAAGGTTCACCAGACTGATTCCTGGGATGTCAGGACTGTCTTATGAACAAAGACTGCATAGACTCGGTTTATACTCTCTAGAATTTAGGAGATTGAGAGGGGATCTTATAGAAACTTACAAAATTCTTAAGGGGTTGGACAGGCTAGATGCAGGAAGATTGTTCCTGATGTTGGGGAGGTCCAGGACAAGGGGTCACAGCTTAAGGATAAGGGGGAAATCCTTTAGGACCGAGATGAGAAGGACTTTTTTCACACAGAGAGTGGTGGGTCTCTGGAACTCTCTGCCACAGAGGGTAGTTGAGGCCAGTTCATTGGCTATATTTAAGAGGGAGTTAGATGTGGCCCTTGTGGCTAAGGGGATCAGAGGGTATGGAGAGAAGGCAGGTACGGGATACTGAGTTGGATGATCAGCCATGATCATATTGAATGGCGGTGCAGGCTCGAAGGGCCGAATGGCCTACTCCTGCACCTAATTTCTATGTTTCTATGAAAGGTTTGATCTGTGAGCTTGGCCAGATTCCAGGGTTAATGATGTCTAAAATGGGACTATCAAGTAAGCCATTCTTTTATTTGCTGCATTGTCAATGTCAGTGCTCCATCTTGAGGGTTTTGTGCAAGTGATCAAACGAGCATTTTCCTTCTTTATGATGAAAGAGTGTTATCTTTGCATTGTTCAATTGAATATCTTGTGCACCTGTTCTTTACTGCTTTCAACAATCTTTTGACCTTTTCTCCAAAATCATCTTGTTGGGTTATGGAGTCATAGAGTTGTACTGCATGGAAACAGGGCATTCGGCCCAACTTTGTTTTGCCGGATAAGATGCCCCATCTAAGCTAATCCTATTTGCTTATGTTTGGCCGATATCCCTCCAAATCATATCTATCCATTTATGCATCCATGTCTTTTCTCTTTTATGTGTGCAAGTGGCTGTTATAGTACCCGCCTCAACTACCTCCTCTTGCAGCTTGTTCCATATACCCTCTGAGCGAAAAGGTTTGCTTTTGAAATTTCACAACTGTCTGAAATGAGGATTTACATCAATATTGTTCAATCGAGAGGAGCAATAAAATTGTAATGCATCCCGTCAGAAATTAGTACGAATGAACTTTAATTAATTTCACATGGACTGGATCCCAACCAGTTGTCAACATCCACCATTTCATTATTCTCCCTTTGCTACCTATAACCTTCTTGTCTATTAGTGTTGACTTTTTCAGTTCCGACTTTGTCAGTCTGAAACATTAACTCAGTTTATCGATGCACTGAAGCAGCCCGACCTGCTGAGTGTTTCTTGCACTTTCTGATTTTATTTGATAAAGTCCAAGACTCTACACCCATCTCCTAACCTATAGATTTGGACTAAGATGCGGATAATGGGACTTTTTTGTGGGTTCATGTCTTCAAAAACCTGAACATAAATATTTAGGTTGACCTGCACTTCTGTGGCAATAGAGTACTATTTTGTCAGAACTTGCCATCTTTCCAGTGGTATAATTGAACTGAACCTACGTCTGTTTTATGAGGGACATAACACATCCTGAGGATTATTTCGGAACAAAACAAAGTTATACCAATATTCCTACCTCAATTAAAACAAATTATGACATCTTATCATTTTTTATTTGGTGGTTGTTGCATTTCCTAAAGTCTGTAATAATTAGACTGAAAAACTCAAAGTCCCTTGGAGTAACTTAGCAAGTCAGGCAACATCTCTGGAGAACATATATTCTAGAGATCCTGCCAGACCCCTGAGTTAATCCCGCATTTTTTGTCCTTATCTGTAAACCAGTACCTACAGTTCCTTGTTTATGATAATTAGATTTTATAATTAATTAATTAGCGGTAAAGTTTATTGGTAGGCACCGAGTTAAGAAAAGATGCTCTATCAATGGAACTTAATTGCTTTCCCAAAGATTAATTATCGTTGTAGTTGACGCCACACCTTGACACCCAATACACTCATGCCAGTTGCTAAAAGACTCAACTACATGTTTCAACCTCTACTTTGCTGTACCACTACTTGCCTTTTTTACCCCTTTGCATTCTACCATGATGACTACAATAAACTAAACTACAATAAACTAAACTAAACTAAACTATGCTCCCTAAAACACTTTGGTCAAATACCCTAATGTCTTCATCTTTCACTCCATGCGAGTTTGTGAAAGTAATTCTCCCATGAAGTTCTTGAGTTTGATTTGAGAAAGGGCAGTGGAAAAAAGTCTATTCAATACTTTTATGTACCTGCTCATGTCTTCTGATAGCACAACAATCCAGATTGCCATGCACTTTAGCAGAAAATCAATAATCACAGAGAGACGCGAGACAGAAGAAGGGGCAGCACGGTGGCATAGCGGTAGAGTTTCTGCCTTATAGCACCAGCAACCTGGGTTTGATCCTGACTATGAGTGTTGTCTGTAAGAAGTTTGTATGTACTCCCTGTGACCGTGTGGGTTTTCCATGGGTGCTCCGGTTTCCTCCTACATTCCAAAGACGTACAGGTTTGTAGGTTAATTGTAAATTGTCCCCAGTGAGTAGGATAGGGCTAGTGTACGGAGATCGCTGGTTGACGCGGACTCGGTGGGCTGAAGGGCCTGTTTCCACACTGTATCTCATAACTAAACTATATGCTGGAATCTTGAATAAAAACCAAACTGTTGGAAAATTCAATGGCCGAGGCAGCATCTGTGGATGGAAATGGACAGATGACGTTTCGGGTTGGGACCCTGCTTCGGACTGAGTCAATCAGAGGCATTAGGCATCCATGTGTCAGTGAGAAGTAGCTGAATGTAGCAGTGAATGTATGCATAAAGGGGCTGTCCCACTGCGGTGACCTAATCTGTGAGTTTAGAAGAGTTTGCCCTCGACTCAACCTCGCAACATGGTCGACACAAGGTCCTAGGAGGTCCTATGAGGTCACTGGAACCCTCCTTCATGCTCGAGGGAAGTTCCCAAATACCCGTGGCCTCAGTTAGGTCGCAGAAATTTTTTCAGCGTATTGAAAAACTTCCCGCGAGTAAAATTTTGTCGGCATGATTCTTTTTGACTCATAGTGCAGTGGAGTGGGGTTGCTATTTAGTTACATGCAGTCGAGGGCAGCCGTAGGCAATCTCCTTCGCTGATCGGGCATTTTGATTGGCTCATTGGAATTTTCAGGACCAGGGAAAACCGACCGGTAGGTAAAATGCCCGCTAAACTTTATTACACTTCTTAAAGGGTCTCCATTCCTTCTCCCCCCCTTCTCCCCCCTTCTCTCTCCCCTCTCTCCTTCTCTCTCCCCTTCTCTCTCCCCTTCTCTCTCCCCTTCTCTCTCCCCTTCTCTCTCCCCTTCTCTCTCACCTTCTCTCTCTTTCTCTCTCCTTCTCCCTCCCCCTCTCTCCCCCCCCTCAGCTCTCTCTAAAGGGCTTACCTTACACTGTGGCAGTCGTTTACCTTCCTCTTCATCGTGGGTGTGAATTTCAGACCACGCTCCCCCGCTTTCCATGGCCCCCGCCTTTGCGATGTGTTTGTGTGTGTGTGTGTGTGGTCAGTCGATCCAGCTCGCGGTTTCATCGCTGACGGTCGATCCAGCTCGAGGTTTTCCAGGCGAGTGCCCTTGAGCTTGAAGGTTGGAGGCACTCTTCTTAACTCGCGGATTAGGTCGCCGCAGTGGGACAGCCCCTTAACCAAATCCAAAATTAATCCTTTTGTACACCCTTTGGGTTTTCTTTGGCTCCGTACTAGCCTTATGAGATGGTGTCACTAGGAGATAACTAATTATCAGCTGAGGAAGGGAGAATGGAAGGACATGTCTGACATAAAGTTATGCTTGGCCCATTGGTGTTCTCTGACACACACAATTACAGGAAAATTGCCAAAGTATTTTGAGAAAATCAATATTTTTTTGTGCTGCCTGGACAAACAAATTTGATGATTAGGGATAAGTTTTGTCAAGAATATTCTCAGCTTTCAGCTGTAATCATGAGAAATGTTATTATTTTGTTGTACTTTGAACTCAACACATTGTTGATGGTTCTTACTCTAGTTACTTCTTGCTATAAGGATAATTCAGAGCCTTTGCATTGTATCCCCTGTGTCTGGTGTTACATCTAAGAATAAATTCAGTGTACAAAAGATCACAGTTTGATTGTCAGTTTAAATACCGACTGCTAATATGATACTTTTATTATTGAGGGTCATTGTTAATGTTGCAACAGTCTCCAGATGTTCTGTCAGTGACGTCTGCCCAACATTGGACCAGAAATCATCATAATCATAATCATAATCACATTTTATTAGCCAAGTATATTTTGCAACATACAAAGAATTTGATTTGCCATACAGTCATACCAATAAAAAGCAACAGAACACACAAAATACATTTTAACATTAACATCCACCACAGTGACTCCTCCGCATTCCTCACAGTGATAGAAGTAAAAAAAAGTTAAATCTCTCCCTTCTTTGTACTCCAGTGGTCGGGGGCTTCTAACCTTCCGTTGACAGGACGATCTTACTCCCATAGCAGGCGGCGGGCCTTCCTTGTCGGGTCGATCAAGCTCCTGCATCGGGGGGAATCTCAGTTCCCCCATGCGGGGTGATGTGCCCCGGGTCGGGGCTAGTCGAACGTCGTGCTGCTTTTGCAGCTTCCCAACGTCATTCACAACCCGAAGACTGTGAGCTCCTCAATGGTGAAATCCGCAGGCCACGGTTGGAGCAAGAGATTGGCTCCGATGGTAAGTCCACGGCCCTGCGGTGGGGCTCAAAGTCAGTCCTGAGCAAGGCCGCCAGCTCCATGATGTTAGGCTGCAGAGCGACCAGAGATACGATCCAGAAAACAATCGCATCTCGGCAAGGTAAGAGATTGAAAAAATGGTTCCCCAAATCCTCCCACCCACCACCCACATAAAACAAACCAGAGAACATTAACACATACTTTTAAAATACACTAAAAATAACAAAAAAAAGATGACAAGGACTAGGTGACGCTGCCATCGAGCCATTGATGATTGAAATGTTGATGTTTCATATTATTTGGACCCATTTGCAACTCATTAGACAATAAAGCAGTCCCGCCAACATGCAGCAAGGCCTGCTTAACATTCAGGATTGATGTGATGATTGGCAAGCATCAAGGGATCCACACAAGTGGGTCAATCGAAGAGAGGCAAACTCCCTTCCTTTGGCATTCAATCCCATTATGAGTGCCATATTATGGTCACCATTGATCAGAGTTTAACTGGACCAGCCAATCCAGTGAGTTATTCAAATTGTGACCCCCCCCCCCCCCAACCCACCCACGACCCACTCTCACAGACATACGCATCCACACACACTCACAGCCTTTCTATCAATTTCAAGCCACTAATCAGGTGACTGAAGCAACACTATACACTTGGGTAGGAAGGAGCTGCAGATGCTGGTTTACATACCAAAGATAAACACAAAATGCTGGAGTAACCATCTCTGGAGTAAAGGAATAGGTGACGTTTCGGGTTGGAACCCTTCTATATACTTGGCTGGCTGCTGACAAGTCAAAGGATACTCAAGACGCTGGGTACAATCCAGGGCAGGGCAGCTTCTCTTCCAGGTGAAGGACAGGAGGCACTTGAGGCCCTTCCAAGTCCCCACAATATTGCCATACTGTCATCGTCAGTTGGTTAAAGTCTTATACTCATGACTTAACAACAGAATGGTAACAGCTTCATCACATAAATTGCATTGATCTAAGAGGCTATTCCTAAGAGGCAGTGAAGGATTTAGATGCTGGTCTTGTCAGTCATGCCATGTACTTAATAATAAGAAGCGGTCTGTTTCATTGACCAGAACCAGCACCATAAGCATTCACTGCCTTTGCCACTGACACACCATGTCTATCTACAGTGTGCTGCATAGTGTATTACAAACAATGTAGCTACATTGCACGCATATCCGGGACCTGTGATCTTTGTCACCTAAATGGCCAAGGATACCAGTGGCAGAAAAAGACCAACATCTCCAAACCACACATAATATAGGACCATATGAGCATAAGGGGCGGCACAGTGGTGCAGCGGTAGAGTTGCTGCCTTACAGCACTAGAGACCTGGGTTCAATCCTGCCTATGGGTGCTGTCTGGATGGAGTTTGTACGTTCTCCCTGTGACCGCATGGGTTTTCTCCTGGTGCTCCGGTTTCCTCCCACATTCCAAAGAAATGCAGGTTTGTAGGTTAATCAGGTTCTGTAAATTGTGAAGGAAAGATACGGGGATCGCTGCGCAGCATGGACGGTGGGCAGAACGGCCTGTTTCCATGCTGTATGCTAACCTAAACTAAACTAATATGACTATAAAACATAGGAGTAGATTTAGGCCATTCAGCCCATCGAGTCTACTCCGCCATTCAATCATGGCTGATCTATTTTTCTCTCTCAAACTGAGTGTGGATGAGGCTGTCAGCATGGGTAAGCTGGGCCGAAGGGCCTGTCTCCGTGCTGCATTACTCTATGATTGTATGGCTCAAACTCCATTTTCCTTGCTTTTTCCCATAACCTTTGACACACCCTTCCTAATCAAGAACCTATCAATTTCCACTTTAAAAATACCCAAAGTCTTGGCCTCCACAGCCATCTGTGGCAATGAATTCTAAATTCACCACACAGGCTAAAGAAATTGCATCCTCATTTCTATGCCCTTTTATTTTGAGGTTGTGCCCTCTCTTCTTACGCTCTCCCATTACTAGAAACATATTTTCTATGCCAACACAATTGGGACTTCATTGATATTGGGACAAAATTCTGGCAAACCTTTCTCAGGGCAACAGAGGGCGGCACAGTGGCGCAGTGGTAGAGCAAAAGGTCCTGTCTGTACGGAGTTTGCATGTTCTCCCTGTCACCACGTGGGTGTTTTCTAGGTGCTCTGATTTCCTCCCACTCTCCAAAGACATACAGGCTTGTAGGTTAATTGGCTTTGGTTAAATTGTAAATTGTCCCGAGTGTGTAGGCAGTGCTTGCGTATGGGGGTATTCGCTGGTCAGTGTGGACATGATGGGCCGAAGGGTCTGATTCCGTGCCGTGTCCCTATAGTAAAGTCTGAAGTTCTAATGCATGTTGCGATATCTTCACCACAGCAGCAGTTTAAGAAGCGGGTGAGTCATGTTAAAAAGGATGGCAGCCACAGTGGTGCAGCGGTAGAGTTGCTGCCATACAGCAAAATGTAGCACCGGAGACCCGGGGATCGATCCCGACAACAGGCACTGTCTGTACGGACATTGTACATTCTCCCCGTGACCTGCGTGGGTTTTTTCCGAGATCTGCGGATTCCTCCCACAGTTCAAAGATGTGCAGGTTTGTGGATTCATTGACTAGATTAATTGGCTTGATATATTTAAATATTGTCCAGTATACAATTGTTCAACTTCCAGTAAAGGTCCCTGGTGGATTCGGAAGATACAAAGTACAAGGTACAAGGATTTTGGAAATTACTATTCCTGTTTTGCGAAACAAATTTGGAAAGGTGGCACTCCAAAGTTACGTGTAAAATATCAATGCAACAATGCGCATGTGAAGTTGACAAGTATGAGCAGCGCTTCAAAAACATCCGTATAATGTTGCTCATCTTTCCCTGTGTGACTGAAGCTGAGAGGCTAAAGTCCATTGCTTCCATTGTCCATTATTACTCTACTGAGGCCCCGGGAGGTTCCAATAACCTTGGATAAGAGTTGTATCATTTGCACTGCAGGGTTACTGTTAATGGGGTCTGTCATCATTGGAGACAAGCATGTCGTATTAAAGGGGCATTACTGAGGACTCATTTTGCACGAGAGTGTGTTTGTCTCCTGGAGTTAAGAGAATTAAGAACCTTTCAGTGCCACAGCAGGGGGAAATTGATTAGAGGTGTTTCAAAGAGCTGACAACTCAACCTCTGGCAATTTTGTCCTTTCCTTCCATTTTACTTGCTTTTAAAAACCTTTTGCCCCATGATTTATGGAGAAGTGCAATTAACGAGGTGAGTTAAGAGCAATGTAATTGCTCCCATCAGGCAATTACAACCATCACCCATCAGGTAGAGGCGGTGAACAAGAGGTTCCAGAGAAAAAAAGTTATCTTGGAAAATATGGGGGTTATACTAAACACCTAAACATTACTTTTCTATTTCTGGAGAGCAGTGCTTGTGTTGTGATGTCCTAACACACAGTTCCTTAATAGAAACTTCTTGGAACTCACAAATGTTGGTAAAAAAAACTAGACACATAGGAATGTGAATGTTTGTATCATGGTAGAAGTCGATTTGGGCATTCTTGAGCAATCTACAGCCACTTCTGTAGACACAAGATGTTGGTATCTTAAGCAAAACACAATTGGCTGGAGTAACTCAGGCAGCATCTGTGGAGGGAATGGACAGACAACGTTTTGGGTCAGGACCCTTCTTCAGACTCAGAAGAAAAGTCCTGACCCAAAATGTCACCAGGTCATTCTCTCCACAGATGCTGCCTGACCTGCTAAATTACTCCAGCACTTTGTACTTTGTTTCAAGTTATTCCTGTTATGTTTTTTTTTTGTCGCTATTATTTCTGAATAAATTACATATCAATTTCACCACCCAGCTTTCTCCCCAAAACCCTTAATCTCGCTGTCTCTCTCAATCCACAGCCACTTATCTCAACCTGTTTCAGACATTTTTCCTATTAAAACCTCCTGTTGAAACCATACCAATGGCAAAATATTCCGTGCTTCATCAAACCTCAGTGTAAAGAATTTTCTTATAACCTGTCTCAGTACCAGCTTAAAATTGACACAAAACTCCAAGATCAAATGCAGCAACGGTAACTCTCACTGCGATATTTGTGGCATTGAGAACACCCAGAGACCTAACACAGACTCGTGAAAATTTCTTTTGTGATTTTTCTTTAGTTGATCCCATAATGTTCCACACATGCCGGAAAACCACTGCGCCACAATCCATCATAATCCCAGCTGGCCTTTTGAGGGTTTGCTGGGTAGAAGTTCAGCTCTAAGTTTAGTCGTGAAAAAGTAGGGTGGCCTTCCGTGGAACTAAGAAGATTGAGAGCTATTTTCATAGAGATTACAATATCGAGACTGGCTTGGTTATGTTAATATTACTCATTAGTACATAGCCCATAAACCAAAAGACATAGATGTAAAATTCTGGTTGGAGGATACAAGGGGTTTGCCTGTCATCTGAAGCATCATTTTTAACACAGGGAGTCATGATCTTTTGTTTAGTTTAGAGATACAGTGTGGAAACAGGCCCTTCAGCCCACTGAGTATGGACCGACCAGCAATCCCCGTACACTAGCACTATCCTACAGATTAGGGACAATTTACAATTTTTACTGTAGCCAAATTAACCTACAAACCTGCACATCTTTGGAGTGTGGGAGGAAACCAGAAACCTGACTGATGCCTGAACGAAGAAATAGACGAAGATTTACATATAATAACCCATGATATATCTCCAATGATGTACAAACAGCTTAATACTTCATTCATTTTTCTGAATTTCTATCTTTATTTTATTTTTCTCTTATATTTTCTATCTATATAAAAAATGAAAAATTCATAGAAGTACAAATTAGAAATAACTTAATATTAATAACATTAAGAATGTATACAACATGTATATTTTTATTTTGATATGCACTTACTTCTAATAAAAATATTTAACAAAAAAAAAGAAACCAGAGCACCCGGGGAAAACCCACAAGGTGATGGGGAGGATGTACAAACTCTGTACTGACAGCACCCAAAGTCAGAATCGAACCTGAGTCTCTGTCACTGTAAGGCAGCAACTCTGCCGATGTGCTACTGTGCCACCTCCTGGAGCTCATTTCCTGTTGGAGTGCAGGAAACAGAATCAATCAAGAAGCTGAAAAGATGTTAGAGAGACAGAGAGTAATTTTGATGGAGAGTACCAGGGGAATGCGATTCATATTGTTGCTCTATTGGGAGCTGCCATAGAGCCAATGGGCCAAATGACCCCCTTTTCTGCCATAACAATTCTCTAATTTCATTAAATAATATGGAATAAGAGATAGAAGAAGGCTAAAATTTTTTTTTTACCTGTTCTGAAATTCTGGAGAAAACACTTGAGGCCATTTAAGAAAGAATAGATAAAATATGTGTTTCCTTTGCAAACTTCTTACTTACTACTTCCTTAAGACAGTAACCTGGATATATTTCCACCTGTTCATCTCCAAAAACTGATATCCTTCACAACACCATCTATCAGACTCATACAGATGTGCAGGAAGGAACTGCAGATGCTGGTTTATACCAAAGATAGACACAAAGTGCTGGAGTAACTCAGTGGGTCAGGCACATCTCTGGAGAAAAAGGATGGGTGACGTTTCATGATGGGACCCTTCTTCTTCAGAAAGTGGTATGAATAAGGGTCCCATTTTGAAACATCACCCATCCCTTTTTGCCCATGAGATGGTGTCTGACCTGCTGAGTTACCCTGGCACTTTGTGTCTATCTTTCAGACAGATCTGCATGTCTCTCACAAGAGTAGAATCCGGAAGGGAAACATGGTTAGGGGTGGTAGATTCAAATAATCTTATACCCTATCATCCCTGTAATTATTCTTTAAGCGAACTCTATGAAATTGCAGTTGGTGATAGTGGGAGCCCAGCTTATAGCCTGGCTGGTGACTGGTGCCCAAGTCTGGCATTAGGGGAAAGGGTTCCCAGCCGGATATTACATGGGACCAAGACCCGACATGAAGAGATATCTGATGGCCTGGGCTGATATCAGGAAGTCCCTAAGATCCAAAAGTACAAAAGTACAAAAAGTGAAGTACAAAAATTGTTCATACCAGTTTGGCAAAAGAATAAATCGGGGAAGGTGGTGCATCCATGGATAACAAGGGAAATCAGGGATAGTATAAAAACAAAAGATAAGGTATACAAATTTGCCAGAAAAAGCAGCCTACCGGAGGACTGGGAGAAATTCAGAATCCAGCAGAGGAGGACAAAGGGCTTAATTAGGAAAGGGAAAATAGATTATGAAAGGAAACTGGCAGGGAACATAAAAACTGACTGCAAAAGTTTTTATAGATATGTGAAGAGAAAGAGACTAGTTAAAACAAATGTTGGTCCCTTGCAGTCAGAAACAGGTGAATTGATCATGGGGAACAAGGACATGGCAGACCAATTGAATAACTACTTTGGTTCTGTCTTCACTAAGGAAGACATAAATAATCTGCCGGAAATAGCAGTGGAACGGGGGTCAAATAAGATGGAGGAACTGAGTGAAATCCAGGTTAGCCGGGAAGTGGTGTTGGGTAAATTGAACGGATTGAAGGCCGATAAATCCCCAGGGCCAGATAGTCTGCATCCCAGAGTACTCAAGGAGGTAGCCACGGAAATAGTGGATGCATTAGTGATAATTTTTCAAAATTCCTTAGACTCTGGAGTAGTTCCTGAGGATTGGAGGATAGCTAATGTAACCCCACTTTTTAAAAAAGGAGGGAGAGAGAAAGCGGGGAATTACAGACCAGTTAGTCTAACATCGGTAGTGGGGTAACTGCTAGAGTCAGTTATTAAAGATGGGATAGCAGCGCATTTGGAAAGTGGTGAAATCATTGGACAAAGTCAGCATGGATTTACGAAAGGTAAATCATGTCTGACAAATCTGATAGAATTTTTCGAGGATGTAACTAGTAGAGTGGATAAGGGAGAACCAGTGGATGTGTTATATCTAGACTTTCAGAAGGCTTTCGACAAGGTCCCGCATAAGAGATTAGCATACAAACTTAAAGCACACGGTATTGGGGGTTCAGTATTGATGTGGATAGAGAACTGGCTGGCAGACAGGAGGCAAAGGGTAGGAGTAAACGGGTCCTTTTCAGAATGGCAGGCAGTGACTAGTGGGGTGCCGCAAGGCTCAGTGCTGGGACCCCAGCTATTTACAATATATATTAATGATTTGGACGAGGGAATTCAATGCAACATCTCCACATTTGCAGATGATACCAAGCTGGGGGGTATAGTTAGGTGTGAGGAGGATGCTTGGAGGCTGCAGGGTGATTTGGATAGGCTGAGTGAATGGGCAGATGCATGGCAGATGCAGTATAATGTGGATAAATGTGAGGTTATCCACTTTGGTGGCAAAAACATGAGGGTAGACTATTATCTGAATGGTGGCAGATTAGGAAAGGGGGAGATGCAACGAGACCTGGGTGTCATGGTACACCAGTCATTGAAAGTAGGCATGCAGGTGCAGCAGGCAGTGAAGAAAGCAAATGGTATGTTAGCATACATAGCATAAGGATTTGAGTATAGGAGCAGGGAGGTTCTACTGCAGTTGTACAGGGTTTTGGTGAGGCCACACCTGGAGTATTGCATACAGTTTTGGTCTCCAAATCTGAGGAAAGACATCCTTGCCATATAGGGAGTACATAGAAGATTCACCAGACTGATTCCTGGGATGTCAGGACTTTCATATGAGGAAAGATTGGATAGACTCGGCTTGTACTCGCTGGAATTTAGAAGATTGAGGGGGGATCTTATAGAAACTTACAAAATTCTTATGGGGTTGGACAAGCTAGATGCTGGAAGATTGTTCCCGATGTTGGGGGAGTCCAGAACAAGGGGTCACAGTCTAAGGATAAGGGGGAATTCCTTTAGGACCGAAATGAGGAAAACATTCTTTACACAGAGAGTGGTGAATCTCTGGAATTCTCTGCCACAGAAGGTAGTTGAGGCCAGTTCATTGGCTATATTTAAGAGGGCGTTAGATGTGGCACTTGTGGCTAAAGGGATCAGGGGTATGGAGAGAAGGCAGGTACGGGATACTGAGTTGGATGATCAGCCATGATCACATTGAATGGCGGTGCAGGCTCGAAGGGCCGAATGGCCTACTCCTGCACCTATTTTCTATGTTTCTATGTTTCTATCCTGGGCTTGACATCAACTGGACACCGGACTCCAGGAAGAACAAACGGGAAGTTGTGTGCTTACTTTGATTCTTCAACCACAGCCTCTGTTGTGCTCCTCTTGGTCACTATGTGGCTTCAGTGTAAACTGAGGGGTGGTGTCACTCTTTTCAAGGGATTATGGCTGAAGATTCCCACCTCCATCCACCGACCTTCTGCCCAATTCATCCCACATCAATGTCATTTGGGACAGGTTGGCACAAAGTGCAGGAGTAACTCAATGGGTCGGGCAGCATCTCTGGAGAAATAAATAAATGACATTTCGAGTCAAGACCAATCATCAGAAAAGGAGTAGGTGATGTTTACGTTCAAGATCCTTCATCAGGCTCTGATAAGCTGATGATGGGTTTTGACCCCAAACGACACCTACTCCTTTACCCCAGAAATGCTGCCTGACCCACTGAATTACTCCAGCATATTCTGTCCCTCTTCGGTGAAAACCAGCATCTGCAAAAAACCACCATCCTGCTCATATGGGACAGGCACTATATGTGAAGTCCCATCCAACTCAATTATAAAAAACACTGACAGCCCTACCTTTAAGTGACCCTTGTTAACACATGAAGTAAAAGCATCACAGAAATCAGCTGACATACATCTTGAAAATACCTTTGCTGGAGAGTGTGAAGGGGAGAGCACGATTCGTGTGTACATTACATGTACAGTACTTGGTACTGACATGGGAAATGTCATGATGTGCACTACTGCACCCTAGTTAGGAGCCTCGAACAATTTACTGGAACTGTCAATTTGGCATAATGACATTCGAACTCTAAATCAGCTCCACCGACTTAGTAGCTTTTAGAGCCATATAGATTTCAAATAAATTGAATGTTTTAGAAAGAGACTCAGTAAATTATAAATATGGCACCTGCTACATTAAGCTTTAATACATCTTAATTACTGGCATGTTGCCTAAAACCTTCAAGGTTGAAGTGAAAATCTATCAGACTGAACAGTCATGCAGTGGCCTATGAGCCCATACTATTAAAAGGTTATTATTATAGGGGCTAAATAAATTAAAGATTAGTTTTTCATCGCTGCACGCTTCAAATTATTGAGTTTGCTTTTACTAATTCCACAAAAGGAATTAGCTCCATGCTTTTAAAGGCAAACCTGGACTGAAGAAACTGATTAACTCGGTGGAAATGAAAGGCTGACTTGATTATTAGGCATCATTTGTTTGCATTAATTGAAGCCAGATTTTGCCATTTCCTTTGAAAAGAGAACTGGTGATCTAACAGGTCTAAAGTTGTTTACTATTGCTGTTTAGTTTCCACCAAGTGATGCGAAAATTCTGAAGTTGTTCACAGTAATGGACCCAGTCTGATGTTGATGCCAGGAAATCATCATGATGTCAGTGAATTATATGCCATTTTAACAAATTCCACTCTCCTTAGTGGAATGCACTTCAGAGGCAGAGTACAATGCAACAATACTACACAGTAAAATTATGATAATCTACTTTCCGATAATTTGTAAATGGTCCGGCACCTGGCACAGTAGTACAGCGGTAGAGTTGCTGCCTCACAGCGCCAGAGAACCGGGTTCTATCCTAACCTCCTGTGCTATCTGTACGGAGTTGGTACTTTCTCTCCCGGACCGTGTGGGTTTTCCCCGGGTGCTCTGGATTCCTCCTACATTCAAAAATCGTACAGGCTTGCAGGTTAATTGGCTTTGGTAAAAATTGTAAATTGTCCCTAGTGTGTCGGATAGTACTAGTGTACGGGGATTGCTGGTTGGCGTGGACTCGGTAAACCATAGGACCTGTTTCCACGCTGTATCTCGAAACTAAACAATTCTAGATCTGGCTAAACGGTCCAATGTTTCCAATCAATCAATCTTTCAATTAATTTATTCATCACATACACAATAAAGTGCAGTGAAATTAATTTTGCCAGCACTCCCCTTGAACTAATGGGGGCCCTTCAGACTCATAGCGTGGTGTTTCTAGGCTTCCTTTAAACTCACTAGGCCTCATTTTCCCCAGTCCCTTAAAGCTCATTGAGGCCCCATTTGCAATGCTTCATTGAAGCTCACTGGCCCCGTATTTCATGCATCTATTAAACTTGCCAGGTTCACTGCATGGTTTATTAAGCCACGAAAATTGTGAATTAAAATTGTGCTGAGGGATTAATACAAATAATGTCCAATAGTTTGGAAAATCTGCTAGCTAGCACCACCAGAGCCCTGAGTTTAGTTTAGTTCAGTTTAGAGATACACCATGGAAACAGGACTTTCGGCCCACTGAGACCGCACCAACCCACGGTCACCCATACTCTAGATCTATCCTAACACGAGGGACAATTTACAAAAACCTATTAACCTACAAATCTGCACATCTTGGAGCACCTAGAGGAAACCCACATAATCGCAGGTAGAATGTACAAACTCCATATAGATAGCACCGATAGTCAGGATCAAACCCTGGCCTCTGATGCTGTAAGGCAGCAACTTTACCACTGTGCCACTGTGCCACCCCTGATGCTACTGTGCTGGATTAAAATTATTTACTTAAAATAGAACATCTAGAATTAATCTCTAGGCATAAAGTCTAAGCTCTTGAGAAATCCTGAAATTGATTATTATTTGGGATACTAATTATAGTGAAGGTTCCCGGCTTTTATTTTCATTACGGATGTTTGTATAATTCACAACATCGAATCAGGCAGGTTTTATTTGCTTAATGAGACATCTTCCCACCATCTCACCCTTTCGATAAACCTTTATATTCCTTTCTCTCCTACCCATATTCACCCTGGATACTGTTCTGATCGTTTTAGCGGGAAATATTGGGAATTAGTAACTGTCTTGAGCTCTGCGGAACTTGTGGTTTGAAGTTGTATTTCCGTTCTTTGATGAGCCAGAGGCCTTAGAAAATAAAAAAAAGTTCTGAATATTTAGTCCTAGAAGTATATATGTAAATATAAAGAAGTTCAGCATGTCCGCATGTCCCCAACAACCCTCACCAACTTCCACAAATGCACCATAAATCAAACATTTTATCGGGATGCATCACAGCATGGTTTGGGAACAGCCCCACCCTAGACAGTAAGAAATTGCAGAGAGTTGTATAGAAGATATTCAAAATGCCGCACCTCCAGATTCAGGGACAGTTTCTTCCCAGCTGTTATCAGGCAACTGAACTGTCCTCTCATCAGCTAGAATCCTGATCTCTGATCTACCTCATTGGAGACCTTTGAACTATCTTGAATCTTCATTGGTCTTTATCTTGCACTAAACGTAGTAGCCTTTATCCTTTACCTGTGTACTTGGAACAACCTGATTGTAATCATGTGTAATCTTTACTTTGACTGCATATCACGTAACAAATGCTTTTTTCACTGTATCTTCACAGAGTCTTACCCCGAAGCACTGATTATCTCTTTGCCTCCCCAGATGCGATTTGACCCACTGAGTTCCTCCAGCAGTTTGGTTTTTTTTTGCTCCAGATCCCAGGATCTGCACTTGTGCCTTCAGTAATGTAACTGATGAGTTTTTATGAAAACCCAGTAGCTGCACAATCACTTTTGCTAATTTCAAAATAAATCTTGACTGAATTCAAATTTCTATGAAATGGTTCAAACACAATTCCAGCAACACTCTTCAGTTTAGTTTATTGTCACTTGTACTGCGGTACAGCAAAAAGCTTTTGTTGCGTGCTAGCCAGTCAGCGGAAAGACAATACATGTTTACAATCGAGCCACCCACAGTGTACAGATACATGATACGGGAATATCGTTTGGTGCAGGGGTCGGCAACCTACGGCCCATGGGCCGGATCCGGCCCGTATCCCAAAATCATCCAGCCTGCAGGCTTTTTTTTTCAATTAGTTTTCGCGACCTGGGAATTCCAACCAGTCCCAGGGCTCGCAGGCGAGCTGGGACCTGCAGCCAGTCCCCAGACGCAAGTGATCTGGGAACTGCAGAAAACGAATTTAAAAACACGTGAAAACGGATGCAAAAAACAACTCCAAGTGTCACACTGGTTAATATGTATTATTAGTATGTATTATACTAATTTATGCATCATTAGTATGTATTATTACTAACTACTAATTTAGTTAGTATGTATTATTATTACCTCCATTTATTAACTATGGTGATAGATGTGGCCCGCCATCCGCTCACAGACATGGGTCCTGGCCCCTATGCTGAACAAGATTGTCGACTCCTGGTTTAGTGGAAGGTAAAGCCAGTAAAGCCCGATCAAACTGTCTCCACTGTCTCTACATCTCTGATTCAGATTTGCTACGCCAAAATATTATGTTAAAATGAAGATTCCACTCTCAGTTCAATTGCTCCCATCTTTATAAAAAAGAGATTTTGGTATATTTAATATCACTTAACTCACAATCTTTTTGTATTTCCACAAAAATGCTCCCTTTGATCAATCTTTTACTATTTCTGCACTTAGGCTATTTAAAATCAGAGCCATTCCTTCCAGTAATGATTGGGTTTCAACATATGTTCACAGGGATGAGGTAACATTGAACAATACCATGGGTTTAAAGGGCAGATATTCTGAAAATAAATAACGTTCCATTCAGTTTCATTCTCAGTTCTCTCTGCAAATGATAGTTCTTGTGGTGACAAATGTATAGGTTGGAGATATTCACACAATAAAATGTGGAGATATTTACCCAGAATGCATCAAGATGGGGACTTTCATGGCTCCATGTACTATAGCAAGGCCATGTTGTAGTGGGGGGGTTTAGCCCCCAGCAGACCTCCCCTTCACAAAGCCGTACTGACTTTGGCCTATTTTATCGTGAACATCTAAGTACTCCGTAACCTACTGGACACAGCCCTTCAACATTTGGTAGTAGAAGGATGATAGACTGTGATCCTCCCACACAGAGCATTTGAGTTGGCTGCACAAGCTTCATTGCATTCCTCGTATGTACTCCTGCAGTCTGCAATGGGCCAGTTGGCCACATTCTCTGATGGGCATCTCACTGTACTTGGAGACCAACAGGTTTCAGACACACCAAAGAGTGTCTTTCGCTGAGTTGATGATCTTCCAGCATTACCTGATGTCCGTCTTCAATTGTGTCCCTGAGACCAGACTGTAGATCAGAGAGTCTATTGTGCAGCTCTTCGGGGTTAACTGTGACAGGAACCCTTGCATCCTTCTGCAGACCCACTTCAAAAACCACACACTGTGAAGAGGTGGGCAATGATCTCCTTTCCAGAGTAGCCATCTTTAGGGCAGTGTGGGTTGGGAGAGGGGAGGATGGCTGTGCCTGGGGAGTACAGTTACGTTGGTCGGGAGGTGGAGGTGGGTTGTTGTATTCATTCTATTGTGAGGAGGTGGGTAAATAATTGACGTATCCTTGATAGGCCTCCCACACCAGTGCTGGAGTGAGTTTGAGTTTAGTTGAGTTTATAGTCATGCGTACTGAGGTGCAGTGAAAAGCTTTTGTTGCGGGCTAACCAGTCAGTGAGTACAATCGAGCCATCCACAGTGTACAGATGCATTGTAAAGGGAATAACATGAATAAGGTCTAGTACAAGATAACGTCCAGAGAAGTCTGATCAAAGATAGTCCGAGGGTCTCCATTGAGGTAGATGGTAGCTCAGGATTCTCTCTTGTTGTTGGTAAGATGGTTCAGTTGCCTGACAACAGCTGGGGAAAAAACTGTCCCTGAATCTGGAGGTGTGCGTGTTCACACTTCTATACCTCTTGCCTGATGGGAGAGGGGAGAAGAGGGCTGTGACTCATCCTTGATTATACAGGTGGCCTTGCCTAGGCAGCGTGAGATGTAAATGGAGTCAATGGAAGGGAGGTTGTGGGAGGGAGGATGGGAGGGGTGATATGATTGGAATATCCCAGGAATTTCCAATGAGACATGATACTTCAAGTGGAGCGTTGAACAGGGAAATGACTTCATCGTATGTGGAGCCAATGCAGAAATCACGGTGTGTTTGCAAAGGTGGCTGATGAAAGAGAGCGGCCAGTCAAAATTTCCGAGTGATGCTTAACGACCTGGAAATCAATTTCTAATTGGACTAAACTAAAAAATAGCTTTTTTTGCAATTGAATTTGCAGGCAATAGATTTTCGGACCTTTTACAAGAAAGACCTGGCGCTTGCTGGATTTAGTTGCCAACATCTGTCACTGTTAAATTCTCTCCTGCAGTTAATTTTTTTTTGCCTCTGGTTCCTTCCTAAGTTCCCGCAGAAGAACAGGCACAAATTAGTGTGATGGACAGTAATAATGGTAGACAGATGAATTGGCATTCAGATTTGCATCTCTCGGTGACTTTCGACAGCACACATTTTCTAGACTATCAGATCAGTAAGAATATTGGACAATAGCAGACTATTACAGTGAATGGTAGAGCTCTGGGGAGTGTTGTGGGCAGAGGGATCTAGGAGTGCAGGTGCATAGTTCCTTGAAAGTGGCATCACAGGTGGATAGGATGGTCAAGAAGGCTTTCATCAGTCAGCGTATTGAGTATAAAAGATGGGATGTTATAATAGTTATTTAGGATGTTGGAGAGGCCACATTTGGAGTATTGTGTTCAATTTTGGTCACCATGTTATTGGAAAGATGTTGTCAAGTTTGAAAGGGTTCAGAGCAGATTTACTTGGATGTTACCAGGACTCAAGGGACTGAGCTAGAGGGAGAAGTTGAGGGAGTGCAGGAGGGTGAGGGATGTTCTTATAGAAATCATGAACAAAATTATGAGAAGGGGGGAAAGATTTAATGGGAGTTTTTCACACAAAGGGGTGGGTGGGTGTATGGGACAAGTTGTCAGAAGAGGCAGGTACTATCACAGCTTTTAAGAAACATTTAGACATGTACAAGCATAGGGTTGTTTTAAAGGGATATGAGCCAAAAACAGGCAGGTGGGACTAGTGTAGATGGGCTTGTTGGTCGGCTTGGACAAGTTGGACCGAAGGGCCTTTTTCCACACAGTTATGACTCTATTACAATTTATCACTGAGCCGTAGGATTATAACTACAGCCTGAGGCTCATTTAGCCTGCACCAAATTAATTGCTACAAATGTCAGACTTATAGTCCACCAAATGACCCTTTAACCAACCTGCTATGCTTCTTTTTGCCAGCACGAATCAGAACTATTGCAGCAATATCCACACTGTATCAGATGGTGGAATGCATTGGATATGAATAGGCTTTGACAGCCTGTTAATAAATCCTGCAGAGTACACCAGTCTGTGCTTACATTATCTGAAATATATGGAGTTCAGCATGTTTTTTTGATTAATATCGCAAGCTGCATCCAGCGGCTGAGTGCGAGATGACTGATCAATAAGTGTCTTTGTATTTGTGACAAGGATGGCAGGACTAATGGTGAGAAGAAACATGAGGCAGTCGCTTCCAGGTGTGCTATTAAGAGGTCATAAACCTGCCTATTTATCTGAGGAATGATGTGTTGAAGCTGGCATAGTACATACATTTATCAATTGCTTGTGATTTCTAAGCACTGATAAGTGGTAGATAAGGCAGTAGCTTTATTTACTTGTCTAAGTTTGGACAGTGCACCCGAATAGAGCCACTTATCAATTTGCATGAACTCCATCAAGTTGAAAGAGGTTGTGAAGAGTGTATTAACCACAGAAAAATGACTGGTGAACATTGTGGATCAGGAGGGGAACAGAGCCATCAATTACCCCCGTCACATGATGCTCAGAATGCTATTGTGTATTCTTGTTTTCAGTCTACCCAGTGTTATGACAAAGAGTTCAGGGGAGACGTAAACTGCCTTGACTCGTAAATAACAGCCTTTGGAATCACTGACACAAACCTGTATCTGTCATTTGAGGACTGATCCATGCACTGTACTGCAAAAAGCGGATTAATCTGAAATCTTAATGGAGATTGAGTTTGAGTTTAGTTTATTGTCACGTGCATCGAGCTACAGTGAAAAGCTTTTGTTGCGTGCTAACCAGTCAGCAGAAAGACAATACATGATTGCAATTGGGCCATCCCCCGTGTACAAATACATGATAAAGGAGTTCAAAAGCGTGAGCTGAAGACTGAATTTTGATCGCATAACCCATGTTTTCTTTTAGATGCTAATCAAATAAAATTTAATTTTATGCAGTGTAGGTTAAACCTATGAACAATTCTGGGTGAAATCAGGCCATACTATTAATTCAGACAAGAACCTCCTTGCACGACCCATGTTAGCATGCCTGCACTTCCCTGTGTCTGGGGTACATCTAATGACAAAAAGTACCACACATCTGCAACATGAATCAGAGATGGAGAGCCCACTTGTATCTGCCATGGAACAGATGGTGGATTGGGACCACATTATGCTACTTTGCTGCTCTTCTCTCTTTTTGAAGGAAAACTGCGAGACCTGACAACATCTTCTGGTCTGCCGATTGCTCATTTACCTCTCAAAGTCCACAAAGTGTTCTAGATCTAATAGGCAATATTTTCTCCAGTATTTGGCTAATGAAATAGTCATGCAATAGGGATCTTACAAGTGACACTGCTGGATGTATTCCTTCACTGTAGATTTTATGATAGCTATGGTTAAGGCCATTGAATGCGGGTAGAGGATCTCGGTGTTTGAGGCAAAGACAAGCCCCAAATGGTTGAGTTTTAGTGCTAATTTCTGTGTGTAAACTATTCTAATTCATATTTGATTTTGGCAAAGTTTATAATTTTATAATTTATAATTGTGAGGGCCTCAACATTGTTTTAGCATTCCAAAAAACAGGTACAATGTATTAGCAATATTGACTTGTGTCGGATTGGATTTATAAAACCACGCACACTAACAATTCACTAATTAACTGTTAGCTATCAAATAAAAATTATTTGTACCAACAGCAAAACTCTGGTAATTTGCTCCATTCAGTACTTTGGTGGTATTGTACTGGCAGATTTTACAGACTATTGAATTCACCAAAACCCCTTTTTTTCACTGTTACACCGTTTTATAATATATTTTCCAGTAAACCTGGTAAGGTCACAAACCAGCACCCCTCCCTTTCACCCCCTACCTCTCCCCATCCAATCCCCCCCCTTTTTTTTCAATGTTACACCGTTTTATAATATATTTTCCAGTAAACCTGGTAAGGTCACAAACCAGCACCGCTCCCTTTCACCCCCTACCTCTCCCCATCCAATCCATCTATACCTCACGCTGCCTCAGAAAGAGGTCAACACCCACCAAAGACATAAATACAATCAAGTCAAACTCAATTACATTAGACAAGGCAAAGGGGAAGATACGGAGTGCGAAATTCATCTGGGATTTATCTGGATGAAAAATCTGTAAAAATGCACCATATTTCCAGATTAGACTTTGGAAAAAAGATTCATCAAGGCCCATAGAAAGGAATTGTTTAGTGGAATTTGTCAATTTAATCTTTCTTGTGTCTTCCGACTGTCTGTGAAGAAGGGATCAACAAGGGACACAGATTCCTCCCCTGCCCCTCACCTGACATCATTTAAACACATTGTGTGAGGCCATGGGTGTGTGTGTGTGAGTGTGTCTGTGAGTGAGTGTGAGTGTATTATTCCCCTGATGTTAGGGGCATGTGCACATGAGTTGGCAAAGTTAAATCCTTGTGTATGCCTCTGCCCACAAGGCCCTCAATAAAGAGTTGTGATGTTTACTTCTGTTGATACAATATTACAAAAAAAGAATGTGTATTTTAAAACATGAGTCCAAATAAGAGGAAAATGCAAAATATACAGCACATCGCAGTAAAGAGGCGACTTCCATCAGCTTGATTTGCTGTACCTGCTGTAATAATCATTTGACTATTTGTACGTGCCATCGAACAAACATTAATAAAATTATTGTCAGCCTGATACGACATATTCAATTCAGCCTTTTACTTTTAATGGAATCATACCGAGACCAAATCGTAGGATGTCTTAACCAAATAATGCCTTCCCTATTTTTGCTGTCGTAGCTATTTAATAGCCAGTTATCTTTGTTTGCATAGTCCATCCATCAGTGCACATTGACCCTAGCACACTGTAATTCCAGCTTGATTAAGTTTGAGATTTCTGAAAAAGTTGGCTGCAAATCTAATGAACAGCCCACTCTCACTTTTAAAATATTGATTTTATTCACTGAAACAAATGTAAATTAAAAGCTGCTTTGACTTTAAGTAGATTTACAATATGTTGCCTACTGTGCACCAGATGCAATTTTAAATCAGGGTGGGGATTTCATCTTTTCTCTTTGATGATGGCACTCTTTCGAAGGATAGCAAGGCTACTCCCGCAAGTGTCCTGACCAATATTTATTCCTCAGCCAAAATCACTGAGACAAGCTGGGCCTTTTCACATTGCTGTTGGCAGCATTGATCTGTGTGTACGTGGGTGGCACGGTGGTGCTGCGATAGAGTTGCTGCCTTATAGAGACTGAGACCCAGGTTCGATCCTGACTACAGCTGCTGTCTGCGTGGAGTTTATACTTTCTCTGCATGTCTGCATGGGTTTTCTCCAGGTGTTCTTGTTTCCTCCCATTCTCCAAAAACTTACAGGTTTGTAGGTTAATTTGGCTTTGATAAAAAATGTAAATTGTCCTTAGTGCGTAGGACACTATCCTACGCACTAAGGTGGGGATACATAGATACATAGAAAATAGGTGCAGGAGTAGGCCATTCGGCTGTTCGAGCCAGCACCGCCATTCAATGTGATCATGGTTGATCATCCACAAACAGTACCCTGTTCCTGCCTTCTTCCCATATCCCTTGTTTTTGCTTGCTCTAAGAGCTCATCTCAGTTGTAAATGGCCTAACACTTATTCTTAAACTGTGACCCCTAGTTCTGGACTACCCCAACATCGAGAACGTTTCCTGCATCCAGCATGTCCAATCCCTTAATAATCTTATATGTTTCTATAAGATCCCCTCTCATCCTTCTAAATTCCAGAGTATACAAGCCCAGCCGCTCCATTCTTTCAGCATATGACAGTCCCGCCATCCCGGGAATAAACCTTGTGAACCTACGCTGCACTCCCTCAATAGCAAGAATGTCCTTCCTCAAATTAGGAGACCAAAACTGCACACAATACTCCAGGTGTGGTCTCACTAGGGCCCTGTACAACTGTAGAAGGCCCTCTTTGCTCCTATACTCAACTCCTCTCTTTATGAAGGCCAACATGCCATTAGCTTTCTACACAGCCTGCTGTACCTGTTGTATCGCTGATCGTTGCGGACTCGGTGGGTGGAGGCACCTGTTTCAACGCTGTAGCTCTGAACTAAACTAAACTAAACTGAAAAAAAAAAAATCCGCTAATGGCCCCATATTGCCGTGATCATATGGTTGTTCGTAGGCCACAGTGAATTCACAATATCCTAAAGCCACGAACATGTAACTACTAGTGTGCCTTTTCCTTTTATATGATGTAAAAGGACTGCAAGATTAAAATATGTTCGTTATCAGAGATCTTGAGAGATGCTGGACAGTCTGTAAATTATTATTATTTCCCTTCAGCTCAGTTTTGTCAAAAGAAGCAGAATTTTGCTGCACAAATAAATCGAAAACAATAGACACCTCATTAATCTCCAATGTTTCAGCTCATCAATATATATGTGGTAAAAATAAGATTCTGAGAAAACAAAGTTCTTGTAGCATCAAAGGGATTAATGTCCATTGCTGAGAGTTAGGAAACCGAATAATTGAACAGACAAGTTAACCTGAGGTAAATAATTGGGTACTTGTCCAGGGAAGAAAGAAGATAGTAGTACATACTGAGAAAAGACACATGTTGAGTTGAGTTAATTGTCACGTGTACCGAGGTACCGAGGCTTTTGTTGCATGCTAACAAGACGACACAAAGCTGGGTGGCAGTGTGAACTGTGAGGAAAATGCTATGAGAATGCAGGGTGACTTGGACAGGTTGGTGAGTGGGAAGATGCATGGCAGATTAATGTGGATAAATGTGATGTTATCCACTTTGGTAGCCAAAACAGGAAGGCAGATTATTATCTAAATAGTCAAGTTGGGAAAAGGGGAAGTACAACGGGATCTGGGGGTCCTTGTTCATCAATCAATGAATAAGCATGCAGGTACAGCATGCAGTGAAGAAAGCGAATAAACACTACTTCACACAGAGAGTTGTGAGTCTGTGGGATTCTCTGCCTCAGAGGGCGGTGGAGGCCGGTTCTCTGAATACTTTCGAGAGAGAACTAGATGGAGCTCTTAAAGGTAGCGTAGTCAGGGGATATGGGAAGAATGCAGGAATGGGGTACTGATTAGGGATGATCAGCCATGATCACATTAAATGGCAGTGCTGGCTGGAAGGGCCGGATGCCCTACTTCTGCACCTATTGTCTATTGTCTATTTTCTAACCAGTACCAGTAAAGACACAAAGTGCTGGAGTAACTCCGCGGGTCAGTCAGCATCGCTGGAGAACAATTGTATTCATCTATATTTTTTCTGTGACTGGATTGCATATGTGACAATCATAAATAAATGAAACTAAAATAAATTAACTAAACTAAATCTATCCTATCCAGTGCTGCAGAGATGCTGCCTGACCTGCTGAGTTACTCCAACACTTTGTGTCTGTTTTTGTAAACTAGCATCTGCAGTTCCTTGTTTCTACTAGTAGCTACTGAGAATTTGGTTCAACAGCATAACATGCTAACCCGAATTAAGGGCAAAAGTATGGAACATGAATAACCAGAAACACTGGAGATTGCGATATAGTTTGGGAGATGATAGGTTCTGATGGGGCTTGGGGATCCTGCTTAGATCTGATGGGAAAGGAAGTTGAAGCATAGACCATAGGAGGTAGGGTAGGTAGAGGTGATACCAACAGTAGAGGTGATACCAACAAGTCATCAACATTAATCTCGGTCATTGCAGCAAAGTAGTTGCCAAGTTTGATTGTCTGAAGAAGTCTGAAGAAGAGACTCGACACGAAACGTCATCCATACCTTCTCTCTGGAGATGCTGCCTGGCCCGCTGAGTTACTCCAGCATTTTGTGTCTGCCAAGCTTGATTGACAGGGGAATTACATAATCAGCTCCACTCTGGCCAACTCCAGCATTATTACTTATTTTGTTCAACAACATGAAAAGCCTCACACAGCGATGTTCAGTCTGTCAATGGCTGTTTGACATGCCAAGTGGAGAAATGGGAGTTCTGCTTCAATAGGTGGTATTGAATGTGATGTGTTCCATGTGTCTGGGACAAATGGTCATGGGGCATGTGGATTTGGTCTTGCGATGTCCGCTGCCTTCAAATGAGCATGCAGCCAAGGATCTCAGCTGTGGGTGAGTGTTAAGTTGAATTGGACGCGAGCCACAGTTGCCGTCCTTTGGTAAATCGGCTTGTGCCTGTGCATAAAGTTTGGCTGCAGTTAGCTTTACGGCTTAGTGGTGATTCCTTGAAGGCTTCTTTGTGGTAATTTTGCTCAGTCTTTGTGAACATGAAGGCTGATGCAACTCTTGCGTTTTCCCCAATTTGCAGAATGCCCCCCCATTCACCTTATCTCAGGCCCTCAGGATTACATATATATATATAATATCTATATCAGGTCACCCCTCCATCTCCTATGCTCGAGGGAAAATAAATTCTCAGCCTATCCAGCCTCTCCTCACAACTCAACCCCATCCATTCCCACTGACATAGAATCATAGAGTCGTAGTTATACAGCATGAAAACTGGTCCTTTGGCCCAACTTGCCCATGCTGACCCTGATGCCCCATCTGCATCTCGTCCCACCTGCCCTCGTGTGACCCATATCTTGCAAGACCTTGCCTATCCATGTACCTGTACAGATTTATTTTAAATGTTGTTATAGTACCCGTATCAACTATCCCCTCTGGCAGCTCGTTCCATATACCCACCATCCACTGTGTGAAAAAATATCTGTCAGGTTCCTATTAAGTCTTTTCCCTCTCACCACAAACCTATGGCCTCTGGTTTCCGATTTCCCTTGTCTGGGTAAATGACTTTGTGCATCTACCCTACCTATTTTTTTGTGCATATCCTTGTGAATCTTTTATCCAACCTTTCCAGCGTAACGACAACCTTTCTATATATTAGTGACCTGAACTGTGCACAATACTCCAAGTGTGACCTCATCAATGAGTTATAAGTTGTGACATGCAACCCAAATCGTGTACACAATGGAGACACAAGGAACTGCAGATGCAGGAATGTTGAACAAACCACAAAGTGTTGGAAGAACTCAGCCGATCAGAGAACCTTTTAGGTCGAGATTCTAAATGTCAACTGTCCATTTTCCTCAACAGATGCTGCTGATCCACAGTGGAGAAAAAATGAACAGATGACATTTTGAGTCTCGACCTAAAATATTCTCTGTCCATTTCCTCCTCAGATGCTGCTTGACCAGCTGAGTTCTTCCAGCGCTTTGTGTTCTTCTATATTCAATGCCCTGACTGATGAAGATAAGTGAAGGAAATACCTTATCATCATCCTGTCTACCTGTGTTACCACTTTTAGAGAACTGTGTACCTTTGTTCACCCTAGCTCTCTTTGTTCTGCAACAATCTCCAGGGCCTTACCTATTACTGTGACAGTCCTACCCTTGTTTAACCTACTGAAAGGCAACATCGCACACTTGACCAAGTTAAACTCCATAGTTTTATGTGATTATAAAAACTTTGCTATAAATGTCTGGCACTATAACGCAGGAGTTTGCCAGCCAGTTAAACTCTACTGCTGAAGTCCACTAATGCAGCTGACTGACCATAGTTCCTACATCTGTCACTTGCCTCACTTCCAGTAACCCTGGGCAACCTTGTCTGACAAAGGGCCCCAGATCTGAATGATTAACTATGTACCTCCTTCCACAGATGCTCCAGACCTTTTAGTTTACTTCCGTTTAGAGATACAGTGTGGAAACAGGTCCTTCGGCCCATCAAGTCCGCACCAACCAGCAATCCCCGTATGCTAGCACTATCCTACACACAAAGGAAACTTATTACTGAAGCCAATTAACCTACAAATCTGTACGTCTTTGGAGTGTGGAAGGAAACCGGAGCACCCTGGAAAAAACAATCCGGTCACGGGGAGAACATACAAACTCCGTTCAGGCAGCACCTCTACCGCTGCACCACCGTACCACCCCTGATGAGTTTTGCCAGCATTTCCTGATTCATTTCATATTTCTAGCATCTGCACTCTCTTCTCATTTCTGTGACCAAAAGAGTTATGGAAGTTGCTGGCAGTCACCTGAAAAACCGGTAACTGGAACGGCGACTGTCAGAGTGGAACACACACACATATGCATCGCAGGCGGGGGACAGGGCAAGCGGGGGAGCGCTGTCTGAAATTCACACGGTGCAAAGCCAAGGTGTTACAGACACACACCGTGATGAACAAGAAGGTTGCCGCTGTAATTAAGATGGCTAATGCAGAGTGTACGGTAAGTCCTTTAAAAGAGTGAGAGAAAGGGGGGGGGGGGGGGGGGGGGTGGGGGGGGGGGAAGGGGAGAGAAGGAGGGAGAAGAAGTGGAGACAACTTTTAAGAAGCCAGACAACTTTTAAGAAGCCAGAGATACATGGCTATGAAGCTCGGCAGACATTTAACATTACCGGTCGGTTAACCTTGGTTCTGAAAACGCCTGCTTACGTTTTGTTTCCCCATTGATCCAATAAAATTCACCGGTCAGCACTGGCTACAACCTACAAGAACCTACGAGAACCTTCGACCACCTGGCAACCCACTAGGACCTCCTGGCAACCCACCCACAGCACGAGAATTCTTGCTACTCTCCATGGCGGCTTCATCGCCGCCATGGAGAGATTCGTGGCGACTAGAATGTTGAAAGATACCCGGCAACCATAATGAGGCTGCCATAATGAACCATAACTAGTTCCCAGAATGCGGGAACTCCTCACGACCATGAAGGCGACTCTCTGGCAACCACCCACGAACATGTGGCGACCATTTGGTGGCTAATCGGCTAAAAAGTTGCCTAAGTGGGACAGGCCCATTAATCGTTGAAGAGGCTTACTGTTGGCGAGAAGACCTTGATCATTCTTGAAGAGAAGGCCAGGCTGATGCCTAGGTATTGCAACAAAAACTTCATTTATATAGTACCTTTTACATTTTAAAACATCCTATAACACGCTATACATTTTATAAACTGTCAAAATGTTTTCAAATATTCCATGGTCATTTGGTCCGGATAGTCTGTGGCCACTTAACTAAGTTAATGTGCCATTATTACCTGCATTAGAAAATATCAGTAATAATGTAATTGTGGAGTTCCATTACACTATCCTGCAATGCTCATTGCACCAGTCAGAATTCTCAATCAATCAATGAATCTGATGCTTTGAGCAGAGGAATAGGAAATAGCTGAGAACAGGACATAATAATTAAGTGGAGAGAACGGTGAGTAATGCAGAGAAAGCAATGACCTCATCAGTGAGGTTTAATTCTGTTTCATATTCCTTCCAGCATCACCCTTGTCCACTTTATAAATTGTCAATGTATTGCATGCTTAGTTTCTCAAGTGGTTCATATATTTTTGGAGAGATGCACACATGACATCTCACCTCTACAACAACCAACCTTCTGGTGACAGAGTGCTGCAAAGTTTGGCAATTGGATTTTAGTGATGGGATCAGCATCTTTTAAATTGTGTTTATAATATGAGCTTTTATATACAACATAAAACAGCACAGCATTGGAACAGGTACTTTCGCCCACATTGTCCATGCCAAGATAAACTAATTTCACCTACCTGATCCATATCCCTCCATTCCCTGCACATCCATGTGCCTGTCTAACATAGAAACATAGAAACATAGAAATTAGGTGCAGGAGTAGGCCATTTGGCCCTTTGAGCCTGCACCGCCATTCAATATGATCATGGCTGATCATCCAACTCAGTATCCCGTACCTGCCTTCTCTCCATACCCTCTGATCCCCTTAGCCACAAGGGCCACATCTAACTCCCTCTTAAATATAGCCAATTAACTGGCCTCAACTACCCTCTGTGGCAGAGAGTTCCAGAGACCCACCACTCTCTGTGTGAAAAAAGTCCTTCTCATCTCAGTCCTAAAGGATTTTCCCCTTATCCTTAAGCTGTGACCCCTTGTCCTGGACCTACCCAACATCGGGAACAATCTTCCTGCATCTAGCCTGTCCAACCCCTTAAGAATGTTGTAAGTTTCTATAAGATCCCCTCACAATCTCCTAAATTCTAGAGAGTATAAACCGAGTCTATGCAGTCTTTGTTCATAAGACAGTCCTGACATCCCAGGAATCAGTCTGGTGAACCTTCTCTGCACTCCCTCTATGGCAATAATGTCCTTCCTCAGATTTGGAGACCAGAACTGTACGCAATACTCCAGGTGTGGTCTCACCAAGACCCTATACAACTGAAGTAGAACCTCCCTGCTCCTATACTCAAATCCTTTTGCTATGAAAGCTAACATACCATTCGCTTTCTTCACTGCCTGCTGCACCTGCATGCCTACTTTCAATGACTGGTGTACCATGACACCCAGGTCGCGCTGCATCTCCACTTTTCCTAATCGGCCTCCATTTAGATAATAGTCTGCTTTCCTATTTTTGCCACCAAAGTGGATAACCTCACATTTATCCACATTATACTGCATCTGCCAAACATTTGCCCACTCACCCAGCCTATCCAAGTCACCTTGCAGTCTCCTAGCATCCTCCTCACAGCTAGCACTGCCCCCCAGCTTAGTGTCATCCGCAAACTTGGAGATATTGCCTTCAATTCCCTCATCCAGATCATTAATGTATATTGTAAATAGCTGGGGTCCCAGCACTGAGCCTTGCGGTACCCCACTAGTCACTGCCTGCCATTGTGAAAAGGACCCATTTACTCCTACTCTTTGCTTCCTGTTTGCCAGCCAGTTCCCTATCCACATCAATACTGAACCCCCAATGCCGTATGCTTTAAGTTTATATACTAATCTCTTATGTGGGACCTTGTCGAAAGCCTTCTGGAAGTCCAGATACACCACATCCACTGGTTCTCCTTTATCCACGCTACTAGTTACATCCTCGAAAAATTCCACAAGATTCGTCAGACATGATTTACCTTTCGTAAATCCATGCTGACTTTGTCCAATGATTTCACCACTTTCCAAATGTGCTGCTATCCCATCTTTAATAACTGACTCTAGCAGTTTTTCCACTACCGATGTTAGACTAACTGGTCTGTAATTCCCCGTTTTCTCTCTCCCCCCCTTCTTAAAAAGAGGGGTTACGTTTGCTACCCGCCAATCCTCAGGAACTACTCCAGAATCTAACGAGTTTTGAAAGATTCTAAAAGCCTCTAAAACAACACTATTGTATTTGTCTCCACCAACATCTGGCCGCACGTTCCAGGCACCCACCAACCTCCACCCACCAAAGAAATTACCCCGTACTTCTCTGTTAAATTTGCCATTCTCACCTTAAAGCCAGAGCTAGAACTCCTCATCATTGATCGAGCTGTTACCACACTGTAACACACAGGCTTAGTTTAGAGATTAGTTTAGTTTAGAGGTGCAGTGTGGAAACAGGCCCTTCGGCCCACCGAGTCCATGCTGACCAGCAATCCCTGGACACTGACACTATCCTACACACCAGGGGCAATTTACAATCTTTTCTGAAGCCAATTAACCTACAAATCTGTACGTCTTTGCGGCATGGGAGGAAACCGGAACACCGGGAGAAAACCCACGCGGTCATGGGGAGAACATACAAAGTCTGTACAGACAGCACCCACGGTCAGGATCGAACCTGGGTCTCTGGCGCAAGAAAGCAAAAAACTCTACCGCTGTGTCACCATGCCGCCCATTTCTTTTCAATATTTTATGGTAAAGTAAAACCTTCCTGTTATGATTATGGGGACTTGTGTATTAATTGATTGGTTGCAAGTAGGTGGTGCAGCGGCCTGTTCCTTTCTGTGTTCTATGCTCTCAAGAAACCACAAAGTTATATTTATAGATAAACAGAGTTTGTTACACTGTGGGAATAGTACACATTTCAAAGTTATATATAATATTTGCAATACGTTGGCTCTAGTAAATTATAAAGACATTTGTAAGGTCTTGGGCAGCCCAATGGCAGCATGGTGGAGGTGCTCCCTCACAACTCCAGTGATCCGGGTCCGAACCAGAGCTCTGGAGCTGTCCGTGCAAAATTCTTACTTCATTCCTGTAACTCCATGGGTTCCCTCTGGGTGATCCGTTTTCCTCTGATGTCCCACCAGATTCAAGAACAGTTTCCTCCCCAGTGTTATCTGATCCTTGAATGGATGTTTTATATGCCAGGGATGAATTTCCTCATCTTCTAGTCTGCCTCGCTGTGGCTCTTGCATCTTTTTTTATGTGCATTTTCCCTGCAGCTGTAGCATTATCTTCTACACTCTATTTATTTTTCTCTTTTGCACTACCTGCAGTATTCATGTGTGCTAGGATTTTTGCCTGGTTAACACACAAAAGAAGGTATTTCACTGTATCTTAGTTCATATGGCAATAATAAGCCAATACCAATACATCCTAAAAACATGCAGGTTAGTTGATTAATTGGTCTCTGTAAATTGCCCTTAATGGATAGGTGAGTGATAGAATCTGTACAGATAATATTAATGTGGGGAGAATAAAATGGATTAAGGTATCATTAGAATTTAAAATGATTTGATAGTCTGAATTAGCCTTTTCTGTGCTATGTCTCTATATGCCTCTTATGATTCTTTCCATTTTGTTCTATAATCTCTCATTCAGCACCATAAAGATCTCATGATTCAGTTCCCCTGTGATTAGTGTAGTCTAGTTTAGAGATACAGCATGGAAACAGGCCCTTCGGCCCACTGATTCCACGCTGGCCATTGATCACCTGTATACTAGTTCTATGTTATCTGAGTTTCGGATCCTACACACTCAGGTAATTTAGAGAAGCTAATCAACCTATAACCCTGTGTGTTTTGGGAATGTGGGAGGAAACCCAGGCGGTCACACGGAGAACGTACAAACTCTGTACAGCCAGTAATCGTAGTCAGGATCGAACAAGGGTCACTGTGCTGCTCTTGGCTGTGCAGTCACTTATGTTGAGGCTCTCTGTCACCTACTGTGTGTGAGGATGTTTCTTGGATAATATAAGAATTAGTGACAAGAAAATCTTCCATCATGATGTTATAGTTAATCATTACTGCGAAAAAAAAGTACACATGGGCTGAAAATTTGTCTTCTCTCATGCATTGTGAAGTTGGGTTCAACTGATTTCAATGGGTCAAAATACAGAAATACATTTTTAAAGTTCATACTTCATTACGTTGCATAGTTGGCTTTTATTCCCACACATAAAACATCCTGCTTGTACATTGCAGAAAGCCACTGCTGTTAAAATGAACACATATTTGAACCTAGGCATTAAAGAGTTAAAAGAGAATTTATTGCTCACCAAGTACTTACTTCAAAACATGGCAGTGTTTTCATTCATGGTCCCCACATGTCTTTAATTGGAATCAAAATGATCAAAACTGCACATCAAAGTTGTTCAAATAATATGAGTAATACTTTGGTTATGTTCATAAACTGGAGAACACCCATGCATATGAAAAGAAAACAGCATGTTTAAATATCTCACAGTTTCCCCTCGCAGAGATTTGACGCAGAGGATTTTATTTTCATTCCCACTGTTGATGTTGGGGCCTTTCCTGCTCTGCTGTACGAGCCAGCGAAGGTTGGCATCGCCGCTGTGATGGTCCCAGCAACTCATCTGCGATGTATTTATTTGTGCACAGCATGTACAGGCCTTGCAGGATTCCAGCCCTTCTCTGCATCTGAGTTGAAATACGTCAGAAAACTGCAACGATCTTAGCACTTGTGGTACAGTACAGACCTTCTCATTATCAGACACAGGCAGCCGGCTGAGCTTGTCACACACAGCAGACAGTGAATACACGACACAAATAGGCAGCTGCCTTGCCTCCATTACTACGGTGACTGCACTTCAAAAGTGCTTCATTTACTGTAGAGCACTGTGGGATAACCTGAGGCCATGAAAGGTGCTGTCAAAATGCGAGCCTTGAGTTTTTCTTCTTAACTGGACAACGAGCAGAAACAAGTCCAGGAAAATGGAGGAAGGAATCTCTGCCACGGGAGGTCAGTGGAAGACTGCAAGAAAGACAGGATCATAATTCAATGGAAGAGTTTGATTGATTGAAAGTTACAGCATAGGAACAGGCTCCTCGGTCCACTGAGTCCACGCCAAACATCGATCTCCCATTCACACAAGTCATTAGTTTAGTTTATTGTCATGTGTACCGAGCGAGGGATAGAGAAAAGCTTTCTATGTTATTCCACTTTCTGCACACTCGGGGCAATTTACAGAGACCAATTAACCTACAAACCTGCATATCCTTGGGATGTGGGAGGAAACCGGAGCACCCGGAGGAAACTCACACAGTCACAGAGAGAATGTACAAATTCTGTACAGCCAGCTCCCGAAGTCAGGATTGAACCTGCGTCATTGTGCCGCCCCTGGCTGTGCAGTCACATCGGTGAGGCTCTCTGTTAACTTCTGTGTGTGAGGATGTTACTTGGATTAAAGAGGGAATTAGTGACATTAGCATCTTCTACCAAGTAGTAATGAATGGTTAACAATTATTGCATAAAAAGTAGACCGGGGCTAGATGTTTTTCTGCTCTTATGTACTTTGGAGTTGGAACCAATTGACTTCAATAGGATTAAAATATAGAAATACATTTCTAAAGCTCTAAGGTTCATACTGAAGAGGTTCACATGTTTTATAAACACTCAGTGTAATCTTTAAGCCATACAGCTCAGCGATTAATACAAAAGGGCAAGGTGTGGGTGTGTTAACGTGGTGACTGTGCAGTGAAGACTAGCTCCGTAGTCCGCTGCACCCCGCCAGCTGCCACCCAAGTTGGCGTTGATTGGTCGGCCCAATCACGCCAGGTCCACGCGAGTGCTCGAGCTCGACGAACGACGTTTCTAGGCCAAAGTGGCTCGGCACGCCACAAAACTTTATTACGTTGCATACTTGACTATTATTTTCACACATGAAATGTTCTGCTTGTTTGGTCTCAGGCACTTTGAGGCAGTAGCTCTACTAGCTGTGCCACTGTGCCACCCAATTAATTGCATTATATATTTGTCTTTATATGTTACCTTTCACATTGTTGGGATAGTGCAAAGTTCTCTCTGTCAATAGGAACAATTTTGACATGTGTTGTTATATAGAAGCTATGCCGGGGCAAGGATGGCATTTCAAACTACTCTTTAAGGACCCAGCTTTCCCCTTGTCCCTTCACACTTCTTTAAATTCATCCAAAATAAATCCAAAAATAGAAACAAAATGCCGGAGTAACTCAGCGGGACAGGCAGCATCTCTGGATAGAAGGAATGGGTGATGTTTCGGGTCGTGTCCCTTCTTCAGTCCACTCTAGAAGAATTGCAGGATTGCAAATCCACTCAATCCATTCTAGAAGCACTGCATTATGTGCTGGATTCTTTCACCTTAAAACTAGATTGGGCGGCAAAGTGGCACAGCAGTAGAGTTGCTGCTTTACAGCACCAGAACCCCGGTTCAATCCTGACTACAGGTGGTCCTTGCGGAGTTAGTAAGTTCTCCCTATAACAAGTGGGTTTTTCCCATTTGAGAAATATCTCCATTTTATCCATGTACCTGTCCAAATAAACTTGATGCATTGAAATTGTATTTGTCTCTACAGCATTTTCTGGCAGATCTTTCTATATACTCACCACACTGTGTGAAAAAAATTGTCCCATTTAAATCTTGCCCCATCACCTTTTATCTAATTAGATTAAAGACACAGCATGGAACGAGGCCCTTCAACACACGCCAACCAATCATCACACGTACACTAGTTCTATCCTACACCCAAGGGACAATTTACAGATACCAAATAACCTACAAACCTGCACGTCTTTGGAACATGAGAGGAAACCAGCGCAGCTGGAGAAAACCCACGTATTCACAGAGAGAACCTTGTATGGAGAGCGCCCATAGTCAAGATCGAACCTGGGTCTCTGGCACTGTAAGATAGCAACTCTATCTCTGCGCCATTATGCCGCCCAAGCTACTGTGCCAAACCATTTCTGGAAGTGTTCACTTAAAAGAAAACATTTGGGGGGGCCTTTGGTCATTCCATTTACTTTCAGGATCCTGGAAAGTGGACAGAAGTGTTCAAACCTGAAACATCTCCTATCCATATCCTCCAGAGTTGCTGCCCGAGCCGCTGAGTTACTCCAGCACTTTGTGTTCTATGCAAGATTCTAGCATCTGCAGTTCAATGTGGCTCATGAAAATTGTGCTGTATAATGTTCACATAGGGACTAGAAGTAGAGGTAGACCTTTGGGAAGATTTCAGGATGCATAGCAGATAATTTTATGTTTTGGAGAGTCTGTAGATGATTGAGAAAGGAGCGCAGGAAGCTGCACTGGTTAATGGAGTTAGCACACAGGTGGAACAAGGGATTGCAAAAGGAACTGGATCACAAGGGATTGCAGATGCTGGAATTCAGTGGGTCAGGCAGCATCTCTGGAGGGAGACACAAAAAGCTGGAGTAACTCAGCGGGACAGGCAACATCTCTGGAGAGAAGGAATGGGTGACGTTTCGGGTCGAGATCCAAAACGTCACACATTCCTTCTCTCCAGAGATGCTGTCTGTCCCGCTGAGTTACACCAGCTTTTTGTGTCTATCTTTGATTTAAACCAGCATCTGCAGTTTCTTCCTACACAAAAGCATCTCTGGAGAGAATGGACGGCCGACATTGAAAGTTGGGAGCTTTCTCCAGAGTAGCCATTGTTAGAGGAGGAAACAATCTGCTGCTTGGAAGCAGAGAATTACTGATGGATGAGAATGAATGCCATACTCCCCAGCCATCAGGAAATGTATTGGTAGTTACATTATTTGTCTGTAAAGGGTGATAACACTGTTAATACATACACTCACATATACAAGCAAATCAATATTGAATCAACATTCTAAAAGTCTCTTTAAGCATTTCCTCATCCAGTTTAATACTTGAGAGATATATTCATTGTTTATTATTTCAATGGACTCAAAAATCACTTTCTGTCTCATATCAGTGTGCACGAGTGTTTGGTCATAGGCTATCTATGCAAATTAAATAGGGAAACTATTTAGAAAACCTAAACAAAAAATCTGTGTTTTGTCCCAGCACTTTTTAAAAAGTTTTTAAAAATAGTCTCTCTTCTCTGAAGAAGAAGGTAGAAACAAGGAACTGCAGATGCTGGTTTACAAAAAAAAAGACACAAAATGCTGAGTAACTGAACGGGTCAGACAGCATCTCTGAAGAACATGGATAGGTGACGTTTCAGGTCGATCCGCTGAGTTACTCACCAGCATTTTGTGTCTTTTTTTTTCTCTTCTCTAAATTCACATATTATTATTCTCTGAAGTCAGCGTGCTGAAGCTCACATGCATCATTCCAAATTTCTCCTCGGGGATGACTTTTGTATATTACAGGAATCAAAGGATATGGGGCTAGTCTGAGAAAGTGATATTGAATCCAAAGATCAGCTGTAAATTTACTGACAGCACAGTAATCCCAATAGTCAACTCCTGCCTCTATTTTTGTTATTAAGTTCATGAATATATATTAATATTTTCAATTACAATGACATGCTATTGAGCTTCATTTTAGTACATGATCAATTTAGTTGACCATTGCAGATTAATTGAATAATTTCAGTAATATTTAGCAAAATATTTTAAAATCTGTTTCCTAATTTACTATAGTCATATTTCATGTTTATTTAATTACCATGATTCACTTGCTGTTAAATGCACTTGCCATTCCTCAGCTCATTTAATTAAGATAAGCAATCAGTCTCTCATTACACAACTCATCTTTACTGTATAGCATGGTGTCTTTATGAAGTGTACTGGCTTTCATTGGAAGCATCCTCTTCTGTACAACTGATGACAAAGCCAATCTTCTTTCATAGAGCTGAGATCATAGAATAGTACAGCACAGGACGGGCTCTTTAACCCACTGTGTTTATGCCGAGCATGATGCCTAGTTGCACTGATCCATATCCCTCTATTCCCTGCACTTCCATGTGCCATCCAAAAACCTCTCAACCACCACTATCATAGCTGCCTCCATCACCACCCATGGCAATACATTCCAAGCCCCCAACCACCCTCTGTGTAAAAATACTTGCCCCGTACACCTCAATTAAGTGATCCTCCGCTCACCTTATTGGACCTTAAGTGTCTTATTGGACACTTCTATCCCTATCTATGCCTCCCATAATTATATTTACTTCTATCAAGTCTGCCCTCAACCTTTGACATTCCAGAGAAAACTGTGCAAGTCTATCCCTGTAGCTGAAACCCTAATCCACTTGAAACTCTAATCTAGGCAGCATTAGACCTAGTTAACTTTAAATTAGTTAACATGCAAAACTGGTGATTGCAGTGAGAACTTTTGCTTTATCAACAGTAATAGTTACATGGGTTAAACAAATATGCCGCTACTCCAATTTTGGAGAGTATTTCTTGAAATGATAGCCATTCAACAAAGAAATAGACTGTTTGGCCCATCGAGTCCATGCTGACCATTAAGCATTCATTTACACTAATCCTACTCAAATCCCATTTTCACTAATCCGTGGGAACAAGAGGAATACAATAATCTCCTCAATAAATTCTGTCTATTTATGAAATCTAATTAATTTCTTTGAAAACCATGCTGATTACTCTTGGCCCTTTCTTCAAGTGTTGGTAGAATTCCTTAAAATGTTTTTGTATTTTGTTCCACATGAAGCCGATTCATTCAATGATGCACAGATCTTTTTTGTGCATTTAGGGATTTCCTTGCAAACCTCTAGTTCCATGTTTACAAAGGTTCTGAAGTCTGCATCTATTTCCCATGTTTAGTTTAGTTTAGTTTATAAATACAAAATGGAAGCAGGCCATTCGGCCCACCGAGTTCACACTAGTTCTATATTATCCCACTTTCTGAAGCTCTCCCTATGCACTAGGGACAACTTTACAGAGGGCAAATTAACCTGCAAACCCACACCTCTTTGGGATGTGGGAGGAAACTGGAACATATGGAGGAAACCCAAATGATCATAGGGATAACATGCAAACTCCACATAGACAGCACCCAAATTCAGGATCAATCAGGATCTGGTTCTGTGAGGCTGCAGGTGCACAACTGTGCAATTCCCAATGTTCCTTTGTTGGATGTTGGTGCTGGGTGCCCTGTGGATACAAAATATCTGGCAATGTTGTCCACAAAAATTGAACTCACCTTCCACACCTAATGCATTGAAATTTAGATGAAAATAATAACTAACAGCAATGTTCTGACAGACAGAACGGGATTCGTGGTCGAAGTTGTTCCCTTTCTGAGCCAAAGGTTTCCTGTCCAATAATGGGATCATAAATCTTCCCAAAAGAAGTCAATCAAGCTATTAAATGGGAATTGTAACTATCCGTAATGTTGAATCGGAAACGAATGCACAAATGCAGTAATTTCTTGAACACGAGGTCAGACTGGGGATGAGCTGCCAGTTTTACATAGTAAATATTTAACTGGTAGAGTTTAAGTTTAGGTTCATTATTGACATATGTACTAAAGATCAGTGAAAGGCTTTGTTTTGCATGCTATCCAATCATGGAATCATAGTCATAGAATTATATGCATGGAAACAGGCTCTTCAGCCCAACTTACCCATGCCGACCAACATGCCCCATCTACACTAGTCTCACCTGCCTGCATTAATACCATATCCCACAAAACCTTTCCTATCCATGTACCTGTCCAAATGCCTTTTAAATATTTTTATAGTACCTGCCTCAACTACCTCCTCTGGCAGCGTGTTCCATATACCTACCACTCTCTGTGTAAAAAAGTTAAAATCTTTCCCCTCTCACGTTATGAGGTCACCCTATGTCTCTGGTTCTTGATTTCTCTACACCAGGTGCATTTAGTCTATCTGATCAGATAATACGACTCATAAATACAATCAAGTCAAACTCAAGTACAATTGGTAGAGCAAAGGGGAAGATACAGATTGCAGAATAACGTTCTCAGCATTGTAGCGCATCAGTTCCAGAAACAGTCCAAATGTTTACAATGAGGTAGAGGTGACAGTGGGAGAGTTGTAAAGGAAACTGCAAATCTTAATTGGCAGCTGAAGAAAGAGCTAACCAAGCTGCTAACCATCCAACAAATAAAATCAAAGATGCTCAAACACCAGAATTGAAGGAAAGGAAGATTCTTAGAGCTAGAGGTATGTCACATCTTTACACACAGAACAATATTGATTAAATGGTATAAAATGATCTGGGACTGTGTGCTGATGAATCTTTGGAAGTGTCGCTGCCTGTATAGGGGATGATTTTGATTGATTGATTGAAAGATACAGCATACAGATACAGAGATAGATCAGCCATGATTGAACGGCGGAGTAGACCTGATGGGCCGAATGGCCTAATTCTGCTCCAATTACTTATGACCTTATGGAATCTGGCCCTTCGGCCCACTGAGTCCAGGCTGATCATCGATTCACACTAGTTCTAAGTTATTCCAATTTTGCATCCACTCCCTGCACACTGGGGGCAATTTACAGAGGCCAATTAGCCTACAAACCCGCACGTCCTTGGGATGTTTGTGGAAACTAAAGCCACAGGAGGAAACACACACAGTCACAGGGAGAACTTGCAAACTCCACACAGACAACGCCTGAGGTCAGGATCAAACCCGGGTCTCTGGCATTGTGAGACAGTAGGTCTACCAGGTGGTCTAGTTAGGCCGCTACTCACATATTTCATCCAACTGTGGTCACATCATTTTAGTAAGGATGTGACAATCTCAAGAAGCTTCCGAAAGGAATCACGAGAATGGTTGTGGTGATGTTAAATTTCATTCTAAAGTTATGCGGGAGAAGCCAGGCTTGGTCTTTCTGAAGTAATGAATGTTGAGGAGACTTGATAAACCTCAGCACAGTGTGAATAAAGTTAATCATGGCCAGGATTTAGATCTTGGGTGGTTTACATCGGGTAAGAGAGGATAGGTATTCCTATTAACAAATGCCTTAAAGCTCCAGGGGAGACAGATTTAAAGTTTGGGGGAAATAAATTGTTAGATAAAATTGCAATGTTTAGCAGTTACTTTAGCAACTTTTAAGAAAAATTTAGACAGGTACATGGATAGGATATGTTTAGAGAGGGATATGGGCTAAACACAGGTAGGTGCGACTAGTGTATATGGGACATTTTGGTCGGCATGTGCAAGTTGGGCCGAAGGACATGTGTCCACGCTGTATGGGTCTGTAACTCTATGATTCTATAGATGTTGGGCAAATTATTTCATACAGAGAGGAATGATTTGGAGCACACTGTGGATAGTAGAATTGGAAATAGAATCAATCAGGCTTTCAAATGGGAAAATGGAAGGAGTTTCAAATGAAATAATTTGTTGAGCTATGGATAAAGAGGGAGGGAATAGTAAGATTGAACGAGAACTTACCAGTTCGAAGGTTGATCTTTATTTTATGAGGAGTCGAAGTGAGGGATTTCGTGAAGAGCCCGCCGGCGCGCATGCTCGACATACTTCAAAGTAGCGGCGTGGAATCACAGAACCAACAATAGAAATGACTTTGCATAGTATGATTGAATTGACTAAGATTACCAGATGAAGGTGATTGAGGGTTGGGCGAGGAGGGCACGAAATCCCTCACTTCGACTCCTCATAAAATAAAGATCAACCTTCGAACTGGTAAGTTCTCGTTCAATCTTACTATTTCATTTCGGAGTCACGTGAGTGACTTCGTGAAGACTTCAAAGCTTCTGTGATTACACGCCCTGGACCACGTCCATGCTGACACACCACTACCAGGGATGGATGGGAGGAACAAACTTGCTCAACAGTCCATACTGCAAAACAAGAGCATATTTATTAATAACAAATCAAACCCCTCATACGGGGACATCTCCACGTTCTTGACCTGCATTCAGCACGGCTTCTGCGAACTGTAGAGGAGCAGCAACAGGCTTGTTATAAAAACGCTGGAACACAGCTTCGTTAGCCCATCCTGCGGTGGCGAGAATTTGGTCCATGGGCACCTCCATGACCCTCGCCGCTGACGTCGTTGCAGCCCTGGTGGAATGAGACTTGAACACATTAGTGTCGATACTTGACTTACCCAAGACGACTCGAGGCCACCTGGATATCGTCTGGACTGTCACTCGATGATGAGGTCTCTTATGAGTGACAAGCAGGTATCTCTCCATTCCTCTGATGCGTGCCGTCACGTTGACATAGTGGCGGATATGTGAGGCTAAACATAGCCTAGCATCTGCGGGGTATGCCGGGAACTTCAGCTGCAGCCCTGTGCACCCAGGTCTATGCTGCTTTAGTAGCTCGCCAATGAAAAAGACTACTTCTGTGGGGGTAGACGTCATTCTGTCCACACGAAGTTTGTGTAGTGTCTGTACCCTCTGAGCTGAAGTCAGCGCTAGTAACATCACCAGCTTCATGGTGAGTTGGTCCAGTTGGAGCCCTTCCATGGGTGACCACGTCCTGAGCAGGGTTAATACGTCCCTGACATCCCAGGTGATATTATAGCGTGGTGTAGGCGGATTCATATTGAATATACCCCGCATGAGTCTGGACACTAGCCTGTTGGATCCTACCTCCAAACTGAGGTAGAATGATAGCGCACTTCTGGTGCTGTTGATGGCACTGTAACTTAAGTGTTCATCATGGTGCAACCCCGCGAGGAATTCCAGGACGTCGGTTATTGTCACGTCATCATACGTGATGCGAGAGCGGCTGCAGTAGGCTTCCCACTTCTTAATATGCGAGCGGTATCTTCGCCTTGTAGACTCTCGACACGACGCCCCGATTGTATCCATGGTCCGAGCCGAGAGGCCGTATTGGACTAACGGCCTGTTCAGAACCTGCAAGCCAACAAATTTAAATAGCCATGGCAGGGATGCGGCTCCCCTGAGACAGGGTGAGTAACCAATTGTGGGCAACCCTTCAAAAGGACCCAAGGTTCGTTGAGCATGTCAAAGACCACCGGATACCAAGGCTGTGTGGGCCAGTCGGGTATAATAAGAATGCCCTTGGCAGCATCTGCCTGAATCTTTTGCAATACCCGACTGATGAGGCAAAACGGGGGGAAGGCATAGAAAAACCACTTCCCCCAGTCCAGCGAGAATGCATCTAGCGCTATTGCCCCAGGATCTGGTTCCCATGAAACGTAGGTTGGTACCTGATGGTTCAACCGTGACGCAAAGAGGTCAATGTCCGGTTTACCAAATTTGGCTGTGACTTTAGAAAAGAACTCAGGATGCAACATCCATTCAATATTGTCATTAAATTTGCGTGACCTGGTGTCCGCCACAGTATTAAGCTCACCTGGCAAATAGGTAGCTGAAATCCAAATGTCTCTTTGAACACACCAGAGCCAAATTGAGTTTGCCAATTGGTCACACGAAACTGACCTGGTACCACCCATATGGTTTAAATATGCTACTGCTGTGGTGTTGTCTATTTGGAGACGGACATGTGCTCCAACAAGCTTGGAACAATACGCACGAAGTCCGTGGAATGCTGCCAGCAACTCCAAATAGTTAATCCCTTGAGTTGACAACATCGTTGATTCAAGGGTGTCCCATCTGCCACCACAACTAGAGCAATTATTCGTGGCTCCCCAACCATTGGAGCTTGCATCAGTTTGCAAATATACCACCGGATTAGCCTCCCTAATAGGCTTGAATGAGCTGCTAATGTGACACACCCACCATTGCAACTCATTTATCGCTTCGGGCGGCAGCTGCATGGACCGATCATAATGACCAGCGTTCTGTTTTAACGCAGCAATTTTAGCTCTTTGCAAATTCTGATAATGCAAAGGTCCATATCGCGCTGCCGGGAACAAAGCTACCAGCTTCCCAATTATTGTAGCTAAGTGCCGAATCGATGGTATATTGGTGCGGATTAAATCTTGACACACCTGTGTAACCTCCTCAATCTTGTTAATTGGAATGTTAACCCTCATGCTTATAGAGTTCATCGTGAACCCTAGGTAATTAATCACCTGGGCAGGGTAGAACTTTGATTTCTCTGGATGGACAATAAACCCCAATTGTTGAAATATATTGACAGCAGCTGCAACACCCTGTTCAGCCAATTCCAGGGTGTGGCCCACAATATTCTGCAACACATACTCGTCACCAGTAAAATTACCCCATGCACCCAAAAACCACCGAAGGCGACCACCAACATGTGAAGTTAAACAGAGAGAAAAGAGAGAACCAGACCCCCTCACCTCCGTGGTTACCGGCGGTCCTTGACACGCGTGTGCGGACGTGGAGGTGCTGGGTTGGCTTGAGGGCGCGGCGTCTTCGTTTTCCACCAGGGTCTCTGCCGACCCTGTCCTAAAAAAGACCCCTGGTGCTGGGTCTGATGTTGCTGTCGTTGTGGAGCTTGAGGGTGGGTCCTCGTCGAGGTACTAGCAGACCCTCGTGATCGAATGTATGGAGACTTTGAGTCTGACGGTGTGGGGGCACTCTGAGGGCGCATGATCCCCACCGTTTTGGCTTGCTCGTCAAGCTCTTTGACTCTCTTCGAGAGGTCCTCCCCAAAGAGCTGACGGGGCGGGGGCGGCGGCGGTGGTTTGCACAATCCTGCAAACTTTGGATTGAGCGCTGGGCGGATGCTGGTTTTGCGAAACCCGTTAATTTCGTGCTGGGTCGCGCACAGGAGGGCCAGGGCATCTTCCTGGTCCAAATTCAATTCGTCCCCGTCCACCGATCGCACAAAGGCGGTAATACCGGCCGTGAGGAGCTTCAGGATCCACTGCAGTTTTACCTCCTGTTGACGGATAGCCGCACTGATGTTGCCCCATATCGGCGTATTGACCACAGGCACGTTGAGGGAGTTGCAATTGGATGGAGCCTTGTGACGGCTCATTGCCTGAATGAGGACTTCTTCCTGCAGTTGCTGGTTGTTAAGAAAGTCCACAGTGGCTGCCAGCTTCGTGTTTAAAGGAAGTCCAGATAAATGTGGGGCCGCAAATTTGGTCGCCACATCCAGAAGATCCTCCGCTGGTACCTCCACCGGAGGTGGTATGGGATCCACCAAAACCTCCTCCTCCTGTTGCTCCAGGCTGATGGTAGAGGCTGGTGACGACGCCCTGTGCCTGTGGCTGCCCTGCTGTTGTTGGCTTTGAAGCAGGAGCTCCAGCAGCCACTCCATACGGTCAATACGCCCTTCACCCTGAACACTCAGGTGGTCGGAGTCCTCCGGCTCTGAAAAGAAAACCGGGCTCCTATCATCGGCCCGCACCTCATCGAGGCCCTGCCGGTGCCGGTAGTTGTCGCTAACAGCCGCCGAGGCGAAACTGCGCGATTCCCGCGCGGGCGTGTTCAACCGCCTCCGTTTAGCGGGAGCTGACGCCGCTGCCACTAAGGGCACTTGCAGCGTGGTGTCGGCACCAGCCGAAGCATGGCTACCTGAAGCCCGCGCAGGCTTGCCGGCTGCCCACATCGTGGACCTTGCCGACGCATGGTCTCGCCCACCCATCCATGGGGGGCTCGGCGACCGTGACGAGACCCGACTCAACCGACCCGTCCCGGCGTCGAGAGTCGGGGTGTGCCGGCTGGACCTCACAGCCGCCCCGGGTCTCGCCCTGGAACCTGACCGCTCCTCCGTGTCAGGCAATGCCTTAGCCCTGGCAGGGTTAGGCTTCTGGGCTCCTGCCCTGCCCCTTCTCGGGGGGCTGAGTGGAACGGGCCGCGCAGCCGCACGCCCCCTGCTCGAGGTCGCCAGCGAGCCCGCTGACGACCTGACTGCCATGGAAGGGTCCCCCTGCTCTGGCGGCACACCACACTCCTCCTCGTCGAACTCCTCCGAGCTGTGGTGTGCTGGCGGATCTGGACCTGTAAACACAGGGCTTACCCACATCTCCGCCTGAGTCCCGGCCTGCACTGCAGGTACTGCCGATGGTAAAGGCCCTGGAACTGTTGACCGGCGAACTCGTCCTGACGTCCTCCGGCCCTTCGAACTCCCATCCATGTCCTTGCTGCAAGGCATAACGAACAACAAGGACCACCAACTAAAGGTGGAATACTCACCTCCGTGGCCCCTTATGAAGGGCTGGCGAGGAGCGCGCTCCACCGCCAGCCGTCGCAGCAACGCGTTACGACGATATGTCGAGCATGTGCGCCGGCGGGCTCTTCACGAATTCACTCACGTGACTCCGAAATGAAATAGGACTGATTAGTGCTTCTTCCTGTAGCCGGCACAGGATCAATGGGTTGAATGGCTTTCTTCTGCATCCTAACAATTCCATGATTCAATCAATGCTTTTATGATAAAGGAGGGAAGGAAAGGAAAGGAAAAGGCCCGAGAAATATTTGAAATCAAGCCTGAAAGTTTAAAACTGAAATGCTACAGGTCTGGGTACCAGCTTAAGCACAAGCTGTTTATTAAACCCCACTTTAATTTTACAACCAAATCCAGGCTACAGTGTAGCTTCAGCCAAATTGTCTTTTTGCTAAATTTAGAACCTGTGATTTAACTGACGGAAATGTAACCTGTTGCTGCTAAGTGGTTTCAGATGGCTAACCTTGCAGTACAGCTAAGGAGAGCTAAGCATGAAAAATAAATGCTGGTTGTATGAGACTGGTCTGGCAGCATTTTAAAACATGGAACATAGAACATGGAACAGTACAGCACAGGAATAGACCATTCAGCCCACAATGTCTGTGACGAACATGATGCCAAGTTAAACTAATCTCCTATGTCTGCTTGTGATTCATATCCCTCCATTCCCTGCATATCCATGTGCCTATCTAAAAGTGTCTTAAATGCCACTGTTATATCTACTTCCACCACCACTCCTGGCAGCACATTCCAGGCACCCACCACTCTCGTCTCCCTCCTCCCGTCAGGCAAAAGATACAAAAGCCTGAAAGCATGCACCACCAGATTCAGGAACAGATTCTTCCCCTCTCTTATCAGGCTTCTGAACAGTCCTTCCATAAGCTATGGTGCTCTTCGATTCACCCCTACCCCATCCAGGTCAAGACCCTTCTTCAGTCTGAAGAAGGGTCTCGACCAGAAACGTCACCTATTCCTTTTCTCCAGAGCTGCCAGCTGACCCGCTGAGTTACTCCAGCATTTTGTGTCTAACTCCTGATTTTCAAATTCATTAACTTCAATGGACTTCAGAAGTAAGCATGTCACAATAAAAAAATCTCCCCTACACATCAAAACCCTGCACAAATGGGTTGTCAATGCTGGGACCATTATTTCAAAGGATAAGAAACTCAGGGGAGTAAGAGAGGGACAGCATCAACATCATGCTGCTCAAATTCTACAGCAAACTGGTTATTGAAAACATCCCGGGGGGCAATTACACTCTTCTCCCATGTGACCTTACTGGTTGGAACAATTTAGACTGTTTTTTCGCTGTTGCCATAACAACTCTTTGCCCTGTCCCAGCAGGAAAACATGGCCCTTTAATCAGACCTTGTTTTTCTTCAGCTTTCCATATGCACAGGAGTAAGGTATTTCCTTTACATTTAAAATGAAAACATCCAGACAAACAAATCCCCAATTTTTATTTTATTCCGACTTCATTTATTAATATAACCGGTTGATTTAGCAGCAGCACTAGAGATGGCAGTTTTCACAGAGGGTTTATTTCAACATTTCTGCCCGTGATTGATCCATTAGCACCTGCTAGGGGAACAGGCTACATAAGAACAGCAGCCAAGCTCAGACCATATGCTTTGGTTTTTATCCACAGTCTTTTCCTCTGCTAAGATGTGCCCATGCTGTTCCTAAGCCCAACAGACTGTTTCCGTCAGAACCACTGCGGTAGGTCGCTGGAGTTCCCGCTAACCATGTCTGCCGCCAATGCTTTGACGACGCTGCTATTTAATTGAGGGGAGTGCGGGCCCGTTGAAAATCTTTATCATATATCTGTACACTGTGGACGGCTCAATTGTAATCGTGTATTGTCTTTCTGCTGACTGGCTAGCACACAACAAAAGCTTTTCACTGTACCTCAGTATACATGACAATAAACTAAACTGAAAATGAAACTGAAATAAAGTTGTACAAGACATCAGTGAGGTTGCCATTGGAGTACTGTGTTCAGTTTTGGTCAGCCTACTATAAGAGGGATGTCATTAAGCCGGAAAAAGCGCAGAGAAAATTTACGAGCGTGTGGCCAGGACTCAAGGTCATGTCATATAGGGAGAAGTTGGGCAGGGTAAGACTTTATTCAGTCAAGTCAAGTCAAGTCAAACAAACTTTATTGTCATTTAGAAATACATCGATATATGCAATTCCAAACGAAATTCCGTTGCAGAGAGCAGGAGGCTGAGGGGTAATCCCTCAGAGGTGTATAAAATCACGAGGGGAATAGATAGATAGGATGAGTGCACAGAATCTTTTACCAACCGTAGGGGAATCAAGAACCAATGGACTTAGATCTGAAGAAGGGTCCTGACTCGAAACATCACCTATCCATTTTCTCTAAAGCTGCTGCCTGACCCGCTGAATTATTCTGGCATTTTTTGTTTATCTTTGACAAGGTTTAAGATTAAAAGGGAAAGATTTGATAGGAACTTGAGGTGCAACTTTATCAAACAGAGTATATGGAATGTATTGCCAGGGGGGGTGGATACTATAACAGTATTTAAAATACACTTGGAGAGGTACAAGGAAAGGTAAGGTTTAGAAGGATATGGGTCAAATACAAGCAAATGAAAGTAGTCTAGATGAGGTATATTGGTCGGCATAGACGTGTTTAGTTTAGTTTGATTTGCAATACAGAAACAGGCCCTTCGGCCCACCAAATCCGCACCAACCAGTGATCCCCGCACATTAACACCATCCCACACACATGAGGGACTTTGTTTACACTTATATCAAGCCAATTAACATACAGACCTATATGTCTTTGGAATGTGGGAGGAAACTGAAGATCTCAGAAAAAATCCATGGGGTTAGAGGGAGAACGTACAAACTCCATACAGACAGCACCCATAGTCAGGATCGCTGTGCCACTGTGCCATTGGACTGAAGGACCTGTTTCCGTGCTATATGACTCACTCACACACACACACATAAATGAGCTTGACTTGTAGAGTGGCCTTGAGAGGTTCTTATCACCAAACCTTTATCCTCTACCACTCTGCAAAACACGGGTTTGGATTCAGATATTCCCTTCATGCGCAGACAAACAGTTGCAGTAACTCTTTATTGAAGCTAGGATTGTATTACACATTATAACAAGTGTATCTTTTGCAGTCAGGCAGTTTCCATTGATGTTGCAGCTACAACAAATTCATCCTTTGTGCTAATACAATTGACTTGTCACATAGTTCACAGCTAATTAGCTCTTTAGTAGATGAGGCAAATGTCAGGGGTCAGCTGATAACTGATGTTGTTAAATTGACCGTAAATATACCCTGCAGTTCTGTGTAATTACATCCCACAGTAACATTACCATTCAATTAATGACTGGATGATTGGTCTATTTATGGTGCATGTTTGAGAAGCAGTTTGTGCTTTCACTGAGTTTGCACGAGGGTGATTTTGAACCTTTAAGCACATTATACATTGTTAAAAGCAATAATATGGTGCCACTATGTTAGGTCTGGTGATCTCAGGGTAAACATTACCCTGTTGGGACTGTTAATGTATAAACGCGTTATTTTGTTATTTCCTGTCTACACCACCGAGAAGGAGGCCATAACCCACATTAAATAAACCAATTAGCAATGACACAAAAATAGCAGAGACTGATTTTTATGGTTTGCTCTTGCTCAACAAAGCAGATTGAAGGTGATTAGAAAAAGAATAGCAAGTGTGATCTGTAATTCATTGGCTTTTAAAGGCAGTTGAACAGGTGCATTGATAGGAAACTTTTAGAGGGATATGAGCCAAACATAAACAAATGCTACTTGCATAGATAAGCAATAAAAAAACAAAGTGCTGGAGTAACTCAGCGAGTCAGGCAGCATTTCTGGAAAACATGGAGAGGTGACATTTCGGATCGAGACCCTTCTAGAGTTTGAAAAAGGTTCCCGACCCAAAATGTTGCCTATACATGTCCTCCAGAGATGATGCCTGACCCACTGATTTACTCCAGCACTTTGTACTCCCCTCTTCCCTTTTTATTCAGTTTCTCAATTGCCTACACTAAAGGGTGAACATCCATAGACCATTAATAACCTATTTGTATAGGGCTCTGGTGAGACCACATCTGGAGTATTGTGTACAGTTTTGGTCTCCTAATTTGAGGAAGGACATCCTTGTGACTGAGGCAGTGCAGCGTAGGTTCATGAGATTGATCCCTGGGATGGCGGGTCTGTCATATGAGGAAAGATTGAAAAGACCAGGCTTGTATTCACTGGAGTTTAGAAGGATGAGGGGTTATCTCAAAGAAACATATAAAATTATAAAAGGACTGGACATTTCCTGCTAGATGCAGGAAAAATGTTCCCAATGTTGGGCGAGTTCGGAACCAGGGGCCACAGTCTTAGAATAAAGTGGAGGTCATTTAAGACTGAGGTGAGAAAAAACGTTTTCACCCAGAGAGTTGTGAATTTATGGAATGCCCTGCCACAGAGGGCAGTGGAGGCCAAGTCACTGGATGGATTTAAGAGAGAGTTAGATAGAGCTCTAGGGGCTAGTGGAGTCGAGGGATATGGGGAGAAGGCAGGCACGGGTTATTGATCGGGGACGATCAGCCATGATCACAATGAATGGCGGTGCTGGCTCGAAGGGCCGAATGGCCTCCTCCTGCACCTATTTTCTATGTTTCTATACACCAATTGGTGTAGTGAAATGCTTCTTGCCATGCAGCACATAAAATAAAGAATACAGACACAACACTAATAAAGAGATTTAAACATAAAAACATCCCCCCACAATGGTTCCCATTATGAGGGAAGGCACAATGTCCAGTCCCCATCCCATGTCCACCCATAGTCAGGTCTATTGAGGCCTCCATAGTTCCCTTCACGGAGGCCCGATGTTCCAGGTCACTCTCGCCGGGTCGGGAGAATCCTCTCAGCGGCTTGGGACACCCGGAACGGCAGCTTCCTACTGGAGTCCGCGGCTTCCGAATCCGACAAGGCCGCGCTGAATGGAGCTCCCCCACTGGCTCCCGATGTTAAAGTTCAGCGCCGCCGCCCGCAGCTGGCCACTCCACAGACCCGCAATGTTTGCCTCGGCGGTCTCAGCTCACCGGAGTTCCAGCGAGGCGACCCAGGCAAGGTATCGCCCGCTCCGTCCCGCAATGCCGCTCCAGCGCTCCGCCGCTGCCGAAGCCGAGGTTCTGGGCGGTCACCTCAGGAAACGCCGCTCCAGGCCTGCTGGTAGGCTGCGAGGACGGGTCGAAGATGCCCCGGAGAAAAGCTGCCTCTCCGACCAGGTAGGGACCAGGAAAAGCAGTTTCCCCCTTCCCCCCCTCCCCCTCACCCCCAGATAAAAAAGAATAATTTAAAAGAAGAATAAAAAAGAAGAAATTTCTGATTGCCATTTGGTAATATTTTTTTTTAAAGTGAGGCATGAAGGGATTATGATAAATGTGATATTAACATCCCTTTTTTATTATTATTTACTGTGGAGATGTAGTAATGATCACCCATCTTTATATAGAAATTGCTGCTTCCATGCAAGTTGATTTTTCTCTTGGAGCAGATTAATATTTTGGCACTGGAATTTGGTGCAGAATTTCATCGGCTGAAATTGAAATCACTGCACTTTGCAGTTGTTGCCTGTTCCAAATAAAGCATCATCCACAATTGCTTGGGTAGCTTACAACCCAGCCACACAAACATTGAATTCACTAATTTTAAGCAACTTTATTTCATATCCCCATCCCTCCCGCCCCCTTCCTCCACTCTAGTCATTTTACCTGTTATCCACATTGTTTCCCTTTTGAATCACACATTCCCTAGCCAACAATGACTCAAAGGGCCGAATGGCCTATTCCTGCGCATATTGTCCATTGTCTACTGGGCACTGCCCTGCCTGAGGTAATTGTGGCTGGCCATGATTGGTGCTGTTCTTTTCTTGCCTCCAGCTCTTCACCCCCAACCCCTACCTACCCCCTACTTTCAGTCTGAAGAAGGGTCCCAATCCGAAATGTCATCCATCCTTTTTGTTCCAGTTGAGTTAGTCCAGCACTTTGTGTCCATCAAAGCATAATTTGTCTTTTTGACAGGGGTTATGGAGAATTAGTGACAATCCTGTTTGTCTGTGATACCAGTATAAAAAGCCATCTACAATTTCAACTTTATTCAACACTGTGAGCCCGTTATGTAAAGGTGATTCTTGTAGCATAATGGAGAAAACAATACCAGCGTTTGCGTCCAGAGCAAATGTTCAACTGAATGACAGTACCACTAGAGATTATTGGAATGGGGAAACTACAGGGCCTATATATAGGCTTGTCCAGTATATACTACAGCTGTGTACATAGAACAGTTATGCAGAGAAACATGCCCTCCAATCCACAATATCTGAGCCGATCATGATGTCAAGACCAAATCGTATCTGCCTGAACATAATCCATATTTCCCCATTCCCTGCATATCCATGTGCCTATCAGTCTGAAGAAAGGTCCGACCCAAAACATCACACATTCCTTCTCTCCAGAGATGCTGCCTGTCCCGCAGTTTTTCCAGCATTTTGGGTCTATCTGCACCTATCCAGGTCTCTTAAATGCCACTATTGTATCTGCCTCAACCACCACCTTTGGCAGCGAGTTCCAGATGCTCACCACCCTCTGTGTAAAAAAACTGCCCTGTGTACACCTCCTTTAAACATTTCCACTCTCACCTTAAAGCTGTGCCGTCTAGTATTTGATTTTTCCTTCCTTGGGAAAAGGTTCTGACTATCTACCGAATCTATTCCTCTCATAATTTTACATATCTATAAGGTCACCACACAACCTCCTGTATTCCAGAGTCCAAATTCACCCTGTAGCTAATACCCTCTAATCCAAGAATCATTTTGGTAAACCTCCTCTGCACCCTTTACAAAGCATCTACATCCCTCTTGGAATGGGATTGTCACGCTGCAAAGATGTTGCTGGATCTATTGCAAATATCAAATTGTTGGAGGAACTTAGCAGGTCAGGATGTATCTGTGTAGAGAAATGCACTGGCGATGTTTAGCATTGGAATTCTTCTTCAAACAAATGGAGGGGAGATAGCTGAGAGAAAGATATGAGGGGAAAGGGTTGTTCAAGACCTGGCAAGTGATAAGAGGATTCAGAAAGTGAGAGATTGATTGGTAGATGACAGAAGGGTGGAGATATTTACCAAGACAGGAGGTGATAAGTGAAAATGATAAGAGGGTACAAATAGTGGGAACTGATAAAAATCAGATTCTATTCTTCCATGCAAGTGAGAGAAATGATGAACCAGAGAGAGGGATGGTGGGTAGAAAGGAATAGATGGGATGGAAGGAAAATGGAAGATCTGAAATAGGGAGGAGTTGGTGACGAGAGGGTGAGTGCGTGATTGCTGGACCAACTGTTGCGTCATTGTAGCAGTCATGGTGGCGCAGTGGTAGAGTTGCTGCCTTACAGCAAAATGCAGCGCCAGAGATCCGGGTTCGATCCCGACTACGGGTGCTGTCTATACGTTCTCCCCGTGATCTGTGTGAGTTTTCTCCAAGATCTTTGGTGTCCTACCACAACGGCGAAACTGAAGGCTAACCCCTGCAGGACACCGCTTCCGTCTATTCTGCTCGCTAACGTCCGCTCCCTGGAGAATAAGCTGGACTACCTGAGGCTGGACCTGGTAAACAAACGGGAGGTGAGGGAGTGCTGCGCCCTGATCCTAACAGAGACGTGGTTAAACTCCTCTGTTCCCGACGGCGCCATTAGCGTGGAGGGGTTAACAGCATTCAGGTTGGACAGAAGCTACGCTCTCAGTGGGAAATCCCGGGGTGGTGGTGTGTGCATTTACACTAATAACAGCTGGTGTAAAAATGCCACAGTGGTGTCAAACTATTGCTCCCCAGACATTGAGTTTTTGACAATAAAATGCAGACCCTTCTATATGCCCAGGGAATTCACCATTATAACCATCACAGCTGTGTACATCCCACCCAGTGCAAACACTAAAGAGGCCCTGAATGCTCTTTATCGTTCCATTAGTGACCTTCAATCTACACATCCAGATGGTGTCTTCATTGTTGCTGGGGATTTTAACCAGGCCAACATGAAGACTGTTCTCCCACACTACTACCAGCATGTAGACTTTGCAACCAGGGGAATCAATACACTGGACCTAGCCTACACTAACATCAAGAAGGCATTCAAGGTAGTCCCCCGCCCCCACCTTGGCTCCTCAGACCATATCTCTGTGATGCTAATTCCTGCATACAGGCCCCTGCTGACCCGAGAAAAACCTACGGTGAAGCAGGTTAGGGTCTGGCCAGAGGGAGCTATGACAACACTACAGGACTGTTTTGAATGCATGGACTAGGGACATGTTCAAGAAGGCTGCAACTGTCAGCCAACACATCAACCTGGAGGAGTATGCTGCGTCCGTGTCTGCCTACATGGAGAAGTGCATTGAGGATGTCTGTGTCACCAAGACCATCACTGTACGGGCCAACCAGAAACCCTGGATGACCACAGAGGTACGTGGAATGCTGAGAGCACGTAATGCCGCGTTTAAATCCGGCAACGTGGTGGCACTCAGATCCGCAAGAGCCAACCTGAACCGAGTCATCAAGCTGGCCAAGCGTGCCCATGGTCAGAAAATCCAGAGCTTCTTCCATGACCCCAAGAACACCAGGCGCATGTGGCAGGGAATCAAATCAATCACGGACTATAAGACTGCTTCACCACCCTGTGATGACAACATTGAGTTCCTCAATGAACTCAACAACTATTTTGGTTGGTTCGAGGCATTAACACACCTGAAAGCAAAGGTATTCCTCATTGTGAGGAAAAGGCACTCAGTCTTGACATAGTGGATGTTCGGAGGACCTTAAAAGGAGTGAACGTACGAAAGGCGGCAGGCCCTGATAACATACCAGGGCGGGTGCTCAGGGAATGTGCTGATCAGCTGGCATATGTACTTACGGACTTATTTAACACCTCGCTATGTTTCAAGACTGCCACCATCATACCAGTGCCAAAAAAAATCCAACATACAATGTCTCAATGACTACCGCCCTGTAGCACTCATCCCCATAATGATGAAGTGCTTCGAGAGGCTGGTCAGGGACCACATTACCTCCAGACTCCCCTCCACACTCGACCCATACCAGTTTGCTTACAGGCCAAACCGCTCCACAGAGGACGCTATATCCTCTGTTATGTTCTGTGCTCCATCTGAGCCTGGAACATTTAGAGGAGAAAAACACCTATGTGCGAATGCTGTTCGTGGATTTCAGTTCAGCATTCAACACCATTATCCCACAGCACCTGATAAGCAAACTGGTTACATTGGGCCTCGGCACCCCCATGTGTAACTGGCTACTGGACTTCCTCACTGACAGACCCCAGTCTGTGAGGGTTGGAAATAACACCTCCAACACCATCTCTCTCAGCACCGGCTCCCCTCAGGGCTGTGTCCTACGTCCACTGCTGTTCACCCTGATGACTCACGACTGTTGTGCCAGGTTTAGTACAAACCACATCATGAAGTACGCAGATGACACAACATCAGGGACGACAATGAGCTGGCTTACAGGGAGGAGGTGAAAACTGGTGGACTGGTGCAATACGAACAACCTGATCCTGAATGTCGAAAAAACAAAGGAGGTTATCGTCGACTTCAGGAAAACCCGGCACAGTCCCACACCACTTCACATCAATGACAGCGATGTGGAGGTGGTCAGTAGCACAAAGTTCCTGGGGGGTGCAGATCACTAACAGTCTGACCTGGTCGAATAACATCTCATCAACTGTTAAGAGAGCGCAGCAGCGGTTGCACTTTCTGCGCCGGATGAGAAGAGCTCATCTCCCCCATCCCATCCTCACTACTTTCTACAGGGGCACCATAGAGAGTATTCTGACCAGCTGTATCTCTGTCTGGTTTGGGGACTGTAGAGCCTCCGACTGGAAGTCTGTGCAGAGAGTGGTGAGGACAGCGTAAAAAATCATCGGGATCTCTCTCCCCTCAATCGGGGATATTGCAACCAAACGCTGCGTGTCTAAGGCCAGCAGTATCATAAAAGACCCCACACATCTCCATCACGGACTGTTCACACTGCTGCCCTCGGGAAAGAGATATTGCAGCATAAGGAGCAGAACATCAAGGTTCTGCAACAGCTTCTTCCCACGAGCCATCAGACTCCTGAATGCCATGTAATGGGCTGCCACCATTGTCTATTTATCCTTTTCATCCATGCCTATCCTTCGGTTAATTTATTGTGTTGCACAGGGAGCCAAATGCAACGTAATTTCATTTGGAACTGCATATATCAATGTATTTCTAAATGACAATAAAGTTTTTTTGACTTGACTTTGATTACAAAGACATACAGGTTTGTAGGTTAATTGGCTTGATAAAATGTAAAATAAAATGTCTAGTATAAAATAGTCCAGTTCTGAGTGATGCTCTACCTAGAGCTTTTCAGTGTACTACATCCAGATCCAGATCCAGACTCTTGACATCATGGTTGGTGCAAGGTTGGATGGAAATAGGACTGTTACCCACTTTCTGTTGGAATGACCATCTGCATGAAAAGTATAAGAGACAACTTGACAAGAGACAAAAACTGGTGGGTCTCTTGCCGGATGCAGAAGACCTAGTGGGCCATGGCCTGTAGGGGGTAGCACCCCTACGCTTCCCCCAAAGACCAGAGAGGAGCGAGCCATAGACGGTGGACACGAGGAGCAAGACTGGTAGGAATATGAATCGGAGTCTCGCCTTCCGCGCCCTCAAGGTTGGCTGTGGGAGTCTCCCTTAGGCACAAAGGTGGATGGGCGAGGAGACTCAAGTTGGTTAGCTGGACGACCAGACAAAGGAGCTGGCTAGAGGCCCACAGCAGCCTGGAGCCCACCTGGATTGGGCTCTGCTTCATAAATACCTAGAGCACAGACCAGACATTGAAATGGCGCCAAATCCCTGGGCCTCTTGCATGCAGTCTCAGTGGCCTACTTCTCTATGCTTTGCTCATCGGGAATTGTGCTTCGGTATGGCAATACTTTATTGGAATATATGCAAAGAAGACTTTGCTTGTGCATTTGCACATGTTACAATAAAGCACCATTGAACCATTGATGCATTGAACCAAGAAAGCACTCCAACGCCTCTACTTCCTTAGAAGGCATAGGAAGTTTGGGCTGTCCCCAACAACTCTCTACAGATTCATAATTCTCTCGGTGAAAAAGTTTTTCCTCATCTCAGTCCTAAATGGCCTACCCCTTAAATTGTGACCCCTGGTTCTGAACTCCCCCAACATCGGGAAACATTTTCCTGCATCTAGCCTGTCCAAGCCCTTAAGAATTTTATATGTTTCTATAAGATGAAAGGTTTCAAATGTTTCAAAGGGCTTTTATTGTCATATGTACCAATTAAGGTACAGTGATATGCGAATTACCATTCAGCCATATGATAAAATAAAGCAACAAGACGCACATCTACATAAAAGCTAACATAGACATCCACCACAGCAGGTTCCCCACATTCCTCACTGTGATGGAAGGCAAAAAAATCCAATCGTCTTCCTCTTCATCCCCTCTCATCCTTCTAAATTCCAGTGAATACAAGCCCAGTCAACCCATTCTTTCATCATATGTCAGTGCTGCCATCTTGGGAATTAACCTGGTGAGCCTACACTGCATTCCTTCAATAGCAAGAATGACCTTCCTCAAATTAGGAGACAAAACTGCACACAAAACTCCAGATGTGGTTTCACCAGGGCCCTGTACAACTGCAGTACGACCTCCTTGCTCCTATACTCAAATCCTCTTGCTATGAAGGCCAACATGCCATTTGCTTTCTTCACTCCCTTCTGTACCTGTATGCTTACTTTCAGTGACTGATGTACAAGGGCACCCAGGCTGTTAAGGGAAAATCTTTGGACAAATTATCCAATATGCGGTGAATCAGGGGCAGGGACTCATACATAAGTGGGTGCAGTGACGTATCGGTTCAAATGCTGGACCAACAGTCATGGTTATGAACTTTCCATTCACAAACACAAGGCATGGCATCTTGCAAATTTTATTTCAAGTCATTGAATAAATCTATTATAAAAAAAATCTATCCCCAATAATAGTAAGATTAAATGAGAACTTACCAGTTTGAAGTTTGATCTTGATTTTATGAGGAGTTACATTGGTGATTACGTGAAGAACCCCGTCCAGGCCGCATGTCAATCTTCAAAAAAGCGGTATGAAATCACAAATAACAATCACCGAAGTGACATAGTAAGATGCGTGACTCGAGAACTACCAGATGATCTTTATGAGAGAGGGTTAGGCGTGGAGGGCACATAATCACCAACGTAACTCCTCATAAAATCAGGATCAAACTTCAAACTGGTAAGTTCTCATTTAATCTTACTATTTTACTTCGGAGTCACGTGAGTGATTCCATGAAGAGTTCGAAGCTTTGTGATTTCATGCCGCAGATCGAAATCTTGGCGTCTCACTGCATCGATTGACTCCGGATGAGTGAATAATCAAAAATGCATTAAGCATGATATTGATTCAAATGTATTAATGGTTTACGTTAATAAAGAAATCAATAGCAACCCCTGTAACTCAGGGGAGGCTAAAGTGGATGCAAAACAGAATGGGCAAAACCCCGGGTCAGTAACTGGCCTATGGAAAATTTTAAAAATCAATTTAGTTGACCATCCTGCAGTTGCGAGGATATGGTCGATGGGCATGTCCATTGCCCTGGCCGCTGACGTTGATGCTGACCTGGTGGAATGAGATATACAATCGTCAGTGTTAATACCTGCATAACCCAGAACCTGATGCAGCCACCTTGAAATAGTCTGAACTGACCTTTCTTTGTGTAGTTGTTTGTTGATTAATAAACAATGCTGCTTCCACACTTCTTAGGATTCTGGTGGCCTTGATAATATAGCAAGCCTGCCCTCCCACATAGACATGAGACCGTGGGGTATCCGAAAATGATCTTGAATCATGACACCCTTGGTCTGCTCTGCTTATGTAGATCAGAATGTAAAATGTAATGGCACCTGCAGCCAATTCCATCCTATCTAGCCACAGCGTTTGCAATGTTTGTCGTCATTGTGCTGATATTAGTGTCATAACTAAGGATGTAGTTGGAACCCCTTGGTGAAGTAATGTTCACACATTTTCAATAACCAACTGCATATTCTTGTAGTGGGAGAACTTGTGTTAAGATCTTTTTGACAACTTGATATCTGGGTTGAACCCAACAGAGTAGTTGCTGTTTGTTGCAGCTGTAGTGTCTTTATAACTGAATTATTGTCAAATACCATTTAAGAGTGAACTGGAAGATGTCAATAATCTGTACCGTATTAAATGTAACATTAACATTTAACAAAATCACTTCCGATCCCCTCAATAGGAATGTACTGCTTTTTTGGATGCTAACCTTGCACTCTGCAGTGAGCACATTCATGGCTTGATGTGACAACCTGAGCCATAAGTCAATCCATTCAAAATTTATAAGTCAATAATTGTTTTATTATGCAAAGGCTGGTCTCCTGAACCACAGTTTGAACCAGCAAGTTTTTGTTTTTTGGAATAACCATATAACGTTGCATTATTATGCCTGATGAAGCAGGCGACATGGCTGCTTAGCCAGCCCGACAGTACAAACCCAAGTAAGGTCTTGCTGACAGTTTTAAGACCCGGCTAATAGGGCAAAAAATGGAGGAAGACATAAAAGAACATTCCTCCTTTTGTAGCGAGAATGTATTTCTCCGCACTGTTGTGCCACATATTTTTGCAATCAGTGAATAAACATGCACCAACATGTCGATATTCGATGTAGCATTGAACCATATTTTCATAATACTTTGAGATCCAATACCTATTCTGTGTTGTCATCGATCTTAACTGGATGATACACCAGTGGCAAAGGATATTAGGTAATTATTACAGGATACTTTTACTTGATTGCCATGTGACTAACATATGTCACCATCGTAGAGTAATAACTTGAAATTGAGCATGTAGAATATGTATATTCGCTCAACAGCCCCTTATCCATGGGGTGCATCTAGTATATATATTTAGTTGATACCAAAAATTGAAAAATTGGTAACTCATGCAAATCTCCAATACTTCCAACTAGAGATGGTATTCGGAACTTCTCACCTTAGAGTCCTTAGCATCAGTTTGTAATAACTGAATTCAACAGACCAAACTACTGGAGCGAGTTCAAGTTCAAGTTCAAATGAGTTTATTGTCATGTTCAGCAATGCTGAATACTGTTTTTTCATCATTGGGACTGAGGTAGCTTCAGCTGACAATAGCATAAGGTTGTTAACAATGGTCTACATGTCCTTTGAGAGGTTGCTACTTTGCACAATATCAGTTCCTTGATTTGCTCAGCTGAAACACAGCTACTATATTGCCAATTACTCTTGATGAAATAAAGTCAGTTTTATAACAGGTTGTTATTAACGCCAATCTCTTGCCACAGGGCGGAGTCATAGGCTAATAAATAATTAAAGGTAAATCCCAACGATCAACGAACAGCTTATCCCATTCCGCAATGTTTTACTGTTATTAGTACAGTTATATTGTCTTGGATAACCTCTGTAATGGGAATTGCATAGCCTGTATCTTTGAGACCCTTATGAATCTGTTGTTAGTCAGGAAAATAAGTTATCATATTCAGACACTCTCCATTTTTCATAATAAACATGCCACTCCTGCCTTATTCCATGGGTGGTTTGCATGTGAACTTTGGCCCGATTTCCGAACCTTAACTTTAAAAAATAACCCAGGCCATAATCCAAACTTGCTTGGAATCCAGATGGTGTTTTCATTGTTGCTGGGGATTTTAACCAGGCCAACATGAAGAATGTTCTCCCACATTACTACCAGCATGTAGACTTTGCAACCAGGGGAGTGAACACACTGGACCTAGCCAACACTAACATCAAGAAGGCAGTTCCCCGCCCCCACCTTGGCTCCTCAGACCATATCTCTGTGATGCTAATTCCTACATACAGGCCCCTGCTTACCAGAGAAAAACCGACTGTGAAGCAGGTCAGGGTCTGGCCAGAGGGAGCTATGACAACACTACAGGACTGTTTTGAATGCATGGACTGGGACATGTTCAAGAAGGCTGCAACTGTCAGTCAACACATCAACCTGGAGGAGTACACTGTGTCCGTGTCTGCTTACATGGAGAAGTGCATAGAGGATGTCCGTGTCACCAAGACCATCACTGTACGGGCCAACCAGAAACCCTGGATGACCACAGAGGTCTGTGGAATGCTGAGAGCACGTAATGCTGCGTTTAAATCCGGTGGCGTGGTGGCACTCAGATCCGCAAGAGCCAACCTGAACCGAGTCATCAGGCTGGCCAAGCGTGCCCATGGTCAGAAAATCCAGAGCTTCTTCCATGACCCCAAGAACACCAGGCGCATGTGGCAGGGAATCAAAACAATCACGGACTATAAGACTGCTCCACCACCCTGTGATGACAACATTGAGTTCCTCAATGAACTCAACAACTATTTTGGACGGTTCGAGGCATTAAATAGCACACCTGCAAGTAAAGGTATTCCTCACTGTGATGAACAGGCACTCAGTCTTGACATAGTGGATGTTCGGAGGACCTTAAAAGGAGCGAACGCACGAAAGGCGGCAGGCCCTGATAACATACCAGGGCGGGTGCTCAGGGATTCTGCTGATCAGCTGGCACATGTACTTACGGACATATTTAACACCTCGCTGAACCAGGCTGTCGTCCCATCATGTTTCAAGACTGCCACCATCATACAGTTGCCAAAAAAATCCAACATACAATGTCTCAATGACTACCGCTCTGTAGCACTCACCCCCATAATGATGAAGTGCCTCGAGAGGCTGGTCAGGGACCATATTACTAATAAGGCTGAACGAGTCCTTTCTCACCAATTTTATTCCCTGCCTGGGGACCGACATCTGTGAGCCGCTGAGTGCACTGTCAGCGACTCTGGCGTTATTTCCTTGTCATTCCATGGCATCCCCGCAGGCTGGGAGCCGCTAACTGCCTTGTCAGCGGCTCCTTATCTCACAACCCGATCTTTTTGCAGTTTATCCTCTTCCGCGGTCGGACTGGGGTTTCCCCACAGTCCATAACCGGTTCACTCATCGGGCTGGGAAACTGGCAGGAAAACCTCTGTGAAGAGAGGCTCCTGCTTGAAAAAAACCCTGGTATGTAAAAACGAACTTACCTTCTAGGTATAACTTACCGCTGGCAGGAGCTCTGTCCTGCTTATCTGGTGCTTGCGCCTGTGCGGCTGACGTACTGACACGCATGCGGCCCGGACGGGGTTCTTCACGGAATCACTAACGTGACTCCAAAGTAAAATTGTTGTTATAAACTCAACTATCTCACTCAGGATCTTGAGAGAAAGAATTTTGCTGCCCTTATCTGGTCTGGCCTATTGATGACTCCAGACCCATTCATGTAACATCCTCCTCAGCTGAGTTGCAGTTAGGCATGGACAATAGTGACATCAACATCCCACAAATAAATTAAAGAAGGGCCAAATGTTCTTCATGTCTGTAATTGTGACTCCATTGAAGGACATTGATTCCTGAGGAAAGTTTTAGAGGGATATGAGCCAAACATAAACAAATGGTACTTGCATAGATAACGAAAAAAAACAAAAATGCTGGAGCAACTCAACGGGTCAGGCAGCAGCCCTGGAGAACACGAATAGGTGACGTTTTGGGTCGGGGCACCTTTTCTGACATACAAATATAATGTGATACCAATTGCGTTTGCTTCACTCCATAGACCAGTAGGTGACAGTTGACATTTTGAGTCGGGTCTCTTCTTCAGTATCAGAAAAGCCTTGGTAAACCAGCATCCTTGGTAAACCAGCACCTGCAGTTCCTCGTTTCCACACAACATGGTGAGGGGCACGAGAGTTGAACGATGCCAAATAGCTTCTTAGTGGGCCCTGTCAGCTGGGATGTGAGATGCTGGCCTGCTCTAAGTGCTGCCTTGGTTATTGCCAGGATGACCTCCACAAAGGTTTGACATCCACCACTGTACAAACCTACTAACAGAAACCAAATTGAAAATTCATGTTGTTTAGCCAATTTTGTAAATACTGAATTGATGGAAGCTCTGCTTCAATTGAAGCTCGATTAATGTAAAAAAGATCCAGTAATATCTTGATTAAAATGCTGCTCCTTAATTCAATGTCTGTTATGCTGCGTCTCTCCCTCTATTTATCCACCTGTCTGTCTCTGTCGATCTATAATGTACACAAAATCTATAAGTAACATCCAGTTCAGACAGTGCAATGTCCCTGGGAGTGGCAGCTACTGCATTAGCTGGTTTGATTGCACCACACATTATCAGCCAGCCTTCCAATTCAGTTAACGGTGTGATTACATTGGGCGCTTATGAGTTTTGGCTTTACCAGATTCTGTGATGAAGAAGCATTCTTGCTTAATTAAGTGCTGGTAGCATAGTCAGGACACACAATCAACACTGAAGCTTAAAGGTCCACCAGGGGATAAGAAGCTGCACACGTTGGTAACCTCTCAGATTAATTGTCTAGGTTAATTGTCTACAAAAGGATCCAAGATTCAGCTAAACTGAAGGACTGGAGTAATTCATTGAAAATGAAGCTCCACCAGGGACCCAGAGGTGCCTAGGGTAAAGGAACTTCTATCGGTTTTCAACAGGCTCTGGCGGCTTTGATTCGGTTGCCAGTTAAAATGCAGATTTGTTGTCCAGTGTATGAACATTATCCATCTTAAAGCAAATGTTTGTTGCCAGAGCTTTGCTGACTTAATATTGCCTGTGACAGGCAGCATTCTCGTTTGAGTTTACTGGACATTTCAGCTTTGTCAGCAAGGGTATCCTTTGGTACTCAGCTAACCGGTGCGTCAAGCATCTTATTTCTTTGCTGAATAAACGAACTAAGCAGTGGAAAGTGGGATTTTGTCTACAGGTTCTTAAACAGTCGTGGTACTGTCGGACATACTGTACCTTAAATAAGAACCATGGTGGTGCATGTAACAAATGTAAATTAAACAACCATGTGGGCTTTAATCTACAGAAAAACTAGATAAAACAACTTAGCAAAAACCGTGCAGAGGATGAATTCATAGAGTGTATTGGAGATAGACTTCTAGATCAATATGTTGAGGATACAAAAGAGTCATAGAGGCATTCAGCATGGAAACAGGCCATTCAGCCCAACTTATCTATGCCTATCAAGATGCCTCATGGGAAAAATATTCTGCATCCACCCTATCTATTGCCTTCGTGATTTTACATGCCTCTATAAGAACGTCTCTCAGTCTCCTGCGCTTTAAGGTATAAAGTCCTAGCCTGCCCAGCCTCACCCTTACAGCTAAGGCTCTCAAATCCTGGTAACCATGTAAATCTCTCCATTCTTTCCAACTAAATGGGAGAGGCTATTTCACAATCTTCTAGTTAAGAGACCATAAAGTAAGAGTGGTCATAATATGCTGATTTTACTTCGGAGTCACGTGAGTGATTCCGTGAACAAGCCCCGCCAGGCGCATGCGCGTCATTACGTCAGACGCATGGCGCACCGATGGGCTCGAAAGCGCAGCTCCACCAGCGGTAAGTTATAAACCAGCAGGTAAGTGATTTAAAAAACGTTCTGCGGTTTACTTAGCTCCGTCAGGCTGGTTACAGGAGCCAGCAGAAGAAACCTAAAAATGAAGAAAATAACTAAAAAGGCTGCTGCCGTTAGAAGAAAGAAACTTACCCGCGGGACCGCGGTTAGCGAGCGTAGGTCGGCTGCGGAAACACCGGCTTCAGAAACGCAGGCTCCAAAGACGCCGACTACAGAGCCGCCGGCATTTCAGCAAATACCAGCAACTCCGGTGCTTCAGAGCACTGTGGCCACTCCTGTCGGGAGGAAGGCCAAGAGAAAAATGGCCAGGCCTATCGACTCGCATGAGTCAGGCCAGGAAGACTCCCCTCCTTCAAATAAAAGGGTTTGGGGACGTTTTGACAAAATGGAACACCTCATAGAACAAATGCTCAATCATGAGGTGTTCCAGTCGGGGTTGCATATCCCCAGGGTTCCCCAACAGCTCTCTGGAGCAACCTCAAGCAGAGGTCTGTATGGCGAGGAACAGTACCATCAATACGCCTACGAATATCAATGGGAACCCACAACAGCAGCTCCTTTTGAAGGGCTGCGTGATACCTCCCTTGAGCATGACTCGGGAGAGCCAGGGCAGTATGAATCTGACCCTGAAGTTGGTGTCACTGCAGATGTGCATACACCAAAGCACATGAGCTATGCTCCAGGTGTACCGGATGTGGCCAGCAATTTTGCCATACCGGCAGGAACTGGTGAAGCCATGGATGACAGTCTGGCCAGCAATATTGATTATATGGCCTCTCACCAGCTCCACGACTCCATAATGGAGGAGACTTATTTACGTTATAAAACACCTGTTAACTGTGTGTCGCTCAAGGTGCCCACCGTGAACTCAGCCATTTGGGGGAAAATGAGCGCATCTATGAGGGGGCAGGAGCTGAGATTTCAGAAAGTCCTCAAATTAGTGGGTGCAGGAATAACAGCGTTTGGGCGAATGGTCCAAGGAACACCGCTGTCACGTACAGAGCAGGACATGCTAGCCCTGTTGTGCAATGCTCATTTCGAGCTTAATTGCATCCTGAAAATAGCTATAGAACCAACCCTCAATCCACGCTTTGTGGCATTATGCAAGTCTTCTAATGTCCAGGCACGCAACTTGCCACTTGGGGAGGATCTGGCAAAGCAAGTAAAAGAACTGGATAAGGAGGCGAAAAACATTGCCTCATAAAAACTTATACACCCGGGGGCAGGATGCCGCCTCGCTTCAGGCGAGCTACAGACGCTGGAGCAGGTCAAGGACCGAGCCGGGGTTTCCAGCTACATGCCGCTGGCATGCACCACTGCACACCTCCAACATGGCCAGGAGACTGAGGAATCCAAGAGCAACCATAGAGGTACGAGTAACTGGTTCAGTCCAGGATATATCCTCTGGGGAGCAGCCACTGGTTGGGGGTAGGTTGCAATTGTTCTATGATGAATGGTGCTGCATAACATCAGATTTATTCATACTGGACAGTATCCGGGGGTCTCGAATCGAGTTTATGTCAGAAATACATCCACCCGCACAAAATATACCTAGTCGGGTATTGTTTTTTTCAAGACCAGAAACTCTACAGGTGAATGATGAAATTGGGGTTTTATTCCAAAAATGGGTAATTGAAAGGACGGCATATCAGCCTCAACAATTTGTGTCCAATATATTCCCCAGGCAGAAGAAGGATGGTGGGTGTCGAGTCATTCTAGACCTAACCCGACGAAACACTTATGTCCAGTATAGACATTTAAAAATAGAAACTTTCAGTACTGCTAAGCAACTGGTATCAAAAGGTTGTTATATGGCAACCATAGATCTGAAAGATCCATATTATTCAGTACCAATTCATCACCAGTACCGTAGATACTTGAAATTTAGTTGGATGGGACAGCTGTGGCAATTTAAAGCTTTGCCCAATGGGTTAACCTCAGCCCCTAGGTTATTTACAAAGTATTAGGGCTACTCTGCGCCCAGAATCACATTGCGATGGCATACCTGCATGATGTTCTGATTATAGGCACCACTCAGGAGGCAGCTGAGGAATCGGTTTCAGTGACCAAACACCTGATTCAGAGGTTAGGTTTCCTCATCCATCCAACTAAATCCAAATTAGTACCATCTAGAATGATTAATGGAGTGTGCAAGAGGCATTAATCCTGCAGAGGCATGGGATAAACCACTTAGAATTGCTGGGTGCATTCTATGGCCTAAAAGCATATTGTTTGACAATGAATGATTTACATGTTCAACTCCAGATTGACAATACCACAGCTGTTGCATATATCAATCACATGGGAGGAATTAGGTCAGTATCACGTGATAATCTGGCTAATCTCATTTGGAACTGGTGCATTACGAGAAATACCTGAGTCTCAGCAATCTACCTACCAGGTAGAGATAATGTGGTGGCAGACACCAGGTCATGTAAATTTAATGACAACATAGAATGGATGCTGAATCCAAAAGTTTTCAAAGTGATTGTCAGCCGGTATGGATTGCCAGACATAGATCTGTTTGCATCCAGGCTTAATCACCAGTTACCTAGATACGCCTCATGGGAACCGGATCCAGGGGCAGTAACGGTGGATGCATTCTTGCTACATTGGGGACGTATGTTCTTTTACGCTTTTCCCCCATTCTGCCTCATCAGTCAATGTCTCACCGAAATAGAGCAGGACTCCGCTTCAGGCATTTTGGTAGTTCCTGACTGGCCCACGCAGCCATGGTTTCCATTGGTCCTGAGACTGATGACACAGCCATTTATGACTATCCCCAAATGCAGCAACTTGTTGGTTCACCCAGTGACAGGAGAGAGTCACCCTTTACATGATCGTATTAATCTGTTGATTTGCAGATTCTGACCAGACCGTTCCAGGGGCTCGGACTATCGAGTAGGACCGTGGATGTGATTACTGCGGCCTGGAGAGATAGTACTAAAAAGCAATATGTATCTCATGTTAAGAAATGGGAGATGTTTTGTTTTCAGTCGGATATATCTTATCATACTGCAGGCATACCGGATGTATTGGAGTTCCTTGCTACATTGCATTTTGACGAGCAATTGAGCTAAAGTGCCATTAATAGTGCTCGGAGTGCTTTGTCCTCCTATTTAGGGCAAGTGTCGGGACAACATTCAATCGGATCTCATCCATTAGTTTCCCGATTCATGAGAGGTATTTTTAACTAAAACCCTCCCTAGCCTAGATATACAGAAATCTGGGATGTGAGCATAGTTCTCACACTGCTTCGGCAATGGACTCCAATTACATCTCTGTCTTTTCAGAAGTTAACACTTAAAGTGGTCATGCTAATGGCGCTAGTGTCAGTGCAACGGGTCCAGACATTGCAAAAGCTACGACTGGATAGCATGCATTCTTCTGTGGATAATATTACATTTTATGTATATGATTTAATCAAACAAAGCAAGCCAGGGATAACTGGAACCAAAATAAGCTTTAAAGCATACCCCATTGACCTAAGGCTATGTGTAGTTACGCACCTGAGTCAATATATCGAGGTAACCAAGAGTCTCAGAGGCTCTGAAACAGCGATGCTCATCAGCCACAAAAAGCCTCATGAAAAGGTGTCAGTACAAACTATTTCTAGGTGTTTGAAACAGGTTTTGGATTCTGCTAGAGTAGACACTGGTGTGTTTAAATCTCACTCCACCAGGGCGGCATAAACATCCACAGCGAAGGCACAGGATGTGGCTTTAGACCAAATCCTCGGGGCCGCAGGATGGTCTAGTGAAGATTCTATGACAAACCTGTCCTCGCAGTGGAAGGGTTTGGATATGCCGTTTTGGGTTTTGTTTGATTTTCATTTGTAATTTCCACCTGGGAGAGAGGGGTTATTACTGTTCTTTTTATTATTAAAATGTTCATTGTATAATTTAAGCAATGTTCAATACATGATTTGTTTATCCTGTGTCAACCGAAGCAGTGTGTCGTATGGAACTGATCTACGGCATGAAATCGCAGAGCTTTGAAATCTTCACAGAATCACTTACGTGACTCAGAGGAAAATAGTAAGATTAAATGAGAACTTACCCGTTTGAAGTTTGATCTTTATTTTATGAGGATTTATGGTGAGCGATTACGTGCCCTCTGCTCCCGGCCCTCATAATCGCAAAGATCATCTGGTATTTCTAGTCTTCTGAGTCTTACTATATCACTTCGATTGTAGTTACTGTGATTTCACGCCGCTGCTTGAAGAATGACGTGCATGCGCCTGGCGGGGTTCTTCACGTAATCGCTCACTGTAACTCCTCATAAAATAAAGATCAAACTTCAAACTGGTAAGTTCTCATTTAATCTTACTATTGTATATAAAGATTGCAATTTGAAACCAATATACATAGACACATACTGTAGATACATAGACAATAGGTGCAGGAGTAGGCCATTTGGCCGTTCGAACCAGCACCGCCATTCAATGTGATTATGGCTGATCAACCACAATCAGTACCCCTTTCCTACCTTCTCGCCATATCCCTTCATTCCACTATCTTTATGAACTCTATCTAACTCTCTTTTGAATGCATCCTGTGAATCGGCCTCTACTGCCTTCTGAGGCAGAGAATTCCACAAATTCACAACTCTCTGGGTGAAATTTTTTTTCCTCATCTCAATTCTAAATGGCCTACCCCTTATTCTTAAACTGTGGCTGCTGGTTCTGGACTCCCCCAACATCGGGAACATGTTTCCTGCATCTAGTGTGTCCAATCCCTTAATAATTTTATATGTTTCTATAGTGTAGCGTAGCATGGTAGAAGGATTCTCAGGTGTAAAACCTGACAGGGACCGCGACGTGAATGCTCCTTCCTTGTTTCTATAATATCCCCTCTCATCCTTCTACATTCCAGTGAATACAAGCCCAGTCGCTCCATTCTTTCATCGTATGGCAGTCCCGCCTTCCCGAGAATTAACTTTGTGAACCTACGTTGCACTCCCTCAATAGTAAGAATGTCCTTCCTCAAATTAGGAGACCAAAACTGCACACAATACTCCGGGTGTATCTTAAATATCTTAAATGTAAACTAAGCAAACATCAGAGGTATGAGCCAAGAGAGATCTCCGGTAGATTTGGAAACCATGTAGGAGGATCTGATAGCAAACATCTAATAGCAAACATTTAAAGAATTAGTACATAATTGAAATAGGTCAAGAGTGACCGATGAACTCAAATAAATTAGTGTCGCTTAAAATAAATTATTGGTGGAATTATTGGAACTGAAGGCTGACAGATTCCTAAATCCTGATGACTTGTAGCATTGTGCTTGGAAGGAAATGACAGTGGAGAAAATTGATACTTCAGTTATCATCTTCCAAGATTCTTTCCTTTTCAAAGCAATTCCCACTGGTTGAATGGTAACAAATATAACTCCACAATTTTAGGGAGAGAGGGAAGGGAGAACTATAGGGAAGACAAATGTTGGACTCAAGCATTAAGCAAGTTATAAAAGAGCATTCAGAAAGTAATAATATTCATGATTGATGAAAGGAACACCATGGTGGACAATTCTATGAAATTATTTTGAGTTGTAAGAAGCAGAATAGGTACGAGAAGAGCAGCAAATTCTCAAAAGGCCTTTGAGAAGGTTCCACACAATGGTGTCGATGGTTTAATAGTCCTTTATTGTCAAATGTACCTAGGTACAGTGAAATTCTTTGTTTTGGATACAATCTGGTAAAATCATACTATAGATAAGCACAATGATAAATATGTACAAATGGCAACGATTGTAAGGTAAAAACAATAGGCTTCACCGAGGCAGCACACAAAGAGTTACCAGGTTTCCCACACCAACCTGTGCCCTTCATACTTCATGTTGTTAAAAGTACAGACGCAGTCTGAAGAAGGGTTTCAACCCGAAATGTAACCCATCCTTTTTCTCCAGAGATGCTGCCTGACCCGCTGAGTTACTCCAGCATTTTGTGTCTCTCTTGGAATTTACAGTTGGGAATACCAGGCTGCATTTACAACTGTACTTTGTATGCTGTTTCTCACTGATCAACTTCTCAGCGTTATTACTTCAAAAATAAATCAAGCTTTGTGCTTCTCCTTGGGATCAACCTTCAAGGTCCCAGGTTCCTAATGAATCAATGCTACACCATGACAAGCTACTACACCAGCCAATATAATCAACTCCGACCTCAACACGCTCATCTACCAAAACCCTGCCTTCCTAAATGGCCACCTGATTCAACCGGATTTCACCACAAACCCCTCAATCTCCTTCACATCATTCTACTATGTTGTGTGACAAACCTTTAGGGCATCTTTTAAGGTATACAATTTGCAGGTTGCATCCTCTACAGTTAGTATCTTTCCTAATGTTAATGGACCATCCACAAACTACGCAGATTCCTGATCATGCAAGTGAAGCACAGGAGGCTGTGCGAGGATAGGGCCAGTCTTGCTGTGTCCTGGCAAATGTCTTAAGGATTACTATATTTCATATTTCACCATGCTTAAGGCCCTGTCTCACGGTGCGAGTTGACACACGAGTGACCCAGAGTGACAGACTCGTGGTTGTGTACGATATTCCAAGTTGATGTGCAAGTGTTTGTGGCGAGTTCCCACGGGTATGGTAATCTGCGATGTTCCGAGATCGTCTCCAGAGTTACCAAGTTCCCCTCCCGTTTGCTCTTGAGTTACCAAGTTCCTCTCCCGCTCAGGGCGTGTGTTGTTGCTGCAGTCCGGGATTTGCATTTAAAGCACTCGGTTATCTTCAGCAGTTCAGGCGAGGACAGATTTGGGGGGGTGGGGGGGGGGGGGGGGGGGGGCGAGGGATGGTGGAATTGGGAGAAGGCAAAGACTATGGGTGGGGAGGAGTGAGAGGGGGGCTAGGAACGGCATCTGCGAAACGGGTAGTCAACCTTTAGGGTCCCGGCCCGAAACATCCCTATACATTTTATGATTTCCCTCCAAAGATGCAGTCTCCCGTGGTTTGTTTGCACAACTCTCTCCCCTCTCTCTCCCAACATTAGGGGGGGGGGGGACGACAAGATAGTTTAAACGGACCTTACCCCCACTTCATGCTTCTGTTGTGCATAATTCAGCAGTAAAACCTCTCTTCCCCTTACCCAGCGACGCCCGATTCCTCGCACCCCCACAAGTTCACATCGACGAGGGAAGAATGAGCGGGGAGTCTGAAGAAGGGTCCTGACCCGAAACATCACCCATTCCTTCTCTCCAGATGCGATGCCTGTCCCGCTGAGTTACTCCAGCATGTTTGTGTCTATTGTCAGTGTAAACCAGCATCTGCAGTTCCTTCCTACACACCGACAGTGAAGTGCCTCGGCCAAATTAGGAACATTAGGATTCTCTGATGTGAAGGTAGTCTGGTTTGTGTTTCTTACACTTGATCATATCCGAAACTAAAGTATAGATAGACACAAAATGCTGGAGTAACTCAGTGGGACTGGCAGCATCTCTGGAGTGAAGGAATGGGTGGCGTTTTGGGTAAGTCTGAAGAAGGGTCTCGACTCCATTCCTTCTCTCCAGAGATGCTGCCTGGTCCGCTGAGTTACTCCAGCATTTTGTGTCTATTAAAGAGTTCCCACGGTAGACGCACGGATCACTAAAGTTAACGCACGGGCCACTACGATATAACTCTGAGTTTAAATGTTTCAATTTTAAACTTGACCACGAAATTTGACTCGTGGAAAAAGTCAAACATGTTTGACTTTTTTCACGAGTTCACAAGTTTCACGGGTCCCTGCCGTTAGCGCCACGAGTGGACAAGTTGATCGCGCGAGTTCCGACGTTCCCGCTACGTTGGCTGTACGTGATCACCACGAGTGAAAACTCGGGGTCATTCGTGAGCCAACTCGCACCGTGAGACAGGGGTTTTACTCTAAGTAATTTTGCAAGAATTTGTAATGGTTCTATCACATACAAAGTCGACAGGCACGGGATCCTTTAACAAAGTAAAGCGGTTTGACTGACATTCTAGTCTTGGGTTGAGGCAGACTGAAGGACCCAAAATTTAATTAAAAAGTCAAAGGCCAGAAAATCAATAATTTAGTTGTTGCTTTCCTGAAAAAAAAGATTGAGACAGCAAATCAACCAATGCAATAAAACAAGCAAAAGAAAAATCAAATAGATTCGACTGTACCTGCAAGGAATACTTTTTTTTTATAGTTAAAATTTAATTTAGCAAAGATACTGTAAGATGATTTTTGATGGAATGGGCTATTTACCCTTTAGATAGTCTAGGGTTTGCTGTCTGTGGATATAAATAGCATCAAGTCAAACCTGATGGGTTTGATGGTTCATTAATTAGATTATCCACTGTAGACGATTTTACATTTGCACCACTTGTTGTGCAAAATATAACTATTATATTGACTCTAAAGCAATTTGGAATGACCAAGTTTGAGAATGATAGTATATGACTCAAAATCTTTCTGTAGGGGGGTTCAAGGTCTATTTGGGTGTGGACAATAAGTGTTACCTATGCCAGCCACACCTGCAACGTAAACAAATTAAAGAATAACATTAAAATCAAACCATTATATTACATTTCAGTAGAAATGAAACAGAAATTATGTGATTATTTGCTTATTAACAAATCCTCTGAGCCAATATTTCATTTATTTCTCTCCTATCCACATCTTTTTTTGTCTTGTAATATTTTCCTTTTTATCATTTTATTGTCACCACAAACTACCCAATCTTTAACTTTTCCCATTTCCTATGAAAGATTATTGACCTGAAATACTAACCCTTTTTCTCTCACTAGCCAATTAACCTACAAACCTTTGGAATGTGGGTAGGAAACCGGAGCACCCAGAGAAAACCCACTCGGTCTCAGGGAAGACAGAAACTCGGCACAGACAGCATCTGTGGTCAGGACTGAATCTGGGTCTCTGGCCCTGTGAGGCAGCAGCACTACCACTGCACCACTGTGCTGCCCTTAGTCAGTGGGAAGCTTTGTTGCTTCAACTGAATTCAAATTCTTTGCAGATGCTTCTTTGTGGAATGGCTCCTATGCATAAAAATAACAATAGTAGCATTTAAAAGGCTTTTAGTTCAGCACATGGATATGCAGGGAATGGAGGGATATGGATCACACGCAGGTAGAGGAGAGTGGTTTAACTTGGCATCATGTTTGGTATGAACATTGTGGGCTGAAGGTCCTATACCTGTGCTGTGCTATGTTCTATGTTCGATGCTGTGTGTTCTTAAACCAATTAAATTCCATTGGCTTGAAGAAAAGGATGTCCGACTATAATTTACAGGAGCACCTTATTCTTTGGAGCTCGATTGTGAAAATTAAATGAAAATTAAAAACATGTTGCCTTCATAAATGATTTATTGTACCAAAAATATTGAAATGTCCAATGAAGATGTAAGCCATTCCAAACGCTAGTTCTTGGCTGCAAATCAAATCTTGCTGGCCCAGTTCCCTCACTTCCTTCCACTCCAGTCCTGTCCCATCCCCGCACCACATTTATCTTGTTCGGATGAAGTGGGCCAAGTTTTATTCTCCACATTCAACAGTCCAGGAATGGACAACTAGTCCTCTAGCAGAGCAGTTAGGAGGCACCTTCTCCTAAATGTCAGTGTTTGATATCTCACAAAGCAGATGCCAGCCTAGCCAGGTGTAACAACTGCAGTTTATTTTATATTCGATTTTATATGTTTCTGATTGTCGGGGCATTCGTAATTATTTAAAACAAATGAAATATTATGTGAATAACTGAAAATAATTAAGAACTGTTACTTTAAAAAATGAACTAAGTTAACTACAGACCACTCAAAATTCTTATAAATGAAACTTCTACAGGTGCATCATAGAAAGCATACAATTGGGTTGCATCACATCTTGGTATGGGAACAGCTCTGCCCAAGACCACAAGAAATTGCAGAATATTGTGGATGTAGCCAGGTCCATCACAAAGACCAGACCTCCCATCATTGACTCCATCGACACTTCACACTGACTCGGAAAAGTAGCCAATACAATCAAAGTCTTGTTCCACCCCCGTCATTTGCATGCGATCCGTTTGGAAACCTTTCACTGTACCTCGGTACAAGTGACAACAATAAATATAAACCTAATTAAATATATGTACGTTAAACAATATCATAATGAAAACAAAAGGAGCCTCTTGTCCAGAGCTGTGAAATCTGGTGCAGGATCCAAGGCACAAATTCCCAAGATACAGTTCTACCTTCAGAATCTGCATGTTCTTGGTTTGTTAATACATTTGACAAAGTTTGGGGTTTATTGCAGCTTTTGCGGCTGAATGCAAGCTGTTCCACTGAGTTCTGAAACATCAACATCAAAATTGCAGGTTTGAACCTTGAAGATCTTCAAGGTTATTTTATGTGAATTGTTGAAAATAAATGTGTGAATCATGACATTGACCTTTAAAGAAACAAGTTTGTTGCTGCTAACCCAACTGACCCTGGCCTGGACCTGGAGCTGAACAGAATAAGAATGTAGTGACTCCAACCACTGGACCAAGCCTATCGTTCCAATAAACCGTGTGTTTCGCCAGATCGCTAATGCGAAAAAATATATATCAGAAGCAAGGAAGTAAGAAAAATACCCTGTTCACTGATCTTGTTTATTTTCTATCAGAGCGCTTGTCAGAACGAACCTTCATGCTTTTAAATGTTGGTCATACATCACATGCTGGGTGAGTAATGGAAGATGTGTACAGTTTGCTCTGCATCTTCCTATCATTCTGTTTTCAAGTCAACTAATAAGAAATCAACAAGGAGCGCTTCTTAAAGATTCATGTACCTGCTGCATTAAATCAAATGGAAAATTGAAATGTCAAGCGCAATTTATAATCACACCTGAGGAGAATATATTAACATCTTATGTTAGTCAATATGTTAAGGCCCTTGCTTCTGCTCACTATGCTAGGGTGCCAGGATTATGTACTATATACTGAGATGCTACATTACTGCATGGAATAAAATGAAAATATGCTGCAGTTCAAACAGCAGCTGTGCTGAAGGAAACAGACGAAGAGTCATCAACCTGAAACATTAACTGTTTCCCTCTCCATTGATGCTGCCAGGTATCCCTGAAATTTCTATTTTATTACATAATTCTCTATTCTGGTTTTTGCTTTTCAATGTACTGCAACATACTGTTTACCTGTTAGCTTTAGTTGCATAACTTAAGTCAGCTGTGTGACCTTCATTTCCCCCCTCCCCCACCCCCCTCATCCCCTCCCCACCTAGGGTACTTTTTGTGTTTCTGTGGTTTTTAACTATTTTGATGGCTATAATTCTTCATGTGAGCATGGAGAGCCAGCATTTATTGTGTGTCCAAACTTGCCCTGTATAACAGTTTCACACACTGGCCCAATTTGCAGTCATTCATCGATCAGAGTGATGTGGAGTCTGGAAGAACCGTAATGGGTGACAGAGACACAATGCTGAAATTTTGGGGGATTACACAAAGTGCTGGAGGAATTAAACGAGGCAGGTAGCATCTGTGGAGGGAATGGACAGGTGACGTTTTGGGTCAGGACCCTTCTGGTTCTCCTGTTATAGACAACAGGGTTCCTTCTCTAATTAACAGCAATGACTCTGTGTATTTAATGACTTCATAGCTTCATGGTAACATTTACTGATAATTATCTGAATTCAAATACAGGCTCACCACAGATTTGTTGGCAAATCTGGGTCTTCAGAGAACTGGGTCTGCGCATCCCTTTTCAATTGGATCCTCGACTTCCTCATCCACAGATCCACAGTCTGTTTGAATTGGCAGAAACACTTCATCCTCAGTAACAATCAGTATAGGAGCACCTCAAAGCTGCATGCTCAGCCCCCTGCTTTACTCACTCTATGCCCATGACTGTGTGGCCGGACATAGTGCGAACTCCATCATCAAGTTTGCTGACGACACCACTGTTGTTGGACGAATTACAGACGGTGATGAGTCAGAGTATAGAAGTGAGATCGACCGATTGACCACATGGTGCCAGCACAACAACCTGGCTCTCAACATCAGCAAAACCAAGGAATTGATTGTGGACTTTGGAAGGGGAAGGATGGGGACCCATAATCATGTTTATATCAAGGGGACGATGGTGGAGAGGGTCAAAAACTTCAAATTCCTGGGCGTGCATATTTCCGAAGATCTTTCCTGGACCCAGCACGCTGATGCAATTATAAAGACACATCAGCGCATTTACTTCCTGAGAAGACTATGGAGATTTGGTCTGTCAAAGAGGATTCTCTTGAACTTCTACAGGTGCACAGTAGAGAGCGTACTGACCGGTTGCATCGTGGCCTGGTTCGGCAACTTGAACGCCAAGGAGCGGAAAAGACTGCAAAAAGTTGTGAACACTGCCCAGTCTATCACTGGCTCTGGCCTCCCCACCATCGAAGGGATCTATCGAAGGCTCTGCCTCAAAAAGGCAGCCAACATCACCAAAGACCCACACCATCCTGGCCACACACTCATTTCACCACTGCCATCGGGAAGAAGGAACAGGAGCCTGAAAACTGTAACGTCCAGGTTCAGGAACAGCTTCTTCCCTACAGCAATCAGGCTATTAAACACGACAACAAATAAGCTCTAAACTACAACAGACTATTATTATTATTATTGCACTATATTTGTTTATTTATTGAGTATGTGTGCATGTGTATATATACACACTGAACTTTTTTTTTCCCCCATTATGCACTATGTTAACATATTCTGTTGTGCTGTGGCAAGCAAGAATTTCATTGTTCTATCTGGGACATATGACAAAAAAACACTAATGACTTGACTCGATTCTTGATCCTTGGTCCCAGAGCCTTGCCGGATTATCTTTTTTGCCACACCAACGGAGGTCATGTAATAATAACATGATAATACAAGAAAAGGTACACCAGCATCGGCAGTTCCTTGTTTCTCTGTTTGATTTGGAGCCTGGTTATTGTCCCAAACCTGACTGACTACATGTCGGAAACAACTCTTTGGGCATGGAATTAAATTCTACTTTCCGGGAGACTCTTCAAGCTCTGCCTGAACTGATGATTAATCACAGCTTCTTGCTTTACGGCAGCATTCAGCACTCAGGCTCCTCCCACCCATTCCAGGCAATCCGTGGCCAGGGTTTACTGGCAAAATTCAAAGGTGTCCGACTGCCTCGATTTGATCTCAGTGCTCTCCAGCCTGTCCCCAGAGGCAGCGAGGAGCCAAGGATGCGGTGCCGGGCATTCCCAGGCAAAAATTAGGGAATATTAAGCAGAAGACACTCACCCATCCCCTCTTCCTAGCGGTATCCTCTAAGTTAAATAGTCAATGAAAGAATAAGCTGGAAATAAGCAGCATTTAATGTGGAGATCTGCCAGAGTAAAAAACATCCACAGTACGTTCTCATAATTTTGTCCAGATTAAAGGAAGTGCCAGACCATCAGTTACTGAAATATTACTGGTGGACCTGCACTTACATGTGGAATCTGACCATATGCTGTCTGTATCAGTATTCCAAGTTTGACCTACGAATTGCCTTGCACTTGGGGCTTCAGGCTTTGTTTTGGTTTTGCACTATTTACATTTTTTTTTAGGGCGGCACGGTGACTCAACGGTAGAGTTGCTGCCTATCAGCACAAGAGACACAGGTTTGATCCTGATTATGGGTGCTGTCTGTACGGAGTTCATATGTTCTCCCTGTGACCGCTTGGGTTTTCTCTGGGTGCTCCTGTTTCCTCGCACACTCCGAAGACAGAAAGCTTTGTAAGTTAATTAGCTTCAGTAAAAATAGTCTCCAGTGTGTAGCATAGTGCTAGCGTAAGGAGATTGCTGGTCGACAAGGTATCGGTGGGCCAAAGGGCTTGTTTCCATGCTGTATCTCTACACCAAACTAAACTAAACTAATGAATGTATTGAGCTTTGTTTTTTTGTTTATTAAGGTATCCATTGAGTACTATGTTTACAAACCAATTGTGCTGCTGCAAGTAAGAATTTCATTGTTCTGTCTCGGGACATCTATCTATGTACTATTAAAAGTCGCATCTTGTATGTGTGTGTGGTTCTGCATGTGACTTCAAGACTTCAAGACTTCAAGAGACTTCAAGACTTCAAGAGAATTTATTGTCATATGTCCCAGATAGTACAATGAAATTCTTGCTTCGCATCAGCACAACGGAATATAGTAACGGAATATAGGCACAAATACAGAACATATCATATTAGTGAGTCCATATACCATTATATAAATATATACGCACACATCAATAAATAAGCAGATAAAGTGCAAATAAACAGGTAATGGTCTATTAGTGTTCAGAGATTAGTTTTAGTTGAGTTTAATAGCCTGATGGCTGTGGGGAAGGAGCTATTTCTGAACCTGGACGTTGCAGTCTTCAGGCTCCTGTACCTTCTACTTGAAGGTAACAGGGAGATGAGTGTGTGGCCAGGATGGTGTGAGTCCTTGATGATGCTGCCAGCCTTTATGAAGCAGTGACTGCGATAGATCCCCTCGATGGTAGGGAGGTCAGAGCCGATGATGGACTGGGCAGTGTTTACTACTTTTTGTAGACTTTTCCGCTCCAGGGCGCTCAAGTTGCCAAACCAAGCCACGATGCAACCGGTCAGCATGCTCTCTACTGTGCACCTGCAGAAGTTAGAAAGAGTCCTCCTTGACATACCGACTCTCCGTAATCCTCTAAGGAAGTAGAGGCGCTGATGTGCTTTCTTAATAATTGCATCAATGTTCTCGGACCAGGAGAGATCTTCAGAAATATGCACGCCCAGGAATTTGAAGCTCTTGACCCTCTCCACCATCGACCCATTGATATAAACGGGACTGTGGGTCCCCATCCTACCCCTTCCAAAGACCACAATCAGTTCCTTGGTTTTGCTGGTGTTGAGGGCCAGGTTACTGTGCTAGCACCATTTGGTCAGTCAGTCGATCTCACCTCTATACTCTGACTCGTCCTCATCAGTGATACGTCCAACAACGGTGGTGTCGTCAGCGAACTTGATGATGGAGTTCTCCCCGATGACCGGCGACGCAGTCATGAGTATAGAGCGAGTACAGCAGGGGGCTGAGCACGCAGCCTTGAGGTGCTCCCGTGCTGATTGTTATCGAGGCTGACACATTTCGCCACAGACTTGGCGCGCAAAGGTTTAAACAGAGCGCTGTCAGCTTTGCGCGTGGGGCTTTAAACAAAGCACTGTCAGCTGCCGCGATATGGTTTTAAATATAGCGCTACCAGCCACAGTGCTATGAGCTTTAAACATAGTGCTATGGGTCACAGAATGTTCGGGCAAAATTCTCGTATAACGTCTTGTTGGCTGTACGTCTTAATATTGCACCACATTTGCCTATTGAGTAATTTATACACAATGAAGTAAGAATACGGTAAAAATAAACGGTGACTGGAATTTGTATTAAGGTAGACTTGTCTCCTCATTACACCTTATGGATCGCAGGTTAATTTGAAATTCATGCATAGGCTAAAAGATTTAATGGAGTAAACATGATTTAACAAGGATTCAATATACCCTTAGCTTCAGTTAAATGTATTTATTTACAATGACTGCGCATACATGTATTGACTGAAAATGGGACAAGAATTGAGATGAATTCATCTGTGTGGGTCAAAAAGGACAGTGTTGCTGTCGTCCTTGATAGAGCTGGCTTTCTGCTGACTTTGCGGAAAAAAATAGCCCATTCCATGCCATCCATTTTCACTATTTCCTGAACAATTGATTTATTCCACATTATTAATGAACTTTGCAGCAGTTCCACTTGTCAGGCCTACTCTGCAAGGGTCAATAATGAGGGGAAACCTGATGTTAGTGGATCCAACTAAGTGATTCTGTCAAGCTAGCGATTCAATATATCAGGACAAATGTCAGCCACTTCCAATATGTTAATTCCTGTTACCATTTGCATAAACTGCAGTCAATGAAGTACAAATTGCTCTTTGAAGAACAAAGGATGTTATATGATGACGAACAGTCATATTCTATCCATCTTGTTGTTTAAAACTTACATGGCCTAATATCTGCCTTCTCTTTTCCCCTCCTACTAAACTAGCAAGAATGCAAAATCCAATGAGAACACATTTTTTTCATAACATCAGCTAAAAGTGCATTTGAACAAGTGGTCCTAGGAGTGAAGTGAATGGTATTGGTATCCAGACCAGTGTCTTTTTTTTGAGGATCAGCATCTGCAGACCCTTGTATCCATATTTGTATGTGTGGTTGGGTTTAGCTTTGTTTAGTTTATTGTCACATGTACCGAGGTACAATGAAAAGCATTTGTCTGCGTGCTAGACGTCGAAACTTCAATGATATATGAATCTGTTGCAGATGTTTTGTGAAGAAAATCATAGCTTGTTTATCAAATCAATGTTAATTTTTGTTTGATATCAAATGTTTCTGGAACAGATTCTATGCCTTCGGCCCACTAGGTCCACGCCGACCAGCGATCACCCCTCACATCAGCACTATCCTACACACTAGGGACAATTTATAATTTACAGAAGCCATTTAACCGACAAATCTGCATGTCCTCAGAGTGCGAGAGGAAACTAGAGCACCCGGAGAAAACCCAATTGGTCACGGGGAAAACGTACAAACTGCATACATTCAGCACCCGTAGTCAGGATTGAACCCGGGTCTCTGGTGCTGTAAGGAAGCATCTCTACTGCTGTGCCACCATGCCACCCTGACTGCAGATGTAATGATAAACGCAAACATAAACAAAACATGCAGAGATACTGCCTGACCCACTGAGCTACTCCAGTACTTTGTGTCTATCTGTGGAGAGGATGCTGCCTCAGGGTTCCTCCAGCATTTTGTTTTTTCCACAAGAATCTAGCACATGCAGTTTCTTGTGTCTCAATCAGATTGCAAAGGCAATTACACGTATCTCATATCTCAACTTCTAGTCTTTTGTCTATGTATAGAGAAAAACTTTTAGACTTTTGTCTACGTATAGACCACATGTCTGGAGGCATATGGTCCATATTTGAGAGGATAATCTGGCCATTTTGAAGAATTTAAATTGCACAAAGTGCTGGAGTAACTCAGCGGGTCAGGCAACATCTCCGGAGAACATAGACAGGCCACCTTTTGGGTTGGCACTCTTCTTCAGCATGAGAGCCTCATCAGGGCCAGTAACATCAGTGGCACAGACTGGAGTTTGGGATCATCACAGGCTGTAGCATCTCTGTGATCCTTTTTGCCTTGGCGATGAACATGATCGTCAAGTCTGCTGAGCCAGAGTGCATGGGCCCTCGGACCAAGTCAGGAATGTGCCAACCACCAATCAGAGCCTTCATGGATGACCTGACTGTCACCACTGAGTCAGTGCCAGGATGCAGGTGGATCCTGCAGGGGTTGGAGAAATTGATTGGATGGGCAAGGATGAGATTTATGCCAGGAAAATCAAGGTCACTGGTGCTGAAGAAGGGCACAGTCAGGGACAGTTTCCGCTCAGCATTGAACCAACGACAATTGGATCAACCAGGTTCTGCTTCGGCCAACAATAACCTCGTCCTCAACTCCCAGAAGACGAAGGAAATCATTGTTGACTTTAGGAAGAACAGAGGGGGCAGACACACCCCCATCCATATAAACGGGACTGAGGTGGAGCGGGTCTCCAACTACAAATTCCTCGGGGTACACATCTCGGAGGATCTGTCCTGGTCCCTCAACACCTCAAAGCTGATCAAAAAGGCGCAGCAGCGCCTTTACTTTCTGAGGAGGCTCAAAAAAGCCCACCTGTCCCCCCAGATCCTGACCAACTTATACCACTGTAGCATCGAAAGCATCCTGACCACCTGCTTTACGGTATGGTACAGCAGTTGCACCATGGCAGATAGGAAGGCACTACAACGGGTGGTGAAAACCGCCCAGTACATCATCGGTGCCCCGCTCCCTGCCATGGATGCCCTTCACCGAAAACGGTGTCTGAAACGGGCCGGGAAGATCATCAAGGACCCCTCACACCCAACCATGGACTGTTTGCCCTCCTACCATCAGGGAGGCGGTACAGGAGCCTCAGGTCCCGCACTAGTAGGATGAGGAACAGCTTCTACAATAACACCATCACACTGCTGAACTCGGAGTCCCGCCGATAGATTTCTCCAGTCTCTTCGTCCACATTGTCTGTAGTCTGTATTTATTTTTCTATATTGCTATCACTACGAACTGACGCTAAACTACATTTCATTGTACCTATACTTCTATTTGTGCCATGACATTAAAGTTGAATTGAATTGATTGAATTGAATTGAAGGGACACCAATCCCAACTGTCTCCGAAAGGCCAGTGAAGAGTCCTGGCAAGGTGTTTAACAGCAGCCTGAAGGATACAGCATCTGTCCAGGCAACTTGTCAGGAGCTGGAGAGAAGGTTGAGAGCAGTGGACCGGTTCAGGCTTCCCGGCAAGTTCAGGCATTGATTTACCAACATAGTATCCCGCCAAGGATACTCTGGCCACTGCTTGTCTACGAAATCCCAATCTCCATCATAGAGAGATTGGAGAGGAAAGTCCGAGATACAGCTGAAATTCCCACAGCACATTGCCACAACAAACCTGAGGCCAGACATCCTCCTGGTCTCAGAGGCGACCAAAAACATCATCTTGTTTGAACTGACAGTGCCGTGGGAGGACCGTCTGGAGGAGGCCCACGAGAGGAAGATGACCAAGTACGAAGAACTGGTCATAGACTGCCGCAAGCAGGGCTGGAAGGCAAGGTGTATGCCCATCAAGGTTGGCTGCAGAGGTTTTGCAAGGCAATTGCTCTACAAAACCTTGAGTGCACTGGGCATCAACGGAATGGAGAGGAGAAGAGCCATCAAGAACACCACAGAGGCAGTGAAGAAGGCCTCGAGATGGCTCTGGATCAGGAGAGGAGGTCCATGGGGAGGAGCGAATGCCACCTGAACATAAGTCGTGGTCTGATCAACCATGGCTGGGTCACCTGGGTGAGGGTGTCTGATGTTGAAATACCCAAAACAACCAATGACCCCAGGTTACATCACTGATGATGTGTTCAGGGGCATCAATAGATGTATTTTTTATCAAAACCTTCAAACTGGTTGTGGGATGGTCGGACTTAGGCCAGAGATGAAAATAAGGAACTAAGGGGAGAAGAGGGAAGTTAGAAGAAGGAATATAGGTAGAGTTAGAAGAAGGAATATAGGTGGAAATGAATGTGGGGGGAATGGGTAAGGGAGAAATGGGTGTGCATTCAGATGGGATACAGGGAAAAGAAGGGGAGAGAGGAGAGGGAGTGTACATAGGTTAATTACCTAAAATTGGAGAATTCATTGTTCATACCATTGAGTTGCAAGCTACCCGATTGGAATATGAGGCATTGTTCCTCCAGTTTGCATGTGGTCTCTCTCTGCCAATGGAGGAGGCCCATGATAGAAAGGTCAGTGTAGGAATGGGAAGAAAGGTCAGCGTAGGAATGGGAAGGGGAGTTAAAATAGTTAGCAAAAGAGAGATCCAGCAGGCCTTGGTGGACCAAATGCAAATGTTCGGCAAAATGGTTACCTTGTCCACGCTTGGTCTCGCTGATGTAAAGGAGGTCACATTTGGAGCATCAAATAAAATAGCCTCTGTCTCACTACAAAGGACTGCTGGGGTCCCTGGATGGATGTGAGGGAGGAGGTGTAGGGACTGCTGTTACATCTCTTGCAGATGCAGGGAAAGTACCTGGGGAGCGATGGTTTGGGTGGGAAAGGATAAATGAACCAAGGTGTTGCAGATGGAGTGGTCTCTGTGGAAAGTGAAAGGGGTGGGGATGGGAAGATGGGGATTAGGGGATCTTTATCCTTGAGTGAGAGCAAAACGACAGGACACAGGAGAGGGATCCACCTATGACAGCGGGGGGGGGGGGGGGGGGGCACGCTTACTAAAGAAAGAGGACGTCTCAGAATGGAAAGTCTCTTCTTGGGAGTGGATGTCGCGGAGATGGAGAAATTGAGAGGCGGGAATGGCATTTTTACAAGAGCCAAATGGGAGGAAGGTAGAAGATATAGGTTGCATATGTCAGCAAAAAAAATGGTACAGTTGGTATTTCCTGTTGATATGTTTAAAAAATAGATCTGGGGCTAAGCATTGCTTTCATATTTATCAAGAGGCACAGAGTCGCAGCTGCCTTACTGTGTCAGAGACCCTGACTTAGGGTACTCACTGTACATAGTATGTATGTTCTCTCTGCAACCTAGTGAATTTCCTCTAGGTGCTTTGGTTCCCTTGCACATTCCAAAGACATGCAGGTTTGTAGGTAAATTGGCTTTTGTAACTTGCCCCTAGTGTGTAGGAAGAGAAACTGGGATAGCACAGAACTAGTGTATGGATGATCACTGGTCGGCGTGGACCCGGTGGGCCGACAAGCCCTTTCCACGCGGTATCTCTGGACTAAACTAAAATAAGCTATAGACATAGTTCCTATTCCTGTTCTTATTTTTATAATTTTGTGCTTTTCCTACTGTTGAATTTGGGCCAATGGTTCTGAGGAACTCCAATGGGGTTATGTGTTGGATTGATTGAGTCAGTTTAGCTGGAATTCACGATTTTTTTTCAGAATGTAGCACTGAGGTTACCTAATGTAAAATAAAACAGAATGTAAGAATGAAGGGAAATTAAACCTGCATTAAAATTCTGGTCATCTCACCATCCATAGTATGTTAATTTACAATATACACAGCTATTTACAATATACATCAATGATTTGGATGAAGGGATTCAAAGTAACATTAGCAAATTTGCAGATGACACAAAGCTAGGTGGCAGTGTGAACTGTGAGGAGGATGCTATGAGAATGCAGGGTGACTTGGGCAGGTTGGGGGAGTGGGCAGATGCATGGCAGATGAAGTTTAATGCGGATAAATGTGAGGTTATCTACTTTGGTAGCAAAAACAGGATGGCAGATTACTATCTAAATGGCGTCAAGTTGGGAAAAGGGGAAGTACAATGGGATCTGGGGGTCCTTTTACATCAGTCTATGAAAGTAAGCATGCAGGGACAGCAGGCAGTGAAGAAAGCAAATGGCATGTTGGCCTTTATAACAAGAGGAATCGAAAATAGGAGCAAAGAGGTCCTTCTACAGTTGTACAGAGCCCTAGTGAGACCACACCTGGATTATTGTGTGCAGTTTTGGTTTCCAAATTTGAGGAAGGACATTCTTGCTATTGAGGGAGTGCAGCGTAGGTTCACAAGGTTAATTCCCGGGATGGCGGGACTGTCATATGCTGAGAGAATGGAGCAGCTGGGCTTGTACACTCTGGAATTTAGAAGGATGAGAGGAGATCTCATTGAAACATATAAGATTGTTAAGGGCTTGGACACACTAGAGGCAGGAAACATATTCCCGATGGTGGGGGAGTCCAGAACCAGTGGCACAGTTTAAGAATAAGGAGTAAACCATTTAGAACGGAGACGAGGAAACACTTTTTCTCACAGAGTGGTGAGTCTGTGGAATTCTCTGCCTCAGAGGGCGGTGGAGGCAGGTTCTCTGGATGCTTTCAAGAGAGAACTAGATAAGGCACTTATAAATAGCGGAGTCAGGGGATATGGGGAGAAGGCAGGAACGGGTTACTGATTGGGGATGATCAGCGATGATCACATTGAATGGCGGTGCTTGCTCGAAGGGCCATATGGCCTACTCCTGCACCTATTTTTTATTGTCAATCATTAAATTGGAGACAATTTCTAACTGCCGGGAAGGATCTACTGAGGATTGACAGTTCTGTCAATTTTTGTCCATGTTTCTGTTATTTTCCTTCTGACTTCTTCATCATCTCTCTGCGCCTGAAAGAAGTAGGGAGCGGTTGTTTTCACCCTGAAGTTAACAAAAGAAAAATAAAGTATTAAAAATCTGGAAGTACCAGCCACATGCACTAACCAAAGCCTGCAATATAAAAATCCTGTCAAATAAGAAGAAAGGAAGGATAAATAGCTGTGAGCTTTTATTCTTGGAGCTCTCTTCAGGGTCACAGCAGATGCTGAAGGAAGCTTCTGGCCAACTCAGCCTAAAATGGATGAAAATTCCAGAGACTTTTCCTTTAAAACAATTACAATACATAAATCATGCCAAAGTTTCTCTCCAGGGAGACGACTTCAATGTATTACGGCATCAACATTGGCTCCTAGACTAGCATCTACAGGCCTGTCTTGTTAATCCAGAACTGTTAGGTCAAATCCCACTATGGAGACCAAGCAGTCAATTATTTGTTCAGTAAGTAAAGAGGCCCTTTAGCCCACTGCAAATCTGCTGACCAGCAAGCATCCATTTACACTAATTGTACATTAATTCCATATTACTTTCCCCACATTCCCTACAACTATCCCCTCTCCCCAGATTCTACCACTCACCAACATGGGAAAATGTACAGTGGCCAATTATCCTACCAGCTTATACATGATCGGGATGTGGTAGGAAGCTGGAGCAACTGAACTTGAGCTCCCATGAGAGCATATGCAAGCTCAACACAGCTAGGCCCAGAGAACGGAATGTAACCATGGTTGTTGAAGCAGAGAGGCAGTGGCTCTACTAGCTGCACCACTGTGCTCATCCCCAGGGATGTCTGGAATTAATGAAAGCTCTGATGTATTAAGAAGTGACTTAGACTTTCCAGACATGCCACTTTGAATATGCTGCGTGGATCTCTGCCAGTCCAAAATGATGAGATATTCAACATCTAGCACAACAATAGGGGCTTGCATATAATTTTAATCAAGTCTAAATTTTAGTAGTGTGGAAACATGTCCTTCAGCCCACCGAGTCCACGCCGACCAGCGATCCCCATACACTAGTTTATCCTACTGATGAGGGACAATTTACAGAGGTCAATTAACAAAAAAACCTGCATGTCTTTGGAAACTGGGAGGAAACCGGGGCACCCAGAGAAAACCCACGCTGTCACAGAGAGAACGTAATATCTCCGTACATACAGGAACTGTAGCCATGATTGAACACAGGTCTCTGGTGCTGTAAGGCAGCAACTCTACCACTGTGCCACTATACTGCCCATAATACAAAAATAGTTAGTAGCATCAATGCACAATTTAAAAAAAAATATTTAAAATCTCAAAATGTGATGTAATCTAAGAATTTAAACCCATGAAATCAAAAATGAAATCTAAAATTGCAAATTAGCTTTGATTTATTCTTATTTCTCAAAGTTATCCATCCTCATTCAAATGAACCGTCTTAACATACCTACACCAGGTTCAACGGGGAAACTTACAATGTGACTGGAGGAGAATTGAAACAGGTCCGTACTCTGCCGCAGGGCCCCTGTAAGAAGAAGGCTCTCATGTCAGAGAGCAGTTAAGAGTCAACGGGGGGGCTCAGTGACCAAGTTTGGACCTTCAGAGTTTGTGCAACATTTCCATACTTGTTGCACTTATATTCATAGAAACATAGCCTTTCATGCAACATGGAAACAGGCCCTTCGGCACAACGGGTCCATGCCGACTATGACAGACCATCTAAGCTAATCCCATTTGCCTGCATTGGACACTATCCTTCTAAAAATGTGCAACACAGGCTCCTATTAAATCTTTCCTCTCTCATCGTAAACATATGTCCTCTGGTTCTCTAGTTCTTGATTCTCTTGCTCTGGGACAAAGACTGTGCATTCACTATATCCATTCCCTTCATAATCTTCTTTCTCAAAAAGCCTTCTTTACTACTCTACCTATGTTATGCTGAGATATTCCAGCATTTGCTGGAAGTATAGGTCCATAGTTCCCTGAGGGTGGTGAGTTAGGTGTACAGTATGGTGAAAAATATTTGGCATATTTGCCTTCATTAGGAAGAGTACTGAGTACAGAAGTTGGGATGCCAAGATGTAGCTGTACAAGTCAGAGGCAAGATCCCCCTTGGAATACTGCATGCAGTTCTGTTTGTCCAGCTGCAGGAAATATGTCATTATATTGGAAAGGGTGCAGAAATATTCGCAAGGATGTTACCTGGGTTTGCAGGCTTATGTTACGGGAGGTTGAATAGGCTTGGACCTTTTTATTTGGAACATAGGAGGCTGAGGTGTGACATTGTTATGGTGTATAACACCTTAAAGTGAATGATCAACATCTTCTTCCCAGGTAGGAGGACTAAAACTAGAGGGCACAGGCTCAAAGGGCATTTGTTTCACTTGAAATTCAGCCCCTTGCAAGGGGTGACATTGAAACAGGAGATGTGGAGTCAGTATGTATAGAACTAAGAAATTGTAAGGGTAAAAAGACCCTAATGGGAGTTATCTGCAGGCCTCCAAACTATAGCCTGGATATTGGATGCAAGTTGAATCAAGAGTTAAAATTGGCATGTTGTAAAGGTAATGCTACGGTTGTTATGGGATATTTCAACATGCAGGTAGACTGGGAAAATAAGGTTGGTACTGGACCCCAAGAAATGGAGTTTGTGGAGTGCCTCTGTGATGGATTCTTAGAGCAGCTTGTACTGGAGCCAACTAGGGAGAAGGCAATTCTGGATTTAGTGTTGTGTAATGAACCGGATTTGATAAGGGAACTTGAGGTTAAGGAGCCATTAGGAGGTAGTGACCATAATATGGTCAAGTTTAATCTACAATTAGAGATGGGTAAATCGGAGGTGTCAGTGTTACAGTTGAACAAAGGGGACTCTGGAGCCATGAGGGAGGAGCTGGCCAAAGTTGACTGGAATGATACCCTAGCAGGGATGACAGTGGAACAACAATGGCAGGTATCTCTGGGAATAATACAGAAGGTGCAGGATCAGTTCATTCCAAAGAGGAAGAAAGATTCTAAGGGAACTTAGAACTGCAACTGTGGCTGACAAGGGACGTCAGGGACAGTATAAACATAAAAGAGAAGAATACAACGTAGCAAAGATGAGCGGGAAGGAAGAGGATTGGGTAATGCTTAAAGAGCAACTGAAGATAACTAAAAAGGCAATATGGGGAGAAAAGATGAGGTACGAAGGTAAGCTAGCCAAGAATATAAAGGAGGATAGTAAAAGCTTCTTTAGGTATGTGAAGAGGAAAAAAATAGTTAAGACCAAAGTTAAACCCTTGAAGACTGAAAATTTATTATGGGGAACAAGGAAATGGCAGATGAGTTGAACAGGTACTTTGGATCCGTCTTCACTAAGGAAGACACAAACAATCTTCCTGATGCACTAGTGGCCAGAGGATCTGGGGGTGACGGAGGAGCTGCAGGAAATCCACATTAGGCAGGAAATGATGTTGGGTAGACTGATGGGACTGAAGGCTGATAAATCCCCAGGCCTGATGGTCTGCATCCCAGGGTAATTAAGGAAGTGGCTCTAGAAATCGTGGACGCATTGGCGATCATTTTCCAATGCTCTATAGATTCAGGATCAGTTCCTATGGATTGGAGGGTAGCTAATGTTATCCCACTTTTTAAGAAAGGCGGGAGAGAGAAAACAGGGAATTATAGATCAGATAGCCTAACATCGGTGGTGAGGAAGATGCTGGAGTCAATCATAAAAGATGAAATAGCGGCACATTTGGATGGCAATAACAGGATTGGTCCGAGTCAGCATGGATTTACGAAGGGGAAATCATGCTTGACTAATCCTCTGGAGTTTTTTGAGGATGTAACTAGGAAAATGGATAAGGGAGAGCCAATGGATATTGTGTACCTGGACCAAGGTCCCACATAGGAGATAAGTGGGCAAAATTAGGGCACATGGTATTGGGGGTAGAGTGCCGACATGGATAGAAAATTGGTTGGCTGACAGGAAACAAAGAGTAGGGATTAACGGGTCCCTTTCAGCATGGCAGGCAATGACTAGTGGGGTACCGCAAGGCTCGGTGCTGGGACCGCAGCTATTTACAATATCCATTCATGATTTAGATGAAGGGATTCAAAGTAACATTAGCAAATTTGCAGATGACACAAAGCTGGCTGGCAGTGTGAACTGTGAGGAGGATGCTATGAGAATGCAGGGTAACTTGGACAGGTTGGGTGAGTGGGCAGGTGCATGGCAGATGCAGTTTTAATGTGGATAATTGTGAGGTTATCCACTTTGGTAGCAAAAACAGGAAGGCAGATTATTATCTAAATGGTGTCAAGTTGAGAAAAGGGGAAGTAGAACGGGATCTGGGGGTCCTTGTTCATCGGATCAATGAAAGTTAGCATGCAGGTACAGCAGGCAGTGAAGAATGAAATGGCATGTTGGCCTTCATAACACGAGGAGTTGAGTATAGGAGCAAAGAGGTCCTTCTGCAGTTGTACAGGGCCCTAGTGAGACCACACCTGGAGTATTGTGTGCAATTTTGTTCCCTTAATTTGAAGAAGGACATTCTTGCTATTGAGGGAGTGCAGCATAAGTTTACAAGGTTAATTCCCGGGATGGCGGGATTGTCATATGCTGAGAGAATGGAGCGTCTGGGCTTGTATACTCTTGAGTTTAGAAGAATGAGAGGGGATCTTATTGAAACATATAAGATTATTAAGGGTTTGGACACGCTAGAGGCAGGAAACATGTTCCCGATGTTGGGGTAGTCCATAACCAGGGGCCACAATTTAAGAATAAAGGGAAGCCATTTAGAACGGAGATGAGGAAACACATTTCCACACATAGAGTTGTGAGTCTGTTGAATTCTCTGCCTCAGAGGGTGGTGGAGGCCAGTTCTCTGGATACTTTCAAGAGAGAGCTCGATAGGGCTCTTAAAGTTAGTGGTCAGGGGATATGGAGAGAAGGCAGGAATGGGGTACTGATTGTGGATGATCAGCCATGATGACATTGAATGGCGGTACTGGCTCGAAGGGCCGAATGGCCTACTCCTGCACCTATTGTCTATAGTCTGAATGAGTTGAGAGAGGGAGCAAATAAAATTGTAACTTTTATAAGGAATGTGGACAGATATGGATACGAAGAACTTGGAGAGCTATGGGTCAATGCAGGCAAATAGAACTACCATAGTTGGCCATCTTGGTTGGCATGGACAAGGTGGGCCAGAGGGACTGGTTCTACTGAAAATCTCTATGGCTCTATGATTTTATGAGTTCCAAAGTGAAGTGGGGCTATTACCAGCAACTACGGAACTACTAACTCAAGAATTTCTCCATTAATGCTTGCCTTCCCAAATTTCCACAGACTACAGCTTTTCCAAAGCCTTCTGGCCATTTGCCTAGCTAAGCTTCATTGACCAGCAATGCCCCAGTGAATTAAATTTAAGATCACTTCACTTACTGTTACATTCTTCCATGAGCTTTGCTCCATTGGTTCTCATTAATCACTTTCAATTCTTGCCCCCGTTCTACATTCCTTACCTATTAATGCATCTCAAAATTTGGGCGGATGAAGTTGCAATGCCTGACTCACACTTTGGAGTCACCTCTACATTAATGTTAATGGATGAAGTGGTACAGAAAAGTTCAAAGCTATTCCTTATTTTATAAATAAATCTTTGGACAAGGAGCCAGGTTAATTGAACTGGGAAATATTTCAAGGCTGCAGCTTAAGGATGATTTTCATAGGGTTCAAATGATTTCCAGCACTACTTTAATATTAGATCACTTGGCAAATGTGGATCCTGTCCACTTTCAATTGAAACGTTCCTCTCTCCTATGCTGAGTGGGAGTATTTCTGGATGAATAATTAATGGATGTTGCAAGCAAGTGGTGTGAACTTGCTCATTCACTATTCCAGATAACACTGCCAGTGATTCATAGTGGGGTGTTTCTCATTGGCCATGCAGCGGGAACCATTTTGGTACTCTGTTACATTCCATTCAGAAAATGGCAAGATTCTTGTGATCCATTCTATTGCATTCATCCACAACCCATCATTCTGTAAGAACTTCATTCAATCACTTCCCAGTTCATAAGATCATAAGTGATAGGTGCAGAATTAGGCCACCCGGCCCATCAAATCTATGCCATTCAATCATGGCTGATCTATCTCTCCCTCCTAATCCCATTCTCCAGCCTTCTCCCCATAACCTCTGACACCCGTACTAATCACAAATCTACTAATCAAGAAACTATAGTTCTAGCATTGCCCACTCTTTGTGCAAAGAACAACATTCCAAATTCTCCTAAAGTTTTCACTCACTCCCCACCTTAACTTCACAGGCTAATTTAGAGTGATATTACAGGTTAACTCCTTTCATACCATATGTAATCTTACACCCATTAATAAAATCACTTTGCAGATGCCTCTTCCCCACTATGAAAAGGTAGGCTCTCTGATCTTTCTAACTGTGACTAAGTCTAATTGTAAATGAGACCTGCACTCAGAAATTGGCCACATGACTCTTCTCTGCATTGTCACCAATGCTGGAAGCTTTCTTTTAGCAATCAGACCAGACAATATAGGGACGGTTTGGTGGTGCAGCAGTAGAGTTGCTGCTTTACAGTGCCAGAGACCTGGGTTCGATCCTGCCAATGGATTCAAGATTCAAGAGAGTTTATTGTCATGTGTCCCTGATAGGACAATGAAATTCTTGCTTTGCTTCAGCACAACAGAACATAGTAGGCATGAAAACAGAACAGATCAGTGTGTCCATATACCATTATATGGGTGCTGTCGGTATGGAGATGTACTGCCTGTGACCACGAGGGATTTCTTTGGGTGCTCCGGTTTCCACCCACACGACAAAGATGTACAGTTTTGTAGGTTAATTGGCTTCGGTAAAATTATAGTGTGCAGGACAGTGTTAGTGTATGGGTTAGTTAGCATGGACTCGGTGGGCTGAAGGGCCCGTTTCCATGCTGTATCTCTAAAGTTTAAAACTTAAAGTTTAAATATATCATGGTTTACCCTCATCATTGCATTGAATGGCTTGTCTACAACTTTTTCTGAATTACATTCCTTTTAAAAGTGAAACAATCATTAATTGATATTGCAACTATAGCACAGATTCTCTTAATATCAAATTATAATACCATAATCAAAACACAAAATGCTGGAGGAACTCAATGGATCAGGCAGCATCTGTAGAGGGAATGAACAGGCAATATTTGGGTTGGGATCTATCTTCAGACTGATAGGATTAGGTGGGAAAAACTAGAAATGGGTAAGATACCAGTAGATGCACATCGTAAGTTGGTGAGTATTTATTGTCTGGGTTATTTGCTATTTTCAGAGTTTTATATCGTCAACTATTGAGGATTTAGACCTCATTCTTTTTATTCTTGGGCAATTCTTTGGGATTGAGTACGAGTTACATTCTAGTTAGTTTAGTTTAGTAATTCAGAGAAATCGCGTGGAAACAGGCCCACGAAGTCCACGACGACTATTGATCACCCAGACACTAGTTTTATGAAATAGTAAGATTAAACGAGAACTTACCAGTTTGAAGTTTGATCTTTATTTTATGAGGAGTTACAATGCGCGATTACGTGAAGAAGCCCCGCCAGTCTGCATGCGCGTCAACCTTCAAAGCAGCGGTGTCACAGACAACAGTAGTCTAAGTAACATAGTAAGACTTAGAGAAGACTAGAAGTACCAGTTGACCTTTGTGATATGAGCGTTGGGAGCGGTGGGAACGTAATCGCTCATCGTAACGCCTCATAAAATAAAGATCAAACTGGTAAGTTCTCATTTAATCTTACTATTTTACTTCGGAGTCATGTGAGTGATTCTGTGAAGATTTCAAAGCTCTGTGATTTCATGCCGTGAGATTGAGTCCATACAGCCACAACTGCCTTAATTGACAGATGAGGGAAACATTCATAATTAATAAATAATAATAATAGTAACTCCTCTCATCTGGGAGTAAACTTAACCACTGAACCTAAAATAGAGTTGGCAAATAACCTGGTCTGGCAATAGGTTATTATGAAAAGTTCAGAAAGTTCGTTCGTTCAACCATCCTGCAGCCGCTAGGATGTGGTCCAGCTGCACATACAAAAGCTTTGCTGCTGATGTTGTAGCAGCCCTGGTAGAGTGAGATTTGAAAATATCAGTATCTACTCCTGTACGAGCCAAAACCCGTTTTAACCACCTGGAGATGGTCTGAACCAATACCTCTTATAAAGTTTTTGTAATTACCAAACATTGCAAGATCCAAACCTCTAAGGCTCTTGGTGACCTTGACGTAGTGTTGTATATATGTGACAATACATAACTGAAAGGTACATGGGGTATGCCATGAAACTAGCTTGAGACCTCACGTCTGCTCTGCTTAACTAAACATTAAAATATAATATTATTTGCAGATGTAACCATCCTGTCCAGTCACAACATGTAGTGGCTGAACCTGTTGCGCTAACCAGCGCCATGAGGATAACTACATTATGAGAGCCGAGCCAAAGCTAAGGATGTAGCTGGAGCCCCATGGTGAAATAGTGCTAATACCATGTCAATATCCCATACTGCCCTGTGCTTGTCCTGGGAGAACTTGTGTGAAAGATATAATTTATAAACTCAGTATCAGAAGGTAAAACCCGACAGAGTGGGTCCCGTTCGCTGCAGCAAATGTGATGGGAAGACACCTTGGCACAGTTAAGGGTCCTATAACTTAATTTATTGTCAAAGACCCATTTTAAACAAACTCCAAGACGTCAGTTACCTGTACTGTATTAGATGTAACATTAGCATTCAAACAAAACGCTTCCCATCTCCTGAAGAGGAAATGTAATGCTTTTATTTTTGGGTGCTATCCCTGCACTCTACAGTGAGCACATACATGGATCAGTCTGACAATCAGAGCCGTAGAAGCAGTCTACTCAGAATCTATGTCAATAAATTGATTTTATCATGCAGAGGCTGGTTTCCCGTGCTGGACCAGCAAGTTTTACATTTAGAATAACTGTAAAAGGTTGTATTATTATTCCCAACAAAAACGGGAAGCATGGCTGCATAGGCCAGTCAGACAGAACGACAACCTAAAACGGGACCTTGCTGACTTTATTGCAAGACCCGACTGATGAGGCAAAATGGAGGGAGACAAAATAACTTCCTTCTCCTTGTAGCGAGAATGTATCTTTCACCCAAGTTATGCCACATATTTTGCATCCGGTAAATGAGCCTGGAAACAAACTTATCGATATTCGGTGTTCCATTGTGATGATATTCCAACACAAAATGAGATTAGGTAAATTATTACAGGATATTCTGACTTGATTGCACCTATGTGACAAACATATGCCACCACCATAGCGTATCAACTCAATTTTGAGCATGCAAATTATGCATAGTCACACAAAACCCTTTAACCTATAGAATGCACCTAGTGTCTATAGGTAGTTGATACCAATAACTTAATAATTGTTAACTCATGCCAACCTCCTCTGCCTCCGAACTAGAGATGGCATTCATAATTTTCCACCTTAGAGCCCCATCAGTTTATAATATAACTGAAATTTTACTAACCAGACTATTGCGGCAATGCTGAAAACTGTTGGTCCACCATTATGACTTCGGAAGCTTCAGCTGATAAGAGCATAAGGTCTGTCACAAAGACCTACATGGCACTTGAGAGATTACTACTTTGCACGATGTAAGCTTCCCCCACTTGCACAGCTGAAACACAGCTACTATATTGCAATTAGACTCGATGAATAGAAGGCTGCTTATCACAAGAAGATTGTTACAGGCTCATATTAATTCTAATCTCTTACCCCAGGGGGGAGTCACAGGCTAATTGATAGCTAAAGGTAAATCCCAATGATCAACAAGTCTAGTTGGTATCACCTTAATTTTTCTTAAATATAGTTTGAGGCTGAAACAGTTGATTTTACCAACATACCGCGTTAGAATATTCTCCATACAAGACATAACAAATGTTTTTGAGCTCTGACAAGTTCAACCAGTAAATAACCTAGGAACTGAAGTTAACCCATTTTGCAATGTTTTTTATCATTGCCCTATCCAGATAAATTTCAAATGTCTCTGGTGATGCCTGTAAATGGGAACATCCTATGGAAATCAGATGCAAAGTTTCCTATTTTCGGAAAAATTTATACTGCACATGCGAGTTAAACGACATTCTGCATTTTTCACAATGAACAGGCCATGCCAATTCTGTACCTGCTCTAGCAACAACTTTGGCCCGATTTCCGAGCTTGTCTTGAAAACCAATCCTGGCCATAATACTGAGCATGCCTCAAAAGACAACTCTGGCCATAAATCTGAGCCTGCCTCGAAAGACAATTCTGGCCGCAATTCCGTGCTTGGAACCCCAGTATTGTGCAGTTTTACATGGTTAGATGCCACAACCATTTGTGTAAGGCCACTAGGGCCCCTTCCATCCATACCAAGGGAATTCTACTTTCATACAACACATAAACTAAACACATGTTATCATTATAATTTTTACAAAAATCAAGTGTAAATATTACCAACTTGTAGATGGTCCCGTTGTTTTCGTGAGACCGACTTGGGCCTCGGCTTGAAGACCTCTGCCCAGCTTTCATGCTGCCACCAACTTCAGTGAACTGCTTACTGCCGGTGGAGGCGTGTGGTGCTTTGTCGCCACAACAATGATGCTTTGCTCGTCGTTGGTACCTTGATTGGTCCGACAGCTTTTGCTTCCACATTCAGGTTTTACTTGGTGAATAGGTCTTACCTGAAGAGAAGATTCGGTGGCTGGTCTTTAATGTCACCCCTGATAGCACTGCTCATTCCCGGCACTCATAGCATGAGGGGAACTCTGGCCCCTTCTGGGTATCCTGCCACCTTCGTTTGTGAGGCCTGTCTTGAATCCATACGCAAGTGCTCCAGTATGTTCCACGGACATATTTTAGAATTTGAAGTCAGTTACCCACTGACACTCGCACTCCCATCCACAGAGAGGGAGATTCGTAGGCAGCCCTGAACAGGTGCTGCCACAGGCCCCTGCCTCGTGGTATGCTCATCAGTTATACCTCCGATCTTGGAGTCAGAACAAAACTGACTCCGTGTGCTCACCTCCTCCAAGAGGGAGACATCATGCAGCCCTTCTACAGGTGCTGCTGCCACGAGTCCCCAAGCAGACCCGCGGATATAAAGCTCCTCTTGCTGGAACATATCGTGATGGAGCATCCTCTGCATCAGGAGCTCTTCCCAGACAGCCCTTCAACAGGCACTGCTGCCACAGGCCCCTGAGGAGACCCGCGGATATAAAGCTCTTCTTGCTGGAGCATCTTTTTTGGACAGCCCTGAAACAGGCACTGCTGCCACGAACTCCCATGGAGACCCGGGCTGATAGCTCCCTCCTTTGGAGCGTATCGTTGTGGAGCCACCTCTCCATGAGGTGCTCCATGTGGGCCAAACGTTCGAAGACACTACCCATTGAAGGAGGGGAACCCTCCTGGCCTGACTCCCCGAGTCCATAGGCCTGACCGACGTTGTTGGATTTACCTTTTCCCCATAGGCACACCATCGGTCTGGGACCCGCTGACCGCACTGTCAGCTACTCTGGTGGCGACACTGCCCTGGATTTATCTCCTCCACGGGAACCACAGCGGTCTGGAAGCTGTTGACACACTGTCAGCGACTCTGGTGGCGATACCGCTGCTGGATTCACCCCCTCCAAGGGAACCACAGCGGTCACTGCGGTAGCGAACCCTGACGGCCGCCGGTTACCCGTGCTTCCACGGTGCTGACCGGAGTATCAATTCCCCACGGCCCATAATCGGTTTCCTGCGGCCTGTCCGGACTTCGCCCGACATATCAAGCTGGAAAAACTCTTATAAAGAGATTCCTGCAAGAAAAACACAACCTGGTAAAAATAATATAAAACTTACCTGCAGGTTTAAACTTACCGCTGGCAGGAGCGATGCGCCTGCCAGTCCAGTGCGTCGCCATGCGAACGACGCGCATGCAGACTGGCGGGGCTTCTTCACAGAATCACTCACGTGACTCCGAAGTAAAATCCCACTTTTGCATCCTGCACACTAGCGGCAATTTACAGAAGCCGATTCACCTACAAAACTGCACGCCTTTGAAATGTGTGTGGAAACGGGAGCACCCGAGAAAACCCGTGCAGTCACAGGAAGAACATATAAACTTGGCACAGATCGCACCTAGGTCTTTGGCGCTGTGAGACAGCAACTCTACCACTGCATTTCTGTGAGTTCAGAGGTGACAGACTCAAGTAATAATTTAATCATTCTGTGTCGGTACATATGTCAAGTAACCACTCTTGACTGATGCAGTTGATGCTGACCTTGAGGGAGGTGACTTGTGTCGATGCGAGTGCTCCCACTGTTTGGAGTTGGCCTACACGTGTTCTCTGAAGAGAGACTTCAAGTGCCCAGTGCTTTATTGAGTGCTTCTCTACCAGTTTGAGCGCTCTTCCCATGAATTGTCGAGGACGTTACAATTTTTGAAGAGAGCTTTGAGGACGTCCTTGGAGAAATTAGATTCCACAACCCTTTAGCTGGCAAGGAATACTTCAGCCAGCTACTTCCGTTGTCCATCTAATGCAAAGGCACATTTATGTCTCATGGCAAGCCATTAGCAGATATAAATGAAAACTGCAGACACAGCATTGTTGGTTTAATATGAAAGAAGAGACAAGGAAAAATGATTAAAGGGCCTGTCCTACCAGCATCCGACTCCAAACGATGAGCGCGATCAAACTAGAAGCGGGGGCCGCGCGGAGGTTGGGTGATCCCCTGTAGAGGGCCGTTCCCACCAGCATGCGCCTGCATGCGGCAAGCGCAACCAAACCGGCAGCGAGGGCCGCACGGAGGTCGGGTGAGTGGCGCAACGCGGCGCAAAGTGAGGCGAACTTGGAGCGAAGTCTTAAAGGTAAGTTCGCCAGGACAGAGAGTGGCACACAGAGAGGGGCACAGAGGCACACACACAGAGGGCCACAGAGCCACACACATAAAGGGTCACGAAGGCACCTACAGAGAGAGTCACGGAGGCACGACGTCGAGACGATGTGTTAATGCGTCGAGGTGACTGCGAGCCGACAAGCCGTTGTCGCGCGGAATTTTTGAACATAGTCAGTTTTTCGGAGCCCAGCGCGATGTCGGGACGAACTCCGCACAATTCCGCATGGCTCCGGCGATCGAAGTGGGACCGGCCTCGCGACGCCGGACGGCTCAAGCGACCACGTTAGGTTGCGCTCATCGCATAGAGTTGCATGCTGGTGGGACAGGCCCTTAACACTGTAAGCTCAGGCCAGGAACTCAAGGTTAGGTTGAAACACACCTTGTAAACAGCAAACTTCATGTTTTAATTAACTCTTGATTGTTTTTAAATGCTAACTACTTTGCTCCTTCAAAATTAACTGTTCAAAATTTCACACTGTGGCACACTAATGATCACCTTTTTGTTTGGTTAGCATGTGGATGCTAACAAGCCTTTGCCATCCATTCAATTCAGTCTTCCCTCGTTATTAAGGACCTCTTGATAATGGGTTTTGATTTTAGTGGATGGAGTGTCTCCACAGTAATCAGACAATTATGTCTCTTTAAGAACACGGGCTGCCAATTTATTTCACTTAAATAATTTTTGCCATTTATCTCCACTTAAGGACAATTTAATGAAAGGCTTAACATCCTGTTTTAAGTCTGCCTTCCTATTGATTACTCCAGAAGGTATTATTGCAACTTTTAAGAAACAATTTAGACAGGTACATGGATAGGACAGGTTTAGAGGGACATGGGCTAACTGCAGGCAGGTGGGACTAGTGTAGAGAGGACATGTTGCTCGGTGTGAGCAAGTTGAGCTGAAAGGCCTGTTTCCAAGATTTTTATCGTACCTCATAGTATTTGTGCATATAACAATAAACTCATCTTCATATGCCTTTGTTTTCCTTCCATATCTCTAAGTTATGCCAGTGGGTCAATTGCCCATTGTAAATTAACACAAAGTAGATACGTGGAAAAAAAGAATCAAGGGAGGGGTGATTGTTGCATGAAAGAGAGTAAATTTCTCATGTATAAAATAACGAAAGCGGGAATGGGACTGATGGGATTTCTGCTGGGAGTCAGTATGGACCGGATAAGTAATAAAAAGGTAAGCAGTGGCTTGGAACAGTTATTGAACTCAATCATCTGGTAAAATTGAATTAAAAATATTAAATTAATGACTTAGCAACTAATGTTGTTTTAAATCCTTGCTGGGCTCAGGGACTTCATTCCCGTATGATATCAATATCATACGGGAATTCAATGAAAAGCTTCAGCAGGTCTTTTTGAAAGGTATTTTCAGCCAGAGCAAATAATTGAATACTTTGGTTTTAAATGGGAGAAAAGATGGTGCCCTATTAATTGTAATGATCACAGACTTTCATCATAGAAACCTGCTGGATACATTTCTATGGCCGGTCTTATTTTAGAGAACGCAGTACCAAATCATCAATGATAATATCATTTATTAATTACAGTAAAATTGCCATGATCTTCCATTCAGCAACTTGAAAATCTCAATGGTTTGACATTCGGCTCATCAGATAATGTTTGATGCACTTCCTTCCCACTCACCTGGACACTATAACCTGAAGAAGGGTCCAACCTTTCTCCCCATCCTATTTCTCCAGAGATGCAACCTGATCCACTGAGATACTCCAGCACTTTGTGTCAATCTTTGGTATAAACCACCATTTGCAATTCTTTGTTTTTCCATTTTCCTGGCTATCCATGCTCCTTTAAATTATCAGGGTTCACGCAAAGATTTATTATTATACTTTATTATTATATTTATTATAATTTTGTGTAATATCTTACGACAACTGAATTTTGGGTGTATTCAGACATCAATACAAATAGTATCCAGTTATATGGATAATTTGTTGGTCTATCATCACCAAGGTCCTGAGCATATCGGGTTATCAAAGTTATATCGTACATGGTAATAACATCACGAAAAACCTCAAACTGGACCAAAGTAGTTCTGGAGAGAGGAAAATCTAGTACAAATTAATTTTGTAGGACACGTTGTATTTTTACTGCTTTAAATATCAACAATGGCAACAGTGGATGTTAAGCATAATAGGATCTTTATTTGGGAAAATAAATGGAGCCACATTTAGAATATTATGTTCCGTTCTGGGCACCATGTTATAGAAACATAGAAACATAGAAAATAGGTGCAGGAGTAGGCCATTCGGCCCATCGAGCCTGCACCGCCATTCAATATGATCATGGCTGATCATCCAACTCAGTATCTTGTGCCTGCCCTCTCTCCATACCCCCTGATCCCTTTAGCTGCAAGGGCCACATCTAACTCCCTCTTAAATATAGCCAATGAACTGGTTTCAACTACCTTTTGTGGCAGAGAATTCCAGAGATTCACCACTGGTTTTCCTCATCTCGGTCCTAAAGGAATTCCCTCTTATCCTTAGACTGTGACCACTTGTTCTGGACCTCCCCAACGTCGGGTACAATCTTCCTGCATCTAGACTGTCCAACCCCTTAAGAATTTTGTAAGTTTCTATAAGATCCCCCCTCAGCCTTCTAAATTCTAGCGCCATCGAGCCTGCACCGCCATTCAATATGATCATGGCTGATCATCCAACTCAGTATCCTGTGCCTGCCCTCTCTCCATACCCCCTGATCCCTTTAGCTGCAAGGGCCACATCTAACTCACTCTTAAATATAGCCAATGAACTGGTTTCAACTACCTTCTGTGGCAGAGAATTCCAGAGATTCACCACTGGTTTTCCTCATCTCGGTCCTAAAGGAATTCCCTCTTATCCTTAGACTGTGACCACTTGTTCTGGACCTCCCCAACATCGGGTACAATCTTCCTGCATCTAGCCTGTCCAACCCCTTAAGAATTTTGTAAGTTTCTATAAGATCCCCCCTCAGCCTTCTAAATTCTAGCGCGTACAAGCCGAGTCTATCCAGTCTTTCCTCATATGAAAGTCCTGACATCCCGGGAATCAGTCTGGTGAACCTTCTCTGTACCCCCTCTATGGCAAGAATGTCTTTCCTCAGATTTGGAGACCAAAACTATACACAATACTCCAGGTGTGGTCTCACCAAAACCCTTACAACTGCAGTAGAACCTCCCTGTTCCTTTACTCAAATCCTTTCGCTATGAATGCTAACATACCGTTTGCTTTCTTTACTGCCTGCTGCACCTGCATGCCTACTTTCAATGAATGGTGTACCATGACACTCAGGTCTCATTGCATCTCCTCTTTTCCTAATCTGCCACCATTCAGATAATAGTCGATCCTCCTGTTTTTGCCACCAAAGTGGATAACTTCACATTTATCCACATTATACTGCATCTGCCAAACATTTGCCCACTCACCCAGTCTATCCAAGTCACCTTGCAGCCTCCTAGCATCCTCCTCACACCTAACACTACCCCCCAGCTTAGTGTCATCCGCAAACTTGGAGATGTTGCATTCAATTCCCTCGTCCAAATCATTAATATATATTGTAAATAGCTGGGGTCCCAGCACTGAGCCTTGCGGTACCCCACTAGTCACTGCCTGCCATTCTGAAAAGGACCGTTTACTCCTATCCTTTGCTTCCTGTCTGCCAGCCAGTTCTCTATCCACATCAATACTGAACCCCCAATACTTTAAGTTTGTATACTAATCTCTTATGTGGGACCTTGTCGAAAGCCTTCTGAAAGTCTAGATATAACACATCCACTGGTTCTCCCTTATCCACTCTACTAGTTACATCCTCTAAAAATTCTATAAGATTCGTCAGACATGATTTACCTTTCGTAAATCCATGCTGACTTTGTCCAATGATTTCACCACTTTCCAAATGTGCTGCTATCCCATCTTTAATAACTGACTCTAGCAGTTTCCCCACTATCGATGTAAGACTAATTGGTCTGTAATTCCCCGTTTTCTCTCTCCCTCCTTTTTTAAAAAGTGGAGTTACATTAGCTATCCTCCAATTCTCAGGAACTACTCCAGAATCCAAAGAGTTTTGAAAAATTATCACTAATGCATCCACTATTTCTGTGGCTACTTCCTTGAGTACTCTGGGATGCAGACTATCTGGCCCTAGGGATTTATCGGCCTTTAATCCATTCAATTTACCCAACACTACTTCCCGGCTAACCTGGATTTCACTCAGTTCCTCCATCTTATTTGACCCCCGGTCCCCTGCTATTTCCGGCAGATTATGTATGTCTTCCTTAGTGAAGACAGAACCAAAGTAGTTATTCAATTGGTCTGCCATGTCCTTGTTCCCCATGATCAATTCACCTGTTTCTGACTGCAAGGGCCCTACATTTGTTTTAACTAATCTTTTTCTCTTCACATATCTATAAAAACTTTTGCAGTCAGTTTTTATGTTCCCTGCCAGTTCTCTTTCATAATCTATTTCCCCTTTCCCAATTAAGCCCTTTGTCCTCCTCTGCTGGACTCTGAATTTCTCCCAGTCCTCTGGTAGGCTGCTTTTTGGGCTAATTTGTATGCTTCATCTTTTGTTTTTATACTATCCCTGATTTCCCTTGTTATCCATGGATGCACTACCTTCCCTGATTTATTCTTTTGCCAAACTGGGATGAACAATTGTTGTAGTTCATCCATGCAGTCTTTAAATACCTTCCATTGCACATCCACTGTCAACCCTTTAAGAATCACTTGCCAGTCTATCTTGGCTAATTCACATCGCATACCTTCAAAGTTACCTTTGTTTAAGTTCAGAACCCTTGTTTCTGACTTAATTATGTCACTCTCCATCCTAATGAACAACTCAACCATATTATGGTCACTCTTGCCCAAGGGCTCACGCACAACAAGACGGCTAACTAACCCTTCCTCATTACCCAATACCCAGTCTAGAATAGCCTGCTCTCTCGTTAGTTCCTCTACATGTTGGTTAGAAAACTATCCCGCATACATTCCAAGAAATCCTCTTCCTCAGCACCCCTGCCCATTTGATTCACCCAATCTATATGTAGATTGAAGTCACCCATTATAACAGTTTTACCCTTGTTGCACGCATTCCTAATTTCCTGTTTGATGCCATCCCCAACTCCACTACTACTGTTAGATGGCCTGTACACAACTCCCACTAGCATTTTCTGCCCCTTAGAGTTTCGCAGCTCTACCCATATCGATTCCACATCCTCCAAGCTAATGTCCTTCCTTTCTATTGCATTAATCTCCTCTCTCACCTGCAACACTACCCACCTCCTTTTCCTTTCTGTCTATCCCTCCTGAATATTGAATATCCCTGGATGTTCAGCTCCCAGCCTTGGTCCCCCTGGAGCCATGTCTCCGTGATCCCAACTATAGCATAGTCATTAATAGCTATCTGCACATTCACCTCGTCCACCTTATTACGAATGCTCCTCGCATTGAAACACAAAGCCTTCAGTCTTGTTTTTACAACACTCTTACTCCTTATACAATTATGTTGACAAGTGGCCCCTTTTGATTTTTATCCTGGATTTGTCTGCCTGCCACTATTAATTTTCACCTGGCTACCGATTGCTTCTACCCTCATTTTATACCCCACTTTCTCTCTGCTCACACATTTAAGAAACCCACCACCTCTTATTTTCTGTTTATTATTTTTTTCTTCTATCCCCCCTATATGTTGGGTCTGAGTGCTTCCCTTCTCTGCCTCCTGCCTCAGACCCTTTCTCTATTTGAGTCCCTCCCCCAACCAGTAGTCCCCCCAGTAGCCTTTGCAAACGTCCCCGCAAGGATACTGGTCCCCCTCGGGTTCAAGTGCAACCCGTCCTTTTTATACAGGTCACTCCTTCCCCAAACGAGGTTCCAATAATTCAGAAACTTGAATCCCTGCCCTCTGCACCAGTCCTTTAGCCAGGCATTTATCCCCCACCTTGCTCCATTCCTACTCTCACTGTCGCGTGGCACAGGAAGTAATCCTGAGATAGTTATCTTTGCGGTCCTTTTCCTTAACTCTCTTCCTCACTCCCTAAATTCTCCTTTCAGGACCTCTTCTCTTTTTTTACCTATGTCATTGGTACCAATATGTACCATGACCTCAGGCTCCTCTCCCTCCCTTTTCAGGATATCTTGGACACGTTCAGACACATCCCGGACCCTGGCACCAGGGAGGCAAACTACCATCCGGGTCTCCGGACTGCGTCCACAAAATCGCCAATCTGACCCCCTAACTATAGAGTCCCCTATTACTAATGCCCTCCTTTGCTTTTCCTTACCCTTCTGAGCAACAGGGCCAGTCTCTGTACCGCAGGCCAGGTCGCTGTTGCTACCCCCAGGTAGCCTGTCCCCCCCAACAGCAGGGAGGATGTTGTTATTGGAAAGGGTCAGGGAAGATTTACGAGGATGTTGCCAGGACTTGAGGGTCTGAGCTACAGGGAGAGGTTGAGCAGGCTGGGACTCCATGCCCTGGAGCGCAGGAAGATGAGGGGTGATCTTATAGAGGTGTATAAAATCATGAGAGCAATAGATCAGGTAGACACACAGAGTCTCTAGCCCAGAATGGTGGGATCGCGAACTAGAGATAATTAGAAATAGTGTAGATGGGGCAAAGGGTCTGTTTCCACACTGTATGACTCTATGACTATGACTCTATAAGTATGTTTCAAAGAGGGAGAGGGAGGATCATGAAGTGGTCTCTCCTTGCAAGGGGATCACAGACATCATTATCTCCTCTGATCATCTTAACATGGCATTTTGCAGAGAATGTATTGGTTTAATTGAGTAATGCTTGCTTTATAGTTAAAGTCGATACCGTGCAGCAGCAGTGAAGTTTTCCTCAGCTTTTTTATCTGTGTTCCTGGGGAATAGAAAGGGCTTTGTTGACGAGGTCTGAGGTGACTAACCAGCTGCTGGTTGGTGTCCTTAGCTGATGAAATCACTCTGATAGATCTCCTAGCAGAGATTTAGTTGCACGTGGCAGAGGTCAGTGTATTGTGTATTCTATGTAGTCAATAATAAAGTCAGGACTTATGCTGACTGAATGGTAATGAGGGGTTGCAAGGACCTTGGAAAGTCATTTCCCTGTGGTCATTTGTTTGGTAATATTCTTTCAAACAAATATTAAAGTGCAAGCTAGACATTTCTAATGAGCCATGTAACCTGTACTGTTTGGAAGATTTACACCCACTATTATTAATTAAATGTGACAACAGATGATATTCAACAAATAAATTAAAATATAATAAACACCTTACTTCAGACATTAGCGTGAATGTGGAGAGTGCAAGAAAAACAAATTTTCCGTTTGGAGCTACAATTGTTTGAGTATTTGGAGAGCATTCTTCTCACTAAATATCAACAGCTTCTATTAAATGATTTCTGGTCACAGATTGCAGTCTTTACAGTGATCCTCTTGACATACAAAGCCCAATTGACTGGCTGTGACTAACAGTCCCAATGGGACTCCCCAGCATTTATGGTCATAGAGTCATAGAGCCATACAGAATGGAAAGCGGCCCTTCAGCCCTACTGAGTCCACGGCCACCGTCAAGCACTTATTTACAATGATGTGAGGGGCTACCGAGAGAACACAGAGGGACCCAGTGTGGGGAACAAAGAGGGATTATTGGGACTATATTGAACACTTTGTATACCTACTATATTCTTTTGTGCTGAAGCAAAGTAATAATTACATTGTCCTATCTGGAACACATGACAATAAACTCTCTGAATCTTGAATCTTGTAACTTTGTCGGCGCTCTATACGTGGCTACTCTTTGCATACCTTGTACATGGTGTGCAAAACAAAGAATTTCACTGTGGCGTGTCTCATGTGATAATAAAGTATCAATTATTCAAACATTCATTCTTTCTTTCTTTCATTCATTTATTCATTCATTCGTCCATTCTTTCTTTCATTCATTCGCGACATGAATCCCATTTTGTATTGTCCCCATCAACTCAACCCAGATTCTACCAATAGAGACAATTTACGACAGCCAATTAACATACCCAGCCAAATCTCTTAGGGATATGGCAGTAAGTTGGAGCGATCAGGAGAAACCCACATGATGAGAAGGTGCAAACTCCACACGGGATTGAATCCTCGTGCTGGAGCTGGTAATCCAGCAACTCTACCCGCTGCACCACTGTGCCATTAGGTGCTGATCCCAGGTCAGTGGTGTCCCAGGCATCTTTTGAGTCTCTAGCAATCTGCCTTTCCCATCCTTGGTCATCCAGACCTGGGATAAGTGGTGTTGCCTTGTTGATTTAAATTGAAATTCTCAGGCCTTTATATGGTAAATGGTCAGGCATCAAAGAAGTCAAGAGTTTGAATTACGAAGCCAGAGATCATATGTTATGAAACAGAACAATTAAATTCGTACTTGCAGCAGCACAATAGGTTTGTAAACATAGCACTCAATAGGTAACATAATAAAAACATGTTCAATACATAATAAAACCTAATATTAGTGCAAAAGCAAAGCAAAAGCCCAAATTCCCAAAGGCAACCAAGGCAGGTTTTAGTCGGAGGGTTACACAAAAAGCTGGAGAAACTCAGCGGGTGCAGCAGCATCTAAGGAGTGAAGGAGATAGGCGACGTTTCGGGTCGAGACCCTTCTTCAGACTGGCCAGTCTGAAGAAGGGTCTCGACCCGAAACGTCGCCTATCTCCTTCACTCCTTAGATGCTGCTGCACCCGCTGAGTTTCTCCAGCTTTTTGTGTAACCCTCGATTCTCCAGCATCTGCAGTTCCTTCTTTAACACAGGTTTTAGTCGGAGTTTAGTTGGAGTTTACGTTGTTCAAAGCCTGATGGCTGTTGGGAAGAAGCTGTTCCTTAATCTGGTAATTGTTCAATTACTTTAAAAAACAACTTATTTTAATTTACTTCATTGCTTTAATTATTTCATGCTTTAAGTGGTAACACAGTGGTTGTCTGATTTCTGACAATCTTCCCCAAATGGCTGGCTAATTTTGGAGTGGTTTTGAGGTGGTGATTTCACCCTCCAAAGGATTAAATTGCGAGTAACCCAAACGTTTAGTTTATTTTTGAATCTTAGTTTTCGAGGTACAACTTTGAAACAGGCCCTTCAGCCCATCAAGCCATCAATCACCCATTCGCACTAGCTCTATGCTAGCCCACTTTCCCATTCACTCTACACAGAGGCCAACTAACCTAAAAAGCCACACATCTTTGGGACGTGGGAGGAAATTGGAGCACCTGGAGGAAACTCACATGGTCGCAGGGAGAATGTGCAAACTCCACAGTGATAGCACCCAAGACCAGAATTGAACCTGGGTCTCCGGCACTGTGAGGCAGCAGCTCTACCAGCTGCACCCTGTCATTTCACAGTTGGTTGAAAAAATTACCTTTGGATACATGCGTTCATACCTTTGAAATTAGCAGCACAACTCTGTATATTTGATTTAGTTTTAAGTAATTGTATGGATTTGAGTACAACTTGGTGGTGGAATTTATATCTGTCTATGAAGAGTCATCGAACACATTTAAAAAAATGCACACTTGGAGCCAAACAGAGAAGCATATTGAACATAGTTTTTAACTTATGTATATTTTTGTTTTGTTTGTTGTGCTTTACTTAAGAAAGATTAGGTTTGGAAATGCAACAGTGACCAAACAAAATTACTTTTGTAATTTTGTAAAATTACTTTTATAATTTTGTAGTCATTATTCATAAAACCGAAACAAAATTACTTACAGTAAATGCTTGTAATTTTGTGGGCATTATTCACAAGACTGCAGGAGTTCATTAACATGTTTCAGCTCTCTCTTCTTGACCTCTCTTCTATATGATGAAAGTATTAGGTAGTTTCTATTGATGAGAGTCATCACAATCAGCTAGAGTTAATGCAGATACTGGAACCGGTGCCAGCCATATGATACTCATTCTCCACTTTTATTCAGTGTGATCTTTGCAAAATAAAGGATTCAATAATGATCTTATTAATTCATCAATAATTATTTCAGCTGGAGTCAATTAAATCATTTTGATCGGTTATTCATTCTAGTATCTTACAAGGCCAAAAAGCCTCGAGAATGAAAGCACTTTGCAGAGCTACTTAATTTACATTGAATGTTTTTTCTGCCATTTACATTGCAGAGTCCAGTGTAATGGAAAGATATTTGCATTACAAATTTCACTAGGTAATATAAGATGCATTATTAAAGCCAGGAAGATGGGGCAGAAATAATGGGAAACAGAGATGAGGAAATGACAACTGGATCATTATTTATCATGGTTCTGGGTCAGCCCATTAGAGCAAATGGTTAGTTTGGCTTCATATGTAAAAGGAAAGCAGCTGGTTCAGAAGAAGCAAGATGTCTCCCCCCTCTCCACCCCTGTCTCCCCTTCCCCCTTCTCTGCCATATTGCCCACCTGGATTTGGACCCATTTCTCCCCTTACCACCCCCCCACCCCCCCATCTCACATTAGAACAATATCTCAAATCAACAGTAATGGCAGTAAATAAACAGTACAGTCTGAATAAGGGTCTCGACCTGAAATGACACCAATTCCTTCTCTCCACAGATGCTGCCTGCCCCATTGAGTTACTCCAGCATTTTGTGTCTATCTTTGGTTTAAATCAGCATCTGCAGTTCGTTCCTACTCAGTCTCTTATGTTGTGCTTTTAATTCTACCAGTGTTAGCTGTGTAGAACACATTGCCAGAGGTGGTGGTGGAAGCTGATAAGACTGTGGTGTTCAAGAGGTTTTTAGATAAGCCGATGGACATGCAAGGAATAGTAAGATTGAACGAGAACTTACCAGTTCGAAGGTTGATCTTTATTTCATGAGGAGTCGAAGTGAGGGATTTCGTGAAGAGCCCGCCGGCGTGCATGCTCGACATACTTCAAAGTAGCGGCGTGGAATCACAGAACCAACAATAGAAATGACTTCGCATAGTATGATTGAATTGACTAAGATTACCAGATGAAGGTGATTGAGGGTTGGGTGAGGAGGGCACGAAATCCCTCACTTCGACTCCTCATGAAATAAAGATCAACCTTCGAACTGGTAAGTTCTCGTTCAATCTTACTATTTCATTTCGGAGTCACGTGAGTGACTTCGTGAAGACTTCAAAGCTTCTGTGATTACACGCCCTGGACCACGTCCATGCTGACACACCACTACCAGGGATGGATGGGAGGAACAAACTGGCTCAATAGCTCATACTGCAAAACAAAAGCATATTTATTAATAACAAATCAAAAACCCCTCATGCGGGGACATCTCCACGTTCTTGACCTGCATTCAGCACGGCTTCTGCGAACTGTAGAGGAGCAGCAACAGGCTTGTTATAAAAACGCTGGAACACAGCTTCATTCGCCCATCCTGCTGTGGCGAGAATTTGGTCCATGGGCACCTCCATGACCCTCGCCGCTGACGTCGATGCAGCCCTGGTGGAATGAGACTTGAACACATTAGTGTCGATACCTGACTTACCCAAGACGACTCGAAGCCACCTGGATATCGTCTGGACTGTCACTCGATGATGAGGTCTCTTATGAGTGACAAGCAGGTATCTCTCCATTCCTCTGATGCGTGCCGTCACCTTGACATAGTGGCGGATATGTGAGGCTAAACATAGCCTAGCATCTGCGGGGTATGCCGGGAACTTCAGCTGCAGCCCTGTGCACCCAGGTCTATGCTGCTTTAGTAGCTCGTCAACGAAAAAGACTACTTCTGTAGGGGTAGATGTCATTCTGTCGACACGCAGTTTGTGTAGTGTCTGTACCCTCTGAGCTGAAGTCAGCGCTAGTAACATCACCAGCTTCATGGTGAGTTGGTCCAGTTGGAGCCCTTCCATGGGAGACCACGTCCTGAGCAGGGTTAATACGTCCCTGACATCCCAGGTGATATTATAGCGTGGTGTAGGCGGATTCATATTGAATATACCCCGCATGAGTCTGGACACTAGCCTGTTGGATCCTACCCCAATCTTGAGGTAGAATGATAGCGCACTTCTGGCGCTGTTGATGGCACTGTAACTTAAGTGTTCATCATGGTGCAACCCCGCGAGGAATTCCAGGACGTCGGTTATTGTCACGTCATCGTACGTGATGCGAGAGCGGCTGCAGTAGGCTTCCCACTTCTTAATATGCGAGCGGTATCTTCGCTTTGTGGACTCTCGACACGACGCCCCGATGGTATCCATGGTCCGAGCCGAGAGGCCGTATTGGACTAACGGCCTGTTCAGAACCTGCAAGCCAACAAATTTAAATAGCCATGGCAGGGATGTGGCTCCCCTGACACAGGGTGAGTAACCAATTGTGGGCAACCCTTCAAAAGGACCCAAGGTTCGTTAAGCATGTCAAAGACCACCGGATACCAAGGCTGTGTGGGCCAGTCGGGTATAATAAGGATGCCCTTGGCAGCATCTGCCTGAATCTTTCGCAATACCCGACTGATGAGGCAAAACGGAGGGAAGGCATAGAAAACCCAATTCCCCCAGTCCAGCGAGAATGCATCTAGCGCTATTGCCCCAGGATCTGGTTCCCATGAAACGTAGGCTGGTACCTGATGGTTCAACCGTGACGCAAAAAGGTCAATGTCCGGTTTACCAAATTTGGCTGTGACTTTAGCAAAAATCTCAGGATGCAACATCCATTCAATGTTGTCATTAAATTTGCGTGACCTGGTGTCCGCCACAGTATTAAGCTCACCTGGCAAATAGGTAGCTGAAATCCAAATGTCTCTTTGAATACACCAGAGCCAAATTGAGTTAGCCAATTTGTCACACGAAACTGACCTGGTACCACCCATATGGTTTAAATATGCCACAGCTGTGGTGTTGTCTATTTGGAGACGGACGTGTGCTCCAACAAGCTTGGAACAATATGCACGAAGTCCGTGGAATGCTGCCAGCAACTCCAAATAGTTAATCCCTTGAGTCAACAACATCGATGCCTCAAGGGTGTCCCATCTACCCCCACAACTAGAGCAATTATCAGTAGCTCCCCAGCCATTGGAGCTTGCATCAGTCTGTAAATATACCACCGGATTAGCCTCCCTGACAGGCTTAAATGAGTTGCTAATGTGACACACCCACCATTGCAACTCAGTTATCGCTTCGGACGGCAGCTGCATAGATCGATCGTAATGACCAGCGTTCCATTTTAACGCAGTAATTTTAGCTCTTTGCAAATTCTGATAATGCAAAGGTCCATATCGTGCTGCCGGAAACAAAGCCACTAACTTGCCAATTACTGTGGCTATATGCCGAATCGATGGTATATTGGTGCCAATTAAATCTCTGCACACCTTAGTGACTTCCTCAATTTTGTTAATTGGTATAGTTATCCTCATGCTCATTGAGTTCACCGTGAACCCTAGGTAATTAATTACCTGGGCAGGGCAGAACTTTGATTTCTCTGGATGGACAATGAATCCTAATTGTTGAAATATATTGACAGCAGCTGCAACACCCTGTTCAGCCAATTGCAGGGTGTGGCCCACAATAAAGACATCATCTAAATAGGCCATAACTATATGATGTCGTTGTCTCAAATAAGCCATGATTGGCTTCACCAATTTAGTGAACAATCTAGGGGCTGTAGTAAGCCCATTAGGCAAAGCCGTATACTGCCAAAGTTGCCCCATCCAGATAAATTTCAAAAACCTTCTATCATCTTTCTGGATGGATACTGAATAATATGCATCCCTCAAATCAATGCATGCCATAAAGCAGCCATGAGAAATCAATGATTTGGCTGTTTCAAACGTATCCATTTTAAAATGAGTATATGTTACAAACGTATTCAAACGGGTTAGATCAATAATGACACGACAGCCTCCATCCTTCTTAGGTCTAGTAAATATGTTCGAAACAAATTCAATTGGCTCATGCACTGTTTTCTCAATCACACCCTTCTGTTCCAAACTTAAAATTTCCTTGTAACCTGCTGCCTGTTCTGTAGCAGACAATTTGAACGTACGACCAGGCATGTGCTGGGATGGAGGAATGTCGCCATTAATAAACTCAATTTTATGCCCCTGAATATTCCGCAACACATACTCATCACCAGTAAAATTACCCCATGCATCCAAAAACAACCGTAAACGACCACCAACATGGGAAGTTAAACAGAGAGAAAAGAGAGAACCAGACCCCCTCACCTCCGTGGTTACCGGCGGTCCTTGACACGTGTGGGTGGCCGTGGAGGTGCTGGGTTGGCTTGAGGGCGCGGCGTCTTCGATTTCCAAAAAGGTCTCTGCCGACCCTGTCCTAAAAAAGACCCTTGGTGCTGGTTCTGGTGTTGTTGTCGTTGTGGAGCGAGAGGGTGAGTCCTCGTCGAGGCACTGGCCGACCCTCGTGAGCGAATGTATGGAGCTTTTGAGCCGGACGGTGTGGGGGCACTCTTAGAGCGCATGATCCCCACCGTTTTGGCTTGTTCGTCAAGCTCTTTGACTCTCTTCGAGAGGTCCTCACCAAAGAGCTGACGGGGCGGCGGCGGCGGCGGTGGTTTGCACAATCCTGCAAACTTCGGGTTGAGTGCTGGGCGGATGCTGTTTTTGCGAAACCCGTTGATTTCGTGCTGGGTCGCGCACAATAAGGCCAGAGCATCTTCCTGGTCCAAATTCAGCTCGTCCTCGTCCACCGACCGCGCAAAGGCGGTAATACCGGCCGTGAGGAGTTTCAGGATCCGCTGCAATTGTAGCTCTTGTTGACGGATAGCCGCACTGATGTTGCCCCATATTGGCGTATTGACCACAGGCACGTTGAGGGAGTTGCAGTTTGATGGAGCCTTGTGACGGCTCATAGCCTGGATGAGGACTTCTTCCTGCAGCACCTGATTATTAAGAAAGTCCACTGTGGCTGCCAGCTTTGAATTGAGAGGAAGACCAGCCGTATGTGGGGCCGCGAATTTGGTCGCCACATCCAAAAGTTCCTCCGCTGGCACCTCCACCGGAGGTGGTACGGGATCCACCAGAACCTCCTCCTCGTGCTGCTCCAGGCTGATAGTAGATGTTGGTGAAGACGCCCTGTGCCTGTTGCTGCCCTGCTGTTGTTGACGTTGAAGCAGGAGCTCCAGCAGCCGCTCCATACGGTCAATACGCCCTTCACCCTGAACACTCAGGTGGTCGGAGTCCTCCGGCTCTGAAAAGAAAACCGGGCTCCTGTCATCGGCCCGCACTTCGTCGAGGCCCTGCCGGTGCCGGTAGTTGTCGCTAACAGCCGCCGAGGCGAAACTGCGCGATTCCTGCGCGGGCGTGTTCAATCGCCTCCGTTTAGCGAGAGCTGAAGCCGCTGCCACTAAGGGCACATGCGGCGAGGTGTCGGCACCAGCCGAAGCATGGCTGCCTGGGGCCCGCGCAGTCTTGCCGGCTGCCCACATCGTGGACGTTGCCGACGCATGGTGCCGCCCACCCATCCATGGGGGGCTCGGCGACCGCGACGAGACCCGACTCAACCGACCCGTCCCGGCGTCGAGAGTCGGGGTGTGCCGGCTGGACCTCACAGCCGCCCCGGGTCTCGCCCTGGAACCTGACCGCTCCTCCGCGACAGGCAATGCCTTAGCCCTAACAGGGTTAGGCTTCTGGGCTCCTCCCCTCCCCCTTCTCGGAGGGCTGAGTGGAACAGGCCGTGCAACGGCACGCGCCCTGCTCGAGGTCGCCAGCGAGCCCGCTGACAACCTGACTGCCATGGCAGGGTCCCCCTGCTCTGGCGGCACACCACACTCCTCCTCGTCGAACTCCTCCGAGCTGTGGTGTGCTGGCGGATCTGGACCTGTGAACACAGGGCTTACCCACATCTCCGCCTGAGTCCCGGCCTGCGCTGCAGGTACTGCCGATGGTAAAGGCCCCGGAACTGTTGACCGGCGAACTCGTCCTGACGTCCTCCGGCCCTTCGAACTCCCATCCATGTCCTTGCTGCAAGACATAATCAGACAACAAGGACCACCAACTAAAGGTGGAATACTCACCTCCGTGGCCCCTTATGAAGGGCTGGCGAGGAGCGCGCTCCACCGCCAGCCGTCGCAGCAACGCGTTACGACGATATGTCGAGCATGCGCGCCGGCGGGCTCTTCACGAAGTCACTCACGTGACTCCGAAATGAAATTGGAGGGATATGGATCACATGTGGGCAGAGAAGATTGATTTAACTTGGCACCAGGTCTGGCGCAGTCATTGTGGGCTGAAAGGCCTGTCCCTGTGCTATACTATTCTATATTCTATACCCTTCCAAAGAGCAATTCAGCTACTCATGTCTCCTAGTTTATCGAATGGTGTAATTTCTGTGTGTTCCTCCAATGTTCTCAAGTTGACCAATACAACTAACATTCCAACTGCAATAGCAATTTTATCAATATCCCCTATAAACTAGAAAGGGTGCAGAGAAGATTTATGAGGATGTTGAAAGGACTTGAGCGCCTGAGCAAGAGGAAGAAGTTAACCATATAACCTTATAACCATATAACAATTACAGCACGGAAACAGGCCATCTCGGCCCTTCAAGTCCGTGCCGAACAACTTTTTTCCCTTAGTCCCACCTGCCTGCACTCATACCATAACCCTCCATACCCTTCTCATCCATATGCCTATCCAATTTATTTTTAAATGATACCAACGAACCTGCCGCCACCACTTCCACTGGAAGCTCATTCCACACCGCTACCACTCTCTGAGTAAAGAAGCTCCCCCTCATGTTACCCCTAAACCTCTGTCCCTTAATTCTAAAGTCATGTCCTCTTGTTTGAATCTTCCCTATTCTCAAAGGGAAAAGCTTGTCCACATTAACTCTGTCTATCCCTCTCATCATTTTAAAGACCTCTATCAAGTCCCCCCTTAACCTTCTGCGCTCCAGAGAATAAAGACCTAACTTATTCAACCTATCTCTGTAACTTAGCTGTTGAAACCCAGGCAACATTCTAGTAAATCTCCTCTGTACCCTCTCTATTTTGTTGACATCCTTCCTATAATTGGGCGACCAAAATTGTACACCATACTCCAGATTTGGTCTCACCAACGCCTTGTACAATTTTAACATTACATCCCAGCTTCTATACTCAATGCTCTGATTTATAAAGGCTAGCATACCAAAAGCTTTCTTTACCACCCTATCTATATGAGATTCCACCTTCAAGGAACTATGCACGGTTATTCCCAGATCCCTCTGTTCAACTGTATTCTTCAATTCCCTACCGTTTACCATGTACGTCCTATTTTGATTTGTCCTGCCAAGGTGTAGCACCTCACATTTATCAGCATTAAACTCCATCTGCCATCTTTCAGCCCATTTTTCCAACTGGCCTAAATCACTCTGTAGACTTTGGAAATCCTCTTCATTATCCACAACACCCCCTATCTTGGTATCATCTGCATACTTACTAATCCAATTTACCACCCCTTCATCCAGATCATTGATGTACATGACAAACAACAAAGGACCCAACACAGATCCCTGAGGCACCCCACTAGTCACCTGCCTCCAACCCGACAAACAGCCATCCACCATTACCCTCTGGCTTCTCCCATTCAGCCACTGTTGAATCCATCTTGCTATTCCTGTATTTATACCCAACAGTTGAACCTTCTTAACCAACCTTCCATGAGGAACCTTATCAAAGGCCTTACTGAAGTCCATATAGACAACATCCACTGCTTTACCCTCGTCAATTTCCCTAGTAACCTCTTCAAAAAATTCAAGAAGATTAGTCAAACATGACCTTCCAGGCATAAATCCATGTTGACTGTTCCTAATTAGACCCTCTTTATCCAGATACTTATATATATTATCTCTAAGTATCTTTTCCATTAATTTGCCCACCACTGAAGTCAAACTAACCGGTCTATAATTGCTAGGTTTACTTTTAGAACCCTTTTTAAACAATGGAACAACATGCGCAGTACGCCAATCCTCGGGGACTATTCCCGTTTCTAATGACATTTGAAATATTTCTGTCATAGCCCCGGCTATTTCTACACTAACTTCCCTCAATGTCCTAGGGAATATCCTGTCAGGACCTGGAGACTTATCCACTTTTATATTTTTCAAAGGTGCCAGTACTTCTTTTACTTTGAAACTCATAGTATCCATAGCTACTCTACTAGTTTCCCTTACCTCACATAATTCAATATCCTTCTCCTTGGTGAATACCGAAGAAAAGAAATTGTTCAATATCTCCCCCATCTCTTTTGGCTCTGCAGATAGCTGTCCACTCAGTCTCTCCAATGGACCAATTTTATCCCTTGCTATCCTTTTGCTATTAATATAGCTGTAGAAACCCTTTGGATTTACTTTCACCTTACTTGCCAAAGCAACCTCATATCTTCTTTTAGCTTTTCTAATTTCTTTCTTAAGATTCTTTTTACATTCCTTATACTCCTCAAGCACCTCATTTACTTCATGCTGCCTATAATTATTGTAGATCCCCCTTTTCTTCCGAACAAGATGTCCAATTTCCCTTGAAAACCAGGGCTCTTTCCAATTTTTACTGGTTCCTTTCAACCGAACAGGAACATAAAGATTTTGTACTCTTAAAATTTCCCCTTTAAATGTCCTCCATTTCTCCTCTACATCTTTCCCATAAAACAAAATGTCCCAGTTCACTCCTTTTATATCATCTCGCATCTCGCTAAAGTTAGCCTTTCTCCAATCAAAAATCTCAACCTTAGACCCAGTTCTGTCCTTCTCCATAATTATATTGAAACTAATGGTTTTGTGATCACTGGACCCGAAGTGCTCCCCTACGCATACCTCCGCCACCTGTCCCGTCTCATTTCCTAACAGGAGGTCCAGCACTGCCCCTCCTCTAGTAGGCACCTCTATGTATTGCTGCAAAAAACTATCCTGCACACATTTTACAAACTCCAAACCATCCAGCCCATTTACAGAATGTGTTTCCCAGTCTATGTGTGGAAAGTTGAAATCTCCCACAATCACTACCTTAGTTGGGCAAGCTAGGATTTTACTCCTTGGAACGCAGGAGGATGAGGGATAATCTTATAGAGATGTATAATGTCTCGAAGGGAATACTTCTTCAGTATGAAGAAGGGTCTCGACCCGAAATGTCACCCATTCCTTTTCTCCAGAGATGCTGCCTGTCCCACTGAGTTACTCCAGCATTTTGTGCCTGTCTTCGAAGAACCCGTGTGCCCTGTTGCTCTTTGGAAGCTTGGTTGAGGTGCGGCCCCATGAGCTCATGTGACAGGCTAAGTAACAGCAATTTTAATACCAAAAAAACCCTGCTTCCACACCACACTATGCCTACACCTACACTAATCTAACAACAACAGTTGAAACTATGTTTTAAAACTAGTTACTATCATTAGTGTGGAGATATTTGATGCAACAGGTGCTGAGCTAGTCTCAGATGTCTCTGAGGAGGTGAATCAGGGAACGTACAGGTGGCCTCATGATGTATTGTTTCTTCTAAGTTACCCAACACACTTTCACAAACATCTAGTTGTTTTTTTCCTAAACTAGTCTGCTTACTTGACATGTGGTGCTGTTAATTTAACTGAAAGGCATGCTGATGGCTATTAGCTCCACTTTAGGCAACACAGTCTGTTTAACCCTCATGCTACACCACCTCACAAATGACTAACTCACCCATCTCATCAAGCACCTACCTCATAAGACTATGTCAAAGGAGCAGAATTAGGTATCTAGGCATTAGGTATTTGATCATGGCAGATCTATTTTCCCTCTCAACCCCATTATCTTGCCCTCTCCTCATAACCTTTGACATCCTTATTAATTCAGAACAATACAAGCCCCACTTTTAGTGGAATGTACAGTACCTATATTGACCTTGTCTGTAACCAAAATAGACATAGATAATAGACAATAGATGCAGGTGTAGGCCATTCGGCCTTTTGAGCCAGCACCGCCATTCAATGTGATCATGGCTGATCATCCACAATCAGTACCCTGTTCCTACCTTCACCCCATATCCCTTAAGTCCGTTATCTTTAAGAGCTCTATCTAACTCTCTTGAAAGTATCCAGAGAACTGACCTCCACCGCCCACAGACTCATAATTCTATGTGAAAAGTGTTTCCTCAACTCCGTTCTAAATGGCCTACCCCTTATTCTTAAACTGTGGCCCCTGGTTCTGGACTCCCCCAACATCGGGAACATGTTTCCGGCCTCTAGCGTAGCCAAACCCTTAATAATCTTATATGTTTCAATAAGATTCCCCCTCATTCTTCTAAATTCAAGAGTATACAAGCCCAGCCACTCCATTCTATCAACATATGACAGTCCCGCCATCCCGGGAATTAACCATGTGAACCTACGCTGCACTCCTTCAATAGCAAGTATGTCCTTCCTCAAAATTGGAGTCCAAAACTGCACACAATACTCCAGGTGTGGTCTCACTAGGGCCCTGTACAACTACAGAAGAACCTCTTTGCTTCTATACGCAACTCCTCTTGTTATGAAGGCCAACATGCCATTCACTTTCTTCACTGCCTGCTGTACGACATACCAATCTGGAACTAAGACATGTTTGATCCTCAGAGACAGCTGAGAGAAATGTAAACCATTAAGGGCCTGTCCCACCAGCATGCGACTCCATGCGGGGAGCGCGACCTAACGTGGTCGCTTGAGCCGTCCGGCCTCGCGGGGCCGGTCCCACTTCGATCGCCGGAGCCGTATGGAGTTGTGCGGGGCTGGTCCTGACATTGGCCTCCGAAAAACTGACCGTGTTAAAAAATTCCGCGTGACAACGGCCTGTCGGCCCGTAGCCGCCTCAATGCATTATGCACCGCCTCGACATCATGCCTCCGTGACCCTCTCTATATGTGCCTCCGTGACCCTCTCTGTGTGCCTCCGTGGCCCTCTCTCTGTGTGCCTCCGTGCCCCTCTCTATATGTGTGCCTCCATGACCCTCTCTATATGTGCCTCCGTGACCCTCTCTCTGTGCCGCTGTGACCCTCTCTGTGTGCCTCCGTGACCCTCTCTATATGTGCCTCCGTGACCCTCTCTCTGTGCCTCTGTGACCCTCTCTGTGTGCCTCCGTGACCCTCTCTATATGTGCCTCCGTGGCCTTCTCTCTGTGTGCCTTCGTGACCGTCTCTGTGTGCCACCGTGTCCCTCTCTGTGTGCCTCCATGTCCCTCTCTGTCCTTGCGAACTTACCGAGGACTTCACTCCAACTTCGCTCCAACTTCGCGCCACGTCACGCCACTCACCCGACCTCTGCGTGGCCCCCGCTGCCGGTTTAGTCGCGCTCGCCACATGCAGGCGCATGCTAGTGGGACCAGCCCTATACGGGGATCACCCGACCTCTGCGCGGCCCCCGCTTCTAGTTTGGTCGCACTCACCGCATGGAGTCGCATGCTGGTGGGACAGGCCCTTTATAGTTTTAGTGTAATTTCCTGTAAGCTAAAATCAAATAGGAGGGGGTCCTAGCTCCACCTATGATAACACTACATTGAACAAAAAAAAACTTTTAGAGAGATTTTAGAGACACAGCATAGGCCCTTCACTGGCCCTTCAGCCCACTGAGTCCACGTTGATCAACGATCAACCATTCACATATGTTCTAGGCTGTCCCACTTATGCATCCATTCCCTACACACTAGGGACATTTTTCAGATGCCACTAAACCAACAAAACCCGCACATCTTTGGGATATGGGAGGCAACCACAGCACCCGGAGGAAATCCACACAGTCGCAAGGAGAACATGCAAGCTCTACACAGAGACAGCACCCGAGATCAGGTTCAAACCCAGGTCTCTGGTACTGTGAGGCAGCAGCTCTACCAAGTTTAATTTTCTAAATTTTTACTTCTATTTCTTTGTTGATTAGAAAGCCCTGTGGAGATCAGATGAACAAGTTACTTTTTTCTTCCCTCGGGCACTTTCTCCCAGCGTACAGCATCCCCTGTGATGACTGGTAAAACTCACGCTCAGCACAGACCCGTGGGCTTGAGTGAGCCTAACACAAACAGGGAGTTAAACGCAAGAGATGTTTCATTCTCATTTTCCAATAACTCTGGGATTAATGAGTTCTCTTGCTCTCTACACAATGTCAACTCCAGACAGCAGGGAAAAAAAGTTTCTGTCCAGATTAAATTTTATGTTATAGGCAGCGTTGAAACACTACATCAATCAAAGTGTCTTCAATCTAAGGCTGCATACTGCTGTTCCATGCAAATATAAACCATGTCTTAGCCGATATTCAGTAAAAGAACAATAGCCTGGGGCAATTTGAAATAAAAATAGCAGTGCTTGCAATTCTGTGTAGAGTAAAAGCAAAAGGCTCAATGGCAAAGATCAAACATATAGTCTGCAAGGAAAAATTGGGCCCAAATACTCTGCAAGAAAAAGTTGGGTTAATTAAGAAATTATTTGATCAAATTAATGCTAATAGTTTCTCACAATTCTTCAAATATGGGTTCTCTTTAAATAATGATAATGAATGTCTTTGTAAATATTGAAGTTTAAAACCATCTTTCCACCTTGAATGTAATAAATTATTTGGTCTAGCCTACCATTACAATCTTCTGTCCAAAATGATGGAACTGTTTTTAATTGATGTTGAGAAAATGTTTCCATTGGTGTGAGGATTAGAAATAGATTTTAAAATGTTGCTAAAGTCCAAGATGTGGTATTATTGGACATTTTATTAATGCAAGAATAGTTGTTGTGAGCGGCAACAAACTAACTGAAGGACTGATGTAAAAGACTCGATAAAATCCATTTCTCTGACTTTATTTCCCCCATACATGTGATTTTTAAATCCACTTTAAATGTATAACCTATTCAAAAGAAAATTGATGATGCATGAGAGATAACATTCCAGAGTACGGTAAAAAGGTTAGAGAAGTAGAACTAATCTGGTTGTTTGATCGCCTTTTGACTCTGTAATTACGGTGGCCACCCAATCCATTCAGGTACAGTGGAACCCAATTATGCAATTATTTGGTGGAGAAGGAGAAAATCTGTAGTGAAGAAATTAAGGATAGAGGAATGACTCCACAAAGTGTATTCTATAACTTTGAAAAGAGTCACGGAGTCATAGTCATACAGCACGGAAACATGCTGATCGAGATCCTCCAACTACACTAGCCCCACTTGCCCTTGTTTGGCCCATGCCTCTAAACCTTTCCTATCCATGCACCTGTCCAAATGTTGTTTAAATGTTGCCCCTCAGGTTCCTATTAAATCTTTCCCCTCTCACATCAAACCTATGTCCCCTGGCTCTTGATTCCCTTACTCTGGGTAAATGACTATGCATTCACCCTATTGATTCCCCTCCTGATCTTATACACCTCTATAAGATCACTCCTCATCCTCTTGTGCTCCAATGTATAAGGTCCTAGCCTGCCCAACCTCTCCTTATAGCTCAGGCCCTCAAGTCCAGGCAACATACTCGTAAATCTTCTTTGCACAATAGTCAATAATATCTCTATAATAATAAAACACTTTGTCTTATAAGAATAAGAGGTAATGCATTTAGAACGGAGTTGAGGAAACACTTTTTCACACAGAGGGTTGTGAGTCTGTGTAATTCTCTGCCTCAGACAGCAATGGAGGCCGGTTCTCTGGATACTTTCAAGAGAGATCTTGCCAGGGCTCTTAAAGATAGCGGAGTCAGGGGATATGGGGAGAAGGCAGGAACGGGGTACTGATGGTGGATGATCATCCATGATAACATTGAATGGCAGTGCTGGCGCAAAGGGCCGAATGGCCTACTCCTGCATCTATTGTTGTGTGTGTGTGTGTGTGTGTGTGTGTGTGTGTGTGTGTGTGTGTGTGTGTGTGTGTGTGTGTGTGTGTGTGTGTGTGTGAATATCTGGTTAATTCCTATTTTTCAGTCCGAAAATTCAACCATTTCCGAAAAGAAATCCCAAGTGATGTCTCAGTGCAAGGTAGGACTGGACCCTCCGGGAGGCAGGGGCACTCCAGCGACCGCGGTGAACGGGGAGTGGCAGCAACTGCCGGCGTCCGACTCCCGGTGGGGAGGGTGGTGCTGGAGCTGGAGTGAGGGCCGAGCCCGGGGCTTGGGATGGGGCCATGACGGCGGCCGAGAAAGAAGCCACCAATGGAACCAAGGACGAACCTGGGTCTGGGGCCAGGGATGAGCCCGGAATGAAGTCAGGGCCTGCAGTGGCGGCTGAGCTGATGGCTGGAGTCTACAGCCAGGGCCGGGCTGAATACAAGAACCAGGCCAAATTCCAGGCCCAGGTGCTGCTGTACGACCTGGGTAAGTCTTGTGGCAGGGAATGAGAGTGAGGGGAGGAGGATGAGGGAAACCAGAAGGAGGGAGATGGGGGGGGGGGGGGGGGGGGTGGTTCTGGAGGAGGGAGATGGGGATGGGTGGAGGAGGGTGATACCCCCTCCCTATCTACCCTCACTCCCACCCTCTCTGTACCCTCCCTCTGTACCCCCTCCCTCTCTACCCCCTCTCTCTCCCTCCCTTGCCCCCTCCCTCTCTACCCTCCATCACCCCCCCTCTACCGCCCTCCTTCTCCCTCTACACCCTCCCTCTCACTCTCTACCCCCTCCCTCTCTGCCCGTCTCCCCCTCTACTCCCCGCCACCTCCCTCTACCCTCCCTCTCTATGCCCCTCCACTCACTCCCCCTCTCTACCCCCCTCCCTCCCTCTCTACCACCCCTCCCTCTTGATCCCCCTCCCTCTCTAGGGATTGAAGAGGGAGGGTGAAGAGGAGGAGTAGGGAGTGCTGGGGAAGTGGAGAAATGAGCCACGCCTGCACAGTTGGGGGGTATGCGTGAGTGGTGCAATATTGCATTGCGGGAACGGCTTGCGTTGGGAGGACGGGTGAGTGGTGGAATCTTGCGTTGGGGGAGCAGACCACTTGGTCTAGTTTATAATAAAACTCAGACAAATAATGACCGAGTTCAGTGAGTTAAATGGTGTCTAACTTGCAAGGGAATATGTCCACCACCCACATCTGCCAGAGAAGATAAGTGTTGAGTTAAAGCATCTCATAAAACCCTCTAAAATAGAAAATCATTTTGCTGGCTTTTTGTTTTCATTTGATTCATATTTTAATGATACCAAAGAATTTGCTAGCAGTAGTAGTCACTCTTAGTGATTAAGTGTAGAATCCTGCTGGAGACATGATCTACTGGCATGATTAAAATGTTTTAAAAGTTCTGATTACACAAATCATGGGTTATGTAAAGTAAACATTGCTAGGTTAATCTACTTCCAGGGTATTTTGGGAAGGGGCTACAGGGAGTGTGGGATGAAGATGTACACAATGGTGCAGATGGCTGGTTCATAGCTCCAATGATCGGATTTAGTCCTGAACCCTAAACCTCTGCCTGTGCAGTTTTCATGTTCTCTCTGTGATGACGTGGGTTTTTGCCTAAGAATTCCAGTTTTCTCTCACATTCTAAAATCGTGCAGGTTGATCGGTTTGTTAGCCACTGTGATGGAGAGTGTTGGAAGGAATGTGGAAATAAAAATGCACTGCAAATGGTTGTTGGTGGTGGTAACTGCTTTGAAATGCTGCACTGCAAATGGTTGTTTGTGGTGGTAACTGCTTTGGAATGCTGTACTGCAAATGGTTGTTGGTGGTGGTAACTGCACAACTTCCTGTTTGCACTGTATATTGATTTTAGATAAAGCGCTACCACATATGGCTGTGATTTTTGGCCATCTTACTCAGCCCCCCTCCGCTCATCAGGTGCAGAGGATTCTTCCCTTCAATGAAAAATAAAAGTGTTATTAGTGTTTAAAAAATGTTGCGAATCTCTCTCCTGTCAATCACGCCACAAAGTCACGCTCCTTCCAGAGGGAGGGGGGAGGGGGGAGGGATTATAAAACCCAGAAGTGTGGGTGTGGCTCAGTCTCTGCAAGATGGGGTAGGGAGAGGTCATGACTCTGGCTGAGCTGTGAATCAACTGAACACAATGAATGTCTTCTGAACTGTGAGTGTGGTGTTTATGTGGTGTTTTATGTGATTGTATGGTGGTTTTATGGTGGTTTCACCCTGCTTGAAAAGGTATGAAACTGCATTTGAATGTGGTGGCCTTGCACCCTGCATGAAATGGTATGAAACTGCATTTGAATTTGGTGGCCTTGCACCCTGCCTGAAATGGTATTAAACAGCACTAGCATTTGGTGGCCTTGCACCCTGCTTGAAGTGGCATGAAACTGCACTTGAGTTTGGTGGCCCTGCACCCTGCTTGAAGTGGTAGGAAACTGCACTTGAGATTGGTGGCCCTGCACCCTGCTTGAAGTGGTATGAAACTGCACTTGAATTTGGTGGCCTTGCACCCTGCTTGAAGTGGTATGAAACTGCACTTGAATTTGGTGGCATTGCACCCTGCTTGAAATGGTAGGAAACTGCATTTGAATCTGGTAGCCTTGCACCCTGCTTGAAATGGAATTTCAAGGAATAGCCGTGAGTCAACTGCTCGCCCACCAGCCATGAGTGAGGTGCCAGCACATCAGGCTTGAGTGACTGAGCTGTCACCCCAATAATCCATTTGACCCACAATGTCCATACTAGCCCTCTGGAAACCAGTCCCTTCAGCCCACAATACTCATACTAGCATTCCAGAAAGCCCCCCCCCCCCCTCCCACTGTCCACCAATATTGGAATTGGTGGAGAGGTGGAATATTTCGTTGGGGGACCAGCCCTCCTGCGTGAACATGGGACCCAACAGGTCCCACCTAGTCTAGTATATTACTCCCATCTTGTTTGTTTCTATGTCTGTCTCTGTGCGTATCTGTGATGTCCTGAAATTATGCCAAAACGGTAGAGGATAGGGCTACAATTTTTGGCCCACCTTACTCACCATTTTCCTGTGGGGTGTTGTATCAAGTTTCGTTCAGATTGATGGTATATTTTAAGATATTCTCATTTTAAACTTTATGACAATCACTTTGACAAAAATCTCTTCGATCTGCACTGGATGTTAGCAGTGCATGATGTCACAAGGGATCTCATTTACATAAACTGCCCATCACCAGTGTTCCAGCCCACAGTGGCATCAGAATGGGATCTCATTTACATTTAAAAAAACCCAGTTTTGAAAAATACAGCAGCTTCCACCTCACAATGACGTCAAGGGGGGAGGGGTTATGGAGGGGGTGACTAAGGGTAGGGGAAAGAGAGTAGCTGAGGGAGGGAGTGGGGACGGGAGGAGGAGAGTGGAAAGAAGAGGGAGGGTGAACAGGTAGGAAAAGGAATTGCGAGGTAATGGAGTAGGGGAGGAGGAAGAGAGAGGATTTTAACTTTAACTTAATTTCTGCTGATGGTGCGGGCCCGGCAGTCGAGCATGTGCAGTTGCGGGCTATGGGTCAGTGGTGGAATATTGCGTTGGGGAGCCAGATCTCCCATGTGACAGGGACCCAACGGGGGGAAGGATATGGGAGCGGGGTATGGGAGGGGGATGTCTGCCCTCCCATTGGTACAGAGTTTTCGCATTTTTCAGCTTGAAATTGTGCAATCTGGTGCATACTGTAGCGAGTCTTTTAACTTGCACTTGAATGCAATATTTATGCTTTCAATTGGATTAGCTATGAATAAGTTTAGGCTAAATTACATTCCTAATTACATTCCACATTCCACAGGTACTACTCCTGACCCTGACTCCAGTTGCATACCTTCTCTCATTCCTGACCCTGAGTCCAGCCTTACACCTGGCCCCTTATACTACCCTGATCATAGCTGCTTACCTGCTTAGGTTCCCAGCGCTGAACACTCCCATTGTCCCAGCTTTGACTGCACACCTAGTACTATTCCAGACCTTGACTCTGGATGCACCCTTGGCCTTGCTCCTAGCCTCTCTGCACTGACAATATATCTGGCCCACACATAAAGCCCCATATCTGAACCCCCTGGACTTAACCTATTACGTTCAAGTCCACAGGTGCTTATCTAATGCGGTAATCTTTTATGGGGCACTTCACAGACCAAATTTTGTATAAAAAAATTTGAAACATTCATTGGCTTCCTTGTTATCTAACATGCTAGTTACTTTGTCAAAAAATCATCAATTGGTTGAACACAATTTCTCATCCATAAAATTATACTCGCTCAGCTCTATAAGTATTCTGTTACCATTTCCTTCATTTTCCTAACAAACTGTCCTGAAGTCACTTTCACCCCCAATATTTGCAGTTTTTTGCTGTCTTCCTCTCAGCTGGGACTCCAAAAATGCAAAGTCCAATAACTATATATTTAAGCAATATTATTCTAATAAATGTGATCTTGAGAGTACATAATATTTCCTGTGGTATTCATTACACAACAATGATAAAAATCTTTGTTTTGATTGCATCTACCAACATGCATACATTATTATATTACAGTTAATATGTACCGAGGGAAATTTTTGATCCAATGCTCCCCATTTCCTTTTACTTTTACATTGAAGTTCCCCGCTCACATCAGGCAGTGATCTCTGTCTGAACCAGGGGCCACATAGCGTTTTTGAAAGTGGGGAGGCTGAGCGATCACTGATCACTGGCCTTGGGGGTACCCAGCAAGGGAGTGGAGCAACTGTGGGGGGAGGGTGTGGGAGGGGGTCTGCCTCAACTACCTCCAAAGCTGCCAGTGGAGGTAGTTGAGGCAGGGACTATCCCAACATTTAAGAAGCAGTTCGACTGATACATGGATAGAACAAGTTTGGAGGGATATGGACCAAAAGCAAGTAGTGTAGCTGGGACATGATGTCGGGTGTGCGCAAGTAGCGCCAAAGGGCCTGTTTTCAAATTATACCTCCACCATGCATGAATGCTTCACAATCAAGTAGTCGAGTTTTATTGCCATATACTCAAGCATAGAAACATAGAAAATAGGTGCAGGAATAGGCCATTCAGCCCTTTGAGCCAATACTGCCATTCAATATGATCATGGCTGTTCATCTAAAATCAGTACCTCTTTCCTGTTTTTCCCCCATATCCCTTGATTTCACTAGCCCCAAGAGCTAAATGTAACTCTCTGTCGAAAACATCCAGTAAATTGGCCTCCACTGCCATCTGTGGCAGAGAATTCCACAGATTCACAACTTTCTGCGTGAAGAAGGTTTGTCCTCATCTCAGTCCAAACTGGCCTACCCTTTATTTTTAAACTGTGACTCCTGGTTCTGAACTCCCCCAACATCAGAAACATTTTTCCTGCAGTTATATTAAGTGAAAATCAAGCAGGCAAGCAGGATGCTTTCTCCAATCACCCCCATTTGAAGGCCACTATCTTCCACCGCTTCTACCCAGTGCTTGGTACTTACTCCTGGTTGTCATCCAGGATGCACCGAGCCGCAGCCTGATCCATGCCGGTCACCTGGGTGAATTCGTCACAGAGACTCTCACGGCAGCGGCGCAACGTTTTTTGACGCCTCCGATGGCCTGGGACTCTTGAACTGAGGCTGCTCCATGTCCGGAGTGCAAGCCTCCGACGACCCTGAGGCTTACACAGAGGCTGCTCCATGGCCGGAGCTGCAGTGAGCGACTCCGCCAGCCCGGTAAACACTTGCCCGCTCCGGCTCCCCGTCCGCATCTGTCCAAACCGTTACTTATGCTTCTGCTTCCACCCCTCCCTCAGCCCCTGCTCTCCAACACCCGCGGCCCTTGCAGTTTTGACATTTTCGTTGATCACAGCATTTCTCACGACAGAGCGTGAGAAATTTGTGATCAGCGTGAGAGTGTGAGAATTTAGCCAAATGCGTGATTCTCACGCTCAATGCGTGAGAGTTGGCAGCCCTGCATAGCTATATTAGAGCAGTACTCCAGCAAACCACACAGTGGTGCAGCTGGTAGAACTGCTGCCTCACAGCACCAGAGACCCAGGTCTGCTCCTGACCTTGGATGCTGTCTCTGTGGGGTTTACACATTCTCCCAGCGACAGTGCTCCCCAGTGCTCCCCAGTTTCGTCCCACGTCCTAAAGATGTATGGGTTTGTAAGTTAATTGTCTTGTGTCCTGTATAAAATTGCTCCTGATGTGTAAGGAGTGGATGTGAAAATGGAATAACACAGAACTAGTGTGAACGGGTGATCGATGGTCCGCGTGCTTGGTGTGTCTCTAAACTAACTTAAACTAAACCGCAATAACTGCACATTTGCACATCTGTGATCAGCACCAGGTAATTTGCATGTCCATGTGAATGATTGTAAGCTATTTTAACAACCCCCACACGAAGTGCGGTCATTATATTGATAATTCTATATTTTTTCTACATCTGCCCAAATCTATTGGGCTAAATAGAAGACTAGTTTGCGCCATGGTGCACCAGGCTTAGAAATCACTTCATCCACAAATGTAACAAAATGAAAGAAATAACATTCTGCACAGAGTGTTGGAGAGACCAACCAGTGAATTCCATTGTTGAAAGTTTGATTGAATTACACTTGCTTGATTCCGAGGTAGAAGATTTTGCTTTAAGATCACTACCTAGATTGCAGCATCAAAGGTGAGCTGGCATCTAATGCGAGGAGTGGTGGATTAAAAAATAAATTAATGACCTTCAGCTGAGATGTCGAATGGAGCTTTAGTTGACTCCTAAGGGGTATTTTGTTGCCAAATCGGAGAATGTGACAACAAATGAGACTTCCATTCAAAAAACAGTTAAGGATTTTTCTGCCCCTTAGCCTGCCAAATTATTAAAACCCTGCCTAACTTAAGGTATGAATTTCAGAAAATGATGGCTGGTTTGTGGACGACAGAGAAAAATACAAAATATAATTAAATATTAATGTTCATAAGTTCATGTTCATAAGTTATAGGAGCAGAATTAGGCCATTCGGCCCATCATGTTTACCCCATCATTTAATCATGACTGATCTATCTTTCCCTCTTAGCCCGCCTTCTCCACATAATCCCCGGCATCCTTACTAATCAAGAATCTATCAATCTCCGTCTTAAAAATATCCATTGACAACCTCCATAACCATGTGTGGCAATGAATTCCACAGATTCACCACTCTCCGATGAAAGAAATTCCTGTGCATCTCCTTTCTAAAAAAATGTCCTTTTATTCTGAGGCTATGACCTCTGGTCCTGGACTCTCCCACTTGTGGATGCTCAATGTGTTTGTATTTGTGGTGGGAAAGGACTTAAGCCACATAAACACTTTAATATGTTTAAATTAAGTCATTAAATTATGCCTAAGAAGTGTTTTACCTCAGTAACATCTTTTTAATATACATTTTAGTATCTGCACTGCAGTTTATTGTCCCTGTCTGGAGATATAATTGCTATTGGTATTGGTTTACTTATTGTCAAGTGCAGAGACATACTGTGAAAACTTCGCTTTGCATGCTATCAAGACAATTTAAGGGCCTGTCCCACTTAGGCGACTTTTTAGGCAACTGCCAGGGACTAGTTTTAATGGAATTCACCTGCGACACCTGGCGACAACCTACGACAGCACTTACAACAACCTACGACAGCACCTACGTCAACCTTCGCCAACTTACAACAACCTACGACAGCAAAAATTGTCGCCATTGTTGCCGAAATGTTTTCAACATGTTGAAAATTTTGTGGCAGTTGCCTGTAGTCGCCCAAAAAATCGCCTAAGGGGGCAGGCCCTTTAATCATACACAAATACAACAAAGGAAACACAAAGTGCTGGAGTAAAGGGCCTGTCCCTATTAGGCGATTTTTTTAGGCAATTGTGGCGACAGTCACAGTCGCGGCGTGATGCCGGAAAAGTACCCACCCCACGACAATGTCCAAGACAAGCTACCACCTAATGGACATCAAGTTGACAAGCTATGTCAACTGACGACACAATTCCTCCGCGACTCGGGACATTCTCCTATGACCACACCTACGACAACTTTCGACCACACAGGTGACAATCTATGACACCCGAAGTCAACCTATCTTCAACCAGCGACAAGCTACGTCAAGTTCCTGCATCCACAAATACAACAGGTAGTGCAAAAAGTGAAAGGAAACAGATTGTAGAATGTAGCAGTACAGCTGCAGAGAAAATGCAGCTAAAAGAAGTGCAAGGTCGAAAGGAGGTAGATTGGGAGATTAGGAATACATCCTTACCTTCGATGATGATGATGATCCTTTATTGTCACATGTTCCTAGGTACAGTGAAATGCTTTGTTTTGCATTCAATCTGGTAAAATTCAAAAGTGTGATAAGAGTGGGGAAGCAGGTGTTCCTGATCTGTTTGTAGTTTCAAATTTTCAGGTTGGGCCCCACATGAGATTCACAACTGCTCTGGTAGCGGAGAGTTCACCAAACGTTGCAGCAAATTCCTGAATCATTATTAATAATAATATTAACAATAATATTAGAAAGTTAATTCAGTTAGAAAGTTAACAAAAATGTAAAAAACTGGCACAGCGGCAGCACAGTACCAGTAAACGACACAGTGGCGCAGCTGGAAGAGCTGCTGCCTCACATTGCCAGAGACCCGGGTTCAATCCTGACCTCGGATGTTGTCTGTGTGGAGTTTGCACGTTCTCCTTCTGCCTATGTGGGTATCCTCCAGGTGCTCCGGTTTCCTCCCACATCTCAAGGACTTATGGGTTTGTATGTTAATTGGCCTCTGTAAATTGCCCCGAGTGCGTAGGGAGTGGATGGGAAAATGGGATAAGATGGAACTAGTAAGAACAGGTGATCGATGGTCGGGGCAGATTCGGTGGGCCGAAGGGCCTCTTTACATGCTGTAACCCTAAATTAAATAAACTATGAAATCACACACTCCTCATTAGGGCCCCAAGTACATGAATGGTAACAGTCCCCAAGAATATACAGGACAGCCCATTGGACATTGGAAGGAACAGTCTGCGACATTATGGGGTGTCTATATAACTGAGAGTGAACCAGGAGCACTTACATTCAGAGATGTGGGGAACCCACTGCTCCACCATACTTTGGAATTGACTTCTCAGCAGACCTTATGTAATCTGCATGGTTGTGCTCTCAATGCAGTCCAGATGGTAACTGCTAGATATTGACAGCGGAAAGCAGGAATGTGTAGCTCAGAAGTAAAGCGTACTGCAAGGATAGCTGATGAAAGTGGGACTGCCGCAGGACCACACAGGAGAGATCGGCATAACCTTTGAAAACTTTGGTGGGATTGTGCTGTCCAAATGTCACTTCATTATTCATGTCATAGTGAGCCTCAGTGTACACATGCATCCAATATATACACGTTCCAGTGGTTGGGGAGTCGATCCAGGAATTATTCCAGGGTTATATAAATCTCTGAGAACGGACTATCATGGTGTCACATGATGTGGAATGAAAACCTAAAATAAACATCCCGCGAGGTGTATAACATGCTACATTTGGAATTGGTACATGTTTCAAAAATGATCTCAATACTGCCATTTAAAAAAAAAATCTTTAATGCAGAATATGGCTGAAATGTTAATTTAAGCGCTATTTGTTCAACTGGAATAATAAATGAAGCCCAAAAATGTTATTTCTGGTGTGATGCCAAATTATGGACAAAATACAATCTATATCCTGCAGAGAGTTTCAAAATTGAAATTCAATAAATCAGATGAATCTGGTGACACTTTGTTGTTTGATAGATGCCCTGGGTTTTGTCTGCAAGACCTCAACCCAAATCCAATGCAAAGCGATGGAAGGAAATGGTCTGATCTTTAAAAAGCTTGGATTTCTACTTATGGCAATTTCCCAAACACCCTAATTAATCACTTACTTCTGAATTACATTGTTTTACAATGAAGCAAATTAGCTAACCTACACCCAAGAAGTTCAAGTCAAGAGTGTTTTATTGTCATATGTTCCAAAACAGAACAATGAAATTAGAGTGGACAGCACAGCGGCGTAACTGGTAGAATTGCTGCCTCACAGCATCAGAGGCCCAGGTTCGATCTTGACCTCGGGAGCTGTCTGTGTGGAGTTTGCACATTCTCCCCATAACTGTGTGGGTTTCCTCCAGGTGCTCTGGTTTCCTCCTACGTCCCAAAGGCGCTCGGGTCTGTAGGCTTAGTTTAGTTTTAGTTCAGTTTAGTATATTGTCACATGTACCGAGGTACAGTGAAAAGCTTTTTATTGCATGCTAACCAATCAGCGGAAAGACTATACAATTGAGCCGTCCACAGTGTACTAGATAAAGAGAATAATGTTAATGCAAGATAAAGTCCAGTAAATTCCGATTAAAGATGGTCCTAGGGTCTCGATTGAGGTAGATGGTGTCTCATGACTGCTCTCTAGTTGTTGTTTGAGTGGTTCAGTTGCCTGATAACAGAGCAGCACTGCCTCACTACAGCATTGGCCATTTTGTACTTTAGTCATATCTTCCACAGTGGAGAAGAGATGAGAAGATTCTCGGCCATACATTTAAAAGGCCGTAGCAGTAATAGGCAGACAAATTATTTCCAATATACTTAGTGCTTAAATAATGGGCAGAATAATGATCGGCTAAAGTGATGCTTTCCATTTTCTCTGTTAAAGCACGGAAACTGCAGTACTAATCTAATCGTCTTCAGTTTTGCTCATCTTTGAGTTGCTTAGTGCGTGCAATATTAGCAGCGTTACTGCGATGCATTGCCAGACCCTTTCGAGAGGACACTGATAGGAATTAATGTCATCTCCTCTTGTCTGCAACCTTCCAAATATGTGGTGAACTGATGAAGTATTATGAACCCAGATTACACAGCATTCTGCATTAATTAGCTAATAGCAATCAAACTGTACATTAATGCATTTTGTCCTTTACATGTAAGGAACAGGGATAAAAATAAACTCTGAATGCTTTGATTTCTTGCCCACTTAAGGATTTGGCCATTGGTATTCCAGGACGAGTAAGTGTACTGTAATTTGAAATTGGTTTGCCGTCCCATTAGGTATCCGCAGATCAATAACAAGTGAATTAGAGTTTCAGTGATCTGATTAACTCCCCATTATTTTCTACACCAACTGATTTAGAATGCACAATGAGATAATATCCTAGCCCCACTGCCTTATTCCAGTTCAAATGAGATATAGACTTCCTCATGAAACAGGGTCTGTGCATTTGATTTCAGGTCGGTGAAAATAGAGTTGAACTGGCAGGAGTTCATTGCCATGTGGGGAGGGGTGAATGGAAACAAGTTCCAGCTTTCTGGCAGAATCTGCCAATGTAGCCTCTCATAAAATAGCTCTTGTTAGTTCACCTTGCTTCACAGCAGTTTAATGGTTGTTTTTTTTTCTCTCTATCCAGATTGGCAATTCCACAGCCATTATTTTGCATGTGAGAGAATAAGTAGGGAATAATAGAAGCCTGGGAGTTGATTGTAAGGCAGGAGGATGCTGGATGGGTTTATAAACAGTGTTGGTAAATGCTGATAATAGATTGTTGAAATCATTATTATTTTCTTTGGGCAAACTGGTTTAATTTGATGGCAGGGTGTTTATTTTGGGTTGCTTAGTTATTCAGGCCTGTGGCCCATTGCTGACAGTACTGTACTAAACATGTGTCACTGCCTCTCATAGAGCAAGTTTAATCACCATTTAATTTTCATTTCTTTGCTCCCTAATTGTAGTGCTATCCCCATAGCATCCAGCTGCCTAGTTCTCTTTTTCACCTTTCTTTCACTTACTAGTATCAGTCTGAAGGAGCGCCCAAGCCCAAGATGTTGTCCGTCCATTCCCTCCACAGATGCTGCCTGAGCTGCTGACTTCCTCCAGCAGTTTGTATTTTGGTCAAGATTCCAACATCTGCAGTTCCTGTGTCTCCATATCCCTTTATATCTTTCCATGTGCCAATTCTTTTAGCTGTTTCGCACTATTTTGTTTGAATGCTTCCCACCACTCTATCCCTATGTCCTCTTCCATCTGGACAATACATTGTGATATCTATAAATTTTAGTTATACAGTTGCACAGAAACAGGCTTTTGGCTCAACAAGTCCATGCCAGTCTCTTTGACCATTTACATGAATGTCATATGACTGCATTAACTCAGTATCCTTCTATACCTTTTTTATTCAAGTGCCGTCTAAATGTCCCGTAAATGTGGGGATTAATCTGACCACTATCTCCTTTGTAATCACTTTACAGATTTTAACCATTTTTAAAGTTAACCATTCTGTAAAAAAACTTCCCCATCAGATCCTCTTTAAACCTTATGTAAAACCAAGGAATTGCAGTTGCTGGTTTATACCAAAGATAGACACAAAGTGCTGCAGTAACTCAAGGGGTCAGGCAGCATCTCTGGAGAAAAAGGGTGGGTGATGTTTTGGGCCAGGACCCTTCCTCAGATTGAAAGTAGGGGGTGGTGGTGCGGGGAGGGGGGATGAAGAGCTGGAAGCAAGAAAAGACCAGTACTAATCAGGGCTGGCCACAAATGACCTCAGGTAGTGCCTGGTAAGCCATGGTTGGCTAGGGAAGCTGTAGAACTGGTAAAAGGACTAAGGTGCAGGAAGGGAGCAAGGGTGTGTGTGGGGGGGGGGGGGGGGGGGGGGGAGGCAGGGGAGGGGAAATAGGTCACCTAAAATGAGAGAATTCATAAATTATCTTCCTCTCACCTGAAGCCGAGCTTATTATATATGACACTTTTGTGGCCATTGTAGACAGGTGCATGTCATAAGCAGCACACAACTATGTACTTCTCTGGTGTGTTTAGTAATCATTCAGGGGCATATTCCCCAGCTGCATTCCCACCCCACCAAACAGACACTCATCCCATTTCATAGATCATAGTCATAGAGAGTAGCAATGTTACAACATTTTGAGATTTTAAAAATCAAGTCTGCAATTTATCCCATCAGATAAAGCATAAAAAGAAGTTTAATTTGACACCTAATTCACTTCGATATCTTCAGTATTAAGAAAGTTATAACCATTTTCATACTCGGAAATTAGCATCTTGTTCCCCATTGCTTTTCAATTGACTTAACTCAAAAGCTGTGATCTAGAACCGTTAAAAGCCCATAACTTCTTAAAAATTTAAAGAACTCAATGAAATTTTCAGTTATTATAGATTGAAGCATTCTGAAACAAATATGAAACAATCTTACTTGGATGACCTGAAATTAAAGCATATAATTAGTTAGTTATCTAATTGTAGCTAATTACAAAATTCAATGAGTAGATCTAAACATCTATCCATTTCTTAAGAAAAGATAAACTTTTTTTTAATTGCCTAAGTGTCCAAATAACATTCACACAATAATCCACAATATAACATAATTTTTAAATCTCATTTTCATGAATTTCTGGGCCAAATGGAAGGAATTTAGTGTTTAATGCCTGTAAATTAATGACCATTTAAATCAACTAGCGAGTGGGTTTTAGTGGAATGCGGTGGATTGGAACATTGTGGTTTGCGGTGAAGTCGGGAGGAAAAATACTGTTGGTTCATACATTTTTTTTGGACCGCATTTCGCAACATGAAAATATTATTAAAGCCTCCATAAAAAACAACTTTTAATATAAAAATAAACTGTGTACCTTTTTTTCTCCCCTACGCAAAATCCTTCCCGTTGTCGGCGCTCACGGCTTTTGAAGGTGATTTTTAAATTACTCTAGATAATAAATAATCTAGCATAATTTAAAAATACCTTCATTAATGAAATGTCGAAGCGATTTTTCTTCCGCAACAAAATCGCCTGACATGGATCGATTTGCCCAGTCTGTAGAAAAACGGCACTTTAAGCCCGCCCCCCTCTGAAAGGCGGCAAAGTCACGCACACGGGGAGCGGCAGAACTGCAGCGCTGCTCAAGGTAAGTTTTGTAACATACCTATAGAGAGATACTGCATGGAAACATCCATTTCAGCAATTTGATCATCACCACTAATCTTACATTAATTCAATTTTTTATTTACTCCATATTCTCATCAACTCCCCTCTTGTTCTACCCTTTATCTACTCGATACAGAAATTACTGTCCGAAGAATGGTCTTGAGCAGAAATGTCACCCATTCCTTCTCTCCAGAGAGGCTGCTTGTCCTGCTGAATTACTTCAGCTTTTTGTGTATATCTTCAGTTTAAACCAACATCTGCAGTTCATTCCTGCACATAAACACCATCCCACACATCTTTTGGCTATGAGAAGAACGCAGAACACACAGAGGAAACCAACAGAGTATAAACTGCGCACAGACAGTTCCTGAGATCCTTGCAGATACTATCGTAACATTCAAGAACATTTAGACAGGTATATGGATAGGATAGGTTTAGAGGGATAATGGCCAAACACATACATGTGGGACCAGTGTAGATGGGACATGTTGGTCGGCATGGGCAAGTTGGGCCGAAGGGCCTGCTTCCACGTTGTATGAATCTATGACTGTATGACTCTATCATAATAAAACCTGGGTCTCTGGAACTGTAGGGCAATGGCCCAACAACTGTGCTAGTTTCAATGGAGAGGGACGACTGCAGGAAACCCAAGTACATATTGGGTTATCAACATCTTTTAAATTTGTTAATCAAAATTAATTTGCTTAAATAGTTTTAAAATTCTATTGCTTTTAACGCTTCTTTTTTCAATTAATTTTAATTTATGTTTAGTAACTTGAATTGCAATATCCTGTATAAGAAGAGGAATACAGGCAGAAACTGGAGGTTTTGGAAAGGGTGCAGAGGAGGTTCATCAATATGATACCTGGTTTACAAGATATTAACTTCAAGGAGAGGTTGGGCAGACCTGGATTGCTTTTTCTGGAAAGCTGGAGGTTGTGGGAGACCTGATGGAAGTATATAATTATGAGAGGCATTGATAAGGTTGACAGTCAGAACCTTTTTCCCAGGGTGGAAAAATCAAATACTAGAGGTCAGAAGTGCGAAGTTTAAAGGAGATGTGCAGGGGGAGTTTTTTTACACAGAAGGTGGTAAGTGCCTGAAATGTGCTCACAGGGGTGGTGGTAGAGGCAGCAGGGGCATTTAAGAGACTTTTGGATAGCCATATGGTTATCCAGGGAATGGTGGGATATGGTTTATATGCAGGCAGATAAGACTTGGACTTTGTATCATGTTTGGCACAGACATTGGAGGCCGAAGATCCTGCTCCTGTGCTGGACTGTTCCATGCTCTTTATTTGAAGAGAATGAGACGGTGCAAGCAAAAATTGCTTAATCTACATACTGCAAAAACCAAAAGGAAGACAGCCAGCAATGATCGGATCATCTCTTAGAATTCCCTAATTCATTTCCATAACTTTCTTGGCAAAATAATTTTTCAGTTTGCGTTGATCATGTGAAAAGTTGTAAAATAAATAAATTTTCCTAAAAAACAACCATTTCATCCTCACATTTTATGAAGTTTCCTTTTATCTTTTTTGAATTAAAAAAATCCCAACCTAAATTCCCGTCTAAATGTAAGTTATATCAACATGAGGGATGTGAATAGTACTGTAAAGCACAACAATGAGGTGTTAATTCATAAGAATATATTTTCCTTCGGACATGTTTCCTGACTTAATCTCTCCTTGCCAAAATCTTTCTCAGTTAGCTCATTTAATCATGTAATCTCACAATATTTTTTACTGATGAATGCTGTTGCCTAGAGATTGAGTTGGCTGAGAAATAAGTTTATTGTATTGTGCGTTTTAAATATAGAGTCCCTAAAGTGGTTATTAATTGTAGATAATCCATTGGTGGGTTTAATCTAGATTGGCAGGGGGGGGGGGTGTGATCTCGTTCAGGACAGAGGCACGTGAGAGACTAGAAGTTGGTATGGAGAGTGGTGTGGGAAAGGTTAGTGGACAGAATAGGCAAGTGAAAGGCAGAGAGCGAGGAAGGAGGGTTGGTTTAAACTGCACGTATTTTAATGTAAGGGGCCTGTCGGGTAAGGCAGATGAGCTTAGGGCATGGATAGCTACGAGCGACTGGGATGTTGTAGCCATGATTGAAACCTGTTTAAGGGAAGGGCAGGACTGGTAGCTCAATGTTCCGGGGTACAGGAGCTTCAGGAGAGACAGGGTGAGGGAAAAAGAGGAGGGGGGTTTGCATTGTTGGTTAAGGAGGATGTCACGGCTGTGTTCAGAAGTGACATTACGATGGTTCATCTAGTGAGGCTATATGGGTGGAGCTGAGGAACAAGAAAGGAATGATTACATTGTTGGGGGTATATTACGGATCAACGGGAATTAGAAGAACAAATGTGCCGGGAGATTGCAGACATAAGGGGGCAAAGGGTAACTAGAGACAGATTCAGACCACTCACGAATCAAAGCAGTCACCTCTGTGTGGAGCCACAGGAGATGGGCAAGGTCCTAAATGAGTATTTCTCCTCTGTATTTACCGAGGAGAAAGACAGTAGGACGGAGGAAATTGGAGCAGTCACTGGAAGTGGCTTGAGAGCAGTCAGGGTTACTGTTGAAAAAGTACTGAAGATACTGTTGTGTTTGAAAGTAGACAAATCTCCAGGGCCTGATCTGATACAGGATGTTGCCAGGACTAGAGGGTGTGAGCCAAAGGGAGAGGTTGAGTAGGCTGGGTCTCTATCCATGGAGCGCAGGAGGATGAGGGGTGATCTTGTTGAGGTGTACAAAATCATGAGAGGAATAGATCAGGTAGATGCACAGATGCACAGTCTCTTGCCCAGAGTGATGTAATCGAGAACTAGAGGGCATAGGTTTAAGGTGGGGGGAAAGATTTTACAGAAATCCGAGGGGTAACTTTTTCAACAAAGGGTGGTGGGTGTATGGAACAAGCTGCCAGAGGAGGTAGTTGGGCCAGGAACTATTCCATTATTAGAGAAACAGTAATTGGCCTGTCCCACTTTGGCGACTTTTTAGGTGACTGCAGGAGACTGTGCAGTCGCCACATGGTCGCCACATGTTCGTGGGTGATTGCTGGGGAGTTGCCTTCGTGGTCGTGAGGAACTCCTGCATTTTGGGAACTAGTCACGGCCTCATTATGGTTGCCGTGAGTTTTTCAACATGTTGAAAAATTAGTGGCGATTAGAATTAAGTCGCCAAGGAGAGTGGCGAGAAATCTCAAACCGTAGGTGGGTCGGCAGGAGGTCCTAGTGGGTTGCCAGTAGGTCAAAGTTTCTCGGAGGTTCTCGTAGGTTGTAGCTAGTGCAGATTGGCTCATTGGGAAACAAAAAGAAAAGTAAGCAGTAGTTTTCAGAACCAAGGATGACCGACCGGTAATGTTAATGTCCACCTAGCTTCACAGCCGTGTATCTCTTGCTTCTTAAAAGTTGTCTCCATTCCTTCTCCCCCCCTTCTTGCCCCTCTCCCCCACCCCCCCCTCCCCCCCCCCCCCTTTTTAAGGAATTACTGTACACTGTGCTGTAGCCGTCTTTTTACAGCGCCAACCTTCCTGTTCATCGGGGTGTGTGTCTGTTTCACCTTGGCTTTGCACTGTGGGAATGTTTTAGACAGCGCTCCCCCCGTTTGCGTTGTCCCCTACCTGCATAAAGGGCTGGTGAAGGAAGCGGTGTGTTCCTCTCTGACAGTCATTGTTCCAGTTGCTGTTTTTTCAGGCGAGTGCAGGCAACTTGACAGTCGCCGGCAGTCCGCTGAATAATTGCCTAAGTGGGACAGGCCCAATTATACAGGTGCATGGATAGGATAGGTTTGGAGGGATATGGACCAAACGCAGGCAAATGGGACTCGTATAGCTTGGACATTGTTGGCCAGTGTGGGCGAGTTGGGCCAAACGGCCTGTTTAAATACTGTATCACTCTATGACTCTATCGGTCTATTGCAACAACCACAAGCTAGGTAAATGTCCAATTCACCACTCCCCCAATGTGGACATTCGTCAATGGAACTGATGTGCTACAATACTGAGAATTTTACTTCGGAGTCACGTGAGTAACTACATGAAGACGACCCCGTCAGGCCGCATGCGCGTCATTAACGTCAGAGGCACTTGCGCAGTGACCGGTTAGGAGGAGCAGTGCTCCTCCAGTGGTAAGTTTAAAAACCCCAAGGTAAGTGAAATCTTGGTTGGAGGTCACTTTTTTGTTGCAGGCTTGTGTTTCAGGAGCAAATTTATACTAAAAAAATGCAGAAAGTGACAAAGGTGAAGGCGAGGCGAGCTGCTAGTAAGATGACAGACCGCGGGAGTGCGGGTAGCGGGCGCCCGCTCAGTTCACCTAGTCCGTCGGTGGCAGGGAGGCCACCGATTGCAGACTCGTTGTCTTTGAGCACCGTGGCCACGCTGTTGGGGCGTAAGGCTACTAGAAAGTCTGCAAGGCCCATTGGCTACGAGAAGTCGGGCCAGGAGGGTTCCCCTCCGGATAAGGATGCCGTTCTTACATGGTTATCCAAAGTAGAGCTCCTGTTGGAGAGGATGCTCCATCAGGATACACACCCGGAGGAGGGGTGGTATCCGCGCTGGCCTACAGGAGAGTCAGCGCCTGCAGCGCCTGGAATAGGGCTGCTCAATCGCTCCCTCTTGGAGGAGGAGAGCTTGACGGGTCAGGGTTATGCTAACGCCGAATCTGTGGGACAACAGAACCCACGGGATGAAGGGCATGAGCCCGTAATACCATGTCTAGCGGCAAGATTTGCTGTCCCCAGAGTGGCTGGGGAGCCGTTGGATGAGGAATTGGCAACAACTATAAATTATTAGCTCTCCCATCAGCTGCAAGAGTTGACCATGGACAAGACGGCGAAAAAATATGAGACTCCGGTTAATTGTAAACTACTGAAAGTACCGGTGGTTAACCATGTGATATGGGGCCATATGGGCATTGGTATTCGGGCACAAGAAATGAAGCTCCAGCGGGTGCTGAAGTTGCTCGCTGCAGGCATTACGGCATTCACCAGATCGGTGGACGAGGGGCCTTCTGTATTACAGCAGGATGCCTTAGCCCTTCTGTGCAGTGCCCACTTTGAAATAAACTGTTTGTGCAAAAGTACAATACGCCCTATGATACACCCTAAATTTGCGGCGCTCTGCAAGCCAAGTAATATTCAACCGCCAAATTTATTATTTGGGGACCACCTCGCAAAGCTTGTGAAAGAGCTCAACCACGAGGCAAAGACGGTGGGGTTAATTAAAGCCCCGATGAGCAGCAGAATGGTTCGGGACCAACACCCCTACCGACGGGCTGCAGAGACCGGGGCTGGTCAAGGGACCAGCCGGGCATTTACGGATGTGCGCAGTTGGCGCACTGCTACTGGGGCACAAGCAAACGTGACTCCTCCCACCAGGAACCAGGGACAACAAGTTCCACCGGTAACCATGGAGGTAGGTGGGTCTGGTCCTGATAGGAACATATTAAGTGAAAGACACCTACAAGTCGGGGGGACATTACACTGGTTCCTAAAACAATGGTCTGAGATAACATCAGAATTGAATTCTATCCCAATTTGAGTCCACCCGCATGTTCCAAGCCGGACACTCATTTTCTCACAGAAAGAGAAAATGGAGATACAGGCAGAACTTGAAAAATTATGCAAAAAAGGGGTAATTGAGAAATCGGTTCGCCAACTCCACCAATTTGTGTCAAATATTTTTCCTCTGTCAAAAAAGGATGGAGGATGGGGCATCATCCTCGACCTGACAAGCCTTAACCCCTTTGTACAGTATAAACATTTCAAAATGGAATGTTTTTACTACTTCTAAACACCTGCTTTACAAACAATGTTATATGGCCAGCATCGACCTTAAAGATGCATATTACTCAGTGTCTGTTCACTACGATGATAGGAGATATTTGAAATTTAGCTGGATGAGTCAATTATGGCAATTCAAAGCACTGCCTAATGGATTAACCTCAGCTCCGAGATTGTTCACCAAATTGTTAAAACCAATACTGGGGCTCCTTCGAGCTCAGGGTGATATTGTAATGGCCTATTTGGATGATATTTTTATTGTAGGTAAGACTCAGGACACAGCTGAATCATCCGTTTCAGTTGTTAAGGTCACCTTTGAGAAATTGGGGTTTATCATTCATCCAGATAAATCCAAATTTACACCAGTCAGAGTTATTGATTATTTGGGTTTCACTATTAACTCAGATCACATGTCAGTGACTCTGCCCAGGGACAAAAGGCTGTAGCTAATTGAAGGCTGTATTAAGCTCATTGAAGCACAACGACCTTCAATTAGACAGGTGGCCAGCTTGATTGGCAAATTAGTGGCTTCATTTCCAGCTGTGCAGTTTGGACCTCTGCATTACCAGCAATTACAATGAGCGAAGGAACAGGCACTGACGATGCATTCAGGTCGTTATGACAGGCCCATGCAATTACCAGCTGCGGTCATTGCTGAAGTGCAATGGTGGATTATGAATGTCTCAAGTTCTCCCAGCCAAATTCTGGTTGAACCACCTTCTATTGTCTTACAGACTGATGTCAGTGCGCTAGGTTGGGGCGCTACTGATACTATTTCCGGCTGTGGAGGCAGATGGAATATGCATGAGGCACCTCTTCTGCAATCACGAGGAATTAATTATTTAGAGCTTTTGGGAACATTTTATGGGCTTAAAGCTTATTGTTCTACTAAATGTCATTTGCATGTTCAAGTTCAGATTGCCAACACTATGGCAGTGGCGTATGTTAATCATATGGGTGGAATCAAGTCGGAATCTTGTGATAGATTGGCAAATCTGATTTGGGACTGGTGTATTTCCAGAGACATTTGGCTTTCAGCTATCTACCTACCAGGTAGATTCAACATCGTGGCAGACACAAGGTCTCGCAAATTCAATGACAACACAGAATGGATGTTGAATCATGACATATTTAACGATGTTGTTACTCGGTATGGGATGCCAGATATCGATTTGTTTGCATCCAGACTAAACCACCAGTTGCCTAAATATGTTTCATGGGAACCAGATCCTGGGGCAGCAGCGGTAGATGCATTCTCGCTGGATTGGGGTGGAATGTTTGTGTATGCATTTCCTCCTTTCTGCCTCACCAGTCGGTGTCTGCAAAAAATTAAGCAGGACTCCACCTCAGGAATATTGGTGGTACGCGACTGGCCTACTCAGCCATGGTTCCCTCTCATTTTGCAGATAAACATACAGCCACTTATGACTGTTCCCAAACATCGAAACCTACTGGTACACCCTGTAACTGGTGGTCACCACCCTTTATATGATCGTATCAATCTGTTGATTTGCAGATTCTAAGAAGGCCATACCTGGGGAGAGAACTATCCAATCGCACTGTGGATGTTCTTACTGTGGCCTGGAGGGATAGTACCCAGAAGCAGTACATCTCTTATATACGGAAATGGGAGGTGTTCTGCTTCCGGCAAAATATTTCATATTACACAGCAATCATCTCCGACGTACTAGAGTTCCTGTCAACCCTCTTTTTCGATCAAAGATTAAGCTATAGTGCGATCAACATGGCCAGAAGTGCCCTGTCTTCATATTTATGAATGGGATCGGAACGATATTCTGTGGGGTCGCACACTCCCATCTCTAGATTTACGAAGGGAATTTTTAATTCCAATCCTCTCAGGCCCAGGTAGTCGCCAATCTGGGATGTTAGCGAAGTACTTATGCTCCTTCGTCAATGGACTCCTATCACAGCCCTGTCTTTGGCCAAACTCTCCATAAAGGTAGCCATGCTCATGGCATTGGTTTCGGCGCAACGGGTGCAGACATTGCAGAAGCTGCGACTCGACAGGATGGAAATATCTGCAGATGCCATTACGTTTTCCATCTACGATCTACTCAAACAGAGCTGACCGGGGGCGACAGGGTTTAGGATTACTTTTTCGGCATAACCTACGGATTCACGCCTATGTGTGGTGTCACACTTATTATGTTACATCAAGGCCACCAGCACCCTAAGAGGTACAGAATCAGCATTATTGATTAACCCCAGAAACCACATAGTAAGGTGGCGGTTCAGACTATTTCAAGGTGGCTACAGCAGGTTCTGGTTTATGCAGGTATTGACACTGACATTTTAAAATCTCATTCCACCAGGGTAGCATCAACGTCAGCGGCCAGGGCAATGGACGTCCCCATAGACCATATCCTCGCAGCCGCAGGGTGGTCAAGTGAGCGGATGTTTCAGCAATATTATCATAGACCACTTGCTGAACCAGGGGTATTTGCCCATTCTGTTTTAAGTCCAGTCTTATAGCTTCCTCCTGGGACCTGGGGGTTGCTATTGTTTTCTTAAAAAAATTAAACCGTTATTACATTTAAAATCAATGTCATGGTTTAATGCATTATTGATTCTTTCCTCATTCTGAGTCAATCGATGCAGTGAGACACCTGGATTTGAATCTACGGCATGAAATCACAGAGCTTTGAAATCTTCACATAGTCACTCACGTGAATCCGAAGTAAAATAGTAAGATTAAACGAGAACTTACCAGTTTGAAGTTGGATCTTTATTTTATGATGAGTTACGTTGGTGATTACGTGCCCTCCACGCCCAACCCTCTCTCACAAAGGTCATCTGGTAGTTCTAGGTGTCTGCTCTTACTATTATACTTAAATTACTGTTACCTGTGATTTCCTACTGCTGCTTTGAAGATTGACACGAATGCGGCCTGACGGGGTCTTGTTCATGTAATCACCAATACTCTCACTCCTCATACTCTCATACTCCTCATACTCCACCACTTTACACAGAGAGTGGTGAGTCTCTGGAATTCTCTGCCACAGAAGGTAGTTGAGGCCAGTTCATTGGCTATATTTAAGAGGGCGTTAGATGTGGCACTTGTGGCTAAAGGGATCAGGGGGTATGGAGAGAAGGCAGGTACGGGATACTGAGTTGGATGATCAGCCATGATCACATTGAATGGCGGTGCAGGCTCGAAGGGCCGAATGGCCTACTCCTGCACCTATTTTCTATGTTTCTATGTAAAATAAAGATCAAACTTCAAACTGGTAAGTTCTCATTTAATCTTACTATTAAATACTGCTCTCTGTTTCTTCCCCTTTGCTCTAACTGTAGTACTTGAATTTGATGATTGTATGTATGTATACAATAGTATTATCTTACCTCTTGGATAGCATGCAAAACAAAGATTTTCACTGTGTCTTTGTACACAAGACGAAAATAAATCAAAACCTAAAGCTAAACATAAAGGTATCTTTAATACCAATAGAGAGAATTCAAATAGAATAATATGCCAAACTGGTTTTTCATAACATCCATATTGTATACATTTACAATGACATTTCTGACTATTTGGAAGAAGATGCTAATAAAAGGAAGAAGATTAGATTGAATCATCACGTTCAGGAGAGAGGTGTTCAAATTTGACAAAATGGTAAGTAGGGATAAAATGTTTATTCTCGGACCAGCCAGAACCCTAATTCTAAACCTTTCTGTGTTGAATTGTTATTTTAACTAGACTCATCAAGCAAAGTAATTCATAATGTTTCTAAGAATGACTACTTCGGTTAATTATATAATTAAATATTCAGTGTTGCTCCCACAACATTGAGAGTATTTGGATATTGTATCTTTCCCTGTAAATTTCTTCTTGGATATTTCATGTGCATTTTAAATTTGCAATTTGTCTTGTGCATGGCAAGTCATTTATCACACACTGTCAGTGAGAACATTGTTTTTAAACATGCTCTTCATGTTGTTTGAAATAAATGAATTCTACTTCAACAGTTATCATGCAAGGCTTGTTTAGAATGCTGACTTTCTGATTACATTACAACATGTATATTAAATGGAGGATACCCAGTCGCCGTCTTCCTCAACGCAGTTTGTGAATCTTCTGTTAGTTTTCCTGTAGTTGTACGAGCAATAGCAGTAAACAAACCTGGAAGTAGGAAATAGAGCCTGAATACAAGTAATGTGTCACATCACAATATCCAAATGTAGTTTGATAAATGGGAGGGTGTAGATGCTGCTGTATAACGTGAGTGTTCAGAGTGTTGCTTTGCTTGACAATGAAGCACATTGTCTCCAGTATGTCTGGCATGTATGGTAGAGATAGCATTCTGAATCAATATGGTTTAAACTTAAATGCAAAATCTGGGATCAGATATGGACTATGGTAGAAGACATGTTGTAAAGGGCCTGTCCCACCAGCATGCGATTCCATGCGGTGAGCGCGACCAAACCGGCAGCGGGGGCCGCGCGGAGGTCGGGGGATCCCCATACAGTGCCCGTCCCGCCTGCATGCGGCAAGCGCGACCAAACCGCAGCAGGGGCCGCGCGGAGGTCGGGTGAGTGGCGTAACGCGGCGCAAAGTGAGGCGAACTTGGAGCAAAGTCTTAAAGGTAAGTTCGCCAGGACAGAGAGGGACACACAGAGAGGGGCACAGAGGCACACACAGAGAGGGCCACGGAGCCACACACAGAGAGGGCACGGAGGCACCTAGAGATAGGTTCACGGAGGCACGACGTCGAGGCGGTGTGTAATGCGTCGAGGCGCCAGCGAGCCGACAAGCCGTTGCCGCACGGAATTTTTTAACACGGTCAGTTTTTCAGAGCCCCGCGCAATGTTGGGACAAACTCCGCACAATTCCGCACGGCTCCGGCGATCGAAGTGGGACCGGCCCCGCGACGCCGGATGGCTCAAGCGACCACGTTAGGCCGCGCTCATCGCATGGAGTTGCATGCTGGTGGGACAGGCCCTTTACTCAGGAAGCACAGGAGCCAACTCCTGCAAAGACTAATATACTAATTAGCAGAGAATAGAGCAGAATGTGTCACCAATGCTGACTTAGGTGGTAAGTACGCACTTAACCTTTTGCCGACCCATCATTGTTGCCTTGCTTCGGACCATTGCTCTGATTCTCAGTGGTCACGTCCTGTGTGAGTAACTTCATTTGCCATATCTATTTGAGTCTTGCCTGTGCAACTGCAATATAACGTGAAGAATCTTTAGCAATGCTCTATCTGCAATATGCAAACTGTTAGGTTCACTATAGTCAGATATACCGACTAAAGGTACAGTGAACTGCTTTGTTTAGCATGCTATCCAAACAAATCAGATACAATCAGTTCAAACTCATGCACAATTGAAAGAGCTAAAGGGAAGATACAGAGGGCAGCATTTTGTTCTCAGCATTGTAGCGCATTGTAGCGCATCAGTTCATTAGACAAAGTCCAATGTTTTCAATGCGGTAAAGGTGAATTGAAAATGGAAGGACCATTCACAAGTCTGATAATGGAGGGGAAGAATCTGTTCCTGAATCTGGTGGTGTGCGCTTCTGTGCCTTTTGCCTGACGGGAGCAAGGAGAAGAAGGAACGGCCAAGGTTGGATAAGTCTTTCATTTGATCGACAGCTATTAGTTAAGAGGTCTACAAGATTTAGCATTGAACTTGACATGAAGAAAATGCTGTGTATAGATTTTGGGACATAGCATCAGTTTGTTTTTATCAATACATTTCCACAGTTTTGCTTCAGTTTTTAGTGTAAATTAATGGTGCCCAATAAACCTACATTGACAATACTCCTGATGATCACACAATTGATCATGGACTCGATAAGAGGCATCTTACAAAGGCAGTACAAATAATAATGGCTTAGTTTACTATAGGCATGCGAGTGTCGGGTATGCATTAAAGCTAATGGTGAGTTTAGGTTCATGACATGGCACCATGCTATTAAGACAAGAAGGACTGGCCACTACATGTTACAATGACCTCAGGTCTTGAAATCAAGGACCATAAATGATTAAATTGCACTGTGGGAGTCAGGAGCATTTGCAGTGAGTCCTCCTCAATGAGAGTTGGGAAATTATGGTGCAAAGTTATAGGATCAATCAGTCAGAAGAACTGCAATTGCAATATCACTTTATGAGCTTTGTGCAGGTGAACTGACTCATGCCTGACTAAAGAGATTACAAACACAGAATTTAATCTGCACAAAAAGTTACTCTGTTACAGTTTAGTAATGAAAAGTCACCTTTTCAGTTCATAAATGGACACTTTTGATTTCATGAAAACCAGCTAAATCATTTTGGACAGGTGCCATATGTATGGACTCTGCTTGAGATCAGAGTTGTTCTATTTCGTCAATTTAATAAAAGGAATAAAATAGGACACCTTTTAACTTTGATGCTATAAATTTTGATGGTTCCTTTTAGCTTTTTTATTTAATTACATTACAATAAATCGTTGCCATCTGGTTTAAGCATTGATATATTTATGTGGCAGTGAGAAATGAAAAAAATCCAACTCTAAAAGATGTGGATGAAAAATACTTTATTTAGTATTTTCCTTTATTTCACACTCTTAGATTGCTTTTACGTCTGCCTCTTTTGAGCCATTTGAGAGGCCAGTCTAATACACTTTTAGAAGACTAAGAGTTAGCTACAGTCACTGAGTAATTGCTGAGTACTCAATGACTGGTGCACAGCCCTGGTGGATTAAGACAAGCAATGGGTAAGACAGCGAGTGATGAGGTGATGAAGCAGCTTCAGTTCACCACTGTTGTCTCATTGCCATTTGATTGACATTGTCTTCTGCTGAAGTTGATGCTGACACCAATCTTCAATCGGTAAATCTGATAGAGAGAGGGAAAGAGAGAGGGAGAGAGAAAGGTAGAGAGAGGGGAGGGAAGGAAGAGGATGAGCAAGGAAGGGAGAGGGAGAGAGAGAGAGATGCAATAGAAGTTTGAAAGGCCAGATGTGCCATATGTCTGTAATTTCTACATCCTGTGCAAATGAAACACCTAGAAATCCCAAACATGAGATGAGAATAATGCAAGTTTAAAACGGTCCTTTACTACCTTGGAGTTATTCACTCATTTGGGCATTTTGGAAACCAACCTATTATTTTGTTATAAAACTCCTTTACAACTTTTGAGTCTATTAAAACTATTCAGTTCACCTGAGACAGCTCGAGAAGAGGTAGCATATATTGTCTAAATAATGATATCTTCCATAGGTTGTGATTCAGGCTTAGGATTGGGGTCTCGACCCGAAACGTTACCCATTACTTATCTCCAGAGATGCTGGAGAAATGTCACCCATTCCTTCTCTCCCGATATGCCGCCAGTCCCGCTGAGTTACTCCATCTTTTTGTGTCTATCTTAGGATTTTCACAATCTACCAAGACCTGACATTGTGTCAAATACCCCACCCATCCAATAAATGGAATCCTTCAATGTACTTTGTCTCATGGTGATTTGATAAGCCAGAAAAGTCTTTGCTGTTTATTTATGAATTCTAATCGTTGTCTCAACCTTTATCTTTACTTCTGCTTTTAATGTTGCACTTTATGTTGTTTGTGTGCCTCAGTAAGGTTCTGCAATGATTCAGCATTAACACTTTGTACTTAAAGTCATTGGTTGAGCTTATCAGAGTAAGTTTTTTGTTGTGACATCACAATTCTGCTTTCCATATTTGGTCAGCTATTATACTTTTACACATATTCTTATTTAGGTCGGTAAGGGCAGTACAATGGCGCAGCGGTAGAAGCTGCTGCCTTACAGCACCAGAGACCCGGGTTCGATCCTGACTCCGGGTGCTGTCTGCACGGAGTTTGTACATTCTCCCAGTGGCTGCAAGGATTTTCTCTGGGTGTTCCGGTTTTTTCCTACCCTCCAAAGATGTACAGGTTTGCGGGCTAATTAGCATCTGTAAATTGTAAATTGTTCCTAGTGTGTAGGCTAGTGCTAGTGTACAGGGTGATCGCTGGTCGACGCAGACTAGGCGGACTGAGGGCCTGTTTCCACACAGTACCTCTAAAGTAAAGTCTAAAGTTCGTCCATTCGTCCAAGTATAGTACTTTATCCAGATCTATATTAATGACTATCAACTGATAAATATTTTTGGATTCAATTCAAACTCTTTGATATGATTAATACTTGCATATTTTCAGTTCAGCACATGGTGGATGCCCTTTGGCAGCATGGAATCATAGCATTTGTTCTTTATTATGCAATTAAAAATGTATTTTTTGTCAAAATTAATTGTGATGATGACTATTTCTGGGCCATGATGCGTCTTGAACTTGAACTGGGCACTTCTGCATATGAGTCATCATTGTGTGTCTGATGTACGTTTTGCACTGGGGCACATGGGATGAAGTCATCCGACATGATCCACAGTCCTCCTTTTGGATCATTGTTTTGTCCTCCAATAACTACAATCCCAACAGTGAACTACTCCAAAGACAGACACAAAATGCTGGAGTAACTCTGCGGGGCAGGCAGCATCTCTAGAGAGAAAGAATGGGTGACGTTTTGGGTCCAGACCCTTTGTCAGGGGAGAGGGAAACTGGGGATATGGAAGGGTACAAAGAGAATGTAAGGTGTGAAAACGTCAGATCAAAGCAGATGTTGGCTGAGGGAAAGGACAACGAGACATACAAACAGTAAAATTAATCAGGACGTGAAACTAGTCGGAGAACTAGGGTGGGGAAGGGGTGGAGAGGGAGGGAAAGAAAGGGATACTTGAAGTTAGAGAAATCAATACTCAGACCGCTGGGTTGTAAGCTGATGAAGCAAAATATGAAGTTCTATTCCTCCAATTTGAGTATGGCCTCACTTTAACAGTGGAGGAGGCTCAGGACAGAAAGGTCAGTATGGGAGGGGGAATTAAAGTATTTAGCAACTGGGAGATCATAGAAACATAGAAAATAGGTGCAGGAGTAGGCCATTCGGCCCTTCGAGCCTGCACCGCCATTCAATGTGATCATGGCTGATCATCCAACTCAGTATCCCGTACCTGCCTTCTCTCCATACCCCCGATCCCTTTAGCCACAAGTGCCACATCTAACGCCCTCTTAAATATAGCCAATGAACTGGCCTCAACTACCTTCTGTGGCAGAGAATTCCAGAGACTCACCACTCTCTGTGTAAAGAATGTTTTCCTCATTTCGGTCCTAAAGGAATTCCCCCTTATCCTTAGACTGTGACCCCTTGTTCTGGACTCCCCCAACATCGGGAACAATCTTCCAGCATCTAGCTTGTCCAACCCCTTAAGAATTTTGTAGGTTTCTATAAGATCCCCCCTCAATCTTCTAAATTCCATCGAGTACAAACCGAGTCTATCCAATCTTTCCTCATATGAAAGTCCTGACATCCCAGGAATCAGTCTGGTGAATCTTCTCTGTACCCCCTCTATGGCAAGGATGTCTTTCCTCAGATTTGGAGACCAAAACTGTACGCAGTACTCCAGGTGTGGCCTCACCAAAACCCTGTACAACTGCAGTAGAACCTCCCTGCTCCTATACTCAAATCCTTTCGCTATGAATGCTAACATACCATTTGCTTTCTTCACTGCTCGATTAGATCGATTAGGCCTAGGCGGATTGAGCAACGGTGTTCAGCGAAACGATCACTGAGCCTACACTTGGTCAAGCCGACGTATAGGAGCTCACACCTGGAACAGTGGATAAAGCAGATGAGGTTCGAGGAGGTGCAACACCACCTCCTCTGTCACACATGAAAGGACTGTTGGTGTCTTTGTCCAAAGGGGGGGTATAGGGACAGGTGTTGCAACTCCTGCAGGGGAAAGTACGTGGGGAGGGGTTGGTTTGGGTGGGAAGGGGTGAGTCAACCAGGGAGTTGGGAGGGAATGGGCTCTGCAGAAAGTGGAAAGGGGTGGAGATGGGAAGATGTGGCTGGTAGTGGGATCCCATTGGTGGTGACGAAACTACTCTGCTATTCCCAGATGGGTCTGGCTACTAACCTGGTCTCCTGGAGGGGCATCAGCAATATATAGAACATAGGTCGAGTACAGGATTAGCCCCTTCAGCCCATATGTCTTTTCCATCCGTTATGTCAATCCAAACTATTCACATCTGCCTGCACATGGTCTCTATTCCTATATTCCCTGCCTCATCATGTGTCCATTTAAACTGCTCCTAAACATTGCTATTGTTTCAGCTTCCACCACATCTCCTGCTAGTGCGATCCAGGCACCTACCTGTCTTTGTGTAAAAAAAAAAAAAAAATCACCTCATAAACCTCCTCAAAATTGTCGACATTTCACTGTAAAGTAATGGCCTTTAGTATTTGACATTTCCGCCCTCAGAGTAAGACCCTATCCATGTCTCCCATACTTACGACTGGACAGTTATGCCCCAGGCTATCGATGCAGTTGAATTTTTCAATGGATGGCCAACAACCTGAACACTCCATTCCTGCACCCGTTTAGCACATCCCTGATGGTGCGCCAGAAGTTTTAGATTACAACACTAATGGCATCAAGTTTAGAGATACGGCATGGAAACTGATCTTTCAGCCCACTGACTCCATGTTAACTATCGATCACTTGTTCACACTAGTTCTATGTTGTCCCACTTTTGCATCCATTCCCTACACATAAGGGGCAATTTATAGTGGCCAATTAACTTACAAACCCCACACGTCTTATGGGGCTGTCCCACTGTACGAGCTAATTCAAGTGTTCTCCCAAGTTTCCCCTGATTCGAACTCGGAGAATTATGGTAATAGCCGCACATAGGTACTCGGGGCTCTCGTGGACATTTTTCAACGTTGAAAAATGTTCACGACTCTTCCCGAGCTTACCGCGTTTCCCGAGTACCTGCCGTTAGCGTTACAAGCCACTAAGAGATGTCCCGAGCTCCGACTCACCCGCTACATACATTCTATGTGCTTTGAGCTGTTGAATTAGCTCGTTCAGTGGGATAGCCCCTTTAGGAATGTGAGCGGAGACTGGAGCACCCACGGGAAACCCATGCACACAGAGGGAATGTTGAAACTCCACCCAGTCAGCACCCAAGGTCAGAATCGAACCCAGGTCTCTGGTGCTCTGAAATCAAGTCTGGGTAGCCACTGATAATCCTCAGCCTTTACTCCTGACCTATGTTTGCCAGACCCACCAGCCCAAGGGCTGTATATCTTGTCTGTATACTTGCAGGAACTGTATTAATGAACTCTCTGAGTTTAGTGGTGGGAACGAACCTGATCTTAAAAGGAGCTCTGTAGAGTGATTCTACAATTCAAAAGAAGTTCCTTGTGGATGTAGACCCAGGGATGAGTGAATTCTGAAATAAACAGATAGAAAGTAACAGCACCACTTTTGTGAAGCGGGAAGCTAGTAAATAACTTAAAAGTGGAAAAGAAACCCAATGAAGCCTGGCTGTATCCTGGATCACACACTGAAAATTCTGTCTCACATGGGAGACTAAATCTTCCTGCCCAAGGATTTTATTCCCAGCACGACTATTCATTGGAGAAGTTTATGTTGTTGTGTACAAGCTGAATGTTGTGTAACAAATAGCACATTTTAGATGTTGTGCTGTGATCAAATGCTCCTTTGTTATTCTAACACTACCTGTCTGAAAAATGACCCAACCAGTGATTCAATGAAGCCAAGAGAAAAAGAAATGTGAATGAACTGGTGTCTTAATTTCGGAGTCTGATGTACATCGGTCTGTAGCCAAGTTCACATTCGAGAAAATAAAATGTATTAAATCTCAAATAATTTCTAGAATTATAATTAAGTGGCACAGCAGGAAACAAGAGCAATTGTGGACAGCAGGATACCACAAACTGTAAATCCAGTGAGAAATACAAGTTGGTGAAAAATAGTTGGCTCTTTCTCATGCTCTCCGCCAACATCTCACTTTAACTTTTCATTCAATTCAACTCAATTCAATTCAATTCAATCACTGACTAGTGTAGCTGGAACATGTTGGCCAGTGTGGGCAAGTTGGGCTGAAGGGCCTGTTTCCACACTGTATCACTCTACGACTCTAACCCAACTAGAGCCTCAGTATCAAGTTGAAGCACTCAGGTGGTTTTGAAATGGGAACTGAACCATCAACTTTCCAGTGTAAAATGAAACTCTGGATGAATGTGGAGGTTGAGAGGCAATTGGATGGGTGTTGGAGTAACAACTGAAATGGAAAGGAAGAAGGTTTCTTTGTAGAACCTTGAGGCCTTGCTTTGGACTGCGATCACCCATCTACAAACCAATCCGATCCAGACTAATTGCCATGGAGTTCAGGGGAATACCGCTGTGTCTTCCCTGGGCATTGAGCGTTTGTGCTTGGCCATTGAAATCAGGTGTTATCACGCAACTTTATGCAAAAGAGTAGCCGCTCAGCTTGCTACCTAGGAGAAGGAAGATGCACATCCCAGGCTGATGTCGGCACATAAAGTCTGAAGAAGGGTCTAAGCCGAAACGTTGCCTATCCATGGCCTCCAGAGATGCTGCCTGACCTGCTGAGTTACTCCAGCACTTTGTGTTTATCACAATATTCCAGCATCTGTAGTTCCTTGTGTCCACTTTTATGTCTGCTCTTGTCTGATCCAGAAATTAGGCGTGGAATTATGTCGCCTGGTGGACTCTCAAAGCTGATATCAAGGAAGTGAATCTCTCGCCAAGTCTACACCACCGCTGAAAGATCAAAATTTGGATCAAATGACACGTTCCAATGGAACCAGGGGAGAACAGTGTGTTCTTTCACTCTGACAGAGTGTGCTCCACTGTATGCCAGCCTTTACCGTAAAGCTGAAATAGATACAGTATACAAAAGGAAAAGATCAAACTACTGGAATCGCTTAAATGGATATATTCCTCCTGGGTGCAAGCATCCAATCCAATTTTCAGCCACATCAACTTTACTATTGTGATGTTATGCAATGAGTCTTTAAATAGTAATTTATTTAATTGCAATACACTTTATAAATAATTCATGAAGTTGATACTCTTTTAAATTAAAAAACTTACCAAATGTTCTCTTTACCTCTATTTAGAACATTTCAGGGTGTTATAGACAGACCCTAAGATCCTTCTGTACATCTACGCTATTAAAGCCCTTGTATACTTTTCCTTTGCATTCGACTTCCAAAGTGAAACTCTTCACGCTTACTTGGATTAAGTTCCGTCTACCATTTATCCACCCATATCTGTGAACTGGACAACCTTCCACACTGTAAGCAACTTCACCAATTTTGATCTAGGTTCAAGTCACCTATATTAATCATCCAATGTTACTTCACTGTCAAATACATCTAGGTACAGTGACAATCCTTTTTAGCCTTCAAAAAGTTCATAAGTTCATAAGTTATAGGAGCAGAATTAGGCCATTCGGCCTATCAAGCCTACTCCGCCATTCAATCATGACTGATCTATCTTTCCCTCTCAACCCCATTGTCCTGCCTTCTCCCCATAACCCTTGGCACCCTCATTAATCAAGAATCTGTTAATGTCCTTCTTAAAAATATCACTTGATGTCCTCCAAAGCCTGTAGTGGCAATTCATTCTACAGATTCGCCACCCTCTGACGAAATCAATTCTTCCTCATCTCCTTCCTAAAGGTACGTTCTTTTATTCCAAAGGCTATGACCTCTGCTCCTAGACTCTCCCACTAGAGGAAACGTTCTCTCCACATTCACTCTATCCAGGTCTTTCACTATTTGGTAAGTTTCAATGAGGTACCCCATCATCCTTCTATATATAAGTTCCTACTATACATAGAAAATGATGATTAACTGTATTACAAACATCATCCTCTTTCTGAACCATCTCTTCCCCAATTCCACTGCAGGACAAGTAATTAGCAGTTTGAACTTTGTCTTCATGAATGGGAATTTTGTAGGAGACTTTGACTTTTTTGGGGCTTCTAAGAAACGACCTCCCTCCAATTGCTCATTCATAAGCAGAAGTACAGATGTTACTGATGCTAAATTAGTATTTTTTGTTCAATTCATTCACAGATGAGGACATCTCTGGGAAGGCCAGCATTCCTTGGCCAACCCCAATTACCGTTGACATGAGTGCTTTCTGCATAACTCAGAGGAGAGTTGATCATAAGTTGCATTACTTAGGTTCCGAGCCACCAACAAGAATGGCAGGTTTTCCTACCATATGGGTCCCGAGCAAACGAGGTAAATTAATGCTGATTCATATCTCACAGTTCTGCGGCATAGTAAACTTTATCACATGAGTAATTTCCATTTTAATACAAATTGTACTGAAATTATAGCAAACTCATTCTGCAGCATTCATGATGTGTGACACAGAAAATGACAAAAAATCATTGCTTTACATCATCTGGCAAAGTAGGCTTCAGAGAAATATAAAAAAATCAATGCACTCAAA